>CAWUFW010004959.1:0-1431474 GCA_963921515.1 Calotriton arnoldi | reverse complement strand
CAGGGAAGCCTTTCAGGATCCCCAAGAAGTGGAGAGGCACCCCTCCACAATCTCCGGCACACACTGTGTCTCACCAGGCGCGGTGCGTCCGTTGGCGTTGCCTCTCCGCCCGTGCTCGCGCAGCCCTCGGCGTCTCTGAACTTAGTTTACTTAAGTTCAGAGACGCCGAGGGAGAACTGAGTCTGACAATATGATGTCAGTCAGTATGATCGCCGGGATCGCCCACCCCTTCAGAGTCTGAAGGGGGGCGGTCCGGCGTCATGTTGGCTGACGTGCATTGTCAGACCAGCCAGGGACAGCAGCAGCACAAGTGCGCATGAGTGGGAAGGTGAGCGATTCTTCGCCCGTGCCCAATCATGCGCACTCTGTGTTTCCACTGAACGCAGCGATGCCCATAGGGAGCCACTCGGTCTCCTAATGGGCAGGCGGCGGGCGAAGAGTAACCATGCCCTCAGCCAATCCTGGCGCTGCAGCAGCGCCAGGATTGGTTGAGGCTGCTACGCCAGTGCTGTTCCTGTTAGAAGAGCGCCATTGCGGACCAGGAGCAGAGGCGGTCAGGTAAGTTTTCGTTATTTTATTCTCCTTGGCCCCCACCCCCGCGACCCCCTGCGAGTACTGCGAGCCGTGGCTGGCTACAAGTAGCACATTCGGCCAGTTCTGGATTTTTATTCACTGCACTTTGCAATTTGGAACTGTTGATCAGTACTTATAATGTTGGCCGAAACTCAAGTCCCAGAATGCAGCAACCCAGATATTTGCATTCGGAAATTTGCTTCCAATATTGTAAGCGTGTATTAAAGAAATCCCACTTTCTTAAAGCAAATAACCCTGAAAAAGATGCATTCTGGGGCTTGTAGTTTCGCTTTAACTTTTAGTTTGGGGGAAAAAACACACAAACTGCGTGATGCGGGACATTGTCAGAGTATGCTCATGGTCTGACCTGATGCGGGAGCACTTGGCAACTGTGAGAAATGATAGGGGCACTTGATTTGTTTGTATACTCGTGCCCAGTTTGGACAACCAAAGCCGACACTTAAGAGATCATCCTCGTATCCAAAATACGACGTTTCATGAAGTGGCCACTTCAAACAAAACCATGCCGACGTACATGGCAGAGGAGGCGACATACATGTTAGATGTGCAGGTGGATACCTCTGCACCAGAAAAGCGGACACACAAATGCAAACTTGCAGATTTCCAGATGTTCGCCTAGTGTAATGGGTGCGCTTGCCCCAGCACAGTCATCCAACAAGTTATTTAAATAAAACAGCTACACGACAACCAAAACTTCGTCCAGTTTAACTCCACTCACAAATCACTTTACCAAAAACAGATGTTTTGCGCCCTCGTTGGAAAGCCAGCTCTTCCAGTGGACGGACATGCTGCTCGCCGGGACACCCCTCCTCACCACAGCACAGCTAGCACCAGAGGGTGCCCTTTCCAGGAAGTTCAAAGGTTTCCTCACAGGAGGCTGGGAGCCGCTGCGCCCTCCGTGGACCCCTTTGATGATCATGTTTGCATTTTGTCCGTAGTTTTGCAGCGTCCCCTTGAAGCCCGTGCGTGCTGGTGTCCCGCGAGCTCCTTTGTTTAGGAGTGGAGTTGTCCCTGCAGGCTGCGCGAGGCACAGCTGAGTCACAGGAAACGTGCTGGCATCAAATTTCTCTCCCCCAACCAAACGTGAGTGACAGCATCCAGAGGGCAAATCACGGCACGCTGTACCTCATCAGCCCTTAAAGAATGCTAAATTAGTCCAAAAAAACAAGGTTGCAATAGTCGCACGCTAGGTGAGTCTTCGGTGTATTTACTTTCCGTCTCTCTCTTCCTTTTAATGCTCCGAACTTTCCGTGAAAGTAGCTGGGCTCGTAAGAAGTTGTTTCTTTGCTTCCAGCCCTGGTGTGTTCTGCAGAACTTTGGCGACTGCTCTTGAAAAGTTGCATGTCATGTTTTGATTAAACACTTGCTTGGGTGAAGGATTAACTGTAAGTGTCCCTTATACGCTGTTAGTCTGCTTTCTAAGCGCTGCCAAATTATTTAGGGGCAGGAGGGTGGCTAGAAGATTATGGCTTGCAGTCACTGACTAGGCTACGGGATGATTTGCCCAGGATCACACAGTGTTGTAAAGGTAGGGACGCGGCCGACTAGCACTAACACGATATATACGTTATTGTCTTGGTTGTTATTGTTCTTTTAATGTCTGCTGGTGCTCCGTGTAAAAAGGTATGCCATTGCGCACTGTCGGGTCACGAGCACCTCTTTGGACATGGCTGGCTGTACGCAAGGCTGGAACAGAGTGGGATCCAGCTTCGCTCCGCAATGGCAGTCACTTGTCCACAAGAGCACTGTCACCAGTTCAAAGAATCCCTCATAATGAGTCCAAGAAACGTTTTTGGATTCATTCTTGAAGAAAGCCCTGTGGTTCATTGTGAACGCAGGTATGTTCTAATGCGAACAGGCAAGCGTTTTGTAAATAATTGTGATTGTTGATTGTCATGGCAAGTCATTTACAACAGAGTCCGTTGTTAGACAGTTTTAAACAGCTCCTAGAGAAACCTGCTGTTTGTTATTATTTTCTTGTCTGCCCCAGTTTCAATTCATTATTTAATTGAAAGAGTAAATTAAGCGGGAACAGCTGCCACAACACAACCCCAAAACAGGCAGTGTCGTCTATACGCTGCAAACACGCCATCTTAAACACAGATATACACTACACATGCAGCCATTATTACGCAGGCACAAATGCGTGCTTTGCGTCCAAACGACGCCTTCTTAGTTCAAATGCACATTGCTGCGGCTGTGACACAAATGCAGTCCGCTGCATTGCACAAATGGCAATGCCTCGGTGTGTGGAAGTTGCTCTTCCTCCCTGAGGGTGTCTCTGACACATGAATCCTGGTGGCGAGGTTGCACCACTGTCACAGGCTCAGCTCCATTATACCCTGGCCTCGCTGGCTCGCGCCGCTTCCTGCTGATGGTGAGACAAGGTCCCCTATTAAGGCAGCTCACCAATACAGCTGAGCTTTTCCATTGTTCTTAGCACAGGCGATGCTTTAAGGAACATATTAGTGAGGCCTTTTGTGTTCATGATGATGACGCATGTAGAAATTCTCTTCCCGACCTTAAGGACAGCAGAATCTAAATAAATCTATGTACAAAGTTCAGATCCATGGAGAAAATTCCAGTGTGATGGCTTCTAAATGGTTTTGAACTGGATCCAGTTGTGACGTGTGATTTTTGAATAGTGAACGAAAATCACCTGTGAAAAACCCCAGAATGGCAGTCCAAGAGGTTAAGGAAAACCTTGCAGCAGCCAGTAAGCACCTACAGCCAATTCCAAGAGGCAAATAGATTCGCCCACATAGCAGTTTATTACTGGACCCAGTCTTGCATGCCATCAGCACGGTCCAGGGAAACATTTGTAAATGGTGAACTGAAATCTGCACAGACTGGAAACCATATTAGCCCTGGGCAAATGGTTTAAACCTTTCTCAAATTAGCTTGAAAATGCACCATTTGCCCACTCTTTTTTCAAAATTTTATAGAGGGAGAACCCTCTCCACGCTCGCTTGCCACAGGGCAGTCATCCAGAACGTTTACGCCCCACCGCTTTCAAATGTCACCAGCCACCACTGTGTCTCACCAGGGCATGAGTCCACCTCCCCGGCCACCACCCCACCTGTTCCAAGCAGCCCCCCAGCTACCACATGCACAGTTGGCTCTTCCACAGTTGTTACTCCCACTGCCCAGGGTAGTCCGCCAACAGACCCCAACACACAGTCAGCTCCAAGTCCGACAGACAGCCCCATCTCGAGTGGTTGTCACCTCACACACCTGTCTGTCCACAGGGGTGCGTGTGATGCCCATTGTCAGGCCCATTACTCTGTTGCTGGGCATGGCATGGTAGAGTTGCATACATTCCCTGTGTAGCTTCTGATGTAACTACTCTGCACATTGTACTTGCCTTGTGTTTCACTGCTGTGTGCCCCCCTGCCTGTGCAGCTTCTCATGGACTCACTCTGCACTTTGTCCTGCCCACTGGCCTTGCTGTTCACTGCTGTGTGCCCCCTGCCTGTGCAGCTTCTCATGTGCCTCACCTGCACTGTGTCCTGGCCACTGGCCTTGTTGTTCACTGCTGTTGCTTGCCCCCTGCCTGTGCAGCTTCTCATGGACTCACTCTGCACTTTGTCCTGCCCACTGGCCTTGTCGTTCACTGCTGTGTGCCCCCCTGCCTGTGCAGCTTCTCATGGACTCACTCTGCACATTGGACTGGCCACTGGCCTTGCTGTTCACTGCTGTGTGCCCCCTGCCTGTGCAGCTTCTCATGGACTTAATCTGCACATTGGACTGGCCACTGGCCTTGCTGTTCACTGCTGTGTGCCCCTTGCCTGTGCAGGATCTCATGTACCTCACCTGCACTGTGTCCTGGCCACTGGCCTTGTTGTTCACTGCTGTTTGCCACTTGCCTGTGCAGCTTCTGATGTAACTACTCTGCACATTGTACTATGGCCTTGTGGTTCACTGCTGTTTGCCCCTTGCCTGTGCAGCTTCTCATGGACCTAATCTGCACATTGGACTGGCCACTGGCCTTGTTGTTCCACTGCTGTTTGCCCCTTGCCTGTGCAGGATCTAATGGACTTCATCTGCACATTGTACTTGCCTTGTGGTTCACTGCTGTTTGCCCCTTGCCTGTGCAGCTTCTCATGTACCTCACTCTGCACTTTGTCCTAGCCCACCTGGCCTTGTTGTTCACAGCTGTGTGCCCCTGCCTGTGCAGCTTCTCGCATGGACTCACTCTGCACTTTGTCCTGCCCACTGGCCTTGTCGTTCACTGCTGTGTGCCCCCTGCCTGTGCAGCTCTCGTGAACTCACTCTGCACATTGGACTGGCCACTGGCCTTGCTGTTCACTGCTGTGCCCCCTGCCTGTGCAGCTTCCTCATGGACTTAATCTGCACATTGGACTGGCCACTGGCCTTGCTGTTCACTGCTGTGTGCCCTTGCCTGTGCAGGATCTCATGTACCTCACCTGCACTGTGTCCTGGCCACTGGCCTTGTTGTTCACTGCTGTTTGCCACTTGCCTGTGCAGCTTCTGCATGTAACTACTCTGCACATTGTACTTGCCTTGTGGTTCACTGCTGTTTGCCCCTTGCCTGTGCAGCTTCTCGTGGACTTAATCTGCACATTGGACTGGCCACTGGCCTTGTTGTTCACTGCTGGTTGCCCTGCCTGTGCAGCTTCTCATGGACTTAATCTGCACATTGGACTGGCCACTGGCCTTGCTGTTCACTGCTGTGTGCCCCCTGCCTGTGCAGCTTCTCATGGACTTAATCTGCACATTGGACTGGCCACTGGCCTTGTTGTTCACTGCTGTTTGCCCCTTGCCTCGTGCAGCTTCTCATGTACCTCACCTGCACTGTGTGCCTGGCCACTGGCCTTGCTGTTCACTGCTGTTTGCCCCCTTTCCTGTGCAGGATCTCATGTACCCCACCTGCACTGTGTCCTGGCCACTGGCCTTGTTGTTCACTGCTGTTTGCCCCTTACCTGTGCAGGATCTCATGTACCTCACCTGCACTGTGTCCTGGCCACTGGCCTTGTTGTTCACTGCTGTTTGCCCCTTGCCTGTGCAGGATCTCATGTACCTCACCTGCACTGTGTCCTGGCCACTGGCCTTGTTGTTCACTGCTGTTTGCCCCTTGCCTGTGCAGCTTCTCATGTACCTCACCTGCACTGTGTCCTGCCACTGGTCTTGTTGTTCCACTGCTGTTTGCCCCCTGCCTGTGCAGCTTTTCATGTAAATACTGTGCAAATTGAAATGCCCACTGGCTTTGCTGTTGCCCAAATTTGTTGGCTCTATATGCAAATTGTGAATAAACACAGTTGGTCCTGCAGTGAGTTGTGTCAGTGTCGCTTCCTGAATAAAGTTGTTTCTGTGTGTGCAGGGTTTACTGTGTCACAGGCTCAGTATGCCACTTCGACATTGCCAATGGGTTGTGTCACATTTCATTTTTGCAGGGGTGAGAGGCACTTCATTTCTAGCATGACTGTGATACTTATGGGTGCAGTGCAGGTGGTTGGCAATGAAATCTTGTAGTCATCTTCCTTCTTGGCTCATGTTATCTATGGTGGACACATGTCAGGTTTGTGGGCAATGGCAGTACAGGGTGGGAGTTTGGGCACAGGCTTACAGGCAGGCAGGCCAGGGTCAATGGGGTCTGTGTGAGCTTCCTTTCTGTGTGCCAATCAGTGTCGGTGTATGGACATCTTGTGGTGATGAGTTATCCAGGTCCCATGGCTTACTTCCAATGTGTGCACTTGGGTGGTGGAGAAGTGTATGGTGTGAAGGGGTGACTTTGTTGTGACTGTGGATGTGTGTGCACCTGCATTGTCAACTACTGCCATGTGTGACCCTGGAGTGGTGTGCCTGTATGTGTACTTGTTTAGCCATGTGGTTGTGTTTTGTGCACATGGCAGTATTGTGTGTTGCTGTTGTGGGAGGAGGTATGTGTGACATATCCTACTTGTGCTTGGCTGTCATGTAGTGTGTCACTGGGCCCTGTGTGTTGTGCAGCAGACATTGTCTTGTCCAGTATTTGGATGCCTATGTGTGGCTGGTCAGTGTTTGAGTTCAGGGCCTTCCTTACATCCCTGTGCCCTATACATAGGGTGTCCTTGCTGTCTCCAGGAGTTGTTGCATTGGGGTGACCGTGGTTTGTGTTGACTGACTGTGTCAGCCATGTGTGCTGTGATGGGCTGTGTGTGTTCTCACATGTGTCTTGTCTTGCATGTGCATCATACATGCTTGATGGTTGTGTCACTGCCCTTCCATTTGTGGGCACCTCACTTTGGCTTTCCTATATGTTGTCCTCCATTACTGCTGGCATGTGGTGTGTGTAT
Source organism: Calotriton arnoldi (assembly GCA_963921515.1). Taxonomy (NCBI): domain Eukaryota; kingdom Metazoa; phylum Chordata; class Amphibia; order Caudata; family Salamandridae; genus Calotriton; species Calotriton arnoldi. The sequence continues at coordinate 1,424,584 of CAWUFW010004959.1, read as the reverse complement.
ATAGCTGTGAGTCAGGGTGGTGTGTGTGTGTGTGACTTGTCAGGTAGTGTGTGCAGTGGAAGTGTTTGGTCCTCATCTGTGTGTGTGTACATTTTGTGCCTGCCCTCAGTGTTCTTGGCTTGTGTGTGATGTTGTTGTGGTGTGTGTGTTGGCTGGGGCCTGGGCTTCTGTGCTATGTGTTCCTTTGCAAAGGGTCCTGCTGTGGCTGTATATGCAGTTTGTTGGGACGTGGGGCATGGTGTGGCTGTAGTTGTGTGGTTGTTGTGCAGGAGTGGCACTTGTGAGGCACATGTTGTGTCCCTTCAGGGAGGTAGCTGGTGTGTTGTGGATGGAGTTGTGGCTCTGTGCAATTTGTACGGTGCCCTTGGCATGCGCTGGCCCTGTGCTCTGCATTGTGTGCATGGTTTCATGCACACTGACACGCGGCCGGTGGCGTGGCCGGGACATTTGTTCATGAAGATGCGGTACGTGGGTGGGCAGTATGTGGCGCCAGTGTTTTGTGTGAGCAGGTGGGACATGAGTGTGTGCAGTGCTTGGCTGTGTGCCTGTCCCCACAGGGGTGTGTGGTGTTCCCAAAGTGCGATGTTTTTCCCCCTGGAGCTGTGTGTATTGTGTTACTTGCACTGTTGTGTCTGTACGTGACCCATGCGAGGCGTCCGTGGCGGTGGATGACTTGCAGGTGTTGGATCATGTGCCAGCACTGGGAAGGCGTGTAGGGCAGGATCCATCGCGGTGTGTCCCGGGTGTTTCTTTTCTGTCTCCGGCTGTGATGTCTCCGCCGTCTTTCGCTGTGCGGTTTCTCCTGTCGCGGTGCGCTGCCCTGTTTCCGGCATCGTGATATGCTTCGGCGTACGGGACGTCATTCCCGCACGGCGGTGTGTGGTGATTGGCTCACTCCGCCGCGGTGGCGGCGCACTGCTTGATGGCGGTCGGCGGCGCGCACCGCAGCGGGCGGAAATGTGCAATGTGTGGCCATCCTAATATGGCGGGCCTGAAAGACCGCTGGCGGCGGCGGTAAATGGGTGTTAAGGCCACCGCCGGCACTTTCCGCGCGTCGTGTCTCCGCCCGCCATCGTAATGGGCCCCTAAGTTCTATTTTCTAGGCTATCTGTGTTGTTTTAGGTCATTTCTGAGGGGAAGAAGCTCGCGGTTGGAGCTGCATCCTCATCGGTTAAGGTAAGTTTAATTTTAATTGCATTTAGGCTTAATTTAGGAGTAGGGCGAAGGTAGTTAGGTAGTTTATAGTGTATGTGCAATGTTTGGATTTTATGTTTGTTGTGAGGTTTAGTTTGTAGTTTAGCGTATGCGAAATGTGGTTAGTGTGTTGATAGGCCGGTTGTAAGGGTTTAGCCAGATATGTTTAATTATATTTAGTAGTACGGTGTTATTAGTATGTTTAGTGTGGTTTTTAATGATTTAACTGTATATTTGTGCGGGAGGGATTGTGTTGTTTTTTCCACAGGTATTCAACATTTTCGAAATTGCCGTTGGGGAGAAGGTTGCTCTTTTTTTTTTAAAGGAAATGTGTATTAGTTTCTAGTAAACCAATAATTATTTTTACATTTCCTTATATTTTTGAGTTCTCCAGGAGCGTTCCTTTTTTTAACTTTATTTGTCGGGTTTCTCGGTTTCAACACTATAGATATATGTGCCATGGATTTTATTTTATACACTTGTATTTTTCCATTTTGTTTTGGGACTTTAACTAAGGAGTGGAATACCTGTTTGTTTGGATTTGTTTGGCTGCCTGGATTACATTCTTCAGCTACAAAATGTAAGTTAATTTAAATTATTTACAGTGGGAGGGTAATGTAATCTGTATAATTGTTATTGATATTTTGTAAGATATAAAATATATTTATTATGTCAAATATTTTTTTGAAAAGTTTAAATTAATTGACATAATATTTATATTTTAGATGTTTGAAAGCAAACGTTTAGTTAAGAACTCAGTTTAAAATTACGATTTTTCTATGTTTATGTATTTATGTTTTGAAGTAGGGATTTTTGCTGTTGTTCTAAATATTCTAGCCCCTTAGGGGCCGATTCCGATTCGGGCCGGAAAACATACCGACCGACTCGGTACGGGAATATAGTCCGACCGACACGTACCTGCGCTGCCCGACCTGGGTAGTACGATGAAATGCATGTGATTCACGACCGACTCGTACGGAACACAAGCCGAACGACCGAACCGCACGGAAACAAGCTATCCGGCCGGGAAACTACGCGAATCGAACCGACCGACACGCACCCGGAATGAACCCGAACGAAACGTACCCGCGAACTCCGACCCGCGCAGTACGATGCAATGCATGTAAAACCAGACCGAGTCGCACGGAGCCCAAGCCGTACGACTGACACGCATACAAAACCCAGCCGAAGCAACCCAATACTACGCGACCGACGCGTACGCCGCACATGAAACCTAGCAGAAACACAGCGTGAACGACTCGGAGAAGCTCGCACGAGACAACTGCAGCGTCCTACTCGGTCAGAAGAACGTCTCCTACATGCCCAAAAAATTCAAAGGAAAAAATACCAAAAAAAGGGCCAAACAAGCAATGACAAAGCCAATAAATACTGGGGGGAAAAAACATGGAACAAAGACACACCCTCAACTCCACCCATATAAAGGACACAAATCCCTACCATGATCCTTTGCAAATTCAACTGACCTGCCAGCACAGAACACCATCAGACAGCAACCACAGACACACTCACAGCTCATCCATCACACAAGCCACACACCATTAGCACCTCACAAATAGCACCCTCACATACACCCAGCAAAACCTACACTCACCCACCCTCACTTGCACACTCACACACACATCAATCCCCACCACCACCCATCACCATGCCCCCAAAGAAGAATCCAAAGTTCCTAGACAGTGAATTGGAAGTCCTGGTAGATGAGATCCTCAGGGTAGAGCCACAGTTGTTTGGTACATTGGGCCAACAGACCCCCATGTCGCAGAAAACCAAGATGTGGGAGAGGATCGTAGACAGGGTGAACGCACAATCACCATGTTTGCGCACAAAGGAAGACATCCAGAACAGGTGGTATGATGTGCGCAGGAGGGTCAAGGACCTACTAAAGAAGGATTACGTCTTGAGTCAGCGCACCGGCAGTGGCCCTCCTGCCAAACCACTATACCTCAGGCCCTGGGAGGAGAAGGTGCGGGCCATCCTACCACCAGTGAGCGTATATGGACTATCAAAAATCCCAGAGCCTGGTGAGTACACAACAAATATACACAATATTGTGTGACAATACACACACATCACTGTCAAGGGGATAGTCAAACCATGCACGCTTAGCAAATCCACAGTAACCAAAAGATAATCATCCCAAGATGTGTATGTTAGTCAGATAAACACAATACATGCCATCTCATAGTGATAAATAACTGTGTCATGACATGTACAAACCTAACAACAAATAGAGCTAGGCAGTGGCACAAATCTAACCAACAAACACAGTCAGATATTATGCCACCACTAGAACACCGCCTCACAGGGAAGCTCACTGAAAGGATGGAATTCTGTGTATGCTGGTGAAGTCAGTGTAGCCAATAGCATGATGGGAGTTGTAGTCACAGATATTGGTCACCCTCACAATTGGCCCATCAACACCACTCTGAACCATGCTCACATCACAGGGAGTGGAAAAGAACTGACAAGATGGCTGACACTGGGTACTGCTGTGGGGAGCACAAGGCCTTGCTGGGAACTGTGCACCAACCAACAGCAGGACACCACTGACTGACATCCTGAAAGCCAACTTGCACTCCCTGCAATGGAAGCACGTTCCATGGTGGGATATCTGGCTGGGTGGGAAGGAGGACTGACAGCTCTGACTATAGTCACCAGCAGCTTTTCTCACACACCCCCTTAACACAAACTCCACACAACTCACCTGGGAGAATGCAATGCCTCACACTCTAATTAAATATCCCACAAAGAACAACCACACTGGGTTATGCTGTGTGAAGCACAGGGACACTTTTGGAACTTGTAGCCAAACAAACGCCAGGACAACACTGTCAGCCATCCTGTCAGCACAGGCACACTACCCCACAGGGAAGCAGAGTCAAAAGGAAGGAAGTATGGGCATGCTGGGAAGGGGGGTGTAGGCAATAGCATGATGGGAGTGGTAGTCACAGATATTGGTCACCCTCACAATTGGCCCATCAACACCACTCTGAACCATGCTCACATCACAGGGAGTGGAAAACAACTGACAAGATGGCTGACACTGGGTACTGCTGTGGGGAGCACAAGGCCCTGCTGGGAACTGTGCACCAACAAACAACAGTACCACACTGTCAGCCATCTTGCCATTGCTGTCACACTCACACACAGTGAAGTCCACTCAAAAGGAAGGAAGTATGGGCATGCTGGGAAGGGGGTGTAGGCAATAGCATGATGGGAGTGGTAGTCACAGATATTGGTCACCCTCACAATTGGCCCATCAACACCACTCTGAACCATGCTCACATCACAGGGAGTGGAAATGAACTGACAAGATGGCTGACACTGGGTACTGCTGTGGGGAGCACAAGGCCTTGCTGGGAACTGTGCACCAACCAACAGCAGGACACCACCGACTGACATCCTGAAAGCCAACTTGCACTCCCTGCAATGGAAGCACATTCCATGGTGGGATATCTGGCTGGGTGGGAAGGAGGACTGACAGCTCTGACCATAGTCACCAGCAGCTTTTCTCACACACCCCCTTAACACAAACTCCACACAACTCACCTGGGAGAATTCAATGCCTCACACTCTAATTAAATATCCCACAAAGAACAACCACACTGGGTTATGCTGTGTGAAGCACAGGGACACTTTTGGGACTTGTAGCCAAACAAACGCCAGGACAACACTGTCAGCCATCCTGTCAGCACAGGCACACTACCCCACAGGGAAGCAGAGTCAAAAGGAAGGAAGTATGGACATGCTGGGAAGGGGGGTGTAGGCAATAGCATGATGGGAGTGGTAGTCACAGATATTGGTCACCCTCACAATTGGCCCATCAACACCACTCTGAACCATGCTCACTTCACAGGGAGTGGAAAACAACTGACAAGATGGCTGACACTGAGTACTGCTGTGGGGAGCACAAGGCCCAGCTGGGAACTGTGCACCAACAAACAACAGGACCACACTGTCAGCCATCTTGCCATTGCTGTCACACTCACACACAGTGAAGTCCACTCAAAAGGAAGGAAGTATGGGCATGCTGGGAAGGGGGGTGTAGGCAATAGCATGATGGGAGTGGTAGTCACAGATATTGGTCACCCTCACAATTGGCCCATCAACACCACTCTGAACCATGCTCACACCACAGGGAGTGGAAAACAACTGACAAGAAGGCTGACACTGGGTACTGCTGTGGGGAGCACAAGGCCTTGCTGGGAACTGTGCACCAACCAACAGCAGGACACCACTGACTGACATCCTGAAAGCCAACTTGCACTCCCTGCAATGGAAGCACGTTCCATGGTGGGATATCTCGCTGGGTGGGAAGGAGGACTGACAGCTCTGACCATAGTCACCAGCAGCTTTTCTCACACACCCCCTTAACACAAACTCCACACAACTCACCTGGGAGAATGCAATGCCTCACACTCTAATTAAATATCCCACAAAGAACAACCACACTGGGTTATGCTGTGTGAAGCACAGGGACACTTTTGGGACTTGTAGCCAAACAAACGCCAGGACAACACTGTCAGCCATCCTGTCAGCACAGGCACACTACCCCACAGTGAAGCAGAGTCAAAAGGAAGGAAGTATGGGCATGCTGGGAAGGGGGGGTATAGGCAATAGCATGATGGGAGTGGTAGTCACAGATATTGGTCACCCTCACAATTGGCCCATCAACACCACTCTGAACCGTGCTCACATCACAGGGAGTGGAAAACAACTGACAAGATGGCTGACACTGGGTACTGCTGTGGGTAGCATAAGGCCCTGCTGGGAACTGTGCACCAACAAACAACAGGACCACACTGTCAGCATTCTTGCCATTGCTGTCACACTCACACACAGTGAAGTCCACTCAAAAGGAAGGAAGTATGGACATGCTGGGAAGGGGGGTGTAAGCAATAGCATGATGGGAGTGGTAGTCACAGCTCAACATCCCCCACCCACATGGCCCAGCAAGCTCACACTGAAGCATGCACACCTCACAGGGAATGAAAAGACACATCAAAGATGTCTGACAATGGTGCTCTGTTGTGGGGAGCACAAGGCCCTGCTGGGAACTGGGCACCAACCAACAGCAGGACACCACTAACTGACATCCTGGGAGTTAACCTGCACCCACTGCAATGGTGGCATGCTTCATGGTGGGATAACTGGGCTGGGGGGAGAAGGAGGGCCGGATGTCCACCAAATACCACCAATGCTGGCCATGCACACACCTCAACATTCTCATTGAAATGCTTCAGGTTGACAGGACAATGTGCTACACCAATATCAACCTCTGACTGTGACAACTTAGGACAATGCAATGTACAGGCCCGCATCCAGAGGTACAGTCACAACTGTGAGGTGTTTGAACCATTGATGCCTGTAGAATCATAACATACATTGTGTGTCTCTTCCAAAAACAGGTGATGATGGGGACACAGCAGAAGACGATGAGGAGTCCCTGTCCCAGGCTCCGGGGGACACTGAGCTCACTGGTGTGGAACAGCCTTTGCCCTCCTCGGATGGCGAAGACCTACCTGGCACCTCCGGTGTGAGTCATCATGCAGCACCAGCAGGACCAACATCTGCACCCCCTGCACCCACTCCTCCAACAACTGCCAACACACAGACCACCCCCGCTGATACAGACAGACCAAGGACCACCAATGACAACAGCACAGGGACCCCGGCCCACCGTGGAGCAACGGACAACAACCCCATTACCAACCCCCAAGGGGGCCTAGGGTCACCTGTGCGTGCCACCGCAGGTCCCACACGTGTGGCCAGGGGTGGTGGGAGGGGTGGTAGGCAGAGGTCGCTGTTTGCAGAGGGGTCTGGAGTGCATGATGACCCACAACTGGTACGCATTGCTGATGCGTACCAGAATAGCACTGGAGAGGTCAGCCAGGTAGTGGGGATCCTCAAGGACATTCAACAGCAGCAGGCTGCCCATCATGCCCACTTGGACTCACACATGTCCCGTGTGGAGACACACATGTCCAGTGTGGAGACACACATGTCTGGCATGGAGTCCAAGTGGGACACATTGCAAGAACTGACAGCGGTGCATAGGGACATATTGACATGCCTCCGCCAGATTAGCACCAACATGGCCACACCTCCCTGTGTGCCCACAACATCTGGTGCTGCAACAACTGCAACTGCCCCAGGGAGGGAGGATGACTCTGGCGGAGAGTCCTCTGCACCGCAGCAGCCTGCACGTGAGGGTCCCCCCGAAAGAAGAGGGGTCGTCTGAGGAAGGAAAACTGAGAGGCCGATGGCCATGTACATCCCCCAGGAACCCAACACCTGTTCTGGAAATTCTCCTTTGTGTGCAAACTGTTCACCCTGTCGAATGCAACACAACTCTCCAACATGACATGGGGAGTTTAAGTTGGACCAATCTATCATATGACTGTGGACTTTACTCAGGACATTTCTGCTACCAACACTTCCAACTCATCTGGGAACTTTGGATTCCAATCCCAATGTGCAGCACCCACCATCCTGTGCACTATCCTCACACATGTATGTAAATAAACTCACTAATACACCATACTTGCCTCTGTTGTGATTCCAACGTGGTTTTTGTCATGGAGATGATGATCTGCTAAATGACACTGTGCATGCTAACTGCCACAGCAAGTTCAACACCGTCATGTGAGTCATGGCGACGTGACACATATGAGGGAGACACACCACTAGGCCTACACAACACATAGACACCAGGCCCATCTGACTCATCGCCTACACTGATGTTGCCAGGAAATACAGTGGAATGCACAGACACCACACCTATTCAGAGTCTGTGTTAACTAGCCCACAGGTGCAGTAAGCAAATGTCAGTCAGATGTGTGACCACAGACAACGCACATCCCAAAGTGAAGCACAGGTTTATTACACATTTGCAACATGTTGTTTCCACTACAAATGCAAGGTAATCCCACGTGGCTGTGGCCACAAAGTCAAAAAGTGCAGAAGATAGAAAGTCCAATGGTGTGTGACACATCACCTGTAGGGAAACGACTGCTTCCACCCTGAAAGCTGAATCATGGTGTCGGGGGATCCGACTAGACCAAACCACTCTGAAAGTACCCTGTGAAGGACAGACATGACACACAGTCAAAAGCACTGAGGAACAGGACAGAACTGCAATACTCATGCCCAATACATGTCACAAGATACCCACACAAAACCAAGTTAGCATGTCAACACTGTTGGGGAGTACAGACCACCTGTAAGGACACATCGCTGCACGCATCCAGTCAAGTAGCACATGGCCACACTCAAACAGCACCAGAGCACCACCAACACATATCATGCAAACTCACATCATTGACATGACATCTCTGGATACTCACATTCAGCTGAAGAAGTTGGTGATGAGCTGTGTGCGGACATCACCCTCATCATCATCATCATCACTGGCATCGTGGCCCAGGCCAGGATCCTCCACAGGTGGCGGATGTTGGTCATCGTCATCCAGGATGAGAGGCAACTCCTTCCGCACTGCCAGGTTGTGTAGCATGCAGCAGACGATGACAATCTTGCACACCTTTGCTGGGGCATATGGGAGGGCCCCTCCTGTCTTGTCTAGGCAGCGAAAGCGGCTCTTCAGGAGACCAAATGTCCGCTCGATCACTCTCCTGGTCCAACCATGTGCCTCATTGTAGCGCATCTGGGCTGGTGTCACAGGGTTCCTGAGGGGTGTCAGCAACCACGGCATGTTGGGGTATCCGGAGTCACCTACATACAGACAATTGCACATTAGCTGAGTTGGAAAAGAGGGCGGAATACTACATTGCAGAACACACACAATGGTACAAAGTCAGTACACACCGACAAGCCAGGCACGCTGGTTCTGCATCTGTGACATCATCTTCGGGATGCGACTACTCCTCATCACGTAGGCATCGTGTGCCGAATCGGGGAAACGGGCACACACGTGTGAGATGCTCATATCTGCAAGACATACCACCAGAGCATTGATCGAATGGTAATGTTTCCTGTTCCTGTATGCCTGCTCATGTGCCTGTGGTGGTACCAAAGCCACATGTGTCCCATCAATGGAGCCAATGACATGTGGCATCCTCCCCAGGGCATAGAAGTCACTCTTGACGTCAGTGAGTTGTTGACGTTTAGGGAAATAGATGTACTGGTTCAGGTATCTCAACATTGCCTCCAAAACATCTCGTAGCACACGGCTGAACATGGTCTGTGACATCCCAACAGCAGACGCCACAGTGTGTTGAAAGGTACCGGTGGCAAAGAAGTGTAGGGCTGCCATCACCTTCACCTTGGGGGTCAGCGCTGTAGGGTATGGCCGGCCAGGTTCCAAATGTGGGGCCAAACGCACCGCCAATTCCTCAATCAGCGGCCTGTTGAAGCGGTACCGTCGGATGCAGTCACGTTCAACCATCGTTGCAAGGTCCGGGAATGGTCTATGGACAGCTGGTGCCCTGCAGTGCATAGGTGAAGAAAGAAAGATTGTCAGTCACCCCACAAATGTGGCATAGACCATACTCAATATCACATGATACATCATTACGAGACACAAGTACCTGATGTGTGTGCCGTTCTGTAAGGACATGTATGGCACCTACATGGCCAACATCTAACAGCACAGTTCAACATGTGTTGACAACAAGTTCAAGGTTGTGCTATGGGATATCATTAGGCTGTGTCACAGTACCCATGTACTGCTGTCACGTTCCAAACACACACCAGAGTGACATGTGAGGACAGATGTGCCCCATGCATCACAGCTCATTGACAGGTTGATTCCCAGGGACCCTGTATTGCCACATGGACACTGGCATGACATGGCGTATCATGTACACGTCAGAAAAACAACCATGACTCCCACAGGTAGTGGCCCCTGTTGCCTCTGCAGGACAGACATGGACGTCTGTGACACACACACGCACAACATCAAAGTCCATGCACAAACAACGTGGATGTGGAGACTGTCTCCCATTGTGCACATGGAATCAGAGACATCGGAAACACAACATGCACACAGATTGTGGAGGGCCATCACTATTGTGGCAATGGGTCACCCTGTGACATACATACCTTCCCACATGGGACTCAGTGGGTATGTGGCATGACATACACATACACAACCTGGAAATGTGACCATGCCACATGCTCTGAAATGAACAGTTGCACACCACAGTGGTCATGTGCACAACACACAAAGGATTCTGTCCCCATGAACACGTGCACAGCCTGGGAGTGGCTGCCCCCAAGTGCCACTCAAAAAACCACATGTTTCCCCCCATACACAGAAAAGGTAATGCACCCTTACATGCCTTAGGATACAGTGTGGACAGGCTGTGGTGTTGTAGGTGTGCCCCTGAGTCCCTGGCAAGTAAATGTGGCTGGCATACGTTCACCAGTGACAACCATGGTGACATATGCGAGTGACTTGTACAGGGACGCATCGTACAGCAATGGACCGATCGGTGCGCACGCATTGGACATTGCATATGATGTGGACAGATGCGTGTTGTCATCCGAAATACGCGTTGAACAGCACTGGACCGATCGGTGCGCACGCATTGGACATTGCATATGATGTGAGCGGGTACGCGTTGTACAGCAATGGACCGATCGGTGCGCACGCATTGGCCATTGCATTTGATGTGAGCGAGTACAGCGTTGTACAGCAATGGACCGATCGGTGCGCACGCATTGGCCATTGAATTTGATGTGAGCGGGTACGCGTTGTACAGCAATGGACCGATCGGTGCGCACGCATTGGCCATTGCATTTGATGTGAACGGGTACGCGTTGTACAGCAATGGACCGATCGGTGCGCACGTATTGGACATTGCATTTGATTCGAACGGGTACGCGTTGTACAGCAATGGACCGATCGGTGCGCACGCATTGGACATTGCATATGATGCGAACGGGTACGCGTTGTACAGCAATGGACCGATCGGTGCGCACGCATTGGCCATTGCATCTGATGTGAACGGGTACGCGTTGTACAGCAATGGACCGATCGGTGCGCACGCATTGGACATTGCATATGATGTGAACGGGTAAGCGTTGTACAGCAATGGACCGATCGGTGCGCACGCATTGGCCATTGCATTTGATGTGGATGGATGCGTGTTGTCATCCGAAATACGCGTTGTACAGCAATGGTCCGATCGGTGCGCACGCATTGGCCATTGCATTTGATGTGAACGGGTATGCGTTGTTTTTCGAAATACGCGTTGTACAGCAATGGACCGATTGGTGCGCACGCATTGGCTATGGCCTGGCATGGCAACGGACGCGTTTTCGAAGCTTTAACGAGTCTGATGCAGTGAATTCAGTTGGCCACCCACAACAATGTTGCAAATTCATGGGTGTCATGAAGTTGAACTTTTGAAGGATGCTGTGGGCGTGTATAAGTGGTGCAATTCCATGGATTGGCCACATTCAGAAGATGCAAACAACTTGGACCTATCACTTTGGACACATGGGACAGTATCTGCCTCTGCAGCACACATATAATGCTGGCTGTTCCCCTGAGAGCTCACTTGCCTGCACTACATGCTCCAGGGCGACATCTGCCACCACCACTGCTGCTGTCTCTGCATCCTCTGGCTACTGCAATGGCACGCACTGTGGAGAGAGCCCCAGCCTTCAGCACTGAGGAGAACCAGGCCCTGCTGGACAGCCTCCTTCCACAGTAGAGCAAGCTGTATGGGAAACCAGGGGAGCAGGTGAGTGTGCTGTCCACTGCCTTACTAAATGTGCATGTTGTCTGACTAGCAAGACTTACAGTGTGCACACCACTGGCTAGCATGCTCACTGAGTATTTGTCACCCCCCAAAGTGTGTAGTTACATGCACTGAACAGGTATAGTGCAGTAACAGTGCATTCCAACAAGGTTTTACTTCCCAGGCAATGATACCATGTAGTAACTGCTGGCAAACTGTTCATAGCCATCGTTGCACTGCCTGTGTACATCATATGCCCCTGTGATTGAGACATGTATATCCAAATGTGTGATGCACGGATATGTTGCATGTGTAGTAATGGCCTTTTCACTTTGTCATCCTCACAGGTTGATGCCATCAGAAGCAGGAAATCTGGCTGACCATCCCCCGGGCAGTAAGATCCGTGGGGGTCTACAAGCGCCGGATCCGCAACTGCCAGAAGAGGTGGCAGGACCTTCGGGGCTGGACCCGGAGGATCGCAAGGGTCCAGCTGAAACTGTCACCTCCTCGCAGGAGGGGCGGACACCGGACCCTGACCCCCCACATGCTCAGGATCCTGGCGGTGGTCTTCCCTGACCTGGATGGGCAGCTGAAGGCCACACGTCAGCAAGGTGGGGGTGAGTCCATGACTGCACTGTGAACTTTGTCTGACATGCTATGTGCCCTCCTCTGGCCTGGTTAAACTTCCACAGGACATCAGTCTTGTGGTCCAGGACCCATGTCCCTCAATTGTGACATGCCCACTCCTCATCTGATACCCAGGTGTGGCCCTTACAGTCAGGAAATTGTGTCACTTGGGTACTGTGTCCTTGCATTTTGCTTAGCTCAAGGTGGGGGACAGCATTTGTTCCCGTAACTTTGTGGTGGGCTTCATGGGTGGGTCAGTTGCTTACACAATGCCTGAGTTCTGACATGTAATCTGCGTGTAACTTTGATATGTGGTCCAATTGCTGATCTGACTCACCACATATGTCTGGGGTATTGGCACACCCCCATGCTGCGGGTGGGAACAATGTTCGGGCCTCAGGAGTATGTATATCAAGTGTGTCACACATGCTTAGCCACCTGCCTACTGTCCAGGGCTCATCCCTCTTTCACGTGGAGCAGGACAGTCATGCCTACTCCAGGGCATACAATACACTCTGTACTCCCACTCCCGTGTATCAGCTGACACGTTGTGCTCAGTGAAATGTTCCCTCAGGTGTCTGCCTCTGTGTCATTGTGCTGTGGCTTCCTTGTCAGGACTACTGGGGTGTTTATCGGTTAGGGCACAGCATGCCACCTGAGATGTGACCATAGGAGACGATACTTGTGTGACATATAGGTGTTTGATCACTTGACTGTGCAGACTGGTGTATGCGACTGTGAAGTTCAGGCAGCTGTTTTTCATTCACAGCAGACTGTGATGTGCTCAGGTTCAGAGAGTTGTGTTTCATGTCTCCCATATGTCCAATTGGTATGACGTGGACAAATAAGAGTTCAGATGATGTGGTTTGTGGGGGATGGACATGTGCACTTGTCAGCTACAGAACTTGCATTCCCCATGACCTAGGATTGTGACACAGTGCAGACTGTTGTTGGCTGGCTGCCCTGCCCATGTGACTGGAGACAGTGATGTATGACTTTGCAGGCATGCCTGTGCCATGGCATTAAACTTCCTAAGAGTGATCCTGCAGGTGAGTGACATGTGCTACATGCACCCCATTGTGGCATTGACTATCAGGACATGGGTGCATCATGGTGTCTGGTGCTGGTATGCATCACATGCATTTCAAATTAGACTCTGGCCATCCCTTTATCCGGACACCTGTACTGACTCAGTGGCAAGAGATGTGATGTGTGCATGTTCACATACTTCACGATGTTCTCTGCAATGTCCAACAACTGTGTAGGTGGTGCATGTGTCCACACTGGGGTACTACCATCCAACAGGCACCAGACAGATGGGTGCAAGGCCAGGAGGGATGTGAGTGCCATGGTTGGCCATCAGACTGACAATTGGCTTATCCTAATCTGTGTGAGCACTTTTGGCAATGTTCAACTAAGGATGCCAGGGCTTGCTCTGTAATGTGCTGTACTTACTGTGGTGTGTGCGGTCAGTGCAGGTGACTGATGTTTGTCTGTTTCCCTAATTGTTTGCAGATACATCCACGGCCACAGGAGGGGACAGCTCCACGGACCAGGAGGAGCTGCAGAGCCAGACTGGGTCAGCAGCCGATGAGTGGTCGGAGGGACCCAGTGGCACGGAGGGCGAGGGGAGCCACACCGAGGAGTCCTCAGCACCATCCACCTCAGCTGAGGACCACAGCAGCTCAGAGGATGACTCCCTTGTGGAGGCGGGTGTCAGCAGCCACCACACCCCAGCTAGTATGGCTGGCCCCGCCACCACCACCACCACCGCCCTCCCATCGGCTCCCATTCCAGAGGTCCGTGGAGGCTCCCGTGTTCGGGAGCGTGTCTCCTTCGTGCCAGGCACCGCACCCCCTACCCCTGTGTCCCCTGCTGCCCTGAGTGAGGAGTCTGTGTACTTACTTCGCCAGCTCCATGTAGGGCAGACATCAATGCTGAGTGTCCTCCATGCACACACCACTCTGTTGACACAGCTGGTGTCGTTCATGGAGGGCATCTCATCGGGCATGTCTGCCCTACAGAGGAGCAATAAGTCCATGGCCTCCTCCCTGACGGCAGCAGTGTCCCTCCTCCAACAGTCCCTCACCCCTCCTACCTCTGCCCCATCCACACTTCCTGGCACCCTACCTGTCCCAAGCACATGCACACCTGCACAATCACCCAAACACACAGACACAAGCAGCACAGAAACACCCAAAACAAATTCAAAACGTGCACGCAAGCATCCTCAGGGGACTGATACCACACCCACAGGGGATAGGGAACAGACACACACACAGGCACTCCACAGTCACTCCACAGTCCTCCGATACCTCTCCCTCCAAGACCCCTTCCCTTGCCTCACCTGCAACCCCACCTACAAAGCAGCTCTTCCTCTGTGACCTCGGCCTCTTCCCCTCCGATCCAGCTGATCCAGCACACAGGGGGAAGAGGAAGTCCACCCACACAGAGGGGAGTGCCCCTCACCCCCGGACACCCTCCCCCAGGTGCAGACAAACTGAGGCCCCCACCCGCAAGTCCCCCCGGACCCGGAAGAGCAAGACCCCGCCACCGCCCTGCAGCTCAACCACACAGTCTCCTTCCTCCATCCCTCAGGCCCCCACAACACAGGTTCCCCCCCCCCCCCCTGCCCCAGGTTCCCCCACCCACAGATACACCATCCCCAAAAAGATCTGGCCTTCTCTCCCTACCACTTGCTCTTCCAGCCCCACACCCCCCGCTGCGCATGTTTGTGCCACTGGTGTGGAGACCGTGTCCTCCCCCTCTGTCCTGCCCACCTTACCTGAACCCCATTCTACTCCCCACGAGATAGGCACTGCAGTGGAGTCCACTACCCCCCATCTGACTTGGGCACTACAGTGGGGAACCTGTCCACTCCATCTGGCCAGCCCACTGCAGTCGTGCCGGCACCCACACCATCTGACTCATGCCCCCCAGTTGTGCCGGCACACACCATGTCAGACACCTCCACTGCAGTTGTCAGTGACTCTCCCGCACCCACCACCCCGTCCCTGCCTCCTTCTGGTGAGCCCTGATCCTGTCCCTGCGGTGCCTGGCCTGCCCCCCCGTATGCCCCTCCGAGGGGAATGTCCCTGGTCCGTAGCAGTGCAGGCAAGCAAAGGGTGACATCTGCCACTGTCACCCTGTTCAGACTTTACTGATGGACTGGCCATTGGCCTTTGTGTTATTTCAGGACTTTCAATTTTACACCCGCATATGCTGAATAAAGCTACTTTATGTTCTCTAGTGGTTTTGCTTCACATGTACATGATGTTGATGATGCTAACCATGCCCTTGCTGCAGTGATGGTGATTTTTGATATCAGGAAAATGAAGTGTTACTGTGCAGGACCCCATGTGGTCCAGGGTGAATGTGTCCTATCCTGGTGTGTATCCATGTCATCCTTTGCAGCAATATGAGGGTGTCATGTTTTCAATATTTGCCAATGGGATTTCCTACTTTTATTTGCAATATCACATCTGTGGCTTACACCCCTGCACATCTGTTGTGCTTGCCATTGTTCAATTTGTCTATTCCCCTGACCGTGTGACCATCTCCACTGGACATGCAAGTTTGGGCATCAATGGGGAAGGACTCATCTGTGTTATCAGTGCAACTTGCTATACATGTGTGTTGGATCTGTGCAGATGATTTCGGTGACACTCCCATGACCAGGCTGATGTGACGAGAGCCTTCATTTTGTGCTAATTGTTGACTGAGTGACCAAGTGTTCTGCTGACATGATAGAGCCCTGCAGAGACAACGTATGGCAGTGTGTAATTCCGTGACATTGCCTGAGCCCAAGGTGTGTGTTGTGTGAGCATGACTGTGTGTGTTCACTTCCATTTTGCTACGCAGGCCGGGATCCCTAGTGATGTTCCTGTTTGTGATGCTTGCTGACTTGACCTATGTTCCCCCAAAATCTTCGCCCTGGGTTCTCTGGGATGTGGGTTCATGGCACATTACTGGTCATCAGGGTGTCATCCATAGGTGTGTTTGCTGTCAGGGCTGAGTTTGTGGGCAAACGCAGATGAGACACAGTCAGGATTCCCCTTGGCACTTGTTGGTTACACAAGTCATGTAATTTACAGTTTGTAGTAGCTTTCAGTGATTGTGACACGTTGTGTGTGTGACTGCTGCCACTCCTCAGGGTCAGAGCTGCAATGTTGGAAGTTGTCTATGTGTGTTCTTTGTGGGTGACCTTGGCTTCTTCATTGGTGTGTGACTGTGGCAGGGATCCCATTGGTTGGTGTGGATTTAACGTCATGCCCATGTACAGCGTACTGTGCAGTGTGTCAGACATTCACGAGTCTTGTTGACTGGCCATGTGTGATGGGTTTCTGCACCTTAGTTCCCACCACCACCCTTGGGATTGTCATGGGTGCATGTGCAATGTCACCAGTCCATGTGAGCTTCACTGCTGCACATTGGTGGAGATCAAGGTGTGTGGTGTTGAGTGTGTGCAAATGAGAGTTGTTGCACGGCTAGACCCCTACCTCCATATTGGCCTTGGCTGACAGGCCGTGCTGGTTGATTTGTGCTTGTGTAGGTGTGATGGTAGTTTGTTGCTCAGGACACATGACTGTGGTTCACAGTGTGAACGACATCTAGCTTTGTCATCACAGTGGGATTATCATGCAGGCCAGTGTCACCACAATGTGGGGTCCCTGGGGGTAGTGCTGTGGTGGGTCTGTCTCTTGCTGTGTTAGTTGCTGTTCCTACAAGCTTGTGTGACATGTGTAATTTGGGCTTCCTCTCATCTAACAATGCCTGATTGCCCACATAGGGGAATCCGATCCATGAGTTACTTTTGTGTGGCACTGTATACACATCTGTGTAATTGGGATTCAGGCCTCCTCATGTGTTGTGTGGTTGCCTGGTGTTAGAAATGGGGGTCTCTAGTTGGCAATGGCTGGCCAATGTCCAAGTAGGGACCCTTCTTCCTAAGTCAGAGTGAGAGGGTTCCACCCTTTGATAACCCCTGCTCAACCCTGTGGTAACGTAGCACGAGCAGTTAGGCTTATCTCAGAGGCAGTGTGTGAAGCATTTATGACCATACACAGTAACACAGTGAGGAACACTACAAAGGGACACCACACAAGTAGTTATCAAAAATAAGTATCTTTATATATAGACTTAACACAAGACCAATAACGATAAAAAGCCACAATACTGTAAAATAGGATTACTCTTGAAATGCTGCAAAAATAGTTCAAGTGTGCAAAGAGGAGTTCAGTTCAAAGCAGTGGTCTCTGCGACCCTTTTACCTACAAAGTACCTGGATTTCGTAGCAAAAACCAACAAAGTGTCGCAAAGAAGCTGTAGCAATGAATTTCTGCACGCGAGGCCGGCGATGCGTTAAATCCTTGCCGCGAGGGGAGGATGATGCGCCGATCTGCTGATGCATGTAGAGACGATGCGACAAACTTCTGCACGCTAGACCGTTGATGCAATGACTCCCTGCCGCAAGGGAGGAGGCGAGGCGACGATCTTGTTGCGTGTGCGATCGGGTTGCGATGCGAAGAAATGGTGCTCCGCGAGGGAGCGACGATCCTGATGCGATGCGATGAAAATGGCGGAACCTCGACGTCCGCGCTGCGATGTCGTGAAGCAATGATCTCGGTGCGATGACTCGATCTTTGGTTGCGAGCACTCGACGGCAGCAGCGCGATGATTTTTCGGGCGCTCTCGGCTGCGGCGGCTCGCAAACGTGCGTTAGCGACGATTTCAGCACTCTCTTCTCTGTAGTAGAACTAGAGGCCCTGGAACTCACAGGAGCCTCACCTGCAGATAGAAATCCTCGCTGGGAGGAATCAGGAGGCTGGTGGTGAAGTCTGATGTGCCTGAGACTTCAACAGGAGGCTAGCTCTCTCCTAGCCCTTGGGTGATTGCTTTAGCAAGATTAATAAAAGTTCTCTCAAAAGTCCTTTTCCCTCTTCTTCCAAGTCCAATGGTAACCACTGCAGGCCAATCCCAGAAACAGCACACAAGCACAAGGATAGTCACCTCCTGCAGATTCCTTCAGTTACACGGACAGAGGTTCGTCTTGACATCCAGGAGCAATACAACTTGTAGGGGTTTCAGCACAGATATTTATACCCCAAAAGTCTTTGTTCTCAAAAGCTACAAGTCACTGAGCCTAGCCAGAACCAGTTCTGGTCAGTCCTGGAGCACTTTGTTTACCAGGCTGCATTCTTCCTTTCCGAAAGAGGGGGTCTGAAATCAGACACACAGTAGGAGGTGGAGCCAGCATTCACCTTGCCAGGCACAGCCCTATTCAGGTCAAGGAGCCACCCCTCCCCATACTCTAAATGCAGATCTCTCTATTCAACCCAGGTCTGACTCAGCCTGCCCTGTCCCTCCAAAACCAGACAGCCAATACACATAACAGCAGAGCACACTGGAAGGCTTAGGCAAGAAAATACCTACTTTCTAAAAGGGGTATTTTCAAACACAGAATATAAAAATAAATTTCACTAAAAGATGTATTTTAATATTCTGAGCTCAGGCATACTAAATTCGTTTTTCTACCATGTTCCTGGGGTCAGTTAGGACTATAGAATGTAATAGTCAAACTGCCCATTCTAGCCTATGGGGAACAGGTAGCCTTACAGTAGTGAAAAACAAAATTGGGTGTAATTCACTACCAGGACATGCTACACACACCAAGGCATGGCCTACCTTACACACACAATGCACCCTACCATAGGGGTGACTTACATGATGCCAAGGGAAGGTTCAGGGGCTGGGAAGTGGGTGCACTTCACAGCCAAGATGGCAGTTCTGGACTGCACACAGACTCTGCAGTGGCAGGTCTGAGACACACTTTACAAGCTGCTTCTGTGGGTGGCGCAAACCAGCGCTGCAGGCCCACCAGCAGCATTTGGTTTACCAGCCCTGGGCACACACAGGCCACGCTACTTGGGACTAACAGGTAAACCAAATAAGCCAATCATGGATATACCAATTCACATGTCATATTTACACAGGGAGCATTCACGCTGTGGCATTGAAGGACAGTGGCACAGCGCCCAGAGCATCTAACACCAGCAAAAACAGAGGAGACAACAGCGAAAAATGGAAGGGAGACCCACGCCAATGGTGCCAGGTCTAACACGTGTCCCCTCCAGCTGAAATGTGGGGAGAACTACCCATCCCCTTGGAAGTTCTCATCACTAAGGCGGAAAAATCTGGACAGACCATCAGCATTGGCGTGTTCTGTACCAGGGCGGTGTTCCACCGTGAAGTCCATACCCTGTAGGGAAATGGACCACCTCAACAACTTGGGATTCTCACCCCTCATCTGCATCAACCATCTGAGGGGCCTGTGGTCTGTCTGAACCCGGAAGTGAGTCCCAAACAGGTATGGTCTCAGCTTCTTCAGTGCCCAGACCACAGCAAATGCCTCACGCTCAATTGCACTCCACCTCTGTTCCCGTGGAAGTAACCTCCTACTGATGAAGGCTACAGGTTGGTCTAGTCCCTCCTCATTTATCTGTGACAGAACCGGCCCCACCCCATGCTCTGAAGCGTCTGTCTGGACAACAAATTCCTTACCAAAATTGGGCGCCTGGAGTACGGGTGCTGTACACATGGCAGTTTTGAGGGCATCAAAGGCTTTCTGACAGGTGTCAGTCCAGTTCACAATCTTTGGCTGCTTCTTGGAAGTCAGCTCAGTCAAGGGGGCAACAATGTTACCATACCCCTTGACAAACCTCCTGTAGTAACCCGTGAGTCCTAAGAAGGCCCTCACCTGGGTCTGGGTCCTTGGGGGCTCCCAAGCCAGGATGGTTTCAATCTTGGGCTGCAGGGGTGCAACCTGGCCATTCCCCACCTGGTGTCCCAAGTACACCACAGAACCCTGCCCAATCTGGAACTTACTGGCCTTGATTGTGAGGCCTGCTCTGCGCAGCGCCATCAACACTTCCCAGAGGTTGCGCAAGTGGTCCTCCCAGGAGGAACTAAACACTGCAATGTCATCCAGGTAGGCGGCACTGAAATCCTCCAGCCCAACCAACACCTGGTTGACCAACCTCTGAAAGGTGGCAGGGGCATTCTTCATCCCAAAGGGCATCACACGGAACTGGTAGTGCCCATCTGGTGTGGAGAATGCTGACCTCTCCTTTGCCCCATCAGTTAAGGCGATCTGCCAGTACCCAGACATCAGATCAAACGTGCTGAGGTACCGGGCAGCCCCTAACCAATCTATGAGCTCATCAGCTCTGGGGATGGGGTGCGCGTCGGTCTTCGTGACCAAATTGAGACCTCGGTAGTCCACACAGAACCTAAGTTCAGGAGTGGCACCAGGCATCGCAGCTTTTGGTACCAAGACCACGGGGCTGGACCAGGGGCTGCTAGAGGACTCAATCACCCCTAGGGCAAACATTTTGGAGTCCTCCTCCTTAATGCAAGCCCTGACCCTGTCAGTCACTCTGTAAGCCTTGTGCTTGACAGGAGGACTGTCCCCGGTATCCACCTCATTGTCGCACCAATCAGTGACACCAGGCACCAGGGAGAACAAATCAGAAAATTGCCCCAACAGTTAGTGACAATCTCTCTGCTGCTCAGGGGTCAGTGTGGTGGAGAGGATCACACCCTCCACTGACCCATCCTTCTCTCCTGCACACAGGAGGTCAGGAAGAGGCTCACTCTCCTCCTCCATCCCATCATCTGTGGCAAGAAGCATGCCCACTTCAGACCTCTCAAAGTGGGGCTTCAGGCGGTTCACATGCAGGACCCGCAAGGGGTTCCTGGGAGACTGAAAGTCCACCAAGTAGGTAACTGGACTTTTGCGCTCCACCACCTCCATTGGACCGGTCCACTTATCTTGGAGCGCACAAGGCTCCACTGGGGCCAGTACCCAAACCTTCTGACCAGGTTGAAATTCGACCAGAGTGGCATTCTGGTCGTGCCAACGTTTCATTTCCTCCTGGCTGGCTTCCAGATTTGCCTCAGCAATCTTTCTGAACCGCCGAGTCTGGTTCCTGAAGGCCAACATGTAGCTAAATACATCTTGGGGAGGTTTCCTGGGAGATTGCTCCCAGCCTTCCTTGACCAGACTCAGAGGCCCTCTTACCGGATGGCCATAGAGGAGTTCAAAGGGACTGAACCCTAAGGACTTCTGTGGCACCTCACGGTAGGCAAACAACAGGCATGGCAAGAGGACGTCCCACTTACGCCTCAGGGACTCTTCTAGGCCCATGATCATGCCCTTCAAGGTCCGGTTGAACCTTTCAACCAGACCATTACCTTGGGGGTGGTAAGGAGTGGTGAACTTATAAGTTACCCCACACTCCTTCCACAGAGACTTCATGTACTGGGAGATGAAGTTGGTGCCCCTGTCAGACACCACCTCTCTGGGGAACCCCACACGGGAGAAAATCCCCATCAGTGCACGTCCCACCACGGGGCCGTCACTGTCCTGAGCGGGATGGCTTCAGGGTACCGGGTGGCATGGTCCACCAAGACCAGGATGAACCTGTTGCCCATGGCTGTCTTGGGGTCCAGAGGCCCCACAATGTCACTGCCCACTCGCTCGAATGGGGTACTAACAACTGGAAAGGGCTGGAGTGGGGCCTTGATCTTCCCCCACTCTTCCCACTTGCCTGGCAAGTCTCACATGTCCTGCAATGAGTGTCTGAACTCTTGCGCATCTGGGGCCAATAAAAGTGGGTGGCCAGCCTTTCAAAGGTCTTGGTCTGCCCCAGATGTCCTGCCAATGGAATGTCGTGAGCCAACACCAGTAGGAAGGCTCTGAAGCACTCGGGTACCACCAGCACACGGGCTGACCCCGGCTCAGCAGCCTTAGGCTCGCTATACAGGAGACTGTTCTCCAAATAAATCAGATGTGAACCAGACATGTCACCTTCTGCCTGGGCTGCAGCCTGTCGCCGCATACCCTCAAGAGAGGGGCAAACTCTCTGCTGCTCACAAAATTCCTCCCTGGTGGGTCCCCCTTCCTGCTGCCAATGGGTCAGCTCAGGCAGGTCCCCCAGTTCAGCGATCTCCTCCCCGGTAGGCTCCAGGGCATCCCCCTCAGGGTCTGCTCCCTCCTGGGCCGTGGGAACCAAAGGGGCTGGCTCCCCGCGCCCCTTGCCCCTTCTCTCTAAGGCAGGGATCTGGGCCATACTCTCAGGCTCCAGGTCCTTCTCAACACCCTCCTTGGCTGCCATGGACCGAGTGGTGGCACACGCCCACTCAGGCAGACCCAACATCTCTAAGTGAGATTTCCTCTCCACCGTAGCCCACGGGGAGTTCTCTAAATCATTGCCCAACAGACAGTCTACAGGCATGGCGGGCCTCACAGCCACCTGAAGAGTTCCTGAGACCCCCCCCCACTCAAAGGGAACCGGAGCCACCTCACATTGGCTCTCTGAGTTGTCTGCGGATACTACTGGGTAGAATGCATGGGGGACAACCTGCTCTTTGGACACCAACCGGGAGCGGACAGCAGTTACACTGGCTCCTGTGTCTCTTAGAGCCTCCACTCTATGGCCATTGATGGTCACCCACTGCCTGTACTTTTAGTGTTATCAGGCAGTGCAGGCTTGGGGACCATCTCAAAGTCTCCTAATGAGACAAGGGTCAACTCTACGGGATCCCACCCCTCTTGGGCACCCATCTCCTCCCCCCAGGGCTACACTTGCAAGCTGGCGGGGTGGTGCACGGGGTGGTGCACTAGTATCCCTCTGAGGACACTGGGGATCATAGTATCTGTGGCCCACTTGACCACACTTATAACAAGTAAGGGGCCCCCTCTGAACAGGCCTACCTGTCGGGGGCACTGGCTTCTTTTCTTGGGGAGGCTGGGACACCACTGCTTGGTTTCCTTGGGAATTACTTTGGGGCCCTCTTTGGAACTCCCTCGGTTTACCCCTGTCCCCCCACTTCTCTGCTGGGGACCCTGCCCACCTTTGGCGAAGTCTCCCACTGGACCCTTGCGAACCCGGGTGCTCACCCAGCGGTCCGCCTCCTCAGCAAGCTTCCTAGGGTTAGTCAGCTTGCAATCAATCAGGTGCTGGCGTAGCTCAGGAAAACAGTTACTAGATAAATGCTCCCATGCAATCAAATCATAAAGTTGCTCATAAGTTTCTACTTTGCTACCTTTTACCCAGCGTTCCATTGCTCTGCAAAAAAAAGACACATATTCAACCCACGTGGTACCCTCTAGCTTCTTGCAGGTCCTAAACCTCTGCCTATACATCTCAGGGGTCAAACCATAGCGGGTCATCAACGCTTCCTTCATGTGGGCATAAACCATCCTACTTTCTGGGGGCAGGTCCAACAAGGTATCCCTCCCTCACTCACAAAGCGTCCCCACAACCCCGCACCCCAATCCTTCTCAGGGACCCGGTGGGACACCATGGCTAATTCATAAGCGGCAAACCATTGCCCAATATCTTCACTTTTGTGGAAATCCTTAATAACCTCCTTGGGTATATACACTCTATGCTCAGTATGCACTACAGGTATGCTGCCACCAGAGGGGAGATCTCTACACTCTTTGCTTTAATCTCCAACTCCCTCAATATTCTCTCATGCTCAAGTTTCATTTTCATAATCTCAAATTCTAACTTCTTGTTCTCTAGGTCCCTGTGACCATCCATTTTAAGCTTAGCCATCTGCATATTATGCCGCCTATCTCTCTCCCTGTCCTCCATCTCTTCTGGGGACAGACCCTTAGCGGACACACTAGTGCCCGGGCTGGAAATTGCTTTATCTCCTACTAAGTCTACTACTTCGCCCTGCTGCTCTCCTGCATTCTCTTCCCCCTCCACAAGCTCTCCCATATTCTTAGGGGCATCCCTGGCTTCTAGCCAGGCCTTCAGCGCCTTGTAATACTCCTCTCTTCTAGTGAGACCTGTGATAGGGACTGTGAATTGTTTGCAAAAATATTTGAGCTGCTTGGCATTGTAGGTTTCTAATTTCTCTTCTTCCCAGGAGAGATCCTCCGAGGCATTGGATCTGGGCTTGCCCATTGTAGTAATAACTGGCAATATTAATCAAAAATAGAATCAAAAAACCTCAAAACGTATGTGGTTGTGTTATGTTCTGCACTCACTAGTAGTGTACACTATAATTACTGTATGCAATCATAAATGCAAGTCCAGATCCTCACCGCTGACCACCAATGTTAGAAATGGGGGTCTCTAGTTGGCAATGGCTGGCCACTGTCCAAGTAGGGACCCTTCTTCCTAAGTCAGAGTGAGAGGGTTCCACCCTTTGATAACCCCTGCTCAACCCTGTGGTAACGTAGCACGAGCAGTTAGGCTTATCTCAGAGGCAGTGTGTGAAGCATTTATGACCATACACAGTAACACAGTGAGGAACACTACAAAGGGACACCACACAAGTAGTTATCAAAAATAAGTATCTTTATATATAGACTTAACACAAGACCAATAACGATAAAAAGCCACAATACTGTAAAATAGGATTACTCTTGAAATGCTGCAAAAATAGTTCAAGTGTGCAAAGAGACCTGGATTTCGTAGCAAAAACCAACAAAGTGTCGCAAAGAAGCTGTAGCAATGAATTTCTGCACGCGAGGCCGGCGATGCGTTAAATCCTTGCCACGAGGGGACGATGATGCGCCAATCTGCTGATGCGTGTAGAGACGATGCGACAAACTTCTGCACGCTAGACAGTTGATGCGATGACTCCCTGCCGCAAGGGAGGAGGCGAGGCGACGATCTTGTTGCGTGTGCGATCGGGTTGCGATGCGAAGAAATGGCGCTCCGCGAGGGAGCGATGATCCTGATGCGATGCGATGAAAATGGCAGACGCTCGACGTCCATGCTGCGATGTCGTGAAGCGATGATCTCGGTGCGATGACTCGATCTTTGGTTGCGAGCACTCGGCGGCAGCAGCGCAATGATTTTTCGGGCGCTCTCGGTTGCGGCGGCTCACAAACGTGCGTTAGCGACGATTTCAGCACTCTCTTCTCTGTAGTAGAACTAGAGGCCCTGGAACTCACAGGAGCCTCACCTGCAGATAGAAATCCTCGCTGGGAGGAATCAGGAGGCTGGTGGTGAAGTCTGATGTGCCTGAGACTTCAACAGGAGGCTAGCTCTCTCCTAGCCCTTGGGTGATTGCTTTAGCAAGATTAATAAAAGTTCTCTCAAAAGTCCTTTTCCCTCTTCTTCCAAGTCCAATGGTAACCACTGCAGGCCAATCCCAGAAACAGCACACAAGCACAAGGATAGTCACCTCCTGCAGATTCCTTCAGTTACACGGACAGAGGTTCGTCTTGACATCCAGGAGCAATACAACTTGTAGGGGTTTCAGCACAGATATTTATACCCCAAAAGTCTTTGTTCTCAAAAGCTACAAGTCACTGAGCCTAGCCAGAACCAGTTCTGGTCAGTCCTGGAGCACTTTGTTTACCAGGCTGCATCCTTCCTTTCCGAAAGAGGGGGTCTGCTATCAGACACACAGTAGGAGGTGGAGCCAGCATTCACCTTGCCAGGCACAGCCCTATTCAGGTCAAGGAGCCACCCCTCCCCATACTCTAAATGCAGATCTCTCTATTCAACCCAGGTCTGACTCAGCCTGCCCTGTCCCTCCAAAACCAGACAGCCAATACACATAACAGCAGAGCACACTGGAAGGCTTAGGCAAGAAAATACCTACTTTCTAAAAGGGGTATTTTCAAACACAGAATATAAAAATAAACTTCACTAAAAGATGTATTTTAATATTCTGAGCTCAGGCATACTAAATTCGTTTTTCTACCATGTTCCTGGGGTCAGTTAGGACTATAGAATGTAATAGTCAAACTGCCCATTCTAGCCTATGGGGAACAGGTAGCCTTACAGTAGTGAAAAACGAAATTGGGTGTAATTCACTACCAGGACATGCTACACACACCAAGGCATGTCCTACCTTACACACACAATGCACCCTACCATAGGGGTGACTTACATGATGCCAAGGGAAGGTTCAGGGGCTGGGAAGTGGGTGCACTTCACAGCCAAGATGGCAGTTCTGGACTGCACACAGCCTCTGCAGTGGCAGGTCTGAGACACACTTTACAAGCTGCTTCTGTGGGTGGCGCAAACCAGCGCTGCAGGCCCACCAGCAGCATTTGGTTTACCAGCCCTGGGCACACACAGGCCACGCTACTTGGGACTAACAGGTAAACCAAATAGCCAATCATGGATATACCAATTCACATGTCATATTTACACAGGGAGCATTCGCGCTGTGGCACTGAAGGGCAGTGGCACAGCGCCCAGAGCATCTAACACCAGCAAAAACAGAGGAGACAACAGCGAAAAATGGAAGGGAGACCCACGCCAATGGTGCCAGGTCTAACACCTGGGAACACTGGCACACCCCCCCATCACCTGTTGTGTTTGATATGCAGTGTGAGGCTGCCTGTTTGTGTTTGTGCATCTGCACCACTGCATTGACATATCTTTAGTGTGCCATTGGCTGTATGTTGTTTGGTGGGTTTCCCCTGCTGTCCCTGGGACTCCTAGGTCATCAGTCAGCACAATGATCATGGTTTGTATGTCCCATTGCTGCCATGGTATGGTGTTTGTTCAGCTCACATATACAGTCTCCACAGGGTTTCTACATTTGTGTGTCCATTGGTACAGATATGTGGGTCTGCATTATGATGGTCACTTCTGTCATTGTGTTATTGATGAATGTTGACAATGTCAGCCCCCATGGGTGATGTTTGTCTGCACATGGCCAAAGGTATGTCTTATTTGCACTGCACTGTTTGCCTCACCCAATCTATGTTGCTATGGGACACAAGCACTACTATGCCACTGATCTGTTTGTTGTTCTGTGACCAGGAATCATCCATGCTGTTTGGCATTTGCAGCTTTTTCCATGACAACACTTACCTTTTGGTCACTGTGATGATGGGGGTTTGGACCCCATTGCCACAATGTTCAAAATGTGCTTCAGCTATGGACCCCACACTTACCTTTTGGTCACTGTGATGATGGGGGTTTGGACCCCATTGCCACAATGTTCAAAATGTGCTTGAGCTATGGACCCCACACTTACCTTTTGGTCACTGTGATGATGGGGGTTTGGACCCCATTGCCACAATGTTCAAAATGTGCTTCAGCTATGGACCCCACACTTACCTTTTGGTCACTGTGATGATGGGGTGTTAGACCCCATTGCGACAGTGGTCATGGTCTGCTTGCATTGTGGAGGCCACACACATTTATGTGTGACACATGTGATAGGGGGTCACATTGTATGTTCAATGTCATGTTCAGTGTTGTAGGCATTTGACACAGACTACACGCGCTTGTCATGGTGTTGCGGGGATGTGTTTTTCTGACATTCCTTATGTTGGAGTGTGCTCGTTGTGTAATGCATTACCCGTCCTATGAGTAGGGGTGGTGTTGGTGGTAGGCATCCATCCCCCTATGAGTGGGGATGGTAGTAGTGACAGGCATCCAGCCCCCCTGAGTAGGGGTGGTGGTAGTGGTAGGCATCCAGCACCCATGAGTAGGGGTGGTGGTAGTGGTAGGCATCCAGCCCCCCCTGAGTAGGGGTGGTGGTAGTGGTAGGCATCCAGCCCCCCATGAGTAGGGGTGGTGTTGGTGGTAGGCATCCATCCCCCTATGTGTGGGGATGGTAGTAGTGACAGGCATCCAGCCCCCCCTGAGTAGGGGTGGTGGTAGTGACAGGCATCCAGCCCCCCCTGAGTAGGGGTGGTGGTAGTGGTAGGCATCCAGCCCCCCCTGAGTAGGGGTGGTGGTAGTGGTAGGCATCCAGCCCCCCCTGAGTAGGGGTGGTGTTGGTGGTAGGCATCCATCCCCCTATGAGTGGGGATGGTAGTAGTGACAGGCATTCAGGCCCCCCTGAGTAGGGGTGGTGGTAGTGGTAGGCATCCAGCCCCCCCTGAGTAGGGGTGGTGGTAGTGGTAGGCATCCAGCCCCCCCTGAGTAGGGGTGGTGGTAGTGGTAGGCATCCAGCCCCCCCTGAGTAGGGTTGGTGGTAGTGGTAGGCATCCATCCCCCCCCTGAGTAGGGGTGGTGGTAGTGGTAGGGATCCAGCCCCCCCTGAGTAGGGGTGGTGGTAGTGGTAGGCATCCAGCCCCCCATGAGTAGGGGTGGTGTTGGTGGTAGGCATCCATCCCCCTATGTGTGGGGATGGTAGTAGTGACAGGCATCCAGCCCCCCTGAGTAGGGGTGGTGGTAGTGAGAGGCATCCAGCCCCCCCTGAGT
This sequence comes from Calotriton arnoldi, assembly GCA_963921515.1. Classification (NCBI taxonomy): domain Eukaryota; kingdom Metazoa; phylum Chordata; class Amphibia; order Caudata; family Salamandridae; genus Calotriton; species Calotriton arnoldi. Next base: position 1,395,828 of record CAWUFW010004959.1, on the reverse strand, counting down.
AGGGGTGGTGGTAGTGGTAGGCATCCAGTTCCCCCTGAGTAGGGGTGGTGGTAGTGGTAGGCATCCAGCCCCCCTGAGTAGGGGTAGTGGTAGTGGTAGGCATCCAGCCCCCCCTGAGTAGGGGTGGTGTTGGTAGTAGGCATCCATCCCCCTATGAGTGGGCATGGTAGTAGTGACAGGCATCCAGGCCCCCCTGAGTAGGGGTGGTGGTAGTGGTAGGCATCCAGCCCCCCCTGAGTAGGGGTGGTGGTAGTGGTAGGCATCCAGCCCCCCTGAGTAGGGGTGGTGGTTGTGGTTGGCATCCAGCCCCCCCTGAGTAGGGGTGGTGGTAGTGGTAGGCATCCAGCCCCCCCTGAGTAGGGGTGGTGGTGGTGGTAGGCATCCAGCCCCCCATGAGTAGGGGTGGTGGTGGTGGTAGGCATCGATTCCCCTATGAGTGGGGATGGTAGTAGTGACAGGCATCCAGCACCCCATGAGTTGGGGTGGTGGTAGTGATAGGCATCCATCCCCCTATGAGTGGGGATGGTAGTAGTGACAGGCATCCAGGCCCCCTGAGTAGGGGTGGTGGTAGTGGTAGGCATCCAGCCCCCTTATTAGGGGTGGTGGTAGTGGTAGGCATCCAGCCCCCTGAGTAGGGGTGGTGGTAGTGGTAGGCATCCAGCCCCCCTGAGTAGGGGTGGTGGTAGTGGTAGGCATCCAGCCCCCTGAGTAGGGGTGGTGGTAGTGACAGGCATCAATTCCCTGAGTGGGGATGGTAGTAGTGACAGGCATCCAGCACCCCATGAGTAGGGGTGGTAGTAGTGACAGGCATCCAGCCCCCCTGAGTAGGGGTGGTGGTAGTGGTAGGCATCCAGCACCCATGAGTAGGGGTGGTGGTAGTGGTTGGCATCCAGCCCCCTGAGTAGGGGTGGTGGTAGTGGTAGGCATCCAGGCCCCTATGGGTGTGTATGGCATTGGTGTTAGCCATCCCGCCCCTATGGTTCTGCTGTTGCTGGTGTGCGTCATTTCTTCATCCCTATGTGTGTGTGACATATGTCGGGTACGTGTCGTTTGTTTGTTTAGTGGGTGTTTGACTTACCGTCTGCGCCGTACGCGTCCGTACCTGTTCCGGTAATAGATGTAGAGTATTGGTAGGACCTGCGCGATGGGATTCATGGTTGGTTCGTCTCATTCGGGTTTCTCGTTGCTTCGACTCATACTTTTTGCTGGCTTGTTCGTCTCGTAGCCGTGGATCATCTTGTGGTGCGAATCGGAGCTTATGTGCAGCTCTCCCGGATGCTCTGACGTTCCGGACGTAGCGACGGGTTCGGCGCGTACGGAAGGAGCATCGTACTAGTCTGGCCGGAAGGTGCTGTGTATTTGCTTCTGTGCGACTCGATTCGGCATTTACGGTTCCGGCTCGGGCGGGGAACTGGAGCTGGAATGGGTAAGTACGGCTCGCTCGGAATCTGAGCAGTTATGCGCATCGTACTTGCTCGTTCGGACGACTGTTCGAATCGGTCGGGAAACACGCGTTCGGCTGGTATTTTTTCCGGACAAATAGTGTTAGGTGCGCTTCCGGCCGAGATCGGAATCGACCCCTTAATGTGAGACATAAAACAGCAAATGCATCAAACAAAACCGATAATTGACCCAAAGATATTGCTCCCGATAATAGGGGTATTGTGACCCCTTTGCACTCCTGGGCCTCAATGCAGCTGAACTAATAATAACTGAGGCCCTGAGTAGCAGGCTATCACCTTTTCCTCTTTCAACCCTTCCCCTTCATGCCTGACCATTAGTACAACCTTGAAACAGGATCTCTGTCCCTTTCAGGGAAAATAGAGCTCCCATGTGTTCCTCCTTTTATTCTGCAAGGGTACCCTCAGCCGTAACACTAAAAAGGAAAATAAATCCCCATGCCCCCTTTTTAAAGTGAGACAGTCCTAATTGTGGTGCTGTGGGCCTTCATACCACTGGGCCCCAGTGCTGCTTCACCTGCTTCACTAATGATAGCAACAGCCTTGCAGAGTGGGCTGTTTCCTCTGCCTTTTATTAAACGCAGGGCTCCCATCTTGCCACAGTCCCCTCCTTACCATCTCTGTGAGGCCAAACTTAGATGGCTCCTCTGCATCAGTTTTCTCCACCCTTGAACCATTACTCCGGGGCCCAAAGCAACACTGTATAGCAAGAACTATGGGCCCCCACTCTGCTGTTTCATAGTAAGACAGCTATAATTGGGGTGCAGAGGCCACTTACAACCTTGGCCCCAGTTCCTGCAGCACTAATGGCAGTGAGAGTCCTTTAACACATATATTATCCTCCCCCCCCCCCCAATTGCTCCGCTTTCCTTGGGGAAGCTGTCTCTGTCCATTCTTAAACAAAAAAATTAGCCCACACACAGTGCCCCCTCTTCTGGGCCATACCTTTGACACTATCCATGGATCATGCGCCTTTCATCTTCCTCCTTGGTCATTACTGTGAGGCACCAGGGGTCCAGATGATTAGGTCTCTGCACCTCAATGCAACCACGTTGGCCTTCTCCCTGCGACTCCCTAGACTCAATTGTGACAAAAGCAAAACTGTTAATGCTGACCTTGAGGTGCCTCTGCCTGAAAGTGAAGGGAGGGGGGTACAGAGAGCTAAAGAAGAATCAGGACTTGTCACCAGCCTTTAATTGATAGAGTTACTTAAAGCTTCATGCTGACAAAGATTTATTCTTTTCAAGAGGCAATGTAAGGGTGTATCATCTGAAGTTTGGAGTAATGGAGACACTCCAAAATGTTTGCACTGGGGACAGTCTGATTACGTATTGCTAAACTATATATTTTGAAAGCACTTTTTTTTATCTCAAACACTACATCATTTTGCGGCAGCTTAGCTTCTACTGTGCCTAATCCTATTTTAAAATAATGACTTACGTATTCAAAGTGGTTTCTGTTACAGGCTGGGACCTCATAGTACTATAAATATAGGATTCAGTGTTCCCCACTGTGCCAACTAGGGTTAAATTATGTGCCACTCTGGACTCACACACACAGACGTCTGCAGAGATCACATTAAGCAACTGAGGTTTCATAATGTCAAAGAGTATATTTCCCACTGATTAATTTACCTTGCATTTATTTTTTATTTAAGCTGAGTGTATATATGCAGTTACCCGAAGACAAAAAAACAACAAAAAAAGTACAGAGTATTTTGTTATTTTCAGCCACCTATTTGACCCTGCCACTACACTAAGTGGCCCCTGTCCCCATAGCACTCAGGATCACGGTTCCCATACATGATTTATGCACTCAAATGGATGCTTGTTAATAAAGATAGCCTAGAGATGTGGCAAATAAACAAGATCCTGCTCTCAGACCATCTTAATTTACAAGTACTTGCAGAGGCATTTGTGCCACCCTAGAAATGCAGTCATGGATCCCCAGGAGGGTGTGTCACACAGTTTGAGGATCTTCCCTAGGTGAATGGGAGACATTGCTCTTGGCTGTTGTGGAGCAACTGAGGAGTTTTGAGGCAGCATCAGGCGTAAAGATTAATATGGACAAATATGAGTTGTCCCATCAGGCACAGTCTCTGCGAGACAAGATTCCGTTTAGATGGGAACTGAAGCAGTATAGTACTTAGGGATATTAATTATGCCTCATACCAGTTGCATGCAGCAAATTATACCCACCTCTTACTCAATGTAAAAAAGGACCTCAGGAAGCGGCATGATCTTGATGTTACTTGGGTAGGGCACATATGCGCCTTTAAAATGAATATTCTCTCCAGACGTATTCCAAGTCCTCCCCATAATGGTAGACAATGTCTTCTTTGATCAACTACATAAGATGGTGGACCGAGTCATCTGGAAGGGGGTAAGGGCCCATGTGTTGCTGAGGTCGTTACAGCAAATTATGGAAAATTAAGGCATCTTGTTTCCAAGTTTCAAAACATACTACTGGGCCTCCCAGTTAAGAGTTAACACAAAGTGGTCTAAATCCAAAATGAATACGCTTTGGGCATTTCAGATCATGCCATAGGTGACATAACCTTATGGGACCTGATATGGCTTAACAGGCAGGATACACCCCGAAATTCATATTTGCCTATCCCCATGAACGCAATATTGTCAGTGTGAGACAGTAACAGAGAAACTATAACTCCCAACTTTTCCCTCAAGGTTTACTCCAATAAATTACAATCCAAACTTGACACCCACTTTGGACACAGACCCACATAGTGGTTGGAGGGAGTGAGGTTGCAGAAAAATATCTGAATTATTCCAGGGGGTGGGTGAGGTCATCAAACCCTTTAATCTGTGCAACAAAGAATTTGGACTGGGGAGAAGGAGAGGAAGTGCTATGCACAACTGAGGCATTACAACCTGAAGTGAAGAGTGGGACACTGAGGGACAGGACACCGTTCCAGACCACAATAGGAAACTCATAGGGAGCAGGGGCACAATATATAGTAAACCGCCGGGGAGACCTATCATCTCTGCTAAGCAGAGTCTCCTGGCAAATGTGTCGATATATATTGACTCATTTCTTCAGGAACATGTTAGAACATTGCCTTCCTTTGTACAAGACACTACAGATTTTTTAAAACAGATTTAAAATTTTGAATGGCACAGTGATTATCTGTTAATAGCTTTAGATGTGTCTAATCTGTATACCTCAATAGAACATGAGGATGGTTTAAGGGCATGTGAATTTTTCTAGGCACCAGACCCATCCAATTCTATGCTCATAATAAGATGCTAATGGACTTAGTAAGGTTTTGTTTAGAGAACAACTATTTTCTTTTCAATCAACAGGTCTACCATCAAGTAAGAGGCGTAGCTATGGGGGCGAGCTTTTCCCCTAGCTACGCCTGCTTACATATGGGATGGTGGGAAAGGATGATTTTGTCATCACAATATGTAGACATCATGACGGAGAAGGTGGTCAAGTGGATACGATATATAGACGATTTGTTTGTGGTGTGGCGGGGAGACAGAGGTAGTGCGGAGGAGTTTATAGGCCTGCTCAACAATAATGAGTTAAACCTGCATTTTACCCACACCATCAGCAATAGTTCAATCACATTTCTGGATGTTGAGATTTTTGTGGGAAGTTGGAAACCACTTTGCACCGTAAACCGACAGCGGGCAACACGATTCTCCATTCAGCCAGCTTTCATCCAAAACACACGATCTGTAGTATCCCCTACGGGGAAATGTTGAGGATTCAGAGAATTTGCAGTAGGGAGGAAGATCAAATAACAGCCCAGCAAGAATGCAAAGTTAGATTCTTAGAAAGAGGGTATGCCAGTCACGTAATTGATGAGGCCATCAAAAGGACAAGGGCCATGTCACGCAAAGGCATATTGGGTAAGCCATCAGCAAATAAAACACGAGTGACAACTAACTCAGGCCCTACTGATAACAATCCAAGACTTATCCTAACTTTTAACACGCAAAAGGATAGCATTTATATGATTTTTTTTCAAAACTGGCATATGGTACTGAGCGACCCGATCTTGGGGGATAGAGTACCACGTACCCCCAAAATCACATATAGGAGGGCGCCGAGTACCAGAGATCTGGTTGTAAGCAGTAGCCCTGAAGTAACAACCAATACCAATTGGCTGTCGGAGCGCAAAGGCTTTGTCAGGTGTGCGACTTGCAGGGCCTGCAAGTATGGGGTCAGTAGGACAACGTTTTGCTCGCCTTTTAAAAACAAACCCCAAAAGATTGACAAGTTTCTTACATGTAAGTCAGAATTTGCAATTTATGTGCTGGAGTGCCCGTGTGGACTACAGTATGTAGGCAGCACTAAGCTGCAAGTCCACAAAAGGGTGCTCCAGCATCTAAGAGCTATCACAAACTCTGACGAATCCTATCCTGTGGCTCGCCACCTTAAAGAACATCATGAGAATAATCTGGAGAGATTAAAATATTTTGTCATAGACGCAGTCTTACCATTGAGACGAGGGGGCAACAGGGAAGCCGCCCTTAGACGTTTGGAAACCAAATATATTTTGGAATTGGATAGTAAGAGTCCAAATGGACTCAATACCACAGAGGACTTACATACATGGCTATAGGGGGCATTTTTTAACAGCCCTTACAGTTTTGAACTATTCCGGCTCTGTCCATTTCCTTCCCAGTGACCACTGTATCAGTTTATATTGATACAATGTTTAAGATTAGTGGAACTCTCACAAAAAGAGGCCCCGGGTCCAAAACAAATGAAGATTCAAATGTGGCATAAAGATGAAAAGTGAAACTAAAGGGGATATCCCTTTTAAGGACAGTTCCCCTCACACACCAAGAGGTGTCATGCTTCATCATAGGGGTACCTCCTCACGTGAGGAACCTAGTCCTCACGCGGGCTACAACCCCTCGCTACGAGGGAGGAGCTCAGGGATGTTTTAATTTGAGAGGTAGGGTGTACTAAAACCCTATGTGAGCTGGGTGTGATAGAAAAAGTGTGTAGTGCTATAATATAAGTGAATTAAAACCGACTACAGGGTCAGCTGTGACTTTAATAGCGCTGCCCGGTGTCAGGATTAAAAAGCAGGAATTGCTTGTGGACACAGAGGTCAGTGTTTGAAACCGCTGTGTGCTTACAAGACCAACATGTTTCAGCCTCAAAAACCTATATTAGTGTCTAGGCTTTCGTCAGGGTCGGAAATGTAGCTACTGCAAAATAACAAATGTGAAAAAAATATAATAATGATGAACTATAATAGTTTCATACTGAACCAGAAAGTGGTTTCTTTGTTCAGTACATCAATGGTCTCCCTGTATTTGGAAACAATGGAAAACATATCATCCAAGCAAATATATAGAACTGTATATACAAATGCAAGCATAATAAATATCAATATTACCACTAAGAATCCACAGCTCATTGTATATGCAAAGGAACTAATTCATCATTCTCTTAGCTAAACCCACATCAATTACAATTTATTGTTGCATTTCCGGAATTTATCGTTATGGAAAGCAAACAGGATGCGTAACTCACCAATAGGGAAGATCGAGTTTACTGCATCTGTCCTGGCTCCTTTGGCCATGTGGTACCACGCCACGACCTGAAGGAAACGGTATGTGGCAATTAAAAGAAGAAGAAAAAGGAGAAAAGACCTATTCAAGGTAACTATGGCTGTAAAATGTGTGAATACGTATCCGGGTTAAAATAATACTGGCCTGAGAACAATGGGGGACACAGATACCAAATGGACTCAAGTAAGACAAACAACGTGACAAGAGGAACAAACACTCCTCAGAGTTGTAAGAGGAAAATGATCTTTGACATACGGGACAATAGGAGGTGTGCTGAATCGCACATGCCAAAAAACGAGTGGCCATTAATAGTGGACAGTTACACTTCTCTGGCTGCTGAAGCAGAAACATGAATACAATAAAAAGAGAGATCACAAGGGCCCTAATTTAAACGATCACCAGGAGAAGCCAAGCAAAACATGAAATTACATGATGCCAGAATATATGAGGCTTCAAGAGGAGTCGGAGACCTCATTACAAAAATGTAAATACGGCCAGCAGAAACTCTATTCAGGAAGCTCCAGGACCTGTGATGAACAAGCGTACAAAAGCGCTTACCGTAACGGGTCCTCGTAACGCCAGATCATGATCCACGGACAGGTAGGAAAGAGCCTGCCGCGCTTGGGCGTTTATAAAGAGAAGGAAAGTGGCTACACCTGGGAATTCACCAGCGCGACCGGAAATCCGGCAAACAGGTAGGAAACCTGGGAGGTGTAGTCCTCAGAGCCCGTCGCTATGGAAACTGGCGCGACATCATAGAAAAAAGGTATTGGAGCATATCTAGCCCAGAGGGACTAAAAACTAGGCTAATATTTTATAAAAAACAGGGTGAATAAACCTGAGATATCACTAGCCGTACCGGAAAGTCCGGCGGAGGAGTCAGAGAGCTAAAAAAAGAGGGGGGGGAGGGGGTGGGTCGGGTCTCAAAACCATCGCTAAGGACACTGGCTCAGCTTGGTATTGACAAGGTGTATTAAGCCCAAAAGGGTTAAAAACGGGGCATGCCGGGATCAAAGGGGTATACCCATCATAATGTGGAAGAATTGCAGCACAGTTGTGCATATGAATACTGATATAAAAACTAACTGCATATAGGATGCAGACTAAAAGTCGCCTGTGTATATGAATATCGATGTAGAAAATAGCTACATTTTGGGTGCAAGATGAAAGGCACCTATATGTTGAAGGAAACACCGGCCTACGCATTGTGCAAGCATGCCAAAGAGCATTAGATGACTAATCCCTAACAAGGTAGTTGCTGTAACAACTAGCTAAAACATAACTGAGGCTAATCAGTGATACCTGCTCAAAAGTGAGATGTCCCAGAAAATGTACAGAAACTACCGTGAATGATACTGATAGATCAATATACGGTAATACACAAATCTATGTCAAAGTACGGACAAAAACTAATCAGAGGGTGAAAGGGGCCATTGGCCTAGGCCAATGCCAACCACGGTATGTCATTGTTGAGTCCAGAAGTCGCTGTGTCTAATCTGTACACCCATCGTTGCTCAAGCCTCAGTAGTTTTGTTGTTAAGCCCGGTGTAGTGGCAGTGATCTTAGGTTTATCAAGAACAGTCCAAATGAGTGTGTCAGCACCATGTTTGAAATCAAAAAAATGTTTTGTGAGTTTCGTCACTTGTTTTGCGCATCTGATCGTACTTTTATGTTCTAAGATGCGAACACGAACCTTTCTAGTGGTCATCCCTACATATCTTAACCCACAGGGACACGTTAGTAGGTAGATGACCCTTTCACTGTTGCAATTTGTATGTTCTTTAAGCACCCATGGTCTCGTGGTGCCAATATCTATGCTCTTTGTAACTCTTGTTTGGGCACAAGCGGCACAATTGCCACAAGGATAGTGCCCTTGGACAGTCGGTAAGTTCCACAAGGTGTTGGTTCTTGATTTGTCTACTGGTCGTGGTCTAGTGTGAATCAATGTGTCTTTAAGACTGCGACCCCTCTTATGCGCAAAAAGTGGTTTCTCAAGACAGAGTTTACCTGTATTCAAAATATCCCAATTGTGTAGTACAGACTTCTTGACCACACTGGAGAGAGTACTAAATGTGTTGACACAAACCAATTTAGATGTAGTTTTTTCTGTGGAGCGTGGTTCCAGTAGTGCTTCCCTATGATTGTTTAGGGCTCTTTTGAAGATTTTCTTATTAAGGCAGCTGGATAGTGCCTGTCCATCAGGTTATTTCTTAGCCTAGAGGCATGGAAATTGTACTTCTCCGTATTTGAACAATTGCGTCGTATTCTTAGAAACTGCCCGAATGGCAAATTGTCTCGCAGTGACTTCGGATGACAGCTTTCATATTGTAATAGCGCATTGCGAGACATAGGCTTCTGATAAAGTTCGATTTCTAAGATGCCTCTTGCCGGGTAGATCCAAAGGTCCAGAAAAGCAAGACCTGTCTTGCTGTAATCGCAGGTAAACCGTAGATAATCATTCTGTGTGTTCAGCCAATTGTCGAAAGAATGAATTGAGGGCTCATCTCCACGCCAAATGACAAGAATGTCATCTATGTATCTCTTCCAAGTAATAACTTGTGTGCTAAAAGGGTTGTTACTACCCAGGGCAACACCTTCTTCAAACATGTGCATGTAGAGATTCGCCAGACTCGGCGCGAAGGTGCTGCCCATGGAAGTTCCTGTGATTTGAAGGTAGAGCTGACTTTCAAAAAGAAAAAAATTCTCCTTCATTGCAAGTTTTGCACAATCCATGATAAATTTAATTGGTGTGATACTGTCCGGTGGGAATTGAGTTAGTAATAATTCCACTGTTTCCAGAGTCAGATCTTGGGGGATACAGGTGTAGAGGGATTCCACATCAAAGGAAACTAAGTAATCGGTGATGGGATCGAATTCTTTATCTTCCAGCAAGCGTATGACGTCCGTGGTATCTTTCAAATACGTTGGCATATCACGCACAAGGGGTCTAAGGAAAAAATCAACAAACTTTGATAATGGTTCCAGTACAGAACCGATTCCTGATATGATCGGTCTGCCGGGTGGTGGTCGCTGTGGTTTATGAATTTTAGGAAGAATGTAAAAATAAGTTATGGTTGATGATTTAGTACACAAGAAATCAGCTTCTTTGCTTGTAATCCAATTGTTGTCTAATGCCTCTTTGATCATTTTCTTAATAAGATCCATCAGCCGTTCTGTTGGGTCCTTGTCTAAGCGTCGATATGCAATGTTGTTTGAAAGTTGTCGTAGACACTCTGTTCTATACGTGTCTGTGTCCAGGATCACTGTGGCTCCACCTTTATCGGCACTTTTGATAGTAATCCTTCTGTCTGCAGAGAGTGCCTGGAGGGCTTCTTTCTCTTTCCGTGGAACATTGTCATAGCACCTTTTTGGAGATGATAAACCAAGATCAAGATCTTTAAGGACTGCTTTTTCGAAGGTAGCTACTTCACTTGGTAGAACTGTTATCGGTGGGTTGAAAGTAGATTTCAGACGTAAATCAGTGTTTCGGATCTCTGGGCCAATAGTACTAGTTTCTTTATCCGCAAAGAAGAAGTGTAGCCTCACTTTTCTAAAGAATTGGTGCACCTCTTGGTGAATTAGAAAGGGGTCCCCGAAATTGGTGGGGACGAAAAAAAAAAAATAAGATTAGTGGAATACATGTCGAATAATAAGAGCAATTGCTGATATTAGAAAGACGAACATGACTTACCTGTGAAGCAATCTCCTCGGCCGGCCGGCCCTCTTATACAGGTTTTTTTGGGTTTAGGTGTTTTTCGTGTATCGGGAATTGATGAGATACATGGTTCCCGATTGCGAAAAATATGAAATATAGGCACAAACAGCACTTTATTAAATAGCACTTTTTGCACATTGTCCGTAAAATAACACATTTACCAATAAAGTTTTTGTGTAATATAATGGTGTCTAACGGGCAGAACTGGAATAATTTTGGAATATGATATAATGGGGAGTGAGCCAACATTAGGAAAGAAAAAAAGCAACCAAGTGTATTTTACATGGTTAGTTTGCGAGTTTTGCACATAATTATTGTATTTTAATTATGGTCAAGACAAATATGTTATTCAGAGTTGGGGTTCAATTTATGTTGATTTTAATGTCTTATTTAAGTTGAGGTTAATGGACGGAGTAATAGAAATGAAGGACTCAATCTGGACCTTACAGCTGAGATATTAGACATATATAATCAACTGCATTATTGTATTTATACGGGTAGTAACAGTGCAATAGTTGACAATGAAATTGATTTTAATTCCATAGAAGGTTCTGTTTTTAAGACCTGATATTACCAATGTATTTATATAGAGATTATATGTTGCATTTAAAGATGAAATGTAATGAATTTTGGATTTTAATGTGAATACAGAATTGGAAAGAGACGGGCAGTCTGTCTTCCAGTTTTATATGCACTGAACACTTTAAATTCAAACCACAACACGAAGCAGGTCATGTGATCAAGGCCTCAAGGGGCTGAAACGCGTCATGGCGGCAAGCACAATAAAGAAATTGCACTAAATAAGCGGTGTCCGTTTTCCTATCTGATCCCAGGGGTGAGGGATCGTGACGATGAGGAGTGACAGATATATATATATATATATCTATATATATATATATATATATTCACTGAAAAAACCATAGGTTTTAGGGACAGTTATAGTTACTTGGACATTGCACTCGTAAAAAACCTGTGAAATTCCCCGTTATAGTTAGTTCAGCTAACTATAACTCGCGCCCCGCAATGCACTGCTGATGACGTCACATATTACATCACTCATGACATGGTCAGTGACATCACTGATGACATCACTGATGACATCTCAAATGACATCACTGATGACATCATCCAGTGACTGTGTGTTTCTGTAAAGTTTAAATATTTTTAATATATATAGGGAAAGGCGTATTAAAGAATGAGTGGGTGTATAAGTGTGTGTATGGATGATTTAGTAGGTGCGTGACTAATTCTATAAGTGAGTGATTAAACGTATCTTACTGAATGCATGGGTTAGTGACTAAACTGGGTGAATGTCTGTATCTGTCTGTTGCTGTGTAAGTGGCTGCATGGGTTTGTGAATAGCTACATGAGTGTCTATAAGAGTTATTGATTTGTTGTCTGAGTATCTGTATGGGTGCCTGAGTGTTTGTGTGGATGGGGTGTGTGCGACTGTGCATAGATGTGTGAGTGGGTGATTCACTGGGTGGATGGTTTCAAGAGTGCATCTGTGATAGACTGTTTGGGTGGGTAAGTTGGGGGATTCCCTGCTCTCTCTTCCAATATCCAAAGCAAGTTTGCAATGACAGGACGGGAGCCGCGAGGCTCCCGTCCTGCCATAGCAAACTACAGTGTCCCGGGGGTAGGCACCCCGGGACACTGCAGGAGCCGGCCCTGGGGGTGGCGGTCCCCAGGGCCATCAAGGGCTCCAGGACGGGGGCCGCGCGGCCCCCTCCCTTAAATTGCACAGCCCCGGGAGGTGGTGGTCCCCGGGGCTCTGGGGGTCCGTAATGGACCCCCACATTTATTTTATAAGTGCCCCGGGGAGGTGGTGGTCCTTGGGGCGTGTGGGGGTCTGGAGCCCCACACACCTTATTTAAATTAAAAAGAAGCCCCGGGGGTGGCGGTCCTCGGGGCTGCGGGAGGGCAGAAGAGCCCTCCCGCACCATTTTTTCAATAAAGCCCCGGGGGTGGCGGTCCCCGGGGCTTGGGGGCCCTTGAGGCCCCCCACACATAAAATTAACCCCCCACCATGCCCCCGGGACTTGGGCCACCCGGGGGCAAAATACTATCGGAGCGCGGGAGACCGCGCTCGATTTTTTTTCGGCAGGATTCGCGCACCCTGAGCGCATTCTGCCGATTTTAAAAAAATTATTATTTTTTTTTGCCCAGGGGTCCTTGTGGGACCCCTGAGCAAACCTAGGGGGTCAGGGTGTTTCTACCCTGCCCCCTTTGTGCGCTTTGCGCACTTGTTTCTGTCCCTCGGTTCTACCGAGTGACAAAATGGCTGCCAACACTTCCTGATTTGGAGTGTTGACAGCCAATTAGCATGCAGCTCGTGATCGGAAGGGTGCGCGAATCCGACGCGGCCATAGATATCACTATCTTTTTACTTTTGATTTTCTCAGCAACTACTGAACGGATTTACACCATTTAACAAAAGGGTTCTTTCTGAACCAAGAACTACCTCTTTTCCAAATTTGGTGTAATTCCGTTCAGCAGTTCGGGCTGTAGCCGTGTCTAAAGTTTCCTATGGAAAATTGCATGGGGAAAATGCGTTTTGGGACCCCCTTTTTCTCGGCCCCCGCTTGACGAATCCCCCGAGACTTTCAGGGTAGGAGCGGACCGGAGCGGGCCATAAAGTTTGAAAATTTTGCGAAGATACGTCAACCGGCAAGAGAGTTATTTCAAATAGAATGTCGCGGATTTCCTATGGATAATAGGTTGTAACTATAACTATCTACTGGCGACCGCCAGTAGATAATATATATATATATATATATATATATATATATATATATATATATATATATATATATATTCCCAAAGAGTCCGATAAATGCAGAGGCTGTCAAGTAGGGCGGTCCTTGTTCAGGGTATCGGAAACCCTGCAATATCCACACACAATTCCTCGGACTTTCCCAAAAGAATACAAGGACACTTTGAAAGTTTGCAGTGTAGGAGATTTACTGACTGCACCAGCAACGCGTTTCAGCTTACGCCTTGATCACGCGTGTGTGTGGATATATATATATATATATATATATATATATATATATATATATATATATATATATATATATATATAATAGATAGATAGATAGATAGATAGATAGATATATCTATATCTATATCTATATCCAGGGCAGGACAGTCTTCTTGCCAACAATTATAATATCTGGTGTGAGAGGCCAGGTATATAAGGCCATAAGGGATTTCTCTATGTGGTAATAGAGTGGGCGCATGTTTTAGTTAAGATGAGAACTAGTGTCCCCACTCGAACATATCATAAGCATTGATAGGCAATAAAAATGCAATCTAGGCCGTTTATTTTGATTAAATGCTTTGTGACTTATAATAATAAATGTATTTAGCATTCATGAATTAATGATGTATTGAGGGGGATTACGTATGTTTAACAAGATTTGTAAGCAAAAGACACATAATCGATGGACGGAATGCAGAACAAATCAAAACATTCACTCCCAGTCAAGAGATCTGGGTTAAATCCATCATTCTTTTGCTCACCATGCCACCCCAGTTTAGACCTGGCCATATGCAAATCAGTCTTGACCCTGTGCCTCATGGGAACAGTCCAGCCCGAACTGCCAAGCCAGGTCCTCCCCGGACCGGAAACAAGCATCCTAGGACCGGTTTCGGGGTTTCACCCTCTTCAGCCAGGATAGCTTGATTCCAGTGGCACAGTGAGCCCAGGACCCACGTCTGGGCATACCTGGCGCACTTAGGGCGAGAAAGCAAAAGACACATAATCGATGGACGGAATGCAGAACAAATCAAAACATTCACCCCCAGTCAAGAGATCTGGGTTAAATCCATCATTCTTTTGCTCACCCTGCCACCCCAGTTTAGACCTGGCCATATGCAAATCAGTCTTGACCCTGTGCCTCATGGGAACAGTCCAGCCCGAACTGCCAAGCCAGGTCCTCCCCGGACCGGAAACAAGCATCCTAGGACCGGTTTCGGGGTTTCACCCCTCTTCAGCCAGGATAGCTTGATTCCAGTGGCACAGTGAGCCCAGGACCCACGTCTGGGCCTACCTGATGCACTTAGGGCGAGAAAGCAAAAGACACATAATCGATGGACGGAATGCAGAACAAATCAAAACATTCACCCCCAGTCAAGAGATCTGGGTTAAATCCATCATTATTTTGCTCACCATGCCACCCCAGTTTAGACCTGGCCATATGCAAATCAGTCTTGACCCTGTGCCTCATGGGAACAGTCCAGCCCGAACTGCCAAGCCAGGTCCTCCCCGGACCGGAAACAAGCATCCTAGGACCGGTTTCGGGGTTTCACCCCTCTTCAGCCAGGATAGCTTGATTCCAGTGGCACAGTGAGCCCAGGACCCACGTCTGGGCATACCTGGCGCACTTAGGGCGAGAAAGCAAAAGACACATAATCGATGGACGGAATGCAGAACAAATCAAAACATTCACCCCCAGTCAAGAGATCTGGGTTAAATCCATCATTCTTTTGCTCACCATGCCACCCCAGTTTAGACCTGGCCATATGCAAATCAGTCTTGACCCTGTGCCTCATGGGAACAGTCCAGCCCGAACTGCCAAGCCAGGTCCTCCCCAGACCGGAAACAAGCATCCTAGGACCGGTTTCGGGGTTTCACCCCTCTTCAGCCAGGATAGCTTGATTCCAGTGGCACAGTGAGCCCAGGACCCACGTCTGGGCATACCTGGCGCACAAGATTTGTAAACATATTTATTTTTTAAAAAACATGCACATTTGCACATTCCAAGATGGCGCTGGAGTTTCGTGAAATGAATTGTCCTTCTTTAGTTGTGTTTAATTTGAAACTTTATTTAGATGCTGACTTTAATGGCGCGCGTTAAACACTGACGAAGGCTGAGGCTGAAACGCGTTTGTTTATTCACAGTGCACCAATAAATCTTTAAGCTGATTTTTCACCAACGAGAGTGCTGGTCCTTACTGTTGTAAGACAGTGGAGCGTGAGATATATATATATATATATATTTATATATATATATTCACTGAAAAAAACAAAGGTTACAGGGATGTTATAGTTAGGCTAACATTTCACTCATGCAAAACCAGAGAAATTCATCAGTTATAGTTAGCTGACCTAACTATAACTCGCACCCCCGCAATGCACTGCTTATGACCTCACATATTACATCACTCATGACATGGTCAGTGACATCACTCATGACATCTCAAATGATATCACTGATGACATCACTAATGACATCTGAAATTACATCACTGATGACATCATCCAGTGATTGTGAGTTTTTTCTAAAAGTTACTGAGTGTTAAACATATATACTAAGCTAACTCGCTGTGGAAATGCCTGTATGGGAAAGTGGGTGGGTGTGTAAGTGGGGTATAGAAGAGTGGCTGGGTATATAAGAGATTGTATACATGATATAGTGGGTGGGTGAGTTTTTGTATAGGTGAGTGAGTGGGTGTGTCAGTGCATGTATGAGTAAGTGAGTGGCTGGGTGAGTATCTGTATAGTCAACTAAGTTGGTGTATTAGTTGTTGTAAATGGTGAATGAGAGGGTGCATGAGTGGCTGAATGGGTGTTTGGGCAGATACATGTGTCTGTATGGGCGAGTGACAGGGTACATGAGTGGCTGTCTCAGTGCATCAATGGGTGTGTAAGTGGATGTATGGGAGAGTGAGTGGGTGTATGAGTGGTTGTATGTGGGAATGGGTAATTGAGAGGTTGTATGGGTGAGTAAGTGAGTGTGAGAGAGGTTGTATGGCAGAGTATGGGGTTCTCTCAGTCACTATATAGGTGAGTGAGTATTTGTATTATTATATGTATAAGTAACTGAGTAGCTGTGTGAGTAATTGTATGGGTGAGTTAGTGGCTGTGTGACTGACTGTATGGGTGACTGAGTAGGTGTGTGAGTAGGTGTATGATTAACTCATTTACTGTGTCTTTAGCTGTATGGGTGTATGACAGGATATGTAAGTGTGTCTATGGCTCTATAACTGGATCTGTGACTGGCTGTATTGGTAAGTGTGTAGGTGCATGAGTGTGTGTATATGTGAATAAGTGGTTCTGTTAGTGTCTCTATGGGTGAGTTGATGCGTTGCTGGCTGTTTGGATGAGTGACGAGATGTGTGAGTATTTGTATGGGTTCTGTGAATGAGTTTGTTAGTGATTGTGTGGGAGTGGGTGTATGACATTTTTTATGGGGGTGTAAGTGGGTGTGTCAGAGTTTCTCTGGATGATGTTATCAGTGATGTCATTTCAGATGTCATCAGTTTTGTCATCAGTGATGTTATTTCAGATGTCATCAGTGATGTCATCAGTGATGTCACTGACCATGTCATGAGTGATGTAATATGTAAGGTCATAAGCAGTGCATTGCAGGAGCGCAAGTTATAGTTAGCTCAGCTAACTATAACTGCTGAATTTCTCTGGTTTTGTATGAGTGAAATGTTAGTCTAACTATAACATCCCTGTAACCTTTGTTTTTTCAGTGAATTTTTAAGTTTTTTTTAATTCTATTTCCTAACTATAACGTCCTACAGCTATGATTATTTCAGTGAATTTCTAAGTTTTTTAAAATTTTATTTCATAACAATAACATCCTTGTATTTTTTTCTAATTAGATATTGAACATTACATATGCATGGTGCACCACTTATTGTTGTATTTGCCATCTACTTATTTAAAAAGTACATTAATGATCTTATTTCAAGATATTTTTGGTTTTCGTATTCAAAAGTTTTAATTTAAAAATGTCATTCTAAGTATTATAATACAAACATTGCTAACAACATCTCTGCTTAAAAAGCATGTTTGTACACAGATTTTTCAGGAAAGTTAAAAAAAAACTGTGTTTGAACCCTACTTTCCATCTTCGCAATGACGCTGAGAGTCGTGATGACGTCGGTAACTGAGACTATTGCACCTCTATTAAGAGGTGTAAAACACATATATGCACACATTTTACTGTATTTTAGACACTAGGGGTTTATTACTGAGAAGTTTAAAGTCATATTTTTATAGTCAGTTTGTATAAAAACAATCTTTAAAACAAATGTTCAGTTTTCGCGATGATGCCCGGTGCCGTGATTATATCGGTAGCTGCGATCACCGCAAATACGTTGTAAAATGCCAAAAGAAAAGCAGACATTCAATAGCCACCACCACCACATACAAAACTTACACCTGCAACATAGATTATAACCAACACACTAAACACATTACTATTTAAAAGACTCTATAATAGCATGTATAACTCCCTTAAAACCTCTATAACACAGTGTATAACTCTTTCAGTGGAACCTGTGACTGCATACATCACTGTGTCAGTAAGTCTCTCCTTCACAGCATAAGTACTTCAGTGGATCAGTGAGATGGTGCATCAGTCTATCAATGTTTCTGTAACGAACTGCGTGACTGTCTCAATACATCTATGACTGGGGCATCAGTGTCTCAATGGGTCTGTGATTGGTGGCATGAGTCTCTCAGTCGATCTGTGAGTAGGTGCATTAGTGCCTTTGTGCATTTGAAAGTAAGTATATGACTGTCTGAATGGATCTGTGAGTGGATAAATGAGTGTCTAAGTGGGTGTCTGAGTGGGTGAGTACTTGGGTGCATGACTGTCTGAGTGGTTATGTGAATGGGTGCATGGGTCTCTGAGTAGGACTGTGAGTGGGTGCATGAGTCTCTGAGTGTATGAGTGACTGAGTGCCTAAGTCTCTGAGTGGGTCAGTGAGGGTGTGTGTGAGTGACTGTATGGGTGTGTGAGTGACTGAGTAGATCTGTGAGTGGATGTATGAGTGTCTCAATGGGTCTGAGTGAGAGCGTAAGTCTCTGAGTGGGTGAGTGAATGGGTGCATGCATGAGTGTCTGAGTGGGTCTGTGACTGGGAGGGCGAGTGTCTGGGTGGGTCTGTGACTGGGTGGGTGAGTCTTTGAGTGGGTGAGTGAGTGGGTGCAAGTATATCTGAGTGAGTCTGTTAGTGGGTGTGTGAGTCTCTGAGTGTATGAGTGAGTGACTGAGTGCATACGTCTCTAAGAGGGTCTGTGACTGAGTATGTGAGTGACTGTATGGGTGCATGAGTGGATGTAGGTGTGTCTGAGTGGATCTAGGATTGGATATATGAGTGTCTCACTGGGGCTGTCAGTGGGTGTGTGAGTGGCTGAGTGGGTCTGTGCGTACATGTGTGAGTATGTGAGTGAGTGCATGAGTGCCCAGGTGGGTCTGTGAGTGGGTGTAAGAAACTCTCAGTGGGTCTGATACTGTGCACATGAGTGTCTGAGTGGGTCTCTAAGTAGGTGCTTGGCTGCATGACTCTCTAGGTGGTTCTGTGAATGGGTGCATGCATCTCTGAGTAGGACTGTGAGTGGGTGCATGAGCAGTGGTGGCTCGCATAGGGCGTGCTGCGGGGCGGTGGGGCGGGGCGGGGGAGGGGCAGCGTGGAGGGGTAGTAAACTCGGACATTCGACGGAACGGAGGAAAGTAATTATTATGTTCCTCCATTCCATCGTATGTCCGAGTTTACTACCCTCCACCCTGCCCCTCCCCACCACCCTGTAGCACGCCCTATGCGAGCCACCACTGTTCATGAGTCTCTGAGTATATGAGTGACTGAGTGCATAAGTCTCTGAGTGGATCTGTGAAGTTGTATGTGAGTGACTGTATGGGTGTGTGAGTATCTGAGTGGATCTGTGAGTGGGTGTATGAGTGACTGAGTGGATCTGTGAGTTGGTGTATGAGTGTCTCAATGGGTCTGTGAGTGAGAGCATAAGTCTCTGAGGGGGTGAGTGAATGGGTGAATGCATGAGTGTCTGAGTGGGTCTGTGACTGGGAGGGCGAGGGTCTGGGTGGGTCTGTGAGTTGATGCTTGAGTCTTTGAGTGGGTGAGTGAGTGGGTACATGTATATCTGAGTGAGTCTGTGAGTGGGTGTGTGAGTCTCTGAGTATATGAGAGAGTGACTGAGTACATAAGCCTCTAAGAGGTCTGTGACTGAGTGTGTGAGTGACTGTATGGGTGCGTGAGTGGATGTATGAGTATCTTAGTAGATCTAGGAGTGGGTGTATGATTGTCTCACTGGGGCTGTCAGTGGTTGTGTGAGTGTCTGTAAGTACATGCGTGAGTGGGTCTGTAAGTAGGTGTGTGAGTGTCTGAGTGGGTCTGTACATGGGTGCGTGACTCTCCGAGTGAGTCTGTAAGTGGATGCATGAGTATCTGAGTGGGTCTGTGAATGAGTGCATGAGTGCCCAGGTGGGTCTGTGAGTGTTGTAATAAACTCTCAGTGGGTCTGAGACTGTGCGCGTGAGTCTCTGAGTGGGTCTGTACATGGGTATGGCACTCTCCGAGTGAGTCTGTAAGTGGGTGCATGAGTACCTGAATGGGTATGTGAGTGGGTGCATAAGTCTCTCAGTGGGTTGTTGACTGGATGTATAAGTGTGTGAGTGGGTATGTGAATGGGTGTATAAGTGTCTGACGAGTTTGTGAGTAAGTTAATGTTAATGTTAATGTTAATTGCAATTTGTAAAGCGCCTAATACTGGCAGGTCTCTAAGCGCTGAGATAGAGTAGCCATAGCCCACCCCAATGGGTGAATGTTAGCCCAAGGTCA
Organism: Calotriton arnoldi; assembly: GCA_963921515.1. Taxonomy (NCBI): domain Eukaryota; kingdom Metazoa; phylum Chordata; class Amphibia; order Caudata; family Salamandridae; genus Calotriton; species Calotriton arnoldi. Next base: position 1,375,496 of record CAWUFW010004959.1, on the reverse strand, counting down.
ACATCTGCGTTAAGTCAAGGCCTCTGTGAAGAGGAAGGTCTTCAGTTTTTCCTGAAGGGAAGGAGGGCTTTTTCTGACCGAAGGTGTCCTGGTAGCTTGTTCCACAGCTGCGGGATCAAGATCGAAAAGGCTCGCCCCCCTTTAGTCGTATTGTTAAACCGTGGGCAGGCCAACCGGCCTCCCTCGGATGACCGAAGGGTGCGCAAGGGGACGTATCTCCCTAGGCGCTCTTCGATGTATCCTGGGGCCTGCCCATGAAGGACCTTGTGGGCAATGCAGAGGCCCTTGATTCTGGCTCACTGTTTGACGGGGAGCCAATGTAGCTGTTGCAGCAAAGGTGTGGCTCGTGCACGTCTGGGGAGCTTAAAGATCAGCCTAGCTGCATCATTCATCACTACTTGCAGTTTGCCAAGCAGCTTTTCCGGCAATCCAATATAAAGCGCATTGCCATAGTCTAGGCAGGACATAATCAGTGCGGTCACCACCGTCCGCATGGTGATAATTGAGGAGGAGTGGAGGAGGAGTGATAATAATAATGGAGGAGGGGTGATAATTTCCTTAGCTGCCTCAGCAGGCCCACGCAGGTCCCAACCACCGAGGCCACTTGGTTAGACAGTGTGAGTTTGTCGTCTATTTTAATACCAAGGCCTTTTACGACCGGAGCTGGGTTAGGTGTGTCTCCCAGCTCCTGTGGCCAGAATAGGTCGGTCCACGGGTTGCTTCTTGTGGTGATAGCTAAGACCTCCGTTTTGTCTGGGTTGACTTTAACTGAGTTGGCCGTCATCCAATTGACCACGTATCTAAGGATATTTTGCACGCGTGTGTGGGCTTGTGGGGTGTTGTCAATTTGCAGGATTAGTTGTGTGTCATCCGCGTAGTTGAACACCTGGCAGTCCATCCGGGCCAAGGCCCCCACCAGCGGTCTGAGATAGATATTAAACAGAAGCGGCGATAATGCAGACCCTTGTGGGACTCCGCAGGTTAGTGACCCTCTATTGGACACACAGTCACCCATTTGGATCCTTTGAGTCTGATCTGTCAGGAAGGAGGTGATCCATGGGTGTATCATCCCGCGGATACCTATGTCCCTGATTCGTGCCAGGAGTTGACTGTGGTTAACCGTGTCGAACGCCGCCGAGAGGTCTAGGAGGACCAGGGCACACGGCTTCTTGCTGTCTGCTGTGAGCCTGATTTCGTCCAGCACCAACAGCATCACCAGCTCGGTGCTGTGGTGGGCTCTAAATCCTGCCTGCCTACCCTCGAGTAGCTGATGTTCCTCTTTAAATATCGAGAGGGTTTTGAGGATGTGCTGTTCCATTATTTTAGCCAGTAAAGGAAGTTGGGAAAGTACATGAGTCTGTGACCAGCGAGGGTGTGTATATAGATATAGATACTTTTCGGTGTCGCCGTGATATTTGCGATGTCCCTGCGATGGTACACGAGGGCCACGCTGGCATTCACATTCACAAAAGCTACTGAATGGATTTGCACCAAATAACAAAAAGCACACCTACTGGTGATAGCTAGTAGGTAGCCATAGTTAGGACCAATGTTTCAATAGGAAAAGCCTGTTTTGTTTTGCCAATACTTTTGGCGCGGCTTGACGAATCTTCATGAAAAGGTCAAAAAAAAAATGTCCCCTATTTGAATCTGCTGCTCTGTTGAAGATTTCAGGGCAATCCGTCAAGCGGGGGCTGATAAAAAAGGGGGGTCTCAAAACATGTTTTCCCCATGTTTTGTTTAAGGGGATTTTTCATTTTTTTAACACGACTGCAGCCTGAACCGCTGACGTGAATTGCAACAAATTTGGCAGAAAGCTAGATGTTGGTTCATAAAACTTGTTTTTTGTGATTTGGTGTAAATCCATTCAGTAGTTTTAGAGATATTTAAGTTGAAAAATATAGATATCGGGGGACGCGAGTCCTTGAAGTGGACTTGCGGATTTTGCTGAAATTTGATTGGCTGCCAACACTTCAACTAGGAAGTGATGGCAGCCATATTGGGACTCAGCTTGAAGCTGACTCCCACAAAAAATGTTTAAAAAAAAGAAAAGGGGCAGTGTAGGAATACCCTATCCCCGCAGATATGGTGGAGGGGGTCCCACAGGGACCCCGGTGCGGGCTAAAAGCATGTTTTTAATTAAATTTTGCAGGGAATTTGCAGACAGACCTGCGGATCCATGGCAATTGTTTATTTAAAAAGGCGCTCATCGGTTTCATGAAGCCCCTGTGCGGGCCAACCAAATCCCAGTGGCAATGTTTTATAACAATGCGTGGGGTGCCAATGTGGCACGCACCGGGGACTGCCACCTCCCCGGGGCAAACATAAGAAAACTGATGCAGCCCCGGGGACCGCCACCTCCCTGAACTATTTATTCAAATTAGTGCAGAGGAGGCCCGTATGGCCTCTCCCACAGCCCCAGGCACCGCAACCTCCCCGGGGCTAATGCAATGGGGGGCCTCGTGGACCCCCCACTGTCCTGCCGACCACCTCCTCCCTGGGCTATTTTGTTTTGACATGGGGTCTTCACGGACCCCCCTGGTACCTGGGGACCACTACTTCCCCGGAGCCAAACTCCTTTTTTATTTTTAAAAATGGGAGGGGGCCATGAGGCCCCCTTGTCGGGCCATTCTCTGTCCTGGGGACAGCCACCTGCCTGGGGCAGGCCTTAACTCAAGAAAGGAGGACCACCCATCCGCTGCCTCTGCAGGACTGTGTGTGAGGAACTCGAGGAGATCTGGCCACTGATCCTCCCGTGCTTCATGTGAAGAAAGCCGCTGCAGCTTCCGCACCCCCAAAGGGGGCGCGCTCAGAGACTCCAGTCATTCAGATCCTGCTGGTGCTGGTAAAACTGATTTTTGAGCTAGGCGGCCCAGGGAGAACTTGCCTGCCATATAGCGCTTTGAATGCCATTTTTCATGTTATGTATGTATATAAGTACTCCTTTTTTCATAAAAGTAAATATTTGACTGAACAATTATATATTGTTGCGGTCAAATGTACTTTTATTTGTGAGCATGTATTCACGCCCCTGTGTCTGTCTGTCCCCCTGAAGAAGCCTTGGACTGCTTGACGCATGGTACCACTGAGAGTCAAGTGTTGAAGGGGTACTTGGTCATGTTGCTCAGGACCATTCGTAGATCAGGTCCCATGACATCAGGAGCAAAGGGCCTCAACCCCCACGGTTGGGCTCAGTAGCTCCTGCTTGCCCTGTGGACTTCTGAACAGCGTTCTGACATAGGATAACAGACTTTTTAGGATTCAGGGATAGGTTGAGTTTTGTGGGTACACATTATCACAGAGAGGATGCTGTAGGTAATGGGTTTTCGGGTTCAGATTGGGAATGGGTTTAAGGTTAAGGGGGAGTTTTTAAGGATTTGGGGAGTGTTTTAGTGAGTGGTTTTTAGGGCTCAGGAAAGTTTTTAAAATAGGTTATTTGGATTTCTAAGGTTCAAGAGTGGGTTGAGTTTTGGGGCTATTATTTTTTTTAGTTTTTAGAAGTGCAAATGGGTTTGGGGCTAAGGGGGTTTTAGTATTTTTAGGAGTGCATTAGTGCATAGTTATTAGGGTTCAGGGCTGTTTTATAAGGTAAACAGGATTTTTAGTGTTCAGGCATGAGTTTAGTTTTGAGAGGTATTGGGGTTGTAGGGTTCAGGTGTATTTTATGTACAAGCATAATTGTGAAATTATGATTGTATTTATTATTAGTAGTAATATTAGTATTATTAATAGTAATAATTAGTAGCAGTAGAAGTAATCATAACAACAATAATAATATTAATAAACATAATAACAATAACATGATGTTGTTAATATCATCGTTAATATTATTGCCATTACAAATAGTATTATTATTTTTTACATTCAAAATACATAATAATTAATAACGTACATTAAATTAATTTCTATAATTATTAGTACAAAAAACGCAATCAAATCAGTTTAAAATATACATATGTATGCATCTAAAAACGCATATATATTTATATAAGTATATATATATATAAAAAAATATATATATAATTATATATATATATATATTTATATGTGTATTACTCAGTGACTCGCCACTGGATAGTTGTAGATAGTTCAGGTGTTCCATAGGCAAAGCGTTTTAGTGTTGCTAATTACTTTAGCACCATTTGACGAATCTCCACAAAACCTTCCAAAAAGTTTTTGCATGGAAAGTTTTGGGGTGATCTGTCATGAGGGTGCCGAGAAAAAAGGGGGTTCCAAAACGCAAAATTCCCGTGTATTTTCTATAGACTTCTTTAGACAGGGCTAAAGCAAAAACTCCTGAACAGAATGACTCCAAATTTGGCAGGAAGCTGGACCTTGGTATGCAGATTGTGCTTTTTGTGATTTGGTGTAAATCCGTTCAGTAGTTTTTAAGAAATTAAGGCTAAAAAAAATATAGATATGTGGGCGGTTGGGTTGGAGGGACTCTCACAAGAGTCCCTCAGACCACCAGGGAGCTTTTTTCCCCTTGGGCCAATTCGCTTCCGGGGGAGTCAGACTCCTGCTGGAGTGAGCGTTCTCAGTGGCTGCCAGCAACATGAGATAAATGTTGCTGACAGCCATTACAGGACTCAGGGACTTAATTCCCTGCCCTGAAGTGTTAAATGAAAAAAATATAACGGGGACGGATAGGGATACCCTGCACCTTTAGGCCCCATTGGAGGGGAGGACCCAGAGGGACACCCTGGAGCAGTGTTCAATTATAGGCCCTCCAAAGGCCCTGGGGAACCCAACCCCCGGGGCCGATTTCAATAATAAAGGGGAGGTGGGGATGCACAGCCACCTCCCCGAGCCATTATAGGATCCAGAAATCCCACACCCGGAGCCGAAATGCTCCGAAAAGGGCAGGGGTGCTGGCAGGGGGCCCCCAAGCCTTTAAAAGGCCCTGGGGACCCCATTCCCAGGGCAGGCTCACTAGCTATGTTCCAGGGAGCCCACCCGTGGGAAATAGCGTTTTCTCTACCCTCTTCGGCGCAGGCAGGGAAAGCTGTGCTTGCCCCCGTCTGATGGGAGCATTTTTTAATCTTTTGCACTTACTTTCATAGCTTTAAAATTATACCCATTGATAGAGCAATGTGTACAAAAGAAGCTTGGATGATGTCATCAGTGATGTCATCAGTGCTTATCAATGATGTCATTTGAGATGTCATCAGTGATGTTATAAATTATGTCCTTGAACATGTCATGAGTGATGTAATATGTGATGTCATTAGCAGTGTATGGTGGAGGCGCAAGTTATAGTTTGCTCTGCTAACTATAACTAGGCATAGGCGGAGCTAGCGGAGTTTCACTCTGTGGAATTCTGTGCAGTTACAGAGAAACTCCACCAAATTCTCCTCCTGTTACCACCAGTAAGTCCCACACAGCAGGATTGCTGAGAGCTCGTCGGAGGACCCGCCCCCTTTCTCCAACACTCTTCAAACGTGCCTCCTGGTGCAGTACTCATTGGGGAATGAAGTCCCCTTGGATGCTGAGGGTCGTTGGGGGCCAAGAACCCCTCCCAGGGACTGCTGAGAGTTAATCGGAGGCGCCCTCTTTCTGAACCACTCTGCAAACACACCTCCAGGTGCACTACTTGTTGGGGGATGGTGGAGCAGAATTTACTGCCCACCCCTAACTATAAGTGGTGAATTTCTGTGTTTTTTGCTTGCAAAATGTTAAAGTTGTAACTGACTTATTCACCTAACTATAAAGTTACTTTAACCTTAGGGCCTGATTTAGATCTTGGAGGGGCTGTGAGGGAGTGGGCATTTTTGGCTGTCTTCCCGTCCGCCTACCTGGCAGTCCTCTTGCCCAATTTAGATTCTGGATTTCAATGGGGGAGAAGACCGAGCGTTCCTGCCAACTCCGCCAGGCTTTCGCTTCCCTACGGTGGGATGGGTGGAGGTGCCGGCGGGACTTCAGCAAGGATTCCCACCGTTGGTATTTGGATCTGGTCTGTTTCTAAGGGAATTCCACTGGGAATCCCTCCCACTTTGAGTTGGCAGAATGGGAGACCAAGGGGTGTAAACTAACCTTTTTTGGGGGTTCAGGATGCGGTTTCCTCCTTTTCACCTTCGTGCAGATCCTCCCCGTCCTGCTACACCTTGATAGCGACGGACCGTCATTCCAATTTGACGGACCGCAAGGTAGGTGTCCGTGGTGTATGTGCCTATACATTGCATGGTGTGTCCATGTTGGTGGGGTGTAAGGCAGAATGTATTCATAATTTTCACTATACATATCCTACATACACATATACATAGGGGAGAGGATAAATATGGGGTAGAGGATGTAGCCTATTGGCTAGCGCGGTCGATCTTGAAGCTGGGCTACTGGGTTCAAGACTCGGCAAGGGACGCTCAACATCTTGTGATTCTGGGCAAATCACTTAATGTCCCCGTGCCTAACAAAATGAATGTGTCCGTCTGTAATGCAACTGGTGCTCATGTAAAGCTTTCTGATACCTTTGGGTCAAGTTCGCGCTATATAAAACTCAGAAAAATAATATATACACAAACACAACATATATATGTTTTTCGTAAAAAAATGAATATCAGTTACCTGTCCACCACCACCGCGGTCGCCCCCCCCCATCAGTACTACGCTGCCAGGACACCACCAACCCATTGGGAACATCCAAATCGGTTCGGTGGTACCCTGCCACCAAGACAGTGATGGCGGGACCTTCACCAGCATAGAAGACCACCGCCTCCAGCGGCCTTCGATGTTCACGTATACATCTAAAAAGGGTGGGTAGGGCGCCATCGGCTTGGTGGTCTTTCTGGGCCCACTGCCTCTGCGGGACGGCAGGAAGACTGCCAAGATCTAAATCAGACCCTTAGTTTATTCAGTGAATATATATATATAAACATATGGATGTATATCTATATATGTAGTAGAATTTAAAAATGTAAATTATACTTACCATTATTGATGCAAAGTTAATGCACTCCTAATGGAAAGGCTCCCGATGTATAGTTACTCTAGATATACTTCCTATGATGTAATGAATTCCAATATACTGGTATGAGAAGTAACATTTGCATTCACCCCAGTTACCGGCAAACCTGATTTCATACTAGTCAGGAATTGCATCACTAGTGGATGATTAAGTGTTTGTGATTTTTACATTGAAAACTTTGTTGAAATTAAGAAGGAAATCAGTCTCTTAGAATCAGAAAGATGCACAGACTGTCAGATCAAGCATAAGGGCCTCTACCTTTCGATTAATCAGCACACTTCGAGAAACATGACAAAATTCAAGAGGTGGCTGTGAAGGGAAGAGGGAGGCAGAAGACTTATCTCAACATACTATTAATACCATTATTAATATTATTACAATGATAAATATTATTTGTGTTGTTATTTTAACTTTCAAAAATATAATGTGTTTATTCATTACATTAATTTCTATAATTCCTATTACAAATAAAATTATATTCAAATTAAAACCAGTTTGAAAAGTACATATACAAATATAAAAAATTGCATATGGATAAACCCCTGATTGAAAATCTGGGACGTGGAATTCCACTTCTCAGAAGTTATGGGAAACAGAACAAGTCACAAAATCACAGAGAAAGAATGGAAATCCAGTCTGTGATACTAGGACAGTACCACAGCTAGGCACAGAAAAACCAAAGTGGCAATTTCCAAAACAATGAATTACTGGTACTAGACACCAAACAGGATCCATAAGAAGGAACATCACGGGGTGGAGGCTGATGGTGGAACTGTGGAGTAGGCCTTGCACCAGCTCTCCACAGCCTTGGTCAGGCCTTGCCGACTCCACTGCCTAAGTATGCTGACCCCGCCCCAAGCCCTCCCTTTGCTCTGCTCCACTCTCATTGTGGGCCGCTCCCCAACCCCTTCTCGCTGCCGGATTCAGCCTCTGACCACCTAAGGTCTGCCTTTAACCTTTTACGGTTTGTGCATTTGTAAAGTAGCATTTTTGTGCTGTGTCACCATTTCTTGTCCTGTGCCACGTTAGACCACAATTTCTGTTAATCATTATACCACTCAACTTTTTATTTCCTGCAGTAGCCTAGTCCGTTATTTTACTGCATATGTACTGTCATACTCTGCGCTTCATTTCCTGTGCTAGTTAACCCTCTGATAGTTTCATGTGTTGTTGAACGTTTGTACGAGTCAGCCCTTCCATTCCTGTAATATTTAGCCCTGCGTGCCTTCCTGCTGTTTTTTCACCGCCCTCGACGACCCCGCCTTCCGCTACCCAACACCCCTCCCTACCCTAGGACCTACTTAATAGGGGCCGTATCATGGCCACAGATAGGCCCCGCGCAGCATGTCTGCCAGAGATGCACCGAAGGCCTGTACAGCCCCCAGCGCCAGAAACCCTGACTCTCCTGCCATCCATCGCTACACCACCAATGAGCTCCAAGCCCTGGCCCCCAGAGGCCGCAACACCAACTGCTGCATTTCCTCCCTGAGATAAATGGAAGGACCCTTCGCCTGCCTCCGCTGTCAGTTTACGTGCAACACAGAAATCCTCGCCGTGCTGACACAGCCAACCTCCAACCCCTCGGAACAGCCCTATTGCATGCAGTTCAACATCCGATCCCTCTGCAAGCAGCCCGCAGAAATCTAGGACACTATCACCACGTCCACCACCGACGTGATGTTTCACCAATACCTGGCTCACAAAGTCCTCAACCCCCGACATCGCAACTGCAATGACCAGCGGCTACAAGATGATACACAGAGACCGTGCCAACAAACGTCACCATTGCAGGCTCACCACAACCCACCTACACGCCCCTCACCCGTGTACACCGCAGATGGACCAAAATTACAGAGACCCAATGGACTGCTGCACTCAACATATCCAGACCCGACACCACCAGCAGCTTTGAGGTAGGCATCCAAATGTCTCCGACTGGATCTCCAAATGCGCCCACAGTTGCCCCCATGAAAACGGCCAGTACCAGCAGATCCAGCAAACATGTCAACTGGTTCATCCCTAAACTTCAAACGCAAGCGCAAGGGACTGGAGAGATGTTGGAGGTCTAGCAGGACCACCTCCGATCTCACCACCTTCAAATCTGCCCTCAGCAAAAACCACCACCGCCTCAAAGAAGCCAAAAAGGACACTCTAACTGTCTACATTGAGGCAAGCACCAATCACAAAAAAATAACTCTTCATCATCGTCAGAGAATTCTCCTGCCGGTCTGCCATCAAGACCACAATCTCCTCTTCCCATGCTCCCTAGCAGACTACTTCCACAACAAGATAGCAGACATCTACAGTAACTTTGACCCACAGCCAACCGACTTCGCCCACCTCCTGACACACACCGACGACTACCCCAGCCACCTGCTCATTGATTGGACACCGCTCACCATGCCAATCACCACAGACATCATGAACTTGATTCGCTCCGGAGCACCAACCGACCCCTGCCTTCAACCTGGTACAGAAGGAAATCAGCAGCGCACTCACCAACATTCTCAACTCATCCGTCACCACTACCACTGTCCCTGACACATGGAAACATGCAGAGGTTAAACCCCTCCAGAAGAAGCCCTCTGCCAACCCCCATGAGCTCAAGAACTACCGTCCCATCTTCCTGCTCACCTTCCCTGCCAAGGTCCTGGAGAAAGCCATCAATCGCCAGCTCACAGATCACCTTGAAGGAAAAAACCTACTCGACGCCTCCCAGTCCAGCTTCTGCTCCAACCACAGCACTGAGATCGCCTTGATAGCCACAACTGACAACATCAGATCCATCCTAGACTAAGGCGAGACAGCATCCCTGATCGTCCTCAACCTCTCAGCCTTCAACACTGTATCCCACCACACCCTCATCACCAGACTCCATCACATCGGCATCAGCGGAAACGCCCTCAAGTGGATCACCTCTTTCCTCACAGGACACACACAGAGAATCTGCCTACGGCCCTTCACCTTCGAGCAGAAGAGCATCATCTGCAGCGTCCCCCAAGGATCTTCCCTCAGCCCCATGCCTACATGACTCAATTCCGTCCATCAATTGTTCTTTTTGTATTTGTCACCCCAAGTGGGATGGGTATGCCCAGATGTGGGTCCTGTGCTCGCCATGTCATTGGAGTCAAGCTAGCCTGGCTGATGATGGGTGATACCCCGAAACTGGTCCCAGGATGCTTGTTTACGGTCCAGGGAGGACCTGGCCTGGCAGTTCGGGATGGACTGTTCTCCTGGGGAACAGGGTCATGACTGATTTGCATATGGCTGAGTTTAATCTGGAATGGCATGGTGTGCAAAAAAACTATGGATTTAAGCCCAGATCTCTATACTGGGGGTGAATGTTTGACATTGTTCAGCATTCTGTCCATCAATTGTTCATTTTGCATTTGTCACCCGGTTGGATTTGTACGCCCAGTTGTGGATCCCGTGCTCGCCATGCCATTGGAGTCAAGCTAGCCTGGCTGATGAGGGGTGATACCTCGAAACCAGTCCCGGGATGCTTGTTTCCAGTCCAGGGAGGACCTCGACTGGCAATTCGGGCTGGACTGTTCCCATGGGAGCAGGGTCAAGACTGATTTGCATATATCTGGGTCTAAACTGGAATGGCATGGTGAGCAAAAAAACTATGGATTTAGGTCCAGATCTCTGTACTGGGGAGAATGATTGATATTGTTCAGCATTCTGTCCATCAATTGTTCTTTTTATACATGACTCCATTGGCCGACAATGTCCGCACCCACAGATTCAACATCATCTCATACGCCGACGGCACCCAACTCATCCTCTCACTCATGGAAGACACCGCCATCACCAGATCCGACTTTACGGAACGCAATGACCAACATCACATGAGATCCAACTGCACGAAGCTGAACATGGACACAACGGAATTGCTCATCTTCGGAAGGAACACCTCTCTTTGGGACAACAAATGGTGGCCCACTGCTCTCGGACCCTCACCTACCCCTACCGACCATGCCCACAACCTCTGCATCATCCAAGACAGTGATCTCACCATGAAGTGTCAGGTCAATGCATTAGCCTCCTCCTGCTTCTACACCCTCTGCATGCTTCATAAGATTTTCAGATAGATCCCTGTCAGCACCAGGAAAACAGTGACTCAAGCCCTCGTTACCAGTCGACTGGACTACGGAAATGCACTCTATGCCAGAACTATCACCCATCTCCTCAAATGACTCCAGACCATACAGAACGCTGCAGCCATACTCATCCTCAACCTCCCCAAATGGATTAGCATCACCCCCCACCCAGAAGCCTCCACTGGCTCCCCGTCCAGAAGAGATGCCAGTTCAAGCTGATACCCCATGCCTACAAGGCCCTCCACAACTCTGGACCCTCCAACATCAACCACCGCATGACCTTCCACTAACCGGCCAGACAACTCCAATCTACCTCCCTCGCACATGTCCCCGGCATTCGGCAGAGCTGCAGTGGAGGTTGTTCTTTCCCCTACCTCGCCGCCAAGTCCTGGAATGACCTCCCACTCCACCTCTGAACCTCTCCCTTGCTCACTGACTTCAGGAATGGACTCAAGACCTGGCTCTTCAACTAGCGCTCACTAGACCTCAGCGCCTGGATACCCCCTGGGGTGATCAGCTGCACTATGCAAATAATGATTTATTGATTGTGGAGAAAGATGCACAGTGATGCAAATATCATGGCACTATCTAAAATTATACATGTAATGGAAGGAAGTTCTCCAAGCAACTGGTCAAATGTTCCATAGCACAATCCACATATTCCCAGCACACAAGCTATTAGGGTAGCCTATCATACAAGCTTTCTCATTGGACTCACACAGGGGCAACATATAGCCTTAGCCCTCTGCGCAGCTAAACAAAATATTACAGCACTATGGGGTAAACTAAGATCTCCCCAACATTAGAGAATGACTACATAGAACATGATAAAATTTGCAACATAACTAGAACATATGGGGAAAACTTTGAAGAGCTATAGAACCCTTTCTGTAATTCCTCTTCACTGAATTTAGAAACAGATGACTGAGTTTATTTCTTTCTTGCAGTGGCGGCCCCATCATTAGTGCTGAGGAGATTCAACCCCCTGCTGCAAGCGCCACAAAGGTGAAAAATAAAATGGTAATAAATTGAGGGCCTCATGTACAATCCCATTGCGCCGCCTGTGCTTCACTTTTTTTGACTCACCGGCAATGGGTTTGCGCATATTTACAAGGCCACATAAAGTCATCCTGCATGACTTTTCATAGTCCTGTAAATATGGGCCCCTTTCACGCATTACTCTGAGTGAAAGGGGCGTTTCATGGGTGTTGCTGAGGTTGTTCCCACGCAACATCCATGGAACCTGACTCATTCCCATATTTACAATGTTTTGTAAAGCAGGGAATGCGTCAGAATCCTACGCCTCACCAGGGCACGGCATAGGAGGGGCGCAACGAAGAGAAATACTTTTATTTCTCCTCTTTTTTCCTCTTTCTATGCGTCCTGCAGAACAGAAAGAGGCAAATGCCCTCAATCATTGTTTTTGTGCACAAAAATAATCAACCCCGCAGCGCAGGTAGCCTTGCAACATGACGCACAGTTGTCTGCGTTGGCGTGCAGCTGCTATTTGTGCACTGGCGCAGGGTAGAAGGTCAGGAATGCGCCTTATCTTGTAGATACAGTGCATTCCTGCTCTTTTATTTCGACACACGGCAGCGCAGCAGGAAGGCGTGCTGCACTGCCGTGCGTCAAAAAATAGTAAATGAGGCACTGAATTTATTACCATTTTATTTTTCCCTTTCTCCAGCCTGAGCCATGTTTGGGGGAGGGCCACTGCTGCTGACTGGCAGCAGGGGAGTGGTGCTCTCTCCACCAGTTTATAGTACACGTCTCTGTGGCTGACTGTCTTACGACGGTCAGTCTGACATGCGCACTCTAAACCACTCGTGGAGAGGAGGCATAGGACTCCAGTGCCTGCAGGAGCATCAAGGCAGCCCACTCCAGCCAATACTGGCACTGCTCTTATGCTGCTGAAATAATCAGCAGCGTGAGAGCAGCGTCTGAATTGGTGTGGAGGATACAATTGCTGCAGACGCAGAGGGACTGAAGCAGAGGACCGGAGCAGGCGAGCCAGCAGAGTGGGTAAGGTAAGTTCTTTTTTTTAAAATTATTATTGGAGTTGGCTACTGTTCGTGATAGCTGGGGGTTGTGAATGTATGGGAAGTTGTGTTTTGGGCCTAGTTTCTCAATGCGGCTTTGGCGCAATTTGGGGCCTAGTATAGTTGCCGGTATTGCGTGTTACTGTGTGTCATCAATGTGTTACTGTTCACTGTCTGACGGACATTATTTTATTCTTGGTGCACTTACTGTTCATTTATAGGTCTCAGTTAGTTACTTTTCAGGTAAATACTGCATGATAGTTATTGTGCTGAATTCTGTGATGTAAACTTTTATTTTCCTATTCTCATTCTAATGTCTTCTGGTGATAGACAGATGTGTGCTAGTGTCGAAGTTATTGACTATGGATCTTCAAGACTACGGTTAGAAACCCAGCTTCCTCTTTGACCATGTTGTGTGATACCCGCACAGTTCTTCATTTCTCTGAGACTCAGCATTACGTGCCTACATCAGCCAAAATTGATGCCACACCAAGAAGTAAACTTACTGGTGGCATAAAGACATATGGATATAGTTATGCAGCCATAGCTCAGTTTTCACTCAATTATTTCTATTGTTGCTTTGTGCACGTGTAGTGTATTTCAGATTCTATGTAATAACGTGCAGCTGAACTACTTTGGTGTCACGCTCCGGTTGACATAGATGCATCAAAATATGTGTATAAGTCCTACTGAGTTCATTAACTTCTGACAGCCACAGAATCGATGTCTCTAATAGAGTACCAACAATTAATATACGAACTCTCAAACTTTGTGAGTGCTTTGTTACCGAGCCCACACACATCCTTTATACCAGCCTGGTTGGTCCGTTCCTAAGGTTCAGACACGCTGATTCAGGACAGCGTGTAGGATACTCGCAATGAAAGGTGCACGCATTTTATCAATGTCCAGTACTGCGTCCGCATATTTGGTTGCCTCACCAAATATTTTTGGTACCAGCCGCCACGTCTTGCTGTTCACATGACAACAGTTTTGGTCTATCTTCCTGTTCACCGGCCATCGGATGTAGGCCAGTCTAAAACTCGCACCACTTGGAAACTTGATAACCAGATTTAAACCATAAAATTATAGCTGCACTTTTAGTCGTTGACCTTTGTGACTGACCTCAGAAGAGCTTTAATGAGATTCAAATGTGTAACTATATTGTTCAGAACCGGTTTATAAACCTAAAGTGTTAGAACTCAAGATGGCCGACAGGTGAGGAGCTCCGGCCGGGAGCTCCTGGTCAGAGATTGCCTTTTGGCTTTTCCCATTAAATCACCCCCTTGAACTTCTTCACCCTCGGAGATCTATGGACTTCTGCCCTCTGAATTATTCAATTCCCTTGATAGAATTCTAATCGCTGATTTCATCAACATTTGAGGATCATGAAAACTTACCGACAGCGGAGCCCCAGCAACATGGCTGACGCCCGGAGGAGCTGCCCAAGCAGCTATAGAGGAGATCGGCTTTGGATCCCCCCTCGGCCGTCATCTACCCTTTGGACTTGGGCACTGTTTCTTGTCTCCCTGCCACGTCTACTTTCTCCCCTCGCCTTCCAACGAACTCCAAAAATTCTGCGACGGCAGAGCCCCAGCAATCATTGCCGATGCCCGGAGGAGCTTGGTAGCTATTGAGGAGATTGGCTGCAGATCCTTCCTCACCTACCCTCTGGACTTAACACTGTTTCTTGTTCTCCCCGCCTCGTCTTCTTTTCCCCTCTCCGTCCGATGAACCTCCGAGGGTATACCGATGGCGGATCCTATTCGTTGCTACTGATGCCCGGTTGAGCTGCCCTGGATGCTTCTGGGGAGATGACTGGGGAGCACCCCTTCAACCTTCGCCTGCCATCCAGTCATGAGCCGCGGCTGCCTGGCGTCCCTCTTCGGCTCTCCTGGACTGTGGTTGGAACGCACGATTCCTGTCCCCCCGACAAAGCAGCAACGAGAATTGCTGTAATCGCTGCTTGCCATTACCACCGAACTTGTTTTCCCTTTCATCCTCCTATTTAGCTCGCCCTCCTGACCCAGCAGCTGCCTTCCTCTTCCGGGGTCGCTACCTGGGTGCCCGCGCTGACTTCCCCCTGACTGCAACGACCCGAGTACGATCGGCGTCCCACAGCCTTCCCCCGCCAGATCTGGTGGCTGCCTTCCCCTTTCATCCCTGCTCCTGGGGTAGGTTTCCTTGTTGGCTTTCAAACGGATTTATGTTTTACCCGCTTTCCCGCCATTTTGTCGCAAAGTTATTGGGGTCCATGACCTGTTTCCTCCATTTTGCGGTCTCTACAGACTATCAGATCGACTCCTGCTGCTGGTTAGAACCTTGTACTCCCCAGTCTCACCATCGCCTTAAATCGATCCCCTCTTGCAACTCCTACACCCCTCTTTCCTTGCTTGGTCACTGTGATGCATCCCTTCGCCCCCTCCTTCTGACCCGTCCCTTTCTAATACGACGCGACGCAGTGAGGGAGTCCGGCCCAGGATGTTGTTGATCTATTGGACCCTTACCGGTTTGTCGACTCGCTTACTCTAATCTTTTTGGTGTTCCCTCGAAGTACTATCCTTCATGACCGTTTCGACCAGTCCTGATCTGCATCCCTACCCCCGTACTATTCCCCCACTAATCTTTACGCACCATAGGACTTGTTTTCTATGTTTTTTAATGGTCTAATAACGGATGTAATTATGTAACACGTTTTTTTTTTCTCTCTATGCAATGACTTGTTCTTGTAACTGATGTAACGTTGTAACAATGCTAACCTCATGTAAAGCGCTCTGATACCTCCGGGTCTAGCCAGCGCTATATAAAACTCTTCAAATAAATAAACAAATGAAATCTTTGTCCCAACACGTGGCTTTTACTTCTTTCACTTTCATTGTCAACAAACAACATGAATATTTAATTCTCCACACACCCATTAAGACAGGCCTACTGGATTCGTCAGCCCTTAGTTTCCTCTACAGGCGTGGTGTATACCAGCCAAAGTTGTGTTTAACCAGACCTAAAAAGGTGACAGGACACAATTCATTGTCTATGGCAGCAAAATACATTTATTGCGATGGCCTACGAACCCTTGGCATTTGCAGATTTTCGACCCACAAATCGCAGGATGAAAGGCTTAGGAATATCCTCTGGATTCGCCAAGGGCGAGGAAGTTCCTTCGCTCTCCTTTTCGCGTCCGCAGCGCAGACGGAACGCGCGGATTTATATGGCAGTCGCAGCCAGTGACTTACGAGCAGGGAGCGCTGTGGCTCCCAGGCGCCATAGATCAAGGAGTCCTTCCGCCATCCATGGCGCCACAGAGCTCTTTGCCGCGAGATGTATTGCCAAGTGTTTTTCCTCCCCTTCCCCGAAGCTCTTCAGCTACCGCAGGTGGATTTATTGGGTCCTTTGCCTCACGCAGAGCGTCTTTTATCTTTTATTCCTTCTCGTGCCTTTCATTAGGCATCGGAGGACTTGAAATACAGCTGCTGCACGTGCTGAGAGAAGGGACGCACCCGACAACACGGAAGAAGAGGACGAGATGGCATCACCAGCTGAAAGGGGAGACGAGTTCATGCACACGTTTTCCCTGGAACTGACAAAACGTTAAGCGAAAGTACTGTGGGACAGCATGATAGCCACCAGCAGCAGTACCTCGTCTGTCACCGGAGTCACTGGGTTTATTAACCATAGAAGTATGTCATGTAGCGCTATGGACATCTTGGACGCAGTGCCCGACCCATTAGATGAGGGTGTCCTGCCCAAAGAGGAATTATCCTTCCCAAACACTCACTCTCCAGACGGACAGAATTGCCAGAGAGTCACTGGGCCCTAAAGCTATGATGCAGGAGAATTGAGGCACCCCACCCCACCCCACTCTAAGAAAGACACCAATGAACCAATCATTCTCAGCCATGAGGGGGGCTAGAGAAAGGGCAGTTGTCTGCTGAGAGCCAAGCTTGCTCCCTTGACCAGACTCTAGCATTTTGACACTTGAAATCCTTCACCTCCCTGTGTGCTACCCCACTGCGAGTCCACCTTTGACTCACTGGATTGGTTTCTGAGGGGGACAGCCAATTATAGGATTGTTGGCGCCCCCCCATGACCGCCTTCTTTAAGGATTCCCTCACTACCACCCACAAATGGTGCCCCTCATCTTTCCTTGGCCTCTTTCTCACAAATATACATTTAATAGCGCTACTCCTCCAATGTAGATTGTCAGGGCGCTTTGCATCACAAACATATTATACAAAGGCAATGAGTCACACAAGTGTGTCAATGGACAGGAAATGTTCCTTAGGACAGTGTGGACTACAGATTGTCAGAGTCATATATGTCATCCATACTGGTAAGCATTATGTGTTAACAGTGATTGTACTGGAGAAACAAAGGAGCAGTTTACTCAATTTTTACGCTGCGCAGTAACCAAAATTGCTGCGCTGCATTGCATGAAAAGAATAGAGCACAACAGCACCATATCTATTGACACCATATTTAGAATAAGGGTTTGTATGTGATGTCAGCATAAAATTCTATGGATTGAGAAAGTTGAACACTTTAGCACTTTGCATGTGTACTGTACAGTGCAGCACACACATTTGGAAAGGTTTGAAGAAAATAAATATGTTCTCCAACTTTACGCCTCAAGGGGGTGTAATTGTTTGATGCAAATCTCTTCCTATCAAAGTTAGTCAATAGGTATTAGCATCAAAATCTGTGGGTGAGTGCTTGGAAAGACCCATGACCTACCCATGGTAGTCTTCCTTGACGTACTTTGTATTAGTTTATGGCTACTGACCAATGCAATACCGGATTTGCGTTGGAAAGTAAACCCCAAAACAACAGGTTGCACCAGGTTTGCATTGGTTTTGTGATGCAATCCAGGTGCAATGTGTTAATAAACCCGACTCATAAACTCATGACTTGAAACGAAACAAGATTGGGGTGTCATGCTAATAAAACTGTATGACTCTCTGAGCTATCTTCATAAATTATTAATCTGTGGTCTGCATGTCACAGGTTGTTCTTTGCAGTGGACACATCAACCCTCTATGCTACTTTTCATTAGTCAAAACTGTGACTAAAGAAATTGGACTTCTCTCTCTATCAAGTGCATTAACCACCAGAGTTATCATGCCTTTTTAATTAGCCCTTGAAAAAGATCTCTGCAGGCTGCTCTTATCTTTGTTCAGAGCCCCGTCTACCTTGGCGCCCTGTGCGATGGCATCAGTCACTGCTGAGGAAGCCACTCATAAGTAGCTATGGACGGATGTTATGTGCAGATGCCTTAAATATCACCACATCTACGAGGGATGTGCACTAATACCCATACTCATGCACGCATGTCACGTTGGATGCCATGCATGGAACTTATATTAAAATATTTGAGTTGGCAGCCAGAGGAGACCACAAGGGCTTGTGAATGTATGTCTATTTAACTGCTCCTCCCGGCATTTATTGCCATTCATCACAGCACCCGATATAGCGCTTGGAAGGGTGCATACTGTGTGAAATGTCAGCGCCGGGATACTCTCGTGAGTGATGGTGTGCTTTACAAATACACATAACATTTTGAACATATGCATTTGTGATATATTTTGACATTCAGTGCTCGGGGTGCACTGAATAAATCTAGGTGACATGGCAGTCAAGACATGTCTGTCAAAGAGACATACTTTGTCCAGTTCTCAGGGGAGAGGGGTGAGGAGAGATTTTGGGCACCGGTCCACTGAATCTTGCCACTGAACAAGGAAGTGTCAGAGGTTCTTCACAAGAGTGGGGAGACCTTGAGTGGGCATCTTTGCTCAAGTTCATTTACAGGCATTAACCTGTGGCTAAGGGACAGTTGTGGCTACAACATACTCTGTTGTCGATTCTGTGGATTGGAAGGTAGAAGCCTGATCAGAAGGTTGATGCCTTCCTCAATAAGTCATATGTGACATTAATTTGTCAGCTCAAGCTGGTCCATATATTGTCATTTCAGATGCTGGTAAATAATTTCCAGATGCTATGCACATCTTTCAAAGAAGGCAATGACATGCCCCAGCCATGGAAAAAAGTGCAGACCTTGTGGAAAGCAGGATCACTGTGTGAGACTGTGCCATGCCGAAGACCCTTCCAGGTGACTGGGGAGCCGCAAGAGGAGGAAAAGTTCTTCGTGATGACACAAGTAGACTCTCTCTCCTCTGAGATAGATTCCTTGGATGATCGAAGTTGTATTCTTCAATTTTCTGTTAGGTGATGGAAAGAGGATGGCAGTGCAGAGTAATTCATTGTGAAATGGAAGACATGGCACTTGTTGACATGGATGCCTAAGTGAACTTCTTACCATCAATAATAATGGGGTAGCCCTGTGTCCCTCAGAACCCGGGTATGCAAATCTACTGTGAGTTCTGTTGGGAAGCACAATTACTTTGCGTAATTATGGTGTTCCTATCATACACCTTCACACAGACCAATACATGATCAATACCAAATCTGGTGGGAAAGACTCGTGCCAATTTTAACTTTGGGAGAGATCAATCAATGATTTGGCGCAAAACACATAAGTCTGTGACTACTTGATATATTCGTGTTCCTCAGGACTATAGAATTGGTAACAGCATGGATAAAGGACAGCCTATTAATGGGCTTCTTGGTCAGGATGGAGTAGGAACAATCCAACATATCCAAAATCCTATCCTGGACTTCTTGAACAGGAGATTGCCAAATCTGCAAGGTTCCAGTAAAAGGATCCCAAAGGGATTCTCTTAAGATGCAGCTGCGAAAATTACTTTGTTTAGAAAGTACGAAGCTTGCGATCAGTGCAGAGTTTCAATGTGATCTCCATGGGATTCACTACCGGATGGCTGACTACAGTGTTGTCTTACCTCCACGTTTCAGAAGTCAGACGACTTTACAAAGTCACTTGTCACTTTTGTATAACAGCCATATACGAGACTGCATGTCTCAATCTTGTGTATAACTTTGATATATAAATACAAATATATCAAGAAAATTGGTACAAGTCTTTAACCACAGATGTGGTATTGATCATTTATTGGTCTGTGTGAAGGTGTATGAAAGGAACACCATCATTTCACAAAGTAATTGCACTTCCCAACAGAACTCACTTTAGGTTTATAAAAATAATAAGTGAACTTCTTAGCAGCAGTGCAAGTCTTCCAGCTAAAACTAATTTCACTTCTGTGTGGCACATTTATGATGAGCTAAACCTGTGGCAGTTTCCAACAATTCCACTGAAGTACACATCTAATAAATCTAAAACAGAGGGACTACAGGATAGCATTTGATGTGTTCCGTTGTCATTGATCACCGTGCTGTACTACACAATATGGACTTACATTTTTAAACAATTTTTTAGTGACAAATGGCTTTCCTCGCCATCCTAACCTACCAGTGCATTTCTGTAAAATGCAATATACTGAGGTACAAAGTATACAGTGGGGCACTACAGACACTGGTGTTGTGGACCCCCACTCTAGCAGCCTATGCAGGGGTGGGCTTACCACTGATAACCTGGGTCCTGAATACACTGCTGTTATTTAGACTTCTTCTGTCTGCAAATCTGTGGTTAAATGCTCAAAAATAGCAATGCAGGAAAGAACCAAGAAAGGGCTGTCGAGGGAAGCAAAGTAAAGGAAATTGATAAGGAGAAACAATGAAAATTGGATGAAAAGCAACAGAGAAAGACCACCATCAAGAGAGAGGGGTGAATAGAAAGATAAGAAAGAAAAAGTAAGGTGGTAAGGAAAGAAAAATGGGAAGATGAGGAAAGAGGATAGAAGATAGAAAGGATGAATGGAAGGACAGAAGGGTGGAAGAAAAGAGAGGGTGGAAAGAAGGATGAAAAATGAAAAGCATGGATGGCTAAAACAGCTAGAGGATAAAAGCACTGGTGAAATGATAAATAGATGGAAGGGTGAAAGAATAGGTGGATGGATGTGGTGATGGAGAGATTGTGAGAGGATCGATGGGTGAAAGGATGGCTATAAGACTGGAGTAGTGAAAAGATAGATGGGGAAATGGCATAAGGATGGATGCATGGAAGGGTAGATTGATGGATGGATGGATGAGTGGGTAGATGGATAGGTAAACGGGTGGGTAGAGGGATACAAAAATAGATGGATAGGTGGGCAGAAGGTGAAGGGAACTCTTCAGGGATAGGTTGGGGTTCACCCGCCAATGCCTTGAAAGGTGGGGATCAAAGTTTGAGAAATTTGAATATTCTAGCTACTCCCTTGACTACAGATGAGAAATGAGAGCGCCACTAGGCCCATTTACTTTGACTTGTTTTATCTCCTTACACTACACCTCAGAGTCATTTACTTGGTCCTACGATGGGTCTTGAACTGTGCCAACAGGGGTCGGTTATAGGGGATCTAATCCAGTTATCCAATGAAGACCTGGATTTGGGTAACTGACCCACAAACTTGTAATTAGATTCATATACATAACTCTCAAAACTATGCTATACTAATACAGGATTATTACAGCTAGTCCAAATCTCCTGAAGAAATTCAGTCGGACCAGAATCATGCAAACCAATAATTTGTTTAGAGCTATGCAAAATAGTAACATTAGAATCTGTTGACCAGAGACCTCTCTAATATAATTCCCATCCCTCATTAATACTATATTGGAATGCACAATCAATTATTGGAGACAAGTCAAGGAGAGACAGAAATAGGATTTAGTTAAGATTAGATTTTATCAGTAAATTTTGGAAGAGTAAATACATCAATATCAGACATTTAAATTGAGAAGCACAGAATGATCGAATTTATCTCTTGTAGCCCATCAATTACCAAGGCTATAGAAGAAAAGTTCAGAAAAGGACATCAACCATACCAGCTCTAACCCTGGGCGTAAAACTCTGCTCCGCTCGCGGAGTTTGCGGACTTTTGGCAGCTCCGCGTTGCCGGAAAATTCCGCACTCTGCAACGGAGCTGAGTTTTTTTTGTGTTCGTGCGCCCAAAATGCGTTTTTGTGCAGGAGCGACTTACCGGGTGCCTGCAATCGGCGATGAGATTTCCCATCCGTTTGCGAGCGCCACAAGATTTGCTAGGTGGCTGCATGGTCGCGCGAGAGTTTGCGATCGCGAACACGTCATTTGGGTGCGCCATTGGACTTCCGGCGGAAGTTTTGTGAAGATGGCAATACCGAACATGCAGAATTTGCAATCTGGAGAAGGTTCTCTCCCGAGCAGCATCAAGACCTTCTTGAAATGATGATTTGGATTTAAAAAACTCCTCAGATTGACATTTAGCTGTACTTTTTTGGGCATGGAGTCCTTTTTCTTTTTTTACTTTTTTTTTTAAGAGGAAGGAAGTGCCCCAAAGTCTACAACTTCCTGTTCCTGTCCAGCAGGCTCCTCCAAGTGCTTTGTCCATCTCCTGTTCACTTTTCATTTGGATTTGGAGCTGGAAGGATCCCTCTTTGTGTCTGCTGCATCATATATCATTGGATTTGAGGACTTTTGAATTTGAGATTTCACGAGTAAGTTTGAAAACTGGTGTTGTTTGTTTGATTGGGGCATTGCACCTACATTTTTTGTACTTTTCATCGTTTTTTTAAAATGTATTGTGGTGGGTGGCCTGTAGTTTTACTAGGGGTTTAGTTGTTTCTTTGTAAGTAATTTTTCTTCTTTTATAAAGGAAACGTTGCACAGTTCACTACATTTTCTCCAACTTTTGAAATCAATTTGCAATATTTATTTAATTCACTAGCCCAGTAGTCTACCAATAGGCCTTTCAGCCAGCAGGCCCAGAGCTACTCATGGGTGCATGAAACAACTGTGTCTGTGGTGTCTGTAGAATTTAATCATCATTTAGGGCATGGATGTCATTGGATTGAAATGCAAAATGTTTTTTGGGGGTATTTCACTTTTTTTCATGTGTGTTAAATAAATGCCTTTGTTGGATGTGTGTGGTTCTTGTGTAACTTGCAAACCTTTTTTAGCCCTGTGGATTTTTGTTTTTTGCAATGTTGCATTAAAGCTGTGTTGTTTAGCATGCCTCCTTTGTCTGGCCAGTGTGTGAGTGTGTGTTTAATAGTTGGCCAGCATTTGCCTTGGCTGAGCCTCTCCGTGTGGCCAGGGGTCATTTTGTAAAGTCTGTGTCCATATAGGCCTGCTTGAGTTCATTGTTTTCCAGGCCTCCTGCTTATTGTTGTTGTGAGTGACCATGTGGCTGTTGGCCATTTTGTGGTGGTGGTAGTTAGTGTGCTTTTGCAATAGACCTGCATGTCTTCTTTCCTTTGTTCCTCTTGGCTTATTGCTTCTTGTTGTGGTAGCCTGGCCATGTGGCTGGCAGCCATTTTGTGAAGGCAGCCAGTGTGCTTTTGCCATAGGCCTGCATTGTCTGTCTTCCCTTTCTTCTTGTTGTGGCCTGCCTGGCCATGTGGCTGGTGGCCATTGTGTGAAGGCAGCCAGTGTGCTTTTGCTATAGGCCTGCATTGTCTGTCTTCCCTTTCTTGTTGTTGTGGCCTGGCCATGTGGCTGACGGCCATTTTTGTGAAGGCAGCTAGTGTGCTTTTGACATAGGCCTGCATTATCTGTCTTCCCTTTCTTGTTGTTGTGGCCTGGCCATGTGGCTGGCAGACATTTTGTGAAGGGGCAGCCAGTGTGCTTCTGAATTAGGCCTGCAAGCCTTCTTTGTGGTCGCCATGCCTTCTTGCTGGTTGTTGTTTTGCATGCAATTTTGTCGTCTTTTATCCAGCAAAAAATGTAGCACAGTTCACTACATTTTCTAATAAATTTGCAATATTATTGACTTGAATTGATTCACTGTGTGGCCTAGTCTGCCAATAGGTTATCAATTTCCAACCAATAGGCCCAGAGCTACTCATGGGTGCATGAAACAACTGTTTCTGTGGCATCTGTTGAATTTAAACATCATTTAGGGCATGGATGGCATTGTATTGAAATGCAAAATGTGTTTTTTTCTGCTATTTCACTTTTTTCATGTGTGTTAAATAAATGCCTTTGTTGGATGTGTGTGGTTGTTGTAACTTGCAAACCTTTTTTAGCCCTGTGGATTTTCGTTTTTGGCATTGTTGCATTAAAGCTGTGTTGTTTAGCATGCCTTCTTTGTCTGGCCAGTGTGTGTGTGTTTGTAATAGTGGGCCAGCATTTGCCTTGGCTGAGCCTCCCCGTGTGGCCAGGGGCAATTTTGTAAAGTCTGTGTCCATATAGGCCTGTTTGAGTTCATTGTTTTCCAGGCCTCCTGCTTGTTGTTGTGAGTGACCATGTGGCTGGTGGCCATTTTGTGGTGGTGGTAGTTGTTAGACTTGGCCCTTATTGCAGGGTCATCCCTGAACTTTTTGCCTTCCTCCTAGCCTTTTTTCTGACATGATGTTGGTGGTTTTAGGACTCTGGGCACTTTAGCACTGCTGTTTAGTGTAAAGTGCGTGTGCTCTCTGTGATAAATATGGTAAAATTGGTCTACACCTGTTTGGCATATTTAATTTACCTGTCAGTCCCTTGTAAAGTGGTATCTCATATACCCGGGGCTGGTAAATTAAATGCTACTGGTGGGCTTACAGCGCTGATTGTGCCACCCACCAAAGTAGCCTTTCAAACCTGTCTCAGGCCTCTGCCATTGCAGGGCCTGTGCGCGCAGTGTTACTGCCGCTGTGGCGTGGCACCTAAAGTGTGTGCCATGCCTGTGACCCCCCTTTTACTGCATGTCAGTCACCCCTAAGGTAGGCTCTAGCTAGCCCTATGGGCAGGGTGCATTGTAGGTAAAAGGTAGGACATGTACCTTAAGTGTGTGACATGTCCTGGTAGTGAAAAACAGCCATTTTGGTTTCTCACTACTGTGAGGCAGCCCTCCCATAGGAATGCATTGGGGATTCCTTGATAAGTGTTTCAGTGGTAATTCCTGTGATGAGAGGAGCAGCGTGGTCAAGTTTGGTATGTTTGGAATAGTAATAATAAATGCTACGCAATGGTGTGCGCAGATTTATTATAACTATTTTAGAAATGCCACTTTTAGAAGTTGGCATTTCTGTGTGCTATGTGTCTGCCTGCCTGATGTGGATTGCATGTCTGGCTTTAGAGTGACAGGGGCTGGTGAGGTGTGTGTGGCTCCAGGAGGGGAAGGGTGAGTCAGCGCTAGGCTGAATAGGGCACCTACATTTGGAGTAGTGGGTGGAGTAGTCCCCTGACCCTGAATAGGTCTGTGCCTGCCTAGGTGAATGCTGGCTCCGCCCCCCTGTGGTGTGTCTGATGGCAGAGCCCCCATCTCACAAAGGAGGGTGTGAGCACTGTACACAAAGTGCTTCTACACCCCCCAGAACCAGTTGAGACTGGTTCCCCCAAGCCCTGTGCCAGGGCAGAGAAAGCAAATATGGTGTATAAATATTGGGGCTGTGACCCCATGAGTGTTGTGCTTTTGTGCTTCCTGACTTGTTGCTGCTGGGCCCCAGGAGGAATCACCATGAGAGACTGCCTCCCTGCTGGAGGGCCCTGTGAGCTGGCCTACCTGGGCCCAACCTTGTGTCCCTGGAGTTCTGTCTGCTGGCGCCTCGTGAGCGTTATATCTTTATTACTGGAGCGCCAGAGAGGGGGACTCCACTCCTGCCAAGGAAAAACGGAGCGCGTGGGTCCTGCAGCGCTGGGCTGCAAAACTGCCTCGAGGGAATCCCGGCGTGGGGATTCCCCCACACTGCCTCCAAGTGGAGCGGGAGCCCACCCCGCATTGTGCGCTGCTTTGTTTATTTTTTTACAGCGGGAGCCCACCCCACAATTGCAGCTGCATTGATACCTTGTCGGCGGGAGCCCACCCCGCACTGTGGTGTCCTGAGAGGAGCGGGAGCCCACCCCGCACTGTGGTGAGCTGGGAACAGGAGTGGGATCCCACCCCACATTGGTAGGTTATTTTGCAGCGGGAGCCCACCCGGCACTGCAGAGCCGCCGCCGAGAGCCAGAACAGGAAGTCAGGCAGAGTCGGAAGCCTGACCGGGGGTGTAGCCGTGAGTGAAGGGCTGCGCCTAAGAGGAAGCCAGGCTGAGGTGCAGCCTGGTTGTGGGTGGGGCTCCGTGTCCACGAGGAGCCCCGCGTACTGCCTAAGTCGCCGGAGTCATGACGTTAGAGTCCCAAGAGGCTCCTGTGACCACAGATGAGACCGGGTGAACTGGAGTGCAGCCAGCAGGAAGACCGGAGGCGACTACACAGAGTCCCCGAGCAGCCGCCGGTGAGTGGGGGCTGCAATCTTGATGATTGTTGGTGCCGACCGAGGGGGGCTCTCAGGGCACGGTGGGTGCCAGTGTTCATTTTCACACAGCTGCCCTGCCGGACAGAGGGCAGCTGCAACGTTGGGGGCCATTTGTTTTGTAGAGTCCCAGTGGGGACCCAGGAGGCACAGTTAGTGCCAGTGGTCATTTCCCCTCAGCTGGACCGCCAGTTAGCGGCAGCTGCAACGAGTGGGACATTTCTTTTTAGAGGAAGAAGGGGTGAGTTGCACCCCACGCCCTAGCACATTTGTGCACTTTGGTTTCGCTGCCGAGGCAGCCAGGGGGCCATTTGGAAGGCCCCACTAGAAGCCCTGACATTTTGGACATAGGGCGTTTGAGCCCCAGTGAAAGGCCAGTTGGCCTGGGGTCAGTTCTGTGTTTAGGCATAATAGGTTTATTCCTAATATGGTGAGGCCTATTGCGTAATGTGTTTATGCTAATGAGGTTTGGGCCTAATGTGTTTATGCCTAATGTAACGCCTAATGCAAATGTCATGCTATGATGTTTAGGCCTAATGAGACTGCATAATGTGTTTATGCTAGTGGTAATGCTGAGTTCATTATTTTACCAGTGGTTACTGATTGTGTTACTACTTGTGCTTTCTAAAGGTTCTGACAGTGGCCCAATTGGCCCTGTCATGTGTATATAATCCCCTGTGAATATTGCCTAGTGCCAGTTGGCACAGTGTATATGTGTGGTTATGATCTAATGTGTTTATGATAATACAAAGGCTATTTTTTATATATAACCTTGTGTGGAGTTTTTTTTGTGGTGTGCCTAGTGTGTTGCTGCTGTGTGTGTGTGTTGCGCAAACGCTTTACACATTGCCTCTGGGATAAGCCAGACTGCTGGTGCCAAGCTACCAAGGGGGTGAGCAGGGGTTATCTTCAGCGTGTAACTCCCTTGCCCTGACTAGAGTGTTGGTTTCTGCCTGGCTTAGGCGCAAGCCCTAGCCAACCAGAAATCCCATTTCTAACATTGGTTGTCAGCGGTGAGGATAGGACTTGCGTTTGCGCAGTACCACAGCGACAACTGGTTGCACTACAAGCTCTGCATTTAGATAATCACGTGTTTGGGGATTATTTTTCCTGAGTTTTATTTCTCCTAAAAGTGTCATTTTGGAATTGTGACCCTGTTGCACTGTGGGTTGTGTATCTGCCAAGATGGGGTTAGTCTATAATGAGGATGACCTTTTGGAGTACACCAGGGAGGAGTGAGAGGAATTCTGCAGAGAGAGGGGGATACCAATAGTGGGTAACATCCTCAGGAAACTTCCTCTATGAAGCCCTCCGTAGGGGAGAACCCTTAGAGCCCTGGGGGGACCTTTCAGATTACCCCTCCGCATACCTAAGTGGTGGTTTTGAGGGAGGTCCTGAAGAGTCTGCACAGGAGGTAGAAAATGACAGGGCAGGGACGCCAGTAGGTAGTGAGGACCCCATAGATAGGGAGTCCCTTGCTGGATCCAGTGCCGGGGCAGTGCCCCATCCCTTTCCCTGTCCCCAGAGGAGTGGGTAGATAGGAGGGAAGGAAGGGAGCATCAGCTGGCTTTGGACACACTCCAGTCGGAGTATGCCACGGAGATAGCGCGGCTGGGTTTGGAGGAGAAAAAGGCCTTGTTGGCCCAGGAGTTGAGACTCAAGGAGTTGGCCCTTGAGGACAAAAAGCTAGAGATCGAGAGGGTCTTAGCGCAGGAGAGGATGGTGTAGGCAGAGAGGGCCTTCGCCAGAGAGAAACTGGCTCTGGAGGGTAGGTTATCCCCTGAGTGCAGTTTTAGTTGTCTGGATTCACCAGTGAGGGTGGGGTCCAGTGGTGGCAGCAATATGGAGTCCAGTGAAGGAAGTCCCACTCCCAGATCCCAGAGCGTGGTACCTAGTTCCCAGGAAGAGGGTGTCACACCTGAAGGGTATAGGTTGAGGTTCAGGGGCAGTAGGAAACTGTCTCACCAGTCTTGGGGGGAGTTTGTGAATGAATGTTGTGATGCACTGAAAAGTTGGGTGATGGGTAGCACGGCAAATGATTTTGAAGGGCGGTTCAAGCTGGTTGTCAGAGAGCAGTTTTAATAACATAACATAACACATGTTCAGTAATTGTTTTCCGGTGTTACGCCAACACCTGTTGGAGTGTGAGTTCTCTGTTCCCAGGGAGCTTGCACGGGAGGCAGACCTCTGGCTGTGTGACGGAGGTTCTGAAGAGGCATTGGGAAGTGATCCCAAAAGGAGTGGATCAGGTATCTTCCGGTCCTGTGTGGTGGAAGAGGTTCAGAGTAGCCCAGCTATGTCCCGGTGTAGTGGGAGGGGTGTAGGGGCTCACGTTCTGTCTCAGTGGAGAAGGAGTGAGTGTGGGACTGTGTGTCCCAAGGTGCCCAAAACCCAGTCTCAGGGCCTGGAGGGTTCCCAAAGGGAACACCAGGTTGGGGGCCTAGGCTGTACGAGTAGGCCATTTGAGGGGGATCTCCTAGTGTCAGGAGAACCTGGAGCGTCTGTAAACGGAGCTCCAGTGGTTCTGGTGTCTGGCGGCGCCGCTCCTAAGTGGAGGGTGCAGAAGTCCATATTGAGGGGTGAGAGGGGGATGTGTTCCCCAGTGGGAGACCCAGTGGGTCAGGGACCAACCAGAAGGGCTGAGTCTCCTAGGAGTGACCATGGTGACACCACTTCTGTCCTGGGGGATCTTCGCGCACTGTCAGATGGACAGGGGTCGGGAGATCTGCGCCAGGCATACTGTCACACGACACATGAGTCATGTGTTACCCTCGGGGGGATACTGTGTGCATCCCCAGAAGTCCTGGTCTGCCAGGCAAATGTTCAACCGCAGAGTTTAGTCCCTGGGTTGGGAGGCCAGGTTCAGGTTCTGCCTGACCTGGAGGGAAAGACATCTGAAATCAGTGTCCTGACCGGGGGGATACTGTGTGAGTCCCCAGAAGTCCTGGCATGCCAGGCAAGTGCTCAGCCGCGGGGTTCAGCCCCAAGGTTGGGAGGCCAGGTTCAGGTTCTGCCTGACCTGGAGGGAAGAACATCTGTAAGCAGTGTCCTGACCGGTTTGGCTTCCAGGGGTACTACTCCAGGTGGGAGAGTGCAGAACTCCGGAAGGGGGTGCAGAGGGAGGGATTCCTCGCCTCTGACCCCGGTGCAACCTGAGGGTTTAGACCCTAGGTTGGGAGACCAGTTGCTGGAGAGAGGTCCTGAACTGGTGGGAGAGTTGTGTTCTGACGGTGCCTCTCCAAGGAGGAGAGTGCGGAACCCTAGAAGGAGAGGTAGGGGGAGGAGAGCCTCACCCGTGACTTCTGGTCAGCCTGAGGGTGCGGACCCTAGGCTGGAGGATCAGTGGAAGTTTAGAACTGCCCTGATGAGGGGTAGAGTGGAGAATGGGTAATATGTGCCTGGGGCTACCGCCCCCCACTCTGTGAGATGGCCAGGACCAGATACATCTGGATGGCCAAGGGCCTGGTCCTGGCCGTGGACAGCTAGGGAGTTCCAGTGGGGTAGCCTAGTTGGTCTTGGGAGCTTCGACAGAGGGAACCACATGGGTTCAGAATGGCGTAGAACTGGAGTGTGCCCCTGCAGTTGCGGGCCCGCGTCCGTGTTCTATCGCCCAAGGCAGGGAAGTCCATCAAGGTGGTGATTGGTCTACCCTGCGTTTTGGCTGGAAGGGGGTTGTGTTGGACTTGGCCCTTTTGCAGGGTCATCCCTGAACTTTTTGCCTTCCTCCTAGCCTTTTTTCTGACATGGTGTTGGTGGTTTTAGGATTCTGGGCACTTTAGCACTGCTGTTCAGTGTAAAGTGCGTGTGCTCTTTGTGATAAATATGGTAAAATTGGTCTACACCTGTTTGGCATATTTAATTTACCTGTCAGTCCTTTGTAAAGTGGTATCTCATATACCCGGGGCTGGTAAATTAAATGCTACTGGTGGACTTGCAGCGCTGATTGCGCCACCCACCAAAGTAGCCTTTCAAACCTGTCTCAGGCCTCTGCCATTACAGGGCCTGTGCGCGCAGTGTTACTGCCGCTGTGGCGTGGCACCTAAAGTGTGTGCCATGTCTGTGACCCCCCTTTTACTGCATGTCAGTCACCCCTAAGGTAGGCCCTAGCTAGCCCTATGGGCAGGGTGCATTGTAGGTAAAGGTAGGACATGTACCTTAAGTGTGTGACATGTCCTGGTAGTGACAAACAGCCATTTTGGTTTCTCACTACTGTGAGGCTGCCCTCCCAAAGAAATGAATTGGGGATTCCATGATAAGTGTTTCAGTGGTAATTCCTGATATGAGAGGAGCAGCGTGGTCAAGTTTGGTATGTTTGGAATAGTAATAATAAATGCTACGCAATGGTGTGCGCAGATTTATTATAACTGCGCACAGTGTACAGGGGAGGAATTCCTGGCCCCCGCTTATTCACGTGTCGATCTGCCACCACTCCGTCCGATCTCAACTCCCGACACCCCTCACTGCTTACACCTCTGGGTCTCGGGGGTAAGGCCCACGCCTGAGTCCGCTCCTCAGATTGTTTCAAGTTTGGGGCGATCCCGCAGTTCTAGCAGAGTTCAGATTTCTTTGGCACAGAGAGAGCTGCTCTACACCAGGCGCATAAGTGATTTGCAGGGTCGGTCCAGTGCCGGGTCCCCTGCTGAGCAATGCACCGCTACTGCGCTGGGTGGCCTCCTCGCATGGGTTGATGGGGGAGTAGCTCCGGGGAACACCAAAGGCAGGGCACAGTTCAATTGACAGACCCGGAGGCACCCCAGCCAGGGCCAGCACCCGAGATATAGCGTTGCGTATCCCCGTTTATGAAGGGGCTTATGAGGAGTAGCCACGGGGTCGTGCGTGGGGAGCCAACGGTCCAACAAAGCGCAGGCAAACCCACCACAGGGCCAAGGCGAGGCGCAGACAGTTCTATCCCGCTGGGGGGCCGATAGTAAAGCACCCCGGCACGCACCTTGCAGCCCACAGGGCACGGTCCGCTCCTAAGCCCACCTCTCAATCGACACCGCAGCTGGGGCGCCCTGGTGATCACGCCTGGAGCTTTGTCGCCGCTACTTGCAGGAAAGTGGGCGGGCGGCGTCACTCAATGGTCCGGCAGCCAAAGCAAGCGACACTCAAGCGCCTCCCTCCATCGGAACACCGTCCCAGGATCTCCTTGCGGGAAAGCTGGCAGGTAGGTGCTCTGCAGACTCAGCCACAAATGTGTCGCGGCACAGAGGTGCAGGTCCGTTCTCACTGGTGTCCGACCGGGCCACGGCAGTCCGGTTGGCGCCGTATACGCGACGCCATCTTCTACGGCCCTGTGGGCGGGGCCAATCCTCGAACTATAGTTGCGGGGCTCGCCGGCCCAGTGGAAGCCCGTTCGGCGGCCCGCAAAAGCTAATGTCCCAGCGCGGAACCAGCGGCTCGGTTGCTCCCAGATTTGTGTCGGGGCTTCAGGACCCTCGCAGGTGCAGCTAGAGCAAGTCTCAGCTCCAGCAGTGCTGTATTGACGGAGAAATAATGCTGGGATGGGGAGCCCTGGACGGAGCTCTACACGAGCACGTCTGCTCCCATTGCTGGCTTACAAACACCTCCTCATGAATGAGCACTTTATACCACCGAATTACATCATACCTGAAGTAGCACAGCAGGAAGATGATGACGGCGACTGAGGTCATGGATGTAGTGTGTTAGGTGACCTACTTCTGGGCGAACCACCAGAGTTTGAGGATGAGCTCTGCTTCCCTGACAACTAGGCTTTCAATTCGACTCAAATTACTTTCTTCCTTTTTGAAGCACAAAAAAAAAAACATGTAGCTGAGGAACATCATTTACTTTATATTATTTGTGTGTGCCACTGTCTTTCTGGTTCACAAATCCATCCCGACCGTCTTACTCAATTATTGCAGAATTGGAGTTGCAACTGCAGTCAGTGAAGAAGTAACTACTAGTCCACTAGTCCACTCCTGACTCTCCCTAAAGCTATTTCCCTCACGCCATACATTGGATGGATAATACAACAAATGTGAAATGTGTGCCTGCCTCCAAACCGTGGCCCTGACTATATATATCCTTCCCAAGCCTAGAGGGACTGCCCCGAAAGAACAGGTAAATGTGATGGCATGCATTGCACGCTGAGTGATTGTTGTTTGTTATGCATGATGTCTACTATTCTGAATCTACACACAAAAAAAGTGACTCAAGTCAATCTTTTCCTTCTTGTTGTTCAATAACAAAATTGTACTACTGCAGGCCGTTCCATTGCATTTTTGAATTTTGAATCGGGACGAGTCTGGAGTCTGGAGGACTCAGTCGGGAGTCAGGACACTGTTGGTACAGAGTTGGACACCATGCCATACTCGCAGTCAGAGTCGAGAGGATCAGAGATGATTGATGGAACGAATAACTCAGGGTGTGAAGTGGCCTAAAGGTAAACAACACAACACCAGACCAGACCTACATGTCTGTGTAGTGGTGGTGGTGTGAATGACAGTGGTGCATTGATTTTTTTACTTAATTTGGAAAATGCTATGTTGCTATGTGTGTGTGCTCAGTGCTACTGCTGTCTAGCTCAAATTCAGAGCTAAGTGGAGGTTGGGTGGGGGGGCCTGTTCCTGTTGTTGGAGGTAACTAACTGCCGGAAACAGACATGATTTAGCCATGCCGTCTCTGAAAGTCTTCTGGTTACACTCCTCCTTAATTATGCAGTTTAACTTTTCTCCTTAATTTTTCAATATCCTTTTTGTTTTTCCATCTACAGGCCCTTTATCCTGCGCCATACTGGGAAAAACAACTCACACTTACCTTACCAAACCGCATCCACCAGGCACCCAAAATTGACGGACAGACTGTCCAAGGAAGGACCAAGAGGAATGCGGAGAGATGCAACTCCAAATTTGGCAAAAATATAATACAGTAACAGTATCTTCTTCATTTGATTCATTGTTTTTTCTCTTTAATCATTACGGCTGTGTGTGTTGTTTGTTTGCTTATATTTTACTCCTACAGATATTTTACCTTTATTTGCTATCTTTTAAAGGAAGCCCAGTACAACAGAACATAATGTATGTATATATGTAACTTGGTTGTCTCCGGGGGCAGACAGGCAATTTCATAATTAACATACTTCCCTGTACTAGTCTAGTACTACTCCTCATCACGCATGCATTTCCTTTTTCTCCCTCAACAGATTTATGATGGTCAGCTGCCAAGATGAATGTGTTGTCCACGTGTAGTGTTTGTCTTTGTCAAACCTTTCCCTCAAATCCCCCTTCCCAACCATTCATCAAACCCTAACCCTCTTTCCCCGGGCTGTGTGATTTATATTGAGGTGTGACTAAATTACATTTACACCAATAATTGATCACACACTTGCTGGGGCGGATGTGGTTAAAGCAACACTAACTCAAGGCAGGGCGAAGATCTTCTTCTGCTCTAAGTATATATATATATATATGTGACCCACGTGCAAGTATTTAATCATGGGCAGCGTTCTTAACAGTTGATAAAGGCTTCTAAGAATAGCCGAAACGCGTCCTGAAAACATGCTGCTGCTTTTAAATATTGTCGTCTGCGCTGAAAATCAAGTTGCTGCTTCTAAAACCATTGGCTGCAAATAAATGTTAAAGTTAAATACCTACACCTCGAGTGCAGATTTCTTCATGGAGTTTGGAGAGACAATGTTGATGTTAGGACGCCAGCGGTGACGTCGTTATCTGCACCCCCAGCGTACATGTGCACTCATCTAAACCGCACCAAGTGAAGGTCACGAGAATTGAATATTTGAGTGCCCCCGAAAGTAATGGAAGGATGGAAGTGTTCCGTTCCTGATGATACACTTTGGAGCTGGGGCCACGGAAGGCAGCTGCAGAGTGGTGAGGTGTTTGTTTAGATCACTATTGCAGAGACTGTTACTATTTTTAGCAGCAACACATTAGAATGCTGATTTTTTAATTTTTTGCACATGTTTGGTTTTATATTTGCTCGCACCATAAGAACATTGGTCAAGTACTAATTAAAAGACAATGGTCATGAATTTGTATAAATATATATGGTGCTGAGCACGGAAGTATTTTCACTATTTCAGTTGGAAGTGACCCACGTGCAAGTATTTAATAATGGCCAGCATTCTCAACAGTTGATAAAGGCTGCAAAGAATAGCCGAAACGCGTCCTGAAAACATGCTGCTGCTTTTAAATATCGTCGCCTGCGCTAAAAATCAAGTTGCTGTTTTAAAACCATTGGTTGCAAATAAATGTTAAAGTTAAATACCTACACCTCGAGTGCAGATTTCTTCATGGAGTTTGGAGAGAGACAGTGTTATATATTATATATATATATACCACACTGGCAACATATAGATTAGATTGCCCACCCATGCTCAGTATTCGCTATTCAATTTTTTTTCCAGAGGAATATAATCCATCATAATTAATTGCCGGCATTGAGTCATCATCCTTCCAGCACTAAAGGTTACGCTTGTCCATTTCATAGGTCGAGTCAACTTCAGTTTGTTACTAGTACTAGTCTATCCCCGCCACCATTATGTTTTATTTTACTTTAGCATTGCTTATCATCATCATGGTTTCTTGTTTGGCAGTCTTCTTCTTGTGTACAGTACTTCTACTACTCGTTCCCTAGTCTCCCTCAGGTGACTGACTGTCTCATTTTCTTCTTTTGCAAATGCTACTGTCTACTACTGCTACCACCATCCACCATAGCACCTTGGGAAACCAAACCATCACCATGCATCTATTGCTTCGCCTAAACATCAATAACAGGTAAGAGAAGAAGTGTGGGGGAGGCAATAATGTATATACTATGGAAATTAATTAATTCACACACCCACATCCTTCCAAGTACATGGGGGTTTTAGTTGCAGACTGCATAGACTAGGAGGAGAGACTGACAGTAGTAGGACAAGTGAGGGTACCGCATCTATCTGTTGGTGTGTTACACTATTGGCAGATTTCAAAAACTGACAGCGGCCCTGCAGCAAAGGAGGAAACAAGGCGAAGTAAAAGAGTAACCTACCAGAAAAGATTTTCATCATATGTATTGTAAAACTATAAATAATTTATTACCCTAACAAATAAACTAGAAGAAACCCACAACACCTGACCCACCCCTCTCCCTAACCCCAACCAATGTCCAGTAAATGTCCATGATTGTCCACTCCAAGTCCAAATGTCTGTAAGAAAATAGATCATCACCCAAATTTTCTCCAACTCCCAACATCCCACCCACCAAAAAAAAAGATTAAAAAAGGGGCAAGGGTCAAGAAGACGGAGGTCTAGCGGCGGGCGTGCCGGCTAGTGCGCTCCAGGACCTCCTCCAGCCTGACCTGTAGGTGCGCAGTCCGGAGGAGCATGCGGCGCCGAAAGTTCCTACAGGAACAACAGGGGTGGGCAGCAGTGGTTGAGGATGAGTTACAGTGGGCGGCTGCCAGAACATGGCTCCGTACCACCCAAGGCACATGGGGGGCTTGGCTGGAGCCCATGGCATTGGAGGAAGCTGCAGCTGCCGCCTCCTCCTCCATCTTCCGTTGCCGTGTCCTTGCTGCTAACTCCTGCCTGTTGGGTTGGGAAGGAGTAGCTATATCAAGAAAGAAAAAAGACAATTGTAACCAATACTCATAGCAAAACAGTAACACAAAATTATACACATAAAATTATAGTGGCACAGTAACATTCGGCAGTACATAACATTTGTGGTGCCCTCACTTCCTCGGCCCCTAAGATTTGGATGTGATGATGATTAGACTTTCAGGCATTAGGCACTAAGGAGTAGACAATTATTCTTGTTCTCTCTCTTGTTTAGCTCATTTAATATTTTAGGCATGCCAGCTCAGTCAGCTTGTGCCCTAGCAGACATACTCGTGTCGCAGACTCACGTTACTTTACTACTGTCTGCAGGTGGGGCAGCTTTACTACACAATTATCTATTTTTCCATTTCGGCCATACTCTGTTAAATCAATGGCAAATGCTCAGTTTCACTTTCACCCTGACTACTACAACAAGGCACATGATATGCTTAATATGAATGATGATGATATACAGCACAACGCCACGTCACATGATGATGACATGACATACTACTATTGTTTGACTGTAAGTGGTTAACCATGCAGCCAATGGGCCGCCTATGGCTGACACGGTCTAAATGACATGGGTAGGGAGCGGGAGTGGGCCTCGGAGTCGAAGATAGTAGATTAATGATGGGTGGGTACATATACATAGTCATACACAATATATATGTTGTGCTTGCAAACTACTGTGAGACAAGGGAGTATTCCATTCTGAAATACAACCTCAAACCTTTGAATCAAAAACCTTGGAAGAAACAGTCCTTGTTTATTCTTCCCAGGGTTTTTTCATTTATCATTGCATTGCTCTTCTAGCATTATTTTATTCTTCACCCTTGGCTTTGGTACTCTAGCATGGTTTTATTTTCTTTTACATTCTCTTCATCCAGTCTGACTCTTCACCTACTATGATACCATCCAGGCATCCATCCATCCAAACATGGCTATCATTCTCAATCTCAACAAACATTTCACCAATAACATACATTTGTCATTTAACCACCCCCCATGCGTCCTTGCTTGCCTTTCAGTTTGACCCATCAAACCCCCCTGAGGATTCCTTTCACCCATACAGTTTCACCCACCCAGGCAGGCATCCTTTCTGCTTTCTTTCACCTTTCACCCATCCATCAACCACCCATGCATCTTATCAGCCACCTATATGCATCCCGGGGCCCCTTCCTTCACCCACACATCCTTCTCTGCCAGTCATATAAATATTACATGTCGTCTGACTCTTTTTCTTCGTCATAAAACTTTCTCTGCTGAGTTGAAGATAGAATAGAATAGGCCATTATTTACTCAAAGCCCGCTAATGCTAATGTTAAGTAAAGGGTGTCTTCTTCAACTGTTCACAACAACTTAGTCTCAGCAGCAGTACAGTGTACTGAGTGTACACCCTTGCAGCGAGTGTATTCATCATTCTCAATAAGTAAGGAATATGACTTACTACCAACCGCAACTGCTGCTAGCTCACCCCCTGCAGATGCGGCATCTGCTCCCTCCGGAGTGGCGTGGCCCTCGCTGCTGGCCCCGGCACTGGTGGTCGGTACACCTGGAAAAAACATTTCACATTTTTTAGATGCCACATACGCCTCCCCTATTTATTTTTTTCATTAGCAAGATTGAAAATACATAATAATACATACACGACACACATCACTATCTACAATTCGGATACTAGAGTAGAGTAGACAGTATGTCCTATCAAAAATAACAAAATATCCGGTTGGGCATTTTGTTGGTGGCAATTTTTGAAAAGCCTCTAAAGAAGAAGACAACCCAAAGGACTGGACTCAGTGGCTAGAGCTATTGGTGCATCTAATTTTTTGAAAAGAAGAAAGACTGGCCGACTGGGCGGACAGTCGGACATGAGGTCTCTCTTGGTTGGAAAATAATGGTGCCTTCCTCCTCCTCATACTTCCTTCCAGCCATGGTGCACGGTAATCAGTTGTTCAGTGTTCATCATCAACTTCTGCTAATAAAAAAAGTACTAGGCGTGGATGAGAAAAATTAAAATACACCACTTTGGGGTGTCCAACGTGAGTGACCACCATTTTATGATTGAGCATGAGACAGTAAAAGAAAGCCTTCTCATCTCAACAAACATGCATAGAATACCTTACTTGGGCATGCAATCTGCACAGCAGATTAGTGCTACTAGTACTAGTAGTAGTAAGGAGTCCTAGGGCCAGTGGGTTCTCTGAGTCTTACTGTACCACCACTAGGCAATCCACAAAATATATAAGGGGAGAGGGAAAGCTGAGTGGAAAACCAGAAGAAAGCAAGCTACAGACAGAGTAATATAGAGTCAGAGGCAGTTTGATTTGATGTAAAATACACCACTTTGGGGTGTCCAACGTGAGTGACCACCATTTTCTGATTGAGCATGAGACAGTAAAAGAAAGCCTTCTCATCTCAACAAACATGCGTAGAATACCTTACTTAGGCATGCAATCTGCACAGCAGATTAGTGCTACTAGTACTAGTAGTAGTAAGGAGTCCTTACTACTACTAGTACTAGTAGTAGGACCAATGGGTTCTCTGAGTCTTACAGTACCACCACTAGGCAATCCACAAAATATATAAGGGGAGAGGGAAAGCTGAGTGGAAAACCAGAAGAAAGCAAGCTACAGACAGAGTAATACAGAGTCAGAGGCAGTTTGATTTGATGTAAAAAAAAAAAAAAATGACACTAGAAATATATATAACAATGTTAGTAAGTAATGGAGCAATAACAAGAATTTAGAAACAGATAGATCGAAGAGGATTTGTGAAAATTTAAAATTAGGAAATGGAAATAATAGAGCGGTAAAAGTTAGTGAAATATATATTAATCTAACACCAGGAGGACTTACTGGGGCCAGCAAAGCCATCTGCGTCTGAGGCCGCTTCCCACGACTGGGAGGCCCCTCCGGCTCCCGCACCCGCCTCAGCAGACCCAGTCTTCTTCTTGTTCTTGCCCCTGGATGCTGCTCAGGTAAGACATAATTAAAGAGACAAAAAATTATTGGTGTTAAATAAATAAATATTAAATAATACCTCCAAAAAGAGTTTTAGACAGGAAACGGCAAATGCAATAACATTGACCTATCCTAAATCAGATCGACTAGTAGTAGACTAGTATCGCAGTCGCGGACCATCCTATCTTTATTATTCCACTGTTCCATTCCGATTCCTGAATCCTAAACCTACCTAGCCCACCTATTCCAAAGACTTTGGAATGAATTGCAAAAATTATATTTGCTTCTAAGTTCTGATCTCATTCGCAATCATCTCTCAGTCTCAACCCCTTTGACGGGCCAATTCACTAAGTCTGCATTTAGTCTTCTTAAATGCATAGATGGACTCATGCATATTGCATAACATCAAATTGGTTGGTTGCTATTCACTCACTATACGAACTACAAAAGGTTCTACTAGGACTGAAGTCAAGTGAGAAGACGCGTCACGCAGGTCGCTAAATTACCAAATAATACTAAGTAACTAACTAACTAACTACTACCACTATCTTAGTGACAGGACAGCCTGACAGGACAAAGGAAAGAACTGGAGTCTTTCCTATCTGCATTACATAACTTAAACTATCTAACCTCTCTTACATAACCAGCCCAAGCGAGCGCAAAGTTGCAAACAATTACGATTAGTAGCGCTGAGCACCTGTCTAGAAGAATAACAATCACATAATATAAGATATTTAAATGTAAGTCACCTGCATGTAAGCAGCAGCAGCAGCAGCATTCTTGCTATTTGGGAAAAAAATTATGTTCACAATAACACAGAAGAACACAATAGTAATATAATTAGCTACTCACCAAGCCCCAGACCTCAACACCTAGCAGGTCCAGCAGGTCCTGCTCCCAGTCCAGGATATTGGACCACTGGTGCGTCAGTTGGTTATGGGTTCGCCGGACCCAAGAGCAGCGAAACACTGCCCGGCGCACCCTCGCCCACCGCCGGTGACGCTCCCGGAGCCCGTACCCAGACCAAGGCCTGCTGCCAGGGTTAAGGGGAGGTGGCGCTGGACAAAAAAAACGAGTGCGGCCACCTCCACCTCGGAAAACAAGGCCCGGGCCTGCACCCCTTCCGGGCGACCGCGGCTCTCACTCCTCCTCTTCCCCTGCTTCTTCACCATGATTCTGGGGGGTGGGGGCGGAAAAGAAAATGCAGGAAGTAAAGAAAGGAAGTAAAAAAAATAAAAAGCAAGTAATTGAAAAGCAGTCAAACGCACTAAAAACACACAAAAAGTAGAAAAAAAAGCGCAAAATATACACTCAGGAATAGAGAGGGATAGATAATAAATAAAAAAGATCAGAAAAAAGGTTTTAGAAACAAAGGATTGAAAAGATATAGGGAGGATAAGAAAACAGGCCCAGACCCACAGCAAACAAGAAAAACAGGATGGCAGAGCCCATGGGCGGCCGCGTGGTGAAGTTTGCGTGATATTTCCTCTCGAGCACGCAATACACGTTCCCAAACACGCAATACGCGTTCCCGAGCGTCAAAAACGCATCACGAATGGACGGAGCAAGCAACTCCACTCGCAGAACTCCACGTAGCTTGCAGAGTTTTTTTAGAACTTCGCGGAATTCCGTTTAGCGCCACTACGCGAACTCCACCCAGGCCTAACCAGCTCAAAGTTTCTCTTTCAATGGGAGCAAGAAGTCCGGGAATAGCGCACACTGCGTATAAGTCAGCCCACGAGAAGCCAGCAGGGTCTGCAAAATTGAAAGCGGTCTCTCAGTCCGCAAAGACGGACGCGCTTAAGCTGACTTAGGAGAGCAACTCAAGTACGGGACGGTAGCGCTTGGTAAAGGGCTCCTCTCTGCATTGCGCGCTGTATGTTGAATACTACGCTTGCCTATTTTGCACTATTTTCACTTGATGCACTAAGAGAGCGCCTGGTAAAGGGCTCTGATGTTTTAGTCTGTTTTAGAAATTCACATTGATTTTAAAAAACTGCATCTTTGCACATTGGCTGACTTACCTGCGCACTGATTAAACGCTCACTCGGTATCCTCCCCGGTCCAGCACGGATTGTTCCGATTGTCTGGAGGGAGGCGCCTGAGACCGGAAGTGAGAATTGACTGCTTCCTCCCAATCCCGACGGGAGGTTAGCAGTCTAGAGCAATATCTATTTAAACCTATGCCTAGTCAGACGCGGACGCGCGCCTAAGGCAAGCCCGTCTGCGCCCGTCCGCGCCTGGACGTCGCTAGGAGCAGGAATTCCTGCCGGTTTTGTTCATTCTCAGGTTAATAAGGTGAGGGGCTCTTTTACTTATACAAGTAATGAGTTGGTTGCGATCAAGAACGCCTATATGAACAAAGATACTCTGACTAGTGCCTGTCCTGCTCCTACTGAAGTGTTGGGACCTTTTTCTTGCATCAACTGTAAATACCAAAGCACTCCAATCTACCCCAAGAGAACTAATACTAAGTCAAAGCAGAACATAAACTCGGTTCCCTATCCTACAGAAAATAGACACTCTGCCAGTACAGATATCAACAATGACTGGAACTGTTTCCTGGCCAATGTAAGGTCACTGCCCAAACATGCTGCTAATATATGGGACCTGCTGTCTTCCAACAATCCCCACATAGGGTTTTTAACAGAAACTTGGACCAAACCCCACTCCAATCCTGACATAGCAGTAGCACTCCCGATGACTACCACATATTAAAACTTGATAGACCACATAGGACAGGGGGGGGAATTGCCATAGTATATAAAAACTCGACTAATATTGCCGTCCTGGACCAAGTAAGTAACGATCAGCTGGAAATTCTAGTTTTTAGCATGAATCTGCACCACAATCTTAACTGGAAAGGAGCTATAGTCTATCGCCCACCAGGACCACTAACCAATACCACCTCACAGATCATTGAATTCATTGCCCCTCATGTCATTTCCTCCAGGAATTTCCTTCTTCTTGGAGATTTTAACATACATAGGGGCATATTAGCAAGGGCCTTATCGCGGCGATTTTTTTATCGCCCTATCAGCAAGCTGTCGCTAACAGGCGTTAGCGACAGCTTTCTGGCGATAGCGGCCGGTTTCCCCATTGCCTTGCATGCCAGCGATAATTATCGCTAATGACATGCAAGGTAGGCGTTCCCAACTAAAAGCGACTGAAAACAGTCGCTAACACAACTTCCCCCTATTAGCAACGCAGGCGAGCGATAAAAAAATGCGCGCTAAGCGCGAATATCGCTAGAATTTAACACCTGCTAAAAACATGACTTACCTGTTTGTAGAATAGGAGGTGGATTGTCAGCCTAAGTCCCCCATGGCGTTAATGCGTGAATATCGCTGGATTTCCAGCGATATTCACGCATTCTGCCTTATCGCTGGATATTTTATCGCATTGGAGGTAAACCTTGCTAATAGCATGTTATCTCCGCGATAATATCCAGCGATAGGCGGCATTAAAAAAATACGCGCTAAGCGCGGTTAGCGATAATTTTCGCCTGTTGTTGCTAATATGCCCCATAGTGAAATTCAAGACAATCCGGAGGCTTCATCTTTTCTGACTGAACTGGCTGCACTCAATCTTACGGTAATAAACAAAGATGCTACCCACCAGGCAGGACATACGTTGGACATCATCTTAACTAACACTCCTGACATATCCTATGTTGCTACGACTCCTCTGACCTGGTTGGACCATTCTATGGTCGAATTTCGTATTAACAACCACAAGGCTCACCCCGCTCCCAAATGCCATCCTAATAAAAACTACAGAAAGTGGAATTTAATTACACCAGCACTCTTTGAATGCGCATTTTGTCCACCTCATCACGCGGAATCGGATAAGGTGGAGAAACGCCTAGCCTCTTTTAACGCCAGTCTACTTGCCACGTTAGATAGCTTAGCACCTCGGAAAAAATGCCCCACTAGCATAAACCGATGTCAGGCCCGTGGTACTCGACCTCCCTGCGACTAGAAAAAGGCTCATGCAAAAAACTCGAACGCCATTGGCGCCGCTCTCAAAATCCTTCAGACAAAGAAAAATTCAAGGCGGCTCTAAATCATTACCACCGCAACCTAAAAAATGCGAGGAAGACCCATATCGCAGCCTCTCCCGAACAAGCTGGGAGCTCTCAGAAATGCCTTTATCAGATCCTAAAAACCTTTACCAATCCTTTGGCCTGCGACACGGCGTCAATACCTACCCAAACGCTGTGCGATGATATTGCTAGTCATTTCACTCAGAAAATAGACGGGATCTATAATAAAATCACTGCTACTATGAATTCCCAACCTAAATTAGGAATTGAACCCCAATACATCCCACCGGTAACCAGCTCATTAGGGAATT
Source organism: Calotriton arnoldi (assembly GCA_963921515.1). Classification (NCBI taxonomy): domain Eukaryota; kingdom Metazoa; phylum Chordata; class Amphibia; order Caudata; family Salamandridae; genus Calotriton; species Calotriton arnoldi. The sequence continues at coordinate 1,332,321 of CAWUFW010004959.1, read as the reverse complement.
TCCCACCACTCACAATAGAAGGTACTGAAGCCCTCTTAGAAGGCGCAAAATCAGGTTCTCCTTTGGATCTGATACCTGCTAAGTTAACTTCCACCCTGGCTAAACAGCTCGCTGATCCTATTTGTAATATTCTTAACAGTTCCCTGAAGGAAGGTGCCCTCCCTCCTGAGTGGAAAGCTGCACAGATACTTCCGATTAAAAAGAATCTTAAACTCTCACCGGAAGAAGTAACAAACTACCGACCCATCTCACTCCTTCCCCTGCACACTAAAATTTTAGAAAAACACATCAATACTCACCTTTCCAACTTCATTGAATCTACTAATAGCCTAGATTCCTCACAATCAGGGTTTCGCCCCAGATACAGCACTGAGTCAACCCTGGTGGCAGTAACGGACAACATCAGGATGCTATTGGACAAGGGTCAGGCGGTGCTTTTGGTGCTGCTTGACCTATCCGCCGCATTCGACACCGTATCCCACCAAATTTTACTTAGAAGACTTGGTGACATAGGCATCACAGGAAAAGCTCTGAAATGGTTAACCAACTTCCTATCTGAAAGAACTCAGACCATTAACCTAGGTCCTTACCACTTTAAGACCACCAAGGTTACCAAGGGAGTACCACAGGGCTCATGCTTGAGCCCTACTTTGTTCAATGTTCATGTTGCTCCCTTGGCGAGACTGTTGAGAAATCTGGGTTTCATCCCCATATCCTACGCTGATGACACCCAATTACTCCTCTCGCTTGACAAATCCAACCCTAATATCCAAACCACCTTTGGTGAAGGCATGAAATCCATAGCGGAATGGATGAAAATGAATTATCTCCAACTGAACGCTACCAAGTCGGAGATAATGCTATTTGGTGAGGCCTCTGTGAAATGGTCGCCTAGTTGGTGGCCAGAGGAACTGGGTCCCACCCATTGCCCTAAACAAGTGGTGAAAAACCTGGGAGTCCGATTGGACCAAAAACTCACCCTGAGAGACCATGTCTCCTCTACTATTGGAGCCTGCTTCCATAACCTGAGCATGCTCAGAAGAGTTTTCCCTTTTCTACCACAGTCTTCTAGAAAAACCTTGATTCAGGCTCTGATTTTAAGCCGCTTAGATTACTGCAATGCGCTGCTGATCTCTGCCAACGAAAGAGACATTAATAGATTGCAGGTTGTCCAAAACACCGCGGCTCGTCTGGTGACCAATGCCCCCCCAAGAACAGCCTCTCTTCCTCTGCTACAGAAACTTCATAGTTATCTCAATGACAAATTTGTTAATTATGTGCCTTCCAGACCTCTCCGCTCAGGAGACAAAGCTCTGATTACAGTCCCGCGCTTTAATAAGGCTCGACAAGGTGGTAAGGCCTTTTACCATCTTGCCCCACGCCTCTGGAACGAACTCCCCATTCACCTACGACAATGTACTGACTACCTGGCCTTCAGGAAATTATTGAAAACTTCACTCTTCTAATCAAGTCTCCTCAAGTTCGCTTATGTGCCCTCAGCGCTGAGATACCCTTATGGGGTGATTCGTGCGCTCTAAAAGTGAAATAATAAAAATAATAATAATAATAAATAATAAGAGCAAGATGGAAAGTCGACAACAACCTTCTACTCACATCTCCGTCACACAATGTATTTTATAGTTCTCAAGTTCGGGGGTGACACCTCCTGGGTCACCTCATCTGGTAAGACCACTCAGTCCATTGGTCAGTTTGTATAGGGTGACTGTCATGCAGCATGAAGAAAACAGAGTTTATGGCAAAAATGTGGTGATCATCAGGTGAGCTGTCCAACCATTCAAAAATGTAAAGTTGTCAACAATAGTCTTTTAGCAAAGGCACATGAGTGAGTTCAAGAGGACAGTTTCTCACGGCAGATGTTCCCAAAGTAGCAAATTAGTAGCGAGTAGTCCTAGTATGTGCATGGGAACTCTTTCTATGAAACATAGTTTCATCTCACACTGCAGGTTTATGAAGCCTTTCCATGAGAACAGAATCAAGGAAGGGAAAGAAAATGCAGGCCTACATTGAATTTAGTTAATAAAATACAGAATATAAAATAACAGAAATATGTATTACATTCAAGAGTTTCCAAGGCCTTATATCCTTTTCTTAACTTATTTGCACTCACAAAACATTTTAGTTTCATTGTAATTAACACGTGCAACTATGACACACTACTACACTTTCAAAGTACCAACGTATAAAATAATTTCAAAATACATGATATTAATATTGTACTTCTCATTAGTACATGTATAAAGATTATTCTGTAGACGTTACAAAGTAATTGGAATTATTATTATTATAAACATGTAGCACCACTTCACTTCTTCTCTGTTGGTGCACATTTTAACATGAGCAAAGAAAGTTGAAAACAACCTCTTCAATAACATTCATAATGTTATCTAATTTACATTTAGTTTCATTACTTCTTCACATACATCATGATTTAAAGGAGGATAATTAATGAAATCTCTATAACACGTGTGTCATCACCTTCACATTTTCTATTCCACGTTAAAAGAATACACCATTGCAATTTAGTAAAACATGAACCTATGTTATTCAAACGACTATTTTCGTCTAGTCTACACTCTTCTGCATGCTTTTACAATGCAGTAACTTAGGGGTCTATTATGATGGCGGTCGGATGTCCACCGCCGGGCCGGCAGTGGCGCCCGCCGTACCGGCGGTGGACATCCACCCGCCATCGCAACCAGGAAAACCGCCGGTCATATTAGGATGGCGGTGGTGACCGCGGCGGTGGGAAATTCTGACCGCCGCTTTACCGCCGGTTGCCATCCGCACTCTGCCTGGCAGACGGAGCAGGACCGGGATAATGGTGGCGGTGCAGAGCAGGCTCCGCCGGCAGGATTATGATGCCGGCGGTAGCCAGCCTTTCCACAGCGGTCAGACCGCCATTGAACGGCATGCAGTGATTGTCTTCCGGGGGCCCGTTCGGGGGGTGTGGGTGCACTGGGGGGTACCCATGGTTCCCCCCTACATTTCCCTGTACCAGGTGGCAGGCACTGTGCAGTGCCTGCCACGCAGTGCAGGGAAATGCAGGACATGCTCCTTTCGGCATCGCGGCGGTGCTGCGGGCAGCAGCAACCGCCGCAATGTTAATGCCCGCGAACCGACCGCCGCAGTCGGATTTCGACAGTGGGTCATCGTAATTCGACCGGTGGTAATGTCGCGGTACATGCGGGCGGTCTTTTCCCGCTACCATGGCGGTCGAGGAGGTTTCCCGACCGCCATCGTAATAGGCTCCTAAGTCTTTTTATGATCAATTTCTCAAGATTCTCCACGTATAATGAGCAAACATTTGTCACCTTTATCATTTTTCTCTCAAACGGTGTCAAAATTGTTTTTATGTGTTAACTAAGGGATTCAGCAGTTTATCTGCTTCATCAATCCCCCATTTGAATGCAAATTAAGCCATCACAAAAATATTTTCTGATGTCACACATTACAATTCTGTAGTCTTCATCATTTTTAATCTAGAGTTTTCTAACCTCCATTTTATCGTAGTACTCACATTGTCTATCTTCCAGTTCTATTTCAGCTCTTTCCTTGTTATTCCTCTTGTTTCTTTCTTAGTTTTCAGACATCTATAGACCTTAAAGATGACAACCAAGGTCAATACAAATAATGTAATTGTCAAAATGTGCTTCAAGATTTTTCCCAACAATCCACTTCCCAGATTTGTAAACCATTTACCTATGGAAGAAAATCCTTTGCCAATTGACTCCTAAGCACCATCAGCTTTTAAATCTTTCAAGTCCTCTCCAAGGTGTTTGATGTTCTGACTGTAACCTTTCAAATCTTTACTTTTGTCTGGAATATACGTGCAACAGTGCTGCACCTTTAGCATTTGATAGACTCCACCTTTCTTTGCTAGAAAGAAGTCTAACGCAAGACAGTTTTGAAGAACCATAGAAATCATGGCAATCATTTCAGTGTCTATTGCTAAGAATCCTCCAGCAGTATCAGTAGACAGTTTATCTACCACAGTACACAGTTTTTGTATTTTGGGAAAACTCAATATCACCCCAACAGATGGTATCAGGGCTCCAAAAATATCTCCCACTATCTCTCCTGCACTTGCACCTCTCTTGTGTCTCCTGTGAATGGCTCCGTTGGTTTCTTCAGATTGATCCCCAAAATACATTTTTGGAAAAACTATTGCCAAGTAGCAGGATATATACCATTTTTTAGGCAGCCTATAAAATGCAGTTTCCCACAGATATAATAAACCCTAGGGAATACAGGAGCAACACCGGCCAAAAACAGTCCCCAATTTTTCAGAACTTGGAATGTATGGTGACATTCGCAGGAACCAACGAAATCAGCCTCAGTCCTACGCTTTAATATACATAGCTTTCCTCTGTGTTGTCAATCTAGAGCAATAGCAGCTTGGTTTCCCATTGCTTTGGAATCTGGTTCCCTAAGTGCCCAAGATGGTATCCTAGAATGATTTGCAGCTTTAGCCATGATCTCTCCTTGTCTACCTTCTATCAATGCTACAAATTCCCTTTCTACATTATGCAAAAGGCATGTTAGATTGTGTCGGTGTGCATAATCTTTGTCTAAACTTTGTGTAGCCTTAAATAATTCTCCCATCATTTCAGCTGTTTTCGTATCAGGCACATGATTTAAATATTTCCTCACAGGCACTTCAGAAATGATTAAGTCATAGTTATAATAGTAGTACTGAAATTGCCATAAAATAGGCTTGTTAATATGCTACAAGAAATACCATATGTTACAGGCAGATGATGATAGATCACTCCCTCAGAAAATGATGTAGGCAATTGTAAACACACATAGCAATCTCTAGCATCCATGGTGCTGACATATTCATACTTTGCTTTGTAAATACATTTGTTGAAAAATCACAGATAGACTGATCTCCATGTAATATCTTATAAACAGAAATGCTTAGTCCATTATAATTCGCTAAATTATTTTCAAGCACATAAGTATACTCAGGCTTGCTCATGTAAATATGATGGGGTAAATTCAAAACTATAAGAAATGGTACAGCTAAAACTGAGAATATAGCAAATATACAGACACATATAAATTAGCGTTTTAATGATACCGCATTAGGATCCATCATCTCTCTGGAGTCAGACCCCGTGACCTTTTATAAATTTAGATTAGGTGTTACTAGCATTAGCAGACAAAGTAAGTTTCAGGAAGATCGTTCCTTTCAAGACTTCAGTTATGTTACTCTACAGCACAGTTCACGCTTTCTTTTAGCTTTGTAAATGCAGGCTCTTAGCACTTGCACAGTTCTCGAGTGTTGCAAATTTCTTCATCACAAATTGACTCAGTTCTTTTATTGGCAAATCAATTTCAGGAATTTCAATTAGAACACAGAGTTTGCTCACTATTCCTCTTGCAAGCTCAGATTATTGTAGAAAAAGGTGTGATATGCTCTTTTCCAGCCATTCAGTGCCAGATAAGTCCATGCAGGTGCAGCGTATTTTTGACTTGGTATTTTTGCTCGTTTGGACCCCCTCACTGATGGTCCATCATCATCATTATCGCTTTGCTCTGACTGACTAGAGGCTTCCATGATGGTTCTTGGCATTCTTCTTTCTGTTAGAATGCGTCTCAATCTGTCTTGTCTTCTGGGCCAACAGTCTCCGGGTGCTATTCGCTTTTCAGGTGCACTGTTCCCTTCAGTGAGATCAAAATTGCACCTAGTCAGCTCTTCCCCTTGTGACCCTTCTGTGCCTACAACAGCCGACTCTCTCGGACCTCCCTCGGAACCAGTGCACAGAGTACCAGTAGCTGGAGCCCTCTCTACAGTATGGCTAATGATGGAGCAGGGAAAATAAAAAAATGTAACCCCTAACAAAATTTTATAAATTATTAATAAAATGTTCGTTTAAATGTATTAATCAACACTGTATGTGTGGGAATGGTAATATGCCAATGTGTGTGCTAAATAATCTATTAATGAATGTCCGTGTGTCTAATTATAACGTAAAATAAATGCGTACTAATAAAAAATAAATGCATGTTGTTGTGCTTCATAGAAATAAAACGTGTCGTTGCAAAAACAATAGTGATGGTAAGTAAGGAACAGCTTAAATGTTGCTTTCTGCTAGGTAATAACTAATTGGGGTACGTAGATGACGGGAGGGAAACGAAAGGGCTATATTTCTCTATTTTAATTATGTTTTGTTTGCCTCAAATTAGTGCTTCTAAAGTATAACCGAGTGGCGAGATAAAATGGCCGCCAGTGGGAAGATGTGCGCAGGCGCAAGGGAACACATGACACGGGATGAAATTGGAGAAAGCTCAACCTCGTGGTGTAACAGAGAGGCTAGGATGCAAGAAATGGTCAAGGCTGATGTGACCTAATTGAACTGATAGCGTGCCGTGATGATCAGCAAGAGTCCCGTGGGAAACCAGTTTAAGAGAAAGGACAATGACTGCGGAGTTCTCGAATGTATCGAAAGAAGTTACAAATGAACTGATCGAAGCGGACGAAAACATGTTTGAGCGTATGGGAAAGGAAATGATCCAAGGACCCTTGAATCCAAGAGAACTTGATTAAAAGAATGAATATGATGACATGCATGGACCAATGAAAGAAAAGGGTGATATTAATATTGCAACAATTAGTTAGCAAAGTTAGAATTAGGGTATAAGAGGGCCTACTCTTAGTGGGAGGGGGTCAATGTCCACAGTCGCGGTTGCAGTCACAGTCAGGAGAGTTGCAGAGAGTCGTGTTGGTGGCTTCCAGTGCTGAGTGGTCCTGATCGATCCCTTACTGAGCGGGAGTTGCTGAAAGACTGTTAGATGAGACGGGTTGCAGATAGCTGATGCTGACGAGCTGAAGTTGCTGTTGCTGTCTTAATTTTCCAGTTGAGTATGAGAATCAGGCTATTTCTAATTCTTAACTTAGGTTAGAAATCATTAGGCTAAATTAGGAAGTTAGGCAGGTAATTAGGGTTTTGGCTTCATGACAAAAATTTCCTTTCCGCAATAAATTGATTATGTTTAATAAAATTTTGAATTAATAATGAATGATTTGATTGAATAAAGCTTAAATTCTTTTTCATGCTTTTAAAAATTATATAAAATTTAAGATTCTTTAAACCAAAAAATGACTCAGTGGTTATTTTCCTAAGTAATTGTGACAAGTAAAAATTGGTTATTGTGATTCAGCTGGTCTTAATCCCTATGAACTAATTTTTTACCTGAATGATTCATCGACAAAACAATGAGCAGGAATATCTTAAGAAATAACTAAGAGAAAGCGACAAACTAAAGTAATAAGATATCCCGGCTCTTCCAGCGGTACATAAAATGGTGTTCTCCATTTAGTTCTCATGCTTCTCCTAGGAGTACAGAATTTCATCAAGGTGTAAAGGAAATCCAGGTGTGTGTGTGTGTGTGTTAGGCGATGTTTATGGGCCCCATCGTCATGTGGATGTGAGAAAATATAGTTTTGCCCCTGGATGACCTATAAGTAACTTAGGAGGAGAATAGTTTTTATTGTACGCGCTGCAACAGATTTCTTGGTAGCAGAGTTATGGTTTTCTATAGATTAGTTTAGTGATTATTGTTTATTGATTATTGACTATTTATGATGACTAACACTATATGTTGAGTCGTGTTATGTTATATGTGAGTTTTCACGCTTCTGGGATGTAGGAAGTGGAACACGTGTGGCAAGAGAAGTCACATGGAATTTGGTACATGGTCTGAATTCATTTTGGTAATAACGCAGGTTGTGTTATGTTAGGGATTTTCTGTACGAAAAGTGTGTAATTGAAATAGCAAATCACGTTTACTTGTGAAACTTTGGCCTTAATTCTCAGGAGCCTAGTCTCCACATGTGTCTTATCCCCAGAGAAACGAGTAAATTGTTTGTTTGAAAGAAGGGTAAGGTAGAGGGAAGTGCTACTTTATCGGCGAGAGTACATAATTCTGTGGTAGGGGAGAGGTAAGCGCTGCCTACTGGAAAAACAGGATTCTTGTGTAAAAGGACAAAGCTGTCACTTTTGTTTAGCGAATCAGACTATGGAATTGTTTTAGTTGTTGTAACTAACGAAGAAACGGCGAAAAGAAAAATTGCCGATAAATTTTGTAAAGGAGGGGTAAAGAGTAGAAGTGACATAGAAAAGTGCCGCGCTAGGATTGGATAGTGCGCTAGTCACGTGAACACAGAGCAGGAGTAACGTAGAAAAGTGCTGCGCTAGGATTGGTTGATTCGCGGACAGTGGGAATTGTTCTGATTAGTACGTTAGTGTGAGACGCGCTGTAATTGGTTGAAGTTCTGTACACAGAACAGCGTTAGAGTAAAGAGAAAACAAATAGAAAACATGCCGTATTACGAGTATGAAAAGGAGAGAACGTCATGGACGACAAAATTGAAGAATTTCTTTAAGAAAGACAAAAAGGTTGTGACTAGAGAGGGACAAGTAATTCCTCCGCCGAAATCAGCAGCTTCACATATGATGCTGAAATATGGCTATCATACGTGCATATGGTTGGAAAACTGGTCAAAGTATACGATGAATGATGGTGCTTTAGCTTTCCCTGAGAATGGTTCATTTAGTGTAGCAGTTTTGCGAAATTTGCGAGAAAAAATGTGTAAGTTGGAACCTAGACCTAGACCAACACAGTTTGAGGCTTTGACAGAATGGGAGGATGAAATGTATGAACGAGAGAGATTCAGAGGAATGAGAGATCATGAATTTATGCCTGGAAGAATGTGGGGAATAAATCATGAAGACAGGATAAAACGATGGAAATGTGCTAACATGACAGGAGGTTTGTTTCCAGCTTTTACAGTTGAGGAAGGGAATAAGAAGAAACGGATTGAGAAAAAGAAACATATGGAGAGGGAAAAGTATATGCATGAGAGCGAAACGGATGACGAGTTGCTGGAAGATATTTTAAATAGAAATCCACCTCCGTACCAGCAAAGTTCTACAGTGGTGACACCAAATGCGCCGCTAATAGAGACTATGCGAAATAAAAGCCCGGAAAAGAGAATTGAAGTAAATAGGTCACAAGAACCAATGAGAACTTTTCAAAATGAAGGAATAGAAAGCGACAATGCAAGCGAATTAGCAAAGACCACAAAAGAACTAACTGAAAAGATTAGAGAATTAACGAAAAATATGGAAGCAGTTACTGTGCCTGTAACCATAGGTCCAGTAATACCCATTTTTGAGAATCAGAAAATTGATGAACGATCTTTGGTAATTCCCATGAGTTCACAATTTCAGAGAGAAAAAGAAAGGATGGAACAAAGTGCAAGTACAAGTAATTTGGCTAGTACTTACAGACCAAGTCCACCTACAAATTTGACGGTGAATGAGTGCAATGGTAGGAAAATGCATATGGTAACAGAATCTGCAACAGAAACCCCTGAAAAGAGTGGTAATTGGATAGAACTAAATAATACACCCATAGGTCCGACTCCTGATGAGTTAAATGAGTGGATGAAGGCATTTAAAATAAAAGAACCAGAAGAAAAACCATTAGATGTAATTAGATTAAAAATTGATACGGAAGAATTAATTCTAGGAACGATTGGTACCGAAAAGATAAAAAATTACCAGGATGATGAAATAATGTTCCTGTGCAAAAGTATTACATGGAGGGCGAAGAATTTACATGACAAACTAGAAGAAGTAGCCAGTGAGATTGGAATAGACTTTGCGAAAGTGAAAACGTTGCAGAAACCATACAGAGTAGACTTTTGTGAAAAGGATATTGAAAATTTGAACACGGCAGGAAGGCTGACACAGATAAAGGAGTTAATTGTGTTGTTGAGAAAATGGGGTGATGTGGACAGATGGAAGGTTAGATGGACAAAGAAGAATGAGAAACCCACAGACAAAGGTTCATTGGCTTTTATGATAACTGAAAAAGAATCTGTTGCCAAAGAATACCCCATGAGAGAAACTCCAGGTGGTAGTTACGTGCATGTTCCCTGGACTAGGCAGGACATACTGTCATTTACCAATGATTTTCCAAAGTTAAGAGAGAAGCCAGTTGAGTGGTACCGACAAGTAGAGAGGTTTGTAAAAGTCTCAAAAGTGTTGTGGATAGATTTAGATGGATTGTTTGACATAGTGGTACCAACAGATTTGTGGTCAGAATGTAAGATTACAGTTGACTGGCCAACTACAGAATATCCAAGAGATCCTAAGACAGGAGCTCCAGGTCCTGATGTGATGAAGAAGTACGATAAGGTGATTACCTTTTTGAAGAATAAGATTCCTCCTAAAGAGACAGATTGGGTAAAGATCGATAGAACTACACAGGAAAGTAAGGAGTCTGTACATGCATATTATGAGCGATTGTTATTGGTTTTCAAACAGTATAGTGGTTATGAGGAATTGAGTGAAAAAGACATGAGTCATTTTGTATACCGATTTGTGTTTGGCCTGAAACCAGAAATAAGTGATATGATTAAACAACACATGATAAACTGGCAGAATGGAAGTGTAGATAAGGTACTGAGGTATGCTAAGTATTGTAGTGATGAAATAGAGAGTAAACAGCGTAAGTTGAAAGAGAAAGCAATGTGGGCACAGGTGAAGGTGGCAGAAAAACAAGAAGCTCAATTGGACAATAATAATGGGAATGAAACAGGACAGAATAAAATGCGACCAAACATAGGTAAAGGAAAGGGTCAAGTGAGTCTAGAAGAAGCAAAGAAGAAATGGCCATGTCATAATTGCGGAAAATTAGGGCATTGGAGAAATGAGTGTAAGTTCCCACTTAAACCTAATCCGGAACATCAATCATTAACTCCACAGGTGCAGAATGAGGTAGTTGTTCAACAAAGTCAGGTGCCGCAACCACCACTTCCCAACACTGTTAACCAACAAAGATACAGTACAGAAACAGGATTCTACGGAGGAGAGCAGGTAACACAATTGCCACGAGCAGCAAATATTTCTCAGTATTGGTTGCATCAGAGTGAGGATGACCCGGATGAAAGATTCTGACGGTGCGCAGGAGAGAGGAAAGAGTGCGTGCTTGGCGCAACTCTAGAGGTAGATCAGTCTGGTCCCTTTGTGGATGGAGAAGTGAATGGTGCAAATGTAACATTCCTTGTCGATACTGGAGCTACCCGTTCTACTGTCAGATCAGTGGAAATTCCAAACCTTCCTCTCTCAGGTGAATATATCCAAGTAGTAGGAGTAGCCAATCAGCAGATTAAAACCCCACTTACTGAATTGGTGGAAGTAAAAATTGGTACTTTTAGCAAAATGCATAAATTTGTAGTGTGCGATTGTAGTCCTGTAAATCTTTTGGGTCGTGACCTCTTGTGCAAGATGAATTGCACAATTTATTGTACACCAGATGGAATTGGATTTCAGACTTCAGATGAAGATGTTTTGTATAAAGTAACTTTGATGAATCAGGAACCTGAAACGAATGGTTTGTTTCCTGCATTTGATGCAGAAAAGCTTCCAGAAGAATTAAAAAGTGCAGTAAAAGAAAGTGTGTGGGATTTTACAGGAGAAGACATTGGATTAATGAGAGAAGTGGATCCCGTAAAAGTGACAGTGAAAGAAGGGATAATTTACCCGAATACGCCACAGTACAAATTAACTCCAGAAATAATTGAAGGAATAACTCCTGTGGTAAATAAGATGATTGAACAGGGAATTCTAAAAGAAATCATGAGCAGTCCATGTAATTCACCTATTATGGGACTGAAAAAGCCGAATGGAACATATAGAATAGTACAGGATTTGAGAAAGATCAACAAAATAGTTGTACCCTGTTGTCCAATAGTGCCAAACCCTGCAGTGATTTTATATCAAATTCCACACGAAGCTGAGTGGTACACTGTGATAGATTTGTGTCACGCATTTTTCTCTATTCCTTTGCATCCAGATAGCCAGCCATTATTTGCGTTCCGGTTTGGAGAGCGTATTTTGGCATGGTGCCGAATTCCTCAGGGGTATACAGAAAGCCCCTCAATCTTTAATCAGATTCTAAAGAAATCTCTGGAAGATTTGAAAATGCCAGAAAAATCAGTGATGGTGCAGTATATTGATGACCTATTGGTGGCATCAAAAACCAAAGAGGCATGTGTAAGTGACACAATTGCCTTACTGAACCATTTAGAGAAAAGAGGACTTAAAGTGTCTCCTTCAAAATTACAGTTTTGTCAGAAAGAAGTCCAGTATTTAGGGCATAAAATTGAGAAAGGAGTGCGAAAAATAGCGACAGAAAGAGTAAAAATGATTCAAGGAATGAGAGCACCAATGACTCAGAGAGAGGTAAGAATGTTTTTGGGAATGGTTGGATATTGTCGACAGTGGATAAGTGGTTTCTCTTTGATTGCAAAACCATTACAAAAATTGACCAAGAAAGATGTAAAAGACCCTTTTGAGTTAAACAAGGAAGAAATGAAATCTTTCAAAGAATTGAAAAAGAAACTGTGTGAGGCCCCTGCTTTAGGCATGCCTGATTATGAGAAGGATTTTGAGTTGTACTGCAGTGAAAGAGATGGATGTGCATTTTCAGTACTAGTACAAAAACATGGCATGATGAAAAGACCGATTGCTTATTTTTCAGCTGTTTTAGATCCGATAGCAAAAGCATTGCCTGGATGTCTGAAAGCAGTTGCTGCTACTTGTGTAAGTCTGGAACAAAGTGAAGGTATAGTGATGGGGTATCCACTGAGAGTATATGTTCCCCACTCAGTAGAAATTCTCTTGACTAGAACAAAAACACAATACATGACACATAGTCGGCTGACTAAGTACGAAAAGATCATCTTGAGTGCTGAAAATGTGACCATAGATAGATGCATGAATGTAAATCCTTCAACATCATTGCCAGATGAGGAAAATATAATTGAACAGGATGAAGTAGATCATGATTGTCTGAACGTGCTGGAATATTGCACAAAACCAAGAGCTGACATAAAAGATGAACCGTTAAAGGAATCTGATTATGTCATGTTTGTGGATGGCTCATGCTTAAGAACAAAAGAAGGAGTTTTAAGCGCAGCTTACGCAGTGTGCACAGTGGCAACTGTGATGGAAGCGTCTTATCTGAAAGGAATAAGGTCTGCACAAGTTGCGGAACTGATTGCTTTGATTCAAGCATGTAAATTAGGAAGAAATGTACGAGTCACGATTGTGACCGATAGCCAATATGGTTTCGGCATCGTACATGACTTCAGTCAGATTTGGTCACAAAGAGGATTTTTGACATCTGCAGGAACACCTATCAGAAATGGAGATTTTGTTAAAAAGCTGCTTGAGGCGATACAGTTGCCTAAACAAATAGCTGTAGTGAAGTGCAAAGCGCATAAGAAAAACGAAGATTACATAGCCGTCGGCAATAACTATGCCGATGAGATTGCTAGATATTGTGCAGAGAATATGGCGTCCCTGAACAAAAATAGAGAAAGGGAGCATGTCTCTTGTCCTTTGCTTTTCACTAATACTGTCGAAACATGGGATGAAGTAAGGCAGTTACAAGAAACAGCAAGAGATGAGGAAAAAGATTACTGGATAAAAGCAGGATGTAGAAGACAGGAAAATAATGGTGTGTGGGTATACAGAGATGAAAGACCAGTTATGCCTGATAGCATGATTGCAGACATGGCACGGATGTACCATGGACAAGCTCATATTGGGAGAGATGCAATGATCAGACTTTTTAGACAAACCTGGTATAACCCAAAATTCAGAGCCATTGCTGAAAGTCTTTGTCAAAGATGTCTTATTTGTCAGCAGTTTAACCCAGGAAGAAAAACAGTAGTGAGTCTAGGAACAATAGGACGAGAAGGAGGTCCATTCACTAGAATGCAGTTGGACTTTATCGAGATGCCCCCTAGTAACAGACTAAGATATGTTCTGGTGGTCGTCTGTTTGTTCTCTCGTTGGGTGGAGGCATACCCCACAAGAAGGAATGATGGAACAACAGTGGCAAAACTTATGCTGCGAGAATTCATTCCAAGGTATGGTTTTCCAGTCACGGTTGAGACAGATAGAGGAACACATTTCCAAAATGAGTTGATCCAATTGATTTGTGAAGCATTGAGTATTAAACAAAAACTACATTGTGCTTACAGACCAGAGGCTTCTGGGGTAGTAGAACAGATTAACGGAACAATTAAAAACAGGTTAGGAAAAATGTGTCAAGCTACAGGACTCAAATGGCCAGATGCACTGCCTCTTGTTCTGATGACCATCAGAAGCATCCCTGAAAAGAAAACTGGACTCAGTCCTCATGAGATGATCATGGGACGAGCAATGAGACAAGCACACGTACCTGTCAACAAGTTATTAACTATAACTGATGATCCAGTACTGGATTATTGCAAGGGACTGGCTGATGTGGTGCGTTCTGTGTTTCATCAGGTTGGACCGGATGCGACCACTCTTGAAACGAAACCAGCCCACGACTTGAATCCAGGAGACTGGGTCCGCATAAAAGTCCACAGGAGAAGAAACTGTCTAGTTCCTCGTTGGGACGAGCCACGACAGGTAATCCTGGTAACAACAACTGCTGTCAAGTGTGCAGGAGTGAAAAACTGGGTTCATGCCAGCCACACAATCAGAGTTCCAGAACCTACTGATCGACATGTGAGTCGACGACTGGAAGTGTGGGATAAAAGCTTAACAGCTGGGACAACAAGGATAAGTGAAAGGGTACCAGAATTTGAAGATCGACCTGAAAGTCGACATCTGGAAACCCCAACGGCAAACACCTCTAGAGAAGAAGAGGAACAAGAAGAAGACGAAGAAAGAGATTCAGAAGTTCCAGAATTTGAAGATCGACCTGTAAGTCGACATCTGGAAATATCTGACACAACTTCAGGATCTGATGATTCAGCTGCAAACTGGGAAGAATTCCGAAAGAGAACTTGGGGTTATAAACCAATTAGAGAAGAAACTGAGCAAGAAATTGAGTTAGATGAACAACCAAGTACAAGTTATGGTGGAAATCCTTCAGAAACAATATTAATAGATGAAATAGGGAAAGAAGTACACAAAAGGTTAGAAAATCGAGAAGAACCCCGAGGAGCAATAGGGACAGATAGAGAAACAGAAGAACAGGGAAATTTAGAAGCAGAAAGGGAGAAAAACACCAAATCGGAAGAACACCGAGGAGGGACAGTAATAAGGGAAAACAAGAAGGAAAAAACAGATCCACCAGTAGGAGATGACGAGATCATAAGTTTCAAAATAAGAGACAATAGTGAAATAGTTGAAACAGAAACTGAAGAAAGTGGAGAAGAGGAAAAGGCAAAAACTGAATCAAGAAAAAGAAATTGGAAAACAGAAAGAGAAGAAAGAGAAGGTGAAGCCAAAAGGCCAAGAAAAGGAGATAATTGGCCCAACAGCTATATAAGAAAATTGAGATATAGAATAATAAAAACAGGAGACGAAAGTGCCGAACAAGTGAATGAGGTAACAAGTCAAAAGGGACAAGGAAAACCCAGTGGGAAAAGATTACAGAAGTCCAAAAGAACAAAGAAAGTGAATGCGAAGTATAAGTCACCTGAGTGGCTGTATATTGCACTAACAGATTACAAAGAAGAAGAAAACACTCAAGAGAACCAGAGACTAAGAAGTCGAATGGGAAAAGGTGAGATGCAACAAAACCTGAAGTGAAAACTTATAGTGCTTCTGCCGGACATGACAATTTTACTGGATGTGACAAATCACTGGATGTGACAACGAAAGAATTCTGGAGAGAATTAAAAGAAAGTACCAAGCAAAGACTTTTTGAAAGCAGAGTGGCATCTAAGTCATTTCTGAGGTGTAGTGACACAATTTTCTGAAACTTAACAAATAGAAAAAGCAAAATGGAAAATAATAGGGATAGAAGAGATAAATGTGAGTTTATAAAAAGATGGTGCAAAATGTGCTGCTTTTGTACAGGGTTATTAATGACCATATGGATAGTTTTAGCAATCACAATTCCTATTAGTTTAGCTGTGATAGAAGCAAAGAATGATACTAAATCAGAAAAAGAGACTAATATTAAAGAACCAGTTATCCTAAGAAGTAGTGCAGAGTTACATAAGGATAAGTCAGTAACAGACTTTTCAAAAAATGTTTTTACAAAATTGTTGTATGAATATGTAGAGACAATGGATGTAAGAGATTGTTATGTTTGTATGCAGTTGCCTGCATCAGTATCAGAGGGTGTGACTTATCACCACCTACCTCTAACTTATGGAATAACATGTAGTGTAATAGCAAGTTTATTTTATAAAACAGGTAGATTAGAATCTTATTATACTGACATAGATAAGATTTTTGCAAACATTCCAGTAGTACCAGAACTTAACAAAGTAAAACCAGCAAAAGTTTTAGGAGAATTCTTTTTAGAACATAGAAAATTAACCTTAGAAGAAATAGTTAGTAACAACCTTACCTGTGAGTTAAAGAAACAAGAAAAAGTATTTTTAGAAATGGTTGAAGAAAGAAGAATGAAATTTCAAAAAGAAGCAATAAAAGAGGAAGGAAAACGCTTATGGACGTTTGAGGAAGGAAATCATGAAGGGAAAAAGATAAATGCAGCAATGACATTAGATTGGCCGCAAACAGGAAAGTTGTGTATTAGGAGAAATAAGACAGTCTATGACAATTATTTTGTAGGTTCCAGTATCTGCCATGACAATTATCAAATTCTGGGAGGTTGGGGATTCAAAGGTGGAAAAGATCCAATATTTCCAGGTATCTATTATATTTGTGGGAATAGAGCTTATTACAGGTTACCAGACCATTGGTATGGAACTTGCTATGTAGGCCTGGTCTTTCCAAAAATCTTTCATATGGACAGAGAAGAAAAGGGAACATACAAGATGATTAATAGCTTTACACGTAGAAAGAGGGAAAGTTTTTCAGAAATTGTAGGAGATATTTTTGGAGCATTAATACCAGCAGTGGGAATATCTTTGAATGCATTTAAAATTCGGAAGTTATCCACAGTAGTAGATCGTTTGTCTACAGATACTGCGGGAGGGTTCTTAATGGTAAATACCGAAATGGTTGCCATGAGAGCTATGGTGATGCAAAATCGGCTTGCCCTTGATATTCTTTTGGCAAAAGAGGGTGGAGTCTGTGGAATGTTGAAAGTACAACATTGTTGTACTTACATTCCTGATAAAAGTGAAAATATACAGAAGTATATTACAAATATTACAAATTTGCACAAAGAACTAGTTCCACTGGAGGTTGAAAGTGTTTTGGGAAAACTTGGTAGAGGGTTTTCTTCAGTAGCAAATTGGTTTACCAGAATGGGTAGACTAATGATAGGGAAAGTTATAATAATAGCAACTGTAGAAATATTGTTAGCCATGGTATTGAAAATAGTAATAACATGTATAAAAAGAAAAGTAAGACAAAATAAGATAAAAAGAAATAACAGAATAATGAAAGAAAGAGAGAGAGAAATGGGTGAAATTGAGTTGGAGAAAATGAAAGAAAGCATGTATCAAGAGACTAAAAGGCAAGATGAAGAAGAAACAGATGTGTAAATAACAGAAAGCAAAGGACAAAAGACAGGCTGCCTGAAAAGAAGTATAACTTGGGTTTTATGTGGTGATTTAAAAATCACCAAAGGGGGGATTGATGGAGCAGGGAAAATAAAAAAATTTAACCCCTAACAAAATTTTATAAATTATTAATAAAATGTTCGTTTAAATGTATTAATCAACACTGTATGTGTGGGAATGGTAATATGCCAATGTGTGTGCTAAATAATCTATTACTGAATGTCCGTGTGTCTAATTATAACGTAAAATAAATGCGTACTAATAAAAAATAAATGCATGTTGTTGTGCTTCATAGAAATAAAACGTGTCGTTGCAAAAACAATAGTGATGGTAAGTAAGGAACAGCTTAAATGTTGCTTTCTGCTAGGTAATAACTAATTGGGGTACGTAGATGACGGGAGGGAAACGAAAGGGCTATATTTCTCTATTTTAATTATGTTTTGTTTGCCTCAAATTAGTGCTTCTAAAGTATAACCGAGTGGCGAGATAAAATGGCCGCCAGTGGGAAGATGTGCGCAGGCGCAAGGGAACACATGACACGGGATGAAATTGGAGAAAGCTCAACCTCGTGGTGTAACAGAGAGGCTAGGATGCAAGAAATGGTCAAGGCTGATGTGACCTAATTGAACTGATAGCGTGCCGTGATGATCAGCAAGAGTCCCGTGGGAAACCAGTTTAAGAGAAAGGACAATGACTGCGGAGTTCTCGAATGTATCGAAAGAAGTTACAAATGAACTGATCGAAGCGGACGAAAACATGTTTGAGCGTATGGGAAAGGAAATGATCCAAGGACCCTTGAATCCAAGAGAACTTGATTAAAAGAATGAATATGATGACATGCATGGACCAATGAAAGAAAAGCGTGATATTAATGTTGCAACAATTAGTTAGCAAAGTTAGAATTAGGGTATAAGAGGGCCTACTCTTAGTGGGAGGGGGTCAATGTCCACAGTCGCGGTTGCAGACACAGTCAGGAGAGTCGCAGAGAGTCGTGTTGGTGGCTTCCAGTGCTGAGTGGTCCTGATCGATCCCTTACTGAGCGGGAGATGCTGAAAGACTGTTAGATGAGACGGGTTGCAGATAGCTGATGCTGACGAGCTGAAGTTGCTGTTGCTGTCTTAATTTTCCAGTTGAGTATGAGAATCAGGCTATTTCTAATTCTTAACTTAGGTTAGAAATCATTAGGCTAAATTAGGAAGTTAGGCAGGTAATTAGGGTTTTGGCTTCATGACAAAAATTTCCTTTCCGCAATAAATTGATTATGTTTAATAAAATTTTGAATTAATAATGAATGATTTGATTGAATAAAGCTTAAATTCTTTTTCATGCTTTTAAAAATTATATAAAATTTAAGATTCTTTAAACCAAAAAATGACTCAGTGGTTATTTTCCTAAGTAATTGTGACAAGTAAAAATTGGTTATTGTGAGTCAGCTGGTCTTAATCACTATGAACTAATTTTTTACCTGAATGATTCATCGACAAAACAATGAGCAGGAATATCTTAAGAAATAACTAAGAGAAAGCGACAAACTAAAGTAATAAGATATCCCGGCTCTTCCAGCGGTACATAAAATGGTGTTCTCCATTTAGTTCTCATGCTTCTCCTAGGAGTACAGAATTTCATCAAGGTGTAAAGGAAATCCAGGTGTGTATGTGTGTGTGTTAGGCGATGTTTATGGGCCCCATCGTCATGTGGATGTGAGAAAATATAGTTTTGCCCCTGGATGACCTATAAGTAACTTAGGAGGAGAATAGTTTTTATTGTACGCGCTGCAACACTAACCTGAGAAGGCTGTATCTCTGTAAACTCCGGCACATCTGAAACAGGCACTGTATCATCAAGAAGACATGGCACTCTGCGAGTATGAGCAGCGTGCACCCAATTTGGAAGACTACCATACTTAACAGCAGTTGTAGTTACCAGGATCACCTGGAACGGCCCACGCCAACGAGTTCCTAACACAACTTGCGCAAGTGTTTTTTCACCAGAACGCGGCACTGCTCCTGTTGAAGCAAAGTAGCTGCTTCCCCAACCTGCTGAGACACAGACGTACCACGTCAGCCAATCCTTTACAATAGTTGAGCACCAAATCATCTGTATTAGTAACCAATGCATTAGTTGGAACTGCAGGCTGTCTCATTGCCCTCCCCATAATGATTTCATGAGGAGATAGTCCTGTTCTTCAGTCTGGGGTACTTCTCAAACTCATCAACACAAGAAGCAATGCATCAGTCCATCTCAGAGAAGTCGAAGCACGCACCTTTTTCAATCTGGATTTCAGTGTTCTGTTTATTTGCTCTTCAATTCCAGAGGCTTTTGGATGATAAGCACAATGGAGCTTCTGATCAATTTGTAATGCTGCACATAATATCTTTAAGACCTCATTATTAAAGTGTGTCCCTCAGTCTGACTCGAAAGTGTCGGAAATCCAAAACGCGGTATTAACTCCCTCAGCAGTAACTTAGCTACAGTGAGACTGTCATTTCATCTTCTTGGGTAGGCTTCTTCCCACCTCAAAAACACACAGACAATTACAAGAATGTATTTCAAGCCATTACAGGCGGGCATTTCAACAAAGTCAAGCTACATTAGATTAAAAGGACCTCCTGATCTCTCTACATGACTCATGGCGACAGATGTTCTTTTCCCTATGTTTTGTTGTTGGCACACTATGCAACGGCGACACAAAGCTTCTGCCACTGATCTGAACCTTGGGTTGAACCATGTCTGACAAAAGAGACGCATCATAGCATCCCTTCCGACATGTGCAGGACCATGATAGTATCACGCTACAGGAGGTAGCAAACTATCTGGTAGTACCAGTCTCCCACCAGGGTACACCTACACCTCATCTTCCTGACTTTTAGTACAACCTGCTCTGACCCATCCTTATTTTTCAGTTTCTGGTACCTCATCCTCTAATGCCTTCACTTCCACCCAAGTCTCTGAAGTGGAAAACAACAGTTTGCAACCTTTAACATCAATGTTCTCTCTCAGAGGATCGTCATTGAAGGTATAAGAATTCAGAGCGCAATAGCGCGCAGTCTCATCTGCAAAAAGCAGTTTCCGACTGTGACATAATCATTGCCCTGCCGATTGGCTGCACACTTCACCACAACAATTTGAGCAGGCAATTGTAATGACAGCAAGAGGTTTCTCACACTCCCTCCATTTTGGATAGGGGACCCTGAAGAGAACATGAACCCTCGCTGTGACCTCAATTGCCCGAAATCATGTACGAATCCAAATTCGTACTGACTGTTGGTGAAGATGGTAACTCACAATTTGTCAGAGATGTTACAGGCTTGTGTCAAAGCAACCAACTCAGCCACTTGAGCAGAGAACACACCTTGCAACCAAGAGGCTTCAATCACTCCCTCAACTGTACATAGAGCATAAGCAGCTTTCAAATTTCCTTCTGTGTCACGCAAACAGGATCTGTCAACAAATTCAGGCAAAAGGGTATCGAGAATATTGAGGCACAGCTTAGTGCATAACTCAGTCTCATTCAGGCAATCATGATCAGCCTCATCAATCACAAGCTAATTTCCAGGAAGGGGCATCAAGGTTGCAGGATTCAAACTTGTGCATCGCATCAAAGTTACATTCTCAGCTCCCAGTATGATTTGCTCATACCTGGTGAGGCGGCTGATTGTGAGGTGCTGCATTCAAGCATAAGTAAACAAGACCTCAACTGAATGTGACACGTACTCCTTAAGCCGATGTCCCATCACAATGCTCTCCCTCTTCTCCAAACTCACATGTTGCTTCAACAGATTTCAGACATCCAGGCAATGAGGCGGCAACAGGATCAAGAGTTGTCAAAAAGTATGCTACAGATCTGCGTGCAGTACCATGCATCTGAGCTAGTACTGATAAGGCACATCCCTCATGCTCGCTGCAAAACAGACTAAAGCTTCTGTTATATTGGGCATTCCCAAATCTGAAGCTCGGCAAAGACTGTCTGGCAGTTCAGTAAAAGAGCTCATGCAATCTTCATCCCAGGGTACTGGGTCTGACACATCTTTGTGTGTCAGCCTCTGAAGAGGTTTGGCTGTCAAAGAAAAATTGGGAATCCATTGTTTGACGATAGCCAACCATTCCCAGAAACATGCAGACTTCTTTTGGTGTACATGGCGGACTCATGTTCAGGATCGCAGTGATCCTTTCTTGAGACACTTTCCTTGCTCCTTTCTTAATATGGTGTCCAAGGTACATAACGTTCCTTTTACAAAATTGCAGTTTGGACGGTGATACTTTATGTCCATTTACAGCCAAATGATTCAGTAAATTAATGGTACCATGTTTGCAGGCCTCCTGAGTACTCAGCGCTACCTATAAGTCGTCAATGTACTGGACAAGTACAGAAGGATTTGACTTCTCCAAGGATTCCAGATTTTCTTCAAAATCTGATTGAATATGTAGGGGCTTTCCCTAAACCCTTGTGGAACTCAGCACCATGCCAAAACATGACTGCCCAACCGGAAAGCAAATAAACACTGGCTGTCTTCATGCAATGGAATGGAAAAGAAGGCTTGACACAAATCAATTACCGAAAACCATTCAGCTTCACACGGAATCTGGACTAGAATCACTGCTGGATTCGGTACCACGGGACAACAATCTGGTTAATTTTGCACAAATCCTGAACAATGCGGTAATTACCGTTGGGTATCTGCAAACCCATGATAGGAGAGTTACATGTAATTCCCATTATTTCTTTCAGGATTCCTTGTTTAATCGTCGAATCAATGAAAGGAGTAATCCCTGCTATGGTTTCTGGACTCAAATTGTCTTGTGGGATTCGTGGGCATTCAGCATTGAGCTTCACAGTAATTTTTACTGGAGCCACACCTTTAATCAGACCAATGTCTTTTCCTGTAAAATCCCAGACTTCTGGAAATACGGTTTCTCCTATTTCAAAAGGCAGCTCATCTCTTGTTAACAGGGAAAACAATTCTGGGCTTTCTGTCTTCTGTTTATCCAATTTAAAGCCAACATCCTCATCATTTATGTGAAACTCAATTCCTTTTGGAGTGCAATAGATTGAGTTTACACAACAGGTCTCGTCCCAATAAGTTTACTTGACTTGTGTGGAATCGCACACAACAAATTTGTGTAAATCCTCAAAAGAACCAATTTTCACAGATACAGGTACCGTAACTGGGTTTGACATCTGTCAGTTTGTGATCCTACAACTTGGATTCTTTCGTCTGAGAGGGGTAGGTTTGGAACGTCTTATTGTGACAGGTCTGAGTTGGAGTCATCTAGTTGGATCAGAGAATATTGCTGGGACACATTCTTATTTGCATTGGATCCTGCATCTGTATGGAATCCTTTTTCTGAAATGTATTTCTGAACCTGACCATTAATTTGAGGCAGCAAGGCTTTGGGTATACTTTGGATTTGATTTCTTTGTCTGTGACCCTGTTGAGTCTGTACCATGCCAGCTCCCTGTGATTCTCATTACCAACATTCTGAATCTGCCCCCCATTTCCTTGATTAATCGGATTAAATTGACATTTGTGCTTCCAATGACCCAATTTGTTGTAAACATCACACAGATTGGTCCTTTTCAACACATCAGTTGAAATTCCTCAACCTCTACCTTGAGGCTGCATACCTTGCTGATCCTCGGGGGTTGCTGATAACCTCCCTGCACAATGAACATGGGATCAACACCTGTTCCACTCTGGCCTTTCTGAACCTCTTTCATTTGAGCAATCATTAGCTTTTCCTTAAGCTTCTTGTGTTTTGAGGTAATTTCATCTCCACAATATTTCGCATAATGAAGTATTTCGTATATAGGTTTACTCTGCCAGCTAATTAAATGCTGCTGAATCATGCTCCTAATCTCAGGTCTTAGTCCTTACACAAACTGATAAACAAAATGTCCCATATCCTTTTCGGACACATTCTCCGTCCCACTATATTGCTTGAATGCCTGCAAAAGCCTTTCATAATAAGCATGAACTGTTTTTTTCAGCTCCTGTGTCGTGCTGTCAATTTTTACCCAATCAATCTCTTTAGGAGAAATGTTCCCTTTTAAATAGGTGATGGCTTGGGTATATTTCTTCATCACCTCAGGAGATGATGCACCTGTACGAGCATTCCTTGCTGGTTTTGTTTCAGGCCAAGCAACAGCAGTTTTACATTCTGCCCACAAATCACTTGGGACCACAATGTTAAACAAGGTATCTAAATCCTTCAACAAAACCTTTGAAACCTTCACAAACCATTCAACGTGTTTGTACCATTCAACAGGATTCGCTCTGAATTTTGGGGAATCATTTGTAAAGGACAATATGTTCGGTCTGATCCAAGGGACATGCACATATCCCCCTCTGGGTACCTCTCTCTTTGGAAGCATCCTCACTCCCTCGCTCCCATCATCCTTGATAACTGGGAACAATTGCATGGTGACCTTTTTTCTTTCCTTCTTTTTGGCCCATCACCATCCCATTTTTCTAGCTCTCCCCATTTCCTGAGAGTAGCCAGTAACTCTTTAATCTGTAACCTCATTCCTGAATGTCTCATATGTTTGATGCCCATGTCACTAAAATCTATTCTATATGATTTTTGCAATGTTTTGACCGTTGTACATCCACTACATATTTTTGTGCCAATTCAGATAATTTTTCATGTGTGTTTCGAGCGCGACTAGTAATGTCTTTACAGACGAACAGTAATTCATCATCCTGGTATGCGACTATCCTAGTAGGGCTTATTGTTCCTATAAACATTTCCTATAATTCCACCTTAAGCCTTGCAACATCAAGGGACCTATCTATTCTCATCCCCCAAGCATTTGTTCCTTTAACTCCAACATTTGTGACTTTTGCAGGAGTAGCTATACCTTTAAGCCAATCATCGAGTTCTTGAGAAGTAGGACCAGTTTGTCCTTCTGCGCATTCCCTAACAAATCCTCATCCTGACCTTCCATTCTTGCAAAAGGTGTGGAGTGGAGAAGGGACACGTCAGAATTCCCATCGGGAGAATGTTTCCTGTAATATTCTGTGTTACCCTTGGTGGGGTTACCATAACATTCTCAGGTACATAAAAAGTTTGAGTTGGTCCTGCCCTTCCACTGGAAGAATTTAATTGAGTGGAATGTACACTCGAACCAGTGCTGGGGAAAGTTAGCTGGGGTTGGAATTAAAGGCATCTGAGTAGGCTGTCTCGATCTTACATCTGCAGAAGAAAAGGATGAAACATTTATCCCAGTAGGGACAGCCAATGTGTGTAAATTTTTCCCTTTATTCCCAGATTGATATAAAGAAACAACTAGACTTATCGTCACTGAAACAGTCAAAGCATCAGGTGCATTGAAAATAGTCTGATGGTTCGCATGAGGTATCTCTGTATTCCCACCCACTGGTGTAAAAGGAGTGTATGGCACTGGATCTATGGGCACAGCAGGTGCATCAGGACCTATCCCCGACTAAGAGTTTGTTAAACTTTGGAGTTGGTCTTCATTATAAGGTTGTGGATGATTCAGTAACAATTTATTCAGAAATGCGTCTTCAAATTCATGTTCACTATCTTCAGCTGGATCTAGTGTTTTTGACTTTTTGAGGTGCTTTTTCTTTTCCTTACGCTTCCCTCCATCTTCCTTTCTGCCACTATTATAGTATACATTCTTGTTCCCTCTGCAATATCTGTTCTCCAAGCCCTCTGATGAGCATCCCACGTAGCCTCGACATATCGGTTTAAAGTATTCTTGTGCCTTCCCTGACATTTCTGTTTGTCTTTTGTGATGAGCTATATGTTCCCATTCACTAAGCGCCTCAGATTGCATGGGTCTAGGAAACGGTTTATTCTCATGTAATTGTCTCCTCAAATTTTCAAGAATTCTGTCATTAAATGTTCCATATTATGGGAAAGCTAATGGACCATCATTTTTGGTGTACTTCATCTAATTCTAAAGTCATATACACGTGTGATATCCTCTCTCTTGGGCCATATATAATGTCCTTGGGTGGTATGGGTACCCATTCCAGAGTGGGTATAGGTGCATCCCCCTGCATCAAACTCTTCAAATTTCTCAGAATTTTCATTTTACCCTAAATTTAAAGGTTGCCCTTTACAAATAATTCTCTCTGATCGAATTCTCATACATTTCCTTGTTTATTTCCCTTACAACCAAAACCAGCGTGGCACAAGGTGACAGTCACCCTATCACAGCATGGCGTTACACCAACCGACCAATACCAGTGCGGCACCTTATGACGTCAATTTCACTCCTCGCAGCGGCTACCCCTCCTTTCAATCATACATGAGCGTTTTCTTTTTAAGCAACAACTTCATACAATGCAAGCTTATTTAAAAAAACTCTGTCTGCTCCACTAAAGGAAAGATAGATCCTTTTACACAAGAAATATAACCAATTTCGTTGATCCGATCTACCTTTACATACACTTCAAAGGAGACCTCGACCAGTGCGATCTCACTCAAGCTGATGCAATATGTTCCCCGTGCACTGAAAACAATTGTAACAACCGTAATGCTCACTCACACAAAGAAATGTCCCTTTCCTTGGTGGTACTGCCGACGACGTCTCATGAACAGCACCTTCAAAACACAGCAGACAACTTACTCAGCATATGCCACATTGAGACCACCCGTAGGTGTGTATCCCAGGATCCAAGGTCACAACGGACCCGATAACAACTTCAATTCTTCTGCACACAGCGCATCACTCAAACATGAACTCTAACCACTTCGCATAACCTCATACAGCCATTTCATAACATAACATAAGCTTTAAGCATTTGCAATGAACAACCCTATTAATACTCACACTACTGCTTTAAACTAGTTCTGAGTGGAGTTCGTGGAGTTCTGCTACGTGGAACTCCGCGGAGTCGGAAAAAAAACTCTGCCATGCTACGCGGAGTTCCGCTTGCGCGTGGAGTTTGCCAGCGTGCGCATTTGAATTGTGATGGGAATGCTAAGTGCATCCTTCTGCTCCAAATTGCGTGTGAACGGCACTACACATTTCTCAAGTGTGTTCTTGTATTCTAAATCACGCGCAAACAGCACCATGCGGTCCGCATGGGTGCAGCCATCTTGTTTTTCTGCTCTCTGGTATGGTGCTGGGCCTAAATCTTATCTCTCTTTAATCTCTCTAATCCTCCTCCTTTATTACTTATCTACCACTAGTTTTTATTTTTTTATAATAGTGTGTGTCTTTGTGTTTGTGTATTTCATGTTTTTGGGAAAAAAATATCATGCTTTTTGTGACCTTTTGACTTTATTTCCCTTGACTTCCTTATTTCTTTCTTCTTTCCTTTGCATTCCTTTTCCTTCTTTTATCTACCCCACCCAACGCCATAACAGAAAGACAACTTCCATGCGAGTGGGGCTGCCGCCCAGGTGTGCAGCCCCAGATGATCTTTGGAGAGGAGGAGTTGGCAGCACTAGTTTATTTTTTTGCAGCACCACCTCGCCTCCATGCTGGCAGCAGGTGGCAGACCCAGTAGCGGACTGCCAAGCAGCTGACGCATCACTGTGGTGAACATTCTGGACCACGAACAGGACCTGCTTGACCTGCTAGGCGTCGAGATTCCGGGGCTCGGTGAGTATATTAATTATTTGTTCTGTTTGTGTTCTACAATGCTAACATTTTTCTTCCGAATAGCATGCTGCTCACACTCAAAGGTAAGTTACATTTAGTTCACGCTGGTGTATTATTGTGTGATCCAGTTTCTAGTTTCTGCTAAGCAGGTGCTCAGCGCTACCGAATTGTACATCTCTTTGGATGATTAATTGAGAAGCCATTGCAGACTGCTCTCCTGTCACCATAGTGAATCAGTGACGAGAACATTCTCTCTGTGACTTTGTTTATGTAGCTCGTACAGTTCCAAGTTATTTATTTCAAAGCAATGTAGTATGCATCTATGCATTGCAAAAAAGGGAGACCAAGTTGGTCCATCAGGGGGTTTGAGAAACGGGAATAGAATCAACGATCATTCACGGCAAAGCATTAGTTCCAAATGTAGTTTTTGTTAAGGAAATTTGGAATAGGTATTTATGGGCAACTCAACGACAGTCGATAGACTCGGGGCTAAACTAGTAGTACTAAAGGTGATCTGTTTTAGAGAAGTACAATGTGATTGAGTTTGCTTGTCATAAAAAGAATTGTGAAGGGCAAGAAGAGGGATGTTTCAGAGGGTCCGGGAGAAGTTGGTCAGCCGGCGCCGATCCCAGTGCTGCTGCCAAGGGCTCTGCTGATCCCAGTAAGTCCTTTTATAATTGTTGTGGACTTCTTAGGGTAGAATCTTGGGGTATTGGAATGTTGGTGCTGTCTATCATGAAAATTCAGATAACAGGCCCAAGTAAGCTAGTATTATAAATACAATTCACCATGTATGTTTGTTGAGAAGGCTTTCCTTTTGCTGTTCATGCCTAGCTCTAACACAGTTGAGTTCACAAGAGAGTGGCCATGGACATCATGAACGACCCCCACCCCACAGTGTCGTGTGTTGCTGTCTCATTTATTTATAGTTACAGTACACCAGGAGTTTCCCATGACAATGCAGCATGGCTGGAAAACAAGTATGAGGTACCACTCCCATTACATTAGCCAGCCAACACCATATGTCTTTCATTGACCATTAATCCACCCCTGGCTTGTCTAACTTTGTGAACCAACCAATCAAATGCCCAGAGTGATATTTGGAAGATGCTGCAGTGCTAACTGAACTATAGTGCTGTATTGCAGTTGTATTTGGGGGTGCGTATCTGACATCTAAATTATGTGTAATGTTTTATTCTAGCCATACAGAACATTGGCGATGGTGGCTCCAGTGCTGCTGCAGGAGGAGATGGGCCAGTTGGAGGGGGAGAAGCGGCAGCAGGGATGGACACTGGGAAGTCACATAATTTCTTGCAATTACTATGCTCACTAGCTATTGTATTGCCATGTCGTCATCATCAACATATGACCGTGAAGTGACCACCCCCAGCTTTACCAGCCACAGCGGTGGCTGAGTTATTATTATGGCCTCTTCTATCTACAACTCAGCAAAAGCTCACATAATGAGTGTTGATGGCTTGAGGGAGACATGAAAGAACGGAAGGTTAAAAGAAAGGAAATGGTATATGAGTGAAAGGGTGGGTGGGTGGGTGAAAGGGTATGTGGGTGGGTAAAGGGATGGATGGGTGAAAGGATGGTTTGACCCTCGGTCTAGGTCCACTCTCTCCCCGCAGCTCCGCTGTGCCGTCTCTTGCCTCCAGACCCCGACCTCCTCCTTGGGAGGTTCGAAGCTGCTGCCCGCTCCTGCGCCTGCTGCCCGCTCCAACTGGGAACAGACTGCCTGCAACCACCATAACCTTTCTCAGCCGTTTTTTTTTCTTTTCTTAATTTTTCCCTGTTGTGCCACTGTTATTGTGCCCATCTGTGTCTTGCTCTAATTCCACCACTGTTTTTTATTTTCTCTTGCCTGCCTGTTCCTTTCACCTTTTGCCGCTGCTGCCCCTGTGGCCCCTCCCCCCCGGAATTCCCCCCCAGAATTCCCCCCGGAATTCCCCCGCTCCCACCTCCCAGCCTCTCCTCCCTCCCACCTCCCCTACTTAATGGCGGCCGCGCCGCCGGCACGCCAAAGGCAAGCCCGTCTGCGCCCGTCCGCGACCCGACCGCGGCCAGTGCCAGGAACCCTGGACCTCCCACTACCCATCGCTACGACACCACCACCCTCCTCGCACTCAACCCTCAAAGACTTAGAGAATGCCAACAGGCCTCGCCGAACAGGACCCACGGCCAGTTCTCCTGCCTCCACTGCCACCAGACCCTCACCGCCACCCCGGCCTCCAACACCGCCGACGCCAGCACAGGCGACACCCTAAAATGCATCCTCCTCAACGTACGCTCCGTACACAAACACGCCATGGAAATCTGGAACCTACTCGACTCTCTCTCGCCCGACATCGCCTTCTTCACAGAGACCTGGACCAATGCATCCTCCACCCCCGATATCAGCACCGCCATCCCAGACGGATACACGATCCAGAGGAAAGACCGCCCCAACCACCAAGGAGGGGGCTTCGCCATTGCCCACAAGAGCACCCTCCATCTCACCACCTCCAGCGAAACCTTCCCCTCCGCCGAACACCTGCACTTCCAGATCCAGACCACCCCCAAAGCCACACTCCGAGGAACCCTCATCTACAGAGCCCCGGCCCGCGAACACCCTTCGCCACCACCATCACCAACTTCATCGCACCCCACGCCATCGCCTCAACAAACTACATACTCATTGGAGACCTGAACGTCCACCTCGACAACCCCAGAGACCCCAACTCCACTATCCTTCGTGACAACCTCACCAGCATCGGACTTAAACAACTCGTCAACACACCGACCCACAGAGCAGGACACACCCTCGACCCCATCTTCGCGGCAGGAAACAGCGTCCAATTCAGCCACACAACTCAGCCGCCATGGACCGACCACCACTGCGTACACTTCGCCATCAACAAACCCAAGGCACCCAAACCAGCCCCACGCTCACCTCGAAGGAACTGGAGCAAGGTTACCAACGAGCAACTTAACTCCACCCTCACCCGAGACAACCACACCTGGGCACCCGACGCAAACGACGCAGCCAGAGAACTCCACACCTGGATCTCCAACTGCCCCGCGAGCTCGCCCCGCTACGCAACCCCGACAGACAACGCCCCAGGAAAGCCGCCTGGTTACCACCGCTCTCCAAGAAGCCAGACGCACCTGCAGACGCCTGGAGAAGAACTGGAGAAACACCAAGACAACCGAAAACCACACCACCTACAAGGACGCCATGACGGACTACCACAACCAGATCAGAGCCACTAAGAGGAATTTCATCCACAACAAAATCCTGGCCAACTCCACCAACTCCAAGGAACTTTTCAGTGTCATTCAAGAATTCACCAACCCATGCAGCGAAGCCACAGACATCACCCCATCCCACCACCTCTGCGAAAAGCTTGGAACCTATTTCCACCTCAAGATCAAAAACCTCTACAACAACTTCATTGACCATCCACCAGGCATCACAGATGGCCCCTCGCCGCCCAGAAACACCAGCCAGCCCACCATCTCCAACTGGACACCGATCACGGCCGAAGACACCGCCTCAACCATGAAAAGCATCCACTCGGGGGCCCCCACCGACCCCTGCCCCCCTCACATCTACCACAGAGCCGCGGCCGCCATCGCACCCGAACTACAACGCACCATCAACACCACCTTCAAAACAGGCACCTTCCCAGACGACTGGAAGCGCGCAGAAGTCAGAACCCTGCTCAAGAAGCCCACAGCTGGCCCCACCGACCTAAAGAACTATCAGCCCATCTCGCTCCTCCCCTTCGCAGCCAAAGTTGCAGAGAAAACAGTGAACAGGAAACTGACACGATTCATTGAAGAGAACGCCGTCCTCGACCCGTCCCAATCTGGATTCCGAAGCAACCACAGCACAGAGACCGCCCTACTCGCTGCCACAGGCGACATCCGCACCCTCCTGGACCAAGGCCACTCCGCAGCCCTCATCCTACTTGACCTATCAGCGGCCTTCGACACCGTCTCCCACCGCACACTAGTCGTCAGACTACACGACGCAGGCATACAAGGAACACCCCTGGACTGGAGCTGATCATTCCTCACTGGTAGAAGCCAAAGGATCAGACTCCCACCCTTCCTCTCCGACCCCACGAAAATCACCTGCGGAGTCCCACAGGGTTCATCACTGAGCCCCACCCTCTTCAACATCTAAATGGCCCCCCTCGCAGCCATCGTCCGACAACACGGCCTCAACATCGTATCCTACGCCGACGACACACAGCTCATCCTCTCCTTCACCAAAGACCCCACGACTGCCAAACTCTACTTCCAAAAAGGAATGCAAGACGTCTCAGTCTGGATGACCAACAGCTGCCTGAAGCTCAATGCCGAGAAGACAGAAGTTCTCGTCCTCGGTACCACCCCTTCTGCATGGGACAGCACCAGGTGGCTGACCGCCCTCGGAAGCCCACCTACCCCCTCAGACCATGGCAAGAATCTCGGCATTGTACTCGACTCATCACTCACCATGAACCGACAGGTCAACGCCGTCACCTCCAGCTGCTTCAACACCCTCCGCATCCTCCGCCAGACCTTCAAGTGGATCCCCCCAGAGTCAAGGAAGACAGTCACCCACCCACTCATCACCAGCAGACTGGACTATGGAAACGCACTCTATGCCGGCATCAACAAGCCCCTACTCCGCAAACTCCAGACAATACAGAACACCGCCGCCAGACTCGTCCTCGGCATCCCCCGACATGAACACATCAGCCAACACCTACGAAGTCTCTACTGGCTCCCCATGGAGAAAAGAGTCACTTTCAAAATCCTCACTCACGCCTTCAAATGCCTACACAACAATGGACCCAAATACCTCAACGACAGAATCAACTTCCAAGTACCCAAAAGAAACCTCCGATCTTCCAACCTCGCACATTTGTTGAGTGAGCCAGATGTATCCCACCCATCATTCATCAACTCCCCTCCCATGGCATTTTTGCAAACTATGACCGAAGTGCAGTATTGGTCAATTCGTGGCTGCATTGTTGTCTGTGTAATGTGCGTCTGCTTCAGTACATATGGCATTTAGAATGTTTTCAATGCATTGCAAACTGAACACACAAGGTGTGTTGTTTCCTTCGCCCACTCAGTCACCTCTTAGTCCTTCACTCCTTTATTTTTCCTATGTTCTTCAGTCCTAGCTTAACAAATTGTAAAATCCAATCTTGGTATGTGCCACATTTAATTCTACAACCATGTGAAGTGAAGTGATTCCAGAACATATTTCATGGTTTCCCATAACAGATTTATTTTACACTTGTTCAGATTTTTGCCTTTCGAATTGTACAGTGACCGAATAAGCCAAAGGTGATGAATCGATGATCAGTGTAGTGGCCCCCTATTATATATCAAAACAGCTCTACCCTACCTGTCTAATCCCTCTACCCTACCCCCTGCAGCAGAGTAAATCAAGTTTCCTTTCCTTGCTTACTGCCCAGCAAGTGAATTTGTTGGAAATATGTGGTGGTGGGCGAGGCCACAGAGTAAAGTAGGAGTATGTGCATGATTTGATGTCAAGTTTGGCATATAGGATACACAGTGACGAATGTGCCATATAAAATCTACATAGCCCGTTCCTTTCCCTGTAGTGCAGTCCATCAGAGTCATTTTTCTCAAAGTCTACTTACGGCAGACAGGATAATATATTAATATCCGCATTTCATATGTGACGTGTGTAACGTAGTATCTTATCTATTATTCATCTGCCTCTTTGGAGACAGGGTAGAAAGAGAAATGCATTTGGCGAAGAGCAGGGTCATTGGAATTAAAAATAGATAATTATCAGCTACAGTTGCAGACAGTAACAACCTAGCTGACGTGCTGGCTAGCAATGAGCATGGCTTCATTATTTTAGCACAACACACAATTTGTACTTCATATAGTGCATAATGCTGTACTCATTAATCAGAAGTCATTTATTTTTCAACTCAAAGTGTTTGACTCTGTTTATAGTTACTTGAAAAGCCTAAGAAGCAAACAAATCACAGTTTTTTTTAAAATTCAGTGATGTTATTTTGCCTGGTAATAGTTTTCTGGGTCTTGGGTCAGTTTTGTTTAGGGAGAGGGGTGGCATGTTGTTTGGGTAGAGAGGGTGGGTTTCTTTGTAAGTAAATAAAGGGGAAAACTATTTTATTCAATCCAAATGTATGCCTGAAGTAGTTTCTTTTACTTTGCACTTCTGCCTTCAAGTAGTTTTACGCAGCCTGTTTATCAGCTTGTAACTTGAGAGAGAGCATAGCGCTTAGTTATAGAGTTATACTTCTCTGACTATCTTGACCATTAGGGGGAAGGCTGCCATGATGACCTATATTGTGTACAACAACCTAGATAAGCAATTGTAGCAGCTAGTTACTTTATTACTAATTTAAGTTTAACCCATATTAGTTGTCTTACCTGAATATAGGTGAAGCAATAACAGGGACAGCATCACAACTTCACAAGCGAGGCCCCACTGCCAGTTCCACCCAGGCGAGCTCCAACTGTAGGATTAATCTGAATGATTGATTGATTATCCATCGTAGGCAACTAAATGGAAATAGAAAGACTGAGTTAGTGGGTTATATATTTACCAAAGATTTACAAAGAATTGACAGCACCTGAGTACTACATGATGACTCACTGAGAATGCCTGATAGTGCTAAAATACAAAAAATAGCAATACTAGTAGGTTTTGGCTAATGTGGAGCTAATAGTATTATTTGAGAAATACTCAAGTTATAAAAAATGGACTTAAAGTCTGGAGTGGACAAGCTTAGGTTACGCAACACAAGGCCTGATGTTCTTCATTCTATATCTAAAATATTGATCATTTTTAATACGCGGGTGGGTAATGGGCCAGTGTGGGCTATTGCTTGGAAGATCCTGCAGTAAGTTGGTGTTGCTTTTACCACAACCACCCCACCAAGTGTGTGATCCATTGATTGTGTAAATTAAGCCACACCTCAATAAATCACACAGCCCGGGGGAAGAGGGTTAGGGGTTTGATGAATGGATGGGAAAGGGGATTTGGGGAAAGGTTTGACAAAGACAAACAGTACAACACAAGGACAACATTCATCTGGGCAATGAGCAGCAGCACATCACTTACCATCAATCCGTTGTTAGAAGGAAACAAAGGAATGAATATGACAGAGTACAGATAAATGCATTGCAAACAGTCCTCCTGCCCCTGAGACCCAAGTTATCAGATATCTAAATGTTCTGTCTTCTAAGTTGGGGAGTGAACCCACCCACCCAGTTCTCTTAATATGATTGATAAAAGAAAAATGATACTGTATTGCAAAATTAGGTGGTGCATTTACATTCTGCACGGGAATGTCTACTCTTTGGTGCCTGTCTGGACTGGTTCGGTAGGTAAGCAGGAGTGTTATTGAGCTCAGCTAGCTTTCACCTTTCGTTCGTGCAGGAGACTAGCAGAAGGCCTGCGGATTGTAAAAGAGAAACTGTATTTTAGAGTCATTGAGAAGGACAGAAGGAAGGTAAGCTTCATGAGTAGTGTATCAAGAAAACTCAGGTGGAAAGCAAAAAAAAACAAGAGGATACTCACTTTTGCCACAAGTTTAACACACACACACACACACTGCAGCATTTCACAAACACACCTCTCTCTATTCCACATAGCTGGGTACTAGGCCTCAGACTTTTGGTTTACCTTTGAAGTGAAGTTGATACTCAATAACTTTTTGCTTCTAGCTGTTGATGAGATAGTCCCACAGCTCCCGCCCTGAGTTCTTCCATGATCCTCCTCCTGACTCCTCCTGACTCCGTCCCAGACCAGTCATCATCATGAGCAAGATAGACGTGTAGTGCACAGCTGTTGAAGAACAAGTAGAAAAACAGAATTGCAGTATTTTACATAGGTTTTTGTTTGTTAACTAAAGTGACTGTTCTGTTCTCCGAAGAACCAAAAAAAAGGAGAGGACCCTGCAATTAAATCTGGCTAAGTGTGAAAAGGAAAGAAAATGTTTGCCCATAACTCAAGCCTCAACCATTGCAAATCAATAATCATCTTAAGAAATTTCCTGTATTACAGTTCAACATACCCTCCCTCACTGTCAGCCTTCACATCAATCATCACTCACATTCACTCGATAATCTGATCACTTATTGGTGCACTGGTTACCTGTTCCAATCCAAGCACTCTGGTAGGTACACTATCTCCCCTTTAATGCAAGCAACAGATTGGAATTTGGCAGTCTTGTAAATCAAATGATTGTCTGGGGAAGCCATCCTGGATGATGCAAAATACAGTAAGGATGATAGGAGTGGACCATACAGGTTAATTCATTTTTGCTAAGTAAGTTTGTGAAGGCCAATTACCTCCAAGGAAAGATTGATAGCCCATCATTCCTCCAAACATTGCAAATCAATCATTTCAGTTAAACACCCTCCCTGACTGTCTGCCACCACATGAATCATCAATCATCATCATCACTCATGCAATCAGTCACTCACTGTTGCAATAGTTGAAGTTACCTTTTCCAATCCAAGCAAGGGTAGCTTGGTATATGGATTTCAATCATGTTTGATACAGGCAACACATTGGAATTCGGAATTGGCAGGCAGTCTTGTAGATAATAAATGATCTTCTGGAGCTGGCCTTCTAGTGCTAAGTGATGCAAAAAGGGATAGGCAATAGGCTTGTGAGGGAGGAAGGCATTGTCCCCAATGTCATGAAGGAATTGTGGAGGCTTTTTCAATGTATACTAGTCCAGCTGCAATCTGGCAATATATGTGACTAATAAAAAAGATGGGGCAGCATAAATCTGACACAAAAATAATAATGTTCCTCAAGCTACTTTTTTTTTGTTTTTTTGCGAAGAAAGAACTAAGTTCAACGAGAAAAAATTAAAAAGTTCTATAGGGTCACTGGCAGACTTAGTCCGGGAAGTAGAGCTCATCCTCAAACTCAGGTAGTTCACCCAAAAGTTGGTCAGCTAACACATTTGATTAAATTTCAGACCAATCACCCTCCTCCTCCTCCTGTTCTGCTGTTTCAGGAATGGTGTGAATGTGTGGTATAAAATGTTGGTTCATTTTGATCATAGTCAATCTCTCCACGTTTTGAGGCAAGAGTCTGGTCCTTCTCACTGTAACAACTACACCAGCTGCACTGAACACACGTTCAGCAGACACACTGGCGATAGGACAAGCCAGATACTTTATTGCCAGCCTGCTGAACTCTGGCGGTTGGCGCATCTTCCCATACCAATACATCCATGGATTTTGATTCACATAGACCTGTTTTGGATCATCCAGATACTCCTGGAACATCCTGTGGATGGCCATTGCTGCTGCCACCTGCTGAACCTGTTCTGTCATCATCTCTGCACTAGACTTGTGCTCTGCCAATTGGAACCAATACAATGCAGAGGTTGGGTCCGGTCCTTCCGTTGCTGTTGTTGCCGGTGTTTTGTTTGATGGTGTTGTTGGCTGCTGTGAGACAAGACTGACATCTCTGGAAGTTTGAAGGCGGCACCCCAGAACTGCGGGGTGGGACTCGAAGTTCCAGCCATTCTTCTTCCAAGTCTCCGGCTTGCTCTACAATCTACTGCTTGTATTTTAAAACATCCTGAAGTAAGTTACATGTAGATAAGTTCCTATGAAGCAGCCCCACTAGGAGCAGCATGCCTCCTGCTCAGCCCATTCTCAACTGTCACAACTCCACCTCGCAGGCACCCAACATTCCAATCTGCATCATCACTCCAACATTCCATGCAGCACACAGCACATTCACACTGGCTGAGCAGGTGGTGAAAATGGTAGAACATGAACATGAACAGGATACTACACATCCCCTTCAGAAAAAGGAATTAAAGTGGGCAGAATTTGTTTGTACCGTGGATCAAGTAGTGTGGCACAGATGTACTCTTTGGACTCAATTATCTCATGTTGCGACCTTGTATTACAAGCCAAGCAAAGGATTAAGGTCTCAACCAAGGAATGCTCTTCTCTGTTTTCATTCACACCTGCGGGGTCGAACCTTTCAGGCACCTTCTTTACATGGTCCTGTAGGAGATGCAACAACAGGATAACTTGGCCCATCGTACTGTCTTCCTTGCTAACTTCCCATGTGAAAACCTAAAAAAAGGGAGTAGCTTCTGTGTCAGGCATTTGACTAGGTCCCATTTATCTGTATCCATGGTCATAGCTTTCCCAACTGCATCCCCTCCTCTTTGAATGGCATAGTCATTGATCTATTTGTACTGCTCAAACAGACGTTGCAACATGCAAAAGGTTGAGTTCCAACGTGTTGGCACCCCCTGTATCAGGGCTTTAACTGGCACTCTATTATTACTCTGAATAATCTGCAACTGCTTCCGGGCTTTAAAAGAATGGCTGAAATGAGTGCAGATTATTCTGCAGGTGGCCAGTATGTTGCTGACTATGTCTTGCTTTTTGAGGAAGTCTTGCACCACCAGGTTGATGCAATGGGCCAAACACAGGACCCTGAAATAGACTCCGTCTGATATGGCCTTGACTATGTTACAGCCATTGTCCGTGGCAACAAATCCAATTCTGAGACCTCTGTGGTGCAGCCATTCATACACCTTACTGCTAAATTCCTCCAAGATGTTTACGGCTGTATGTGATTTCTCCATGGCCAACATGGCCACTGTTGCATGCTGCTGAACGCTCTTAAAACTTTCTTCAGGGCCAAGACCTGAAGATATCTTTTGCTTTACCCCCGCAAAAGAGATCCAGTGTGCAGTGATGCACATGTAATCAGTCGCCTGCCAACTGGTCCACATGTCTGTAATCAGGTGGATGGTGTTAACACTTTGTTGCAAAGCTTGTCCAACTAACTGCAGCACATCGTGATGCAGCGCTGGACCAGCAGCTCTGGCAAAATAGGTCCTACTTGGTACCTTTCATTTTGGGTAGTTGGCTGCCACAAATTTTAAGAATCCCACTCCTTCCACAAAAGAAAAAGGGAGGAGGTCCAGCACTAACATTTTTGCCAGCTCCCATTGTACAAACATGTGGTTGGGTGATTCTGCTCGTAGGGCCCATCCTGCCTAAACATGCCTGTAAAAGTAGCCAGGATTTTCTTCTTTTCTTGGGGCAGCGACAAAGGCGTCTTTTGAGAAGTAGATGTAGTGGTAGACTCAATGTGCGTCATGGTGGGGCAGTCACTATATGCTGTGGTGTCTCCATCTTACTCTCAATCTTGTACCATTGTGAAGTCTCAGAGGTGGGTGAATCTGCTGTCACACTGCTTGGGACAGGGCATCTTTGCATGAAGATGTCACCCTCTTGTTCCTCATCATCACTTCCCACCGAGAGTGGACTTGTAGCTGATGTTCCCCAGCTCTCCTCACCACCATGACCACATTCAGCAATTCTTTTAAGGTGCTCCTCCCACTTGATTGTGTGGCGTTTTTTCATGTGGGTCGTCTGGCCTCCTGTACCATAATGTGTACCAGCCTTACCTCGATGAACATTTGTGTGGCAAATGGTGCATACTGTAATGTGCTCCCCCTCTTTGCTAACCGTAAACAAGTCCCAAACTTGGAGAAGTACTTTTTTACTGTTCCACTGCCAATGCCTGAAGAAGAACTGGAGGTAGGTGGTTGTGTCATTGATTGCCTGTCTGCTTGTCCTGAGGCAGAGCTTGGTATAGGTCTCAGCTGGGGCTTTGCAAATGTGGGAGCTGGTGGTGGTGCTGCCTGTGCCACATCCCTCAGAGTAGGTTGAATAGCAATGTCAGGCTCCTCTGTCACCTTCCACCATGACTACCTCATCGTCATAATCCTCCTCATCATCCCCTTCCATAAGTCTAAGTCTTTCAGGAACTTTTCTTTTCCCTTGCCTCTCCTGTAGTCTCCTGGACTCTGCCTGGGGCCACACCATGTCACTATCATCATCATCAGGCGTATGAGCTATTTCTGGCTGTGGCTGCTGTCCACTTTGCTGTTTCCTGAAACAATTGTGTACTACTTTGCAAAAGGGACAAATCCAATTCAACATCACTACTCATCAGCGTCCACATGATTGCACTGGCTACCTCACTGACAGACAAGGTCCTGGGCTTAGGTTGGAGGGTGGTGCTGTTAATGCTGGAGTGCTGCTCTCAGCTTGCTTGCCGGAGGCCGTTGCGGCGGGCACAAGTTTGCCGAAAAAGGTTGTAGTCGGCACGCCAGTAGTGGAAATCTGCTTCTCCTTCTCCCCACTGGCCACTTTCTTGGCAGCACCTTTCTTTGGGGCCATCTTGAAGCTGTCAGTTGTCAGTGGCACTTAACTTCACAAGCTGAAGAGATGCCCGTGTTGTGTAGTCAGTCACGAATCACGTCATGCACAGGCCTTCTGTCTCACAGTACTGTGGGTGATGTCTCTTCTCTTGTGCACCTAAAAGCAAACAAGCAAGAAGAACATCAGTGAAACGTGGCACTGTTGCAGTTGAATTAGTAGTGCAAACAAATAATATCATTTAGTGTGGTTACTTAAATTATTTTAAAGAATTAGCAATACAGTCTAACTAGCCATTCGTAAAAAACACACCAACATAAACTTTCATGGTGTACAGTACACTCAGGAAGGATCAGAAAGAGCAACAACAACAACATATAGATGTAACTGTTTGCTTTATGTGCATCACATTGGGATGTGGCACTCAGGGAGATGCAGGTGACAATGGAATAATCCTTAGACAATCAATGCTGTTGTGTAGTGCACCTATAGCAGACATGAGGTTGATGCCAGATGTTAGGAGAATGGAAAAAAAACATTTTAATTCTAAATTAAAAAAAAATTAAAAAGTTATATAAAGATTTTTTTAAATGATTATTTTTTAAATTAGAATAAAAAAATAAATAAATAAAATAAAACAAAAGAGAAAACACAAAAATTTACAAGTAAAAAAGTAAAAATTCAAAAAATTGAAATAAATAAATTAAAGGTAAGTGAAATTATCCGCACGCATATTAATTTTTTTAACTGCTATCATTCTCAACCATCCATGCAAGCCTATGGCAAAGGGCCACACTGGCTGGATGCACAAAATGGCTGCCAGCCAGTGCCACATGGTCATCAACAACAACTAACACTGAGCAAAGAGGCATGGCCACAACAAAGAAGACATGCAGGCCTATGGCAAAAGCACCTTGGCTGGCTACACAAAATGGCCACCAGCTACATGGTCACAACAACATGCATGAGTCCTGGAAAACAAAGAACACATGCAGGTCTATGGCAAAAGCACACTGGCTGCCTACACAAAATGGCGACCGACCACCGGTCAAACCGCAAGCAATGAGGCATGGTCACAACAAAGAAGACATGTAGGCTTATGGCAAAAGCACACTGGCTGGCTACATAAAATGGCGGCTAGCCACATGGTCAGGACAACAACAACCAGCAAGAAGGAATGACCACAGCAAAGTCATGCAGGCCTTTGGCAAAAGTACACTGGCTGGCTTTACAAAATGACCACCAGCCACATGGTCAGAAGAGCAACAACCAGCAAGAAGGCATGGCCACAACAAAGAAGACATGCAGGCCTATGGCAAAAGCACACTGGCTGGCTACACAAAATGGCCACCAGCCACATGGTCGCAACAACAAGCAAGAGGCCTGGAAAACAAAGAACACATGGTGAACAAAGACAAATGGTGGCCTATGGCACACACACTCACACACTGGCCAGACAAAGGAGGCATGGTAACACAGAGAACACAGAATTAATTCAGCAATGCCAAAAATGAAAATGAACAGGGCTAAAAATATTTACAACTACACACATCCTCCACAGGCATTACCTCACCTA
The DNA here is from genome assembly GCA_963921515.1 of Calotriton arnoldi. Lineage (NCBI taxonomy): Eukaryota > Metazoa > Chordata > Amphibia > Caudata > Salamandridae > Calotriton > Calotriton arnoldi. The sequence continues at coordinate 1,291,425 of CAWUFW010004959.1, read as the reverse complement.
TTCACTGTTTGCAGGGGGAAAAACATGAAATACCACTAAAAACACATTTTGTATTTTAATCCAATGGCTATTCATGGCCTAAATGATGTTTAAACTCAACAGACACCACAGAAACAGCTGCTTCATGCAACCATAACTAGTACAGGGCCTACTGGCTGGAAGGCCCATTGGCAGACTAGGCCACATAGTGAATTAAATCAATATTGCAAATTTATTTAAAAACATGGAGAAAATGTAGTAAACTATGCAACATTTTTCCTTTACAAAAGAAGAAAAAATAAAAGCAAAAAATAGCTAGGCCCCTACTGAAATTGCAGCCATCCACCGCAATACATTTTAAAAATTGAATAAAAGTACAAATAAATCCAGGTGCATGCCCCAATCAAGCAATTAATCAATCCTTAAATCCAATGGTATACATGCAGAAGGCAGGAGAGTGATCCTTCCAGCTCCAAATCCCAATGAAAAGTGACCAGGAGAGGGACAAAGCACTGGGAGGAGCCTGCTGGACAGGAACAGGAAGTTGGGGTCTCTGGGGCGCTCCCTTTCTGTTTGAAAAAAATAAGTTAAAAAAACAGGCTTCTCGCACAAAAAACCCCAACTCTAATGACCAGATTGAGAAGACAATCCACTCCAAATGCCTCTCAGCTGCATCTCCAGCAGAAAAGCTGCTCGACCGCTCCGTTTGCGATTGCAATTGACGCTAACAATCCTACATTGGCCCTGTTGCGGCCGAAAGCATTGCGATTGAGCGTGAAGTCTTGAGGGAGCTCGCTAGTGGTGCGAAAAGTCTTGCTCGCACTCGAAAGCGCACAGAGACTCTTGTGGCTCGCGGTTGAGAGCCAAAACAAAACTCGAGCATGCAACCAGAAAAAAACTCAACTTCGCACCCAAAGGTTCAAAGCTCATGTCCAGTTGAAGGAGGCCAAGTGCCGGTACCAATGGAGGAGTGCAACAAAGACAGTTTAAAGTAGGCCTGGGCGGTAAACTCGGCTCGACTTGCGGAGCATGCGGAATTCAGGCACTCTGCGCAGGAACGCGGAGTTCCTGAAACCCGCATACTCCGCAAGTCGAGCAGAGTTTACCACCTGGGCCTACTTTAAACTGTCTTTATTACTTTGACTCACTTAATCTCCTTACACTGCACCTCAGAGTAATTTACCTGGTCCTCCGATGGATCTTGAACCGTGCTGAGAGGGGTCGGATATAGGGGATCTAATCCAGTTATCCTATGAGGGCTTGGCATTGGGTAACTGACCTACAAACTCGTAATTAGATTTGTATATATAACTCTCAAACCTATGCTATACAAATACAGTATTATTACATCTATACCGAATCTCCTGAAGAAATTCATTCGTACCAGAATAACCAAACCAATAATTTAGTTAGAGCTATGGAAAATAGTAACATTAGAAACTGTTGACAAGACACCTCCCTATCACAATTCCCATCACTCATTAATACTATATTGGAATGCACAATTAGTTATTGGAGACAAGTCATGGCGAGACAGATAAAGGATTTAGTTAAGATCGGATTTTATCAGTAAATTTAGGAAGAGTAAATACATCAATATCAGACATTTAAATTGAGAAACACAGAATGATCAAATTTATCTCTTGTAGCCCATCAATTACCAAGGCTATAGAAGAAAAGTTCAGGAAAGGACTTGATTCATATCAGCTTAAAGGCTCTCTCTCAATGAGAGGAAGGAGTCCTGTAATAGCGCACACAGCATATGCATCAGCCCAAGGGAAGTCAGCAGAGTCCGCAAGACTGAAAGCCGTCTCTCAGTCTGCAAAGAGCAAGATGGAAAATCGACAACAACCTTGTTCTCACATCTCCGTCACACGATGTATTTTATATTTCTCAAGTTCAGGGGTGACACCGCCTGGGTCACCTCATCTGGTCAGACCATCAGTCCATTGGTCAGTTCATATAGGGTGATTGTCATGCAGTATGAAGAAGACACAGTTTATGGCAAAAAGGTGGTGCTCATCACGTGAGCTGTTGAACCATTTAAAAATGTAAAGTTGTCAACAATAGTCTTTTAGTAAAGGCACATGAGTGAGTTCAAGAAGACAGTTTCTTATGGCAGATGTTCCCAAAGTAGCAAGCTAGCAGCGAGTAGTTCTAGTATGTGCATGGGAACTCTTTCTATGAACTACAGTTTCATCTCACACTGTAAGTTTATGAAGCCTTTCCATGAGAACAGAATAAAGCAAGGGAAAGAAAATACAGGCCTAAATTGAATTTAGTTCATGAAATGCAGAATATAAAATAACAGAAATATATATTGCATTCAAGAGTTTTAAGGCCTTATATCCTTTCCTTAACTTATTTGCACTCACAAAACATTTTAGTTTCATCGTAATTAGCACGTGCAACTATGACGCAGTCCTACATTTTCAAAGTACCAACGTATAAAATCATTTCAAAATGCAAGATATTAATATTGTTTCTAGTAGTTCTCATTAGTACATGTATGAAGATTATTCTGTAGAAGTTTGAAAGTAATTGGAATTATATTAAACGTTCAGCAGCACTTCTCTTTTTCTCTGTTGGTTCACATTTTAACATGAGCAAAGATAGAGTTAAAAACAAACTCTTCAACAACATTCATAATGTTATCTAATTTACATTTAGTTTCATTACTTCTTTACATACATCATTATTTAAAGGAGAAGGATTAATGAAATCTGTATAACACATGGGTCATCACCTCCACATTTTCTATTCCATGTTAAAGGAATACACCATTGTAATTTAGTAAAACATAAACCTATGTTATTCAAACAAGCATTTTCATCTAATCTACACTCGTCTGCATGCTTTTACGATGGAGTAACTAAGTCTTTTTTTGATCTATTTCTCAAGATTCTCCAACGTATAGTGAGCATAAATTGTGCATGTTTGTCATTTTTCTGTCAAAAGGTGTCAAAATTGTTTTTATGTGTCAATAAAGGGTTTTAGCAGTTTATCTGCTTAATCGACGTATACCCGCCAATAGTCCCTTTAAGGCCGTAGCAGTTTTTCTTCCATTGAGGCGATGCTGTGTTATGCTCTTTGGTGGTCAAACAAGAGCTGCTGCAGGTCAGGAGAGAGATGCTTTAAAGTTGCATAAGGCACCTTACTCTGACAATGCGGAGTCAGTTTATATGTAACATGAAAAACCTCTAGTTTATGTTTCCTCTTGTGTTTTTTTATTGAAGAAGTACAAATAAAAGCGAGCAGCCACAGGGAGCTGCTTGGCAAAAATTAATTAGAGAAAAAAATTACATTTCAATTCTCTGCTGACAACCAAATTGGGAGCAGCAGAGATTTAGAGAGGGCCGGCAGCGCATCTCCCTTTGAGTTGCAATCTCTCTTCATAGGCAGCAGCTGCTCCAGTAATAGGAGACTGTGATCATGCAGCACACTGCTGCGATGTAGAAAGAATAGGCATGCAGGTAAAGCACGGGGTGTCCTTCTGAGCCTCTGGTACCGATTGTACTTAGGTGAATTGGTGGTCGAGGAGAACATAGGGTATAACACAATTGCGCATTTGCAGCCACTGTGGTGCATGGCCCAATTACTTACCGGTAATCTTCATTACTCCTGAAGCTATCTTTATCGTCCAATTCATGACATATTGAGGTAATGCACCTCCCAGACAAGCATCTCTTATGCAAGCATAAATATTGTTTTTATTACCCTAATCTGCTCCCCTGTTTTGAGGAGGTGTTATTAATAGTGTGCCCATTCACTTCTGGTTAGAAGTTAAGACCCTTGGGGTGGGAGGGAAAAGAAATTTAGGAATAAGGCAAGGAAGATGACCCCAGACGTAATGAAGATTACCAATAAGTAATCAAAACCCTCGCACCTGAGGCCACCATAACACCTCCTTTCTCACACATTGAGAACATGCCACGCCAGTGCTGCCCACCAGATACATAGCTACCGCAAAGATTACTTTGCGAGATCCAAATAACACAAAGACAGTTGGAATTCACATTCAGACATGAAATAGAGAATTAATCAAAGGAGATACACAACCGTCTCTCACTGTTCTCCGGTTCTCCATTGTCATACACCTGGGAACACAAATGGAAAGTAATTATATAAATCAAAAATCAAAGATAAAGACACCCTACTGACTGCTCAAGAGACAACCTCAATTGGATATTGTCCCTGAATCACAAACTGAGTAATTCCAAAAACCCACCTGTCTGTCCAAAGAAGAAAGAGTAGTCTGATGCTTATGCCAGAAAGACCCCAAAAAAGTACTGAGTTGAACCAAACAAGACAAATCAGCTGCAGCGGCACGACAAAGGGAAACTTTCCTGAACACATCCAGAAAAAGGACAGCCTGCCCCTTCTTTGACACTGGATTCGAATAGCAAAATCAGAAGAGAAGAACCCTGCTGTAGATGAATACCTAAGTGGACTGCAGTTTCTATGATGCGAACCTAAACTCAGATTCCCTCTATGAGGAAAACTTACCCAGCGTGAGCAGGAGGTCACAAATGAGAAACCCAATTCTCCCTATCTCACAGAAGTATCATGAAAAGCAGAATTCCAAGAAACAGAAGAATATTTAAAAGCACAATATATTCAGCAAAATCAACCAATATGAAGAAGGACCAGGAATACATTGTCAATGTAAAGAAGGCACTAATTGCAAGGCACTGAGTTCTGAGGAGTGTCCAATCCAGTCATCCTAATATGTTGAAGGAGAAAAAACACTGATCCAGCCTAATGCGTTACATGCCATAAGCAGCCGCTGCCCGTGCAGGTAAGAGCAGTGGGGCAGTGGGGCCGGGTAGGGCGGGGATGATTTCGACGGGCGATGATCTGGGGAAATTAATTATTTATTTAATTTTCCCTTGTCATCGTCTGTCGAAATCCCCCTCCACCCGGCCCCACCGCTCTTACCTGCACGAGCCACGCTGGCCATAAGCAAGCATTGAGGAGGCAGGAAGTTTCAAACCCGCCACACTAGGTTGTTGCAAAGGGGTTTCGGGGGGGGCTACATTTCGAGGCTTACTTGCGTGGGCAATGGGTAATATTTTGCTCTAGAGGGTGGACAGACAACCATGACCTACACTCATATGGCAGGTAGCACGATCGATCAGAGGCCAGGGGCCTGACCCTAAAGATACTTTCCTGGAACATCAGTGATCTAGGCACCAAACTGAAGATGGGTGTGGTTTGGAAATGTCTAATCAGACAAGACCTAGACATAACATTGTTGCAAGAAAACCACCTGGTGGGCAATAACTATTGGTTCCTGGACTGAGGTAGATACAAGCAACTAGTCCATACAGGATTCTCTCCTGGCTCTAGGGGCGTGGGGATCCTCTTCCCACAAATCTCTCCCACTACAGGTTACAAAGTCCCGGATAGACACAGCTGGGTGTCAGTCCACAGTGAACAAAAGATGGAACGGTGAAAGCCTGGTGATAGCATCATAGTATTTCCCTCCAGGCCAGCGGATGGGCAGGCTTGATAAACTAGGGACCTGGATAGCGGAAATACCTGAGGCCTTTTTGATATTTGGGGGTGACTTTAACTTAACCCTTTGTGGGGTAACATGGACAGAGTCACGGCGTCTGGGAGGGAAACCCAGGGTGGATACGTGACTGGCTACAGACAATGGGGATGGCAGACTTTTGGAGGTAGGAACATCCCATAGTGTTGCAGTACACCTATGTCTCCAACTCATTGCGCTGTATGTCGCTTCTGGATTACCCCCTTATGCCACAACACCAGCCAGGCATATTTAGAATAAGCCTGGGTGGAGTCCTACTCTGTGGAACTCCGCAAAGTGCCGCAAAATCTCCGCCGCACTCCGCCGAGTTCAGCCAGCACCGTAGTCTATTAAGTTGCTCTGCTCGCATTGATTTTAAACGCCATGAGTTTGTACCGTGCTGTACAATCAGCGTGAATGGCACACCACATCGCGCTGGAGGGCACTGCTGCTTTCTGCCACTTGAGTAGACCTTCTACCCGAGTTGCAACTTCCTCAATGCGAGAGGCCGATTTTTCAACGCAAGTGTTTGCGACCTGCCGCGACCACTCACGTTGAGGAATCTCACCGGGAGGAGGTCTAGTGTGCAATTTTTTCTCACAAGCACTCGACAACTTAACGTTGGTGAAGCTGCGTAAGAGAAAAAACACAGATCCGCGTCACTTTGTGGAGTTTGAGGAACTTTACGTGGAGCACAGAGTAGGCAAAATTCTGCAAACTCCACCGGTGTAGCGGAATTCTTTGCCCACCCCTAGTTAAGAAATTTAGGCTTTTTCTCTCTGTGCATAATATTAGATCACGCTCCCATAGTAACAGCCTTTCAGGCAGAGGCACCACGGCCAAGGGCGGGTTGGAGACATGACTCATGGAAACTGATGGGCTGGAACCTGAGAAAGTTCGTCACAAAGGTCATGGACCTCTGTCTTTAAGAAAACACAGGGACCATGCAGTCAGGTACAAACCTGTAGGAGACCTAAAAAATAACAATAAGGGTTCAGCTAATTGCAAATGTGCCAGGAAGAGGAGAAAGAGGGAGATAAAGTGCAGGGATCTGGAGACTAGATTGATGCAGTGGGAGACAGAATATGTCTCCTTCTTTGGAACTGGCACACCGTATAGAAAGCACAAGAGACAAATACAGAGCTCTCACCCAGCCAGAAGTGAGGGGCCAATATAGAGCAAGGTAGGGTAAGATATATGAGGTAGACAACAAGGCCAGGAAACTACTTGCTTAGTTGGCGAAGAAAGAGGAGAGGCGGAGATGGGTACATGTAGTGCACAGGGAGGATGGTACAGCAGCCAAGACTCCCGCCGATATAACACAAGCCTTTGCCACATGTCTAAATAAACTCTATCAGCCACAGAGTGGGGATACCATGTCTTTGTCAATGACATCCCGGTTCCCCAGCTTAGGGAGGAAATCCATTGGTCCTTAGAAGCAGATATAACTGAAAGAGAGATCTCTAAGGTCCTTGCCCAGTTGAACTGTGTTAAATTTCCAGACCCAAAAGGTCTGCTGCCAGAAACCTTTGGATGTGTGACATCCCGGACAGTGGGACCACTCTGGGTCATGTTCTACGAGGCAAGGAAGAAAGGTATTCTCACAAGCGATTTGATGCAGGCAACAATCGATCTTATCCATAAGAAGGGGAAAGCGCCAGAGGAAAGAGGAGTGCACCTCCCACCGGCTGATATCGCTTCTTAACATAGAGAGCAAAGTACTGGTGAAGGTCTTGGCAAATTGCATGATTCAGGTTGTGGATTCAGTCATTGGCCCAGACCAATCCAGCTTTATAGAGTGACAAAGCACAATCTCAGGCGACTACTCAGGTGCTTGGCATGGAGGAACCAAATGAGAAAGCCACCTATACTGATGGCCTTAGATGCCGAAAAAACATTCCACTCGTTAGAGTGGCCGTACATGATGTCAGTTCTGACAAAGAGGGATTTTGGCGCTGCATTCTTGACCTGGGTGAGGTTGCTATACAGAGACCCAGTGGCCCAAGTCAGAGTCAATGGCGCACTCTCAGCAGAATTTGGATTTGGGTAGCGGTAGGTGCCAGGGATGACTGCTGTTCTGTTTGATATTTGCTGTGGCTTTTGAGCCGCTGGTGGTGTGGGTGCAAAGGGATATGCTTATTCTAAGTCTTTGATGAGATCCAGACTGGGAGGATGTAATTTCACTATACACAGACGAAGGTCTGCTGTACTTGGCAGACCCAGATCACTCCGTCACAAGGGTCCTACAGATCTCTAAGGTGTGCGGCTCTTATACAGTATTAACTGGCACAAGTCAGTGACATTTCCATTAATGGACTACAGACCCTGGTATAAGTGGAACAGTTATTTGAGATGGGAAGCAACAGGCTTTACATATCTTGGGATCTACGCAACTGCAGACCAAGTGCTGTTCTTTAGTAAAAACCTGAATAGAACACTTGAGGATTATAAAATTATGTGAGCTGTTGGAGGCGGCTTCCTCTGTCCCTCTGGGCATGGCGGCCCTTTATAAAATGATCTAACTGTCTAAATTTCTCTACTTTTTGCAGAATACTACATTGAGATTCTGAACAGAGTTTTCCGTTCGGTTGACAAGGTGACGAAAATATTGCTATGGGATGGGGGGGCATCGAGAATAGCACTGGAGGGAGGCATTGTCCTTGCCAACCTACAGCTCTAGTACTGGGCGGCCCAACCGCTGGTAGAAAATTGTTCATAGGCACTAGCTTTTGCTGAGTGGCACTTTTGAGGAAGCCCCCTTGTTTGCTTTTACGAAAAATAAAAACATCAAAGACTGAGGGGCATATTAACAAGGCGGCGTTAATGAATTATCGCCGCTTTAGCGTCCGTTTTCGGACGAAAAGCGGCGATAATTTTATCGCCGAATTAACAAGGACACGCTAGCGCGTGATTCCTGACCTAGCGTCCGTTTCCTGCACGCCTCCCATCGCATCGCTAATGAGATGCAAAGGGGGCGTGCCTGTGAATACAACAGGGGGAAATATCGCTAACCCAGGTATCGCCATATTAGCAACGTGGGTTAGCGATATATTAAATTGCGTTAAGTATGCCTTAACGCAGGAATTTAACGTCTGCTAAATTCCTGACTAAGGCATACCTAACATGGGGGTGGATTGTGTGGCTAAGACCACAGGCCCTATCGCCAAGTATATCGCCGTTTTCCATGGGACATCGCTGGAAAACCAGCGATGTTCCATGGAAAACATCGCTATCACTGGGAAATTATCGCCTTTGCGCTAAGCGTTGTTAATACAGCGCTAGCATGGCGATAATTTCCAGCGATAGCCGGCGATAGGATTCCTCACGCTAAGCACGGCCAGCGATAATTATCGCTGGCCGTTGTTAATATGCCCCTATGTTGTTAGGACTCATAGGCAACCCACCTACAAAAGGGATAATGGATCATTGTGGGGTCTCACAGTCATAGTAGGACACTATAGATGTGGGGGCTGCTCAGTATGCAAGTTTACTGTTGATACCAAAAGTTGGACAACAAACAATAGGGGTTTCCAAGTCAAAGAAAGCTTTATTCGACAATACATGTCATAAAAGCATTGAGCATGAAACACTATTAAAAGAAAGAAGAATTAAAATATGTATAAAAATGTGTGCAAATAGGCATAAAGGGAATCAATTCTACCCAATACATTATAATACAACAAAGTCATGTAATAAAGAGCATGAACAATTATTTTATCATTTGATGACTAAAACGTTAAAATCCATAATAAGCACCACACGTCAATATTAAAAACTGATTACATTCACAAGAAACAAGATTCCAAGTTCATTTTTCTGCAGTCGTTAATTGAGATCTTATAGACCACATCCATCCTAAAAACTTTGCCACTGGGATTGCATAGCAGAGTGATGAATCAGTGCACAGGATTCTCAGGGCAACACTACATGATCTCGTACCCATGTTCCTGCATGTCTGCGCCAACTATACTTTTCGGGGGCCAGAATAGGCGGGGCAGGCAAACAATACATGCAAATAGGTTTCTTCTAGATCAGTGCAAATAGGGCATTTATTGTCACCTGATGTAGTCCATTTGACAGTTAAGGAGTTTAGTGGTAAACAGCACACTCTAAATTGAAAATACAATTTACGATCCAGGGGCTTTGAGATTGCAACCCAGTATTGCTCAAAGCTCGACCAAGATTTTATTTGTAAAAAGTTCCCCGTTGACGGTGTGCATTCACTACTTCTGATCGCATCGTATTCAATCAAGTTCCAATATCTTTCCTTGATTGAGTCTCTTGGTGGAAACTGGGAGCTAGACGGGGTTTCCCACAGATAAGACAGGCCCATTCTGGTCAAGAGACATCTGATTTCACGCAACCAGCTAATTTTATGAAACTAATCAGCGTCGATAATATCCCTAAGACCCTCTGCAAAGGTAGCCAATTCTGGCGTGCACCAGATTCTGCGCCAATATAAAATTGGCCTTAACATGGCTAAATCTACCAGAGCTTGTCTGCCTAGGTCATTCCGCAAAGAAAGCATGGGTGTACTTTGTGGTAAGCTTGTAATTGCTTGGAGAAACCTATTCTCTGCAATAACTAGCTGTGTAAGTTTCTCAAGGCCCCATAGTTCAGCACCGTATAAAACTGAGCTCACCACCTTGGCATTATAAATTTGCAACACCAGACTAAGAGGCTTGGTCAAAGATGTTTTAAATTAATTTCTTAGTACACCCACTAATTGCCGGTGCTTTAGTGCCATGGTGTCAATATGTGGCCTCCATCTCAGTTCCTTCTGCAGGGTAATACCTAAATAGATAAATGCATCAACCTGTTCAAGGGGAGACCCATCCATTACCATACTACCCTTGAACGATCTCTGCTGGTTAAAAGTCATGAATTTAGTTTTTTCTGCGTTCGTTTTTAAACCCTGTAACAGGCAGAAATCTTCGAAACGTCGCAGTGCACTTTGTAACCCACTAGGGGTTTTAGAGATGATAAGTGTATTGTCTGCGAACATTAAAATCGAAAAAAATGTACCTGCTAAAACTGGTGCATCGGTGTGAATAGTAGCTTAAAAATTGGCAACTCCATTGAGAAAGAGTGAGAATAATGTGGGAGCCATTACACACCCTTGGTGTACTCCCTTCTTTACAGAAAAGGGGTCGGTCTTATTCCCCTGTGCCCCCCAGCGTATTTGTGCATAGTTTTTCTCATGAAGGCGGGCAATGAGGGAAAGTAAATCGGTGGGCATCCCCATCTCCTGTAGTACCACCCATAATTTGTTACCAGAGACCAGGTTGAAGGCTGATTTAAGGTCGACAAAGGCAGCATACATGCTGCCCTTGCCGAGAACTACAGTCCGACAGTATATTAAAACGAATCGAAAGACCTGGTCTATGGTACTTATGTGAGCCTGAAAACCAGCCTGGAGTGGACTAAGGATGTCGTTATCGTCTAGCCATTCCTGAGCCTTTGCCAGAACAAGCTGGGCCACCACTTTTTGGATTGAATCTATTAGGCTTATTGGCCTGTAGTTTCCTGGCAAAGACTTGTCCCCCTTTTTGTAAACTGGAATGATTTCCGCCCCCGCCAAGTGTCCGGGATGGGGGCGCCCTGAGCGATGGCGTTTGCTAATAGCAATATATATCGACTCGATTTAGACTTATCCTGCAGAAAGATGTCTGCAGGAACACTGTCGATACCTGGTGCTCTCCCTCCTGTAATGGCACCAAGGGCTGCACTTACGTCTGCCAAATCAAATACTTTAGCATCTGAATAAAAATGAATCGGAAAAGGGTCACAATCCTTTGCGTCATCATATCACTTTGTAAAGAAAAGTGTTTAACCCAAATACCGGGCTCTACACGATTTTCAGGGGGCGGTGCTACTCCACCCCTACCCCATTTTACCAGATTCCAGTAACGTTGAGCTTTGTTACTATTACATGCCTGTTTTAGGTCCTGCCATCTATTCTCATCCCAGGTTTTTTTTAGCAATTACCAATGCCTTCTTATAACATGTCCTCGTGTTTTGTACTCTCACTGAGTCACCTGATCTAATTGCCTCCCCCAGGGAACTACGGGCTTGTTTACACTCTTTGTTATACCAGTGATGCCTTAACTGGGTGCCGTTCGCCTTGGCCCGAAGAGGACTTTGAAAATGTGAGCGCATTTTAATAAATAATGTGTTGTGCAACTGTGTTATTTCTTTGAGCGGCTTGGAGTCGAGAAGAGAGGTCTCCATCTCTGCTAAGGTGTTTTCAACATCGCTGGTTATAGTTCACAGTATATCCCGACGTTCTAAAATCATGGGACATTTTACTCGCCGCATGTCATTGGATTGTTGCAAATCGCCAGTAGTAAATGAATTGGGGATTTGTGTTTGCACTTGTAATTCCCTAAATGCAAACCTGGAGCAAAGTGGTTCATGATCGCTCTCCACACGGGCCTGCACGGCCTTGTCATCAAGGGTATGCCACAAATTCAAACTGATAATCAATGCGGCTTGAGTGGTGGCCATGGTTAAACCTATTTGCCCCGTGCCTATCGGAGATGGTTCGACCATTGGCCCCCCGTAAGCCGTATTCTAGACATAGGGCTTTCAGTTGAATGTCTACTTTTGTCCAGCTTTTAATTGGAAGTATTTCCAAGCGTGGGATACTCCACTGCTCATCCTCCTCCCCCGTCACATCATTTTCCTCGCTATCAAGGGGTTCAAAAGTCGAGTTTAAAATAAATCCCCCGATATAACAACAGAGGCAGCCCAGGAAAGATTATCTAAGAGCTCGACTAAAGCAAGAAAGTTTCAGACCTTCGCTCCCCGCTGTTGCCTTTTGCATATACATTATAAATGTCGATGTTACCATAAGGGCCACACACCAACCTGATAGCAAGAATATTGTTACTCTGTCGGTAGTGCCAGTATCTTAAGGCCGATATCCTGTCTAACCCAAATTGTGAGACCCCCGAAGGGTGACCGATACCACCTTGGATAGCCGGGGCGTAATAATTTAAAAACCCTGGGTGATAGAGTGTTTCTACAGACCAGGTTTCTTGAAAAGCGCATATATCGAACTTTTCAATAAAGGTATTCCAGTCCGGGGAGGCGCCCTTAGACCTCAGCCCTGGAATGTTCCAAGATAGGAACACTAAGCTACGTGGTGTTCGATGTAGATCAGGTATCAGCCCATCCCTAGGGATTGTGGTCCCTGATATATGAACGACCTCATTCTCTGGCCTAATAGGGCAGCTCGTCTCGGATGAAGATAGGGGTTTCAACCTGAGGACATTTTTCAATTGCAATATGCGTAATCTTATTTATGTACTCCAATGTCCCGGTATGCAAGTGCATGTCGGGCAGACGACACAGATGGTCAAGCAACGTATTGCAAAACACAGGAGCCATAAAAGATGTGAAACAGATGGTTGCCCTTTGGTGAAACACTTCAAGGAACAAGGCCACTCTGCTGATGACACTATTGGCAGGTTGTAGAGGTGATCTCCCTATCAAGGAGGGGTGGAAATGTCAGCAATTATTTGAACATTCGAGAATGTAAATGGATGGACTCATTGCACCAACAATTTACTGAAGTATGTCGATGACATGAGATGTTTGTCATTGGTTCATTTCTAAAGAAACTATGGTTGACTCTTCTGTTCTAACTTCTGTGAAATTTTTCTGTTGCAGGGGGGTATAACCATGTGTGTGACTATGATCGCTATTGAGAGGCGGAGTTAATTCACAGGTATTTTGAAATTAATACAACATTGGAAAGGACTGTTTACAAGTCCACATGTACTTTGCTGCTTTATGTAGGGGTTGTGATGAACTACATTTGGTGAGAGATGGGCACCTGGCACAGTGGGGGAGGGATGTAGGTTCTGCATCCCTCCATCTCTCTTTTTTGCTATGCACAGTTTTTGTTATATAGCAAATGTCAAGTGTAGGGTGCAATAACTGGCCTTGGCATAATTGTGTGTCACTTTATTTCGAGATGTTGGTTTCTGTACAAGAGATTGGTAGATTAGCCCGTGCACAGTGGATTGTCTGTAATTTGTGACTCCAAGATGGTGGTCACCGGTTGACGGTCTAGTGTTCACAAGTGACCGGAACAGAGCTAAAGGGGCCATGCCTGCCATGTCTCCCTGACGCGTCCTAGATGTGAGCGGTGTGATTGAACTGAGGAGTACCAAGAACTCCCCCAGGTTAGCTTCTAGTGAATATGTAGCCTGTAATGGGGTGGGTGACTGATATGATTTGGTTTGGTCACAATAGGTGTGTTATTTGTTCTTGGCTATGTGGGAATAACAGCAAAGTTTACATGCTGGTTCATATCATACAGACCCAGCCACGAGCACCAATTGTGGGCGGAGAAGGACTGAGGGCTCCCATCGGTAAGCTTAAGATGCATTTGATGTATTTGTTCCCAGTAGACCAATTCTCAGCGTTATAGATGCCGGTCAGAGTATGTTTCGGGTCCCACAACATTTTTGGAATATGCATAAGCCACATGATTGATTATGATGTGGTTTGCTCACATGTTTGGGGTGACTGTATATTTTGTATACAGAATTCACATTGTTTGGTACATCTATGGACTTAGAAAGTAACTAGGATGACTCACAGATTCACCGTATACCCAGGTGTACATCACTGATGATGCAAGTACCTAGTTGGTAGCGATGGAGTAAATTATCGCACTTAGTTACACTTTCTCCTTGGTAACGTAGCGGCATTCTAAATGTGGTGCAAGAGTTGTAAATGTACGTACCCAGATATATAAATATGAGTTGTTTATGGACCCTCTTTTGAATTGTATCCTAGATTGAAGATAGGATACCCCTACACCATGGTGGTAAGTTGTACAGCCACTAGCTACATGGCGATGTTGGTCCTTATGTGGTTTCAGTAGTATACAGTGCTGGTAATTAAGCCTTTCCAAGTTTTACTTCTCAATGTGTAAGAAGTGGACGACGTCATCCCGAGTAGACCCCTTAAATTAAGTGGAGTCGAAACATCAACAAAAAGCACCCTGGATGGTTGAGAGCTACAATTGATAGGAGGGGCTTACAAATATGCATTGGCTAGCTAGCCCGTTATAATCAAAACTTTAATTATAAAGAATCATTGGGGATTGTGCAGTGTGTTGGTTTTCTAAATACCGTCTACGTTTTTGTATTATGCGAGGACTGTGTCGTTCGCACTATTGATTCACTTTTCCACACTTGATCTGGGTTCATTGTCTTATGTAAAGTATATAGGTATGACGGAAAATGTTGCTTGTCCAGCACATTTTTCTGACTGTTCTGAAGTTGATATTTTAGACCAGTGTGTTAGTATTGATGAGTTCACACTCATATATGATTGCAGTGAAATTTCACTTTACATTGAAAATGAAAAAGTAAATTCCAGAGCCCGCAGCATGGTTCGATGGGGATCTGTCTCAAAATAAGTCCCACATGATGTCTGTTATATACTGATTTATGTTTACTCATGTCCCTTGGGCGGATTGGGTTGTTCTTGTTAAGGTTATAGGTAGTGAACAACTGGAGCACTCACTAGTTGCTGACAGACGAGCGATGGAGTCAAAGGGCTATGTCCGTTGACTTTACGGCGGGTGAGGGTCAGCTTCACTTCCCGTCCAAACGGCTACTGAGATTAGGATATGGAAAAGGCGATGCAGATCCTGGGGTGGAAGGGCAAATTGACACTTGAGACTCTCCTGTGGGAGACGGAGGTATTGAGGGCGCTGCGGGCAATGGAAGGCTATGGGAAGTGGGACATATTGGGCATTTCTAAGGTGGGAAACATTTGGCGAGATAATGCAATGATATCATTTTTGGAACTGCAGGAAAAATATGAACAGGGAGCCAATACCACAAGTACCTACAGTTGAAATATATGCTCCAGGTTTACAATTACAATGATCTACTCCAGGACATAGCTGAGGAGACACCATTGGAGTATAGGACTTTGGGGGCTACTCTGACCAGTCACGCTGTTTCTCAAATATGCTCCAGACTCCTGGAAAATAGTCTCCCACTGCTGTATTGCCTGATAGGTGGGAACAGGACCTGGGTCAATTGGAAGGCGATGGCTGGAGTGTGGCTTGTAGATACCCTGGGGAGGTGGCCATACGTGCAGGGTTTCTCCTGATCCAACTGAAGATACTCCATATGGTTTACCACACAAGGACCAAGTTGTTCTGGATGTGTAGGATAGAAAATTATTTATGCCTAAGGGCCTGCCAGCTAAAGGTTACACTGCTACACATGATCTGGAGCTGCCCCTGGGCTCAGGGATACTGGGGGAAGGTGGGCCATGGGATTGCCGCATTGATCAATCAATCAGTAATTGTAGAGCTCAGCACTGTCACCCCTAGGGGTATCTAGGTGCCTAGGATGCCGTGTCTCCATTGAAAAGTCAGGTCTTGAGTCTCTTTCTGAAGTCCATCAGGGAGGAAGCTGTTCAGAGGTAGAGGGGCAGGTTGTTCCAGGTCTTGGTGATGTAGGAGAAGGAGCGGCCTCTGCTCTGGCTACGACTGATGCAAGGGTGAGGGAGAGGGTGAGTGATGAAGAGTGAAGGTGTCTAGAGGGTTGATGGAAATTCAGTTGATGGTTGATGTAGGATAGTCCTTGATCATGGATGCCTTTGGCGCCTGTGTGAGGACCTTGAACTGGCATCTCTTTAGGATGGGGCGCTAGTGGAGGTCTCTGAGGTGGGGGGTGATGTGTTATCCTTTGGGAAGGTCAAGGATGAGTTTGGCTGTATGGTCTGAAGTCTTCTGAGGAGCTAGGTGGAGATGCCAGCATAGAGAGCGTTGCCGTAGTCAAGGCGGCTGGTAACGAGGGCCTGAGTGATGGTCTTTCTTGTGCTGACAGGGATCCATCTGAAAATCCTGCGGAGCATGGGAAGAGTGTGGAAGCAGGAGGAGGTGACTGCATTGACTTGCCGTTTCAAAGTCAGTTGGCTGTCGAGGATGATCCCCAGGTTTCGTGCGTGGTCTGTTGGTGTAGGGTTTGGCTCGAGTTAGCTGCCCACCAACTGTGGTCCCAGGCAGAGGTGTTGTTCCCGAAAATTAGCACTTCGGTCTTGTCAGAGTTCAGTTTGAGGCAGTTGTCTCTTTTCCAGTTGGCAACGTTGGTCATGGCGCTGGAGAGGTTGGTTTTGGCATTGGTGGGGTCCTCGGTGAGCGAGAGGAGCAGCTGAGTGTCATTAGCGTAGGAGATTATGTTGAGGCCGTGGTATCTTAAGGAAGGAGGAAATCCACTTGAGCACGTTGTGCTGTATGCCGATGTTGTAGAGTCTGTTGATGAGGGTGTTGTGGGAGACGGTATCAAATGCAACAGAGAGGTTGAGCAGGATCAGGGCCACTGTTTCTCCATGATTGAGGAGACTTCTGATGTCCTCTGTAGCCGCAATCAGCATGGTCTCAGTGCTGTGTGTTTGGCAAGGAATCCAGACTGTGAGGCCTCCAGTAGGCGGTTATGTTCCAGGAATTCGGTGAGTTGGTATGTGATGGCTTTCTGGAGTACTTTCGTCGGGTATGGTCAACTTGTCTGTGGAACTTACTTCTCAGTTGGTGGCACTAGGCATCTGGGGAGAACAAACCCTAGATAAATAAATGCTCTTCTTTTGTAATGTTGCCTTGATGGTGGCGAGGGGTTATATAAACAACCATTGGGAGGTGTCATGGTCCTGACTGTCCAGGAATGGGAATCCAACATGGACTGATGTATGAGGGCTGAACAATTGGTATATAAGTCACCAGGATGCCCAAATGAGTTTGAAAAAATGTGGGACCTTAGAGAATCTCAAAGGACATCGGGGCCTAATAGGTGGGTGGACACCTTGGTTACAGGATAGGATTGTAGAAATGCTGTTCTACCGGGGAAGTGAGTTAATAGACAATGGGTTTTGGTGGTTTTGGATTGAAAATGTTCGCGCACCTATATGCTGTTGAATGCTGATTATTTGTAAGTGCGCTAAGGTCCTGACTATTAAGCCTTGCAAATTTTTGTTTACAGTGTCTTATGATACTTTGTTTATGTATTAAAAAACCATATGAAAATATCTTTAAACAAAATCATTACCTTTGTGATTAAAGAAATTACTCTTGGTTGCTATGATCTAATCAAAAGTGTGCAGAAAATGAGACCTAGTCCCAGATTTATCATTGAATTTCATGGTGTTGCAGGGGCAATACAATACTTAATTCAGATTTCCCAAGCAACACTAGGCCACCTTGCATAGCCCTGCCTTGCTTGGTAAATCTGGAGTAGGACAAGTCGCTGCCTTGCGTTACTCTGCCCTGGGTTCCATGGGTGGAGCGTGGGTGTTTCCATGCATCCACCCATGAATGTTGGTGCATTCACAGATTTACCCAGACTCGTAAACCTGGGAATGTGTCAATATTGTACGCCTTCCCAACAGGTGCAACGAGGACAAATATCTTTATTTCGTCTCGTTGTTTCCTCTATTTAAATGTGCTGCATTCTGCAGCAAACTTAGAATGAGGAAAATGCTTTTAAGGATTGTTTCCCTGAGGGAGGTATCCCTTCTTACATAAAAACAGTCCTGCCTGCAATGCAGGCACCCTTGAACCATGACAGGAGGTGCCTGCGTTGGGGCTAGGCTGCACTGAGTGCACCAGCACTGTGAGAAAGCTGGAATGTGTCATATCTTGATAGACATGGTGCATTCCTGCTTCTCTTGCTGTGTTGTGCTTCCTCAAATGATGATGAATCTGCCCCCAAATTTATAACAGACACACAACCCTACCTCAAAGGGTGGGTGACGTTTTTAGGTCAGGACACTAACAACCCACTCATTTGCATGTTTACAATGTTGAATTGAAAGCTATGGGTGACAACAACTTAGTGAACGCATGGAAATGCAACATCCAGTAGACCATCTAGATCTCCAAGAAAACACACAACTTCAACCCTTCTCCAAGCTGAAAACCAGAGGAAAGAGGAACAACATCTCTGCTGCACATTGTCCTAAACCAGGGCCGGACTGTGAATTTAAACTGGCCCTGGCAATTAAGTCTGAATGGCCGCGGGAGCGGGGGTGTCCTGGTGAGAAACACTGCTGCTGCTTTTGGTACAGGGGGCTGATATTGCAGCACTGTTGCAAACCGCCCCCCTGTACCAAAAACGGCCCTCACCGGTCCAAAACCAGTCCCTCCCCTTCCGGCCCGCCGAGAAAATGCCTTGTGCCTGCTACAGCCAGTCCAGCCCTGTCGTAAACTCTACATCACCCCCAGCTAATTGCACGTAAGGTCAGTGCGAGAAAGAAATGTAACAACCTTGACAAACAGTTCAGTGCTGTTATTTTTCAATAATGCAATATGGAGGATATGATTTTTTTACTGAAGTGATCACTGAAAGGCTTTGTTGGTGATCTGACCATCAAACAAACATTGCCATAGCAACAGAGGACTTTGAACACTTAGCTTTCAAGTTGGGAATTAAGGGCATTAAGCACTGGGCCACAAGTGGAGCACTTGAATTTCTTTAAATACTAGGGCTCAGGAACTGCTAAACTACAGATAACCTTGGCTGAGTTAAGCACTTAATCAGTGCTTAGTTTGTAAAGGAGAGAGTGCTGGTTCATGAATCTCTGCTCAGAAGCTCGTGGCCGCTGCAATTAAATGTTGGCGCGCCGAATACCAATGCTGGTAGTCTTAAATCCAGCTCATGCCTCTTTAATCCACTAGCGGACCTGCCCTACCCTTTTATCCCACTGCTGCAGGTTCCTACTTTCTCCGTTTGTGATGGTTTTGTCTTCTTTCTCTTCCCCCTTCTTGCCAAACTGTGGGCCCGATTCACAAAGGGCCTCTGCACTCATGACAGAGGCCCCGCAGGCGTGGTAGAGGTCCCACAATGGTAGCGGGACTTCCGTATTGCAGTTACCCATTGCAGAAGTCCTGCCACGAGTGCAGAGGCCCTTTGTGAATCTGCCCCTGTGCGTTTTTAACTCTCTTGGAAAATGTGTGATGTGGAAAAATAAGTGCTGGTTCCCAAAAACAAGTGCCGGTGGCACCTACTGGCAACCACCAGCTCAAAGTTAAGCACTACACTTAATCCTTTGAACCATCTGTCTTTTGTCTCTATACAGCACCTCATCATGGGCTGACACAAGCACTATCCAGGAATCTGGGCACACACCAGCAATCTGCGTGGGCTGTAAGGGTACTGACAATAGAAAGGCAATAAGTCCTACCTTGAAAGCCAGAACAAGGAGCTGGAGCAAAAAGCCTTGCCCCGCCCCACCCCACGCCGTCCATACTGGCTGTCAGCGGCTTACCCAAAGAACAGAGCTGGTTGACTGTGCAAGTACAACAGTCTCCAGAAAACGATCCCCCTTCACATGAGATCACAAGGGATGAGATAACCAGGACCTCCAAAGAACTGGTGCTAAGAGAACTGTATTCTTTTCTGCCATTACAGCTGAGGGTCCAAAACTCTGGTAGGTAAGCTTTCAAAGGTTATTAACTTGAGTACTAATAAATCGGATGATATAGAGAAGTGTGGCATGAGTAGGCACAAGATGGCTGCTGCCGGGTGGAGCTATGACTGCTCCTGCTGAACACCACTCGCTATCTCCTTTGCCGTGAGGCATCAGGGGTCCAGCCAAGCAGAGATGAAAAGAAGAACCTCCACAAGAGTGTTGTTGTATGTTGGGGTTGCAAGAGGCCCCTTAGAGGTATGGTGACCTAGTGCAAAGTCCCCCAACTCCTTCGCTCCATGTGATTCCTGAGGCCTACCTGCACCTAGCGGACTTGGCCAAGACTGGTGCAGCTTGTGGAGCCCACGACCAAGGCTGCAACCTGGAGACATCTACATGATTGGACAGCTAAGCAGTGTCTCATGATGAACAGCTGTATGGTTGTGCGCTACAGACAGAGGAACTTGAAGATGCTGCTTCCTATTAGTGTGAACCACATGAGAGACAGAATGAGAGAACAGGAGGGGGCATGTGCTATTACATGTCACACGATGGCCCAAGTAGCTGTATTTAAGATACTCCTCCAGGTGAGACCTCCTAATAGAGCTAATGTTGTCACACTGTGCCACACAACTTCCAACCTTAGGACCCAGGCTTCCCCAGGACACACTTGCTTATGGCAACATTTGAATGACTTGCACTGGTCTTTTTAGCCCACAGCATACCCAGATTACTCGCCTCTTTTGCCCTTTTTTTCATCTGATCATTTGTGACTCCATGATCAGGACACTACATTGATGATCTTGAGACACTCATGGGATGTTTCACTTCACTGGGGCACTCTTGCTACCACAGTACTGACCATCATATTAGACTGTGTAAAAACATGCTGCCACACTCATAGATGCGTTCAAGTCTGCATCATCTCACAGCAGCACCACCATATTTGATCCATAATTTTTCCTAATTTTGTAGATTGTAGATTGTGGGGGGTATATTTACCACAATAGTGGTGAATGGCAGCGCAGCAAGTTACCTTGTTGCGCTGCCCTGCACCATAGGGAAAGGGCAGGAAAAATCAACTCAAATGGCCACTTGCTCTTACGCAACAAATGGTGCCGTTCGCAGCAGATTTTCAGCTCTGCTTGCGCTAACAGGGCTAAATTGTACCGTGAGCTGCATATTTTCCACCACTTGGCAGAATTCTGCAGAATCTCACCAAGTTTTTCTGTAACACTGCGAATTCTGTGGAGTGAAACTCCTCGAGGCCCGCAACCCCTAGTCTGGAATTAGCAAGCCTATGCTCAGGTGCCTATTACCCCTGTACTCTAGTGTTAGTGAGCAGTCTTTTTAAATCAGTTCATTTGTTCTCACCTGAGTTTCTTTCAGTCTGTTAATGCTCAATCTCACCCTCCATTGGGCGGAACCTGTCTTTTTAATTCAGTTCACTGTTTCTCACCCAAAGATTCTCGTTCCTTCCATCATTGGGCCAGTGCTTCTAGTGTGCCTGCCTGGCTCTTCTGAAGCTCATTTGCTCGCTCACCCTCATCCTGGCAAAGTGCAAGCCAGCAGTTCTTCTCAGCCTCCTCTGCAGTTGTGTCTGAGTGATGCGGCCACTGTCGGAGATGGCTGGTCCAAGGAATTCTGGATCTTCACATGGCTGGACCGGAGGGTGTTTGGTGCAGCTCTACTTGGGCTGTTCGGTTCTGGATCAGTGCAGCCATGCATGCATGGGCTCAAGCACATGGTTAGGACTCATGCACACCTCACTGGTTACAATGTGTAATACAGCTTCAAGCATGCCAAGCTCTCAGGTCACACAGCAGCTCTGGGTCATGATGCCACCAGGTGCAGGTGTAGCAGCTTCAGGAAACACTGTGGTTTCGCCATTCACGTGCATCAGCTCAGGACATGCTGCAACTTCACAGATTGGGCTCAGTGGCTGAGGTCATGCTGCAGCTTTACAGTTCCTGCCAGGAATCACATTATAGAGTCTGGGGTTTGCCGACACCAGGGCACACAGATTGCTCTACTCAGTTCCCCTCTTCTGCAGACCCACTCCCAGGGACTCACATAACCTTGCATCTTCTGGACAGTCACTCCTCCTTTAGGGTTGGGAGGCTTCTCCATCTCTCAGTAAGTAGACTGGTTTCAAGACTGGTAATCAGCTCTTGCAGCAACGGGTGGACTCAAGTGATGTCCTCTCACCTCTGAGAAGCTGGCTATCAGGCAGACACTAGATCTGATTGCACTCTGCGGAGCACTCCCTTCCTTGGTCTTAGAGAACTTGGAACTGGAACAAGTGGCTCCATGGCTTCCACGTTTATAAAGCCAAAGCAGACAGGAGATGTAAAACCGCTGTCTTCACTTTCAGAATCAGTTTAATGTGGTTTTGCTTTTAAGTTTCCTCTCCAGGCTGCTCTCAAGACACAGCCTTTGTGTAGAGTGATGCTTCTCACAGCAGGGTAGTATCCAGTCTGGAGCACCCACAACAGAAATAAATGTAACATCACACTCATTACAGTGAGCATGCAAGGTCCAATGTTTTTGAGATTATCTTTATGATTATGTCAACCTAATATTGAATAAATATATGTTGATACTTTTATATACACATGTTACAGAATACTTTACTATAGTAGATAGGATTTTAGCTTTGCAGTGTACACTACGAACAATTTAAAGATTTCCTCACAGAAATATCATAAAGATTAGATCTTGAATTCTCACTGCGGTGAGTGTGATAATAAATTCTGAAATAACCTATTGGAGTTTTTAAAGTCTGTTTTCTACAAAAAACCTTTCAGTCCATATTCCATAAAAATTCAGGAGTATATATGTGTAACAATAATTAGACTTTTAGAATTCTTTCCAGTGGTTGGGATTATGAAACTTAGTCATCGTTGTAAAAGTGTTTAATGTTTCATATGTTTTGCTTGAACACTACGGGCCCGATTCACAAAAGTAATCTGAGACAAAATCCTAACTTTACGACTTTCGGTATTCACAAAAGGCATTTAGGAGTAGTAAAGTTAGGATTTTGTCTTAAGTTTGTCTTAAGTTTTGGTCTTAAGACAAAATCCTAACTTAAGATTAACTTAAGTTTAACTTAAGTTTAACTTAAGACCAAAACTTAAGACAAACTTAAGACAAAATCCTAAGTTAAACTTAAGTTAAGCTTAAGTTAAACTTAAGTTAGGATTTTGTCTTAAGACCAAAACTTTAGACAAACTGAAGACAAAATCCTAACTTTACTACTCCTAAATGTCTTTTGTGAATACCGAAAGTCGTAAAGCTAGGATTTTGTCTCAGATTACTTTTGTGAATTGGGCCCTATATCATGTATTGCAAGTGTCACATTAATTATGCAATAACATGCATTCTTATTTGGCACAAATTACAATTTAGGGTGAAGTGTGACATTTTTTCCCAGTGGTGAGATATTATGTGTTAATAAATTAAAAACAAAAGCATAGACATATTTTTTTCATAGTCAGTGCATTTCAAAGAACCAAGGGAAAAATGCAGTTTATTTCCCACCTATCACGAGAATTGCGTTTTTTCAGGACTAAGAGAGAGCAGTTCCTATGTTAATACTTTCACAGGTAATAAATGTCCATGATTTGGTCAAAAATCTTCGCTGATATAGGATGTTGACACGTTTTGACACTTTCTTGTATTGTCAGGGTCATAAAATATGTAACACCCATTCTAACTGAGCTATGTTGGAAAGAAGGACTTCAGGCGATGGTCAGCCTTACATCTCTCTTTATGGGGCAGGGTCCAACTCATGAAAATACATTGCACTTTAATTATGTATTCACAATGTTCCCATTATCTATCCCTTGTTCTGTGCTTTTGGAGATTGACTCTAAAACAAAAGATGTAAATCCACAAAACTCCATGCAACTATAGTTTCCCGAGGCGTTCAACTACCACATATGGAGTCATAGTACCTGGCCTATCAGCTTGCACACATGGCTTGTTTACCACCCTTCTGCCTCAACAAATCTGTCTGGATCTGAATAGAAAGAGGTCTATTAGCCTTCAAAGTGCCCCTGAAACTGCTATATTGTATCACAGAAGGGACTGCGGCAGGGTATCACCCTATCTTCCACACCATGGCGTTGGCTTGGTGGTTTGCCCACAACTGATATGGGGTTGACTGTAACCTATACTTGGGAGACCCGCTATGGGGAAATGTGAGCCTCAAAATGAGCAACAGGGAGATTTTCTGGAAAGACTAGACAGAGGTGAGCATCTGTACTATCAATGACCTACTTGATGGTTGGTGCTTGAAATGCTTTGATGAGGTGAGTAAGTACTTCGTACTACATCCCTCAGTTATGGAAATTGACACAACTCACCCATTGTTTATGCTTTAAACTAGACACCCTGACATACACCTTTCCTGTGTTGCTCATACAGATGTATTTCAGAGTCTGCAGCAAATTAAAAAGTGTGGTATCTGACTTATCTGAAACTGTAATTGACACTCTTTTCTCTACGCCGAAGGCTAGCGCAATCAGGGCCAAATAGTGGGTAAAGTTCTCATCCCAGTTTGATGATGAGGAATGGTCAGACATACTTTTACTCCATGGCATGCTCAGCTACTTTAGAATACTCCATGCGTTCCACTGGTCCCATTTCGACTACGTTCAGCCCACATGAGCCCGATCGCAGCGTGCTGGAGGTGCGGATAACCCGGATGTGACATACTGCGCATCTATGTTCTTTCCACAAAAACTCATATGCTACTGGTCTGAGACAGAATCGTTTTTTAGATCCTTTATTCACTGCCTCCTCCTTCTCTCAGGGCTGCTGGTCATGCTGCACACCATGGCTGAGATTGAGGAGATCACTGCACACTGGTGATGGCTAGTCATGGAGTTCACCGTTGCTGAGGTCTGCTTACAGAGACTCTGGAGGACTCCACTGGTCCCAACACACTATGACTGGATGAAGGGAATGATGGTCACGGAGCATGAATGCATCATATGCAAACTTACCAATCAAATGGAAAATTTGGAAATGATTTGGAGACTTTGTGGGACAGGAGTCATGATTGATTACCAGCGTCCTGACACCCCCCGGCGATGCACCTCAACTCCTTCAGGCTCCTTTCTGAGTGCAACATACTACCTTGCACATCTTTACTACATACATAGAGTTAGCCCATATTTTACTTCTTACTTGACACTGGCAAAGTCACTCACTCACAAAGTGTTCAGCGCATGTCTGTACTTTGACCCTTTATCTCACACTTGATTGACAAACTGCACCTTGGAATGTAACCATTGGCCTCTCCCCCTAATACTTCACATATCTGTCTCTATTGTGGCTCCACCCCTAGTCCACTAGCATCCTGTGGTTATTGCACAGGTATTGCTCTACTAGGACATATACTGCATGATAGCAACTGACCACCCCTACAAAATCTGCCTCTGCAGATTTCATTGCCCCAGGACTCCTGCTTGTATAACTCTCTCATTCCTCCTTCCCACCCCGCCTTTTTTTCTAACCCTTAGTAAATTTATTACCATTCTGGTAAGGGGCTTCAGGGGAGGAGTGTGTGGTGGAATCCCCCCCCACCCCCATATGTACTGTCAGTCGAGTAACATTCCGCAGGTGGCTGACTGGTCCTGGTACCTGCACGGTGACTGTTCAACTGTTGCAGAGTACAACATTGTTAAAGGGCTGAGGGCAGGGGGCAGATGCGGTCTGAAATGGGGGCTGTGCACAGACAGGCCTGTGTCACTTTGACCCCATGTAATTCACCTCAGTGAATGGGTTTTACTTTATCACTCAATCAAACAACTTTCCTCAGACATTTGTTTGAGCCCGATCTAAGAGATCATTGGATGAGTCAGCGATCCTGCTGTGTTCTTACTGCATCCTCCGGGTCTAACATTCAGTCACATCTTCAGTTTTACCAAGTACCCTGCTGCTTCCAACTCCAAGCTGATGGTGCCTGGGGATGATGGTGGTAGGTGCTGCTCTTCTTCCACAGAAAACTCTATCTGCTGTGTGTGAATATGAGTGTGTGCAAGTGTGTATGCATGTAAATGTGCATGAGTGAGTGTTTGCTCGAGCGTGGACATGTCTGTATGAACATGTGGGCCCATGAGCATGTATGCACGCTTGTTTGTGCACATGAGGAGTCTGTGTATGCACATGAGCGTGTGGGTGCATATGTGAATGGGCACACATGAAAGTGTGCGTGTGCAGATGATTGTGCACTTGAGTTTGCGAGTGTGTGTGCTTTAGAATGTACTTATGAGTGTGTGTGCACAAGTGTGTGTGTGGACATGATATTGTGTACACGTGCACATGAGTGCGTATGTGCTGATGAGTGCCTGTGTGTGTGCACAAGAGTATGTGGGTGTAGGAATCTGTGTTTAAATCTCAGCAGCTCACTCAGCCTTTCAAGCTTTGGAGGTCGATAAAATGTGTGCCACTAAGTTGTGGTAAATCTTCGGTTTTGCAAATACTTGTTATATGTATTCAAGAGTGTGTGCAAAGAGTGTGTACAGTGAGAGTTTCTGCCCATGAGTGTGTGTACATGGGCGTATGAGCACATGAGTTTGTGTATGTGTGTACATCCGTGTGTATCAGAACTTGTGTGTGTGCATGTGCTGAACTCTGTGTTCGAATCTCATCAGCTTTAATCTGCCTTTTATGCTTCTGAGGTAAAAAAATGAGTTCTGTAAAGTCGGATAACAATAAACATCTTTTATTGGGTAACTGTGTTCTTTTGCTAATACACATGTGTAAGTGCAGAGTCTGTGCCTTTAAGTGTTGGTGTGTGTGTGTATGTGTGCGTGTGTGCACACACATGCGTAAGTGCCTGTGTCTGTCACAATGGTTGGTGCAGCACCCACAAGTCTAAAACTGAGTGCATAAGCTAAACTAATGTTTTGTAAGTCATGAATGGCTTCTCCAAGTAGAGAGCTAAGTGCATTAGCATCTGTATGTCCGTGGGTATATCAGTCATAGTATGGGGCAATAGTATGGGGCAGTGCATATACTTTGGCAAAGCTCCTTGTGAGTCACCGAGACATGGAATGAAGTCCTTTCCAAAAGGGCGCTTCTCTGATTGCATGAACAGAAGCATCCACAATTTGATGTGCCAAGTGAAGATTCAAGAGATGCCTGCCCATTGTACTCTACATGCTGGAGATTGCAGATGGTTGTGGAGCTGTTTAAGTGGTCCAGGTGAAGAGTTCTAGAGTAGTTTGTCTGGAACGCTTACTCTCCTGCAACAACAAAAGAAACTTTGATTCTTATTTTGAGTTTGGCGGATGTAAGATATTCACAGACATTTGGCAGATGTGCCACCCACCCTATTTAGATTCATGCAAATGCTATAAAGTATTTACATTTCTATATACCCTAAATAGTGTGGACTGGACATCTGCCAATTTTTGATGGTGGTCCCTCATCTCCAAATTTTATAAATATAAGAAATTGGGTTACTGGTTGAGGGGAGTGAAACCCTACTCAGACAGCAACCACAATCCTTGTCAGGGTGAAGTCACAAGCACACCCCAAATTAACCTGTGCTCAACCCTCTGGTAGCTTGGCACAAAAGCAGTCAGGCTTAACTTAGAGGCAATGTGTAAAGTATTTATGCAGCACTTCAATCAGTAATAAAGTGAAAGCACAACAGAAGAAAATTCGCTCACCAAATTAGAAAAATAGAGTAGCATTTAATAAATAATGTGAGACCAAAAAAACAAACATCCGATCATAGAACCGGAAATATGTAATTTAAAAGAATCAAGAGAAAATAGCACCAAGAAGCACAAAACGCCAACTGTGGTTATCTGGTTGTGCTAGACCAGGGCAAAATCACAAGTTCAGATCGATCACGATAGAGCTTGGGCTGTCTACAGGGACCCAGTTAGGCCCGCTGAACAAGAGTACCTTAAATCCTGGTTGCGGAGCATTGTGAAGTCCCAGGTCAAAGATGCGTGGTAACGCGGCAGTTCGTAGGAGCTGCGAGGCTGTGATGCAAGGTCCCTCATTGTCATTGATGATGCAGTCGACGAGGGGCTTTGAAATCGAAGTCCCGAGTTGAAGTTGCGTCGCAAACTGGTTGGTTCAGAAGAAGCTGTAGGGCTTGCAATGAGGAATCCTGCATCCTTGAGGATTCTGTCAATAAAAGCTTGCGATGCTGTGGCCTGCGTTGACGAGGCGTCGTGCATGTACGGTTCCTGGGAGGCTGTGGGCAGCTGTGCGAAGTCATGCACCAGGGATGCATCACACAGCGGTTCTGATGCAAAGTTTAGTAAGGTAATTGTCAGGGCGCATTGTCCCGGTGTACACTGATAACTGGCAGAGGGAATCGGAGTGAGAAAGGCACTCCGGGGCAGCAAGAACTCCAATTCCCATCATCCTTCACGTTCCTGATGTATCGTGCGGTCTTGGCGTGCGGTCAAGAAAACAGGATATAGCAGAAGGACGCATCCACTGAGCTGCCGATTATTTTGTGGATTTCTGAAGCCGCAGATTCTCAAGAGGAGGTCCGGTCCGGTAAGGGTGCCCGTTGCACCAACTTTTGTTCTTTCAGGAAGGATCGTTATTGTGTTGGATTATATCACCAGTCTTGTTCGTTTTCTCCCATTGGCGAGACCGCCATTTTCGTGTCTATCTCATGCGGGGGAGAATATTGTGGTATCCTCATGATTCAGCCCGCGATACCTTTCGCCCTTACTATGGGGTAATTAGACATGGATGCGTTTTCAATCTCCTCCGCTCGCGAGTCGTAGTTCTTGGGACTCATGTGGAGGAGAACTCTTTTGTTGTTTCACATCTAAGATATACTAGGGAGGAACTGATCTCCCGCCTTGAAACTGTATAGGCATTATAGAGCTTTGCGGGCTTGGAGATTAAATAGTCCTAAGCTCTCTTCGTACTCTCGGGCTTACGATTGTAGAGTAAAGGAACTCCCAATCGTGATCATTGTTATATTTTCTTTGAGTATTGGTAATGTACTTCGCTCACTGGGAACTATTGCTATGAGCATTTACATAAGACTCTACAATCTCTTATAACCAGGATTTTTACCACGGGAAAAGAGATTAAACAGTGGCCTTTTCTTTTGTGTGTTCTTCTCTGTTCCTTACAGGGGAGATCAGTAGGGGGTGATCAGGAAGTCAGTCACCTTGTGCACTTTCGAGTTCGTCCAACTCCCCGAACTGGGTAGGTGAGGCGTTCTAGATGTTGCATATGGTTCATAGTGCTTGTGACTGCTTTATAAAAGTATTTACGCATATTCTTCAGGTTGTTATTTCTCCATGACAGTATTCGTGTTGGTACCCTGAAACCACCCTCTCATCTCTCCTGGTATAGAGTTGCTTCTTTTCCTTTACAGGTAGCTCTTACATACCTTTCACATACTCCTAGACCTAGCAGCTAATAATGGGGTTAAACGATTAGAGGAACAAGAATATTTACTAATTTTCATTGTCATTCTCAGATCTCCTTTCCTGCAGTTCCTACCCTTTCCTTCCCCCGCTTGACCATCCCACTAGTCCGAGTTATTCTATATATTCCGGACATGGGGCAGATGTATGACCGGGGCATTTAGCGACTCGCAAATTGTGCTCAATTGCGAGTCGCAATTTGCGAGTCGCTAAATGCCAAGTACAACAGTGTCAGAGACACTGTTTGCGATTCCCAATGGGGTCGCAAATTGCAAACCTCATCAATATTCATGAGGCACTCGCAATTTGCGACCCCATTAGGAATGACTGGCCCTCCCAGGTATGGTGGCCTGCTGGGCTCAGCAGACCTCCATGTCTGGGACTGCTTTTCAATAAAGCAGGTTTTTTTTTTAAATGCAGCCCATTTTCCTTAAAGGAAAACAGGATGCATTAAAAAAAGAAAAAATGAAACGTTTTCATTTCATTTTTAAGGGCAGGTAGTGGTCCCTGGGACCACTGCCTGCCCCTAAAAAATATTTTTCCCTGTATTTGCAAAAGGGGAAGGGGTCACCTGGGAGCCCCTTCCCATTTGGGAGTGCATTACCACCTTCTTGAAGAGGGTGATAAATTGCGAGTGCTTTGCGACCGCAATTGCGGTTGCAAAACATACTTACATAGGGTAGCAAGTCGCAATTAGGAAGGGACGCCCTTGGAACGCCCCTTCCTAATTGCGAGTAACAAATCCTATTTAGCGAGTCGCAAATAAATTGCGACCCGCTAAATAGGGTTTGTACATGGCCCTATTAGTTTTTGCGTGCATAAACGGGTCGCTAACCCGTTTGCGCATGCAAAAATGGGTCGTACATCTGGCCCTCAGGGGTGACGAGATGTGGACCCCTCTAAGCATTGGCACTACCCTGTGGATATTACGGTGAACCGTGACAGTAATGCACCGTGCAGTGGCTCCAATGTGAAGTTTTTGGGAGGCAATTTGTCACAATGTGTCGGTTCTGCTGTGGCCACCTTCAGGCCCACTTCCAAGGATCCAGGACTGGGATGGCCCACTTGGGAGAGTAAAATCACAAGTTCACCAGCATGGCCCACCAGTAGCAACTGGCAAACTGTAACTGCTAGACTCCAAGAGGAAAATATTTTGCCAAAACCAAACACTTTCAAATATGAATTGGTGAATATCCCACTTTCAAGGTAATGGCCTTGATTTCTAACTGGTATAAAATGCAGAATGAAAGTCAACATTCCATCTACCTTGCACACAGCTGGTAGAGTCCGGGTGCTGAGTTCAAGATGGAAGAAGCCTGTTCTGTCCCTGAGGCCTCTGATCAGGAGGCCAGTCATCTAGCCCTTGGAGTCACTCTAGTGGTACTGGGTTGATGATGTAGGTCCAGTCCTTCTCCCTCAGGCAGGAGGGCAGAAGAAAAACACACCAGGGCAGCAGAGTGGCAGTCCTTCTTGCTGGGAAGCAGCACAGCAGACCTTCTTCTGAGTCTTCCACAGGTCCAGATGTGTACTGACGAGTTGGGGTCTGAGGTCCAATATTTATGTCTGGTGTCCTCTTTAAAGTAGGAGAAGCTTCTAGAGGTTTCCACCTTATAGAGGTGCTTGGAATTTCCTGCCTCCCTGCCGTGGCCCCAGCTTCGTGGGAGTCAGAAAAGACATGTGCCAAACCCTTTGTGAGAGTGCTCATGCAGAGCCTTTGTGATGTGCATCTCTCCCCCTGTTTAAGTCAGTGTGACCCATCCCTCCAACAGCTAGCTTCCTTTTGTCTCACTGTCAGGAAGCAATACACATAGGTCAACTGCCAGCTACACCTAGTCATGTGACCCAGGTTCATGCTGCAGTCACCAAATGGTTGGAGATGAAAATGCCAACTTTCTAAAAGTATGCAAAAGAAAGCACTGTTCTCGTGCTTGTTTCTGCCGCACTGCGAAAGTCGGGAACTTGTCCCTCCATAAGTATCAAGTTCATCCTGGTATTCAAATGTACACCCATATTCACTTGCTTTCACCAGCTGTTGTTTGTAACATATCCTTTCTCTTCTTCATCACAACGGAGACAGCGTGAGTCAATTTGTAATCTTTATTTAACATTTCTAATACCAACTGTATGCCATCAAAAGCTTCGTACAGCAGTACGTACAAATTGATCTCAATTTAGGTTTGAAACTCAGCACGAAATGTATTTCTCCAATGCATTTCGAGCCCCTCAGGCTCTTCGTCAGGAGTTCTAAAACAGATAGAGTAAACAACTTAACCATCTAACATGTGATATAACGTGCAAATTAACTAAATCAAAGCTCTAATTATATAAACACATAGCCCACATCATACTCCCGATTTTATCCAGCAGTCATAGAAATCATCATAAACCTACCACACCCACAATTACCCAGACCCAGTCAGCTTAACCTGCAACTCATGCTCTCCTTTCAACCCGTGGCTACTCTCTCTTTCTCGCTGTTCTCCCCTTTCTTCTTGCTTAATACTCTCCCTCACCTACACCAGGTTCCCCGTATAGTTCTCTCAAGCGAAACTTGTTAAACTTGTCAACAATATCTTAACCCTCAACCTCTACTCCATAGATCCACTCGTACTTCTACGAGTGCATGGAGATAAGCATGAAGAGGTGAGACTGCTGCACGCAATTTTCTGCAAGTGGAAAGAGTGAGAGATGAGGTCAAGTAGGGGGAGGGCATTACAGCAAGGAGTGGATCTATGGAGTAGAGGTTGAGGGTTAAGATATTGTTGACAAGTTTAACAAGTTTCGCTGGAGAGAACTATACGGGGAACCTGGTGTAGGTGAGGGAGGGTATTAAGCAAGAAGAAAGGGGAGAACAGCGAGAAAGAGAGAGTAGCCACGGGTTGAAAGGGAGAGCATGAGTTGCAGGTTAAGCTGACTGGGTTTGGGTAATTGTGGGTGTGGTAGGTTTATGATGATTTCTATGACTGCTGGATAAAATCGGGAGTATGATGTGGGCTATGTGTTTATATAATTAGAGCTTTGATTTAGCTAATTTGCACGTTATATCACATGTTAGATGGTTAAGTTGTTTACTCTATCTGTTTTAGAACTCCCTGACGAAGAGCCTGAGGGGCTCGAAATGCATTGGAGAAATACATTTCGTGCTGAGTTTCAAACCTAAATTGAGATCAATTTGTACGTACTGCTGTACGAAGCTTTGATGGCATACAGTTGGTATTAGAAATGTTAAATAAAGATTACAAATTGACTCACGCTGTCTCCGTTGTGATGAAGAAGAGAAAGGATACGTTACAAACAACAGCTGGTGAAAGCAAGTGAATATGGGTGTACATTTGAATACCAGGATGAACTTGATACTTATGGAGGGACAAGTTCCCGACTTTCGCAGTGCGGGCAGAAACAAGCACGAGAACAGTGCTTTTTTGCATACTTTTGTATTACCTGTGGTGGGCGATCCACAGCACTGACCGCACGCATTTCTGAATTAAGTCTTGAAGCATGGTGTCACATTAAGGGAAGGAGTGCATTCTCAATGGATGTTTGTTTGCCTCGCAACTTTCTAAAAGTAGCATTTTTGGAATTGTGGCTAAAAATCTGACTTATCATTAAAGAGGGCTTTAAATTACAATTCTGTAGACAACAAACTTAAACTGTCCATCTGCTACCAATTAAAAGTTATCACTTATTAAGTAAAATAAGATAAGCCAATGTTATCATATGGGAGAGGTAGGCCTTGCAACAGTGAAAAACAAATTTAGGAGTTTTTCACTACCAGGACATGTAAAACTTAAAAGTGCATGTCCAGCTTTTTAAATATGTCGCACCACACCCTCTGGGATGTTCAGGGCCTACCGTAGGGGAGACCTAATGTTAGAAAAACAAAGTAAGCAAAAACAGGAGGCTGGATGTAAATCGCCCACGCCAAGAATGTCAGGTCCAACAATAAATGAACCCCTTTGCAGTTCCATTCTCAAATGGCTTCCTATCCTGAGCCACAATCTCCTTATCTCACTTCAGCATGCTGGGCATCATTACTGGGTATTGAGATGTCCCCCATAATGGACTCTGAGGATGAAAGTCACTTAGGATTTTGTAAAGACTTAGGAAGTGTAGAGAGTATTACACTTGGGACTCTCTATAAGTCCTGAACAAGAGGTTTCTGATTCCTTTCTAGTGAATCCACGTTCTTCTGCCTCGAAAACCTGTGAACCTTTCGAGAAGGGTGCCATAAACTCCTACTATCCCACAAAGACAATAATTGTACGTCCATGATCACTGGTTCCCAAAACATCAGGCTCTGTAGTTTCACTGACATGCTCACCAGTAGCAACAGGCGAACTGTGACTGCTAGACTCCAAGAGGAAAATATTTTGACCAGAACCAAACACTTTTAAAATATGAATTGGTGAATATCCCACTTTCAAGGTAATGGCCTTGATTTCTAACTGGTATAAAATGCAGGATGAAAGTCAGCGTTCCATCTATCTTGCACACAACCTTCCAAAGGAAGGGGCCATGTTACCTGCAAAGGTTACCCTGCTTTTTTATAACAGAGTATACAACACCCTAACAACCTGCCAACCAATGTCACAAAAATATGGGTACATGATCGTCAAGAGAATAAGGCTTAAGGCTGTAAGATGCTCTTCAACCATCCCTGAGAAGACAGCCAAGCTGTAATGATCTTCAGTTTCTGGACTGGAGTTGACAACATCAAACTATCACACGGAAGGGTATCCTAGTGTTGAGCAGGTGTGAGTCTAGCCACACCTAGGGCACTGTGGGACTACTCGAAAAGCCAGGTTGTCAGCTTCTTGTGAAATTCAAGAAGTGAGGAGGAGGCTCTTATGTGTATATTATTCCAGTGGGGCCCTGTGCAAATAACCCGGCCTAGCATCAGACTGGGATCTTAGACGTGGACTTTCATTGATTCCAAGAAATAGATCATTGTCCAGCCTATAAATATTTCTGTGGAGAACATCAAAGAGAACTGACTGCCTAGCTCAATACCTAGTATTTGTACAGGGGATGGTGATGGCAGGATGTGGGCATCAGAGAAAAGTCACCAAGATCCTGCATTTAAGTTTGCCTAAGTACATATCTGAAGCCCATAAATGCCATGCACATGTTTTTGACTGGAGACCTTGCCTTGGACATTTTTTAAACTATGATCTGTTTTAAAGAATGCAGTTAAAAAATGTTTTATTCAATCCCTCAATCCAAGCATGCAACATATTACTGGAGTGGCAGAATGCCCTGCCTCGTGTGCCTACATGCTAGTGTATTCCATACGATTGTAGCACTGCATTGTACTACTTTGTAAAAGCAGCACTGTGTCATGTGCTTGGCTTATGCAGCTGTCAAGCATTGATTTAGTATTCAACTGGTCTTTGTAGTATATTCTGGGGCGCACATTTGTGTTGCTTCTGGGTGTTGTTGTATGTATTTATTAATGCTACCAAGAAAGCTCCTTACTCTACCAAATAACAGACAAATTTGGCTAACCCTACCCCAATGCAAACCATGCCCCAGGTCCCCCACTGTCTTGTTTAGTTGGGCACACTATGGGGCATATTCTCAAGGAGCTATCGCCTAGTTAACGGCACGTTAACGCAGCCAAATTAGCGATAAAGTTATCGCCCCATTCACAAGCTGGTGCTAACAGCCCATAACACCAGTTTACCTGCGATAGCAGTCGCAAAAAACATCGCCACAGAGGAACCCGGCAACTAACGCTAATGAGATGCAGAGTAGGCGTTCCCGAGCAACAACCCGCGACAATACCACAACACAACATTCTCAACGGCCAGCCACATTGGCGATAAGAACACAAAACAGACGATACGGCGCGTTACCAGCAGGAAACTAACACCTGCTCTGACCTGGTGCAAAGTCGGATGACAACCTGCACAAGAAAAGGGAGCCCAGTTCACAGCCACACCTGAAGAACAACAGATGCCATGGAGCTACTCCTCATGCAGAGGGCCACAGCATCCACCCCCACCACCTCCAGGACCGCCACCCCCCGCCACCGCCCCCGGACCACCAGAGAGGCAGCGCAGACAAAGACAGCGGACCTTCCGGAAACACACCAGCCTCACAGACCTAACACCAGAGAATGTCATTGCCCACTACAGACTCAAAAGGTCAACCATCCTCCGCATCCTGAACATCATTGCCCACAGGCTGACGGTACCAACACAGCGGACAACCAACATCCCACCTCAGACAAAGCTGCTGGCCGTGCTGCACCAGTTGGCCTCTGGGACATTCCAATCAACAACCGCCAGAGTCGGAGGAGTCTCACAGCCAGCCCTATCCAAGTTCCTCAAACCTGTCCTGGATGCCATCACCAGCTTGGTACCCCAGTACCTATACTTCCCCCACACTGCGCAGGAACAGCTGGAGACCAAGCAAGGCTTCTACGCCATAGCTGGCTTCCCGCATACTGCGGCAACCTGGGCTGGCCATGTACATGAGCCACCAACGGCATGGCACCTCAGCTACACAATGGCAGTATGTGGGGAGAGGTGGGAACCAGGCATGTGCGAAGGAGGCAAGTGATCCATGAATGCGAATGCACACAATGCCAAGTGTGTCATGGAAGTGCTGGACAGACCGCAGTATGCAGACCACAGACAAATCCATGTCAACATATACTGCTGGTGGTGGTAGTGTTGTGGACAGTGGACGCAACCATGTCACCCCAGTAAGTGGGGAAGATCTCGGAAATGTAGCTTGTTACGTCCCCCCTGTATGCGTGTGCGGAGTGGGCTTGCCTGGCGTACGCCAGGCCAGCGTAGGGGTGTGAAGAAAAAGCACGTAGACCTGGGCCTCTTCCGGAATGGCCAACATGTCTGCCAGGGCGGCGCCTCTCACCCCGCCACGAGGCCGACGGCATGTGCGGCGGAGCCTGTGATCCTGTGATCCTGTGTGCCTGCCGCAGCCCGGGCCGCTGGTCCCCGAACCAGTCCCATCCACCTTCTGCGCACGAGATCACAGTGTCGTTGTCAGGCTTGTGGACATGCGCAGACAGGCATGACAATGGTGTGCCGTAGGAGTGCAAGTGATGCAACCGCGCTGCGCACACTAGTGAATGGTCTTGTGGGGAGGGTGGAGCAGCTGTGAGGCTACGAGATACACATTGATGCCGCTCATTTGCAACAAGCAGTACATGTCATGCAGTAATCACAGAGTCACACATATCACGCACCAATGAACCAGTGAGCCTTCCAACACATCATGCAGAACCAACTTCTGACTCATGTCTCTCTGCACTGTCACAGGTGACCAGGGATATGCACTGTGCGCTTGGATGATGACACCCCTCCGAGCCCCGAACACACAGGCCCAGAGGCAGTACAATGCGGCCCACTGACAGTACAATGCGGCCCACTGACGCACCAGGGGCATCGTGGAACGCACATTTGGCGTGTTGAAGTCACGTTTCAGGTGCCTGGACGTCACGGGTGGGAGGCTCCTGTACAGCCCAGACATCGTGTGCAAGATGACCATTGCATGTTGTGTGTTGCACAACATATGTGTGCGCAGCAGGGCCCCATGGATACCAGTGCCAGATGCACCGGACGATGATGATGAGGATGAGGCAGGTGGACCACACCCCACTGCAGCCGCAGCAGGGATAGCCCGTAGGAACACCATCATTGACAATTTCTTCACATGAGCACGTCACATTGTGACTGTCCTTGGCAATCATGGGACAGTACTAATTGACCACAGGCACAGCATGTGCAAATAAATGCAATCTGAGTACACATTCCCTGGGTGCATGTCACTCATCTGTTCAGGGACATCACTCAGACAAGTGTGTGTGCGACAAGTGTTGCTGCAAGTTTTGTTATTTGTTCATGGATGGTGGGTGTGTCACCTCTGTGCAGGGTGGCTGTTTAGGGTGTCACATATTCGGGCTGCCAGTTCTGTGTGTCGCAGTTAGTGGGGATTCCCACTCCTAGGCTATTCACGTGTGTCCATGATAATTCCATTTTGGCTGCCATTTGTGTCCTACAGGTGACGACAGGGCTCCTCTTGGGGTCAGATATGTGCCACCATGATGCAGGGATGCCCCCTGTGACTCAGGTCCCACGACATGGGCAACATGTACGTAGGCGGGAGTCACTGCCCCTACCTTCGTCCACGCTTTCATGGTGGATTGGTCATGACACGTCTTTGTGCAGGAGGGGTTGCTTGACCCTCTGCAATTTGAAGGGGGGATGCGGATTCAATGTGTGTTCCATGCATGTTTAGGCATTGGCCTAGTTTACATGCAGACTGCATGTCAATGTACGTTGTGACTGTGAGGAGATGCCTGTTTGATGCGGGACAATGGTCATTTGTTCTACGTCACGGATGTGGGGTTGTGCTCGTACATTGTCATCTCACCTTTTTTTTACTCTGCTTTTATGGTGCATTTTCCCGCAAGACGCGTGGGATTTGCTGGCCTATCGCTGGTTACCGCAGATTTTTGTATCGCGTTTGGCATCATCGCTACTATTTTCGCGTTGGGGTTTCGCGTTTTACCAGCGTCGCGTTGGTTTGAACGCGTTCATTTGACGCGTTATCGTGTGACTATCGCATGGTACCGCCGTGTTGGGAATAGCACGTTAACACGGCGTTGTTTTCCCGCGATGGACTGCGATGTGCAGAGTTGCGTTAAGCTAAACTTGCGGTGGTTATCACACGTTCTTGAGAATATGCCCCATAGTTGCTTGTTGGGAAGTCTCAATCTCACACCCCCTTCATATTATTAACTAAGCTACGCCCTTGAATCAGGTAAGTTGTTTATTGTCATAGTATATATAGAGGCTGCT
Organism: Calotriton arnoldi; assembly: GCA_963921515.1. Taxonomy (NCBI): domain Eukaryota; kingdom Metazoa; phylum Chordata; class Amphibia; order Caudata; family Salamandridae; genus Calotriton; species Calotriton arnoldi. The sequence goes on along the minus strand of CAWUFW010004959.1, from coordinate 1,253,218 downwards.
GCCCTGACTGAACATCTCGCTGGATTTTTACATTGATTAATGTGCTTCACCATGGTTGTATCCACGCTTAAAGTTTAGTTCTTTTTGAGATCATGTTATAATTGCTGTGATAAAATCTACGATAAGAAATTATTTTGTTTTTTTAAAGTGGGTGATAGATGCACCTTTTATATAGAGTGCTTTGAAATTTAGAAGTACTTTATCACTTACAAATATTTGTTTTTTTGTTTTGTTACTTGTGGGTATACATCCAAACAAAACATTAATAACAGACATAATAATACAAAGTATTAAAAACATACTGTTTGGCATGGCATTAATACATTCCACATATTAAGAAGTACTTATATCGTTCCACTGTAAAATAAATTAATATTGTTATAGGCCATAGTGCGTACGACAGGATTCTTCAAAGTTGTCTTTTGTTGTTCTGTAATCGTCTGGAATATTGAAATACACCTGCTGTTGGCCAAAGTTTCAAAATGAATTAGAACATGCATAACAGTTTTTACCCTGTTAGGTAATGGGCGTATTTTCTCCACATCCTTCATGTGCCAAGAATATGTCAAATGGGAAGTTGGTTAAGTTAAACTTAATGATTATCACTATGTTTGTGATCTTGCATTTGTACTACACACAGCTGTCACTACTTTACCAATTTCTACTGTCCTGGGTTTGGTGTTTTTCTCCATTCGCCTTCGAATGCTTTGTTGTTGGCTTTGAGCGTTGCAGAACTTATGTGAATCCATTGTGCAAGTTTTTTTTCTCATGATGATCTTATCACATCACTTGCTTTTGACAGCCCGTTTCTGTTTGTTTTGTGGCCGCGGGGGTGCCGACCACAAATCCCTGCCTGCACTGCGGCTCTGACGCCGCCAACGTGATTTCGACGTGCCAGGAGGTGCATAAAGCTTGGCCAGGGCTCCCACAGCGCTGGAGCCCGTTTCTGTTTGTTTTGTGGCCGCGGGGGGTGCCGACCACAAATCCCTGCCTGCACTGCGGCTCTGATGCCGCCAACACGATTTTGACACGCCAGGAGGCGCATAAAGCTTGGCCAGGGCTCCCGCAGTGCGGGAGCCCGTTTCTGTTTGTTTTGTGGCCGCGCGGTGCGGACCACAAATACCTACCTGCAGTGTGGCTCTGACGGCGTCCACGCTATTTCGACGCGCCAGGAGGCGCATGAAACTTGGCCAGGGCTCCCGCAGCGCGGGACGCGCGCGGGCGTGCCCGGGCAAAGCCTGGGCCAAGGGCAGGGCCGTCTGTGCCCGACCGAGGCCGGGCCACCCCCCTTGCTTCTCCAAATCCAGGTACTATCAAGACATTTTTCGGCAAAAGCCCAGGATATTATTAGAAGCAACAGCAAAGGGGAGGGCTACATTTGATCAACGTGAAATAGCAGAGAAGGAAAACTCCTTTTAAGTAAGTCCGAATTGCTACCCCTGAAATACATGTTATTGCATTAGCATTAAGGTGGACTTGGACTGGACAGAACTTGAATTTTATAATCTGAATTTATAACCATTTTTATATTAAACTGCTTAAATAGCGGCATTACACAGTGTAAAAACGCGTAAGGGTTAATATATTTAATTTGATTTTAATACTGTACTGTACTGTATTTACGTTGACCTGGATTTACTTAATTGATTTTTACTAGTATTTACTTAGTACCTAGCACCTTGCACTTTGTAATTAGCACCTTGTATCTTTGCACTTTGCACTTTAAAGCCAAATTCCATATACCTTGTACTTGGTATTCTGTATCTTCGCCCCTCTTAACTTTATTTCGAATAAACTACCTGGTTATTACCCTATCTTAAGATACACCTGGGCAAGAGTATATAGGGGTGAAAATGGTTACGCGTAAGATGCAAAAACCTGATACCAACACCTCATGCACCCCACGCACTACCATTGACTCTTTTTTAGTTAGAGCGGTTAGTGCAATTACGGAGGAAATAGACAGAACAGAACGCTGTCTATCTTTGGGCCCTGGCATGAAGGCAGAAGGGTTAATAGGTGAGGCCAGTGGATTAGTGCTGAAAGATGGAGCACAGTCACAGCCAAGGGAAAAAATTACCCATACTGAGCAGCAAGGCACCTCTAGGATCACTGAAATCATATTAGAACCTGACCTAGAATCCCATACCCCGACTGACCCCCCATGCATGCATTCACCTGAAGGCTCACCCTCCCGGAAAAGGAAGAAAGGATGTAAGAAGAGCCAAGTAAAGTTGGGGACTAATAAAACCAGTAATAGAGTGAGAAAAGGTCCTACACAGAATCCAATAGATCAAATCTGTGTAAGTCAAAATGAACAAGGTAATGTAGTTATTTCACAAACTACACAAATTGTAGAGCGTTTAGTAACTAAGGTTGAAGAGTTATTAAAACCACTTCGTGATAAACTTGATAATTTGGCGAGCGAAGTGTTCAGGATTAGCGGCTTGTTAGTGAACACAAACGCCGGAAATGATGCAAGGAGGGATGCTGAAATGAGAGGCCCAATTGAACGCCAGCCCCGGGCAACAATCATCCTAGATAAGGCAAAAGGCAAGGAGTCAGATAGAGCTCTATTTGAGGGATCCAACAATGTAGCAACTGTAGGGAGCAAGAATGGAAGCAGCAAGTCAGTAAATTCTATCCCCCCCAGTCAACAAGCCTCGCTAAATCATCTCCACAAAACTAGAGGGGATGGGCTTGAGGCGGGCCAAACGACTGTGAAGCATATCAAACCAAGAGCTAACGTATCAAATGAGGGCAAAGAAGACGTATTGATAAATCTGCCACCTGAATGCTGCCCGTATGTTGCAGTCCTGGCTAATGTGCCCCACCTACAGCAAGGCCTAAGTGAAACGCATGATACATTAAGAAATAAAGTGGTACACTTGCTAGCTAAGAACTGTGGTTACCCGGTGGCAGAAGCAAACAAGATACTTTTAACGAGAAGAGTAAGTTAAATAAGAGCCTACAAGGAGACTGCATAATTTTTAATTTTAGAACCCTGGGTTGGGCTAGATTTACTCTGGACAGAGCGCCCTCGACCATTACAATTTGATCAGTATATGTTGTTACAACCGCTTGGTTACTTTTATAGACATCTAAGTCCGAGACAATTTAGGGAAGTTGATCAAGGCCATTCTTGTACAATCACCAACCTGTCAACTCATCCCCAATATGCAGACACAGTGTCAAATAGATTTCAAACCTTGAGTACTCTACAAGACATCGATTGACAAAGGGGTTCCCATTCCCCTAGCATTGAGCCCCTCCTTACAAGAAAAGATATAGCTGATTATGGTATAGAGGGACCAGTTGCTGATAAATCATTCGAAAATGAACCAATCGCTGTCACTGACACTGTAAACATGTATGTAGAGACCGCGCATATGAATATAGATAAAGCAAGTAAATGTGAGTCCCTTAATGTTAATTCAGGACAGATACTAGAAAATGGATATACAATTTCAACCTGGAATATCGCCGGAATAGCAAAGAAACAGGACTCACTTGGTTGGGTAGAATTTATTAACGAACATGATGTAATCTGTATGCAGGAAACTTGGTGTACAGACCCTATTTATACAGAAGGGTTTACCTCATACTGGTTACAGGCAGTACCCTCCCCCGCAGGTAGAGCGAAAGGGGGGCTCTTGACCCTTGTTTCTAATAAGCTACCGACTCTTGTTAAAAGAGCTGTTACAATTGGAGTACATTCTCAGATTATATGGTTGTCTTGTAAAGACGGTAGGGACGTGGTTATAGTTAATTACTATAACAATGTGTTTGATCAAACTCGCAGTAACATGGTAATTAAGTTAGACAAAGGGCTTGATAACTTGTTGAGTATGTCCAGGACTATTACCACAATCATATGGGTTGGGGATTTTAATACGCAAACATGTTCATTATCTATGACTAAAGTCTGCGGGTATAGGAATGACGAGGATGATGATTGTGTACACTTTCCACATAATGACTATGGCGGGGCTTTAAATACTATGATGGCCAAATACGATCTGGAATTGTTACAATGTGCCCGTGATACCTGTGGGGGTTTAATCACGACTTTTATAGGTAGAAATGCTGCATCCGTTATTGATCATGTGTTAATTTCTACAAGCTTAAATTTTATGTGTTCCACCCCAAGAATCGCCCAGTTAGCACTCAGTGACCACAACTGTATTATTATGTCTACCCATGCTTGGGGCCCAAAAGTTGTATCACAACAAAGTACTATCATTAACATTGCCCTATCGGACCGAATGGGACACGTATTAAATGGGAGGGGGTGGACCCGGCAAGGGTAATACATGAAATGGTTACTAAATGTGGTGCAGAGATTTCCTATTGTCTTAACAAAGATGTTAGTGCCCCCCTGCTGTTGGCAAATGTTAGTAAAATTAATCAAGTTATTGAATGGATTCTGACTGCCCCACCCAGGAAAAAAAGCAAACAATGTAGGGGCTGGTTTGATTATGCATGCTCCCAGGCTTTAAAACTATTGAAACAGGCCTTAAATAACAAACTAAGAAATAATGAATTAATCAAAAACCTACGTTTTAAATATAAATCAGCGCTGAAAAAAAGGAGAAGGGAGTTACAGGAGTCAGCGTGGGACAAGTTACAAATGGCAGCAGACACAACTAACAACAAGTTATTCTGGGAAACTGTTAATGCACCGTTCCTAAAGTGCGAGTCAATTCCTGAGTTACTATCACATGTTAATTGTGAAGCATGGGTGATACATTTTTCAAGTATTTTTAATCCCACATAATATGAAGGATCCAGGTCCCAAAGTCCTACACAGAGCAGATGGCCGGTTGTACCCCTAAATATTACATTAGAGGAGGTTCAGATGGGATTGACCGGGAGTAAGGGAGGGAAAGCACCGGGCCTGGATGGGGTCCCTATAGATGTTTATAAAGCAACTAGAGATTTATGGGGCCCCATCCTTACCAGAATTTTTAATGTAGCAGTGACAGCTTCCATACCACCGACATGGGGCCAATCAGTTATCATTCCTATTTTAAAAAAATGAAATAAATCAGAAGATAGAAATTATCGCCCTATTTCTTTACTTGACTCATCCGTAAAGGTGATGAGTAAAGTATTATTGGTAAGATTAGAAGAGTGGGCTAATGAGAATCAGATACTCTCTTCAGTTCAATACGGCTTCAGGAAAGGGCTCGGCACAATAGAGCAATGTATTAGTTTAGAACTTTTATTAGGAAAATACACGTGTGCCAAGCAGGGGAGTTTATACCTATGTTTCGCAGATCTTAGTAGTGCCTTTGATCTTGTTGATCATGCTATCCTATGGCCTATTCTGCTTGACCTTGGAGCACCCAAACCTATAATTTTTTTCCTGGCAAGGCTGTATGAAACACTCTCATGTAAAGTTCGATACGGGCAGTGTGGTGAGTGCACACCAAATTTTGCTGTTAAACGAGGCATCCGCCAGGGTTGCGTCTAAGCACCATTGCTCTTTTCAGTATTTATAAATGAGGTTGACAAAGCCCTTCAACTAGTGCAGGCGGATGCACCTCAAATTGCTGGTACTTCTGTACCAGTTCTGCTTTACGCAGATTATGCTGTGTTACTCTCTAGAACACTGGTTGGTCTCCAACGATTAATGGATAAATTTGGGATTTTTATTGCTAGTAGGAAATTACTAATTAATAAAGCAAAAACTTTTGCTATGGTATGTGGCCCTAAGCCCAAAAAATGCAAGATGTTTTACATCGATAGTACCCCAGTGGAAGTGGTCAACGGTTTTTGTTACCTAGGAAAAACATACTCGGGCAATGGGAGCTGGACGCAGGAGTTAACTAACATCCGCTCAGAAATTATTAAGAGTACACATGGGATCTTTCGATTCGCAAGTTAGGAGACCGCCGTATAAAAGATATGGTAGATATATATAAGGCTAGATGTGTCGCCATTGCTTTATACGGTGCAGGGGTTTAGGGCCATACTTGTAGCAAGATTTTACAACAGGAAGAAAACCTCTTTTTAAAACGCCTTTTCAGTTTCCTACCTCAGCTTCTACTTGAAATAACTCATCAAGAAGTAGGTTTAGATTACCTATCTGATCGGATTGCCATGCGCCCATTATTGTTATGAAGATCAATTTGGGCCAAAGATGAAGCCAAATTTATCCAAACTGTCATCAAGGATTGTCTCCTTCTGGATAAAAGCCTTTGTATCCTCTGGTTAAAATATATCTTTGATTTATATAGCGAATTATTTAAGCTTCCGATTCATGATGATCCAGGCCAGGTGATAAATCTATCTAAACAGGAGATAAGGGATACATTTTTGGCCCACAAAAAAGAGCTCCGCATGATGGAAGTAGGGAAGCAAACTACCTTTATATTCTATCAAACAATTGATATCAGGAAAGGATTTCAAGACTGTTTGTCTACAGTCACGAGGTCTTCACACTGCCTTGTTTTGATTAGACTTTGACTAGGAATAGTGCATCACCTAGTTTCCTTCCCTATTGCAAAATGCATCCAACTACCCCGTGCCCTTGTGACGAACTGTCAAAACAGAGTACTATGCACTTTATGCTCTTTTGTAATTTTTACTTGTATTTTAGGCGTTTTTACTTGAAACCACTTTTTAAAAAACATAACGTGAGAACAACCCATGCTGCTATGAAATTACTTGTTACTCTTGATGATCCAAGGATAAGTTTTTATGTTGCGCCATATATACAAAAAGCAATTGATGTAAGACAAGGAATTGTGCTTGTCAAGTGAAGTATATGGTATTCATAGGATTGATTTAAAAAAGTTTGTATGCTTTTATGGATGTTGTACACACCGAATAAAGCTTGTTTGAACTTGAACTTGACAGCCATTCTTAGAATGGTGGTATTGCTGATGCCAGGCAGTAGAAGGTTGCCAGAAGTGTCTCCATTGCATCCAGTTTCAGCTTCTGGCACGCAAACTCTGGAATTCTTGGAAGAAACAGCCAGTTTGAGATGCATGTTATGGGGTGTTTTGAAAGGAATGGCGGGATGGCAAGATGGCCGCTTCACGTCACGGGTAAACGGTCCTGTTACAAGTGTTGTTGACAATTCTATCAATCAACGATGTATCCTGCAAGTATGGGGTAGATTTACAAGCCCCTTGCGCCACTTTTGCGTCACTTTTCCCATGTTAAAAATGACGCAAAAGTGGTGCAAGGGCCTTGTAAATAAGCCCCTATGTTGGGCCAGTAAAGAGGTGTGTCGTTAAGATCTGACTAGACATTTTGTTGACGGTCAAACTGGTTTCTCGAAGCGTCTCCTACTACTGGAACAACACATTGCTGTATTTTTTAGTCCATGCATCTAACAACAACGGGAGGTGTAAGTGCAACGGTTTTGTTCATTATAAAAACACACAAGTCACCGGTCCCTAACAGTTCTGTCGATAGCAATTACAGCGCGTGCACAAGGGCTGTTCAGGTAAAGTCATCACTGCTAAGCTGTGCGCCCTGGGATCCCTGGCTGTTTAGCTGCCAGCTTTCTGCATGATTCGATTGGCAAATACACCCGTTAAATATGAATTTTAGGGCGCTCATTTTGAGGGGCTTCGATCTGTTTATTTTAACTCGGAGATTTCAGCTGCTGAGTGACAATCGTGAGGAAACAGAGGAATTACAGGGGCCATTGGACCCCGAATTACTGAGCCCCCAGTTAATTCCTCATTCCTAAAAGGACCCCCAGGGCGCCATTTGTAATAGTCGAGTATTGGTAATTCTGAGGCTAGAAAAATCTAGGTCATTGTCTGGACAACTTGAAATGAGGGCCTAAAAGGGATGATGCTACATGCCCCAGATAAAAGGACATGTCTGGCAAAGGGTGTGAACACGACATGGCGCCACTTAGTAGCTTTAGATCAGATTGGAACCTGGTACCTCTCCTCATGTAACCTCGTTCACATCACCTGTCAATCAGGCGTACTGTTACTTAGCACGTATTCACTTAGAACAGAAAATACAATAACTCTGTAACAGGACTCACACATAACACAGCAGTTGAATTACATGCCTGGCACACAAGCGCATACAGTCTGACAGACTCGCACAGAAACTCAACACCACTCCTTACGAACAGCAACCAAATATTAGAGAATCGCAGGCTCACACAAAGGAAATGCCCATGTTTTAACCTCTCTGGCATGCCTGCAAAGTATAAGATTCTTGAACAGCACAATCCACACAGACATCAACCACAGCCATACAACAGGACTGAAGTATCTCTTCAGACATTCATGGAACAGAATACACTAGCCCACAAAAACAGAACGCCACCAAACTATACCCTTCATTTAAAACCTTTCAGCCAAAATCAACGTAATACACAACTGCATCATAAAATGAATGGAATACAAGAGATATGGTCGTAAACCAGTCAAACCTGCAGATATACAGCAACCACCCAATGCATATGCAGTTCAAACAGGAAATAAATAATTGCAAAAGAAGTCATAGTAACATCACTTTCTGCCACTGTGTCCAACTCAAAAGGCCATATTAGCACAGACTCCAGTCGAAGAATTTCATTGCCTGTAAGCATCAGGGCCCAGATTTATCAAACATTAACGCAACGCAACACAGCAAGACACCTTGCTGCACTTCGTGAAAGGGAGAGTGCAGGAATGTACCATATTTAACAATACCTGGTGCATTTCTGCCCTCTCCTTGCGCTGGCGCACAATGTGGTTCCTTGCACATACAGCCCCACCGTTGTGCAGTGGTACAAGGCAGTAGCGACCCGTCCCCTGGCAAAGTGGGGGGCAGACTGGCTGGAGGAGGGAGGAGGGAGGTGGGGAGAGTTTGGAGGCATAACAAATAAAAAATATTTTATTAAAAATAATCTTACCTTAACGCTGCCACCGTCTCCCGCCGCATCACGCTCTTCCTGCTTCTGGCCCTGGGCACAGGCTCCCTGTCTGCCCTGCAGCGAATTCTGAAGCTGCTCTCACATGAGGGCAGCTTCAGGATTGGCCTGAATGCAGGCAACTTGTGCTCGTAGGCAGACTGGGAGCCTGTGCCTGCTCTCTCCAGCCCCAGCAACGCAACTGGCGTTGGAGAGAGCTTCACTGCTGATCCAGCGGAAACGGCGTAAATTTTATAATCATTCACTCTATTCCTAATTTATTATAATCAGAAACTTTTCAAAAAAAACAAAAGGTTTGGGCCCATTTAAACTCAATAACCACTTACATATGTCAGTTCCTCCGATAGATCTTTGGTAGAGCTAATAGGGACTCGATAATAAGAGATGCATGCTATTTCCCTCATGAGGACCCATAATGAAGGAAAAGCCTGTCCAGCAACAGTAATCACAATATACATATGTTTAGATATTCATTAATAATGACAAAACTCTGAATACTTATCAAGTTACTTTCATCTAAATAAATATTTCTAAAATATGAATGGTCAACACACAAGTACATAGGAAATATCAATTCTTCATTATTTTGTTATTACAGGTAAATTCACAATGAGAAACACAGCTCATGATAAATACATAAAAATTCAATAACAAGTGTGAGAGGAGAGAGATGAGAGACAAAAGAATAAATCATTGCAATATCAGTATGCAAATCAGAAATTCATACAAACCTAGATCAAAGAATACTAATGCACAGCGTGCAAAAGTCAGAAATAGCTAACCCTTCAGCCGAAAAGGTATAGCTTGAGCAACCTCACCAACCGATGAAGTGCAAGATAATCTCGCTCAGGATTTGCAAGGATAATAGCCAGCCAGAGTAGCATAGAGAGTACAGCAACATAGGCTCTTTTCTCATAGAAAAAGCTACTGCCAAGTTCTTTTCTCACTGTAATAATTATACCCCAAATGTTCAAAAGTCCAACCACCCTAGAGTTGCAATTCCACAGTTCCACACGATTGTATTGGTTAAACTTATGAGGTGATCATCGTCTCAGTCAGTTCATCTGGATTTCTCTGTTAAAGTTCTTTGTTTAAAACGAATGTCATCATCGTTCTTCGGAAGCAGGAAAAGAAATTGTGATTTCTTCATGTCCTCACGCTCGCTTCCACATCAGCTTGCAACATAGTTGATACAATTATTCATAGAAAGAAATACTCTAACCGTAGGAAGGAAATCCTAGTGATATGCTAAGCACAGTTACACAAATTAATCAGTATTTTAGAAATAATTAAGGACAAAGTACATTCTTCTGTGGCCTACGTTAGGGAAGAAAAATTCCTGTAGCATGGTTTGAGGGCTTCATAGAAAACCAGGAAAACCATTGGTTTTCTGAAGAATAAAACACACTTCAGTTAAAGGGGAAACAAAAGAAAATACATAAGAAAATCAATTATTCAAGGTTCATTATTCTAATTAAACCCACATGTATAATCTAAATTTTCAATAATCAAGCTATTAATAATATTTTGTTTTCTCTTGTTATGAAGAAAGGATAAACATTTCACGAAACATTTTCTGTAAGTGTTTCTATTATTACTATTTCATATTTCTACATGTAGGTTTTTAAATGCATAATTTTTTCAAGTCTCTCTCTCGTAACATTTTAGTTCATGTAAAAACACTACATATATTTCCATGCTTTCAGCATGTTAAACGTTGCAGCTTCTATTTTACTAACTGTGTCGTGCCTTTTGTGCACATATTCACGTAAAATGTATTTATTTAAAATACCTATGTTAATAATTTTCACACCAGTTGTCATTGTTTTGTTAATAACAGAGTTATGAGCAAATTTGATCAAACAAGATATTTTGCAAAAATCATGCTTCATCAATCCCCCATCTGATGGTGACTCAAGCCGTCACACAATCTACAATAATCTGATTTCGATCTGATTTGTTTCAGAATGCACTCATTCTCATCTGTTTCAGTTTATCACCCTCTATTTCTCTCAGTACTTCATAGAAAGCACCCTTTTTATTTTCCGTCTCTTTTCCTTTTCCTTGCTCTTCGCTTTGTGTCTTTTTGTTTACACTTACAGCATTTATATATCAGTATTGCTATTAGTATGCCAACAGCATTAGCAATTATTGGTGTCAGTATTCTTCCTAACAAGCTATTACTTAGGATTAAAAACCAATTACCTACTGAGGAAAAACCCTTACCAAGTTTCTCCCATGCACCATCAATTTTCAATTCTGCCAAATCATTACGCTAATGTGTAATGTTACTAATATATCCCTCCAAGTCTTTGCTGTTGTCAGGGATATAAGTGCAACATTGTTGAATTTTCAGCATACTACAGACTCTGCCCTCTTTTGCCAATAATACATCAAGAGCAAGTCTATTGTGCAAAACCATAGATCTCAGCGCAACCATTTCAGTGTCAATCATCAAGAACCCACCAGCAGTGTCCGTTGATAAATGATCAACCACTGTAGACAATTTTCTAATCTTATGTGAGTTCAAGACTACTCCCACTGAAGGCATTATTGCACCAAAAATCTCTCTCCACTATCTCTGCAGCACTAATTCCTCTTTTACTCCGTATTAGTTTCTTTTCATTGGTTCCATGTTTTTCAATCACGTGATAGATTTGGGGAAATGCTATGCCCACCTAACAACACCCATACCAATGTTGTGGCAATCTATAATAAGCTTTTTTACCACACACATAATAAACTCAAGGATAAACTGGATCAGTACCACCTCTTAGTCCCCAACCCCCTGTAATTAGGAAGGTATGTTCACATTCACTAGAGCCAATGAAATAATTGTTATATTCAGGGGCATATTATCAAGGGCAGTATCGCCACTTTAGCGGCACTTTTTGCCGCTAAAGCGGCGATATTTTTATCGCCCTATTAGCAAGCTGTCGCTAACAGCTGTTAGCGCCAGCTTTATGGCGAAAGCGAACGTTTCCTTGCCACTTTGCATGGCAGCGATAATTATCGCTAATGACATGCAAGGTAGGCGTTCCCAACTAAAAGCAACTGCAAACAGTCCCCCTATTATCAATGCCCGCGAAGCGATAAAAAAACTTGCGCTAATCGCGATTATCGCTGGAATCTAACACCTCTTTAAAACTTGACTTAACCATTCTAGTCAATGGGAGGTGGAGTGTAAGGTTACGTCCTCACCTGCCTATTAGCAAGCTTTTCATTAGCGTGTGGAATTTATCTCTGGATTTCGAGCGCTATTGCTGGGTTTCGTCGCTATCGCTGGATTTTCTATCGCCTTGGAGATAAGCGTTGATAATAACGTGGTATCTCCGCGATGTAATCCAGCGATAGCCGGCGATAAAAAAACAGCGCTAAGTGCGCTTTGCGATAATTATCGCACATCCTTGGTAATATGCCCCTCAGTCTTTTGTCTTAGTAAGCAAAGCTTCCCTTTATGATGCCAATCTAGAGTCATTGTAGCATATGTCTCACCTTTCTTGTAATCACCTTCCCTATGAGCCCATGGAGGTATGTTAGTCTTTTGTTCTGCAGCTTTTCTTTTAAATTCTTGTCGCCTATATTCTACAGTATTTATAAACTCTATTTCTACATTGCGTAAACTACAAGCCAAATTATTTTGATGCGCATTTACAGCATCTATTGATTTAGTAGTATGGAAATATTCTCCCATATATTCTGCATTCCTTGCACTGTTCACCATATTCATATTCTTCTTAATAGGAACTTCTGAAAACACTAAATCATAATTCGAATAAAAATATTGGAATTGCTCTTTGCCATAGAATAACAAGTTACACTACACAAAATACCATATGTTAATGGAAGGTGATGATAAGTCACCCCTTCTGACACAGACGAGGGTAATTGCATGCACACATAACAATCTCTTGCATCCATAGTATCCACGTACTGGTAGAGAGGTTTTGTAAAAGCATTTAACGAAAAGTCATCAATCGAATTATCTTGATGTAAGCCACTCCCTGTTAGTTTCTTAATATTAGTCTCTGGATCTTTTTTTAAGAACCTTCTTCTCATCGATTAATGTATTTACATAATTATCTGAAGAATTAACACTAGTAAGATACATAAAATACATAAAATAAGGCACTACTAAAATTAGTATTAACCAGACAAACAATATTATAAAAACACATAAAGCAAGCATAATAAACCCTGGTTCTACTTCATTCGATTCAAAGCTTCGTTTAGCTGATTCCCTTTTTCCTTTTTCTCTGTCTCTTTCATGGACCAATTCTCTTTCAGCATCAACAATGACACTGTTGTGAGACCCAGTAGCTTGTGCCCACTTTACTTGATTCTCAGTCTGTTCAGGTTCTCTTCTCTCTCTGTGTTCACCATCAACTGACTTTGTACTTTCAAGTGGACATAGGACTCGACGAGTGTGGCTTAAGCAGACCACCACATTTAACTGCTGTTGTCACAAGAATCACTTGATATGGCCCACACCAATGAGGTTCCAAACAAGACTTCTTCACATGCTTCTTGACGAGCACCCATTCACCAGGGCTCAAGTCATGTGCTTGTTCTTGTTGAACTGTTAGTTGCGACTTCTCCAACATGGTGAGACACAGAGCGCACTACATCAGCCAATCCTTTGCAATAATCAAGCACTAAATCATCAGTTATGTTCACAAGTTGATTTGCTGGGACTGTTGGCTGTCTCATAGCCCTTCCCATCACAATCCTTTGTGGGGACAGTCCAGTTCTTTTGTCTGGGATACTTCTTAAACTCATCAACACCAATGGTAATGCATAAGGCCATTTCAGTGTTGTGGATGCACAAACCTTGGCTAATCTCGATTTTATTGTGCCATTGACTTGTTCGACCACTCCAGATGCCTCAAGTCGAGAAGCACAATGCAATTTTTGTTCAATTTGTAACTGCACAAATCATCCAAATTATTTCATTAGTAAAATGTGTTCCTCTATCAGATTCTTTTTTTTTTTTTTAAATAATCTTTATTATGCATTTTATGACAAACACCCCCGCGCACCCAACCCCCTTGGTCAGGGTAAAAATATCATTAAACCGTACAAATTAATTTTGATACATTGGATGGAAAGAGAGCAGAGTAAAATCAGCAGTTACCAAACATGATTGTCAACACCCATTATTTAAAGTGCAGCGTGCGGAATAAATATGATGATGGGACGAAGATCAATAATAATTGACTGAGGTATAAACCAACGATAGTACAACATTAAATGTAAACAATAGACAATTCTTCAAGGTGCAAATATACAAAGATAAATATAATTGCAAGGCTAACAATAATATGTATCAGCAGAGCTCCCAACTTTGCATTTGCCCTTATCCTCGCCTTACATCACCAGGATGCGATTCAGAAGCCCTATGCCTTGAGGTATATGAAAATTGCCCTAAATTTGTTATGAAAAATGTGAAATGTGAAATAAAAAGGAAAGAAAAGAGAGAGCCAGGGCAATCCCTCCTATCATTCCAAACCCCCTCAGATTTCTAATCTAGAAATGGGCGCCCAAATTAGCAATCCCTTTTTCTTTGTCTTAACACCCTTTCTGGCATATATTGCTCTCTCTAGACTAAAAATAGCTAATAGGCGGGCGAGCCAGTGTTGGAACTGTGGGGGTTGTGGATCTAGCCATGCTGTAGCTAATACCAATCTAAAAATCGTCATAGCAACCGCAATAAAATAATCTATCTCTGGGTTCAATTTTTCATCTATAACTCCAAGCAAGATTACCTTAGGGCTCAGTGCAACATTAATATCTAGCTTAGTGCAAAAAAAGTTATGGATTTCATTCTTTAAAAGGTTCAAAGAAGAACATGTTGCAAACATATGCACGATGTCAGCACTAAACATGCAACAACGCGGACACTTAGTACCCTGTCCCGAGCTCCATTTGGCAATTCTTGCAGGCGTATAATAAAGCATAAAACAAGTTTTAAAAAACTGTGCTTGCAAGTTAGCCGACATTAACACTGTTTGGGATAATTCCCAAACAATTCATTTTCAGTCACCGCCAGCTTATCCTGCCATTTCATACACTGTTTGTCGAGATCATCTTTCATTTCACAATTCAACATCTGATACATTGAACCAATACGGATTATGTCCTCGGTAATTAGCCAACCCACCAGGGCATTCTTATCAAAACCACTAGGGCCCCCGCTTTTCGTCGAAGGTAATCTCTTACTTGCAGATACTTAAAAAACTCTTTATTAATAATACTGAATTTTGTCTTTAACTCGTCAAACGAGACGAGGCCCGCCGGTGAGAAAAAGACACCCAATTTGTCTATGCCTGCCTCGATCCATACATGCATATAGCCATCATTGAGGATTCCAGGTAGGTTTGGATTATTAAAAATCGGGGTATAAAAATTCAGTCTCCCCAAGCCAAAGATCTTTCGTATTGTAATCCAGGCCTTTGCCGTACCCAAAAGACACTTAAACTTAACTTTTTTATAATAGCTATATTCAACTTACCTTAGCAAACACCCCCAAGCCTCTTCCCCGAGCAATAATTCATATATAGAAGGCAAAGTGTTGGGCACTGTCGCTTGTGGTGATTCCCTCAGTAAGATCCGGATATATTGCAATAATGAAGCCCAATAATACAATCTGGGGAGGGCCCACCCCCACCCCAGGGAGGGCCCCGCCCCCCGATCTCTTGGAAGTGAGAGATACCGCAGTGCTCTCCTTGGCTTAGAATAGGCCCATAAAAATCTAGTAAAAACCGCATCAAAGATTTTAAACCATTCACCAGGGAATTCTAATGGGATTGCTCTAAAAAATACAAGATTTTCGGAAGTAAATCATCTTTATCAGATTGCAGCGACCTACCATAGTAAGATGCAAATTATTTAATCTAGCCAAGCCTTTCTTAGTTCTAGCGACCAACGGATCTAGATTAATATCGACGATAGATTCAACTTTCGAGGAGATATAGACACCCAAATATAGTGCTTTCTCCACCACTCTATTATCCGCCAGTATGATCTTTTCATTAATAACAACCTGTGTCTTTCCTTTGTTTAGCGCGAAACCAGACATGCATCCAAATATAGCAGCTTCTGCCTCTATTGTCTTGATAGCATCCTCCGGGTTAGGTGTTAAGACTGCCACATCTCCGGCATAAGCCAAGATCTTAGTCTCGTGGCCATGCATGATTATTGGTGGGATAACAGTACTTTGCGCTATTTTCCTTAAAAAAGGATCAATATACAAGGCAAACAGGAGTGGGGAGCAAGGGCACCCCTGTCGGGTTCCCAGAGTAATCGACACTACTCCTGTCAGGCTACCTGAAATACAGACCCTAGCTGTAGGATTGTGATATAAGGCCCTAATCCCACTCACAAAACCTGGACCAAAGTCTCTTGAATACATTGCCTGCCAGAGGAACTGCCAGGAGACCCTATCAAATGCTTTTTCGGCATCTAACAAAATCAAAACCATAGGGTCTCCGGTCACTTCCGATGCGTCAAACAGTGATATCACTCATCGAATATGGTCGGTAGTGTCCCTACCTGTGATGAAAGCATGTTGTTGCTGAATCACCAATCCTTTAATGACCTGAGCTAGTCGAGCTGCCAGCACTTTGGAGTAAATCTTTGAATCGCCATTTATCAGCGTAATCGGCCTATAAGAGCCAAGCTCAGCAGGAAATTTGTCCTTCTTCAAAAAGACGGCTATTTTCACCACCGACCATGAATCGGAAGGTGTAGATCCATTGAATATATGATTAACAAGTGGCACCATCTGATCTTTCAGCTGGGTGGCAAAAGTTTTGTAAAATTCTGAAGGAATTGCGTCCACACCAGCCGCTTTACCGGGGGGGGGGGAGGCAAGTGATAGCTAGCAGAATCTCATCCCACGTTAACTCTTCTTCTAGGGTTTCACGTTCCTCTTGGGATAATTTGCTTACAGGTACTGCTTCTAGAAACCCTTTAATTCGTTCAGAGCATACCCGATTTCCCTCTGAGTACAAGTTTTGATAAAACACTTGAAATGCCTCTCTGATTTTATTTGCATTGGTGACCACCCTAAGAGTTGGATCACGTATTTCTCTGATCTCACTATCGGTACACCTCTACCTAGCTCTTACTGCTAGATGGTGCCCCACCTGATCACTGCACTCATAAGATCTTTCCTTCCAGGCAATATACTTAGCAGCTGCCCTGTCTGCAAAGATAGCCTCCAGGTCAGTCTTTGCGAGTACTACCTTAGTTTGTGCTTCACTTATATCCCCCGCTAGTTGTATGGTCTTTGCTAAGTCCTCCTCGGCCACTACTAAATTATCTTGTTTAACTTGAATCATTTGCCTATCTTGCTTACTCTTATTCAATGCAAATTTTAAGGTCTCCCCTCTTAGGCAGGCCTTAAAAGTATCCCACACCATACAAACAGAGGCACTGCCATTATTCTCCTTGAAGAAAGTTGGAATCCACCTACTGATATACTCACAATACTCCTTGTCTGTTAAAAGCGCACGTTCAAAGCTCCATGAATTAACCTGCTTCCCACCTATTCCCTGTAGCTCTAAAACAAGAGAATTGTGGTCCGAGAGGAACCGGGGGTATCGTTCGATCTGGCAGGTCGTGATCAGCTTGTTGGACACAAAAAAGTAATCCAGACGGGCATGCGTGCCATGTGGAGCTGAAAAGAATGTATACCTGTCTACGGTCTGATTCTTTTTATGCCAGACATTGACCAAGCCATGATCCTTGCACACCCCTTTAAGAGTTTGATGCACCTTAGGCTTCCTCCCAGTTTATCGTGACTGCCCCCCTATATCAAAGTTCCCTGAGAGGTTGAGATTGAAATCCCCACACAACACAACAGGTAGGGGACGGCCCGTTAACTCCTTAGAAACCTGCATTAGGATGGAGGGATCGTCAAGCATGCTGCCATAAACTGAACATAGCGTAAACTTACCCCCACAGGGTGAGTGACAGACTGCGATTACCCAACTCCCCCTAGGATCATGCCCTGTTTGTAAAAATGTCAGCAAGCTTCCTCGGGCTAAAACCGCCACGCCAGTAGTACGCACGCCCTGGGAGGTACAAGCTACCAGTCTATAGCCCAAGGAGTTAAGAAGATCTCTCTGTGATGCTTCAATATGTGTCTCCTGGAGGCAGACAATGTCTGCCCTCAGAAGTTTTAAACCCAGAGAAGTCCTGGCTCTTTTCTTGGGGTCATTTAAGCCGCATATATTGATAGATGCAATACGGATCATTGTCCGATCAATCATAAGCAAATGTTTCTCCCCCACACCCTAAACGCAAACCCTTAAAAACTACAGAATCCTCAGGCCCACCTCCATAAGTCACTGCCCCGCCTCCATAGCTCTTTCCACACCTGCTATACTCATACAGGTTCATTTGTTCTTCTTTCCTCAACCTACCCCCCTGACCATCCTCCCTACCCCCCCTTCCCATCCTTCCCACCCTGTCCCCTCCACCCTCACCACTTCACTGAGCAACCAGGCCTTGCCTGTATGACGCCGTGTAGCCTCACAAACCCCACTCTTCGGGCCCCCTTCACCTACCCCGTGATAAACCATCTTATATATATTTTTTTTTCCTATACATGTCCCCTTTTTCTTTTTTTTTTTCCCCCTTTTTTCCTTTCTACTTTCCCCCCGCTTAAACCCAAAATTCAAAAATGTATTTCATCATATTTCCCCACTGGCTCAGACCCCGCCCTGCTGATCCATAAGAAATTCCTGAGCCTGAATCTCCAAGAAAAAAGTGCGGGTGCGCCCCTTCCATACCACTTTCAGTTTTGCTGGATATTGTAGGTACACTTTGGCACCTATTTTCTGAAGGGGGGCAAACATCTTCCTTAATCGCCACCTGCAGTCTACTGTAGCATGAGCGAAGTCTGGCCGTGCAAAGAAGGTAACACCTTCAAAATCTCTCTTAGCAATAGGGCAGGCCAAATCAAAAATACTTTGTCTCAAAAGAAAATTTCCGAAATAAACCAACACAGCCCTAGGATATGCATTACTATCCGCCCGTTGTTTTTGGGCGTTAGGGGAAATCGGTGTGCCCTCTGAATTTCTCTTGACCAATCCCATCCCGTAAGTTCTGGGAAAGCACCCTTTAAGAGTTTGACAACATAGTCTCTGGGGTCTCCTCCCTCTCTCCCTTCTGGTATCCCCAGTAGCCTTAGATTGTTCCTTCTCTGCCTGTTTTCATAGTCCTCCATCTTCTGCATCATCTCCGTGAGCTTGGGGTCCTGACATCAGCGCGCCGCACAGCAAGGTCACCACTGCTGGTGCTCCTGGATCTCTCAGCTGCATTCAATACTGTTGACCACTCCATACTGACTCAATGGCTCCTGGACAGCGGGGTTAATGGCACAGCCCTGGCTTGGCTGAAGTCTTTCCTCCACTTGCGCATGCAAAGGGTGGCCCTACCACCGTATCAGTCCACCCGCAAGCATTTATGGTGCGGGGTGCAACAGGGGTCGGCCTTGAGCCCACTGCTGTTCAATATATATCTGGCCCCTCTATTTACTCTGATAGCCAACTGGGGAGCTAAGGCAATTTCTTACGCCGATGACACCCAGTTGGTTTTCCCTTTTAAGGATCAGTCCGAAGTCTCTTTTAAGAGCTTTAAAGGCTGCTTAAAAGATATTGCAGGCTGGATGAATAACAACAAACTTAAATTGAATGCAGACAAAACTGAAGTGTTGTTCTTTGGCAAAACCCAGCCTCCGGCTGCAGACCTGTGGTGGCCTGTGGAAATGGGCTCGCCACCCGCGCCAGCGGAATGCGCCAAAAATTTGAGAGTAAAATGGCAGGCTGATCTATCCTTCTCTGCCCAAATTCAGCAGGTTACATCCGCCTGCTTTAGTAGTTTGAGAAATCTGCGTAAGTTTATACACCTGCTGCCTGAGAGCTGCCATCGGATCGTAGTCCACGCCACAGTAACTGCCCGCCTGGACTACGCGAATGGCCTTTACATTGGTTTACCGGCTTACCTTGTTAGGAAACTCCAAATGGTCCAAAATGCGGCTGCGAGATTAATCAAAACGTGTTCCTTTCCGGCAACACATCTCTCTGCATAATAGAGAATTACATTGGCTTCCGGTAGCCAAGAGAATTAAATTCAAGACCTTGACCCTTGCCTTTCGGGTTTTTCATGGTACGTGCCCTTCGTATCTGAAACAGAGACTGGGTGTTTACATGCAGACACGTGCTCTGAGATCCAACACCCAGAAATAACTTTGCACTCCACGAGTGAAGAAATCCCGACTGGGTGGCAGATCTTTTATGCTTGGGGCGTCCAAATTATGGAATTCCCTTCCGAATTCCTTGCATCAGATCTCTTCTGAAACACAATTCAGGAAGGCAGTTAAAACGTGGCTTTTTAACCTGGCCTAATCTTATGTGTCCTGATCGTTGCTTGCCGCGTGCGTGTCACTTGTCACATTAGCGCCGGGACACCTCTTTGGAGGTAGCTGTTCACACTCAACAAATGTCTGTATTATTATTATTATTATTATTCTGCTTGCTCAGATCGTTCTATCAAATGTTCCCCATTAATTGCATATGAATTTTGAGCACAAAATCGTGCAATTTTGTCGGCATACCTATTGCCCACAGTGACATAATCACATCCAGATCCATGTGCTGAACATTTCACCACCCCAATTTGAGCTAGTGATTGTAGGACCATCAATAGATCTTTTACACACTCTCCGTTTCGTATTGGTGAACCCGAAGAGGTCAAAAATCCTCATTGGGACCACAACTCCCCAAAATCATGCACAACCCCGAAACCATATTGACTATCTGTAAATATGGTTACTCGCATTTGTTTTGCAAGACAACATGCCCTTGTCAAAGCTATTAACTCCACAACGTGTGCTGAACTCACTCCTTTCAACCACGATGCTTCAATGACACTCGCCACTGTACAGATCACATATGCAGCTTGCAAGGTACCTTCATGATCTCCCAAGCATGATCCACCCACAAACAACACAAGATCAGATTCGGGTAACGGTGTATCTTGTATGTCAGGTCTTGGTTTTGTACACAACTCAGTAACATCCAGACAATCATGATCTGCTTCATCCACCACCACTTCACATCTTGGAATCGGCAATAAAGTAGCTGGATTTAGATTCGTACATCTTGTGACTATCACATTTTCAGCTCCTGATATCACTTGCTCATATTTTGTTAACTTACTGCTTGTAAGATGCAGTGTGTGAGTTTGAGTTAGCAAAATCTAAACTGAATGTGGCACATACACTTTTAACGGATGTCCCATTACAATCGTTCCACTCTGTTCCAAACTCATACAAGTAGCATCAACTGATTTTAGATATCCAGGCAAAGCTGCAGTTACAGGATCAAGTGTAGCTGAAAAATATGCCACTGGACAGCATCCTGTTCCATGCATTTGTGTTAAAACTGAAAGTGCACATCCGTCGCGTTCACTACAGAATAATGCAAAATCCTTATTAGAATCTGGCATTCCCAATGCGGGTGCTCGACACAAACTGTCTCGCAATTCAAGGAATGCTTTCATGCATTCATCATCAAGATGTATAGGATCTAACACGTCTTTGTCCATCAGTCTTTGTAATGGCTTGGATAACAGTGAAAAACCAATGATCCACTGCCTGCAATATCCAACCATTCCCAGTAACATTCGAACTTCCTTTTGTGTTCTTGATGGAATCATTTGCATAATAGCATTGATCCGATCTTGAGACACTTTTCTGATTCCCTTCTCAATGTTGTGACCCAAGTAAAGAACTTCTTTTTGACAGAATTGTAATTTTGCTGGTGACACTTTATGCCCACCTTCTGCCAAATGGTTCAGAAGAGCAATCGTATCTGTCACACAAGCCTCTTTTGTCTTTGATGCAACCAATAGATCTTCTTTATATTGGACAAGGACCAAATTATTAGGCATTACTAGTGATTCCAAACCTTTCTTCAATATCTGATTGAAGATTGAGGGACTCTCTGTATACCCTTGAGGAACTCGGCAACATGCCAAAACATGGTTTCGGAACCAGAAAGCAAACAAATATTGGCTATCCGAGTGCAAAGGTATCAAGAAAAATGCTTGACATAGATCAATCACTGAAAACCATTCCGCTTCACAAGGAATTTGATAAAGAATCACAGCCGGATTTGGCACTAGTGGACAAAAGGGTATTACTATCTGATTAATTTTATGCAAATCCTGCACTATCCTATATTTTCCATCAGGTTCATGAATTTCCATAATAGGTGAATTGCATGGACTCCTAGAATCTCCTTTAGAATACCTTGTTCAATCAGTATCTCAATCACAGGTGTTGCTCCTGCAATTGTTTCAAGATTCATTTTGTAAGCTGGTGTTTTTGAAAATTCTGCATTTGGTTTAACTGTAATCTGAATTGGGGCTACTCCTTTCATCAATCCAATATCTTTCTCTGAAAAATGCCACAAATCAGTCAATACTATATCTCTCAATTCAACAGGCAAATCATTCGCTGTAAATAGAGGATATAAATCATTCACCTCCGTTCCCTGCCTTGCCATTTTAAAAACCACTTCTTCATCTTTGTATTAAATGCTATTCCATTTGGTGTACAATAGATGGAGCAGTTCATTTTACACAGCAGTCCCTTCCTAAAAGATTATCTGGACTTGTGTTACACACCACAAATCGGTGTAAATCTTGAAATCCTCCAATTTGCACTTTCATTGGTTTAGTTACTGGGGTCTTAATCAATTTGTTTGAAACTCCTACAACTTGGATACCTTCTCCCGAGATGGGTAGGTTGGGAATTTCCACAGTTCTCACAGTGGAACGGGTAGCACCAGTATCTACGAAGAACGTAATTGAATTTCCGTCAACCTCACCATCCATATAATGACCGCACTGATCTACCTCTAAGGATGCACCAAGTACGTACTCCTCCTCCCCCCTCAGGCACCGTCATTGAGATGTATCTGAATCATTTTCTTCCCATTGCATCAAATATTGTGAAGACACCCGCACATTTGAATTCACTTGATCATTTGTATGGAAACCCACATTCGCATTGTATTTCTGTACTTGACCATTCACATTCTGATTTTGCATAGGAGCTTGAGGTATCTGCAAATTCTGTCCTGTACCAACTGTCATTTGCTGATTCTGATTCTGTTGATTCATCTGCATCTGATTCATTCCATTTACTCCTGTATCACCTGTGTTTACCTGTAGACTTATACACTCGCGCTTCCAATGCCCCAATTTTCCGCACACATGACAAGGAAACTTCTTTTTCAATTAATCTCCATTACCTCTACCTCTCCCTTGTGGAATCGGTATCATTTGACTCACAGTATTTCCATTTGACACTACACCTCTCATACCAGTAGTAGTCTGACCATTTCCTTGATAGGCTTCTGTAAAATCTGTATTTAAAAATCCTCCCTTCTTCGCCGCTTTCATCTGAGCTAACATTAACTTCTCCTTTAACTTTTTGTGTCTCGTTTCAATGTCAGCACCACAATACTTCGCATAACAAGAGGAAAAGTGCTAACAGGAATAGTATGCTACAGGCCCTCGGTCAAAACACCCAATATCAAGTCCTGATTGATACCCTCGCTAATTTGACCTTAACACACTCAAGGATGATCATACTGGGTGATTTTAATCTCTGGGACAATGGGAATTTAGGGCCCCCTCTTAGAGATTTGAGGCAAACCTGCGAGAGCCTTAATTTGCACCAACTGGTGCATCAGCCGACTCATCAGGGAGGGCACACCCTGGATCTTCTGTTTGCCAATCGGAGCGAGACAGAGGTGATTGATGTACTGCCTCAATGTTGGACCGATCCCTTTTTAATCCATTTTAGGATAACATTGCCTAGCTTAGTCAATAATACAAATCGGTCAGTAACTTACCGTAAGGGAAGAGAATGGGCTAAGCTAGTAAAAAATAGACAATACCCGACATTCCCAGAACAGAATTATTTTGCTGTTAGTAATTCAGTAGAAGAAAACTATAAAATCTACTGTGACTATATAAACTGTACCCTAGATCAGATTGTTCCAGCAAAAAGGCTGAAGAACAGAAAGTAACCCTCAGCCCCTTGGTATAGTGAGGAGTTAAAACTGATGCGGAATAAATGCAAACAGGCCGAGAGGAAATGGAGAAGGTGATATGTGGAATCAGACAAAAAAGAGCTGAAACTGTTGCAGGCCTCGTATAAGGAAGCTATCTCTAGGTCCAAAGCAGAGTATTATGCCAAAACCATCTTGCAGGTGCCTAATAGTACAAAAATGCTCTTTAATATTATAAAGTACCTATCCAATCCAGACTGTATGGGTAATAAGGTGGACGCGATGCAGAAAGTTTGCGATGATATCGCTGCCCATTTTGATGAAAAGATTAATAAGATTGTTGGGGGTCTAAACCCCAACAACAGTAGTCTGGATGAGGAAAAGGAACCATCTCAGATATTAGCAGAAGAGCAACAGATAGAGGCATTTTATAGCCTTCAGCCGCCTACTCTAGAATGCTTTCAAACTCTTACTGAGGATACATTTAACAGCCTTGCTCAAAGTCTATCCTCGGGCTCCCCTCTGGATCCTCTCCCACATGGGACATGGAAAGAGTTTCAGCTAGAACTATTCCCCTGGCTGCGGCAGATCTGCTGCCAGTCACTGGAAACAGGAACTGTTCCAGAAGTCTGGAAGCAGGCAGTGGTGACTCCGCTGCTCAAGAAACCGTCTCTTGATCCTAAAAGTCCAATGAGTTTCAGACCAATCTCTCTCCTGCCATACCCAGTAAAAATTCTGGAAAGGGCAGTTAGTAACTCCTTGTCCTCATATCTAGAAGAAAACCATCTGCTAGATAGGGACCAATTCGGGTTCCGACCAGGGCATGGAACTGAAACAGCTCTAGTGACGGTACTTGACAACCTGAGAATGCGAGCCGACAATGTCAATCCATCCGTACTAGTGTTACTAGATATGTCGGCCGCATTCGATACGGTGAATCACAAGATACTGCTGAAAAGACTAGAGAATATAGCAGTGAAAGGACGGGCACTGAAGTGGCTGCAATCATATCTGACGGGCAGACAGCAGGTAGTGACCATCTCACCGTTCACATCTCCAAAGACCCCTGTGCGACACGGGGTGCCACAGGGCTCTGCAATAAGCCCTATTCTATTCAACATCTATCTGCGCCCCCTGATCCTAATCATCAAATCCTTTGGAATTAATCTAGTCAATTACGCGGACGACACACATTTGGTGTTTTCCCTGGAAGGAAATCAAGCAGTATCCATAGACAAATTCCAGGAGTGCATGTATCACACCTCTAACTGGCTCAGGACAAACTCCTTACAATTTAACAAAATGACGCGGCCTTTGCCGGCTGAGTTCAGACTCACCCCGATGGACAAACCACTGGTTCCAGCAAGAACAGTACGCAACCTGGGGGTTTCAATGGATGATAACCTTCAAATGGAGTCACAAGTCAATAAAACAGCTAGTATTTGCTTCTCCCTGATAAGAGCACTACGCCAGATTCTCCCACTACTGCCTATTGCTACTAGACTCTTAGTAGTGAGGAGTATAATTTTAAGTAGACTGGACTACTGCAACTCTCTGTACTTGGGAGCACCACAGTCAGTGCTACTGAAGCTGCAGAGGATCCAGTCCATAGCAGCCAAACTGGCGTTAAATAGGCAGCGCAGGTCGTCAACGACTGCAGCTCTAAAGGACCTCCACTGGTTACCCATCAAGGAGAGAATCCAATTTAAATCCCTATGTATTGTGTTCAGAGCAGTACATGGTTTGGGTCCAATGCCCATGCAGGAGAAACTCACCTGGTACACTCCGGGGAGAAATCTCCGTTCTTCCAGTGCAAGTCTGGTAACCACCACTAGATTTAAGAAGACCAGGACGGGTGGCAGAGCATTCGGTGTAGTAGCCTCACGACTCTGGAATGATCTTCCCCTGAACATCAGACAAATTAAATCTCTGCTCCCATTCAGAAAAAGCTTAAAGACTTGGCTCTTCCCTAGGGATGAGTAAAATGAGCTCTCTAAATCAGCGAATAGGCTATCTGTTCTGTCCAGTGACAACTTGGTAAGCGCAGCGCCAGGATACCCGTAGGGTGACAGTTTTTGCACTATATAAGTTTATGTTACAATTACAATAACAATTACAATAACAAAATATTTCGTCAATCGTCTTACTCTGCCAACAAATTAAATGCTTCTGAATCATAGAACTAATTTCTGGTCTTAATCCATGCATGAATCTATACACAAAATGTCCCATATCTTTCTCAGTGATGTTTTCAATGCCACTGTACTGTTTGAATACCTGTAGTAGCCTTTCATAATAAACATGAACTGACGCCTTCAGTTCTTGAGTAGTCCTGTCTATTCTTACCCAATATGTTTCTTTTGGTGAAATTTTCACTTTCAAATAGGTGATAACCTGATTATATTTTTTCATAACTTCTTCAGGTGGTGCTCCTGTTTTTGGATCTCGTGGATATTCTTCTTTTGGCCAATCTACAGAAATTTTAACACTCAACCCACGAATCAGCTGGAACTACAATATCAAACAAGCCATCCAAATCCTTCCACAAAACTTCAAAACCTTCACAAACCTTTCTACTTGTTTGTACCATTTCACTGGATTTTCTCTCAATCTTGGGAAATCATTTGTAAATGATAATATATCCTGCCTTGACCATGGGACATGGACATACCTATCTCCTGGTACTTCTCTCATAGGATATATCGTCCCATCAGCTATTTCTGCTCCTGTCTCTCTCACAGGATACAATGGTAAAGCCATTGAAGCCTCTGTTGTATCTTCTTTCCTTTTAGCCCATCTTCCTTTCAATCGATCTAATTCACCCCATCGCTTTAATGTGCTAATTAACTCTTTAATTTGCAAACGCTTTCCTGAAACATTCAAACTCTCCAAATCCTTATCACTGAAATCTAATCTATATGTTTTTTGTAGGGCTTTAGACTTCTCTATGTCAACTCCATACGTTTGTGCGATTTCAGCAAATTTTTCATGTAGGTTTCTCGCTTTCCTTGTAATGTTTTTACACTTAAAAAGCAGTTCTTCATCCTGATATCTACTTAATCTATTTGGGCTGATTAGCTCAAGAATCTTTTTCTTCCAAATCTGCTTTTAATTTACTCACATCTATACTTGAGTTATTAATCTGTACACTGCAACCAGGTGCTATTTCTTTTATCCACTCATCTACTTCTTCGGGAGAGGGACCTAATGATTTCTGAGTATTTTCACCTGTTTCAATTCTTGACCCTCTTGATGTAGGTGTCACTTTTTTCTCAATCTGTAACAACCTCTTTGGATCTATATATATACCTCGCTTTGGAGTTTCAATAAATCTTTCTGAGATGTTAATCAATTGGTCTGATTCTCCTGTACCTATGCTCTCATTTGTGCCACTATTTTCAATCAACCCTTGATTAGTCTCATTTATTTTCCTGTAGACTGTTTGAACTCCATTCGCATTTCTATCTGATATTGTTAAAGCATGTACTCAAGAAATTTCTTGACCATAATTATATAATGGAACAATTGGACCAATAGTCACTGGAACTGACTATTCATTGGTGTCATTGGTGTCATCATTCTTAACAACTCCTCTCTAACTGAATTTTGATTCTGACTCATGCTTTCTGAAATTTGCTCTTGAGGCACTTCTATTTGAATTAATGGAGCACTTGGTAAAGAATTTGTCTCTACTCTAGTCTGTTCCTCTTGATATGGTGGAGGTTTATTCATTAACAATTCATTTAATAGTTCATCATCTATGTCATCAATTTCCCCAGTATATTCAGTATTTTTAGATCTTTGTTCCTCAACATTCTTCTTTTTCTCCTTATATTTTTCTCCTTCTTTAGTCTCAGCTACCATAACTGGAAACATCCTTGTTCCTTACTCTATGTCTCTTCGCCACATTTTCTTTTGAGCATCCCATTTTGCTTCTGAATATCTACTCACAGTGTTCTTATATCTGGTCTGATACCTATCTCTTTCTCTCTTGTATGCCTCATGCTTCCTTTCTTCAAGAGCTCCATACTGCATAGGTCTACGATTAGGTCTCAAATTATTCATTTGTCTTCTTAAATTCTCTAAAATTCTAGGATTAAAAGACCCATTCTCTGGAAATGCTAAATTACTATCATGATCAGTATATTTAATCCAATTTTCTAACCATGTACACGTATGATAACCCCTTACTAATGACAAGAATGAAGCGAAGGTTCCTTCAGGAGCTACAGGAATTCCTTCTCTAATGGGTATAGGCTCATCTTTACTAAATAAAGTTTTCAACAATTTTAATAACTTCATGATTTTCTACATTAATACACAACTATATAAGTAAATCTTCAATAGTTCCTCTTCCGTATTATGATTTTCTGCTACCAATCAAAGCTAATCACGCTGTCCAATCCCAGCGTGATTTACAGCAACCAACCTATACCAGCGCGATACTCTCTGTGACGATTTCTCATCAACTGACCAATACCAGCGCGATACTCTGTGATGTCAGTTTAACTCCTGTGACTGACCCTCCCTTTACAAATCAGCATCAGCATCAGCGTCTTTTTGAAGTCTTTAACAAAACAAACTACATAAAACAGCTTATCTGCTCCACTAAAATAAATAATATCGATAGAATCATATACTCTGAGAATTCCTTTCACCTCCAGCAAAATCTCGACCAGCGCGATTTCACCCTCACTTAAGTGAAAACTCTCGGGCCTTGCCCAGATGCGCTTTCTGAAGTGACCCAAATAAATTTCCACTATTCACGCTTTCAAGATTTCCCTGTGCAAGTACCGACAATATGACCATTGCTCAGTACTGCATCAACAGCAGACAATGCTCACTTAGTGTTTGCCACACTAAGACTGCCCTAGGGCTTATCCCGGGATCTTAGGCCAACGACGGACCCGTTAATTCCATTTAGGTCAACGATGGACCACAACATAAAACATAAAGGTACGTAGTCAATAAATGTCTGTCCCTTAATTCCGTCTCTTCATTACTCAGTGTATTTAGTCTAAACAAACCATCCGATGACACTACCAGAAACTGATCCAGCGGAAATGGCGTGAATTTTATAATCATTCACTTTAATCCTAATTTATTATAATCAGAAACTTTTTAGAAAAACAAAAGGTTTGGGCCCATATAAACTCAATAACCACTTACATATATCAGGTCCTCTGATAGATCTTTGTAGAGCTAATAGGGACTCGATAATAAGAGACGGATGCTATTTCCCTCATGAGGACCTACATAGGAAATATCAATTCTTCATTATTCTGTTATTACAGGTAAATTCACAATAAGAAACACAGCTCATGATAAATACATCAAAATTCAATAACAAGTGTAAGAGGAGAGAGATGAGAGACAAAAGAATAAATCATTGCAATATCAGTATGCAAATCAGAATTTCATACGAACCTAGATCAAAGAATACTAATGCATAGCGTGCAAAAGTCAGAAATAGCTAACCCTTCCGCCGAAAAGGTATAGCTTGAGCAACATCACCAGCTGATGAAGTGCAAGATAATCAGGATAGTTTCGCTCAGGATTTGCAAGGATAATAGCCAGCCAGAGAAGCATAGAGAGTACAGCAACATAGGCTCTTTTCTCATAGAAAAAGCTACTGCCAAGTTCTTTTCTCACAGTAATAATTATACCCCAAATGTTGAAAAGTCTAACCACCCCTAAAGTTGCAATTCCACAATTCCACACGATTTTCTTGGTCAAACTTATGAGGTGATCATCGTCTCAGTCAGTTCATCCGTATTTCTCTTTTAAAGTTCTTTGTTAAAAACGAATGTCATCATCTGTCTTCGGAAGCAGGAAAACAAATTGTGGGGGCATATTAGCAAGGGCGTTATCGCCGCTTTAGCGGCACTTATTGCCGCTAAAGCGGCGATATTTCTATCGCCCTATTAGCAAGCTGTTGCTAACAGCTGTTAGCGACAGCTTCATGGCGAAAGCGACTGTTTTGGTGCCGCTTTGCATGTCAGCGATATTTATCGCTAATGACATGCAAAGTAGGCGTTCCCAACTAAAAGCGCCTGCAAACAGTCGCAAACACAACTTCCCCCTATTACCAATGCCCGCGAAGCGATAACAAAAGTTGCGCTAACCGCGATTATCGCTGGAATTTAACACCTGCTAAAAACCTGACTTAACCATTCTTGTCAATAGGAGGTGGATTGTAAGGTTAAGTCCTCACCTGCCTATTAGCAAGCTTTTCATTAGCGCGGTGAATTTTTCGCTGGATTTCTTGCGCTATTGCTGGGTTTCGCCGCTATTGCTGGATTTTCTATCGCCTTGGAGATAAGCGTTGATAATAACGCGTTATCTCTGCGATGAAATCCGGCGATAGCCGGCGATAAAAAAAACAGCGCGAAGCACGCTTTGCGATAATTATCGCAAATCCTTGGTAATATCCCCCGTGATTTCTTCATGTCCTCGCGCTCGCTTCCACATCAGCTTGCAACAGAGCTGATACAATTATTCATAGAAAAAATACTCTAACCGTAGGAAGGAAATCCTAGTGATATGCTAAGCACAACGTAACAAATAAATCAGTATTTTAGAAATAATGAAGGACAAAGTACATTCTTCTGTGGCCTACGTTAGGGAAAGAAAAAATACTCAAGTAGGGTTTGAGGCCTTCTCAGAGAAACGAGGAAAACTATTGGTTTTCTGAAGAATAAAACACACTTCAGTTAAAGGGAAACAAAAGAAAATACATAAGAAAATCAATTATTCAAGGTTCATTATTCTAATTAAACCCACATGTATAATCTAAATTTTCAATAGTCAAGCTATTAATAATATGTTGTTTTTCTCTTGTTATGAAGAAAGGATAAACATTTCACGAAATATTTTCTGTAAGCGTTTCTATTATTACTATTTCATATTTCTACATAATTCTGCATAATTTTTTCAAGTCTCTCTCTCGTAATATTTTAGTTCATGTGCCACAACTTACCTAATTGCCTCGACAGTGAAGAAGAGAGTAAGGAAGCGTTTCCCCCTTACGTCTCTCCTAACGTCTGTTTCCAGTCTCCCTTAGATACGGTGGTGGATAATGTGGGCAATACCTTTTAGGATCTCAACTTCCTGGAGACTGAGGTATCTCACGTGATGACATCACGTGAACCTATTGGAACCCCGGACGGAACAGCAAGAGACCTCATATCCAGTCCCCTTTCTGAAAGATGGCGTTCGACGAACCAGGAAGAGAACGCGAGACATGTTGAGGAAGAGCCGGCACCCTGAAATCCTGTCGACCGGGACGTCTTCATCACGGCACTGCCTGGGAAGGCTCAGGAGGAGAACGACGAACCCAGCAGCCGAACTGAAGCATCAAGACGGGAGCTGGACCCGTTCCGGCAACACGGGAATTCCAGCCACATTCCTGGAGGGGCGTGGCTCAGTGAGGTACATAACCATCTCCATACCTTGGTTGTAAGACGAGACTTGCATACCGCGACACCTGACCTAGGGATAGGGAGGGGGATTGAAAGTGGGTGTTTGTGGGGAAGCTCTTAGCACAATAGCACCAACATCCCCGAGGTAATCGCTGTTATCCCTGCGCGACACTGATGGTGGTGCAACGGGGTGATTTTTTCAACCTGTTCACACCTACTCCCTATAAAGGTCATACCTTAATGAGGCTGTTCGCCTAAAACTTTGTTTTTTTTCATTTTGATTCCGAGGGACATTCCGTTAAAAGATCCTTTGGTGGAGAAGCGAAGAATCCAAGAATCCCCGGGAGATTTCCTCTGGTCTGAAGATTCCAAAAGCTTATAAATACGGGAACCGAGATATAAGAAGGATATAAGTTTGATTAAGTGTACCCGCTGGAGAAATACAACAAGAGTTGAGAGCTATAATATGTCGCATAGTTGTCCTTCTTATATCACACGTGGTGGAGGAAGCGGGCAATCTCTCCATAGAAGGATAATATGGGGACCTTAATACAGCAACTAGTTAGGGGACAAGAAAAGCTGGAATGGGCTTTAGAGCGGCAAATGACATCAGCTCAGGCGGATTGGGATCTGTTCAAGGATACCGTAGCACAGCAGTTGGAATGCATCCACAAGGTTGCAGAAGAACAGGGACAGGTAGCCTTACGTATACCTACTCGACAGGGAAATCAGTTATCGTATCCCAACATAGCCTTACAGAAGTACTCTCCCCAGGAGACGACCCGGATGCTTTCCTATTAAATGCCGAAAGGGCAGCCAAGGAGTCCGGCTGGCCTGAACAGAAGAGGCCTTTCTTCCTAGCCCCCTTGTTGACCGGAGAAGCACAAGCTGCTTATCAAGTGGCCAACCCTTCAGGAAATACTCCTTATAACAAAATCAAAGAGATAATATTGGACCATTTAGGTATGGACTCCGAAGCCTACTGGATAAGATTCAGGAAGGAAAAGGGATAACCCGGAGACAATCCCAAGACCCTCTTCTTCAAGTTAAAAACAGCAGCCGATAAGTGGTTGAAACCACAAGAACGAACCAAAGAGGGGATCAAGTCCTTAATATATCTAGAGCAGTACATGGAGGTGCTACCCATCTCAACACAGCGGTGGCTGAAACAGCATACAGGACTTACAGTTGAACAAGCCATAGAAATGGCCACCACCTATTCCAGAGCCCAGCCCAGACTCCTACCCTGGGAAAACGACAAAGCTTCCCGACCCGCTACAAGGCCTGAAAAGAAATACAACAAACCCCCGGTGGACCCTGCAAAAATACGTCCCTCAAAACCCGAACTTATCCCAACAAGAGGACCCCCATGCTTCGACTGGGGGGACTGGGGACACATAACACGTTTTTGTCCCCACAAGAAGACCAGTAAGAAGCCGATGGATGTCAGCTATCTCCCCAAAGCCCTGCTGTATACAGAAAAACTAGGCTCCTGTTTTTATGTAAGTTTAGTAGTAAATGGCGGTATAGTGAAATTATTGCTACATTCTGGCTCCCGCCAGTCGGTGATACAAAGAACCCTTGTAAACCAAGGACAGATGCTTAAGAACCAACAGGTACACATAAGATGTGTGCATGGGGATGTCAAAACATATCATGTGGCGTTGATACCTATTTAAGTACCGGGTGGGAAGAAAATGTTAGTGAAAGTGGGAGTATTGCCTACCCTGCCAGAAAAACTAATACTGGGTCTCAAAAACCCCGAGTTCCTTGAGCTTCTAAAAAGAGGTATAGCGACTTCACAGAAAAAACCCTCTCAGAACCATATTCTCCTAACGCAGGCTCCATGGCTTAGTGATAGGAGCTTTAGATACGCCCAAACCCACGATCCCGCTCTCCAGACTGCTTGGAAACAAGTATCAGACCCTCCTCCCCCAACCTCTCCTACCCCATCTTCACTGCGGAGAACGGTCTACTATATAGAATAGAAAAACCCTTGCTCCTCCGCAGCTATTGGTACCCCAGAGTTTTTGAGAACAGGTACTCTTTTTTGCACATTCTCACTTGTTAGCTGGGCATAGCGGGGCACAGAAACCCAGTCAATCCATTCTAGATCATTTCTATTGGCCGGGCATATAAGCACAGATAACCAAATACTGCCAAGAGTGTGAAATATGCCAGAAAAAGAACCCATATAGGCCCCCTTCGGTCCCACTACAACCCCTACCAATCATCGGAAAACCTTTCGAAAGGGTGGGGATGGACCTGATTGGCTTTCATCCAAAAACCAGGAAAGGAAACTAATATGCCTTGGTGGTGGTTGATTATGCTACCCGGTATCCGGAAGCATTTCCCCTAAGGACTCCTACCACCTCAAATATCAGTGATAAACTACTGGAGTTGTTTTCCCACATAAGGTTCCCACGAGAAATTTTGACTGACCAAGGTACTCGGTTTGTATCCCGGTTGATAAGCCAAATCTGTAAAACCTTGAACATATCCCATATTAAAACCTCAGTGTACCATACCCAGATGGATGGATTGTGTGAAAGCTACAATGCTAAGCTCAAGTTGACACAAAAAAAATGATGACAGTGGAAGGCAGAGATTGGGACATGCTTCTCCCCTTAGCCCTCTTTGTCATCAGGTGTCAGAAGCAAAGCAGTCTGGGATGTTCCCCCTTTGAGCTACTATACCGGATACAGCCACGTACCCTGTTAGAGATGATAAGGGAGGCGTGGGAACGAGAACAACCAGATGATTGCAAAACCTTTTATGAATATACCCAGGGCTTGAAGTCACGCATCTACAAACTGAGAGAGTTTGCAAAAGCTAATCTAGAGAGAGCCCAGGTCCGTCAACAGATTTTTTATGATAAGGGGAAAAAGTGGCGTCACCTTAAAGTGAATGACTGGGCATTAGTCCTTATGCCTTCCTCCCTACCAAAAGTTAGAGCAGAATGGAAGGGCCTATGAGGTAATCGAAAAGATAGGATAGACCACTTATCGGTTACGAATGAGTCCAAAAAAATCACAGATTTTTCACATCAATCTCCTAAATATATGGCTGGGATCCCCCCCAAGAACAATCATCTGGTCGCTCCCGGGCAGAAAGAAGTTGTCTCCACACTCAACCAACTATGTATCAATGAGTTGCTCTCAACAGAACAGAAGGCCTCCCTACATGAGGTACTAGTCCCTTTTTCCTCCCTATTTTCGGATCTCCCCGGGAGAACCACCCTGGTGGAGCATACCATCCCCTCAATCCCTGGGAAGCTGGTGAAACAACGTCTTTATCGGATACCAGCAGCGCACCGAAAAGCCTTCCAAGACGAAATAGACAGTATGCTGAAAATGGGAGTCATTAGACCCTCCCACAGCAACTGGTGCTCTCTGTTGGTCCTTGTGCCAAAACCTGATGGGTCCGTTCGCTTCTGTATCAACTTCAGAGCAGTCAATGCCATTACGAAGTTCGACTCCTATCCCCTCCCTCAAATTGATGAACTGATTGAGAAACTAGGAGAAGCCCAGTACATCACCACACTTGACCTCGGAAAGGGGTATTGGCAGGTTCCCCTACTGCCCCAAGATCAGGAGAAAACTGCCTTTTCCACCCCATCCAGTCTCTACGAGTTCACTGTACTTCCTTTCGGCTTACATGGTGCCCCAGCCACGTTTCAGAGACTGATGAATAGGGTACTCCAGGGTCACCAAGAATATTCCTCCGCCTATTTGGACGACATAGTGATCTATAGTCCTAGTTGGGAACAACATCTACTTCATTGCCAAAAGGTGTTTCCGACCCTCAGGGAAGCAGGACTTCACGTTAATGCAAAAAAATCAAAAGGTCAAATACCTATGGTATCTCCTGGGAAATGGGGTCATTGAACCACAGCAGGAAAAGGTAAAGGCTATCCTAAACACTCCCTTCCCTACCACAAAAAAGGGATCAGGGCGTTTACAGGGTTAATAGGGTACTAGCATCGCTTTCTTCCGAATTACTCTGAGATAGCATACCCCCTACCAGACCTCCTGAAGAAAGAGAGAAGCCCAATGACCTCCTTTCTCCCTCCCCTCAAGCCCAAGAAGCATTTCAGAGACTGAAACAAGCCATTACCTCCAGCCCTGTCTTGATCTCACCGGACTTCTCAAGACCATTCATCTTACAAACCGATGCCTCAGAGGCCGGTTTAGGTGCCGTCCTGTCACAGATCTCTAAGGATGGGTTCGAGCTCCCTGTGGTCTATATCAGTCGGAAACTACATCCCCGTGAACAGAAGTATTCCATAATTGAAAAAGAGTGCTTGGCAATCAAATGGGCTGTGGATAAGTTACGATATTATCTTGAGGGTTCCCCTTTCACCTTATACACTGACCATGTTCCCCTACAATGGATGACCCGCAACAAAGGGAACAACCCCCGCATCGTGAAATGGTTTCTATCCTTTCAACCCTTTGCCTTCGAGGTACGCCATAGGAAAGGTGCTGAAAACGGGAATGCGGACTTCCTTTCTAGGGTGTCACAGTTCCCCGAACATGAACTGTCTAGGGTAGGGGTGTGTCACAACTTACCTAATTGCCTCGACAGTGAAGAAGAGAGTGAGGAAGTGTTTCCCCCTTACGTCTTTCCTAACGTCTGTTTCCAGTCTCCCTTAGATACGGCGGTGGATAATGTGGGCGATACCTTTAAGGATATCAACTTCCTGGAGACCGAGGTACCCCACGTGATGACATTACGTGAACCTATTGGATCCCAGGACGGAACGGCAAGAGACCTCATATCTGGTCCCCTTTCTAAAAGACGGCGCTCGACGAACCAGGAACAGAACGCGAGACACGTTGAGGACAAGCCGGAACCCCGAAATCCTGTCGACAGGGACGTCTTCATCACGGCACTGCCAGGGAAGGTTCAGGAGGAGAATGATGGACCCAGCAGCCGAACTGAAGCATCAAGACAGGAGCTGGACGCATTCTGGCAACACGGGAATTCCAGCCACGTTCCTGGAGGAGCGTGGCTCAGTGAGGTACGTAACCATCTCCCTACCTTGTTTGTAAGACGGGACTCGCATACCTCGACACCCGACCTGGGGATAGGGAGGGGGGTTGAAAGTGGGCATTTGCGGGGAAGCTCTGAGCACAATAGCACTGACATCCCCGAAGTAAACACTATTATCCCTGCGCAACACTGGTGGTGGTGCAGCCGGGTGATTTTTTCAACCCCTTCACACCTACTCCCTATAAAGGTCGTACCTTAATGAGGCTGTTCGCCTAAAACTTAGGTTTTTTTTATTTTTATTCCGAGTGACATTCCCTTAAAAGATCCTTTGGTGGAGAAGCGAAGAATCCAAGAATCCCCGGGAGATTTCTTCTGGTCTGAAGATTCCAAAACCTTATAAATATGGGAACCGAGATATAAGAAGGATATAAGTTTGATTAAGTGTACCTGCTGGAGAAATAAAACAAGAGTTGAGAGCTATAATACGTCGCGTAGTTGTCCTTCTTATATCACATCATGTAAAAACCCTTCATATATTTCCATGCTTTCAGCATATTAAACGTTGCAGCTTCTTTTTTACTAAACGTGTTGTGCCTTTTGTGCACATATTCACGTAAAATGTATTTATTTATTTAAAATACCTATGTTTATAATTTTCACACCATTAGTCATTGTTTTGTTAATAACACAGTTATGAGCAAATTTGATCAAACAAGATTATATTGCAAAAATCATGCTTCATCACTGCGCATGAGTTTGAATGGCCTAAGACGGTCGGCCAAACACCTGATGCGCAGTGAAGGGAGTGCCCACCACTCCCCCACCAGCAGTGTCATCCTCTGGACCCACCCCCAAGACTCGTCAGAGTCCTGGGGGTGGGACCAGGGGATTCAAATAAAATGATAATAAAACAGGTTTAAAACCCGTTTTATTATCATTTTATTTGCTGGTGGTGGCAGGGGGAGCGGCGCTCCTCCGCTCTAATGGAGCTGCCACCGCTGGTACAAGGGTGCCTGCGCTGTAGGTAGGATAGTTTTTGTGCAGGAAGGGACATCTTCCTGCACAAAACAATCCTAAAAATGAGGAGAAATATACATATTTCTCCTCATTACGCCTCCCCTGGGAAGGCGTAGCATTTTGACGCATTTTCAGGCATCCCGTTCATTGTAAAATTTGGAATGCACCAAAATCCACGGAAGGATGTTTGGGAACACCCATGCTCCATCCATGGAATGCCTCTCTGGAGCAGAGTAATGCAAGGCAGCGACTGACACTGCCTTGCGTTACTCCAGATTTACCGAGCATCCGCAGGGCCACAAACGGTGGCCTTGCATTGCTTGGTAAATCTGACTTAGTTTTATGTTTCGCTTGCGTTACTTTATATGATGCAAGGGCAATGCAAAACTATGGTAAAGCTGCCCCCAGGTGACCTTCTCTGCCCATGCTTGCCCTATTTCTCCCCCATTCCATGCCCTATGTGGCTCTGTTTGCGAATATAGAGGCCTTTGGTTAGGGCCACTGGTTCACGCTCCATCTAATTACCTCTGGTCATCTAGCAACTGTTCTTCGTCCTATATTTTGGAGAAATTTAAACATTTCAGTGGCACAACTACTGATGAGAAGCAGAAGTCTGTTCCACTACTTAGGGGATGAAGCAGAGAAAGAACAAATGCCTGCTGTTGTGCATTGTGCTCTGGGGACTTGTAACAGAAGTTGAATAGAGGATCTCAAAGGTTTAACGGGCGGTTCGGGAATAGTTCTTTCACATAAGTATTTAGGGCCTCTCTCATGATAGGCCAGGAAAGTCCAATGATGGCATTTAAAATGATGCATTTATAGAGTATCAGGAGCAGTTGTAGGGCTCAGAGGTGAGTAGTTATAGGTTCCTGTTTTGGTAGATTAAAAAGGAGCCTGGCCGCGGTGGTCTTTTCTACTTGCAAACGTTCACTATCTGGGAGAAGAGAGCAGTGCCTAATTTGAGCCGGTGGTTTCTGGTGCTGGCACCAGCACATAATTCTCACCACCGGCTTTTATGACAGTCTGCCACATGGTGGCGGTGTTGTTTAATTTTTAGACATATACATTAAAAATGAATAATACCTGCCACCCACACCAATATTATACCTTGGGTTCCCTTGAATAGACTGAATTGTTACACTTGTAGGAGTGTGGTGGTTAGTAGTTGTGTTGGTACTGTCACTGGCAGTGCTGGGAGATGCAATGGGTGGAGCAAGCTGCAGTAGCCTCCTGACTAGGGCCCTGGCACTTACCTTTTCACAAATTAAGCCCTGGCAGGAGAAAATGAATTTGTGATTGTGCATGGACAATCATTTGGCAATATGTGATTCTCTATCTGTGGGTTGTTTTTTTGGGTCTCTGTGTATAAATGACACACGGTTGGGCCTCAGGGCGTAAATGATATGGAGGTGTTCGGATTCATGTGTGTGAATTTTCTGGTATGGAGGATCCATGAGAGTGTAGTTCTGTGAGTTTGTATGCTCTGCATATTCAATGTGTGCAAATCTGGGTGTATGTGAGACTGGTTGGAGAGTGCATTTAGCAATCATTGTATCAGTGCTTTAAAGAGCAGTTATACTATTGAATTTATACGCTAAAATACAAAAAGAAACACGTTAATAGAAGTGAAAGTATCCTGGCAATTTATATTCAAAAGATCAACTGCATCTCAATTTCAGTAAGGGATAAGTTATTCAGCAATAGAGCATAATTGTCATTTTTCCCATTTACACAAATAGCCCTGGGCCACTATTTTACATTTTGGATACTGTAAAATTGCTTAAGTTCAGCTGCCTGCGTGTTTTATATTCATGCTTTGCAGCTAATCAAGAAACAGTGCGCAGGTGTTTTAAGCATTTTAAAAATGCATTTTTTTATATTCTTCATATGGGGGTGCCATTCCTTAAGCCCACCACAAGGGGCAAAAGGTGATGTCTATCCCTGAGCTTTGGTCCATCTCATGCTACAAAGAGGCAGCTTGTTGATTTTTCGATGGAGGATGTCAGTGTAAACTGGTCTTTTTTTGATCCTTTGCATCTCCAGGTAGAACTATGAGTGAGCTTTCACTGAGTTTGAGTTTGGAAGTGAATGTCCCCAGCAGGGTATACAGGTGTGTATACCTTCCCTAAGTGACCAACTGCAGGTGAAAATGGTATCCTGACATTTTCTCAGCCCCGCTAACTCACTAATCTAGAGTGAGCACCGCGGCCTAGGCCTCTCCATGGCAATGCCAAGATGCAGAAATGGTTCTGTGACCTGGAGGGATGCACCAAGCATGTCCTCTTTTGTCAACATCGGACTTCTGATCACATCCTGGTAGTTGACATGAAGTGGTGGTGGCAGGATACCAATCAGTAGTACTGACCAGTCAGGTAAAATTTCATTTTCAAAATGACATTCACACCCTTATGCTGACATTCAGTGTGCATGATGAGGGTGTGTTTGTGTGTACTTTGTGTCTGTGCAGCCAATACATGACTATGAGATTGTGTTTATTGTATGCTTGCTGGAACCAGCAGGATCCATTCTGGATGGCCACTGGGTTAGCATGGCACAACATGGAGGATGCATACAGCTTTGCCCAGTAAGTGGAAATGTATTGATTGATTTTCCGAAGCTTGAGAGTGGCGACCCAGACACTGAAGTATGGGAGGATGGAGACATGGCTGCTCTTTGATATTATATGTTGACCCTTTGGAATACGAGTGCTGATTAGATTTTCCTGATCACTGCCATGTGGTCAATTGTAGGCAAGCGGGGTGAGTGAGCAGATCTTGTTGTTAAAGGTGGACAAGTGTTTATCTAGGGCCTTGCATTTTGTATATCCCTGATTGCTACTTCAGGAAGGCTGATGACAGCCAGGTGTAGAGACTTCACACTTGAAGCTAGCATTATCACTACCTGCTGTGAAAGACATCACCTCCAACAACGTCTGTGTCTGCACTACAGCCAGAAAATAACTTTTGAAAGGGAACCATCTCAAACCAAGAAGACAAGCACCCATCACACTGTCCCTGGGGCTGCAAACAAGACAATCACCTGGAAGTGGCGCTGACAATATATGCTGATATGCGCACATTCTAGTGAAAGCCTACCCAACTCTCAAGGGAGCAGGTAAATGTGAAGCATACCCTGCACAGACTGAAAGATTGCAACACAACTGACCTATAATTTGCCAATGTGGCGACAGCATAGTGAAGCTTTCTCCTGTGCCTAATCTTGCCTAAACTTGACTTGCAGGGAGGTCACTACAGATATTAGGGGACACTTATAGGGGTAGAAGGACATTGTAGAGGGTGTGGTGCTTCATTTAAAGGCATATGGGTAAGATTGTTTAACTTTGCAGTCATACCCCTTTCGAATTGTGTAGTATTACATACTGCTGTAATATTAAAGTACTGTTTTGTTTACTAATAAGACGAGCACAGGACTGCACAATCACTTATTGTGTCTGTTATTCGACTGGTGAGTTCTGAGTCTCTACCCTCATGCTACCTACCTAAGAAGCCTTTGACTGCTCACCCTTGTTACCCTGCGAGCCAAGTGTGTAGAGGTGTACTTGGCTCAATTTGTATAGCCATTCCAGGATGGGCCTTGGGACACCAGTGGCAAATAACCGCCAACCAAAACGGTTATGGGCTAGTATCCACTGACTGCCCTGTGTCCCCGTGATTGTGGTCTGAAAGTTTGAGTCTGGGTATTTCCTCGATCCACTAGATATTTTCTTTCCAACCTTAGAAGAAAACCGACAACTGCATAATATGAAAACTGACCACAGCCCTACCAACTGAGTGGGAGAATCTGGAATTTTCCTCGCTAAAACAATAGGAATCACAACATGTAGTAAGACCGTATATGCAGTTGAATGGCAGATACAGTTAGAGAATTCATCACACTAAGCCATAAATTGAGAATGAATTCTTTAGCAATATTTCCACATGTATTTTTCCAATTTCTGCACACTGGGTTGTTTTGAGACCTGTATCTTATTTCTCTAATGCGGTACATATATACATGAAACACAATATGGATGGAAAATTCATCAGAGATATCGTCTCAAAATAGTTAGCAGATATGACTCCCCCCCCCTTTTTAACTAGTCCATGAGAATTTAAGTGCCTGAGCTGGAAATAGCGATATCACTCTTAGTTTGGCATTGAAAAAGCCCACTTACATTGTTTATGTATCAGCGATTTTCCAAGAATATACATTTGTTCCACCAGCATGGAAATGGGTTTTCCAAAATCAAAAGTAGAAAAATGGACATCACTAAACCTTTGACCCATGATGACATTACAAGACTGACATATAAAGTTGTTTCACCAGTATGGAAATGGATTTACCAAAATGAAAATTAGGAAAAGTGACATCACAAAACCTTTGACCCCTGATGATATTAGAAGGGTGACACTACAAGGAGTTATTAGTGAGACAAGGAGCATTAATTTAAAAAAAATAGGACTCTGAGGGTTTTATTCTGAGTGCTGAAGGAGTACTGGGATCAAGCAATTTGGTGATCATGATTGCACATCATTTTGTACAAACATAAGTTTTGTCTGGACAAATTTGGAGGAACGTGTCTGGGGAAAATGCTGGATCGGGATCTGAAACGGCGTGGGGCTAAATCTCTGCTGTAGTGCTCTGTTTTGCCTGGGCAGTTTTATCCTCAGGTATTGCTGCTGTCCTTAGAAGCAGGGCTAGATCTCGGTTTACTTTCTCTTACGGATGCTAACCTCATGAGCTATTCAAAAAAAGCATACACAGCCAACACGTGTTGCTCTGTCTTCGGTTTGACCATGTACGTATTTTCGAGACTAGGAATAGTGCTTATGGTATAATTTGGACTGGGTTGTAAGTGGGAGGGGCACATTCTATAGTTCTGTTATTGGTACATTCAAAACATGTACAATATTCCATCTGTTTATCTATTGCATAATAGCACTTTTTGGTTTTCATTAGGACTTGCTCTGCCAGGGTTTAGATCTGAAATATCAAGCATAGAATATTAATTGTCCACAATAACATGACCAATGATAAGTATGTACAGATTTTCAATACCCAACTCCAAATCTATGTACCTCGACGATACATATGTCACCAAGGTACGCAGATGGGAGTTAAGAATAGTAAATCTATACTTACTCATAGGCTAGGCACTTACCCTCTCGATACTATATCTTTTGAGATTTTGATCACAATATTGTCGTTATTCGATATTCTATACTTGATATTCTGTATTACAACCCTCTGGCGGTAGAACTTCTGCTCTACTTAAAATTTCTGGTTGTACGTAAATATTGGGAGGAGAAGTATGTAAGATATGTATGTTTGTGAGGTTTTCCCAGATCAAGATTGTGTAGTGTCTGCCCAGAGGAGGCTGATCGTTGCCAAACTTACAATGTAACTACTCCAGTTTTGACTGACTCACTGCAAATATATTTATCTCATGAGGATAATCTGAAAATCTGGCATGACTAGGACACACATAAACTACAGATTCTTTAGGGTTCTAGTTCACCAGACTGGCATAGTGGATTATGAACTCTCCTTTGATCACTGCTTTGTCGGCTTCCCATGTGGTATCCCAGTAGCTTCCCACTGGGCTGTTGCCTTTGAAGTTAACATCTAGGGCTGTATAACGCATTGTCATTGTTTGTGCCCTGTGCACCTTTTATAAGGTGCGCCGGGTGCAAACAATGACAATGTGGCCGTTTACCATGTATGCGCTGCCCCAGGGCAGCCGCAGACTCGGGCTGCCTGGGGGCAGCGCATTCATGTGAAAACACTGGCAGCCGCTCCGTGTTTTCACAGTGCAGACGGCAACCTGCCTGCACTTTTAAAGGGGATTAGAGATCCCCTTGCAGGTGGGTGCAGTCAGTGACAGTGTCAGTGGCTGCACCCACCTGCAAGGAGATGTCTGGGGGGTCCATAGGACCCCTTTACCCCCTGCAGAGGGCTGCTCTGAGGGGGTGCACTCACCGGCGCACTGTGAGAGTGTCCCCTGAGAGCTTCTTTGCCTCTGCGCCCGCATCTGTAATATGGCGCGGAGGCAAAGCAATTCCCTAATTTGCATAGGGCATGCCCCCATGCAAATGAGGGAACGCCCCCTGAAGGCAGCGCTGGCGCTTTCAGTGCACCAGCGCAATCAGTATTACTGAAGGGGAAGCACAAGCGTCTGCGCCCCCTTCTGTAATACCAAAATGACACGGTGACGCGCAAAGCGAGCGCAAACTCATGCTGCGCCCCCAGGGCACTTATTGTAATGCGGCCCCCAGAGTTGATACATTGTAATTGGTGGCATTCAGTCATTGGAGTGTATGATTAAACTTACAGCTCCTTTAGATCTGAGGTCATATCTTGGGTAAGTGAATTGTTAATGGCACATATACACTGTCTCAATGAATCCTTTTAACATATTGCCTCATATGGGAGCTTCAACAAGATCCTGAGTTCCACCTACATTCCAATTAACATGAATTAAATTAAAACAAATATATTAGCTTTTACTTTGGTAAAATGTTTTACAAATGTCATGTCATGAAGCTGCAATTTTTTTCTTTCACACACTTCATATAATTGTTCTTAGAACACTGCAACTTTATAAAAGTTAACACAGATTGCGAAGTTTAAAAAAAAATCATAAATTCCTCATTTAAATATTGTTTGCTGGTAACAACTCCTGCAAAAACCCCAAATAAAAAGAAAAATATTTTGTGCCGGAAAATTCTTCTGCAGAAACATTTTAACCCAGGTACTTTCAGACAAAAGGGAAGTTTGATGTGTGGACATTTCACCGCAGAACAAACACCAACACTGGCGATTGTCCCACGGTGATTGCCATTTTTTTTTCATGGGGGTACCCCTGCTGACCTAGATACCCACTGGTTTAGAGCTAAGTAATAAATTTCCTTAATCAACAATTGCTGGGTGCTACTTCTTCATTCTGCTCTGAACGACTTCCCCTTATCTTCGCAAATGACTACTTTGCAATCTCCTCAATTTAGGAGATCACACAGAGCAGCATAGGCTTTTAGTGTGCATAGCTGAACAAATATGCTATTTTTGTCATTTACCAAGTATGTGAAGAAGACGATGATCTACTTACCATCTAACATAAAATTAAATCTACCCATTTTGCCTTGTTTATCTTTGTCTCCTTGGTTGAAGCTGGTGCCATAGTGGAACCAAGTTAGCTTTTCCCAAAATTTTAAAATGTGTTGTAGGAATAGAGAAATAAGGGGAATTGTTCTCACTTCTGTTGATGTGGGAAACTTGCAAGGTCTGCAGCTTCCATTCTTACTTAGACCTTTTCAAATCTTGTTGGATAATTCTGCCACTGAAGATTCATAGGGAATGATAAGTCCATAGTAGAACAGCAAAGATGTTTGGTCTTATGTGTGCTTTGCCTCAACAGATTGATCTGTCTGAAAGAAGATTTTTACTTTAGAAATTCTGCGTGCAAAAATGTATACATTAAATGTGAAATATTGAACCATTTAGAATAAAAATCTTTACTCAATCTAATTTCTT
Organism: Calotriton arnoldi; assembly: GCA_963921515.1. Lineage (NCBI taxonomy): Eukaryota > Metazoa > Chordata > Amphibia > Caudata > Salamandridae > Calotriton > Calotriton arnoldi. Next base: position 1,208,267 of record CAWUFW010004959.1, on the reverse strand, counting down.
CTCTTATCAAATTATTGACACCTCCTTGAATAAAGAGCCATTGCAAGCAAACAGCCTGAGAGCCGCAGAAACAAGATTACTGGGATACAGTTGGACATACACTGAGATGTGAACATGTTTAATTTTCTGCAAGTCATGTTTGCGGAGTTCGATCATGATCTCCCTTTCTTGATTATTATTCCACCTCACAGTTTTCTTGGCGTCTTCCTCTTGGTTATTGAGGAGTTTCTGTGGATAATCAAAAGTTTGAACTCTAATCACGTGATCACCTTGCTCAATGGAGGACTCATAGACTTGTTGTATTCAACTATGTCCTTGAATGCTGTATTTGTAAGACTGTCAACTTCTTGGTTAACCAAACATGAATACTGAAATGCCACATTCTTGTGAAATCTCTTTCATATCCCTTCTTGTGGCATTAAATTCAACTGATTCAGTTTCATGGTCTATTGAGCGATCATTTTCCTCCTTGTTCAAGTGTGGTTGTCACTTTTGGTATCTTTTGTGAATGCAGCATTTTTATTAAGCTCATTCCATTTACTCACTTTGTTCAGTTTTTCTTGGTTTCATTTATTTGATCTATTTAGGGTATTTGATTGAAAGGTTAGGTATGGGTCAGCGGGTTTTCGGATAGTGCTTTGTGGAACCCGATAATGAAGAACCAGGTATTTCATCAGGTAAGGGTGAAATGTACTGGGGCTACCCACCATAAAATATTACACGGAAGATGAAAAAGCCTTAAAAGAACAGAGACCTGAAACCCAATGGTTAATAATGCATTCTGGTCCTAGTCTCCTGACTAATTGAGGAGACATGACTTGATTGTCATGAAGGATTGATTATCCGAATGCCAAAGACCATGTGCATTTTTTATTCTCGGATGAAGTGGCATGGCTGTTGCGGGTGTGAGGATAGAGCTTTTGTTTATGGTCCCCATTATGTTTGTCTGCAGCGGCCCATGCTGGTAAGAGCGGTGGGGCCGGGTGGAAGGATTTCGACAGATGACTACGAGGGAAAATTAATTATTTATTTAATTTGCCCTCGTGGTCATCTGTCGAATCCCCCCCAACCCGCCACCCTAACCCCGCCCCACAGCTCTTACCTGCACGGGCCTCTCCTGACATTTGTTGCAATACAGATTAATCGCTGGTGTTCTTTGCTCGCTCACATTGATCGTCTGACCTCACTTAGTTTATTCTTGTAGACATCTGACGATAAGAGCTGTAATGTATTTATTGCTTCCTCGTGTTCTTGTGGCCTACATTGAAGCTATTTATTGGTGTGGTTGACCACTGGTTTCAATGCTGCTTCTGGGTTGCTGTGGTCATGTGGTTTCTCAGACCTTGCACTTTCTAGTATCATAGCTTCAAGTCCAGCCTCAAACTATCCTGGGTCATGTCCCACAGGCTGCCACATATTTTGGGGGATATGTACAATAGAAGTGGCGGAGTAGGGCGTTAGCCATCATGGCTTAACACCTCACTCAGCCACTTCGGAAACGCAAGGCTGTACCATATTTACAACGATATGGTGCAGCCTTGCGTTTTCCCCTGCAATGGCGCTACACTTAGCAGTGTAGCGCCAACACAGGCACCCTTACACCATAGTGCAAGGGTGTCTGCGTGCAGGGGAGGATTGTTTATTTGTAGGAAGGTGTCCCTTCCTGCACATAAACAATCCTGAAATGCCATTTTGTCACTTTCATGTGTGCTGCTTAATGCAGCACACATGAAAGTGACAAAATGGCTTTTTTTTTTTAAGAAAACACATTCCCCCAATTTTTGTGCAAAATCTCCCACTTTACAGGTTTAGAATGTTGGCATGTATTTCTGCACCCTGATTCTTTCAGATGTGTCTCTAAAATACACCAACAGAAATGAAACAGTTCATCGATAGCTTATTAAAACCACTTAATAAGTGCACAGTAATTCACAAATATAATATTTAAAACAAATTGCGTCTCTTAAAATTAGATGAAATTTATATTGTAAATAAATTGTTAAAACTGAAACTTTATATGAATTTCTATATAGTCTTCATATAGTTTGTCAAGAGCCGTGTTTATTAACTTTGCTAAGCCATTTATTAAAATGGCATCAATGCTAAAACATTCTAAAGTAGCCTCTTTGCAAATCTTTATGTTTAAATGAGGAAAGCTTATGATCTTCTTACGTTCACTTAAAATAGAGAACAGTACTGCAGCATATTACTTAGGTTAGGTTCTCAAATTTGTAGTTGCAGAAGCATCAGTTAGCCTTCTGTCTTTTACACTTCCACGATTGTACAGTTTTGCTCAGGCCAAATCGACCAGTCCAAAACGTAGGTATTGAATATTTAGTTCCCAATATTCCCAATATTCTGGGAGTATGGCTGGGATTTGTTAAATTCATAGCTTTCAAGTATCGATTTGCTAAGAGCCCAGTAATTGTACGTTTTTGATCATTTTCTATTCTTTTAAGTTTGTTGGTTTTTCTCAAACTTTTTTCCAAACTCCCTTATGGGGAATTGGGGGTTCTATGCTAAGTTGTTTCATAACAGAGTTGACGGAAGAGTGCCAGGGTGAAATTTGTGGATAATTCCCCAGATCAATATCATACCTGAGAGCATCTTTAAAGCAATTTTCAATACCATTTCTTAGTTTAAACCAATGTTAGCAAGGTTGTATTCAATACTAGTGATAGATCCATTAAATTAAACTCTAAATGAATTTGGTTGTGGCATGATGACTGTAGTAAATGGAAGATTGATCTTTACAACTTGCTCTGGGCTTGATTTAACCTGTTGTTAAATTGACCTGGAAAAGCATTCAGCCCATAGGTTAATGATGAAAGCAATTTTGCCTTTTATGTTTTGGAGTGGTAGTATAGACAGTCCATCAATATTTTTCGATAACTTTAAAACAATAGTAGTTTTACTTTTTTCCAATGATTGTAAATGTAGTCTAATTTGCTTGAAATTGTACCCCAAGATATTTATAGGATTAAGCTCTCTGAATGAGTCTTTAATCTAAGGTCCAATTGTACCAAGGCTGCGAAAATGGGCAAAGGTCTCTGTTTTTGTCTTGTCATTGTTGACCTCTAGGTTGACCTGTACGTAGCTATTTTCATGTCGCAAACATCCGGATTCGCAGAATTGGGCTTTTTGCGACAATAAAATAGCATTTTCCCATGTACCAAACCCTATTTTGCGAATCAGTAACCTATTGCCAAATCGTAAAATGGGTACCGATTTAGAATTAGGAAGGGGTGTGTCAAGGACATTCCTTCCTAATAGCAACTCGCAGTATTATGTGTGAATGTTTTGTGTGAGAAAGTCATCCCATCATCCAATATTTTGCGACTGAAATGCGCATTTTACCACCTACTTCAAGTAGGTGGTAACCCATCCGCAAACAGGAAGGTGTCCCCAGAAGACCCCTTTCCCTTTGTGAATGAATGTGAAAACGTTTTTTATGAGCATGCAGTGGTCTTACGGACCACTGCCTACTCTTAAAAAATCAAAAGAAAACTTTTCATTTTTGTTTTTGAAACACATCTCGTTTTCCATTAAGGAAAATTGGCTGCATTTAAAAAATAAAATAAAACACTGCTTTATATAAAAGCAAACACAGACATGGTGGTCTGCTGACCCCAGCAGGCCACCATCCCAGTGTTTTTAGCGATTCCCAATGGGTCGCAAATTGCACCCCACCTCATGAATATTAATGAGGTAGGCCAATTTGCGACTCACTGGGAATCTCAAACAGTGTAACACACTGCTGTACATAGCTGTTTGTGATTTCCTAATAGCGAATCACAAAAATTCGCTATTAGGTCATCGCAATCCTGAGTCTTTGTACATCTGGCCCTTAGTTTCTTATCATTGCAGTAGACCATTTGACTGTTTAATGCATGCTGAAGGCCATGTCCGGTATAATTTGGCTTTCCAACTATAAGCTAAAACAATACAATTGCCTAGAAAACCATATTGATAATAAAATCCACTGATTTGGTTTAAACCGACAGTCACTTATTGTTTTAAATATGTTTACAGATGCGCTGCTTTACCACTTGAGAGAGCCAGAGCAGTAGTGTGCAAGAATATACAAATGGGTTTTATTTCCACAATAATAAAGCAGCATCCACTTTCAGTTAGGGGAGATACATTGGTTGGAATGGTTGGTGGGCGGGGTCAGGTTCCATTTGAATTGCTGTAGGGACTGACTATGCTCTTGACCCCCCTTCATCCCAATCCACTGCAGACAACGCCTACCAGTGCAGCTCACGGAAAACTGTCTGCAGGACCCTCCTTCAGGTTTATTAGCACACACCAGGATACTACTTTTTATATCAGGTGGTGGAGCAGCATCTTCTTGAAGCTAATGGCCCTGGGTGGGTAGTGCAGCACAGGGACGGTAGAGACACCTTTTTGACCAGCTCCCTGCAAGGCCAGGTCTTCCCCCACAAGGTAAGTTCCAGGATTACAGGAGCACATGACACATAAAGGAAATCGCCTTGATTCCCTTTCCGGTAGTGCATGGTCCCAGAGAGGAAATCTAAAGGATTCCCTTTTTGCAGGGTTGCTCCCGTACTCCAGGTAAGGTAATCCAAATGATTATCTTGAATTTCAGGGGCACCGTATGCCCATGGTAGTGCCCCTGCAGCACTCTCCAGAGCAGGCATGCCAGGCCCAAGCACATGCCCAAGAGTGGAGAACAGATGGTGTCAGGAGAGGGGACAACCTCTAGTTGGAGGTCAGGCGTCCCTAGTCATTTGCACCTTTCTCAGCCAAATGACCTTGGGTTCGGGTGGGGTGGGGAAGGATGAAGGAGGGCAGGAAGCGGAAAGCAGACACACCTTGTGCACAAGCTACCCGCAAAACCATGTCTTCCCCCGCAAAATAATCACAAGGATTACTTTCCCTGGAACTCAAGAGCATTCCTCACAAAATCAAAACCCAGGGATTCCCTCTCCAGTGCTGAGCGGTCTAAAAGTACAGCTTTATTTGCGACCTCTTGAATAACTCTGAGGGCATATGTGAAGAATAGTCTTACTAAAATATGTTTATATATGATCTTTATTCGAGCCAGATGATCCTCATACAACAGTTCTTAACCCCTACACTAACTGAACTGATATTCCTTGAAAATCCTTAACCTTCTCTTCTAGAATCCATGCCCTTATCGTTCTAGATTTATTCTAGATGACATCACAGTGTCATCACATCATTACAGCATATATGCCCAGTTTGATGCATACGTTGCAGAACCCGTCCCTGAGAATCTCAATCTTCAGATACACAAGTACTGGCATGGAAAGCTATGTCAGTGGACTCAGTTAGTAAGTTGTCTACTAGTTGTTTTGGCATTGCTCATCTTAAGTGCCAATGTTGAGAGGGCCTTTGCATAGATAATGGTTTTCATAGGAAGTAAAGAGGAAGCACGGATGACTAAAAACTCACAGAAGAACTATTGTATGGTGTACTACAATAAGTCTGATTTGTAAAAATGTATTTGAACCTCCTATACATTGCAGTTATATTGTCTAGATATCATGCAATATCAGGGCAGAAAACAAGCAATAATAAAAGCAAAGCATTCTATAAACACTGTTGAAAAGCTGTGTGTTTTATTAATGGCACAAAAAAGTGTAATCTCTAATTTTCGCCAGAATTTAAAAACACCAGAAGAGACTTGGAAAAATACCAGAATTCACATCGATTTGAAATTGAAAACAAGAAAGCTTATGTATAATCTAAAAACACTGTGTTGTCTGCAAATTGCACTGTGAGCGTAGGGCGTCTATTCAGTTTGGAGCTATGTAACGTTTGTTCCATGTTTGCTACATAGAGATTGAATAAAAGAGGTGCTGGAACACACCCTCGCTTTAAATCCTTGTAGATATGGATTTGGACTGTAAAGGACAAGGTGTCGCTCAGTTTAACTTGCATTTAATTGTTATAGTATAAAGAATGTATTGCTTTTAAAAGTTTATTTGCCCCGTTTGGCTAGTTTTGCCCAAAGCAGACCTCTGTCAAAGCTGTCAAAAGTCTTTTTAACATCTATGAAGCAGGCAAATAGTTGACTCCTTTATTTAATGTTTTATGTATCATTCGTGACAGGGCTACAATGTTATCAGTAGTTCCACAGTCAGTCGTAAAGCAAGTTTGAAACTAATGTAATAGGCTAAATTCTAATGCCTAAGGGCATAGCTTTTTGAGTAACAGAACTGCATAATACTTAAAATCAACATCGAAGAAAGATACAAATCTGTAATTTGAAGGATTTGATGTACAACCTTTTTTTGTGGAATGGAAGGAGAATTGATCCACAAAGTTGGTAGCATGCTGTGCGTACATCAGTTGTTAAATAAACTTTTCATGGTTTTCTAACCAATAATTTAGTTCTGCTTTAAAAACGTGGATGGTAATCAATTAGGGCCTTGTGTGGTTTGTCTATTAGTATTTATTGCTGCAAGCATCCCTTTGGGGGTTATCCAGTCACATGATGTTGAGTTTGGCATTTGTGAATTATTTATTGTAGTTGTGAATGTGTTATGTTGATATGTTGCCTGAGAAGTAGCTGATGCTTGAAACACTGGTGGTTTCAAAAGGCCCCAACTGGTTTCTGAGGATTTACCTCCTGTATTGGATCATTTACTACCTCTCTCTTACTTACTTGCTAACTTGGTCCTCCGATGGACCTTTTTCTGGTGCACTGAGGCAAAAGAGATTTAGCATATCTTGTCCGATAAATACCAGTTAACAGTGCAACCAATTTGGCTACACAGTGAGGACCGGGAATCGGTAGCCATGCCCAAGGGAGTTTATCACAAATTAGTTATCAAATTCAGGTACATCACTCTGAAGACCAGACTACACAGGTATACTATAACAACGGGAAGGCCTAGCCTTCTAAAGAAATTTAGGAAACAAGAATAAGGCATATGAGCAGCTCTGTCGCTGCAATGTCAAAATAACATTATAAGCACTTGATGCTCTGAAAACCATTGTAAATGGTATTTTCTATACTTAGCATTCTAAAGGCCTGATTTAGATCTACGCAGATGGGTTACTCTGTCACAACGGTGACGGATATCCTGACCACTGAAAGATAAATTTCATTATATCCTTAGAGATTTATATTGCGGCGGACGGGATTTCCGTCACTGTTGTGGCAGAGTAACCCAACTGCATAGATCTAAATCAGGCCCTAAGCCTTTCAGGCACAGATTTAGGCACTTAAATGCTCAGAGTTCGGAAATCAAATAACTCTGTAGAAAACAAAAGGTATAAGGCAAAAGAGTAATATTAGCAATATCATTGTGAAAGCTCAGTCGGAAATAAGTATTGGTCTAAACCAATCTTAGGAAAATTTACGGAACATGGGGAAATATCTTTAAGAGTACATTCAAATGGCAATGGGGTTTGGGAAAATGGTTCGGTGAGAGTCCAAGGAATGTTCTGCATAAAATATTCAGAAAAGGTTCATCACAGGAAATCAGCATGCGGTTTGCAAGAATGTCCGAAGTCATCTGCCTTCTGTCTGATGAGTTCTGCCCTCCTTCAGCCAGGGCAATGATAAGTTATAATTTAATAAGTCCGTCGGCAACTCTTCTTTGGTTGCATCATCAATAGAAGTCCATTGTATTTGTTTCAATGTCTGTATGGATTCACATGGTACACACTCTGCAACAACAGAGTAAAATTCCGCACTGGACATGAGAACACCATTCTGGCATGAGGCACAAGGGGGCCCTTTAGGGCCCCCTTTGTTTCCTCTCTGCCAGGGTTTAAATGGAGGTTCCCTGGCAGCTGCAGAGGGCCTGTTGCAGTCCCACCGCTCATCTCATAATAAGGTGGCTGGGAGACCACCACCACCGCGCCACCGCGAGTCTGGCGAGTCAGCATTGGACAGGAAGAAGGAGGCCCTTTTCCCTGTAGACGGAGCCATGTTTGATCTAGAAATTGACAGTGATCGATTGACCTGCAATTCCCCTTTGAACGTACGTGCACTGAAGGCCGTACATCCATTTTGTTTATAAGAGCTCAGCTGAGCCCCACCCAACACTACCAATCAGCCCTTAAGGAACACGTCGGATGTCAAATTAGGTGCTCCCTACCCCACTAGTCCTGATAAAGACCCCACCCTAAGGCTGAACTTACCTAGCATACCCTCAAGGGGTCAAAACGTCGACTTCAATCTGAACGCAAGCGAGGACAACTGTAATCAATGTGACAGTGTTCATATAGTGCTATGCATTTTCTGTGGAACAATTGACCTTTCAATAAGGCCGGATCAGCACCACCATATGATGATGATCTATATATGTCACACCACCCTGTCCTTGTCCACTACCCCCACATTTTCACTTTAATCACTACCACATTCCATTCCCTATTCCCCTCAACCTGAGCACCAAATTTTGCTAATGTTTTTGGTTTCAATTGAGATGATAGAGCAACTGTGTTGCCACGTTTACGAATCATTACTTTAATATAATTAAACTGCATAAATTTGCAAATGTGATATCTAAAATTAGGTATTGTGAATGCGTTGATTTGTTTGATTTTTGTTCTAAGCAGTCAGTGCTACTTGACCATTTCTTTACTGTACGGCACTTGTAACCCAGGTTTAGTAGCCTATTGGGTATCCCCATTGATATATAACTCCTTCAGCCAGGGCAATGATAAGTTATAATTTAATAAGTCCGTCGGCAACTCTTCTTTGGTTGCATCATCAATAGAAGTCCATTGTATTTGTTTCAATGTCTGTATGGATTCACATGGTACACACTCTGCAACAACAGAGTAAAATTCCGCACTGGACATGAGAACACCATCTTGGCATGAGGCACAAGGGGGGCCCCCTTTGTTTCCTCTCTGCCAGGGTTTACATGGAGGTTCCCTGGCAGCTGCAGAGGGGCTGTTGCAGTCCCACCGCTCATCTCATAATAAGGTGGCTGGGAGACCACCACCACCGCGCGCCACCGCGAGTCTGGCAGTCTGTGGATCTCCAGACTCATAATCAGTGCCATTATGTTTTATTGTTACATGTTAGCCACTTTATTAATCCATATCAGAAAAGACAGTTCTAAGTTAAACATCAATCAAATACATTTCTTTCAACATTAGTAAAATTCTTCTATATAAGAACTGTGAATTCTATAGTAAAGACTCTCTGCAACAGCAGTGTCAGGTGCAATGTGTATATGAATCATTATGACATGCAAGGCTCATGTGCAAAAATGACGTTCATTGTGTTTGTCAGGTATCAGTCGTATTTAGGTTTTGTGACATGTAAAGAGTGGGCCACTTTATGTTGCACCACAATGAATGTGTTCTTGGTATTGCATTTTCCTTGCTAATTGTCATTTTTCTTTATCTAATTCAGTAGTGAACCATGTATTGTTGTTTGAAAATTGTATTGATCTTCATTTCTGGCAATTTTTATTAAGTCAGTAAACCGACCCTATGTTTTTGCGTCATCCGGTCGATTGTTTTCTGCAGTATCCACTGGGAATATGGAAAGTTTTGGGGCCATACATTCAATCCAAGGTTCAATTGCATGAATGGTGCTGTTCCACTTCACCCTATTCACCATTTGAAGGCCATTTATGCTCCAAATGGCTTTGATGTGTGAGACTGAATACTCATTTATTGATAAAACTATTGACTGAGTAAATTGGTTGCTCCAATCTGTGCTCAATTTTGAATGGTTGTATAAAAATCGCTTGAAGCAGTGATGTTGCTTACAACTGCTTTTCTCGTTCTTGAAAATCAAGTGCAGGTTGTTGGTTTATCTGATGTTAAGCATCCATTAAGTACCCACATTTTCATGTGTATGCGTGACTCAAGAATCAAGCAAAATGCGCCCAGTGCAACCCTTCTTTGGTAAAAAAACTTTTTCTGGGATGTTCCATAGTTTGTCCTCTTCTTGTGGCAATTGAGCCTCCATACTGGTGATCATTAAATTTAAGTTAAAGTTTCACGTTAATATGATTCTGCCATTGTTTTGAAACGCCTGTAGGGCTATTAGATGGGTGATTAATTTAGTAGTATATACTGATAGCTGATCCAGGATGTAGATAGATATTTAATATTAACAGATCAGAGAAGTACCCTAGCTTCCTTTGAAAATTCAGCTTGACTGCTAACCATGGAAATCTATGGTGTACATTTTTTCCCATAATCAAGTGTTGGCCCTACATAGGCTTATACTTGGGGGGGCGGGGCAGACAAAGCCACAATGGTGGACATGCCTTAACGGTGCTTACCCACCTGCCTCCTTAATCCTGGTGAATCCGATGCCCTGGGTCTCCTCTACCCCTTCAGAATACCCTCACTATCCCCCTCCATCATTGCGGGCAGCCATCCCATGAATCTACAATGCCTGCGGGGTTTTTAAGGAGGCATCCTGGATCGAGGCCGTGCTGACTGAAATCAGGTCAGTGACTTGCGACACGAGTGAGACCAGCGGCAACTGTCCAGCCACGGGGTGTAGCAAGACCTTCCCTGGGCGTACAGGTGGCCTGGATTTTGACGAGCACCCCCGGTGAATTATACTGTGCGGCTACTGCTGCAGGAGAGAGGCTTTGGCAGGGACAAAGAGCTCTGCTGAGATAACATGTAATCGGGTGGCACCTATGAGCCACATCTTGCTATATCGGAGCTCCCCCTGTTGCCCAGTCGCTCTTGCTATCTAACTGGGGCCACATTGCCACAGTCCCTGAGGGGCTGACCAGCGGCCCGGGATGAGGTTACTGCCTATTCCTGCCCGACGGCTCCCCTGTAGCTAATTATACCCAGTCAATGCACTGATTGATGAGCCATGGCAGGTACAAAGACGTCAGCCTCTGTAAGAACGACCCGACTGGCACTTAGGGACCCATCTCTAAGGCCTTGGAGCCTTCCTCCTAACGAATGCCTCTATTGCTCCTGTTCCCTGGCAGGAGATGTGCCACAAAAGGCCCTGGAGGGCTGGCCTGCAATCCGAAGCAGAGATCTCATCGCCACGACTCTGGTGAGTGCCCCCAAAACCCTGCTTGATGAGCGTCCAATCTAGAATGCCTGCTTCTACTGCCTGGCCCTCTGGGATGGTTATGGGCCTCTGTCTCTGGAGCTGAGCAGTGGTTTAACTCTCGGATTCCAGGGGGAAAGAACAACAACTTGCTTTTTCACCCCCTCTGTGTGTTCAGCTCTGTTGATGTGCTGCTCGCTTTGTTTGCATAGGAGCCCCCCCGAGTGAGACCAGTGGAAGTTGTGAGGGGGCCCCCTCACATGGCTGTTCAGCAATTCAGGACATGATCTGCCTTGAAGTGACTCGTCATTGCTCTTTTCTCCCCTAAGTAAGCCCCAAGGTCACCAGAGATTGTTGCTCGTAATCATTGGACCTGAAACCCTCTCCCTTAGACCTCACCAAGCTGGTCACTATGGGCTCTTGCCCATCTGTCCATATCCTTGCATAGGGTTCATTTGCTGTGCTGTCTGCGGCATCACAGACCTGGTGAACTGAGGTCTCTTGCGATAGATCCACGCTTGGGTGCACTGCTGTGATTATCTGCAATACCTTACCTCAGCTGCTCAGGCTGCCCAGGGAACCGGGGGCAAGTGGAGCAACAGTGGCAGTGACCTATAACTCAATAGCTATGATCTATATGCGCCTGGAGCACTCCCCTCCCCCCTAATTTGCCTGAAGGCGCTCGCTCCACTAGGACAACAAGAGGCTGCTAAATACTCCGCCACTGACATTCCCTCTTGTGTCTTGCGATGGGGAAGGACAGACCCGGGGTCCCAATTGAAAATTGACAAGCTCACAACATCCACCACTTGCCCCGGCAAGCGACCTACTGGAGCGATCCACCACCTCCCATTCCCTCTGCTTCCCTGGATGCACATCAGATCCTACAAGCTATCCAGGTATTTTGCAAGGCCCTTGACTCCAGGATTGGGGCGGTCCGTGTAGATGTTGCTAAGGCAAGATCTCCACAATGTGGGGGGTTGAGTGGCAGAGGTGGAGGGCTGCATCTCTACGCTTAAGGACTACTCATCTGACATGAAAACTAAGGTGGTGGCACTGATCTTGACTGTTCGCACCCTTGAAACCAGAGCAAAGATGCTGAGAATCGCTTGTGCCGGAGCAAACTGCCTGGTAGGGTTCCCTGAGGGGTTGAGGCCCCTCACCATACAGCCGTTGTAGAAGACTGGCTCTGTTCCTGGTTACCTGAGGGCTCACTGTCTCCGTGGTTCATGCTGGAGCAGGCGCACTGCTCACTGGCGCAGCGCCCTCCCCCGGGGGCCCCACCACGGCCCCTCATCAACAAGATTCTAAACCTATGTGATCCAGATGTGATCCTTCAAGAAGCCCGTACCCGTGGAAAGCTCAATTTTGATTCCTCTAACATTATGATTTTTCCGGATTACACCAAAGCTACTCAATTGCAAAGTAAATCCTTTGATACCGTGAAACAGAAACTCAAAGCGATGTCCCTGTAATACCTGTTACTTTTTCTTGCACGGCTACGGATCATTCATGGCTCCTGCTCTCATTTCTTCAAAACGCCAGAGTCGGCTTGGGAGTGGGCCACTGAACTCAGATCCCTGCGAAGGTAGGAATCCCCCGGAGATCTCTCCTAAGAGGATCCAGGTCCATCATGCTTGTCCTCCACCTGCTCCCATACATGAAAATGTCTGAAATCCAGGGGCAGACGAGGATGATGCGGAAAATCCCTGACACTCTCCGTTCCCGACACAATAGTGTCCCAGCTACAAACTGATAATCCTTTCTACTCTCTGATGCCTTTTGGGGAGTGCAGATCAGCAGATCAGCAGATCCTGTAGTCCTCACTGACGCTGATCCTTTGCTGAACACAAACTAACTTCCTGCACACTGTTTCCGACTGCTCAGTAACCATTGACCCAGGGTGCTCTATTCACAAATTGACCTTTACATCTAGATCCTGCGCAAATACCATGTTCCATGTTATGTTTTTGGGAAAATGTTGGGCGACAGATGTTTCTGGGGTAAAAGTGTGGGGGTGGGGTGGAATGGGTACTGGTTAATTGGGGCTTGTATTTACTGTTTTGCCCCCTCTTTTGTTTTGTTTGCTCCTGTTGTTGCCTGGCCTTCCTCGCTGCACTTCTGGTGCCCAACACACCTGGTATTTCTCACATGCTTGGGTCATCTTCCACATGGAGTTCCATCTTATCAAAGTGAAACGTTAATGGTCTTCTAGACTGGATCAAACATACAGTGGTCCTTAGGTTTATCCGTCGCCACCAGCGCAGTGTGGCTCTTCTCCAGGAAACACATCTCCTGGGTTCCCTCTGCCACTTCCTCCGAAAGTTTGGTTATGATTGAGTTTATCACTCTGGCTTCACTAGAGGGACCAGGGGGATTGCAATTCCTCTCCACAAAACCTTCCCCCTGGTGGTCCCCCAGGTTTCCCATGATCCCTTGAGTAGATATGTGGGGGTGACTTGAACAATAGGGGGAAATTATATAATATAATAGTATCTATGGCCCTCCTCAGCTACAGGGCCAGACACTTAGCGACATTCTGACCTTGATTCCTACCCTTTCGTATGGGGTGTTGCTCTTCGGGGGAGACTTCAATACTGCTGTCAATCCTGATTTAGATGTCTCCGGACCCGTCATGCGAGAGCGCTTGGCCCGCTTCAGGACGCTCACCTCCTGGACTGATTTCCTCGAGCTCTGCAATGCCTGGAGGACATCAAGTGTTATTTTGCATATTTGCATATTTTGTTATTTTGCATATTTTGTTATTTTGCATATTTGCATATTTTGTTATTTTGCATTGCAGCAACAGAGCTCCTCGTAAGCCTTATTCTTCTAAATTTATTTAGACGGCTAGGCTTTCCCGTTGCTATACTATACCTTTGGGACTACTAACTTCTGTGAATACCGAAATGAGTAAGTTCATTCTGTGAATACCAAAATGAGTAAGTGTATTCTGTGAATACCAAAAAGTACTAACTTTACGTTTTTGACATAAGTTAGTTCTGTGAATCAGGCCCGTATAGTCTGGTCTTAAGAGTGATATACCTGAATTTGGTTACTAATTTGTAATAAACACCCTTGAACTTAGCTTCCGGTTTCTAGCCTCACTGTGTAGCCAAATTGGTTGGACTGTTAACTGGTATTGATTGGACAAGATATGCTAACTCTCTGTTCCCTCAGTGCGATGGAAAAGGTCCATTGGAGGACCAAGTTAGCAAGTAAATAAGAGGTAGTAAATGTTTCAGTAAAGTAGGTAAATCGTCAGACACCGGTTCGGCCCAGAAACGCAAGATCAAATCTGCTGGGTCAATTGTACTCAAGAGATTAAACTTAATCAACGATATTATAGAAAATAAATCTGAGAAGCAAAAAGAGCAACAAAACCAAAACAATGGATGGCTTTACATAAATCCTATATGTCTCAAAACAAAAGAGATTTTCGGCTCCGGGTGAGCAAAATGAATGGCTTCAAAGGTATTCCTGCAGAAAACCGTGTCATTTGTGTTGACTGGACTACTTATAAAGGTCACTGTATACCAAATGAGCTCTTAAAAAGTGAAGACCTTTTTAAAACACCAAAGTTTCAAGCATCAGCTACTTTTCAGGAAAAATATCAATATGACACATTCACAACTACGATAAATCATTCACAAATGCCAACTTCAACATTATGTGACTGGATAACCCCTAAAGGGATACTTGCAATGGCAGATTTTTACCACATGGTCTGGGCTCGTCCTGTGATTGCCTGCTACTGCTCATGTATAGGTACGGCTCTTACGTTGGTCATGGGGGTTTCGGTTGGCCCTGAAACTGGCCCCAGTGGGGATAACTGATGACGATGGGGCGACAGCGCTCTTGTGGGAGAGGCGACTCTGGGGGCCAAGAGAGACATTGCGAGATCCTGGAAACAATCATGCCCACCGACCTTAAAAATGTTGCATACTGGCATGGATTGGTGTGCTAAACAGGAAGAGCCGGTTTATGTGGCTCAGTGATGCCCACAGAAATTTACTAAGGTATCGGAGAAGTGGTGGAACTACTACACACTAGCGAATTCCGCATTGAGGATGATGACTTGAATTGTTGTTTGATTACTGTACTTGTACGTGGGTGGGGGCGGGGTGAGGGACAGGGGTGAGCAAGTGGAGCAACAGTACAAAAGTTTAAAAAAAACACACCTCCTCTCCGCCGTCGCTCGTTGTCTCTCTGCGGCTGCCGGAACCAGGAAGCACACAGGTTCCCTCCCATAAGCCAATCACAACGCTGCAATGCAGCATTGTGATTAGTCTGAACGCCGTGGCTTAGTGCTCAGACGGGGAATGGGAGGCTGGGCATGTTCCCCATCAGGCTGTGTAATGCAGCCTGGTGAGGAACATCCTGATGGGGAACATGAAAAGTGTGCATAGATGTTTGGCCAGCCCGATATGGCCGGCCAAGCAATCATGCCCACTTTAGAGTGCAGCAACCACTCTTCCTCCCGGACGTCACGGGAGCCCAGCCCCGCCCACCCGCCCAACCTGGATGATACTAAGAATAAAATGATAATAACAGAAATAACTGCTGTTATTATCATTTTACTTTTGCTTTTACACTGCTCCGAGAGCAGTGGGGCGATGCTCCTCCGCCTTAGAGGAGGAGCCACCACTGGCCCATAGCATACAGGAGTGGACTTTAATCCTTCAAATTTGGGGCCAACCTTACAGCATGCACTTCCCTCTTCACTTTGTTGCTGCTGCTGCTGATCGATTGTAATCAGATGCAACCTGAGATTTCTACTTTAAAATTACAATTATATTGAATACTGCTTTCAACTAGTGACATTTCAAATTTCGATGATTTTGCAAGCTCCAATCAGAGGCATGCAAACAAAGGGACACCATTTTTCAGTGCTTATTAATTTTATGAAACTGCTAAACAATTTGATAAACCAGTGGTTCCCAAACATTTTGAAACTGCGACCCACTTAGTAGAACGACAAACTTTCATGACCCACTTACCTTTAATAAACATGAGGAGGGGTGTTTTTTTAATATGACTAGAGAATCATGTGGTAGCGCTTTGGCATTTACAGACAGCACATTTTACATTCAAATGGCCACTAACTTTGCACATACATACAGTTTTACTTATTAAACTGTTTAGCATCCATCACTCAAATGGTAATGTGTTAAAAATGGGTTTCGTTGAATATTTATCATTTGTGCATTAAACTGGCTTTATATTGTTTTGATCCCATTAAAAGCTCTTTTTACAGTACACTTCAGAATTACAAAAAACATGTACTTCATTTTTTATTTCCTAACTGTTGAATGCATACAGTTCATTTACTGGCATTTACAGTTTGTGTGTTGCAAAAATACAACATCCTAAGATTTTCACATAACTTGTTTTAAAACCCCCCCTCACTTTGCAGTCAGAGAGCGAAAAGTAAACACCAATCTCCATGTTAAAAGAATAAGAAGCGCCTTGGCAGAAGACATAGCCTGCCATTTGACATCTGCTGTTGAACCACTGCAAATGTGACAAGATAAACATAGAATTTAAAGCACTTTCCCGACCCACCAAAAATGAGATAACACTTCAATAATAAAGTATACAATGACATTAAATTCAGAAAAGAGACAACCTTGACTAGGCATCAAACACAGCGACTAAAAGAAGCACACACAGTGCTAATACAAACAATAGTGCAAACCAATCAAATGTAGGTACAAACTGTAAAAAAAAAACGTAGGTCAAGACACATAAGGGTGTAAATATCAAAGCAGGAAATATCACCACCCATTTTAGATCCTCCCTCTAGTGTCTGCATGAAAAATGCAAACTTTCATCAATTGCTGAAAGCTTAGGCCACTGCAAACTACAGGCCGAACTACAAATTCTTTATTCAACTTTTGGCAAAATCCAACTAAATACTAATAATGGACTGGTGGATCCAGAATAGTGAAAATAGCAAAGAACAATTTCAAGAAAATTATTTTAGAGCACAGCCCAACGGGCTAACAAGATAGAAATGTCAACTCCTCCTTAGATCATAATACCTTAATACATAGATTAAGAGAGATCGGGATCCAGGACAAAGCCACCGAATGGCTTGCCTCTTTCCTCAGCGACAGATCATGTCAGTGTATGGAATCAGCCAACCTCTCTGACACATTCCCAGCCCCTTACGGAGTACCTCAGGGCTCGACGCTCAGCCCTACCTTGTTTAACATTTATAGTCCTCTAGCAAAAATTGTGCAGGAGTTTGGGCTGTCAATTGTGTCCTATGCTGACAACACACAATTAGTAGTCTCAGTGTCAGAGGAGATGAACTCGAATCATCTACAGCTTGTACCGTGCATTGAAAAGATAGCAAACTGGATGGCCAACTGCGGCCTGAAACTGAATGGCGGGGGCGGGCCTAGATGGCGTCTCGGTAGGACTCAGTTGCTCAGCCCTCCGCTCCCGCCGGGCCCGTTTCCGCACTTCCAGTGGTGAGAAGGGCACCGGAGACTGCCTGGGCAGTCGAGGAGGAGTAGCGGTACACTCTGGGAGGCTGCGGAGAGTCAGGTCCCTAGGAGAGAGGCGGTATCGGGTCCACGGCGGAGTGGCATGAGACGCGCCGGAAACCTGGGAGAGGCCGCGGCGGTGAGCCCTGAGGAGAAAGCACCTGGGCAAGCTTTCTGGCGGTCCCCTGGAGTCGAGCAAAGTGACCGCCACCGTGACATAACGTCCTCTGTGCGGCGGCCACTGCCGCGAGCGAAAACACCCACATCGGCGGCCACGGAGGCGAGCCTGGGCTTCGTGAACTACGTGAGGCCCCGGCTCGGTAGGCCTAGTCGGCCTTCGCCTCAGCAGCACTCAATCAATAAAGTAGACGCCTGCGCCAAGGGCACAGAGAGCCCGCGCTGCTGCCTAATCCACAAAGACCTCCCCCCAAGGCTACAGGAATGAAGATCCCCTCGGAGGAACAGCCAGCAGCCTCCTGGGACTTCAGGGAGGCATTTGTAAAGACCACAGGCACCGCCGGAGGTGAGGACCTCGGCTTCGCAGGCCTCGGTGGGCCCTCAGGTCAGCCATTAACTGAACGCATCTGCTGTTGCCCACACCGGCTGCATGCATAGCCTGCGCAGCACCCCCACCCATAAAATTCTCCCCTGCGATCACAGAGAGACAGAAGGAACCTACAGGAGGGCATCGTTCGGCCTTTTTGAGGCCTTTGGAGGGTGCACATATCGTCCACGGATCCCTGCTGGAGGAGAGGCCCCCAAAGAAGCTTTATCAACCCAGATTATACTGGGGGTTTGGGGGCATCAACGCACTCAGTGGCACGAGCGTTCTCAACAAGGGAAGTGTACAGGAGCACTCCTGCCCTCAGCCTCAAGTCCGCCTCCCGCACCATCACGTCGGATTGGAGAGCCTGCAGCCAGATCACGGACCCAAATAAGAGGTGAGAGTGGCGGCAGGGCAGTGGCAGGATAACGGTGTGACAGAGAGATCTCAACGCAGAGCCCCTGGTGGAATACTGAATACCCCCCCTCACTGGCGACCGAAGGGAGGCGAGTGGGGCGAGTCCATCGCGAACGAGGTGCACAACCAGTGGATATAACATCGAAATAGCAATAGCTAACAGCACCGCACCGATACTGGGGCCACACTGTATCGACCCACCCGCCGGGGCTCTCGCTTCTGGCCTGCACCCACACAGAGAGGCACCACAGTGACGGCGGAATGGCAGCCTCAAAAGGCAAGAAGGATAGATCAGTGAAAGACCTGCTGCTTAAGCCGGCGGCGCAGCAAGTAGAGGGCCCGCCTGCAGCAAAGCACTCGGACGAGGCTGAGGGCGGTGAGGGCCCAGCGGGCCCGGTCAGCCGATCCTTCATGGAGTCGCTGTTCTCTTCACTCCGTGAGGATTTGTCCACCATGAAACACGAGTTATCAGCGGACATGAGGGAAATCCGACGTGATGTGGACTCCCTGGGGGAACGGATCAACACCTTAGAGGAGCATGAAGCAGGTCGAGACAAAGAACTCGAGCATCTCCAGCAGGAAGTCCTCAAACTGCAAAAATAGAATCTAAACCTCCAGGCCCACACGGAGGACCTGGAGAACAGGTCCTGGTGGAATAATATTCGCATCCGCGGCATGGCCCAGGTAGAGGGGCACGGCGACATCGAGGCACTAGTGGTAGGCCTCTTCCGCTCCATTCTGGGAGAATCCTCCGAGGTCACCATCAAGTTGGACCGCACCCACAGAGTGGGCCCTAGGAGAGCAGCCCCGGCTCCTCCAGCGGATATTTTGACGTGTGTCCACGATTTTCAGTTAAAGGAGCGGATCCTCCGAGAGGCTCGGCATTGCACGGACTTCACCTATGAAGGCTCAAAGCCTATATTATTCCAAGACTTGGCAGCCTCCACCCTACTCAAGCACAAAACTTTCCGCCTGATTCTGTCTTACCTCCGAGATGCTGGTATTAAATACACCTGGGGACACCCCTTTAGACTGATTTTCCATTTCAAAGGGGAACTGAGACAAACTCGATCCCTCTCTGTTGCTTATAAACTCCTGGACATTGAGGACCCTACAGCAGACAAGCTGCACCAGAACAACAACACGCATAGACGCCGCAGTGGTCTTGGGTGGACCACTATCAAGCCCCCTAGCCCGTCAACACGCCCTGACCCGGACACTATGGCTAGAGAACGACAGGCAGTCCTGGCATCCCTCACAGGGGCATCGTCGGAGTAAAATGGATCCGTCCAGACAGAGCTCTGACACTTGCTGTTAACACTCCTGCTTACCGCTGGATACATTTCAGCCATTTATATAGGCTTCACCTGGGGGGAGTGGGGAGCCGCAGGCTATAAGTACCCTTTATCACTTCTCCAGGGAGCAGTACGCTCCGGACATTGACTGCCACTCTTCATTATTAATGTCTTTGTTAAGTTGGGGTGTTCTTGTTGTATGTAATGGGTTTCCTCCCCTCTTACCCGTGGATCTCTTGGCCTCCTTGCATGCCTGCAAACATCGCCTAACTAGGCCCTTAGCTTTGCTATCTCACATGGCCCCACTCAGGGGATGCGTGATCTGTACCGCCGCAACTACTCTGCATTCCGCCCTTACCATCCTCCTGGATGAGTATCAAAATTGTGACCTTCAATGTGAAAGGGCTTAACAACCCTACTAAACGCAGAGCCATCTTGTCTTATTTGGAGAATTCTAAAGCCCACATCTGTTTGTTACAAGAGACTCACCTATTGCGCAGCGACACACATAGATTACGCTCTAAGGCCTTCCCACAGCAATACTTTTCTTCACTCCCCACTAAGAGAGCGGGGGTCCCTATCCTTATATCCCACACTTTCCCCGGGGTGGTGGGGGCAAAAGTATTAGAGGTTAGAGGGAGGCTCTTGGCACTTTCGTTGACTCTAGGGCCGCACACGCTAGTTACTATCTACCTTCCTAATGAGGGTCAGGAGGCGTTTCTTCGCGAAGCAGTAGCACACTTGACGTCCTCCTCAGACAGTCAAATACGCATGGGGGGCAACCTGAAGATTGTGTTTGACGGCCAACTGAATCGCTCGGCACAGAGGCAGGGACAGACCGGTGCTCTATCTGACAGTGCTTGGCAGGGGTTTCACGACCTGGGGTTAACTGATGTGTGGCACCATCTCCACCCCCATTCAACAGACTACACTTTCTATTCCCACTCCCGCTGAACTTGTGCCCGCTTAGATTATTTCATGGGGTCTCGATCCCTCCGTCCTTTCCTAGAGGACTCGGTTATTGAGCCACAGGTGCTATCTGATCATGCAGCACTGACTACAACCCTACTATTTCCCCCCACTTCTCGCCCATCATATTCTTGGAGGCTTAGAGATACACTCCTTCACCGCTCCGAAGTTATTGCTCGCCTCACCAAGACGCTAGAGAACTATCTAATCGAGAATGACAACCAAGATACCTCAATAGTATCCCTGTGGGAAACACTCAAATTAGTGGCTAGGGCTGACCTAATAGCTACATCCTCTGCAGACAACAGGATACGTAGGGAGAAAAGGGAGGTGCTTTCCAAGCAGGTCTCAAAATTAGAAGGGATCCACAAAAGAACAGGTGCTCCTAGGGTATGGAGGCAACTAAAGATAGCAGGAGCTCAATTAGCGAGCCTGGACTTGGATCGAGCTGAATATGCGGCTCTCCGTCTAAAACATATGTTTTACACAGGAGGTGACAGGGGCGGCCGCTTGTTAGCGCACAAACTGCGCGCGCTGCGCCAGGCAGCGGCGGTCCCAATGATTCTCGACACTGGGGGCACCGAACTTTCTCGAGAGGCGGATATATCTCAAACCTTCAGGGATTTCTATGCAGAACTCGGAGCAGCAAATACCAAAACAGAACTCCTCTGCATACTTCCAGGGCATAACGCATTCTCGTTTGACACTAGATCAGTCCACCTCTTTGGACAGCCCGATTCGGGTCGAAGAGGTCATTTCAACTATCGCCAGGCTTAAGCTCCTTAAATCCCCCGGCCCAGATGGGTTTACAGCCATTTTTTATAAAACTTTCTGCTTGATTTTGGCCCCAATATTGACACGACTCTTCAATGCGATCTGTGACACCTCAGACATGCCTCCTACGATGCTCATGGCATCGGTAGCAGGCCTGCCTAAGCCCGGTAAGGATGGCAGGCATTGTGCCTCATATAGGCCTATCTCCCTGTTGAATATCGATCTTAAGATCTTTACCGGGATACTGGCGGCCAGACTGGGCCCGTTAATGCCAGGACTGATAGAGCCAGATCAGGCGGGATTTGTGGTGACGAGACATTGCAGCGATAACACTAGGAGGCTGCTCCACCTTCTGGACAAGGCACATTGCTAACAAGTGGAACGAGTTGTGCTATGTGTCGACGCCGAAAAGGCGTTCGACAGGGTACACTGGCCCTTTTTAGAGACCACTCTGGAGCAGTTTGGGGTAGGGAGTCGATTTCGCAGGTGGGTGCTCAGCGGATATATCAACCCCTCAGTCACTGTCCGAGTGAATGGTTTTACGTCTGATCCCTTTCCGATCGCCAGAGGCACGCGACAGGGCTGCCCGCTCACCCCACTCTTCTTTGCCCTCTATATGGAGCCGCTGGCCCAGAGGGTCCGGGAGAACCAGCGGATTAGAGGGGTTCTTTTTGGAGGGGAGCGGCATACCATTAGCCCGTATGGGGATGATATTATCGCCACGCTGGAGACCCCCGAGTCATCTGTTCTGGCTTTTCTCGCCGAACTGGAGGAGTTCCCTGCTGCTTCTGGCTTTCGAGTAAATGTGGCCAAGTCGCAGGCCCGGGGTTTCTCTTTGCAGCCGCCAACTATAGCCGTCCTTGTCTAGGCATGCCCCATCAGCTGGGACCAAAAAACCATTCCCTACCTAGGTATAACGTTAGCAGTTTCAACCGCAGAGACAGTCTCCCTAAATTACACTCGTTTATTAGCGCAGACACGGCGGGACCTATGGCGATGGCGTCTGTTTGGCCTCCCGTGGCTGGGCCGAGTGGCAGCCCTTAAAATGAATATACTCCCTAAAATGTTATACCTCTTTCAGACCTTAACTGTAGAGCCGCCCCTGGGCATGCTGAAGCAGCTCCAGGCGGAATTCTCTTCCTTTGTTTGGGCGGATAAGAAACCGCTGATGAGCAGGCCCATGAGCTTTAGATCTCCAGGAGAGGGAGGTTTTAGAATACCCAATTTAGACCACTACACAGATCCGCTGCTTGTTGGAGTGGGCTCAACCGGAGTCCGAGAAGCACTGGCTTTTTATGGAGCGAGCACTAGCCGGTCAGCCTCTGTGGAGGATTCCCTTCCTCTGCAGAGCCTCTAGACCTTCTGGACTTTATGGCTCCCCGATAGTGCGAGCCACCCTAAACGCATGGGATGCCACGGCTACGCGTAACGGCCTCACTACATTCCCATCACCTCTTACCCCTATCACTAATAACCCTGACTTCACCCCTGACCTCGACCAGGCAGCTTTTGGTCATTGGGACAAGGAAGGCCGCAGATCTATAGGTCATTAATTTAATGAAAAGGGCCCCATGTCCTTTGAAGATTTTCGATCTGACTTCGCCATGCCCGAAACTGAGCGGTACCACTATCAGCAGATACGGCATTGGGTGATGCAACCCCAGGTATGCCAGGGAGCTGAGAGATGGCTTACCCTCTACGAACGATGGCTGCTTTCTAAGCAATCCACTAAACGACTTATCACAGAACTTTATCGCATTTTACGCCCCCTGGAACAAGTGACCAAATCTGCAGCCAGAAAAGATGGGAGGCAGAGCTGGGGTGGACACTGACTCAGAAAGAATGGAGCGATATTCATTACAGGGCTCGACACTCAGCGCGCATTATCTCCAGTGTAGAGTCTGCTACCAACATAGTGACGTACTGCTACCTCACCCCCCCCCCTAGGCTGCATAAGAGTGATCCCAGTCATTCTCTGAGCTGTTGGAGGGGATGCGGAGCCGTAGGCACCCTGTTGCACTTACAATGGGAATGTCCCATTCTTAAGGCCTACTGGACACAGGTTTTGGATGAGATAGACCAACACTTTGATACTACTATCTTACGTTTTCCAGAATATATCATTTTAGGCATCTCTGACAGACTCACATTTCCCCTCAAATCACGCAAAGGGAGGCAAATGGGTATAGCCCTAGGGGCAGCATTACAGAATATATTGTCATCCTGGGGCTCAGATAGCGCACCTTCGATACATGGGTGGCTACACAGGTTATGGTATGTGCTTGGTATGGAGCGCATCTCTTCCTCTCTCCAGGGAGAGGAGGCCTCTTTCGCAGAATTGTAGCGCCCTTTATCGCCCTGCTATGCTCTGAATTTCGCAAGCTTACCTGCCCTAGGTATTTGCGCCTGTTGCGCCTCTCTGCACTATCACAAGATCCCACCCAACCTCAGGGCCACTGATTTGCTCTTTGTCATGCTTAGTTGCCTCCTTGGTAGCAATAAGGGCGGAGGGGAGGGAGGGGGAGGGGTGGGATAAGGGGGAGGTGGGGTTGGGATGGTTTTTTGTGGTTGTTCTTTATGCACTGTGTAGCATTACGACTGCTTACGGCCCACGAATTGGGCACTATTGCTTGATGCATCTTGTTTTGTCTTTCTTGTCTTTCAAACCAATAAAAAGATTTAAACCTAAAACTGAATGGTGACAAAATGGAGCTGATGCTCCTGGGCAATGGCCCAGGACCATGGGCTAGGATTAGTTGGCGAAAAGGCTGAGGTGCACCCCGCGTTCCAAAGCCATCCATAAAGAACCTGGGGATGTGGTTAGACCACAACCTTTCCATGGAAACCCAAGCAAAAAAACTATCGGCAACTTGTTTCAGTATACTGCGCATGATCCGTAAGATCATAGACCTTATCCCAGACCAGGCATGGAGGACGGTGGTCCAGGCTCTAGTGGTTTCGCGACTGGACTACGGCAACTCCCTGTATCTGGAGTCCCCCAAGTACGTGGTCGACAGGCTACAGGTTGTCCAAAATGCTGCGGCCAGGATGCTCCTGAAGATCCCTAGACAGGAGTCAGTGAGATCCTCCTTGAAAAAGCTTCACTGGCTGCCTATTCATTCCAAGGTCAGGTTCAAAGCTCTCTGCCTAGGCTCACAAAGCCATGCATGGCAGGGATCCAGCCCTGCTAAAGACCCTCGTCTCCCCACATGTTCCTAAAAGGTCCCTCAGATCCTCGTCGGACTTCCTTATGAACACACTAAGGATAAAGAGATCAAGATAGGGAGGGAGATCCTTCTCACACCTGGTCCCAAAGCTCTGGAACTCAATGACTACGGAATTGAGACTGCTTAAAGATGACTTGGTTGTTCCCATGATTTCTCTCATTCCACTCTGTGCCGCCTCTCGGTAGCGCTGGGAAGCCCTCGGGCAGCCATGCGCTTTATAAATCCCATAAACATAAACTCCTTATTTAAGTTCTGATCAATCTAAATCAGACATGGTTTTTGATTCAACACCTCCACAAACCTTCAATAAGCAAGCATATGCAAAGCAATAGGTCTCACATTTGTGAGAGTTAGAGCTATTGGCGTTGTGAATGACAATGTCTTTTACCCATGAGTTTTGGTTTCGAGTGGATGTGTGTGGAGTGGAATTATGTGGGTTGGATTGGAATTGTTAGTTGAGGAATTGTGAGGTGTGGAGTGGTATTTGAGTTGTGGAATTATGTGGCAAGGTATGCAGTGGAATTATGTGGATAGTAATTATGTGGTAAAGAGTGTGCTGAAATGATGTGAAGTGAGATTTTGTGTCATGGAGTGTAATTATGTGGAATTGTATTTTTCTCTGTGGAATGGTATGCAGTGGATTTTAATTATGTGGTGTGCTGTTGAATTTTGTGTCATGATGTGGAATTCTGTGGTGTGGATTGGATGTATGTGCTGTGTTGTGTAATTGTGTTGTTCAGTTGAATTATGTAGTTTGTTGTCAAATTATGTAGTATGGAGTGGAAATGTGTAGAGTTGAATTATGTGGCAGGGAAGTGTGTGGTGTTGAGTGTAAATATGTTGAGTGGTATTATATGGCATGGTGTGGAGTGTATGTATGTGGAGTGTTGCTATGTGGCATAGACTGGATTTATGTGGAGTGTATTTATGTGGTATAGAGTAGAGTGCAATTGTGTGAAGTTGAATTATGTGGTGTTGGGTGGTAATATGTGGAGTGTAATTATGTTGGGTGGTGAACTGTGTGGTGTAGAGTTGTGTGGTGTGTGGAATTATGTCGCATGGTGTGGAATTTAAGTATGTGGAGTGGAATTATGTGGCATGTTGCAGAGTTGAATTTTTTGAAGTGTAGTTATGTGTTTTCGAGTTGAGTGTAAATATGTCACTTGAAGTGAAATTATGTAGGTGGAAGTGGAATTATGTGCAGTTGAATTTTTGGAGTTGAATTGTATTGAGTGGAGTGTAATTATGTGGTTTGTAGTGGAGTGGTATTAAGTTGTGTGGAGTGCTTTTATGTGAAGTGGAATGATGTGGCATGGAGTGAAGTGTAAATATGTGGTTTTTAATTTTTAGGATTGTAATTGTGCGGCATAGAAAGTTGTGGAGTGAAATTATGCATAGTTGAATGGTGTGGCATGGAATTATGATATGTTTAAATGTGCCGTGTGCTGTGAAATTATGCAGTGTGGATTTGTGTGTTGTGGAATTATGTGGCACTTAAAAACTAACATAACATTCCACTTAGATGCAATTATGTAGCGAGTAGAGAAAAAATGTTGTACATCATGCACACGAAGTCCACACACGTCTGCGAGCTATTAGCCGCTCTGCTCAGTTATATAAACATTTCACATATTGTTTTGATGGTATGTGGTTCCAGTTGTATGAGGCCTTGAGCAACCTCATCCTACTGTTTCAAGTTGTGAAATATGTACAAACATTTTTTAAAAGGCATACAAGAAAGTAATTGTTGCAGTATACTGAGACTGCAAATTTTTTCCTTCCACGGAAGTGATGTCATCAATGGTGTTTCTATTTTCCATAGCTCTGTTTAAATCTGAAGACAGATCTGTAAAAGGTTGTACAATTGTACATGTGAAGCCTGTGAGCTTTCTCAATATTTCACAAGAGAACCACCTTGGCACATTCCCTAAAACATCTATGTGGGCCAGATTTCATGGATACCAGTAGCGAACCTCAGACACAGTGCTCAGTGCTGGAAAGAATCACAGGGGCATATTCACAAGGAGCTATCGCCGAATTAACGGCACTTTATCGCAGCCAAAGTCGTGATAAATTTACCCCCCCATTCACAAGCCCGTGTTAACAGCCCACAGCACCAGTTTACCCGCGATAGCAGCCGCAAAAAACATCGCCACAGAGGACCCTCGCAAATATCGCTAATGAGATGCAGAGTAGGCGTTCCCGTGACAAAAGCAGAGACAACAGCACACCTCAACATTCACAACAACCAGCCACATCCGCGATAAAAACACAAAACAGGCGATAAGGCGCGTTAGCAACAGGAAATCTACACCAGCTCTGACCTGGTGTAAACTCGGACGGCAGCCAGCACCACAAAAGGGAGCACAGCCCAGGGCCACATCCGAAGGGCAGCAGATGCCATGGAGCCACCCATCATGGGGCCCGGACACCCAAGAGGGCCACAACACCCACCGCTACCCCCACCAGGTCCCCATCCCACACCCGGAACACCCCCCCCCCCCGGACCAACACAGACGCAGCGCAGACAAAGACAGCGGAACCCCAGGAAACGCACTAGCCGCACAGACCCAACACCTGACAATGTCACCTTCCACTACAGGCTGAAAGGGACAACCAACCTACGCATCCTGACCATCATCGCCTAACAGGCCTACGGCAATAACACAGCGGACAACCAACATCCCACCCCACACAAAGCTGATGGCGTGGCTGCACCTGTTGGCCCCTGGGACCCCCCATCCAACACCCGCCAGAGTTGGAGGAGTCTCACAGCCAGCCAGATACAAGTCCCCCACACCTGCCCTGGACATCACCATCACCCTGGTACCCCAGTCCCCATATGTACAACACAAGGCGCAGGATCCGCTGGAGACCAAGCAAGGGCCATACGCCATAGCAGGATGCACGCACGCGTTGGGGGCAACACACAGCACACATGTACTACCTGTGCCCCCTGGTGACACAGCACACAATCACCGCAACCTGAAGCACACGTCTCACACCAATGTGCAGGCAACAACAGAACACCGTGGAACCCCCAACAATGTCACCTCCAAATACACAGCCAGTGTGCATGATACCTTCATCCTCCGACAGTCCATCATCAACCACCGTTCCCAGGATGGCAACAAGGGAAATGCACACCCCCTTGGCAAGTCCAAAATGAACACCCCACACACCTCAACACCACAACCATGCAACTCACAACTCTGGCAATGCACACGTCACAAAATCACATACAACAGGCACAACAATATGCCCACCCACCAGACACGACAGAACAACTTACAATGTCCACATGGGCAAGCCCTGAACATGAGCCAGCAACGGCATGGCACCTCAGCCACACAATATCCGAATGTGGGGAGAGGTGGCAACCAGGCATGTGTGAAGGATGCAGTAGAACCATGATTGGGAAAGTACACAATGCCAACAGTGCCGGAGATGTGCTGGACACCTCGCAGTATGCAGAACACACCCATATCCATGGCGACATACACCACTTGCGTATGGAGTGTAGTGGACAGTGGACGCCACCATGTCACCACAGCCAGTGAGGGACATCGCGGAAATGTTGCCTGTTACGCCCCCCCCCTAAGTGTCAGCGGAGTGGGATGGCCTGGCGTACGCCACGCCAGCGTAGGGGTGTGAATAAAAAGCACGTAGGCCTGGGCGTGGTCCCCTTCCGGAAAGAACAACGTCTCTGCCAGGGCGGTGCCTCCCACCTCTGCACGAGGCCGACGCCGTCCTCGTGAGCCAAGTTGCCTGCGATGCAGTGCGCCTGCCGGTCCCCGGCACGCTGGACCACGAACACGTCAGGCCCGCCCCTGCGCAGCCAGGCCACACTGTTCACCTTCCGACACCGGCGTGTGCCAAGGAGGGCCCACCAAGTGCTGGCGCAAGCTCCAAGCCCGAGGCCTGCGAACTTGGCAGTCAGCTCAGACCACCAGGCCTCCACGACACAGGCCCGCTTTATTATTCCCTTTTCGTTGAGGTACTCCACTGCTGCCCCCGGACTACTCTTCGGACCAGTAGGTCCCACATGTGGAACTGTGTCTTGAGTCATGAATGGCAGTGACCCCATATCCTGGCCAGCGGCCACAGCACCAGACCCCCCCAGTTCAGTGAGGCATAGTTCCATATGGGCATCTTGCGACACGTGGAGCCACTAACCCTGTTCAACGCCAGCCTGCTACACATGGTGCCACTAACCCTGTTCAACGCCAGCCTGCTACACGTGGTGCCACTAACCCTGTTCAACGCCAGCCTGCTACACGTGGTGCCACTAACCCTGTTCAACGCCAGCCTGCTACACGTGGTGCCACTAACCCTGTTCAATGCCAGCCTGCTACACGTGGTGCCACTAACCCTGTTCAACGCCAGCCTGCTACACGTGGTGCCACTGAACCTGAACTACGCAGGCCAATGGGGCCATCCAACCTATGCCGGCGACACAAGGTGAATGGGCCATGCTGACCGCTGCCTCAGGCCTACACCACGGTCAGGTAGGTCACACATTTGGAACTGAGTCTTGAGTACACCATGGCAGTGAACATTAGTTAAGGCAGAGAACTATTCACCATACACCCTTCGATGTGGTGGCAACAAGTCTGAGCATGGCATCACAACCACACATGTCTGTGGGCCTACACGGACCACTGCCCTCGGCCTACGCTGCGCTCGAGTGGGATCACAGAATTGTAACTGAACATCGGTAATTCAAAAGGCTGAATACATGTCTTCGCACGCACGGAGGGGCGTAAGAGGACGACGCGTTGCAGGCCGGAGGGAACAGGATCATCGTCACGGAGGTGATTGAACACTACCGACAACTGCCACTGTGTCACTAACTCTGTGCCCCGCGAGCCAACGACAGGTGGCTGTGGGCCCATGCTGACCGCTGCCTCTGGCCTACACTGCGGTCCAGTAGGTCACAGAGACTTGATTTGGAAATGTTGGAGTTCACATCTGTGTACCGGCATCATCGCAGACTGCATCCCCTCTGAGCACCTGTGACACTAAGTGTGTTCCCCGACATTCATGGACACTCACTGGTCATACATTTGTGGCGTTTGTGTCAATGGAATAGGGGCTAGTTTACATCCTCATGTAGCTGATCCCGAATTGTTGGTGACAACGAGGGTTGCGCTTTCCACTCCTCAATTTGCTGCTTCCGGATAACATCAGACCTTCCGCATCATGCCCTGGAGGACACATTCCACTGTACCCCGCAACACTCCGCAACATACACCTCGGACATTGATGGGGACCCGCTCAGGTCGCATGGCCCATCTGACTGCACCGCAAGTCACCGTCCTGTGGCTGGGTGCCTGTGCCGGCCGCAGTGCATCCGGGGCCACTAACTCTGTGCTGGTCAAGCCTGGGACCCCTTCTTCTGAGACATTGAATGGCCTCTGTAGCGATGGTCTTGGGATCATCAACGCCATGTGTCTGTGACCCTGCGCTGTCCGCCTCCTCCGGGCCCAGCTGCGGGCCACATGGGCCCACACATGGCATCAAGTCTTGACCGGCCCGGACGTCGCATCACCGCAGGAGGCACACGCCACCACGGCAAGGACCACCTCCAACCGCCATCTGCCAGAGTCGAAAGGGTGGTCCTGACAGACCTACAGAGTTGCCCAGACCTGTCGTGGATGCCATCATCTGCCTGCTGCCCTGCTCAGCACTCCAGGTGCCAGTGACTCAGTGCACCGCAAGCCATTGTCCGTTACTGATTGAGTTTTGTGCTGTTGTGAGGTTGCGCAGCAATGTCACCTCATGCAGTGTGGGAGACCTGGGACGTTGATGAGGAAATTGATGTAGGTGTACCACACCCCACTGCATCTGCATCAGGACTAACCCTAAGGGACACAATCCTAGCAATTCCTTCGTATGAGCGCGCTCTTCTCTAGTGACCCTACCTCAGTGCACTGCAACTGACGGAACGTCCAGACTGAATATTGGGTGACCTCTGTCCTTACTCCGGATCCCTCCATGTTGCTCTGCAATTGACTCTGTTATGCTGGTGTTTTCTGTTTCCATTACACTGGTGTCCACTGTTCAGGTTGTTGCCAGCACCAAGCACTCTGTGCGGGCTGGCTTATACTCACCCCACACACATCCAGCACAGGCGTCACTGTACATGTGGCCCTGCCAATAAAGGGGCCGGGCGCACGTGCCCGTAGCCAGTTCAACATGATATGTGCATGTGTCTCTGTGGAGGTGTGGGTCTCCTTTGTGGGGTGTAGGTGGTCCCTGAAGGGTATTGGACACCCACGTATGTGTTCCACTTCACATTCCATGGGTTAGGCAACACCCTCACCTGTTGGGCCACCTCCTTTTGGCGTTCGGCCACCAGGCATTGGGGTGCCATGTGTGGGTGGGTGACGTGTTGTGAGGCAGCCGTGATTGCGGGGGCTTCATGCTGTGTGGTCTGTTGCAGAGTCTGGGTTCTCCTCTGAGTAGCTTGTCTGCCCTGGTCCTGGTGGTGGGTTGTGTGGGATGTCCATGGGCTGTTATAGGGCGTCGGTGTCGGGGGTGTGGTGTTCGTCTCGGGCATCACTGATGGGTTGTCTGTTCAGACCTGCTGGAGGTGTTGTTTGTCCCTCTGCATTGTGAAGGGGAGGTGCATGTTGGCATTGTGTTGGCGCCTTGTTCTTGTCGACATGCAGACTGTGTGACAATGTACATTGTGACTGTTTGGGCGGTGGTGGCTATTTGAGTTGGGGCAGTGTACATTTGGCCTACAAGGCTGATCTGGGGTTGTAGGGTTAGATGTGCATCTCACAGTTCCCTGCTCTGTCCAATGTGATTGTTCTGTTTCTGCGCCTGGGTGGACCCAGTTGTGTCCCCTGTTCTGCAGTGTGGGTGTTGCACTTTGTGCCACATTGTCATGGTATGTGCTGTGATTGCTATGTGTGTGTGCTGCAGTGTGCTACGGAGATGGGGGACATGTCCCTGAGTACTTGTGGATGTGCAGTGTGCTACACCTCATTGTGCATGTGTGGCATTGTGCCCATCACCCCCGTCCCCCCAGTCCCTGTTGGATCCTCACCCTGTTGTTGTTGTGTCAGGTCCTGTCGACCTGCTCCTTGCACCCTCTCCACACTGATGACTGTGGCCTGGCTTTCCTCCTGCTCCTCCTGTGTCGCTGGACTGCCACCTCCTGTCGCCGTTGCTGCCTTCCTGTTGGCAGCGTGTTTGTGCCTGGTTTCGGTTGTCACGTCCTGGCGGAGCCTCTTGGCCTCCTGGATTGGCCTCCTGGGCTCTGCGACTGCATTCCAGGGGGTCTGCTTGTGGGTCATTTGCTGGTAGTGTTCTGTCGCCTCCGTGGCCTTGGTCTTGTTTTCCTGCGGTCTGCACCCCGTCTTCCTCTCCATTTTCTCCTTGGCCTTCCCCGAGCCAGTTGTTCCTTGCTGGTGGTCTGTGGGGGTTGTGGGGTTCGCGTTGCCCTCTGCGCTTGGTCAGGGTGCATGGATGTTGCTACATGCTTTGGCTTGTTTCTGGTGTGTTGTGCCTGTGGGTTTTATGGTGCAATTGCCCGCCAGACGCGTGGGAGTTGCAGGCCTGAGGCTGCTTTTCGCAGCTTTTTGTACCACGATTGGCCTCATCGCATGATTTCTTGCATTCGCGTTTCGCATTTTTTGGGCATGGTGTTGATTTACACGCTGGCATTTGACGCGTTATCTGGTGACTATCGCATGGTACCGCCTTGTTGTGAATCCCACGTTGACACAGGGTTATTTTCCCGTGATAGGCTGCGTTATTGGAAGTTGCGTTACACTACTCTTGCGGTAGTTATCAAACGTTCTTGTGAATATACCCCTAAGCTCTTTAGAGGTCACGTGGACTTGCGACCCTATGCGTTGTCTCTGTATGAACATTGCATAAACAAGCATTTTCAATGCAATAAGTCTCGAATTTGCGAGAGTTTAAGCAATTTGGCATTGTAAATGACAATGCCTTTTATTTATCTGTTTTGATAATTTACACATAAATAAAAGGCATTGCCATTTACAATACCAATAGCTCAAACTCTTGTAAATGCAAGACCTATTTCACTTCAAAGAAGCAGCCGCCATTGTCCCGGGCTGCTTGGAAAGTGAAAGTGGGCATAGCACGCTGAATGATGCTGGTAAGCATGTCTGCGTGCAGTAGGAGAAACTCATTAAAGAAATAGTGCTTACAGACTAAATAAGACATACCGTGTAATAACAGAAGTAAAAGGGCCATTCCTCATGGGAGGTTACAAATGAAGACAAGGCAGTACTAAGGAGGGACTAACAAGCCTATTAATGAATTAGAAGCCAGCATTTACAAAGGACAATGACAGAAGCCAATGAAAAATATGGGCGGAGAGCGGGCGGACCTTCAAGTCCATACTCGAATACAGCACGCCTTGCAGAGCCGCCTATGCACTGCCCAGGCTCGACCTAATAAACAACGGGAAGCGAGCAAAAAAGCGCAATAGAGTGAGCAGGTGGCAGCAGGAGAGGGAGGGGCAAAGAAATAAATGAAAGGGCTATTGAGGGAGCATCAGACGTCTTGGGTAGGAATCTTAGAATATTGTTGGATGGAAATTCCACAAGCCAAACTCTAATCCTCCACTGAAGGCACCACCTACAAGGGAGTGGTGGGGCAGTGGACCAGATCACCGAACAACCAGCACTGCCACGAGATGGGGATGGTAAAAATGTCAGTCATTCTCTGGTAGCACTACCCCGTGCACATGGTTCACTAGTGCATCAAACCTCTGGAATTTGAGTGTGCAACCATATGGCCTGTATATGACATGCCTACAATGCACGCTGACCTGGTGCACCAACCACTTTGTGAACTACGGCAACACCATTAAATTATGAACACCACTGCACAGCATCAATGAAACAAATAAACAATAAGCCTAAACTTAAACAAAAAAAATAGCAATTTATGTAGAGCATTGGCAACGTGCGCACACCACACAGCTCTTACAGCAGGATTCATCTGCTCTTGGCAAGAGTGCCACCTTTGCCTGGCACAGCTTTCCACCCTGCAATAAAACTGATGCCTCCTGTGACAGGCACAGCCAAGGCAGCCAAGGACACGAAACTGCAGGCATATAACGTGACGGTGACACGGAACAATGTGTATGTGTTTATCCCACGTCTCTTTCTTTTTTTCTTTCAGGTTTATGTTCCACATAAAAAGAAAGGCTCAAGTGTGCAGTTGAGAAGAGCAGTAGCAGGCTGTGTTTTTCATTTCCTACTGAAAGACACAGCTGTGCCAACAGCTTCTTTATCGCCCTCTGCCAACAATAACAGGTTTTATCCCGTCACTGGGAGGTGCGCTTTATTGCACCGGGTTACTCATACCTAGGGCCACTGGAATTATGCGATTGTGGGGCTACAGCGATTTTTGCATAATTTTAAATTTGCTGCATTTGCCACATAATCTATCATCTGCTGCATAATCTGCAGAATTGAACAAAAAAAATTGTTTCTAGCTCAAACGATTCAAAAGTTACAAAAAATACAGCAACATGTGTTGCTGCACAGGTGAATGCCCTTTGCAAAGGCTGACTGGTCACCTTTCTGCAACATATTGCAATATTTGGGTGTCACACTGGTGCTAATGAGATTCAACTAACGCCCAGACAGTGTTAACATGTTTAAAATTGACATAATAATGAAGTAATACTATCACAAAATGTACAGCAGAATTTAGCTTTTCTTCCTGCATAATTTACTCAACTCTGCCTCCTAATTTGGCCTTCCTCTGCCACATAATTCCAGTGGCCCTGCTCATACCATTGTAGACATTTTACCTAATGCCAACCACACTATTGTGAGCAATTTTATTTTGGTGGTTTCTTTGGAAAACCCTAGGCAACGCATAGTGTGTTACAATGAAGGTGCTGTTTTCAGATTCCCAGTTTACACAGGTATAAATAAGATCAATTCATGTGAAATACAGAATAAGGTCTACAATATGAAAGAATAGGTCAACACTGCCTCGGCCCTTGTGAAAAATGAGAGAGGTGCAGATGCAAACGAATTCTTCTGGACCCTACTGCGGGATATGCCATTTTGTAGGCTGGACTCAATACATCAAGCCGGAAACAATGGAAAATGTACTGCTTCGAGGAACACTCCTGAACCTAGAATGCAGGGGTTTCATGAAAAACTGCGTAGCGAAGTGCACATTTCTTTAAGGCCCTGTAAACATTCACATAAGGCCACCAAAATATAGCGCAAACTAGGAGACAGGATGGTAAAAGACTGTCACCGAGACATAGATCCAGTGTATGACTTAAAAATCTGCAGCACTCTAGAGCCTGTCATCTTGGTCCCCCTATGACGAACTAAGGGGACAGCACAAGATTACAATTAGATATAAAGTGAGTGCACAGGCATAGAACAGTGCCACTTGCTTGCTCTGTAGTGCAATGTCCATTTTACTCCTTAAGCAACTGTAGCCGGAAAAAGGTGTTGTTAATGTATGAATGAATGATCTGATTTAATATAGCGCACAGCTACTCAGACTAGAGTGTGCTGGCGCTGAGGAGGACAGGTGGCAGATCACTGAAGCGTAGACTAATTTTTGAAAAGCCAGGTTTTAAGATGTTTCCTGAAAGCTGGAATGTCCGCAGTGGCTCTCAACGTGGCTGGCAGACTGTTCCATGTTTGTGCACCCAGATACCCGAAAGATCTGCCCCCCATATGTGCTAAGCGTATTTTGGGGGTACGGGCGAGATCGGCATTGGAGGATCTTAAAGACCTTGTTGGATAATAGCGATTAACACGCTTATTAAGATAACTAGCGCCTATGCCGTGAAGTGCTTTGAAAAAGATCACCATAGCTTTAAATTTGATCCTTCAAGGATTTCAGGATGGGAGTCATAAGAGACCCGGGCTTTGGTCTCAAAATTGCCCTAGCCGCGGCGTTTTGCACCACTTGCAGGCGCTGGGTGAGATAATCGGGCAAGCCTAGGTATTGGCTATTGGCGTAATCCAGTTTTGATGTCACCAAGGCTTGAACCACAATCTTCCTACTGTCTGACAGTAATGGCAGGAATATTTTTAGCATACGAAGTGTGCCAAAACAGGAGTTGATCAGTGCTTGAACCTGTGGGCCCATGGAAAGGGCGTTGTCAATGACAATGCCCAAATTTTTGACCTTCTCCTGGGAAGAAAGGGGAGGAGAAAACTCCTCTGGCCACCATGTACTACAGTTACACATTGCAGGTTGACCAAAAAACACAACCTCTGTTTTATCCGGATTGCATTTCAACTGATTTATTTTGAGCCAGCTAAATACCTTTGAGAGACAGGATCTAATATTGTCTCCATCAAAGTCAGCTCCTTTTTCACATGTAAAAATCAGTTGCGTGTCATCCGCGTAAGAGATAATCTTAGCACCCTCTTCCTCTCCTAAAGGTGCAAAAAGTGACAAGTATATATTGAAGAGGGTGGGGCTAAGATTAGAGCCCTGGGGTACACCTACATTCATGTGAGGCATGGGAGATAAAAAAGGAGGTAGCCAAATGTCCGGCGATCGATTTTCCAGAAAGTAGGTCATCCAGGCCAGTGCGGTCCCACCCATGCCCACCTTCCGTAATCTGTCAAGAAGTCTCTCATGTAGGATTGTGTCGAAAGCTGCCGACCGGTCGAGTAGAATCAGAACTGCCTACCTCCCTGATCTAGTTTTTCCTTAATGTGCTCTGTCACTTCCAGCAAAGCAGACTCTGTGCTATATTTTGTCCTAAAGACTGATTGGGAGGCATGGAACAGGTTTCGATCTTCAATGTACTCTGAGAGTACTCTGTTTACATGTTTTTCTAAGACCTTAGATAATGCAGGGAGGATGGAGATAGGTCTAAAGTTGGCCGGATCATTGTGATCGGCTGTCGTTTTTTTTAGAAGTGGTAAAAATTTTGCCTGCTTCCAGATATGCAGCATTTTACCAGTGGAGAGGGATAGATTAAGTATCTTGTTGACTGTGGAGTTAATGGTGGGTGCTAAAGGTGCTAATAATTTAGCAGGGCAGGAGTCAATTGGGGATCCAGACTTGAGGCCTTTGAGGTAGTTGAGCGACTTGTCTAATTGTAATTTGGGAAACACTAACAGTGTAGGGGTCTGCAGGGAGCAAGACTTTTCATTCATAGATTGGTAAGAAATCTGATCCTCCTCTGACATTTTGTCAAATGAGTGTTGGATTACAGTAATCTTATTGTGGAAGGATAGTGCTACCTGCTTGGTCCACTCAGCTGAAAGCGGGGCTTCTTTCTTAGCAGCCTTTGGAGATATTGTTAGAATTGGTGTACGTTCGTGGCTCTATATGCAACTATAGACTAGATGGCATATCATACTTTGCAAACATAGCGAGTGCTTCCACAGTAAATACACTATAAATGTCATATTCAGTTCATGGATCTACCACCAGATATGCAGAGGTATGAGCTGCTAATAGTTTACATGCGATGACATAACCGGACAACCTCCCGGCGACAGGACACCACACTCATTAGACCTGTAGAGCCCGAAATTCCGCAGAGACCAATCATTCAGCTAACCGGGAAAACATGTTTTTTTCCAGCCACTGGAAAAAAAGGGGAATAAGTGTGCGGCGTATCCACCTAACAGGGTGCCAGGGGGCCAAAAACTGAGTTAAACAGATGGTCGGAAAATGTACTCTCCTGTCCACACTACAAAACAAGGCTCAATGCGGGATGCAGTAATATCCTATTGATAATAATAAAACCAGAACAAGACCAGCTACTCATCGGCCCTATAATATGTTGGAAAGAGAGAGGGCGAGGGCCTGCAGAGGGATTTCGCAACTTTCCTAATCTCACGAGAACCTTCAGCCGAGGCATGATGTACACGCGAGCCGTCTTCCATCACTGCGCAGGAAAACGAGTTGATTGCCCAGAAGCAGTCCAGCATACTAGGATATTAAAGTACCCTCTGTTTACAAGGTGCAATGGTGTACTGATTGATACCTGTTCCCCCAAAGCAATGATGTGATGTGTTTAATGAAGATCTGATTCTGGCAATACGGAAATAGTCGAAATACCTTCTTAAAAGACTTCCTGTTTTGAGCGATTTGTCGGTACTTGATCCCAAGTGCCTTGTATCCAGTGACAACGATTGATATCGTAAAGAAAGAACATGACAGCAGTGACAGGAAAAACATTGCAACGCAATAATACAAATGAATGAATTATAAAAACCTACCACACCATGAGAATTAAGCATGTCTTGCCTCAATAGACCTCATCGAATCACAACTGTGTACCACAGCAAAATAAAGTGTAATAACATAAACATGCCCAGTCTCCCTTAAAACGGAGCCCAAAACCTACCAAATATCTTACCAAAAGAGGCCCAATTGACGGTTGACATCCACAATTGCAAATAAAGGCTAAATAAATATAATCAACAGAGCAGGAGGCTTCACTAACACACCTGTGGCATTAAAAGGAGGTGGGAGGGAGGAATGCTATATTGAAATGTAAGCAATTATGGCACCGAAGCTGAACACAGGCAAACAGTAACAGAGCAGAAAACACAGAAAAAAATAGTCCCTCAAAAAGCAGTACATAGTCCCTGCTCTGTAGGAGGAACGAAAGAGAAAAAGGACGGACAAAGAGGCAGGACTGACCACTAGCAATCAACGATTTTTAAAGGACACTGACGTAGACAAATTAAAAGCAACAGCAAGCAATGGCCGCAGTTTAACGCCACAAACCTTATACAACAGGTTGCTAAGCAACAGCGCAACCACTGTCTAGGCTCGACCTAAAATTTACCCACTTGGAAATCAGAAGGCTTTCAGCAAAACACTTTATTATGTACCAGATGAGAATCTATTAGATTTTAGCCCTTATGTAGGTTCGCCTTGATATGGGAGAGTAATAATTTGATAAATACTACAGGGCGCAACAGACTGATCGACTCGACTATATGGCTTGAGATGAGAGCTGCACTAAATGTTATGACATTGGCTCTATCTAATTACTCTTGGCAAGCATATTGTTATTCTGAGAACAATTGAAAATTCCTTATCATCAATTGACTCTACAATGAATAACATACGTTCCTCTGTAAATTGGGCAAAGTAAGAAGCTGAAAGAACAGGTGGACATGAAGTTAAAATACAAGTTGCTCATGCTCTATCATTCGGGATCGACTATCAAAGGTTCCCCCTATATCTTAACTTGAAATCTTTTTTATTGAAAACATTTATTTTCCACAGAGCAACATAGCATTCAAAGCATAAGACTGTTCATGTAAAATGGCATCAATCTCCTTGCAGACAAAGGGACAGCAGTATGCAGAAAAAGTGTGCAACAATAAAATTTGAATAGAGAAAAAGATGACAGCAGGAGATCCAAGCAGGCGTATATTCTTTGTATGAACCTGCAATTATTGCAAAACAATAGAACTTAAACAACAAAGCACAAAGGTCAAAAAGGCAGTATTTATAAAGGGCTAATATCAGGGGGTCTTGTGTCCTCATGGGAAGGGACAGAGGTGTAAGATGGGAATGGTCTGAAGGGAAAGGTGGGTGGGAAGGGGGAGATGAAGGGCATGTCAGAGGTTCCAGGACTGCGCCACTCCATTCTGGGTGCAACTCAATCAAAGAGTTGGAGCACTTAAAGCTTGGGAGGTGTAAAGCATGTATATTCCAGGCGTGTAAAATAATTGATTAATGGTTGCCGGATGTGGGCAAATTTAGTGTCTGAATCTGCAATCCTATGTGACAGAAGCTCCATGGCCATAACGTGCCAGAGGCGTGTAAACCATAGGGCCAAAAGGGGAGCAAAGGATTGGTTCCAATGAGTGCTATGAGTTGCTTGGTAGCTCCCAACATATGGCTTGCGAGATGTCAATCTGTGTGTGCCATGGCCTCTAGTTCTAGGGGGCGATTGCCATAACAACTGTGGTGTAGGGGCAGGAAGTGAAAAGCCCAGCACGCTTTTAATTTGGCCTAGGATTTCTTTCCAATAAGTGGAAATTACAGAGCATGACCACCATATGTGTTGAAAATCACCAGGAGACAAGATACAGCACCAGCAAAGTTCAGATGTGGTGGGATAATTGGTGCAAAGGCGTGTCGGTGTATAGTACCACTGTGTCATAATTTTGTATGTTGTCTCAAGCTGTGGCATACTGTGATATATCTTGGGGATATCTAGCCACAGTGTTTCCCACTGTTTCTGGGAGATACCCTCAGCATGCCACTGTAAATGATATGTACGCAGACGCGCTTGGCCCGAGTGTTGGAGGACCTGATAGGTGCAGGATATCAAACCTTGTGTGCCATCATAAGCTCTGACCAATGTCTCAAAAGGGGTAAATTGCCTCATTGCCCCTTGGTCGTTTGGGGTGTAGCGCCCAGTGGTGCTGCTGACAGTATTGCAGCTCTGCTGTTTCAGGTATCTGGAATTCCTGTTTGTATTGTTCAAATGTCTTAATGGAAGTTCCCTCAAACACATTTCGCAAGGTGCTACAATGTCCCTCTTCCCAGCTGGAAAAGGAGTGATTCTTCAGGGCTGGGGCGAAATCCGAGTTGCGAGTCAGTGGAGTGTTTGGGGAGGGAAACGTGGTAAAACCATGTGTAAGCGCAATCTTGTCCCAAATCTCAAGGACAGTCTTGGTAGGGACCCTAATATAGGCACTTCGCAGCCGCGCATGCCTAAGGAGCCAAACAAGGTCCCAAAGGGGCCAGACGGTGACTGCCCGATCCATGTGGAACCCGTGCTTCTCACTCTCCCTCACCACCCATTCAGATATGAAACAGAGATGTGCCGCCCAGTAGTATTCAAGAAGGTTGAGGCAGGCTAGACCCCCCCTACAATCCCTAGTGAGCATCAGAACAGAGCTTGAGAATTTGGGTTGTTTCCCTCCCCAGACGAAGGTGCAAATTTCTCGCTGGAGGCAGACAATGTTATTGTGGGGGATGGAGGATGGCAGCATTTGAAACAGGTAGAGTATCTGAGGGAGGATGGACATTTTGACAGCATTGAGCCGTCCCAGCCAGGACACATGCAGGGGCCGCCATCGACGAAAATCATCTAAGATAGATTTTAGATACGATGCCCAATTAGCTCTAATCCAGGTCAACAAGGTGGAGGTCAGGTTGAGAACTGGGAATCGAATGGCATGTGGGGCCCATTGGAAGGGGGGAAAGGACTTTAAGGCGGGGAGGTCCAGTTTGGATATCGTGAGATTTAAGGCTTGATAATTTTACATATTGACCTTAAAGCTGGAGACCTTTTCTAAGTCAGTCAAAGCATGAACCATGACAGAAAGAGAGGTCAGAGGCCTGGTGAGAGTGAGCAATAGGTAATCTGCAAACAAACTTAGTTTGTGAGCATGCCCACCAAAAGGGATGCCTATGATAGGGCAAACAACAAGGGTGAGAGAGGGCACCCCTGTCAAGTGCCTTTCGCTAAGTGAATTGGCTGTGTGTGTTGGCCATTGACCCGAATGGTGGCGGTAGGGGCAGCATAGGAGGCTGGCTCAACACCAATCTTTCCAAGCACAGCTCCGAGAAATGGCCAACTAACCCTGTCAAAAGCCTTCTCCGCATCAAATGACAGAAAGTAGACAGAGATACTATGGTGATGGGATTTCTCCACAAGATGGGCAACCCAATGGATGTAATCTGCTGCTTGTCGATTACAAATGAAGCCAACCTGGTCAGGCTCGATTAATCCAGGGAGATATGGCTCCAGGTGTAGATCTTGCCATCTGTGTTTAAAAGTGCAATGGGGCGATAGGAGGCGCAGAGAGAGAGGGGCCTTCTCAGGGTTTGGGGATGAGGACAATCTCCGCTGCCGCCATAGTCGGGGTGAGGCTTGTTTCGGAGGAGAATGAATTAAATTAAAGAGCGCTAGCATGCATTCCTGGATGAGGGGAAGAAAGGTTTGATAGAAAGAAACCAGTAGCCCATCTGGGCCAGGGGTTTACACATGGGTAAGTTCCTTAGAGCCTGCTGCAGTTCATCAATGGTAATAGGGGCCTCCAGGAGTTCAGCGTGGGTTGAGTCGATAGCGTCCTAGGCACAAGAGCTAAGATAGGAGTCTATAAGCATACACAAGACGTTTTCCCCAGAGTAAAGAGCTTGATAGAAGCTATGGAATGCCTGATGTTTCACCAGTTCAGCAGTGGTCATCGCCCTTTGTTAGTCTTAATTTTAGCTATATGTGTACGAGCATGCTGCTGGCGTAATTTATTAGCTAGAAGTGCTCCCACTGCATCCCACACTTTGTAGTAATGCTGTTTTAGGGCAAGCAAAGAACTCTGCTTTATTAATTTTATGGGTGTGTATCTGGTCTTGTAATAAGGTCAGCTGCCTCTTATTGCGTCGGGAAGGGGTGGACTGATTGAGGCGCTCAAGAGCTTTAATATCCAAAGTTAAACCTGCCTTAACCAATCTGGACTCTCTCGCATAGGCAATAGCAATGGCAGCAATGACTCCCCTGATAGTGGCTTTAGAGCCATCCCAGAGGGTGTGGCCTGAGGTCTCCAGAAGGTCATTGAGAACAAAGTAGTCTGTGATCCCTATTTGGATCTCAGCAACATCCACCGGGTCTCTGAGAGGTGCGGAGGAAATCGCCAGGGCAGCTGGACCTTTCGCAGGTTCCCGCCCCAGTTCCACACAATTTCAGCCTGAGCATGATCAGAGATGGGAATGTCTGATATGGAGCCAGTTTCTAACTCTCGGAGCAGGGAGTGAGTGATAAAGAGGTGACATATTCTGGAGTATGATGTGTGTACATGCGTATAGACAGGTGTCAGGGTGCCTATACCTCCATGCATCCACCAAGGCCAGGTCGGTAAGATCTCTTTTGATCACTGTACATATCGCCCTGTGCCCTCGATGGAGGTAGCAGTGCAGTCTAGCTGTGGGTCCCGTACAAAATTCAAGCCCCCAGCCAGAACTATGTCACCGCTCTCGTTCGTTAACTGTGCCTGCTTGTGCCTGATTAGGGGCTTAGACATTAAAAAGCGTGATTAAGCGGGGATCCTGTCGAAGGATTAGTTTCACATAGCGACCGTTGACATCTTGCACTGTCTTCAGTATCTTAGTGTAGTGATTAGGTATATGCTGGACGTGCTCGAGGACAGCTGAGGGGGACCCCAAACAAGGTATTCAACCTGAAACAAAGAAAAATCGCAAACATTGTGAGGCCAATAGGGCCTAACAAATCCATTTGAGTCTGTGGCCAGCAAGCAAATACACCAGCAAGAATGGAGAAGCCATTCTCTAAATGTGCAAATCAAAGGGGGCTGTCCATCGGAGGTGTGCAACCATTGGACAGCAGGGAGTACATTCTGCTGCAGAGCGGGTAAGACAGTGTTTCAATAATGTCCTCCAAAGGCTCCAGACCCCCACAGTCAATGGGGATCAGAGCATGGATCAATGATGGAGCATGGGTAGCCAAGCCAAATGATCATGGTCCTTCAAGGCCAAAGAGGCACCCGGGAGAGGACATGACAAGCTTCAGAAAGGAGAATGTACCAGTGCAATATGTTCGCCCTAGCTCCAGGCTGTTGAATGAAAGCCCACATGCATGTGGTGAGGGCGTACACTGCTGGAAGCTCTGTAGCATGCTCATGAGGCAGAGAGCAAGTAAGCAAGGCGGACCATGCTGGACATTGCTCAAGATAGGATACAATAGCACATAGGGCAAAGTCATAAGGAACCCGTGGCTGAAGGAACTGAGAATGGTCTCTAGTCCATGTCGCCGAGACGTTGTATATTATGTCTCTTTTTGTTTCCTGAGAGGCCGTGGCTTTATGATTTTTATTGGTGCAGTGTGCTGGCACTAGGGGCCAAATAGGCCATAGAGATTCTCTGGATAGGGGTACGAAGGGGCAATGAGGCGCCTTCATGTGGATCCGATTGGAGTTTGAAAAAAGTTGTTTGGCTTCGGCCAGCAGCGGATAACTTGTTGCCTGCCCTCCCAAGTGAACATGGTGAATGGATGGCCCAATAGCTGAATAGTGTGGCCATAGAAGATAAGATCCGCCTTGCTCCACAACGCTTTTCGAATGGTCTTTCTCAGCAAAAAAATGGAACACTGTCAGGATATCT
The DNA here is from genome assembly GCA_963921515.1 of Calotriton arnoldi. NCBI lineage: Eukaryota > Metazoa > Chordata > Amphibia > Caudata > Salamandridae > Calotriton > Calotriton arnoldi. The sequence goes on along the minus strand of CAWUFW010004959.1, from coordinate 1,164,459 downwards.
GGAACAGAATGCGAACTTCCCTGAGGAGACGCCACGCGATGGACTCTATCCAGCACTGGAGGAGAAGCATGATCATCACCTCAAAGGGAATGGAGGAGCCCAGCAGTGAAGGCCATAATGTTGCTACCCCCTGCCCCTCTCGACACTCCCCTAATGTGGATGTTGTTCCATCTGCTTCTATTTTCCATCGTTCCTTTGCTCACTACGCCACCCCAGTTTGGACCCAGCCATATGCAAATCAGTCTTAACCCTGCTCCTCATGGGAACAGTCCAGCCAGAACTGCCAAGCCAGGTCCGCCCACGGCTGGAAACAAACATCCTGGGACTAGTTTCGGGGTAAAACCCCCTCAGCAGCCAGGCTAGCTGGAATCCAGTGGCACAGAGAGAAAGAGACCCAAGTCTGGGCATACCCATCCCACTTAGGGCGACAAGTGCTGCGGCAACAAATGCTGAATGAATCAAACATTCACCCCCAGTCAAGAGATCTGGGTTAAATCGGTTGTTCTTTTGCTCACTACGCCACCCCAGTTTGGACCCAGCCATATGCATATCAGTCACTTTCCTCCAAAGCATTTTTTGGTCCTTGGAGCGAGCATCCATTGTGCTTTCCGGGTAGTGCACTTATCCTCCAATGGCACTGACCTCTAGTCGGATGTCCTTTAGGCAGGATTTAAAATCTGTTTTGAGGGATCCAAATTCAGTACGGATTTCTTGCAAGAAACGGTCTATGTTGGCCTGTGTGATGGGTACCGATGCTGTGTCTCTGGCCAAACTAGAGAGCAGAGTGCCATAGAGTCCATGTCCGGCAACAGCACTTTATTGCAAAGCGAGGTGACTGGATTGCCCCTTACAGACCCAGTGGGCGTGTCTTTCGCGGCCTTGCCACAAGACATCACATCCACCAGTAGAAAGTGAGGGGGTGCAGTAGTCACTGCGGCGAGAGCAGCACTCACAGACTCTCTGGTGAGAACTATCAGAAGGCTTGAGGGAAAACTTGTACCCAGGTAGGCCAAGGAGATCATGTGCTCAGTGTCTTTGAAGGATCCAATGAAGCTGCAGCAACCGGGGTAACCAGCCAAGGCCCTCCCACAGTATACAAATCATTCAGGGCCATCGCATAGAGCCTGGTAGTCTTTGTGGAGGAGGGCTCCCAGCCCTGATGTGGCCCTAAGGCAAGTCCTGTTCTCATCAATGCGTCGAAGGGGGGGTAGAGAATGCCTCAGCAGCCTCCTATGTATTGCCCCAGGTATGGAGGCAGTTAAACAGAAAGACAGAGAGGTCCCCCCTCACCTCTCTATTTGCTCCTTACCTCTGGCCCTGGGAGGGCCCCACCACATACAAAACCATGAGTTGGTCAAGCCAAAGAGTCCCTCCAAGGCCTCTAACACCAGGGCAGGGCTCAGGCAAGAGTGGTTACTGCAAACAGCCAATTGGAGGGCGTCGTAGGCTGTGGCAGTGCCCCTCCCTTAAAGACTGCTTTGGGCACAAGCACACGATGGAGGGCCTGCAAAGTAGAGTGGCCATGTCAGCAGGTCAACACCAGTCTCCAAGGCCAATCTCCTGGGCCCCTCACAAGCTAGAGGCCCTTATGTGAGCCTCCAGCCCGTCTCCCAAAGCAAAGCAATGCCCAGAGACCCACAAGCTCTGCTTGCGGCGTCTACGTCACCACAGGTCCGGTGAGGGCCAGTGAGTTAACAGCGAGGTCTGGTGAGGTAGTGCGATTTGGCCCACATCAGGCAAGGGGCCGGCCGGTGATGCTGGCGAGGTCGGGGAGAAAAAGGGAGTGCATGCAGATGCCCGCAAGCCCTGTTTTCCAAGGCTTGGCCACCAGTGAGCAGGGTACCAGAGCAAGGCAGCTGAAAGACACAGGGTTGAGAGGAGGTGGAGGGCGATGGTGCCGCAGCTCTTTTCACTCCCTCCCCTACGCCTGGGGCAGTCATGTCAGCAGCCACCAAGCAGGCCCCAGAGAGTCCCCAGCAGGAAGCAGGGAGACGTTCACTCAGCTCAATGTCTTACAACTCACCAGAGGGAATGTAGAGGGTGAGGTCGCAGCAGCACCTGGCTGAATCAGCAGGTCATCAGCACTCCTCCGCCACAAGGAATGGTCTGCAAGCAGAGGCCTTCCCCTCAGGAGCCACAGGGCAGCTGGGCTGATCGAAGTGTGGATCGAGGGGCCCCGCCAGCAGGTGTGTGCTCCTGCATACCCGATGACATCGAAAGTACTCCTGGTGGAGGGGAGAGCAGGTGGTGCACTCCGATGTGGCAGCGGGCCCTGTTGGCTGCAAAATGGCAGATCCTCTCGGTCAGCAGCCTCTGCCGGAAAGAAGTGCCGCAAGGAGCCCCAGGCACAGGTGAGGGGTAGAGGTGCTGTTACTGGCAATTCTCCCCTGTTACAGTTCAGAGGGCCCCAGCCAGCCCGGTCCGAGCAGCGTTACTTAGCGGGGTAATCTGTGCCCACAGGAAGACAAGATGGAGCGGTCGACAGTACAATGGAGGCAGGCCCTGTTGGCCCGGGTTTTTGCAATCCAGGCTGAGTTTTCCATGTCCAACCGCATATCCTCACAGATGAGACACGGAACACAGGTGCCCCCACCATTTTGGTGCCATGCAGTTGTGATCTCGATGCCTTTGGAAGCTTTAGAAGGCCATGGGAGTCCATAGCTGCAGTGGAGCATGTCTTACTCCATAAGCTCCTAGGCCACGCCCTGTTCCCCCTATATCTTAAATGGCTCTAGATGATTTTAAAAAATCTAGCTTGGGGCAAGTATTTTTTGAGAAACAGTCTCATTCAGTTCCGGAACTCAAGTCAAAATTATGACAAATAAATTAAACTACAATATCTGTTGAATTCCATAAAACTACGAATTACACTACAGCGCTACCAAATACAGTCAATTCAATTACAATCATGAGCAAAGACAGACATTGTCTAACCATTACAAATACTAACAACAAAGCTCCAAATGTAGAGCCTTTATGAGAGTTTTAAAATTCCAGCAACCCAATTACCTTTAAGCTCACTAACTTCCAAAAGGTTAATAAGATGAACTGAAACCAACTCTAATCCTCTATGCAAAAAACAAAGTAAGTCAGCGCAATATGACTCATGGGTATGAACCAAGATAGCATCATCCTTTCCACTTATGGGCACTACATTTCACCCCTGCCACTCCACCTCAGGCAATCTGCGTCATTGTCCCAGTTCAGGAAGGACCTCAAGACCTGGCTCTTCAACTGAACCTCCATACCCAGATGGATCAGAAGCCCCCCCCCCCCCCCAAGCGCCTTGAGCCCCTCATGGGTGAGTAGGTGCGCTTTACAAACCCCTGATTGATTGATTCACACAAATAGAGTCTGGTTTAGTATATTCCAACAAACATCAGTCAACTCAATATGACCAAGTCTATGAGCATAAAGAGAACATTTCAGTTCTATTAAATTTGACACCACAACAAAAGAATATTAGACATAAACAAGAGTGAACCAATCAAGGAACAGCACTACAGAGGAACATTGTAGAGGGAGAGCAGCCCAATTGTAGTCCATCAACTCAATCTTACTCTCTTATGGAGAGATTATTGAATTTGCAACCACAACATTCATCAATACTCGTAAATCGGCAGTATAATAAAAAAAAATCATGATTACTTAAATGAAGGCCACATTCTAAAATTACTAAAAGTTCTACCACAACAGCTCTTATTTACAAATGCATCGATAACTAATGATGCCTTTTTACCTCCACAGCCCAACGAGACTCAAGAATCTACTGAATTAATTCTAGCTACCTAAACCGAAATAGAATTTCTATTTTCTCTAAAACATATTTGTGATGAAGAGTCGAAGCCCAAACCTGATTGTTATACACCCTTTTTGTAGGGAGTAGTAATATGATTATGACAATATGATTATAGCAAAGTGTCATACTTACCCCTCAAACACACAAAAGGTGATGGGGAATGCTTGCAATAAGCAAGCATTCCGACTATCACCTTTTGTGTGTTTCATGTATCGCCCTAAGTGGCCAAGGGTATGTCCAGATGTGGGTCCCGTGCTCATTAGGCCACTGGAACCAAGCTACACCTGACTAAAGAGCTAATTTAGGGTGAACCTGGTCTTTGATTGCTTATGTTCTGGTTGAGAGAGGACCTGGCCTGGCAGTTAGGGGTGGACTGTCCTTACTGAAGGAGGTCAAGACTGAATTGCATATGGCTTGGGCCAAACTGAGGTGGCATCATGGGCAAAAGAACAACGGACTGGAATGCTACCCAACCCAATAGCAGTTGTTAGACTTATTGAAAGCATCCACCCATCATCTTTTGAGTGTTTCATACTTGTGCCTGCCATCTACGTTGATTAATAGGCTTCAAACTACAGCTGCTATTCGTATGTTTTAAGCTCTGACTTCTAATTAGGCTGCACTTCACCAGCTTCCAGCGACCAAGAGGGTTACATTCATAACACTATGTATTGTGCATAAAACATGCCTTAGGCAAGCTCCTTATTTATCAAGGACCTCTTGAAGTGGTATATCTCCCATTTGGATCGTATATGGTACATGGTACAACCCTCAAGTATGTACAAACACTCTGGCCGTCCGATTCGGCGCTTCCTGTCTCATCAGGGAATCCCATCAAGAATATAGGGGTTTGGTTCGAGGAGAACCTCACATTCTCGACGCAGATCAAAAAGCTCTCAGTGACCTGCTTTGGATTTTTTTTTAATTCTCAAGAAATTCCTCCCCTTTCTTCCTCAGGCGGCCAAGGAGACAGTCACCCGAGCCCTTATTCTTTCTAGGCTAGATTACGCCAACGCTTTATACATTGGCGCCCCAAGCTACTTACTAAATAAACTGCAAGTGGTGCAGAACGCGGCCGCCAGGCTTCTCCTGAACACTCCAGCCAGAGGTAGCATGAGACAACATCTTCGCGCCCTACACTGGCTGCCCGTAGCAGAGAGGGTTAAATTCAAGTCCTTAGACATTGCCCACCGTGCTCTGTATGCCATAGGGCCAGGTTACCTTCAGAAACGCTTTCTCTTTTACACCCCCACAAGACACCTGCGTTCCTCCACTCCAGTCTTCTAACCGCAACCTGGAACTTTTTGACAATGTCTTCCCTTTCCTCAAGGACAAACTCAACACTGACTTTACCTCACCCCACCTATCCCAACTACCTAAGGATCCCCCTCCCAATAACATACACTGCCCATCCATTCCTATCCACTCGTCCTCCTACTGCTCGCCCCGGACTGTTGCCCACACTACCATACCTGATATCTCATCATCTCAGAACAGTACCCCCACTCGGATTGGCGCCGACCATTCCTCCAACACTCACCTAGTCAACCCTCATATCCAACCTAATAACGAAATAATTCACAACACGGCTCCCTCTCAGCTTGGGATACACAGCTCCCCCAGTCAGCGAGCCACTATCACTACACATGCAGGGGCTTCCACAAACCATATGTCTCCTACTTCCTCAGCCTTTACATGCTCCTTCTCTGACATCAATACTTCTGAACAGCAGCCTCTCAACATTCTCTCCACCTCTTGTCTCCACGACCTCTCCTCTTCGCGTCCCCTCACTCATCACATTACGGTGTCTGACCATAATCCCATCACCTTAGGTAGGGATACTTCTAAGACTACTAACTATTGCTCCAAACCAAAGAACCCCTCCGTCACATACAATATTTTAGATAACTCCCCTCCCCCATCACTTCTCTGCCGTAACACCACCCACAATAATACCCCATTACTCTATTCTACGCTGGATACTATACAATCTGATATACAGTTGTTGCGGGCTGATATCCTTAGTCTTCTACGCATCACCTCTAATCTAGAACTCAATATGTCAAACCTTTCGATCTACCACCAGCACTGTAATCTTCCCTCTCCCACTCGCCCTCCCACAGTTAATGGTGCATACTCCAGATCTCAACCTAGATGGAGATGCAAACCTAATCTAGACCACTCCACCCGACCCAACAGGCTTGTCGAATACCTTTCGACCACAGATATCCTTTCCCTTCTCTTCCTTTATGATCCCACCCACCAAGTCCCACCTCCAGTTAGGATTCAAACCATTATCACCCAACCGCAAAGGTTACCATATACCAAACCCAGACTCATCAATAAATCTAACCTCAAACTTGTTCCCATCTCACACTCTTCCACTACCATTACCAAAACCAACCTAAAATGCTCACTACTCAACTGCAGATCAGCAGTGAAACACGCGGCCGACATACAGGACTTATTACTCAACTTGGACCTGGATCTACTAATTCTCACTGAAACTTGGCTAAATGATTCCTCTTCTACTATACTAGACATCCTGGTTCCACCCAGTTACTCTATCATCCGTCAAGATCGCGCTATCCGTCTTGGGGGCGGTATTGCTTGTATTTATCGATCAAACCTCTCTGTCAAACAATCACCTTCCTCTCCAACATCTGGCTGTGAATATATGATGATCAATATCTCTACCAAAGACAACTCCACCTGCACTCTGAACACTTTCTACCATCCCCCAGGTGATAATCTTACCTTCATTGAACAAATCATGGAGATCATCTCCACCAACCTTACCCCATACAACAACCAGATTTTCCTAGGTGACTTCAACATTCACTGGAATGACACTAAGGATCCACTAGTGAATTGCTTTAAGGCTTTTCTCCAGGACCTCAACCTGACCCAAGTCTGTAATCGTCCTACTCATATAAAAGGGGCCATCTTAGACTTAATCATAGCCAAGGAAAATAACATACTATTGGATTCTATTTCACCCTGCGACTGGACCGATCATCACTGCATCACCTTCTCCATTGTTGTAAAGGCAACCATCCACAAAGGCCAGCCTGTGAAAGCTAAACATTGGATCAGAAACACCCTCAATCTCAATCCAGACATGATATCTGCCACCAGCCTTAACCTCCTGTCTCCTCCCACTGATATGGTTGATGCTCAAGACCTCACTAAGCACTACCTTAGCTCTATGTCTAACATCATGGACTCCATTGCCCCCAAACAACTAAAGAGAGTCCCGATAAGTAAAACCAATACCTGGTTCAACTGTAGCCTTAATGAGGAATGCCCTGCCCTTAGACTTGCAGAAAGAGTGTGGAGACAGACCCCATCTCTTTCAAACCTTAAACTGTTGCGTAAAAAAAGAAGGAACTACAATAAGTGCATCAGAAGTGCCAAATCATCATTTTTCCGTCAGCAACTGGACACAGCCTTCAACCGTCCAAAAAAACTCTTTGAACTAGTGAAACAACAAACTAATGGAAAGCGTAAATCCTCCACATCTGACACTACAACCCTACCTAATTGTCAATCATTTTCCTCCTTTTTTCTGATAAAACTAAGTCAATTGACAATGAGCTCCGCATTGCTGTGAATTGTTTACCGCCTGAAACCCAGTCACAATGCACCTCCACCTCGCAGGAAATTTGTCCTAGCCACCTTCTCTTTAAACCTAAAAACAATGCCTCGTGGTCCATCTTTCAGACATTTGAGGACACTGACATCTCAAAACTACTGTCTTCCACTAAACTTTCCAACCACTTTAATGACCCTCTCCCCTCCAAATTCCTCAAGGAAACTTCACACCTCCTGATACCCCTATGGACCAGAATTATCAACGCCTCTCTTACACAAGGCACCATGCCGGAATGTCTAAAAAGTGGACAAATCACACCTATACTAAAAAAGCCAGACGCGAACCTCTCTGATCCCAACAATTTTCGCCCTATTTCGAGCATCCCAACCTTAGCCAAGCTCCTGGAAAAATGTGTTCATCAACAACTCTGCAATCACATTGACCAGCACCAACTCCTCGACCACTGCCAATCTGGTTTCAGACCAGGTCACAGTACTGAAACCGCCATGGTCCACATTATCGACGATGCTTTACGCTTTCTCGATCATAATGAATCCTGTCTTTTAATCCTTCTTGACCTATCATCAGCGTTTGACACAGTCAAACATGAGACCCTCCTGAACCTCTTAGAACTTAGGATGGGTCTCTCTGGCACTGTCTTAAAATGCTTCTGCTCATTCCTACAAAACAGATCTCAACGAGTCCTAATCAATCATGACTTATCCGTTCAGACACCGGTCACTATCGGCGTTCCCCAAGGTTCTTCACTTTCGCCCACCCTGTTTAATCTTTACATGGAACCCCTAACTGAAATCCTCAAACACTCCAACATCTCCTACCATATGTACGCTGATGATACGCAATTGTACATGAAGATTACCTCTCCTAACGACATCAGCACTCTCAATAACATCTTGAACAAAACTCAACACTGGTTAACACTTAACCACCTCAAACTTAACGCCCTCAAAACTGAATTCCTATTAATCTCGCCTCCCAACACCACCTCTAACATCAAAGACTGGCTCCCACTACTCACCGCCTTGAACTGTACCCCACATATTGTTGATTCAGCAAAATCCCTAGGAATAACGCTAGACAACAACCTCTCCATGATGAATCACATCAGCTCCACAACCAGAGCGGCCAATTTCCATCTCCACATCTTAAGAAAACTAAAGCCTTTCCTGCCCAATGCAGATCTCAAGATGGCGGTTCAGGCTCTTGTGATCTCCAAACTTGACTATGGGAATGCTACCCTTGTTGGCCTACCGAAAATAAAACTAGCACCGTTGAGGGCTACCCTCCATGCTGCTGCACGGCTCATCACAGGCGTAAAGAAAAATGATCACATCACCCCAGCCCTCCACTCTGTGAACTGGCTACCTTATGAATCTAGAATCTACCTAAAAATAGCATGCATGACATACAAAGCCATCCACCACAACACTCCTCGCTACCTGGCTCAGAAACTGGTGCTATCCGGAAGGAATAGAGCTTCTCGTAGTACATGCTCCCTACTGCTGAAACCCCCAAAATTTCACAAAAAGAAAACCTATAAGAGATCTTTCTCTGGAATTGCCCCAAGAATTTGGAACTCTCTTCCCCCAGAGATCAGGACCATCCCTTCATTCGTTCTTTTCAAAAACAAAGTAAAAATGAGACTGCTGAATAATGTCCTTCCTATCTGAGGCGACTATCCATGCCAATTTGATTTCTTTGCTGGTGTTTTCACTATGTCTCTTTGTATTATCTTTTCATGCTGTATTGTCTATATTTTGCTCCTTGTATATTTAATGCTATTTATTATGTTGTACAGCGCTCTGACACCAACATTTTGGTCATGTTCGCGCTTTATAAAACTTTATAAAAAAAATAAAAAAATAAACTCCTGGCCCAAGTCCCGCGCTTTTGCTTGCAAAGGACGGGCGGCAGCTCTCTGGCTGTGAAAGCCGCTTTAGCTTGGAATACGCTGCCTCTCGCTCTCCGATGCACTCAGGACCCTATTCTTTTCAAAAAGAAGCTGAAAACTTTCCTATTTCCCTAAATCTGGCTCCTCTCTATGTCTCTCAAGGTTCACGCCGGGACACTCAGATACCACGTGCAGTATCTGCACGCAGTATAAATGAAAATAACATAACATAACATATCATATGGTAGCCAATAAACAGCAAACTCCTTACACTTGCAAGAGATGGTGTTACTGGTTGAGAGGGTGAAACCCTTCTCAAGCAACGACCACAATTCTTCTCAGGTTGAAGTCACACGCAGACCCCCCTAAATTAACCTGTGCTGAACCCTCGGATAGCTTGGCACAGGGCAGTCAGGCTTAACTCAGAGAAAATGAATAAAGTATCTGTGCAATAATTCAAACAGTAAAACAGTGACAACACACCACAAAAGGAGCCCACAACAGGATTAGGAAAATAGAGTGTTTTTTCATAAATAAGACAAGACCCACACAACACACATTAAATTAGTAGAAACAGAGATATTGAATTTTAAAGTTTATAAAGCAAATCGTGCCATCGGTTAAATGGGATTATTTTGACAGGTCCAATTTGAAGTATAAACCTACACTGCCAGGCTACTTGTGGCAGACCTGCAGTTATTATTGCATTGTCTCTACAGGTCGCACCATACAGGGGCAAAGTCAAAAGTCCAGGCCGACCATAATGGAGCGCAGGCCGGCTACAGGGACCCAGTTAGGCCCGCTGTACAGAGTACCTTAAATCCTGGTCTACACAGTGTAGCGTCAGTTGTGCAGCCAAAGTGATGCCTCAGTACTGAGATGCGGCGAGGATGCAGTGCGAGGTCCTGTTGCAAAGGCCTAGAATATCCCATCAACAAGGGCATGCGATGCGAAGTCGGGAGTCAGAGTTGCTTCGCACAGTCGGGGCAATGCATCGGGTCCAAGGAGCTGTGAGGCTGCAATGAGGAGTAAGGCGTCATCGTCTAGGCTGTCGTCGACGAGAGATGCGGGGGCTTGCATCGGAGATTTGTTGAGCAGCAGCTGTTCTAAAAGCGGTGTGCGCTGCAACAGCGTTGCAAGTCTTTGTGACAGGTCGAATCCACACAGCAGCGATAAGGCATCGGTTCTGCTCTGGTTTGTGCCGCACAGCAGGGGAGATGTGTTGGTTACCCTGGATCCACAGAGGCTTGCAAAACACCTTAAGCCCATTTCCAAGGCTCCAGGATTGGGGTAGCACCACATGGTAGAGAAGACTCACATATGGTAGAGTCCAGGAGCAGTTGCAAGGCTGTTGGAAGCCTGTTATGTCCCTGAGGCTGCAGATCAGGAGGCAAGCCAACTAGCGCTTGGAGTCACCCTGGGTTCTTGGTTTAAGAGATGCAGGCCCAGTCATTCTCACTCAGGCAGGAGGGAATCAGGCAGCAGGTCAGCACAGCAAAGCGGGAGTCCAGCAGACTGCAGTCCAGCAGAGTGGCAGACCTTCAGAAGCACAGCAGTCCTTCTTCCTGACAGAGTATCCACGGGTCCAGAAGTGTACTGAAGAGTTAGTGTCTGAGGTCCTAGTTTTATATACTGGTGCCCTGGTTCTGCAAAGAGGGAGTAGCTTCTAGACAGTGGCTTTGAAGTGCAAGGAATTCCCTGCCTCTCCTGCCCTGACTCCAAGCTAGCTGAAGTAATGATGCAGGGTTGTTAGGCCCCTTAAGTGAAGGCAGAGTAGAGGCAATTCAGTGGCCCGCATCCTGCAAGAAAATGGCCCATTCAGGCACACCTTATCCCACTATTGTGTACTGTCTGGGAGGAATTCACAAAGTCTAACTGTCAGCTACACCCAATCATGTGACCCAAAACAGGCTTAAGGCACCAAATGGATAAGGCAAGAAAATGTAAACTTTCTAAAAGTGGCATTTTCAGAATTGCAATTTAAAATCCGACCTTACCATAAGTTAGGATTTTAAATTGTGAATCCTGAGACACCAAACATATACTGTTTATCGCTTCCCATTCTGAAATTACACTTGTATAATGTAATAAGGCATCTCCAATGTTATCATACAAGAGACATAGGCCTTGTAGTAGTGAAAAATGAATTTAGGAGTTATTCACTACCAGGACATGTAAAATTTAAAAGTACATATGCAACTTTTTAAATACATTGCACCCTGTTCTCTGGGCTGTCCAGGGCCTATCCTAAGGGTGACATATATATTAAAAAGGAACGTTTGAGCTGGGCACAGGGTTTATTTTGCAAGGTCGACATTGCAGTTTAAGTGGGTGGCACAATCAGTGGTGCAGGCCCACTAGTAGCATTTAATTTGTAGGCCCTAGGCATATGTAGTACCTTTTTACTAGGGACTTAAAAGTAAATGAAATATGCCAATTGGGTATAAGCCAATTCTACCATGTTTTAAGGAAAGAGCAGAAGCATTTTAGTACTGGTTAGCAGTGGTAAAGTGCACAGAGTCCTAAGGCCAACAAAAATGATTTAATCAAAAAGTGGAGGGTGACGTTGAAAAGTCTTGGGATGACCCTGCAGAAAGGGCCAAGTCCAACACCACTCAATCACTGTATATTTTATTTCAGCCTCTCTCAGTCTTCTACACGCATGTGAGATCACCACTTCCTTCCCTTCCTACATCTGACTTAACCACGCCCCAAGTCATGTGTCATAGCATTCATTGTGAGAACTTTTATTTGACTGTGAATGTCAGACATTTGTAGGGTTCACATTTTATACAGTAAAATTCTCTCTCACAATCATCACTCCAGTCATATTTAAGACAGTTCTTTAGCAACTCTCCTATAGCCCTCAACCCAACTAAAAATGCATTATATTCCACCAAGCCCAAATGTGAATATTATTGAGCCTTAATATTCATATTTGGGCTTGGTGGAACCTAATGCATTTTTAGTGGGGTTGGGACATGATTAACAGCAAATCAACATTATCCTATGGGCGAGACAGACCTTGCAGTAGTTAAAAACATATTTACAACTTTTTAAATACATTGCGCCCTGCCATCTGTCCTGTCCAGGGCCTATACTAAGGGTGACATAAGTATTAACAAGCATTTGCAATGCAATAGGTCTCGCACTTACGGAACTTTGAGCTATTGGCATTGTAAATGACAATGCGTTTTATTTATGTTTTAAAAACCAAAACATAAATAAAAGGCATTGTCATTTACAATGCCAATAGCTCAAACTCGCGTAAATGCGAGACCTATTGCATTGCAAATGCTTGTTCTTCCAGCTACTGCAGCATACATCATGGGGCAATGGGTTGGCACACTTCAGTCACTGCCTGACTTCACTGTGTGTTATAGCATGCTGCCCTTTCACAAGAAGCACATCCACACACAAAAAACTCCTCTTCAGTGTTAGGGACTAGTATGGTAATATGTGCTTTTTGGAAGTCCAAACAATATTTTTGGCCTTAGCCAATTATTATTTGTTTTTAAGATTGATGATGACCCAGCTGCCTTCCCAACAATAACAGAAGAAATCAAGAATTGCCAAATCCAAAAGGCTGGTGGCCAGCGCCAGACCTGTTGGCTTTGCCAATGCTTGTTAAAGTTGCTACTTTAAAGTGTTTAAGAGACACTAACAGTGTAGTTGCCTGAGATTCGAGTGCTTGATTAGGTGAGGATTTATTCTTGTCTCCTCCACAAATAATAATAAAATGCATGGCAGGCAAAAGGCTTGTTATTTGAAAAACGCTAGTAAAACAGCTACATTGACAAAGATTTTTTTTACATTTAAAATGTTTGTTACAAGAATATGGCACCCACCTTTAGCTGATGGAATGCATTTTTGTGCCATATGCTTGCAATTAAATATTAACCATTGCACCTGCTTCCCAGGGCCAATGCATAGGCTTTGCAATGCTTGTTTTACTTTGCATTGTGGGACCTGTAGTCCCAGATTTATAAAGGGGAAAGTAAACGAACGAATAGGTCAAGAAAAAACTGGACATATTTTTCACACAGTAAACATGAGAGACGCTAATTGTTTTAAGCTATTCTACAACAAGCAGAAGGATAAAATAAATAACTGAAAACTCATCTATTCTACAGCATAATTAGACAATATTGAAGCTGGTTTGGATCAGTGAGGAAATGACTTACGAAATTAGGTGATGGAAATAAATTTGAGAAATCACACCTTGTCAACAAGTGTTACAAAATGGGGGAAAAATAGTTGTTTCCATTGTGTAAACTGTCACAAAGTTATAAAACAAACAGAAGCAAGTCATTTTGTTCAAAGGTAACACAAACCAAATTTCAGACGATCAGGACACAGTGAAACAATTAACATCAGAAATATGGAGGATGCATATATAGAAAACTGTACAGCTAAAGGGATTCAAAGAGAAATTCAACATTGCATGCTTTTAATGAACTGTAAGAATATGGAATAATGAGAAAAGAAAATATATTATTGAATGGATCATTGTGAATTAAACTACATTAGAGAAGAAAGAATCATACGAGGTGCAGCTGAACAGCCACGTCCAATGGCAGAATGGCATAAATAAGTATTTATTCCACGAAAAGATCAATGTTTTCAGAATGTCAGTTGATTAATTCCACTGGCATGGCGTAATGTGGGCGTAGCCCGGAATTGGGATGGTCTAGCACCCTAAAAATGATTTAAAGTGTGGGAGCCAGAAGAATTAGGACATATAGACTTGAACTGTTGTCCAAACATTAGCAACAGATTCTCCATTTTGAATTATGCCTTAAGACTGGTTCTCAGAAAACATGCTCACGTTTCTGTTAAAATGGCCACTTAAAGATAAACGTGAAGCTCTTGTAGTGCTGAGTTGATTATCTAACACAGGTGCAGCCGCACACAAGGCTGCCTTATCTAAGCTACGTATGGTTTGTGACCATGGACCTTAAGAGAACTGAGAAATAATTGGTTATTTTGAAATGAACATCCTCCCAGAACGCTAGTTTGTGAGAATAGTGTCTAAGGATAGGTAAGAGTGACATAAAAGCGCTTCGACGCCTCGTCAGGGGTAGTAAGCGCTATATAATTACAATACAATACAATATGCTTGAAATGATGGCTTCTTCAGTATGTAACTAAGGCACATTCTTCAGGGGAGGATGAGCTCTGTGAATTTGGGATGTCGTTTGCTTCAAACCCTGAGATTGAGGTAAAGAGGCGAGTATGGCCCCTCCCGTGTCATCATTGCATATATGCTTTCCTGATAGGTTTGTCTTTTTCCTTTGAAATGTAATTACTTCTCTTTGTGGATTGCATTCCACAGTTGCGTGTCAATAACGAGTTAGCCAATATAATAGAAGGTAATGAATTTTTCAAACATATATATAGGGCATCATAACTTGGACAAGACAAAACGCTTGACAGATGGCCTCTGTACGTTTTCGCCCAGGGCTGAAAGAAAATAAAGCTTTGATTATTTTATATCCATAAACCCGTTTTGACTGTTATTTCCTTTTCAGATATTTGCTCTTTAACAAATGTGAGGGCATTGACAGCACTTAAGAGAACAGAGAGCTGGTGGTTTGGTTGACATCTGTAACCTCCTTTCAGCCAGTCTTATGTTTTCAGGCAGCAAAGCAATTCCATGAATGCTGGGACTTGTAGTTTCACGTTTTGGGGGCTCCGAGTACAAGCATGCTTAATGCTAGTAACTAGAAAAGCCCAGGGCTGCCTGATTGTCACTCACGGCGGGTCACGGAGAGAGCTGACAGGCGCCCTGCTGGCCTTCTGCTGGGCACAGTAGCCCATTCGCCCTCTGGCTATAACCTGAGCTCCACAGCTTTTCAGCTGAAGCGAGGAATGCAACACCGTCACCAGGAGCGAGGCGCTGGCTGCAGCTCCATTCATGCGAGGAGACAGAATCCAGTAACGCGTTTACTATTACGTTAAACTAGGCGGTGGCCCCAAACCTTCAGTTCGAGCTTCCTTGTTCTCTCGAGACCCCCAGTGGACATGAGCACGAGTCAGCGACCTCGCCGAGTTTGTGAGCATTGGAGGGGTGAACTTGCTTAGTTTGCGCCCTGCCTGCTGGGGAGTTTTGCAGCGGCGATTCAAAAGCCTGGGCTGCGGGGAAGGATCTTAAATGCCATAGATGCAAGATGCTGCAAGCGCCGTGCCGAAAAATTAAAGGTGCGTGGCTGCCATTATGTGTGATGTAGCACGCGACGTGAAGCACTGAGCATGACTACAAACGTCGTTGTGCCTGAAGTGGGAGAAACTCAATCGTGAAAATAGTGCTTACAAGAGTAGATAACAGCCAGCAGCGGAACTACACTGTAGTTGGTCGATGCTGCTTCCTGCTAAATGGAAGGAAAACGGAAGTGAGGTATCAGACCACCAGCCAACAGAAAGCAAGAGAAGAACAGCAATGCCACAGTTAAACGAATCGCAAGCGGTATGACAAATCACACGGAGTTTCACACAACATACAGATTACTTTATGTCTCGCTGAGACAGCACATGCAGCGCATGCGCTGCCAAGGCTGTTAAAGATTGCAGGAATCGCTGTTAGCATGAGCTGAAAGCCATTTTGTACTTGGCAGCCATTTTAGTTAGCCATGTGCTCGCCATGTGCTTTCTCCCTCTTCCAGAGTCTTGCACATGCTCAGAGAGGCCTAACTGGTAGAATGCACCTGCTCCTACTATACAACTGTCAAGCTATTCTTACTCATGTAAGCAGTTTAGTCTCCCCTCCCACTTTGTGGAGCAAGCAAATTTTGTATGCCCATATTAGTCAATAAGCATGCTTGTATGTGCTAGGACCTCCCCTTGATTTTATGCTGACTATATAACAAATACATATATAAGGACCCTGTTCTCTGCACTCATTAGAATGCCTCCTACAGTGGCCTGCGGGTACCGTAAGATGCAATCTCCCTCATCTGAGGTTAATAAAACATGTTTTTTTGATATTACAGCTTCTGTGCCAATCTCTTCTTTGTTGGTCTTAAGGACCAGATGTATCAGTGAACCCCTAAGAAGGTTTGTATTTCTACAAATGGCGCCCGAACAGGGACTCATCTGTGCAGCGGCTATCCAAGGGAGTGGTCTTGAAGGGAGACAGGAATCTACTGAGGAGTACAGGACAGGAATCTACTGAGGAGGTACCCTGCGCACGGAGATTGTTTTGTCTTCCAGCCCAGTATATTTCTGGTCTTCCTGCTCTGATCCTCCAAGTGTTTGCCGCTCCCGACTGAGAACTTCTTTGGCGTGAGTATTTTAAAACGACCGTTAGGTCACTCAGAACTTGGCAGTTGGAACCTGGACACCATTTGATTGGTAAGAGCCGTTTTGCGGCACTTGCTGTTGGTTTGATGCCTTTGATTGGTAAGGTAGTTTTAGTAACACTTACTGTGGCTTTGTTTGTATGATTGGCCAATTTTGGAATTTGTTTTGTAATTATATATGCATTGCAATTCATATAGGCAGGTAATGAGGAGATTTTTCTCTAAACTTTGAAAACTTGAACGACACACATTGTGTTAAGTGTCACTTGGAGTATAATATTATATATGCTATAATATTTTTGGCATGCCTGTTACCAGCACACTTTGTTGAAAGTGTTGCTGTTTTGGAGAGTACCGATATGGATTTAGGAAGTACTCAGTTGACTCCCCCAGAGGGGATACCTAAATAGGTTTAGGTATAGTAAAAAGATATTTCTTCCTTGGTGACTAAGTACCCCATGGAACTAAATATGTACATAAAACGGATCCGGATCTGCGCACTTAGTAACATTCATAAGTGGTGATATGCAGAGCGCTTTTTGAGTGTTCTACCAGCCAAAACCGGCGAATTTGGTGTATTTCAGCTTTTTGACCATGGAACAGTTTTTGGGCTACTTTTGAGAGCTCTTCTTGTAAATATGACTTACAATTAGTATTTACAAATAGGTTGGTCTTGCGTACACTTTGTAAGCAGTCCTAAGTGTTGATTTGTGGGTTCAATGTGTGTTTAAATGTCTATGTGGGGTTTTTGGTTTGACATTGGTAATACTTGTGTGAGTACTCTGTGTACGAATGGCTAGCTTTAAGCGCGCTGTGTTGTGTCCTTCTGTAACTGTCTGAATGAGCTCAATGAGTTTGTTTATGTTTTTTTGCTGTCATTATTCTGTTATGCAAAATGTCATTTAGTTACTTACATATTAAATAAAAATCCAGAAATAAATTATGTAACATATGCTAAACAGCTGCATGTTACTATTTAAATTGACAGAGTAAGACACTATACATGTGTGCAACTTGCCACAATGCTAAACATAAAATTAGAATTCGTATTCAATAGGATTAAAATAGGCCTCATACAGAGGGAAAAGAAAACGAAATTGTGTGTTTTGTAATCAATAGACTTAAATACACAATGTCACAGCCTTTTCTTAAATACATTGTATTAGACATTAAAAGGCATGCACATCATTTGAGTGAATTTGGTCGTTGCTGAACTAAATACACATTATAGAAAGATAGATTTGACTGCATTGAAATGCCTCAGTTTTTAAATAGACTGTGACATGCTTTTCTTTCAGCACCCGAGAAAAAAGCTTTCCGACAGCTGTGTTTAAACTAACTAACTAAAAAGAAACCGTTTGACACAGCAAATGGGGATTTAACTCTGTCAGGGTATTTCAAATAATAAAAGGGTTTTTTTCCTGAGAAAGGCGTGAAAATTCGACGCCTGCTGACACACAACAGCTGCATAAATAGCATATGGCTATTCCTGCTCACGGCCACAGACAGGAATGCTGCGTCAGCGATATTTTAAGTCAGTGTAAACCTGGTATACAGGCCTGCATTATTTTAAAAGTTTCAAAACACCAGTTTCATTATTTTGGATAACAGAGAACAAAATTGAAAGTAGGGATTTCCTTTCTTAATGCTTTTTTCATAAGTATATCTATGGTTCCGATGTTAAATGATAACTGTTTTTTTTTAAAAGTGGCGCAGACTTTTCCTGTTTCAAGTAAGGCTTCTGTGCTTAGGGTTATGAATGAATGCGTTTAAATATGATAGGCTACGAATGAAGCTTGCTTTTCCAATGTGGAATCATCAAAATGGTTGGTTTTATTGATAAAAAATAAAATTTAATTATATGGGAAAAAATATATTGCTAAAAATAAATGCTTTAAATTCGTTTTTTCATCTTTATAAAGCCTAATCATCATACTGTGAATTTCTAGCATCAAAGTTGAATTTAAGCAGTGCTGTACCGAGAAAAAAGGAACTTAAATGTGAAATGTCACTTTACCCAGCCGTACAAAACTTGTTTTTATAAGGGTATATCTTATGCATTTCTGATTTCCCATTCCTGGGCTATCTAGAGAACACTCTGGGGGTTCCTATTATGCAAAAATATTGTAGGATATTCATTTTTAAGTGCCCCTACCACCAAAGTCGAAATTGAGCTAAATTCACAATTTTACAAGCAGTTCTACCACTCAAGGCAGTTTTAACGTGCTCTCAGGCTTCCATAAAATATATGCAAGTATAAAATAAACAGCTGCCTCTGCATTACTAGATTGCACACCACTGTACATAAATGAAAATAAGTATAGGACTGCTTTTCGCTGTGATTCTCCAGAGTTGCTTTGCATTACAAACCGCATGGCAAGCCTTGCACACAAAAATGAGCAGCTGCTGAACGGGTCAAAGGTCAGAGTTCTGCATTTAGCAACTTAGCAGGGTAATGTTTGCTTTGACACTTCGACCTTTGAAAAGTTTTTTGAAAGACGAGATGATAGCGCAAAGAGAGAAAGAGAAGCTTTGCTTCCTATTTTTAGCAAACACACGTTTTGCGCAGTCCTATGCCACGAAGGAAAACAACCCTCAGTTGAACATTGATCTGCCATTTATATAAAATAATGGTTTTAGTTTAAAGAATACTGTGTAGGGGCTACGATAAGGAGGAAATGGATTTTAGTTTGCATTCATGCGCCCTCATGTTAATCTAGTACAATTGCTGTAGAAATTGGTTTAAAGTTAACTCAATTTGCATTGTGTTAGACTGAATCAGAGAATAGCCACTTTCTAAGATATCTCCTACAAGTTTGTTTGTGCCCAGTTGCTACAAATAGGGGTTGAAAGTGTTGACAGAAGTAAAACCTGTTTCAGGTTTTCCTACTGTCAAAATGGGGGAAGGAGGCTAGCTCCTCTACAAATTAAGGGTAGGCAAAATTATGTTTTCTCTCTTCTTTTTCTCACTTTTTTTTGAGTCTGTCTAAAGCTGTCTAGGAAATGGCCATATGACAGTTAAGGCACTTTGCATTGTTCATAAGGCGGCACACAAAATGGGGCCTAAACCATTACAGAGAATGTTTACTTGGTACTCCACAGCTAGAAGTCTTTGTTCCTTGGCAGCCCACCTAGTATGTACCCCACGAGTCAAGAAAACCCGACTAGGAGGTAGATCATTTGGCTATGCAGCCGCAAGGCTATGGAATGAACTACCAAGTGAACTCAGACAGACTGATGACTTACTGCAGTTTAGAAAAAAGCTAAAAACCAGGCTCTTTCCAAAAGAATAGCCTTGAGAGATTGGCGCATGATGATTCATAGTTTTATAGCTGCACAGTGATTTAGGTAATCCCAGCGCCAGGATGCCCGTTGGGTGACAGCTGCGCTATATAAATGCTACTTACAATTACAATTGGCTATTCTGTAATACTGTTTTAAAATTGTTAGAATTAATAAAAAGATGAAACACATAAGCTATGTTACTGCCCATCCTGTATGAAAGAATGAGTAGAACAGATTGATGTTCCCTTATTTGATCTTTAAGGAAAATTGTATAGTGGGGGTTTCTGTTCAAAAATCTCAGGTGGCAACACTATTATTGTTTATGTTATTCTCATGTTCTATACAGTTTTGCAAGGGCATTGCTAGTCTTTTATTAGCTAGTCTCTGTCAATAAGCTGACAGCCCTTATTAGAGCTGGAGATAGGTTTTTTTTCCTTTTGAAAATGATGTTGCATAGTCCAGATCGTGAAAAGTGCAATGCAGGAAAGACGCTCATGTGATCCTTAGCAAACATTTTGAAGGAAAATATTGTTTTATAGGAGTTTGTTTGTCATAACATGTTCTGCTGAAGAAAAAGTACCCACTATGTTGAAGTTTAGTTCTTTTTGCAATAAGAATCCCTGTTAAATTAGCAGTCTTAGATTTTCCTGCTGCACCTATAACATGAGAGCATGGTCCTAAGCATAACATGTAAGAGAAATTATTTTACAAGTGTCTGCAGTCCTGTACAAGTAATGTAAAATCTATGAGTAAAAGTGTAGAACATTTCCTTTTTCTTGAGGGTTCTTCAGATTAGTAATATAGGAATACACCAATGTAAGTATTTGGAGTATGTCTGTATTGTTTTTCTCTTTTCCTCAGAATTTAGTAAATGAACACAGACTTCCTTGGCTGTTTGGGATTGGGTGATGTATTACTCTTGTCAGTTCACCAAAACGTTCCTTTTATACTTGCCAATAGGTCCAGGGTTTTCTACTCTCAGATAGATGAAGTGGTTCTTGGGTGCCTTGCTAATGTATGGGGCGCCCCAAGACTAAGGAAGTATTCTGAGACTATCCTCTCTGTTGTTAGATTATTTCTGTGCCTTGTCTAAAGACCTCTTGTTCTGTCCACCAATAGATATTTGCTGCCTTACAACCATTGCCAGAGGGGCCCGGACATCAGATCCAGCCTGGGAGTCAGCACCACTCCAGTTTGAAGCCAAAGTGAAGGTAACCAGCATAGGCGTTGCTGGCAACTAGGACCTCAGTGAAGGCGGAAGCACTGGGACGTGAAGTGTGTACCCCTGCCACTGTCTTGGGCGAAAGACGGGGTTACAAATCAGGATGGAGAAATCTTTGTGTGGATCCAGTTTTTGATGCCCAGCTGAGAGAGTCACAGAACGACAAGGACGGCAAGGAGGCTTTTGCTTGAGGTGACCCCCTTTGAAACAAGGGTTGCTTCAGAGATCCTAGCTTCAGGCCTCTTAATCCTGGTCCCAAAGTGAATGCAAGTCTACGCCTTTGTTTGTTGATCAAGAGATGCCCGAGCACATTGGGTACAATTTGTGGCCCCAACAAAAGAGCAGTGCGCCAGAGGTGCAAATACAGGAGTTAGGGAAGGACTTGAGTTTAGGGTACAGGTGCTATGCCCTTGGTGCCTGTTAGATTAAAGTGAAGAAAACTGGTGCACTGCCTGAGACACTGGATAGGATCATTGAGGGTATTTGCCCTGGGGGGTGATTGCCCTATCCTGAAAGAAAGACTTTTCCTTCTCCGTGATTCTTGAGTTGCGAGTTGTGCAGCTCCACCGTGGGAACAACAAGAGCCTGCCTGTGAGGCTCAAACGGACACAGGGAGAAGACTCCCCTCTGGCTGGTGGTTGTACTAGAATTTCCCAAGGACTCTTTTTTTTGTTAGTAATGTACCCCTTTTGTCGTCCCATTTTTGAGGAGGAGCAGCCCTTTGCGGCTCCTTGTCCTTATTCCTATGGTCTTGTGTGGTCCTCCTGGTCCCCCGGAGCCACAATTGTTTTTTGTAATAATATGTCTGATTGCTTTAATATTTTTTAAGAGTAATGTTTATTCTGCACGAGAAAAGTTCATCTGAGCATGTTACTTTACTCTTTTCTTAAGTATATTTATTGATAATTCAGCCCTCATAAAATACTGAGAAAGTCTATTGAAAATGTTTTTATTAGGTATGTGCTGTTGGTTATTTTGAAATTGACTTAACGAGCCCCCATCAGAGCCCTGAAACTTAAAATTAGACTAGATGGTTTTGGTATTTGCTTTCTGCTTAGGATTGGAAAATATTGAGATTTCTGTTTGAGATAATAGTCATTATTCTCTCTTGCTACCTGTATGACCCAATGCTCTGTTCACTTTGTACTCCTGCTTATACCTTGTATATACCTGCTTAATGAAATGTTTAGAATGTAAATGCCCACCTAGCATAGGATATTGATGAATTTATGAGAAGAAAATGTGCAAAATATTTTCTATGTCTCTACTAGATCATGGCAATGTCTTTAGCTCATGCTAAAAGGATCGTCTGTTAAAGATTGCAGGAATCGCTGTTAGCATGAGCTGAAAGCCATTTTGTACTTGGCAGCCATTTTAGTTAGCCATGTGCTCGCCATGTGCTTTCTCCCTCTTCCAGAGTCTTGCACATGCTCAGAGAGGCCTAACTGGTAGAATGCACCTGCTCCTAGTATACAACTGTCAAGCTATTCTTACTCATGTAAGCAGTTTAGTCTCCCCTCCCACTTTGTGGAGCAAGCAAATTTTGTATGCCCATATTAGTCAATAAGCATGCTTGTATGTGCTAGGACCTCCCCTTGATTTTATGCTGACTATATAACAAATACATATATAAGGACCCTGTTCTCTGCACTCATTAGAATGCCTCCTACAGTGGCCTGCGGGTACCGTAAGATGCAATCTCCCTCATCTGAGGTTAATAAAACATGTTTTTTTGATATTACAGCTTCTGTGCCAATCTCTTCTTTGTTGGTCTTAAGGACCAGATGTATCAGTGAACCCCTAAGAAGGTTTGTATTTCTACAAGGCGAGACCTAAAAAGGAAGCTTTAAGGCTGGCAAAGGGTTTATTTTGCCAGGTCGATGTAGCAGTTTAAAACTGCACACAGAGGCTCTGCAATGGCAGGCCTGAGACATGTTTAAAGGGCTACTTAAGTGGATGGCATAATCAGTGCTGAAGGCCCACTAGTAGCATTTAATTTGCAGGCCCTTTTCTTTTTTCACAACACATTTTATTTGGTTTTTGTAAATACACATGGCCCAATGGGCTAGAAAGGATGGTTCAGACAATGGAAGCAACAAACCAAATATCATAAACAAACAACTTGCACAGACTGTCCCACCCGTCTCGACCCCAGCCCCTCCTGCTAACCCTCACTTTCACAAAACCATTAGTTTCATCCCTACAAACCTTTGCCCTTGTCATCAGAGCCATATCTCTGAATTTTGGCATCAATGCAAGAGTCAGTAGGGCAGACCAGTTCTAGTACAATACCTCTATAATCTGCCCATCTTTGCCAGATTTTGAAGTGTTTTTGAGGGCAGCCCCTAGCGCTGTGCAGCTCCACACCGAGTGAAAGAAGGTACCCTCTGCCACTCCACGATGGAGGCATACTGGGGAGGCAACGATGCCCATGTGCCATATATGTTCTTTGTACAGTAGACTCTGTGTAGGTATTTAAATTGTATCAGATGGAGGCGGGCCAAAATTGCCGCATCCCTGAGTGCCCCCAGTGCTTCAGTTCAGTCCTCATTATCCAATTCTCCCAGATACGCCTCCCATGCCACCCGATGGGCGTGTAATGTGTTGGTGTTGTTATGTTTCGTAGGGTACCCCAATATAGGCTTGAGTAGTCACCTGACCCTTCACCTACATTTACCGTACCATTGTACTACATAACGGGTTTTGGTATTGACCTTTTACCTAGTTAAGCGCTGCATAAATGCTGTGTGGTTTTCCCCGAAAACTAGCCTCATTAATTAGACATAAGGATTCTCAGAATCACAGCAGGATTACCATCTTCTGCATAATAACTCTGTATAAGGGTCATACCTTCCGTCATCCTCGGCTGACATGACACATCAAGGTAGAACCCCTGAGGGTACCTTTTGGGTATATATACACCATATCTTTGCTGGGGCTGGCAGAGGAGAAAGACTTCCATACTGACACACTGACACGAGACGCTGAGGTTCCTGCATGCAGACACTCCAGCTTGCAGTCATCTGACATCCCTTGCGGGGTGTCCATCTCGAGACCATGAAAGGGTCCCACAGTCTCTCACTTCAGGTAATGGGGTTGGCTTCAGCCTAGGGGGATTCTTGGCTCTACACCTACATACATGCTAGGTACACTTAGGTACATCTAGTTAGGGTTGCATCGTAGGAGTATGCATTAATATTGTATATTCATTGTTTTAGCACTATGGTAGAAATCTACCATCCATTTACTCTGTTGGTGCTTATAATCATTTATATATGTACCTGTCTAATGGTTATTTCAGCACCCTTATTTTATACTAGAATGACGCTGGCTCAATAAATGCTTATTGAAAAATGTCCCCACCGTTTATTCTGTGGCTCTCTCTGAGACAAAGTGAGCACGAGTGACTGAGCGAAAAGTACTGTACTGTTTCCACGATCCCTGATGGGACAGGGTTGTCATGTTAGATAGTTGCCAGAAACTATTGTCTCCTTGGTAAGAGGAGTTTACAGTGGCAATGTGAGCTAGCTAGGTATACAGGCGAACATACCTGGTGGGGGTGTCTTGAATCAGTCTGGACACCAATCCCACAGTCTATGTTGTAAAAACGCGCAGATCCTATAAAGGTTTGTAGGAACTAAACAACAGTGTTGTTAATGACCAGTGTTCAATATATTTTGGTTATTTTATGGAACTCTAGGTCTCCCATGAGGAGTTTATCCTCGAGAGGTTTTAAACTCTGGGAGAGTTGTGAGGTGTTGTATGTCTGGGGTGAGGGCATGGTGTAATTGTGGTGTAATTGGAGATAGCGGTGGAATTGGGTACAGTGAAGTTGATATTCTAATTGCATTTCTTGAAATGATTTCAGTGTTGTACCCTGCATCACGTCCCCCAGGGAGGAGATCCCTATAATGTCACATGTCCGAAAAGCCCACGAGCTGGGTCACCTGGTGAACCATATTACCCTACCAAAGTGGTGTCTGTTCCGTCAGTCGCCCCACCACCCCATTCCTTTCAAAGAGCACTTCGATAGCACCAGAACCACCTGCATTGCCTGCGGTAGGGTCCAGGAACCCCCCTCCATCATAGAGATAATCTAGCATGGGGGTAGGGTTTATCGCCCACCTCTCAAGCACGTAGGCCGGGTTGCTTGGAGGACCATACCACCAATCATTTATGACCAAGAGGTGAGACGCAGTGTAGTAGGAGGAAATATCCATTGCAACTATATCCCCAAAATATGTGGATTGGAAACACATCTTGAGGGCTACACAGGCATCTCCCACCCCCCAAAGAAAGCCCCCAAGAATGGCGTTGATTTGCTGGAACCACGACTGGGGAATGGCATATGGGTAATTTTGCAGTTGATACAATAATGTGGGCAGGGACACCATTTTAAAGATTGTCGACCGGCCCCTCAAGGACAATGGAAAAAGTGACCAAATCCTAACCTCATCCCTCACCCGGTTCAGGGCCGACGATAAGTTCCTATACCATGACAGAGTCGAGTCAGGGAAGACAAATACACCTAAGTACTTAAAGTCACTGTCTGCCAGAGACAGGCCCGGCTCCCATTCTATTGGTCCCCCTTAGCCATTTATGGGAAATGCTGTCTCACCCTTTTTCATCTATGGCATGCCCTAACTATGCCATTCTTCTTCTCTTTAGTTGGCATTTCTGCATCTTTACAGTGCAAGTTTCTCACAGTGCATGCCAGTGACTCAAAAACATGTTCAGATTACACAGTCATCAAATTGTTGGCCTCTCTGCCGAGCACACAGAGCAATGGTCACGTATTCCAGTTACAATTCTGATTCTGTGCAAATGTATGTGAAGGGGATACACAGCTGTCTAAATATTGAAAAGGCTAAAGTAAAAGAAAATGCAGTGGTTACAGGTGAGTGGATGAGTTGTGTGTTTGGTTGGTGGTGAAGTGAAGAAGATGTTAAGGAGAGAATGAAAAGAGGGTGCTGAAGAGGAAAGAGATGAGGTGCAAAATATGCAGATGGACGATCAGTGCAGAGAAAAGGGTGTACATGTCTAACAGAGAGTGAACATAACAGGTGTGATTGAGACACTCTGAAGACCACTACCCTTTAGACAGGCCTCAATAATTTTTGATTCGCAGATTCACAATTTCAGAATTGAAACATCTTTTTTATTAATTATTTACAACAAAATCATTGCTATGACTCATTTATCTAAAGCAGCTAACAACCATTGACAAAGGCAATACTCCCGGCTGATTTTACATGTATGTCAGTAGTATTATATACATTGATGCAATGACAGAAATTTCAGAGAGGAACCAAAATACCGGTCGGGAGGCGCACTATGGTAAACACAGAAATGTAGTTTATATGTATAAGCCATGCCGTGAATTACATAGTCCACACCATTTTTAGAGACCCCCCACACACTTTTTTCATCCCACTTAAAGAAAGCCCTGGGTGGCGCTTATATGCAGCTCCGCTCATCACATCTGGAGTAGAACATGTTGGCGCGGAGTAGCATGATGCGCAGGAGCACTGCTTAGAAATTTTCAGATCTAGGCTGATGCCTGGGAATATTCCCAAGGTGAAGAATCTTCGGTTAGATAGAGTGTCCACCAGAAAGATATTTACTGAAGGTGAGTAACTTCTTCATCATAGAAGGATGCCAGGTTCAACATTATTGGTAATCCATTTTATAAAAATGTTGCTCCTGCCCTGCAGATCAAATTAGCCGGGATATCTGAGCAAGTGCGACCATTAAGGTAATATAGACCACGTCATCATGAAGGACACGAGGCACTTCTCTAGTCTCCTAGATCCTTCTTTAACACATATCAGCTTCTGCTCCTCCCCATGTGAAATATTTTAGTGGGATTGCACTCCCCTGCATCTCTTCGTCATGGGAGATACTGAAGTTGCAAGAGATTAATGTTGTGGCCAGATCCAATTGATAGGACAAGCTCTTCAAGAGCTGCTGGGCCAGGCTCACCTGCCCTTTACACCCAGCGGGACATTCAGTATATCAAGGATGTCTTCCAGGAAGATGACCACAGGTAGTCCAACATGAATTATATTTTATTATCGACGGAATACTATGTACTAGTAGGAGCTAGACAACCACTTGCGGCTAGACAGACATCAAAATGGAAGGCCCGCCAATTGGGCGACCAAGGGCCAGATGTACGACTATTTCATTTAGCGCCTCGCAATTTGCAACACATTGCGAGTCGCAAATTGCGAGGCGCTAGATGAAATGTACAACAGTGTGTTTAACACTGTTTGCGATTCCCAATGGGGTCGCAAACTGTGAGGCTCATTAATATTAATGAGCTTCTCGCAATTTGCGAGCCCATTGGGAATGCCAGCCCTCCCAGGGATTGTGACCTGCTGGGCTCAGCAGACCACCATGTCTGGGACTGCTTTTAAATAAAGCAGTTTTTTAAAAAAAATGCAGCCCGTTTTCCTTAAAGGAAAACGGGATGCATTTAAAAAAAAAATTGAAACGTTTTCGTTTCATTAGGCCTCGGCTAGCGTTGCAGCGCGCATGCGCTGCCCGCTTTGCGAGGCATGCAGTATACACTGTAGTGGGGAAGCTTCGTGGAAGCTCCGCCCACTCTCCACCCACTCTCCGCCCATATTTCTTATTGGCTTATTTCCTAAATGCAGCCTTCCGATAGGTTTTATGCTTGTTAGTCCCGCCTCATGACGACCATGTCGTCATTTGTATCCTGCCACGGCTACTGGCCCCTTTACTTCAGGCACTATTTTGTTCCCCTACCTCCCCCCCTCCCGCAGTCCGTCCTTCTCGGCCCCTGCCACCCGCACTCCCGTTCGTGCACTTTCTTCACGTGCGCCCCCCCGCAGTCCAATGCCTTCTGCATTTCAAATACTCGCCCCCCGCCGCAGTCCGATGCCTTCTGCATTGCAAATACTCGCCCCCCCGCATCCTCCCCGCAGTCCGATGCCTTCTGCATTGCAAATACTTGTTTTAGGGAAATGATTAGTTCTACGCGGTGACATTGGAGACCCACGCCACCGCGAAATTCTCTTCAGAACTTAAGTGCGGCGGGCCGGCGGCTCGTACTCGATCTATCAGAGATACCAACACAAGATGGCCACCACGATATTCATGGCTGAAGTCCTTTCTTTGTTTCCAAGTCCTAGCAATTTGATAACCTACACTTCCAGTTCGGCTGTTTCCTTCCGGTGTGTCCGCCATAACGGATTGCAGGTAAGAAACTGATGGTGTCTGTAAATACCAAAGTATCTTTTATGATCTCAATTGATCGAAATAAAGACTATAAATTGGTAAATACGAAAGTACAATGCAGTGTCATCTTCCCCGTGCCCTGCGATCTCAAGCGCCAGGAGCGGCGGGCTGAAATCGTTCCCGTCAAGGCAGCCGAAGGCTGTCAGGGGAGGCTCTGAACCGGACATCAGGCTTTAGAAAAGGCAGGGCTCCTTGCGGCTCTTTTCGGTTCCCAACGAAGCTATAACTAGGCTGTCAGGAACAATATTTATTTGTTGAAACAAAGCCTGCGCTAGCAGCAGGTTTTGGGCCACTGACTCTGAAATTGGCTAAAACTTTTGTTATATAAGGTCCCAAAGGCGAGACCGAATTAACTGCAAACAGCAGAATCAACATACAACAATGGTTAAAAACAGTGTGAATAGACTGAAGATGAGTTCTGTATCGCTTAACAAGTATGTCAATAACATCTGCAGAGATGATCCTAGCGATAGATATACCCGAATAGAACATATAGTCCAAAATGCCAAAGATGCTTATGATGATGAGATATAAGGAAACACAGAGAAGAGCATCTCTCGTTCCTCCTAAAATCTAAGCTTGTCTCGTTAGCTGATACATGCACTCTCTCCCTCTTTTGGAGCTTCTGTTTTGTTGGGACCCCAGTGTGTAGTCTCATCTGCCCCGTTCGTACTTCAGAGTCTTTTCTTTAAGCACTATGCAGTTTTTTTTGTAGACCTGATGTTATGCATCCTGTGCCATCTCGCACTGACCCAATTGCTACTCTTCGAAGTCTTGCTCCATTAGCCTAACAGTGACCCCTCCTCCCCCTTGCACATCCCTCATATACTACCGCAACTGTGCTATATGTCCACTTTTACCCTTGCTCTCTGTCTTGCCTCAGCAACATTAGCGCCCCAGACGACTCTGCTTCACTTTAGTGGCCTCTGAAAATTGGTCCCCGGATTCAAAACTTCTCTTCCTTTGACAACTGCTTGGAAAGGACACAACCACGTTCTAAATTATTTGATAACCATAAAAATCCATTATTAGTGAAGTATTTACCCCATTAGAATCCAAAAGATACCAGGTATACCAAAAATTAAGTTAAATTAATTAACCAATGATGAAAATATCAGCAACCTGAAACCTATTGCATTTGGATAAATACTCATATAATGGGGATAATGTGTATAACTGGGACACTTGCTAATAAAAGGGAGCACTTGACAAAGCCAATAGCCTGGCTTGGTGGCGCCAACACATGCTTTCACAAATGCTGATTTTTACAAGTGGTACGAAAGGGGGCTTGACTGATCACGTCACTTTATCACCGTGCATGCTAACAGTTACATTACACAATAAATGTTGGCATGTATACAGGGCTTTAAGTGGGCCGGGTCTTGCCGGTGATGACGTTTTAACAAGCAATGCAATAGGTCTCGCATTTACGTGAGTTTAAGCTATTGGCATTGTAATTGACAATGCCTTTTATTTATGTTTTAAAAAACAAAATTAATACCTGGTGTGTCACGCAGTTCGGTGCTTACTTTCCCTCCATGTTAAACAACAGTAGATGTTTCTGCACCCAGGCTAATCTGCTGCATAGCTAAATACATATAAGGTCCCAAAGACGAGGCCGATTGCATTGCAAATGCTTGTTTTTTAAGGGCAGGCAGTGGTCCCTGGGACCACTGCCTGCCCTTAAGAAATAATTTTGCATGCATTTGCAAAGGGGAAAGGGTCCCCTGGGGACCCCTTCCCATTTACGAATGCATTACCACCTACTTGAAGTAGGTGGTAATTGCGAGTGTTTTGCGACCGCAATTGCGGTCGCAAAACATTTGTACATGGTTTTGAGTCTCGCTATTTGGAAGGGAATGCCCGTTTGCGCATGCAAAAACTGGTCGTACATCTGGCCCCAAATCTCTGCTTAGCTGGCAAAGTACTTTAAGGAACAAACCCACCTAAATGAACAAAATACAAATTGAGAATCACCACGATGTAAAATGATGGTTCCACATTAATCATTTTCAAAAGAGCAGTACATTGCTGATAGTAATATATGCCCAAGAGCTTTGGGCGAGAAGAACTGGCTAACCACCAGGTGATGATGAAGTGGAAATTAAACATTTAGCTGATCACAAAAGTTGGAATTATAAATCACGCTTTCTGCTTCTGATGCATTTAAATTAAAGGCTTCAGTCTGTTTTCTTGCAGTCCCAGTGATATTGAAAATGTCAGAATCCTCCTCCTCTGTGGATTTCAGTCACGCATCAAATTGCCCAAGACAAAAAATTATGCCTTTTCACACCAAGGAAAATAGTCGTTTAGGCATTTACGAATTCAACACCGATTTAAATTAAGCCCCTTTCAGATTTAAAGCGCTTATGCGCTGCTGCTCGTTTTTTTTAGGTCGAGCCTAGACAGCGCATACACTGTCGCAAGACCTGTAGTAAACAGAATATGGAGGGTAATTTCTCTTGCCGCTTGCCATTGGTTAACTCTGGCATTGCTCTTCTTATCTGGCTTATTGTTGGCTGGCGATCCGATACGTCATTTCCGTTTTTGTAGGAAGCAGCACCGACCAACTACAGTTTAGTTACGCTGCTGGCTGTTATCTTTTCATTTAGGGACTACTTGTTTTCTTTGCTGCTCGCATTCCCAGAGGAAGTTTGCACACTGCCGCCGCTGGCACATCTGCCAGCTTCCTGCCCTCACCCGACGCCTTGCTCCACCACTCTCTACCCGGGACCGATGCTTCCTGTCTGGCACTTGTTGTGTTTGTAGTCGCCACTCCCCGCGCTACTCCCGGACAGCCGCCGCTGCCTCATAGCCCCACCAGCGTCGCAGCTGCTGGCCATGGCGTGCTGTGCTAACTCGACCCGCCATACTCCCAGCGCCGGCTCCGGCATCCTGGGTGCCACTAACCGACCATGTGACACTCAGAGCTCCCCAGCCGAAATCTTATGATTCCCAAGCATCTTTACTATCCAAATTCCCAACAATTTAAAGGCGAATGTTGCCATTTCCCGATTACAAAAGGAGATGCCGGTTATGACGCTCCCCCCGTTTCAGCGCAACATATTGGCAATTTAAAGGCGAATGTTGCCATTTTCCGATTACAAAAGGAGATGCCGGTTATGACGCTCCCCCCGATTCAGCGCAACATATTGGCAACTCTGAACACTGGAGCTGCATAGCCAGGAGCTCGGAAGAGGACACATGGGTAATAACTGAACAGGCAGAGTTCACTAGCCGTGTATTCAAGCTTGCTCTACAAGGCATAGGGTGCACTTATCAGCCATGGTCACTGCCTGCCTCGGTGCAGCCCCGCGCACCAGCAGACCCTGAGCCTGCTGTTGGCAGTGCCTCGCCTGACATTGCCGCTGTTCACATTCCCTCAGGGGGGCTGGTTAGCCTCCGGCTGCAGTGCGTGCTGTCCGCTCCAATGTCTTTCTCTCCTGGCTGCCATATGCAGTCAGCTGCCCCTGTATCCTTCACCGCCCACGTGGCGTCAGAGTCCGAGGGGCGTAGCTACCCAGACCGGGGGCAATAACCTGACCTGCGCAGGAAGCAACACTTTCATGGGCTGCTGTGGTGCAAGTACACACGTCTGTGGCAACGCTGTTCACCATTCCTCTCTCACATAAGTCCCTGTTTACGTGTAGAAACCCACATACTGCACGAGATTGGGATCGGTTAAGTCCTATGTGAAGCGAGGTAATTGTAGCGGTCTAGTGGCTGCAGTGAGAGGCGACCCCAAAACCCCTGGCCCGGAAGGGCCCGCACACTTTGTAACACTCTCTGGCCAGGCGTGGCCAGAGAGCATAAATAAACGGGCGGAGGTCGCACTGGACTTCCGGCCTATTACACGAGCATAGTTTGAGGTGTGATTTGTTAGCTGCTCCCATAGGCCGTGGCTCGTGGCCACGCAACACTGGCGACGAGGGTGGGCGTCTGCCCAAGGTTGTCGCTTGGCCCCATTCTGCTGCCTCACCTCGGATTGATGCACCGACATCCGACGGTGTGTCCTGAACCGTCTCTGCGGCCACTCCTCACGTGTGGTCTCCTGTGTGCCCCCTGCCGCCGCAGGCGTAGTGCTGAGGCCCCTGAGTGACACGGATGCCCGGTGGACCGCGGCACCTCTGCAGGTACTGTGCACCGCCAGCGGCCCGCTCCGTGTCTGCTGCCGCACGCTGCAGCTCCTGCATAGCCCCAAAGTACTCCGGCGGCGCCTGGTGTGCGCGCATGCGCAGTGTCGCCGGCTGCAATCAGCAGCCTCCAACTGGTTCACCTGCAGCCCCCACCGCCTATCAACGCGGCTGTGTAGCACGTGGCAGGGCGCGGCCCTGTGTTACAACCGGCCACGCGCGCACCGTCACTGACGCCCTGCCCTCGAGCAAGTGGAGTGCCTGGAGAGTGCCTGAAGGTAGAGCAAGGCCAGACACTGCAGGTGCCAAGGGGTGAATACACACTACAATGCTCAGCAAAGGAGTAATAAAAGGAGAAAAAAAAGAGACACAGGAGAAAGTGGCACACAGACACCAGGGGAGACATAAATGAAACCTGGACATTTAAGGTTCCGATAAGCACCTCACTGCACCAGGACACTGAGGGCCACAGATAGAGCACCGGGAAAAGAAAAAAAAAGGCATGTCTAGCCAAGTGAGAGGGCGCTCACACGTGGACACGCACACATACGACGCCCAAACATGTCAGACCCAGCAGCAGCACAAGCCGCACCTCTCAATGCGCCACCAGCACAACTAGCGGTGCCACAGGCATCCCAACACTCACAGATCAGCACACTGCCCCTGTTCAGTGAATTAATTGACCCAGCCACTGCATCCCCCAGATGGACTGTATGGATTGGCAGACTAAACAACTACTTTACTGCAACAAGGGAAACGGATGGCGCCGCCAAAAGATCCCTACTGTTGCATTTTGCAGGGGAGGAGATCTACAAGCTGTTTGCACACCTGCCAGACACCGGGCGCCCACTGACTATGACGCTGCGGCCAGAGCGTTGAACGCACATTTTGATCCCCAACTCAACCCCGACTACGAGCGCTTCAAGCTCCGACAAGCGCGTCAGAGAGAAGGGGAGTCGATGGATGCGTTCCACGCGCGCCTAAGGGAGCTGGCCAGCACATGCACTGATGATGACCAGAACAAGGAGGTGAGAGCTCAACTTATTCAGGGATGGCGTAACAAAAACCTACGGACCCTCATCCTAAGGCAGCCAGGGATTACTCTGGAGAACATCCTTATACTGGCACGATCCCATGACCTGTCGGAAGCCAGAGCAACCGCGATGGACGTCGCAATCACCCAACAAGGGGAGAAGACGGTGGCAGTCAAGACTGAAAGGGCGGATGCCGTGCACATGCAGAACAGGGGCGCCTGTGGGAGGTGGCCGACCAAAAGCTCGCGTAGGTCGCAGTGTGGATACTGCGGGAAAGAAGAACACCCCCAAGAAGAGTGCCCGGCGCAAGGCAGGACGTGCACGAAATGCGGCACCCCCAATCACTTTGCGAGCGTATGTGGAGGAGGACCTCGGAGCAGAGGAACTCGTGGAAGGAGGCCACCGTTCAAGGCAGTGAGGCACCTGTCGCTGGAGGAGTCAGACAACCCAAGGACGCCCAGAGCACTGGCGCAGCACAGACAGTACTTAGAGGACTCATCCACTGAAGACGAAGGGGAATGCGACCTTATCTCATTTGCCAGTGATCTCAAATGAAGGAGGCGCCCACAGCCTACGTGCGCCCTCGAGATTGCCGGATCACCAGTTACAGCGCTAATTGACACGGGTGCATCCGTGAATGTGATGGGGTGCCAGCAGTATAAACGGCTGAATCCAAGACCTGTCCTGACCCCGTCGCATGTGAAAATCCTGACGTATGGCAGCCAGACACCGCTACCCCTCAAAGGCAAGATGACGGTACAGGTAAGATCAGAAGATCACGAGATCACCACAGTGTTCCACGTCGTAGATCGAGAGGCGGACTTACTAGTGGGAAGCCACACAGCTGAAGACCTTGGCCTGGTCACTTTTGCCAATGCGGTCAAGACACTGCAGACCGAGGATATACTGGACATGTTCCCACAGCTGTTCAAAGGTCTCGGGAGCATGAAGAGACCACCAGTGAAACTTCACATTGACAAACCGGTGAAACCAGTTGCCTTGCGACACCGGCGTATACCGTTTCACCTTCGACTGCTCGTGGAGCAAGAGTTGCAGAACCTTGAACAGCAAGGAGTCGTAGAGAAAGTCACGGGGCCAACACCATGGGTGTCGCCCATGGTGATAGCTGAAAAGCCGAAGCAGCCAGGAAAAATCAGACTCTGCATTGACATGCACATGCCCAACCAAGCAATAAAGCGCGAGAGGCACCTAACGCCGACAGTTGACGATATCCTAGCTGACCTCAATGGGTCTCGCTGGTTCTCCAAGCTGGACCTCAACGCCGGATACCATCAGTTGAGGCTAGCAGAGGAGAGCCGATACATTACCACGTTCTCAACTCACCTGGGGTTACGCCACTACAAAAGGCTGAACTTTGGAATCTCCTCGGCAGCGGAGATTTTCCAGAACGCCGTCAGAGAGGTGCTAACGGGGCTCCAGGGAGTGTTGAACGTCAGTGACGATATACTGATACACTCTGCGACCATTGAAGATCACCATCGTCACCTCCGCGCCACCCTCCAACGCCTCGCCGATCACGGAGTAACCCTTCACCGGGAAAAGTGCCAGGTCTTCCAAAAATCCATTGAGTTCTTTGGTTATGTATTCAGCCAAGAAGGATTGAAGGTAGATCCCAGGAAGTCGCAGGCCATTCAGCGGGCCCCCGCCCCCACTACAGTGTCTGAGATCCGAAGCTTCCTAGGCATGGCCACATACTGTGGGCGATTCATACCCAACCTGGCTACCATATCTGAACCCCTGCGGGCTCTAACAAAGAAAGAGGCAAGCTGGAAGTGGGGACAGGAAGAGGAGGAAGCTTTCCAAAAGGTGAAGTCAGCGCTGTTGGGGAAGACCACAATGGCCTATTTTGATACCACCCGGCCGACAGAACTTGTCGTGGATGCCAGCCCCGTAGGACTGGGAGCGCTCCTTGCCCAAGAGACTGAACCAGGTAAATGGGCCCCGCTAGCATTCGCAAGTAAAGCCCTCACCCCGACTGAGGCCTGCTACTCCCAAATTGAACGGGAAGCACTGGCAATCAAGTGGGCCTGCAACCACTTCCATCTGTATGTCAGCGGCCATCCCTTCAGGGTCATGACGGACCACCAACCGTTGCTTCCATTGTTCAAGGGCACCGCGCGACACCCGCCACCACGGATCGAGCGGTGGGCAATCCAATTGCAGCATTACCAGATGGAGCTTGTGTATAGACCGAGAGCGAAGAATCCTGCCGACTTCTTGTCGCGACATCCCCCGGACCCTACCGAGGAAAATACCGAACATGAACAACAGACGGAGGAGTACGTCAGCATGGTATCCCAATGGGCTTGTCCACGGGCTCTATCTCTAGAGGAAATCAAGACGGAGACCAGCACTGATGTAGTGCTCCAGAAGGTGCTGGAAGCCCTACAGAAGGGGTCGTGGGACGATTTCCTTCACGGCATCAACGGATGGAACGAACAAGACCGGGCCCGGCTAGGGAAAGTCTGGCGGGTCCGAGATGAGCTGTGTGCCGCTGCAAGCGGCGTAGTGCTAAGGGGATCACGAATCATCATTCCAGCGAGTCTTCAAGAGCGAGCGACCGTCCTAGCACACGAAGGTCATCAGGGGACAGTGAGGATGAAGTCGAGAATGAGAGAGAAGGTGTGGTTCCCTGGCCTGGAAGCAGCCGTGGATACAGTAGTCAGGAACTGCCGAGCCTGCCAGCTCACCAGTGCCTCGGAAACTCCGGCGCCCGTGATCACCGAAGATCCTGCATCGTCTCCATGGTCGTGGGTGAGCCTAGACTTTGGGAGCTTCCCAGATGGATGAGTAACCGCTGTCCTGGTCGATAGTTACACGAAGTACCCAGTGGTTGAAGTCTTGCCGTCCACATCTTTCACACACCTGCAGCCAGTGCTGGAAAAGACGTTTGCTCTATTCGGACTACCACAAGTTATCAAGACTGACAATGGGCCCCCGTTCCAAGGAGGAGAATTTAAAGACCTGTTGACTCGATTGGGAGTGAAACACCATCGCATCACCCCACAATGGCCGCAGGCCAACGGCGAAGCTGAAGGCTTCATGCGAACTCTGAACAAGATTCTTCGAATAGCAGTGGCAGAGCAGTCGGACCCGGAGATCGCGCTTCAACAATTCCTGCGAGAGTACCGGAGCACCACACACTGCATGACCCAGAGATCGCCTTGGTCGTTGATGCTAGCCGGGCCCCATCGAGATACCATCCCCATAGCAACAACTGGACACCTGAGCCGTATGACCCCGTCGAGACCCAAACTCGGCAGACGGCGTCCAATGAAAAGGCTAGCAGGCGGAGAAGAGCGAAAACCCGCGTCATAGTGCCAGGGTGCACGGTCCTGGTACGGAACCGCCGAGGCGGAGGGAAGTTTCGCACAGCGTACGAGCCTGGGCTGTGGACTGTGCTGAAGCTGAATGGCGCTGCCCTCACAGCAAAGAAAGGAGAGGAGATTATTACCCGGAATATATCCTGGTTCAAAAGAGTCCAAGCACCAGACGAGGAAGTGCAACAATCAGGACAACTAGAAGATAGCGAGATGGCGCGCAGAGAAGTATCCCCGTGCCTGGGAGAAGACCAGTCAGGAGTCTCCGTGACCCCCACTCAAAGTGTGGGTGATGATCCGAGTTCTGTATCAGGAACCCGGGAGAACAACAGCCCGACGGGACACCAAGAAGGTCATCAGCGCAGATACAGTCTGAGGCCAAATCCCAGACCGAGCCAAAGGCTTGCAGACTTTTTGTGTTGAATTGTTTTACGAGTTTGTTTGAACACTGACTTGGGATGGGATGTAGCGGTCTAGTGGCTGCAGTGGGAGGCGACCCCAAAACCCCTGGCCCGGAAGGGCCCGCACACTTTGTAACACTCTCTGGCCAGGCGTGGCCAGAGAGCATAAATAAACGGGCGGAGGTCGGACGGGACTTCTGGCCCATTACACGAGCATAGTGTGAGGTGTGATTTGTTAGCTGCTCCCATAGGCCGTGGCTCATGGCCACGCAACAGTAATGTCATCAAATGTAACCCTTACCCGTGAGCACAATTAAAACTGAAGAAGCTTTTGGAGTAACATCGGAGTGTATCCTGCCATCTTTGGATGCTGTTACACTTATTCAGACCCATGGTTAGTTTGCACCCTCAGTTAAAGATGTCATTAGAGTGAAAACATGTTGAAAAAGCGCAAAGCGTTAGCAGAGGATTTTCCCTTTTTTCTGGCTCGACAAACTGAGAATGATCAGCTGACACTTGACCATTAAGACAATTAAGATTTATTGTTTTAAGTTTTTTTGCACATGAAATCATTTGGTTGACATTATTATATTTACAGGTTCATTTACAATTAATAATAATTTTGTTATAATTGTATTCATTGTTTTATTAATTCATATTTCATTCATGTGCGCTGTAAGTTTTATTGACATGATTATTCGTTGCACGCATCGTTTAAAACATATGGTGTATTTATGCTTTGTCAATATTTGTGTCGTAGCATGTATAATGTATCCGACGTGTTGCGTTTATTTTCCTCACATATGGGGGACAAATCACGTGTTTTAGATTAACTAACCAGCACTTTTTAAAAGCACGTCACGTTTGTTTTGAACTAATTGAATTTCAGCAATAGACTGACGAGTTTCGGTTTATCCGACCTCGGTGAGTAAATTGTGTGCTTTGAGTTTGTTGATTAACAAGAGAAGATGGTGTAGATACGGGTTGGACCTGCCAAAAGTAGGGGTGGGCAATGAACTCCGCTCCGCTAGCGGAGTTTGCGGAGAATTGTTAACTACGCATTCCGTTAAAAACACGGAATTCAAGCAAAAACTCCGTCCCTCCGCATAGTGGAATCAGCTACTAAACTGCACCCACAAATGCTTTGATAATGCAACTTTACATGCTAAAAAGCATATAACTAATTCAAATATCAGCCAATGAGAGAGGTGATGATTGTGGGATCCCCCCTAACCTAGGGGGAGGACCAAGCAGATGCCTTGAACACAAAGAGCACATCATGCTGAACAATTCAGTGGTGGTCCCATCCTGTTAGGACCACCCCAAGCACAGTTATGGGCAAAAATACAATCCCAACCAAAGGCTCTGCAAAGCATTATGGGATGAGATTAGCAGTGGGCAGTGAATATTATAGTATCCAATATCAAAATAATTCTACAAAGAGCTGCAGTTCAACTCGTCGTTACTAGGTGTCCCTCACGAGTCAAATGCAAAAGCATTGAAATTATTACAT
This sequence comes from Calotriton arnoldi, assembly GCA_963921515.1. Taxonomy (NCBI): domain Eukaryota; kingdom Metazoa; phylum Chordata; class Amphibia; order Caudata; family Salamandridae; genus Calotriton; species Calotriton arnoldi. The sequence goes on along the minus strand of CAWUFW010004959.1, from coordinate 1,125,663 downwards.
CAAGCTGCAGTTCCACTAGTCATTACTAGATGTCCCTCATGAGCCAGATGCAAAAGCATTGAAAGCCTTTCATGAAGCTGCAGTTCCACTAGTCGTTACTAGGTGTCCCTCACGAGTCAAATGCAAAAGCATTGAAACTCTGAGCTGAGAGCTAATACTATAAATTCTACAAAGAGCTGAACTGCAGCTTCATGAAAGTGCATTGCGGGGGCGCAAGTTATAGTTAGCTGAACTAACTATAACGTCCGAATTTCACTGGTTTTGTACGAGTGAAATGTCCAACTAACTGTAACGTCCCTGAAACCTGTGGTTTTTTCAGTGAATTTCTAAGGTTTTTTAAATGCTAATTCCTAACTATAACGTCCCTGAAACCTGTGTTTTTTTAGTGAATATATATATATATATATATATATATATATAGTGAATATGTACAGGCACAGTGTAATCTGCTTTTTACTACCATTCTTTGGTGTGGGGAATGGCAACAACTCACGAAGGATGAAGACTCCGGATGTCAAGCTGGTTCTCTCCTCCATTAATAATGCTAATAAATAGCATATTACTCTGTGTGTGTATGCATTTATGATTTATGACATCCTGTTCTTTCATATTGTTTTAGTTATAAAAAATAGTTGTTTAAAAAAGACCCAAATTATAATTTAATTGCAAAACCCCATAGTGGGGAGCAGTGAAGATAAAGACTATGAGTGATGAAAAATCTTGCCTCTACTATGGCAATAATATGTGACCTTTGCATTGTAGTATTAAATGTCTGAATCTGTGTTTATTACTACACTAAATAACATGTTTTATTCGACCACGCTCCTTTTCCCTGAAGTTGCACCACAGTAGATTTATTTTCCCATTTGTCATAATGAAGAGTGAAAGAGTGCCAGTAAGTATTGCAACCACTTTGTAGAGGAAGTCCATTGAAAGGACCTAATTCTGAGTATTGATCTGCTGATGGTGCATCTCAGTGTGACAATAGTATTTTGACACATTATCTTTTATGGCCCAAGAATACCCATAGTGAGTGAAGGGCACATTTTTACTCTGCTCCACAAATTATATCTTCCACCTAATACTCAAGCACCCCTAGGTCCTACTGTGCTTCAATTTAGTGGATAAAGTCCTAGTTTCTATTTTTCAATGTAAGTGTATGAACTGTTTGCAAACTTAATCAGAAGTCTAAGTTTGTGAAGTCAGTCAGCAGTGAGTCCAAGAACTACTTCTAGTTTCTACCTGGAAATGTGAGTACAGTCAATACTTTGCACTTGAGGTGAGTGTGGAATTGTTTACAGAACTGTGCACGGACTCAGAAATGAGTGTCTAGTCAGAAGGGTGTGCTTAGTCAGGCATGAAGGTGTTTTTGTGACTGTGTGTGGAGAGGATAGAGTGTCAAAGGGACTGTGCACACTGTTCAGTGTGTGTTATCAAAAGTGTGTGTAAGGTCAGGAGTGTGTTCACTGCTACTTCTGGGAGCGTACGTAATGTGAGAAGTTAGAAGTGTGTATGAAGTCATGAATGTGTTTACTTAACTGTGTGAAGTCAAACAGAAATGTGTGTGTTGTTGGGGATGACTGTTAACAAACTTAGGGCCTGATTTAGAGTTCGGTGGATGGGACATTCCATTACAAACGTGATGGTTATCCCATCCCCCACATTACAAGTGCATTATATCCTATGGCACTTGTAATATGACAGACTTGATATCCGATACATTTGTGACAGAGTAACCCATCTGCCAAACTCTGAATCAAGCCCTTAATTGGGAGTATAAGTTTGTAGACTCAGAAGAGTATGTGTGCTCAGGAGGTGAGTATATTTGTTAGGAGTGTGTATGGAGTCAGTCAACAGTGTGCTTCTGGAAGCATGTGTGGAGTCAGAAGTGTACAGACAGAAGTGTTTGCCATCTCAGGAGTGTGTAATTGGCAAGCTGTGTAAAGACTGAGAAGTGTATGAGAGGTACGCAAACTGAAGTTTCTAATGTTTCAAAATGCTTGCTTTTAATCAATATTTGCGAGCATATTGGGCATGCCCATCTCCCTGCTTCCATTCCCAGCTAAGGTCATCGAGAAGATCGGCAACAGACAGCTCACCCGCTACCTCGAAAATAACAGCATCCTGGACCCCTCCCAGTCAGGATTTTGCAGCAACCACAGCACCGAGACCGCCCTCATCGCCACCACAGACGACATCAGGATCCTGCTGGACAACGGCGAGACGGCGGCCCTCATCCTCCTGGACCTCTCCGCCGCCTTCGACACTGTCTGCCACCACACACTATGCACACGCCTCCACGACGCAGGGATCCGAGACAAGGCCCTGGATTGGACCACCTCCTTTCTTTCCGGCAGAACCCAGAGCGTCTGCCTCCCCCATTCCGATCCGAAGCCTCCGAGATCATCTGCGGCGTACCCCAGGGATCTTCCCTCAGCCCGACACTGTTCAACATCTACATGGCTCCACTCGCACGCATCGCCCGACAGCACGACCTCAACATAATCTCCTACGCCGACGACACTCAACTGATCCTCTCCCTCACCAAGGACCCCTCACCGCCAAATCCAACCTCCACGAAGGAATGAAAGCCGTCGCCGACTGGATGAAGTGCAGCCGACTTAAGCTGAACACAGACAAGACGGAGATCCTCATCCTCGGCTCCAACCCATCAGCCTGGGACGACTCCTGGTGGCCCTCGTCACTAGGGGCACCCCCGACACCAACCGACCACGCACGCAACCTGGGAGTCATCCTCGACTCAACGCTCACCATGACCAAGCAAGTCAACGCAGTCTCCTCCTCCTGTTTCAACACCCTCCGCATGCTCCACAAGATCTACAGGTGGATCCCGACAGACACGAGAAGAACAGTCACCCAGGCCCTCGTCAGCAGCAGACTCGACTACGGAAACGCCCTCTACGCAGGAACCCTGACCAAGCTCATCAAACGACTGCAAAGAATCCAAAACGCCTCTGCATGCCTGATCCTCGACATTCCACGCCACAGCCACATCACCCCCCACCTGAAAAACCTGCACTGGCTCCCCGTCGACATGAGAATCTCCTTCAAACTCCTGATCCACGCACACAAGGCACTCCACAAAACCAGCCCAGCCTACCTCAACAGTCGACTCTCCTTCTACGTTCCCAACCGTCAGCTCCGCTCCGCTGACCTCTCCCTGGCCACCGGCCGCGCATCCGGAGAACCACCACAGGAGGCAGATCCTTCTCTCACCGCGTCGCCAAGATCTGGAATACCCTTCCCCTCAACCTACGACAGACCCAAGACCTGCTGACCTTCAGGAGACGACTCAAGACCTGGCTATTCGACCAGTGCGGCAACACCCCCCCTCCTCTCCCTCAGCGCCTTGAGACCCTCGCGGGTAAGTAGTGCGCTTTACAAATCTTGTGATTGATTGATTGATTGAAGAGTATGTGTGCTCAGGAGGTGAGTATATTTGTTATGAGTGTGTATGGAGCCAGTCAACAGTGTGCTTCTGGAAGCATGTGTGGAGTCAGGAGTGTACGGACAGAAGTGTTTGCCAATCTCAGGAGTGTGTAATTGGCAAACTGTGTAAAGACTGAGAAGTGTATGAGAGGTACGCAAACTGAAGTTTCTAATGTTTCAAAATGCTTGCTTTTAATCACTATTTGCGAGCATATTGGGCATACACAAAATTTGTGCACAAACACCAAACAATATGTATCTTCTTTGAACATGCTCACTGGTAACTCACATTCTCCTTTTATCTCCAAAAACGGCTGAACGGATTTTCACCAAACCAAGAAAAGGCACCAAATGACAGAATGGCTAACATGCTATGATGATTTATAATGATATATTCAGTGGCTTGAGGATTATGCAAGTTAGAAGTTTTCCAGTGAGAAATTCGGTCATAAGGATAAATGAAAAGCAATTTTCAGCCCTCCGTTATCACTTTTTAATCGTTTCACTAATTTGTATCTAATTTGGCAAACTGCATGTTCTCTGAAATGCTTTTTCCCCCAATTTTGGTACAGATTGGTCAAAGGGGGCCAAAAGTATTAAGGGTTCAATATTCAGATTTCCAATGGAGTGAGTTGTCACTGTCTACCTTAACAACAGAGGCATGACTACAATAAATATTTATTCTTTGAAAGGAAAACAGTAATGCTGTTCATAGTTATGTCGACGTAGACATACATAAGAGTATTGATGGATGGGTGGTTCCATATAGAAATGGAGGGCGAGCACATTTCATGGGGAATTTGAGACAAATAGTGACACAGTACCATAGAGATAAAAAAAAAAACATAGTGTGTATCAGGTTTTTATTGTATCATATTGTGGTGGTATTTATATAGTGCTCTCCACATGTTTTGTGAAGCCATAAGTGCTTCTTTCTGGGAGGATGACTCAGTGAGTTAGCACTCACTGTGGCCATGAGCTCTCATCTAAAGATTAAGAGTTTGAATCCTGGCAAGGCAGACTCAGCCTTCCTTCCTTCCAAGGCTTGTAAATTGATTACCATAAGTTAGGTGATAATATCATCAAATTATTTGCAGTGCGATATGAAGAACAATAGAATTATTATTTATTATTATGAATAGTGGTGAGCCAAGTGTAAGAATGCCAGAAGAGGCATCCAGAAGGCAAATCCTCTAGCATGAAGAGGTTGATTTTGAGAGCAGAATTATTAGTTGGGTGGAGAAAAATTCCGATATGGAATTCCACACTGCTCAATTATGTGTGGGCCATTATTCCAGCACCTGGATATACAGAGTGTGTGACAGTGGATCCGAATATACTAACTGGAAAGTCCAACCAGTAAAATTGCTTTGAGAATGGAATGCCTTGCCCAACCCTTTGCTATATCACAGCAGGAGCATGCAATGCCCCCTCATGCCATAATATAGTCTCCCATGCTCTCCTCCACCATTCCCACCATCCTCCTTCCTCAACCTGGCTCGCATTTACCAACAGAGTAAGTGTGGTAAATGTGAACGAAAATTCTGACAGAAAAGGGAGTATCATGTGAAATTTCAAGTTTGCACAGTTATTCCCCATTCCATAGGGATTTACTCATAATTGAATGGTATGTGTGCAAATTTACCACCCCTCCAGTCCCATGAAACTCGTAAATGGGAGGGGTGGTTAGCCCGAAAATCACTGTGAATGCCATTCCATTAGAGGGATCCGAAGAGTATAATCTTGTACACACCAAAGTGCGGTGCTTATACAGACAAGGATAGGTAAGTGAAATTCACATAATTTGCTTTTGTATTATTATGCAAAATATCAGCAAAATTATGCATAATTACATAAAATGGAAATCTGTTATTTTTGCGCTATATTTTACTAAAAAATGCATCCTCAAGTCAATTTTTGACGCAAGTACATTTTGAGAAAACAATGTGCAAAAACCAAAAGCACCGCAAACAACAGCTTCTCGCTTTCTGTTGTTCTATGCGCTCACAGTAAATGTATGCAGTGAATGGTTCATAACTACTCAAATTGGCAAACAAATTGTAATTTCAGGAATTTGGCATAACAAGCGTAACCCAAAATTCACCAAACAGGAACTGTGGGAAGTGTTGCAGTAAACCAAGAAAATAAGTGCTGTAAAAGCAGGTTGAATTTTAGCAGCTAAGTTGCCAGGATAGGATCCGACATTAACCTCAGCACCTCCTCCACAAAACATTGCATGAACCTGGGAACACTGATCTGGCAGAAGACTCTGCATGACTGCTGGAAGAAAGTAGACCCAGGACTCCTGACCCCTGCTGGAAACCAGGGACTGGAGCTGCTCTCCAAGGATCAACTATTTGACCTCCTGCTGCTGACACAGAGATATAAAAAGCAGAAGAACTTTCTGACTCAAAGAAGGCTCAGCTTACAACTGTGGAACAGACCCTGATAGAGTCCGATAGAGCCTTAGCTGGAGAGAGACCATACTCCTAGAAATCTTCCCTGGGGATATGAGGGTGACAAGAGTGACTAGAAAGAATCTTCTCAGAAACAAGAACCTTTCAGGACTTGCATATATTTCCAACATCTGGATATCTGGGGCAAGGCTGAGGCTCTCCTAGGACTGGTACTACCACAGTGAGCAAAATATAAAGATTTGTCCCACTTGAATCTTTTCGTCACTAAGCAAAAGGCTTCTGCTATACCTTGCAGTAAAGGTATTGAACTTTTTTAGAGCCCCATCTGGCTAAAGCTTACAGCCTTCTTCTGCTGAAAGATTCTGAAAAAAGTGACTACATTTGAAGATAAAACCTTGAACCAGTGGCAATAAAGCAAATCTACCACAGCAGTGAAGAATCCTCTATGGCTACAACCATGATGTATCTGCCTTTGTGGTTTAATTGATGGCTTCAGAATCCTACCTTATCCCGCTAGAGGACTTTGAGAACAAAATTCTTCTCAGTCTCAAGGTAAAATCTTTGTGTGACCAGTTTGGATTACAAGACCCCAGCTCCTTTGTTGTTTTTTGACACATTATCTTTTATGGCCCAAGAATACCCATAGTGAGTGAAGGGCACATTTTTACTCTGCTCCACAAAGTATATCTTCCACCTAATCCTCAAGCACCCCTAGGACCTACTGTGCTTCAATTTAGTGGATGAAGTCCTAGTTTCTATTTTTCAATGTAAGTGTATGAACTGTTTGCAAACTTAATCAGAAGTCTAAGTTTGTGAAGTCAGTCAGCAGTGAGTCCAAGAACTACTTCTAGTTTCTACCTGGAAATGTGAGTACAGTCAATACTTTGCACTTAAGGTGAGTGTGGAATTGTTTACAGAACTGTGCACGGACTCAGAAATGAGTGTCTAGTCAGAAGGGTGTGCTTAGTCAGGCATGAAGGTGTTTTTGTGACTTTGTGTAGAGAGGATAGAGTGTCAAAGGGACTGTGTGCACACTGTTCAGTGTGTGTTATCAAAAGTGTGTGTAAGGTCAGGAGTGTGTTCGCTGCTAATTCTGGGAGCGTACTTAATGTGAGAAGTTAGGAGTGTGTATGAAGTCATGAATGTGTTTACTTAGCTGTGTGAAGTCAAACAGGAATGTGTGTGTTGTTGGGGATGATTGTTAACAAACTTAGGGCCTGATTTAGAGTTTGGTGGATGGGACATTCCATTACAAACGTGATGGTTATCCCATCCCCCACATTACAAGTGCATTATATCCTATGGCACTTGTAATACGACAGACTTGATATCCGATACATTTGTGACAGAGTAACCCATCCGCCAAACTCTGAATCAAGCCCTTAATTGGGAGTATAAGTTTGCAGACTCAGAAGAGTATGTGTGCTCAGGAGGTGAGTATATTTGTTAGGAGTGTGTATGGAGTCAGTCAACAGTGTGCATTTGGAAGCATGTGTGGAGTCAGGAGTGTACAGACAGAAGTGTTTGCCATCTCAGGATTGTGTAATTGGCAAACTGTGTAAAGACTGAGAAGTGTATGAGAGGTACGCAAACTGAAGTTTCTAATGTTTCAAAATGCTTGCTTTTAATCACTATTTGCGAGCATATTGGGCATACACAAAATTTGTGCACAAACACCAAACAATATGTATCTTCTTTGAACATGCTCACTGGTAACTCACATTCTCCTTTTATCTCCAAAAACGGCTGAACGGATTTTCACCAAACCAAGAAAAGGCACCAAATGACAGAATGGCTAACGTGCTATGATGATTTATAATGATATATTCAGTGGCTTGAGGATTATGCAAGTTAGAAGTTTTCCAGTGAGAAATTCGGTCATAAGGATAAATGAAAAGCAATTTTCAGCCCTCCGTTATCACTTTTAATCGTTTCACTAATTTGTATCTAATTTGGCAAACTGCATGTTCTCTGAAATGTTTTTCCCCCAATTTTGGTACAGATTGGTCAAAGGGGGCCAAAACTATTAAGGGTTCAATAATCAGATTTCCAATGGAGTGACTTGTCACTGTCTACCTTAACTACAGAGGCATGACTACAATAAATAATTATTCTTTGAAAGGAAAACAGTAATGCTGTTCATAGTTATGGCGACGTAGACATACATAAGAGTATTGATGGATGGGTAGTTCCATATAGAAATGGAGGGCGAGCACATTTTATGGGGAATTTGAGACAAATAGTGACACAGTACCATAGAGATTAAAAAAAACATAGTGTGTATCAGGTTTTTATTGTATCATGTTGTGGTGGTATTTATATAGTGCTCTCCACATGTTTTGTGAAGCCATAAGTGCTTCTTTCTGGGAGGATGACTCAGTGAGTTAGCACTCACTGTGGCCATGAGCTCTCATCTAAAGATTAAGAGTTTGAATCCTGGCAAGGCAGACTCAGCCTTCCTTCCTTCCAAGGCTTGTAAATTGATTACCATAAGTTAGGTGATAATATCATCAGTTATTTGCAGTGCGATATGAAGAACACTATAATTATTATTTATTATTATGAATAGTGGTGAGCCAAGTGTAAGAATGCCAGAAGAGGCATCCAGTAGGCAAATCCTCTAGCATGAGGAGGTTGATTTTGAGGGCAGAATTATTAGTTGGGTGGAGAAAAATTCCGATCTGGAATTCCACACTGCTCAATTATGAGTGGGCCATTATTCCAGCACCTGGATATACAGAGTGTGTGACAGTGGATCTGAATACTAACTGGAAAGTCCAACCAGTAAAATTGCTTTGAGAATGGAATTCCTTGCCCAACCCTCTGCTATATCACAGCAGGAGCATGCAATGCCCCCTCATGCCAGACTACAGTCTCCCATGCTCTCCCCCACCATTCCCACCATCCTCCTTCCTCAACCTGGCTCGCATTTACCAACAGAGTAAGTGTGGTAAATGTGAACGAAAATTCTGACAGAAAAGGGAGTATCATGTGAAATTCCAAGTTTGCAGAGTTAGTCCCCATTTCATAGGGATTTACTCATAATTGAATGGTATGTGTGCAAATTTACCACCCCTCCAGTCCCATGAAACTCGTAAATGGGAGGGGTGGTTAGCCCGAAAATCACTGTGAATGCCATTCCATTAGAGGGATCCGAAGAGTATAATCTTGTACACACCAAAGTGCGGTGCTTGTACAGACAAGGATAGGTGAGTGAAATTCACATAATTTGCTTTTGTGTTATTATGCAAAATATCAGCAAAATTATGCATAATTACATAAAATGGAAATCTGTTATTTCTGCGCTATATTTTACTAAAAATGCATCCTCAAGTCAATTTTTGACGCAAGTACATTTTGAGAAAACAATGTGCAAAAACCAAAAGCACCGCAAACAACAGCTTCTCGCTTTCTGTTGTTCTATGCGCTCACAGTAAATTTATGCAGTGAATGGTTCATAACTACTCAAATTGGCAAAAAATTTGTAATTTCAGGAATTTGGCATAACAAGCGTAACCCAAAATTCACCAAACAGGAACTGTGGGAAGTGTTGCAGTAAACCAAGAAAATAAGTGCTGTAATTGAAAGCAGGTTGAATTTTAGCAGCTAAGTTGCCAGGATAGGATACAACATTAACCTCAGCACCTCCTCCACAAAACATTGCATGAACCTGGGAACACTCATCTGGCAGAAGACTCTGCATGACTGCTGGAAGAAAGTAGACCCAGGACTCCTGACCCCTGCTGGAAACCTGGGACTGGAGCTGCTCTCCAAGGATCAACTATTTGACCTCCTGCTGCTGACACAGAGATATAAAAAGCAGAAGAACTTTCTGACTTAAAGAAGGCTCAGCTTACTTCTGTGGAACAGACCCTGAAAGAGTCCGAAAGAGCCTTAGCTGGAGAGAGACCATACTCCTAGAAATCTTCCCTGGGGATATGAGGGTGACAAGAGTGACTAGAAAGAATCTTCTCAGAAACAAGAACCTTTCAGGACTTGCATATATTTCCAACATCTGGATATCTGGGGCAAGGCTGAGGCTCTCCTAGGACTGGTACTACCTCAGTGAGCAAAATATAAAGATTTGTCCCACTTGAATCTTTTCGTCATTAAGCAAAAGGCTTCTGCTATACCTTGTAGTAAAGGTATTGAACTTTTTAGAGCCCCGTCTGGCTACAGCTTACAGCCTTCTTCCGCTGAAATATTCTGAAAAAAGTGACTACATTTGAAGATAAAACCTTGAACCAGTGGCAATAAAGCAAATCTACCACAGCAGTGAAGAATCCTCTATGGCCACAGCCATGATGTATCTGCCTTTGTGGTTTAATTGATGGCTTCAGAATCCTACCTTATCCCGCTAGAGGACTTTGAGAACAAAAAAATCTTCTCAGTCTCAAGGTAAAATCTTTGTGTGACCAGTTTGGATTACGAGACCCCAGCTCCTTTGTTGTTTTTTGACACATTATCTTTTATGGCCCAAGAATACCCATAGTGAGTGAAGAGCACATTTTTACTCTGCTCCACAAAGTATATCTTCCACCTAATCCTCAAGCACCCCTAGGTCCTACTGTGCTTCAATTTAGTGGATGAAATCCTAGTTTCTATTTTTCAATGTAAGTGTATGAACTGTTTGCAAACTTAATCAGAAGTCTAAGTTTGTGAAGTCAGTCAGCAGTGAGTCCAAGAACTACTTCTAGTTTCTACCTGGAAATGTGAGTACAGTCAATACTTTGCACTTGAGGTGAGTGTGGAATTGTTTACAGAACTGTGCACGGACTCAGAAATGAGTGTCTAGTCAAAAGGGTGTGCTTAGTCAGGCATGAAGGTGTTTTTGTGACTGTGTGTGGAGAGGATAGAGTGTCAAAGGGACTGTGTGCACACTGTTCAGTGTGTGTTATCAAAAGTGTGTGTAAGGTCAGGAGTGTGTTCGCTGCTACTTCTGGGAGCGTACGTAATGTGAGAAGTTAGGAGTGTGTATGAAGTCATGAATATGTTTACTTAACTGTGTGAAGTCAAACAGGAATGTGTGTGTTGTTGGGGATGGCTGTTAACAAACTTACAGGCACATGCATCAACCATTTTTGCGAGCGCAAACGGTGCGATTCACAAAAATCAGCCGTTTGCGCCCGCAAAAATGGCTTTTGCGATGCATAAAGGTTCAAGGCACTCGCAATTTGAGAATTCGCAAATAATTGCGTTTTATCAAATTGCGATTGCATTTAAGGAATCGCAATATGCGATTCCTTAAATGCAATGCAATAACCACTTACGCCGTGGAATTTCATCTATCCCTAGCGTAGCTAATGGCACCACTTCTTATTTTCAGATTGAAGCTCCATTTAAGAAGCGGCTCATACGTGAGTAAACACATTCCTCCCTCCTCCCCCGTCACACCAACAGGCACCTTCACACCCGCCCCCGGTTTCTAATTTTGTTTTCCCTAGCAGGCTGGGCGGTTTTTAACATTGACGGCCCCTTGACGGCTCATCGCAGTGCCCTTCCGGATAAGGGTGAGTAGACCCTTGATAACTCGGGTATCCCCTTAACTCACAGTCTAGTACCTAAAATACCCCTTTCCTCATTACAGGCTCTCGTGCCCACAGATTAACCGCGCCTCTTCACTTAAATCCTGGGCATTATTGAGGCCCGCCGAACGATTCGGTGTCAACAGGATTTTCACTACCCCGCCCTCACCTTTGTAAGTAAACTATACGGAGTTGCCTTGATCCCTGTATATAGGCACACCCAATGCATATTCTAACTCTGCCTCCCTCCACCCTCACAGTAGTTGGTCCCCGACCTTCATGAGAGCAGAAATGACTAGATTGCCCTCACGTACCACTTCCGGCTGGAAGTAGGTCCCGCACGAACAATAGGAAAGTGAGTAATACTTTCAATCAGCTATCTGTGTTCAATAGTTCGATATCAGCGAGCCCTAACCCCTACTCCATGTCTTCCCCAGACGCACTTCGAGGCAAGAAGTACAACTCTGTACTAATCACAGATCGGTACTACGACCCCCCCCCCTTCACTGGGGAAGTGGTTCTTGTAGAAAGTAAGTTCGCTCAACGCTTCTGAGCATGACGCATGCATGAGTGCAATAGTTAGCCCACTCACTGACAATTGACATAATGCGCGCAACTCCCCTTAGGGGCCACTGGAATTGATAGAGCTTCGTGCTACTCACCTGGCCCTCTCTAAATAGGTAACGGTTTATACCACTTCACTGTGTGCCAGTGTTTTAATTAAGAAATGCTATCACACTGGGAGCACGCCCACGTTGCTAGTAGTCGAAATGTAGGGTACATATCGTAATTTTACTCTATTCCCCTTAGTTTCAGGTTGCTCACTTATTGTCCTGATGATGATCTTGAGTCCCTAAGATCGAAACGCCGTCGACCCCAACAACAGAAACTCCCTCAATTGTATTAACTTATGCGAAGTTCCTATTCTGTTGTCAATGTGATTTAATGTTTTTAGAGTTCACCGCACCTTGTCACATTACGCACCTGTCACTTTATGTGAGCACCTGTTTACTCTGACTGTCGCTAACCATGTTTGTGTAAAATAAAATGTTTATTTTACACCACATATGCTCCCCTACTACTTTCGTGCTCCCTCAATGATTAATTGTCTACCCCAAAAAGTTTACCCTGTGTCCTTCTCGAGGACTCCACTTGGTTGCACAGGACCCGATTGGGCCAAACTGAACCGCTAGTTTTCTCTAAAAACATATGTTAACCCCAGGTTCTTCTAACGGGGTACCCTTGTTTTACTATACTGCATAAAGGTTCAAGGCACTCGCAATTTGAGAATTCGCAAATAATTGCGTTTTATCAAATTGCGATTGCATTTAAGGAATCGCAATTTGCGATTCCTTAAATGCAATGCAAGAACCACTTCAGAATAGCAATTTCGCTACTAGGGGGCGCAAATTATCATCAAGTTGGACTTGATGGTAATTTGCAAAACTTTGGAAAATGCACTAAAGTGCATTTTTCAAAGTTGTAGGTTACACACACATGCCCATGGGGCATGTGTGTGCGCAACATGTGTGCACAGAACAATTTCAGGGGTGCAACAGGGTGTCCTTTTGACACCCTTGCACCCTTGAAACTGCATGCGCAATTTGCGAGTACCTATTGGTACTCGCAAATTGCGCATGCAAACTCCCATTCATTGCTATGGGCCTGTAAGCCCATAGGAATGAATGGGAAGGCATTCCTTAATTGCGACTCTCAATTTGCGAGTCGCAATTAAGGGATGTTTGGGAATCGCTAATTTTTAAGCGATTCCTTCATGCATAGGCTTTTGCAATTCCTTAATTGCGATTCCTTAATAATCGCAATTAAGGAATCGCAAAAGGCTACATTGATGCATGTGCCCGTTAGGGCCTGATTTAGAGTTTGGTGGATGGGACATTCCATTACAAAAGTGATGGTTATCCCATCAACCCACATTACAAGTGCATTATATCCTATGGCACTTGTAATACGACAGACTTGATATCCGATACATTTGTGACAGAGTAACCCATCCGCCAAACTCTGAATCAAGCCCTTAATTGGGAGTATAAGTTTGCAGACTCAGAAGAGTATGTGTGCTCAGGAGGTGAGGATATTTGTTAGGAGTGTGTATGGAGTCAGTCAACAGTGTGCTTCTGGAAGCATGTGTGGAGTCAGGAGTGTACAGACAGAAGTGTTTGCCATCTCAGGAGTGTGTAATTGGCAAACTGTGTAAAGACTGAGAAGTGTATGAGAGGTACGCAAACTGAAGTTTCTAATGTTTCAAAATGCTTGCTTTTAATCACTATTTGCGAGCATATTGGGCATACACAAAATTTGAGCACAAACACCAAACAATATGTATCTTCTTTGAAAATGTTCACTGGTAACTCACATTCTCCTTTTATCTCCAAAAACGGCTGAACGGATTTTCACCAAACCAAGAAAAGGCACCAAATGACAGAATGGCTAACGTGCTATGATGATTTATAATGATACATTCAGTGGCTTGAGGATTATGCAAGTTAGAAGTTTTCCAGTGAGAAATTCAGTCATAAGGATAAACGAAAAGCAATTTTCAGCCCTCCGTTATCACTTTTTAATCGTTTCACTAATTTGTATCTAATTTGGCAAACTGCATGTTCTCTGAAATGTTTTTCCCCCAATTTTGGTACAGATTGGTCAAAGGGGGCCAAAACTATTAAGGGTTCAATATTCAGATTTCCAATGGAGTGAGTTGTCACTGTCTACCTTAACTACAGAGGCATGACTACAATAAATAATTATTCTTTGAAAGGAAAACAGTAATGCTGTTCATAGTTATGGCGACGTAGACATACATAAGAGTATTGATGGATGGGTAGTTCCATATAGAAATGGAGGGCGAGCACATTTTATGGGGAATTTGAGACAAATAGTGACACAGTACCATAGAGATAAAAAAAACCATAGTGTGTATCAGGTTTTTATTGTATCATGTTGTGGTGGTATTTATATAGTGCTCTCCACATGTTTTGTGAAGCCATAAGTGCTTCTTTCTGGGAGGAAGACTCAGTGAGTTAGCACTCACTGTGGCCATGAGCTCTCATCTAAAGATTAAGAGTTTGAATCCTGACTCAGCCTTCCTTCCTTCCAAGGCTTGTAAATTGATTACCATAAGTTCGGTGATAATATCATCAGTTATTTGCAGTGCGATATGAAGAACACTATAATTATTATTTATTATTATGAATAGTGGTGAGCCAAGTGTAAGAATGCCAGAAGAGGCATCCAGTAGGCAAATCCTCTAGCATGAGGAGGTTGATTTTGAGGGCAGAATTATTAGTTGGGTGGAGAAAAATTCCGATCTGGAATTCCACACTGCTCAATTATGAGTGGGCCATTATTCCAGCACCTGGATATACAGAGTGTGTGACAGTGGATCCGAATATACTAACTGGAAAGTCCAACCAGTAAAATTGCTTTGAGAATGGAATTCCTTGCCCAACCCTCTGCTATATCACAGCAGGAGCATGCAATGCCCCCTCATACCAGACTACAGTCTCCCATGCTCTCCTCCACCGTTCCCACCAAAATTCTGACAGAAAAGGGAGTATCATGTGAAATTCGAAGTTTGCACAGTTATTCCCCATTCCATAGGGATTTACTCATAATTGAATGGTATGTGTGCAAATTTACCCCCCCTCCAGTCCCATGAAACTCGTAAATGGGAGGGGTGGTTAGCCCGAAAATCACTGTGAATGCCATTCCATTAGAGGGATCCGAAGAGTATAATCTTGTACACACCAAAGTGCGGTGCTTATACAGACAAGGATAGGTAAGTGAAATTCACATAATTTGCTTTTGTATTATTATGCAAAATATCAGCAAAATTATCCATAATTACATAAAATGGAAATCTGTTATTTTTGCGCTATATTTTACTAACAAATGCATCCTCAAGTCAATTTTTGACGCAAGTACATTTTGAGAAAACAATGTGCAAAAACCAAAAGCACCGCAAACAACAGCTTCTCGCTTTCTGTTGTTCTATGCGCTCACAGTAAATGTATGCAGTGAATGGTTCATAACTACTCAAATTGGCAAAAAAATTGTAATTTCAGGAATTTGGCATAACAAGCGTAACCCAAAATTCACCAAACAGGAACTGTGGGAAGTGTTGCAGTAAACCAAGAAAATAAGTGCTGTAAAAGCAGGTTGAATTTTAGCAGCTAAGTTGCCAGGATAGGATCCGACATTAACCTCAGCACCTCCTCCACAAAACATTGCATGAACCTGGGAACACTCATCTGGCAGAAGACTCTGCATGACTGCTGGAAGAAAGTAGACCCAGGACTCCTGACCCCTGCTGGAAACCAGGGACTGGAGCTGCTCTCCAAGGATCAACTATTTGACCTCCTGCTGCTGACACAGAGATATAAAAAGCAGAAGAACTTTCTGACTCAAAGAAGGCTCAGCTTACAACTGTGGAACAGACCCTGATAGAGTCCGATAGAGCCTTAGCTGGAGAGAGACCATACTCCTAGAAATCTTCCCTGGGGATATGAGGGTGACAAGAGTGACTAGAAAGAATCTTCTCAGAAACAAGAACCTTTCAGGACTTGCATATATTTCCAACATCTGGATATCTGGGGCAAGGCTGAGGCTCTCCTAGGACTGGTTCTACCACAGTGAGCAAAATATAAAGATTTGTCCCACTTGAATCTTTTCATCACTAAGCAAAAGGCTTCTGCTATACCTTGCAGTAAAGGTATTGAACTTTTTTAGAGCCCCGTCTGGCTAAAGCTTACAGCCTTCTTCTGCTGAAAGATTCTGAAAAAAGTGACTACATTTGAAGATAAAACCTTGAACCAGTGGCAATAAAGCAAATCTACCACAGCAGTGAAGAATCCTCTATGGCTACAACCATGATGTATCTGCCTTTGTGGTTTAATTGATGGCTTCAGAATCCTACCTTATCCCGCTAGAGGACTTTGAGAACAAAATTCTTCTCAGTCTCAAGGTAAAATCTTTGTGTGACCAGTTTGGATTACGAGATCCCAGCTCCTTTGTTGTTTTTTGACACATTATCTTTTATGGCCCAAGAATACCCATAGTGAGTGAAGGGCACATTTTTACTCTGCTCCACAAAGTATATCTTCCACCTAATCCTCAAGCACCCCTAGGACCTACTGTGCTTCAATTTAGTGGATGAAGTCCTAGTTTCTATTTTTCAATGTAAGTGTATGAACTGTTTGCAAACTTAATCAGAAGTCTAAGTTTGTGAAGTCAGTCAGCAGTGAGTCCAAGAACTACTTCTAGTTTCTACCTGGAAATGTGAGTACAGTCAATACTTTGCACTTAAGGTGAGTGTGGAATTGTTTACAGAACTGTGCACGGACTCAGAAATGAGTGTCTAGTCAGAAGGGTGTGCTTAGTCAGGCATGAAGGTGTTTTTGTGACTGTGTGTAGAGAGGATAGAGTGTCAAAGGGACTGTGTGCACACTGTTCAGTGTGTGTTATCAAAAGTGAGTGTAAGGTCAGGAGTGTGTTCGCTTCTACTTCTGGGAGCGTACGTAATGTGAGAAGTTAGGAGTGTGTATGAAGTCATGAATGTGTTTACTTAGCTGTGTGAAGTCAAACAGGAATGTGTGTGTTGTTGGGGATGATTATTAACAAACTTAGGGCCTGATTTAGAGTTTGGTGGATGGGACATTCCATTACAAACGTGATGGTTATCCCATCCCCCACATTACAAGTGCATTATATCCTATGGCACTTGTAATACGACAGACTTGATATCCGATACATTTGTGACAGAGTAACCCATCCGCCAAACTCTGAATCAAGCCCTTAATTGGGAGTATAAGTTTGCAGACTCAGAAGAGTATGTGTGCTCAGGAGGTGAGTATATTTGTTAGGAGTGTGTATGGAGTCAGTCAACAGTGTGCTTCTGGAAGCATGTGTGGAGTCAGGAGTGTACAGACAGAAGTGTTTGCCATCTCAGGAGTGTGTAATTGGCAAACTGTGTAAAGACTGAGAAGTGTATGAGAGGTACGCAAACTGAAGTTTCTAATGTTTCAAAATGCTTGCTTTTAATCACTATTTGCGAGCATATTGGGCATACACAAAATTTGTGCACAAACACCAAACAATATGTATCTTCTTTGAACATGCTCACTGGTAACTCACATTCTCCTTTTATCTCCAAATCGGCTGTACGGATTTTCACCAAACCAAGAAAAGGCACCAAATGACAGAATGGCTAACGTGCTATGATGATTTATAATGATATATTCAGTGGCTTGAGGATTATGCAAGTTAGAAGTTTTCCAGTGAGAAATTCGGTCATAAGGATAAATGAAAAGCAATTTTCAGCCCTCCGTTATCACTTTTTAATCGTTTCACTAATTTGTATCTAATTTGGCAAACTGCTTGTTCTCTGAAATGTTTTTCCCCCAATTTTGGTACAGATTGGTCAAAGGGGGCCAAAACTATTAAGGGTTCAATAATCAGATTTCCAATGGAGTGAGTTGTCACTGTCTACCTTAACTACAGAGGCATGACTACAACAAATAATTATTCTTTGAAAGGAAAACAGTAATGCTGTTCATAGTTATGGCGACGTAGACATACATAAGAGTATTGATGGATGGGTAGTTCCATATAGAAATGGAGGACGAGCACATTTTATGGGGAATTTGAGACAAATAGTGACACAGTACCATAGAGATTAAAAAAACCATAGTGTGTATCAGGTTTTTATTGTATCATGTTGTGGTGGTATTTATATAGTGCTCTCCACATGTTTTGTGAACCCATAAGTGCTTCTTTCTGGGAGGATGACTCAGTGAGTTAGCACTCACTGTGGCCATGAGCTCTCATCTAAAGATTAAGAGTTTGAATCCTGGCAAGGCAGACTCAGCCTTCCTTCCTTCCAAGGCTTGTAAATTGATTACCATAAGTTAGGTGATAATATCATCAGTTATTTGCAGTGCGATATGAAGAACACTATAATTATTATTTATTATTATGAATAGTGGTGAGCCAAGTGTAAGAATGCCAGAAGAGGCATCCAGTAGGCAAATCCTCTAGCATGAGGAGGTTGATTTTGAGGGCAGAATTATTAGTTGGGTGGAGAAAAATTCTGATCTGGAATTCCACACTGCTCAATTATGAGTGGGCCATTATTCCAGCACCTGGATATACAGAGTGTGTGACAGTGGATCTGAATACTAACTGGAAAGTCCAACCAGTAAAATTGCTTTGAGAATGGAATTCCTTGCCCAACCCTCTGCTATATCACAGCAGGAGCATGCAATGCCCCTCATGCCAGACTACAGTCTCCCATGCTCTCCTCCACCATTCCCACCATCCTCCTTCCTCAACCTGGCTCGCATTTACCAACAGAGTAAGTGTGGTAAATGTGAACGAAAATTCTGACAGAAAAGGGAGTATCATGTGAAATTCCAAGTTTGCAGAGTTAGTCCCCATTTCATAGGGATTTACTCATAATTGAATGGTATGTGTGCAAATTTACCACCCCTCCAGTCCCATGAAACTCGTAAATGGGAAGGGTGGTTAGCCCGAAAATCACTGTGAATGCCATTCCATTAGAGGGATCCGAAGAGTATAATCTTGTACACACCAAAGTGCGGTGCTTGTACAGACAAGGATAGGTGAGTGAAATTCACATAATTTGCTTTTGTATTATTATGCAAAATATCAGCAAAATTATGCATAATTACATAAAATGGAAATCTGTTATTTCTGCGCTATATTTTACTAAAAATGCATCCTCAAGTCAATTTTTGACGCAAGTACATTTTGAGAAAACAATGTGCAAAAACCAAAAGCACCGCAAACAACAGCTTCTCGCTTTCTGTTGTTCTATGCGCTCACAGTAAATTTATGCAGTGAATGGTTCATAACTACTCAAATTGGCAAAAAATTTGTAATTTCAGGAATTTGGCATAACAAGCGTAACCCAAAATTCACCAAACAGGAACTGTGGGAAGTGTTGCAGTAAACCAAGAAAATAAGTGCTGTAATTGAAAGCAGGTTGAATTTTAGCAGCTAAGTTGCCAGGATAGGATACAACATTAACCTCAGCACCTCCTCCACAAAACATTGCATGAACCTGGGAACACTCATCTGGCAGAAGACTCTGCATGACTGCTGGAAGAAAGTAGACCCAGGACTCCTGACCCCTGCTGGAAACCTGGGACTGGAGCTGCTCTCCAAGGATCAACTATTTGACCTCCTGCTGCTGACACAGAGATATAAAAAGCAGAAGAACTTTCTGACTTAAAGAAGGCTCAGCTTACTTCTGTGGAACAGACCCTGAAAGAGTCCGAAAGAGCCTTAGCTGGAGAGAGACCATACTCCTAGAAATCTTCCCTGGGGATATGAGGGTGACAAGAGTGACTAGAAAGAATCTTCTCAGAAACAAGAACCTTTCAGGACTTGCATATATTTCCAACATCTGGATATCTGGGGCAAGGCTGAGGCTCTCCTAGGACTGGTACTACCTCAGTGAGCAAAATATAAAGATTTGTCCCACTTGAATCTTTTCGTCATTAAGCAAAAGGCTTCTGCTATACCTTGTAGTAAAGGTATTGAACTTTTTAGAGCCCCGTCTGGCTACAGCTTACAGCCTTCTTCCGCTGAAATATTCTGAAAAAAGTGACTACATTTGAAGATAAAACCTTGAACCAGTGGCAATAAAGCAAATCTACCACAGCAGTGAAGAATCCTCTATGGCCACAGCCATGATGTATCTGCCTTTGTGGTTTAATTGATGGCTTCAGAATCCTACCTTATCCCGCTAGAGGACTTTGAGAACAAAAAATCTTCTCAGTCTCAAGGTAAAATCTTTGTGTGACCAGTTTGGATTACGAGACCCCAGCTCCTTTGTTGTTTTTTGACACATTATCTTTTATGGCCCAAGAATACCCATAGTGAGTGAAGAGCACATTTTTACTCTGCTCCACAAAGTATATCTTCCACCTAATCCTCAAGCACCCCTAGGTCCTACTGTGCTTCAATTTAGTGGATGAAATCCTAGTTTCTATTTTTCAATGTAAGTGTATGAACTGTTTGCAAACTTAATCAGAAGTCTAAGTTTGTGAAGTCAGTCAGCAGTGAGTCCAAGAACTACTTCTAGTTTCTACCTGGAAATGTGAGTACAGTCAATACTTTGCACTTGAGGTGAGTGTGGAATTGTTTACAGAACTGTGCACGGACTCAGAAATGAGTGTCTAGTCAAAAGGGTGTGCTTAGTCAGGCATGAAGGTGTTTTTGTGACTGTGTGTGGAGAGGATAGAGTGTCAAAGGGACTGTGTGCACACTGTTCAGTGTGTGTTATCAAAAGTGTGTGTAAGGTCAGGAGTGTGTTCGCTGCTACTTCTGGGAGCGTACGTAATGTGAGAAGTTAGGAGTGTGTATGAAGTCATGAATATGTTTACTTAACTGTGTGAAGTCAAACAGGAATGTGTGTGTTGTTGGGGATGGCTGTTAACAAACTTACAGGCACATGCATCAACCATTTTGCGAGCGCAAACGGTGCGATTCACAAAAATCAGCCGTTTGCGCCCGCAAAAATGGCTTTTGAGATGCATAAAGGTTCAAGGCACTCGCAATTTGAGAATTCGCAAATAATTGCGTTTTATCAAATTGCGATTGCATTTAAGGAATCGCAATATGCGATTCCTTAAATGCAATGCAATAACCACTTACGCCGTGGAATTTCATCTATCCCTAGCGTAGCTAATGGCACCACTTCTTATTTTCAGTTTGAAGCTCCATTTAAGAAGCGGCTCATACGTGAATAAACACATTCCTCCCTCCTCCCCCGTCACACCAACAGGCACCTTCACACCCGCCCCCGGTTTCTAATTTTGTTTTCCCTAGCAGGCTGAGCAGTTTTTAACATTGACGGCCCCTTGACGGCTCATCGCAGTGCCCTTCCGGATAAGGGTGAGTAGACCCTTGACAACTCGGGTATCCCCTTAACTCACAGTCTAGTACCTAAAATACCCCTTTCCTCATTACAGGCTCTCGTGCCCACAGATTAACCGCGCCTCTTCACTTAAATCCTGGGCATTATTGAGGCCCGCCGAACGATTCGGTGTCAACAGGATTTTCACTACCCCGCCCTCACCTTTGTAAGTGAACTATACGGAGTTGCCTTGATCCCTGTATATAGGCACACCCAATGCATATTCTAACTCTGCCTCCCTCCACCCTCACAGTAGTTGGTCCCCGACCTTCATGAGAGCAGAAATGACTAGATTGCCCTCACGTACCACTTCCGGCTGGAAGTAGGTCCCGCACGAACAATAGGAAAGTGAGTAATACTTTCAATCAGCTATCTGTGTTCAATAGTTCGATATCAGCGAGCCCTAACCCCTACTCCATGTCTTCCCCAGACGCACTTCTAGGCAAGAAGTACAACTCTGTACTAATCACAGATCGGTACTACGACCCCCCCCTTCACTAGGGAAGTGGTTCTTGTAGAAAGTAAGTTCGCTCAACGCTTCTGAGCATGACGCATGCATGAGTGCAATAGTTAGCCCACTCACTGACAATTGACATAATGCGCGCAACTCCCCTTAGGGGCCACTGGAATTGATAGAGCTTCGTGCTACTCACCGGGCCCTCTCTAAATAGGTAACGGTTTATACCACTTCACTGTGTGCCAGCGTTTTAATTAAGAAATGCTATCACACTGGGAGCACGCCCACGTTGCTAGTAGTCGAAATGTAGGGTACATATCGTAATTTTACTCTATTCCCCTTAGTTTCAGGTTGCTCACTTATTGTCCTGATGATGATCTTGAATCCCTAAGATCGAAACGCCGTCGACCCCCACAACAGAAACTCCCTCAATTGTATTAACTTATGCGAAGTTCCTATTCTGTTGTCAATGTGATTTAATGTTTTTAGAGTTCACCGCACCTTGTCACATTACGCACCTGTCACTTTATGTGAGCACCTGTTTACTCTGACTGTCGCTAACCATGTTTGTGTAAAATAAAATGTTTATTTTACACCACATATGCTCCCCTACTACTTTCGTGCTCCCTCAATGATTAATTGTCTACCCCAAAAAGTTTACCCTGTGTCCTTCTCGAGGACTCCACTTGGTTGCACAGTACCCGATTGGGCCAAACTGAACCGCTAGTTTTCTCTAAAAACATATGTTAACCCCAGGTTCTTCTAACGGGGTACCCTTGTTTTACTATACTGCATAAAGGTTCAAGGCACTCGCAATTTGAGAATTCGCAAATAATTGCGTTTTATAAAATTGCGATTGCATTTAAGGAATCGCAATTTGCGATTCCTTAAATGCAATGCAAGAACCACTTCAGAATAGCAATTTCGCTACTAGGGGGCGCAAATTACCATCAAGTTGGACTTGATGGTAATTTGCAAAAACTTTGGAAAATGCACTAAAGTGCATTTTTCAAAGTTGTAGGTTACACACACATGCCCCATGGCATGTGTGTGCGCAACATGTGTGCACAGAACAATTTCAGGGGTGCAACAGGGTGTCCTTTTGACACCCTTGCACCCTTGAAACTGCATGTGCAATTTGCGAGTACCTATTGGTACTCGCAAATTGCGCATGCAAACTCCCATTCATTGCTTTGGGCCTGTAAGCCCATAGGAATGAATGGGAAGGCATTCCTTAATTGCGACTCTCAATTTGCGAGTCGCAATTAAGGGATGTTTGGGAATCGCTAATTTTTAAGCGATTCCTTCATGCATAGGCATTTGCAATTCCTTAATTGCGATTCCTTAATAATCGCAATTAAGGAATCGCAAAAGGCTACATTGATGCATGTGCCCGTTAGGGCCTGATTTAGAGTTCGGTGGATGGGACATTCCATTACAAAAGTGATGGTTATCCCATCAACCCACATTACAAGTGCATTATATCCTATGGCACTTGTAATACGACAGACTTGATATCCGATACATTTGTGACAGAGTAACCCATCCGCCAAACTCTGAATCAAGCCCTTAATTGGGAGTATAAGTTTGCAGACTCAGAAGAGTATGTGTGCTCAGGAGGTGAGGATATTTGTTAGGAGTGTGTATGGAGTCAGTCAACAGTGTGCTTCTGGAAGCATGTGTGGAGTCAGGAGCGTACAGACAGAAGTGTTTGCCATCTCAGGAGTGTGTAATTGGCAAACTGTGTAAAGACTGAGAAGTGTATGAGAGGTACGCAAACTGAAGTTTCTAATGTTTCAAAATGCTTGCTTTTAATCACTATTTGCGAGCATATTGGGCATACACAAAATTTGAGCACAAACACCAAACAATATGTATCTTCTTTGAACATGTTCACTGGTAACTCACATTCTCCTTTTATCTCCAAAAACGGCTGAACGGATTTTCACCAAACCAAGAAAAGGCACCAAATGACAGAATGGCTAACGTGCTATGATGATTTATAATGATACATTCAGTGGCTTGAGGATTATGCAAGTTAGAAGTTTTCCAGTGAGAAATTCAGTCATAAGGATAAACGAAAAGCAATTTTCAGCCCTCCGTTATCACTTTTTAATCGTTTCACTAATTTGTATCTAATTTGGCAAATTGCATGTTCTCTGAAATGTTTTTCCCCCAATTTTGGTACAGATTGGTCAAAGGGGGCCAAAAGTATTAAGGGTTCAATAATCAGATTTCCAATGGAGTGAGTTGTCACTGTCTACCTTAACTACAGAGGCATGACTGCAATAAATATTTATTCTTTGAAAGGAAAACAGTAATGCTGTTCATAGTTATGTCGACGTAGACATACATAAGAGTATTGATGGATGGGTGGTTCCATATAGAAATGGAGGACGAGCACATTTTATGTGGAATTTGAGACAAATAGTGACACAGTACCATAGAGATAAAAAAAACATAGTGTGTATCAGGTTTTTATTGTATCATGTTGTGGTGGTATTTATATAGTGCTCTCCACATGTTTTGTGAAGCCATAAGTGCTTCTTTCTGGGAGGATGACTCAGTGAGTTAGCACTCACTGTGGCCATGAGCTCTCATCTAAAGATTAAGGGGCAGATTTACAAGCCCCTTGCGCCACTTTTGCGCCACTATTAACATGGGAAAAGTGACGCAAAAGTGGCGCAAGGGGCTTGTAAATCTGCCCCTAAGAGTTTGAATCCTGGCAAGGCAGACTCAGCCTTCCTTCCTTCCAAGGCTTGTAAATTGATTACCATAAGTTAGGTGATAATATCATCAGTTATTTGCAGTGCGATATGAAGAACAATATAATTAATATTTATTATTATGAATAGTGGTGAGCCAAGTGTAAGAATGCCAGAAGAGGCATCCAGTAGGCAAATCCTCTAGCATGAGGAGGTTGATTTTGATGGCAGAATTATTAGTTGGGTGGAGAAAATTTCTGATATGGAATTCCACACTGCTCAATTATGAGTGGGCCATTATTCCAGCACCTGGATATACAGAGTGTGTGACAGTGGATTCGAATATACTAACTGGAAAGTCCAACCAGTAAAATTGCTTTGAGAATGGAATGCCTTGCCCAACCCTCTGCTATATCACAGCAGGAGCATGCAATGCCCCCTCATGCCAGACTATAGTCTCCCATGCTCTCCTCCAACGTTCCCACCATTCTCCTTCCTCAACCTGGCTTGCATTTACCAACAGAGTAAGTGTGGTAAATGTGAACGAAAATTCTGACAGAAAAGGGAGTATCATGTGAAATTCCAAGTTTACACAGTTATTCCCCATTCCATAGGGATTTACTCATAATTGAATGGTATGTGTGCAAATTTACCACCCCTCTAGTCCCATGAAACTCGTAATTGGGAGGGGTGGTTAGCCCGAAAATCACTGTGAATGCCATTCCATTAGAGGGATCCGAAGAGTATAATCTTGTACACACCAAAGTGCGGTGCTTGTACAGACAAGGATAGGAGAGTGAAATTCACATAATTTGCTTTTGTATTATTATGCAAAATATCAGCAAAATTATGCATAATTACATCAAATGGAAATCTGTTATTTTTGCGCTATATTTTACTAAAAATGCATCCTCAAGTCAATTTTTGACGCAAGTACATTTTGAGAAAACAATGTGCAAAAACCAAAAGCACCGCAAACAACAGCTTCTCGCTTTCTGTTGTTCTATGCGCTTACAGTAAATGTATGCAGTGAATGGTTCATAACTACTCAAATTGGCAAAAAATTTGTAATTTCAGGAATTTGGCATAACAAGCGTAACCCAAAATTCACCAAGCAGGAACTGTGGGAAGTGTTGCAGTAAAACAAGAAAATAAGTGCTGTAAAAGCAGGTTGAATTTTAGCAGCTAAGTTGCCAGGATAGGATACGACATTAACCTCAGCACCTCCTCCACAAAACATTGCATGAACTTGGGAACACTCATCTGGCAGAAGACTCAGCATGACTGCTGGAAGAAAGTAGACCCAGGACTCCTGACCCCTGCTGGAAACCAGGGACTGGAGCTGCTCTCCAAGGATCAACTATTTGACCTCCTGCTGCTGACACAGAGATATAAAAAGCAGAAGAACTTTCTGACTTAAAGAAGGCTCAGCTTACTACTGTGGAACAGACCCTGAAAGAGTCCGAAAGATCCTTAGCTGGAGAGCGACCATACTCCTAGCAATCTTCCCTGGTGATATGAGGGTGACAAGAGTGACTAGAAAGAATCTTCTCAGAAACAAGAACCTTTCAGGACTTGCGTATGTTTCCAACATCTGGATATCTGGGGCAAGGCTGAGGCTCTCCTAGGACTGGTACTACCTCAGTGAGCAAAATATAAAGATTTGTCAAACTTGAATCTTTTCGTCACTAAGCAAAAGGCGTCTGCTATACCTTGCAGTAAAGGTATTGAACTTTTTTAGAGCCCCATCTGGCTACAGCTTACAGCCTTCTTCTGCTGAAAGATTCTGAAAAAAGTGACTACATTTGAAGATAAAACCTTGAACCAGTGGCAATAAAGCAAATCTACCACAGCAGTGAAGAATCCTCTATGGCTACAACCATGATGTATCTGCCTTTGTGGTTTAATTGATGGCTTCAGAATCCTACCTTATCCCGCTAGAGGACTTTGAGAACAAAATTCTTCTCAGTCTCAAGGTAAAATCTTTGTGTGACCAGTTTGGATTACGAGACCCCAGCTCCTTTGTTGTTTTTTGACACATTATCTTTTATGGCCCAAGAATACCCATAGTGAGTGAAGGGCACATTTTTACTCTGCTCCACAAAGTATATCTTCCACCTAATCCTCAAGCACCCCTAGGACCTACTGTGCTTCAATTTAGTGGATGAAGTCCTAGTTTCTATTTTTCAATGTAAGTGTATGAACTGTTTGCAAACTTAAACAGAAGTCTAAGTTTGTGAAGTCAGTCAGCAGTGAGTCCAAGAACTACTTCTAGTTTCTACCTGGAAATGTGAGTACAGTCAATACTTTGCACTTAAGGTGAGTGTGGAATTGTTTACAGAACTGTGCACGGACTCAGAAATGAGTGTCTAGTCAGAAGGGTGTGCTTAGTCAGGCATGAAGGTGTTTTTGTGACTGTGTGTAGAGAGGATAGAGTGTCAAAGGGACTGTGTGCACACTGTTCAGTGCGTGTTATCAAAAGTGTGTGTAAGGTCAAGAGTGTGTTTGCTGCTACTTCTGGGAGCTTAAGTAATGTGAGAAGTTAGGAGTGTGTATGAAGTCATGAATGTGTTTACTTAACTGTGTGAAGTCAAACAGGAATGTGTGTGTTGTTGGGGATGACTGTTAACAAACTTAGGGTCTGATTTAGAGTTCGGTGGATGGGACATTCCATTACAAACGTGATGGTTATCCCATCCCCCACATTACAAGTGCATTATATCCTATGGCACTTGTAATACGACAGACTTGATATCCGATAAATTTGTGACAGAGTAACCCATCCGCCAAACTCTGAATCAAGCCCTTAATTGGGAGTATAAGTTTGCAGACTCAGAAGAGTATGTGTGCTCAGGAGGTGAGTATATTTGTTAGGAGTGTGTATGGAGTCAGTCAACAGTGTGCTTCCAGAAGCATGTGTGGAGTCAGGAGTGTACAGACAGAAGTGTTTGCCATCTCAGGAGTGTGTAATTGGCAAACTGTGTAAAGACTGAGAAGTGTATGAGAGGTACGCAAACTGAAGTTTCTAATGTTTCAAAATGCTTGCTTTTGATCACTATTTGCGAGCATATTGGGCATACACAAAATTTGTGCACAAACACCAAACAATATGTATCTTCTTTGAACATGCTCACTGGTAACTCACATTCTCCTTTTATCTCCAAAAATGGCTGAACGTATTTTCACCAAACCAAGAAAAGGCACCAAATGACAGAATGGCTTACGTACTATGATGATTTATAATGATATATTCAGTGGCTTGAGGATTATGCAAGTTAGAAGTTTTCCAGTGAGAAATTCAGTCATAAGGATACATGAAAAGCAATTTTCAGCCCTCCGTTATCACTTTTTAATCATTTCACTAATTTGTATCTAATTTGGCAAACTGCATGTTCTCTGAAATGTTTTTCCCCCAATTTTGGTACAGATTGGTCAAAGGGGGCCAAAAGTATTAAGGGTTCAATAATCAGATTTCCAATGGAGTGAGTTGTCACTGTCTACCTTAACTACAGAGGCATGACTGCAATAAATATTTATTCTTTGAAAGGAAAACAGTAATGCTGTTCATAGTTATGTCGACGTAGACATACATAAGAGTATTGATGGATGGGTGGTTCCATATAGAAATGGAGGACGAGCACATTTTATGTGGAATTTGAGACAAATAGTGACACAGTACCATAGAGATAAAAAAAACATAGTGTGTATCAGGTTTTTATTGTATCATGTTGTGGTGGTATTTATATAGTGCTCTCCACATGTTTTGTGAAGCCATAAGTGCTTCTTTCTGGGAGGATGACTCAGTGAGTTAGCACTCACTGTGGCCATGAGCTCTCATCTAAAGATTAAGGGGCAGATTTACAAGCCCCTTGCGCCACTTTGCGCCACTATTAACATGGGAAAAGTGACGCAAAAGTGGCGCAAGGGGCTTGTAAATCTGCCCCTAAGAGTTTGAATCCTGGCAAGGCAGACTCAGCCTTCCTTCCTTCCAAGGCTTGTAAATTGATTACCATAAGTTAGGTGATAATATCATCAGTTATTTGCAGTGCGATATGAAGAACAATATAATTAATATTTATTATTATGAATAGTGGTGAGCCAAGTGTAAGAATGCCAGAAGAGGCATCCAGTAGGCAAATCCTCTAGCATGAGGAGGTTGATTTTGAGGGCAGAATTATTAGTTGGGTGGAGAAAATTTCCGATATGGAATTCCACACTGCTCAATTATGAGTGGGCCATTATTCCAGCACCTGGATATACAGAGTGTGTGACAGTGGATTCGAATATACTAACTGGAAAGTCCAACCAGTACAATTGCTTTGAGAATGGAATGCCTTGCCCAACCCTCTGCTATATCACAGCAGGAGCATGCAATGCCCCCTCATGCCAGACTACAGTCTCCCATGCTCTCCTCCAACGTTCCCACCATTCTCCTTCCTCAACCTGGCTTGCATTTACCAACAGAGTAAGTGTGGTAAATGTGAACGAAAATTCTGACAGAAAAGGGAGTATCATGTGAAATTCCAAGTTTACACAGTTATTCCCCATTCCATAGGGATTTACTCATAATTGAATGGTATGTGTGCAAATTTACCACCCCTCCAGTCCCATGAAACTCGTAATTGGGAGGGGTGGTTAGCCCGAAAATCACTGTGAATGCCATTCCATTAGAGGGATCCGAAGAGTATAATCTTGTACACACCAAAGTGCGGTGCTTGTACAGACAAGGATAGGAGAGTGAAATTCACATAATTTGCTTTTGTATTATTATGCAAAATATCAGCAAAATTATGCATAATTACATCAAATGGAAATCTGTTATTTTTGCGCTATATTTTACTAAAAATGCATCCTCAAGTCAATTTTTGACGCAAGTACATTTTGAGAAAACAATGTGCAAAAACCAAAAGCACCGCAAACAACAGCTTCTCGCTTTCTGTTGTTCTATGCGCTTACAGTAAATGTATGCAGTGAATGGTTCATAACTACTCAAATTGGCAAAAAATTTGTAATTTCAGGAATTTGGCATAACAAGCGTAACCCAAAATTCACCAAGCAGGAACTGTGGGAAGTGTTGCAGTAAAACAAGAAAATAAGTGCTGTAAAAGCAGGTTGAATTTTAGCAGCTAAGTTGCCAGGATAGGATACGACATTAACCTCAGCACCTCCTCCACAAAACATTGCATGAACTTGGGAACACTCATCTGGCAGAAGACTCAGCATGACTGCTGGAAGAAAGTAGACCCAGGACTCCTGACCCCTGCTGGAAACCAGGGACTGGAGCTGCTCTCCAAGGATCAACTATTTGACCTCCTGCTGCTGACACAGAGATATAAAAAGCAGAAGAACTTTCTGACTTAAAGAAGGCTCAGCTTACTACTGTGGAACAGACCCTGAAAGAGTCCGAAAGATCCTTAGCTGGAGAGCGACCATACTCCTAGCAATCTTCCCTGGTGATATGAGGGTGACAAGAGTGACTAGAAAGAATCTTCTCAGAAACAAGAACCTTTCAGGACTTGCGTATGTTTCCAACATCTGGATATCTGGGGCAAGGCTGAGGCTCTCCTAGGACTGGTACTACCTCAGTGAGCAAAATATAAAGATTTGTCAAACTTGAATCTTTTCGTCACTAAGCAAAAGGCGTCTGCTATACCTTGCAGTAAAGGTATTGAACTTTTTTAGAGCCCCATCTGGCTACAGCTTAAGGCCTTCTTCTGCTGAAAGATTCTGAAAAAAGTGACTACATTTGAAGATAAAACCTTGAACCAGTGGCAATAAAGCAAATCTACCACAGCAGTGAAGAATCCTCTATGGCTACAACCATGATGTATCTGCCTTTGTGGTTTAATTGATGGCTTCAGAATCCTACCTTATCCCGCTAGAGGACTTTGAGAACAAAAAAATCTTCTCAGTCTCAAGGTAAAATCTTTGTGTGACAAGTTTGGATTACGAGACCCCAGCTCCTTTGTTGTTTTTTGTCATTTTCCTTGTGTTGCCTAAACTTAGTTTCTGGCTCAGCTCTACAAGGTTTGTTTTTAAATACATGAGTAACACGAGTGAACGTAGTTCAATGCACCAATGTCAGAATGTGAAAGACAGGTTGTTGAAGTCCTGCAAAACCCCACTTAATACATATTTGAAGGGGTGCCAATGCTTTTGGATTACTAACAGTCCCTAAAGAGGGATCCAGGGACACTACAGTGATTGGAAACAAGCCTATTTCATTCTGTTATATATCACACCCCAATATTCCAATCCCCCAGCTGCAGCTAGTGCCTCTCTCTCAATTACCGAGTAATTTCTCTCATGTAGGGGTCAACAACCTTGAGGCAAACGATACAGCCCTTTCACCACTAACATGAACCTGAGACAGCACCACAGTTAAAATCGTCTTGATCCCAGTGTCAAATTGAGCCAACACTTCAGCTCTACACATTTCATTTTTGTGTTATCAAGTGTAAGCAAGATGTTGACAGTTCTCCCACACAAAGTGGCACCCCTTCCTCAAAAGTCTCCTCAACTTTTTAGTCTTGTCAGCAAAAGTTTGAATAAATTTAGAGCAGTAATCTATCAAGCATTAAAAATATCTGAGCTGGTCTTCATCACATGGAGCAGGAGCTTTTCTTATGGCCTCTAACAAATCTTTTTTTCATCTCACACCTTCCTTGGAAAGCATGTATCCCAGATACTCCACTTTTTCCAGAAGAAACTTAAATTTTCTTTCTCAAGAGTCAATCTAGCCTTAGCAAGCCTTTCTAACACTTGCTTGAGAGTGATACTGTTCCCCTCAATAGTCTCCCCAAATTCCAAGATGTCCCCTTGAACCTATATGACAATGTCTATACCTTTAAATACCTCTCCCATCATTCTCTGAAAAACACTCGAAGCTGAAGACAGCCCAAACAACATTCTGGTAAATTGAAAACTACTGTCCATCATTATAAATGCTGTAAGCTGTTAAGAATCTTTTTGTAATTTGATCTGATGATACGCACTCTTAAGATCAAATTACAAAAATATTTTAATAAAACAAGTTCATTTATATTCGGTTATGGATAGTTATCAATCACAATATTCTGTATGACGCTGTGAAGGACCACACCAAATCTCAGACATTCATCCTATTTCTCTGTGATCACCACCTCTGTTGGCTCGGCTCAATTATTCCTTCGGTCATCATATCATGAAGCATGTTTTTGATCTCTTCCTTTGCAAAATTAGGTACTCTACTCAGTTTGTGCTGTACTGGGACAGCAGCTGATTTCACTACAATTGTGTCTACATAACCCTTTACCTCTCCCAATTTGTCAGAGAATACTTGTTTGGCACAACAATTTAATCTACAGAAATATACTCCACTACCATAATCTGGTTCAGAGACCTCAGATTAATTATTTGGAGATCATACTGATGATACCAATCCAGAATTGGGGACCACTCACTGCTATGTAAACCTTGCCCTCAATCACTCTATCTTGAAATTCATTTTTTGTTAACATATACCCAGTTATATCAATCCTTCACCTTGATTGCCACATGAATTAATGTCTTTTGGTAGCAAGCGAGTTTGTGGCCACTCTTGCATAAACATACATTTGGGTGTTATACTGTAAAGCGACCCTAAAACCACCATTAGCTGAACCACTTCCTTTGGTTTCAAAATCTGCTTTTAGTCAACATAGCCTGCTAGCACTGTCCTTATTGTCATAGACACATAAAATTCTATCCTTTCCCTCACGTCTTGCACTCATATCCCCTTTACAACTTTCTTGTATCACTGCAACCTTAGGTTTCTAATTATCTTTACACATACTCGCAAAATGACCTTTGCATCCATATTTTCTAAATTCCCTTCCCACTGCAAAGAAATATTTTGACTCTGAGTTGTGAAAAGTCCTCCCTCGCCTAGAAAAACATCTAATCAATTGCTTTACGCAGAGAGGAGTATGGGGGTTGCATTTACGACCCATCTATATGGTGTGAGATACGCTGCAAGAACAGTTCCGGCTACAGGGAACGGAGAATGGACAACTGACTAACACACTATCAGCAGCTTGGTGAGTGAGCATGGATGCCTAGTTTGTCCCATTTCCACTGATACCCCACGGGTGACTCTGCATATATAATATCCACTGCCAAGGGCATACCTGCCCCTTATTTCCCTTCAATTGGTGTGTTTTGGACATACCGGGCCGGACTATCGCATGGTGCTACGTTGGAGGCCGGAGGGGGGAGTTGTGAATTTATAGTGATAGCAAGTTTTTTCTCATGTTGGAATAATGTGGCAAAACGGACAGTGATTATCCAGTATATCGGTACCATAAACTGTAATGGCCTACTTCCTGACATTAATTACTCGCTGCATTTTTGCATGTTTACAATAAAACCAATAAAATCTGTTTTTAAAAAAAATCTATTAACCCCTTCGCTGCTAGGCCTTTTCCCCCCCTGTGCTAAGCCTTTTTTAGGCTATTTGGGGTAGTGCGCGCTTAGGCCCCTGTAACTTTTTGACCACATAAGGTATCCACGCCAAATTTGCGTCCTTTTTTTCTAACATCATGGGGATTGTAAAGGTACCCAGGGTTTGTGGATTCCCCTGGAGGGGACCCAGAAATTAGCCAAAATACAACAAAATTTTGTTTTTTGGGGGAAAAATGCGAAAAAAGGGCTACAGATGAAAGCGTCTTGTTTTTTCCCTGCAAATGGCATCAAAAAAGGGGTTGTGGTGCTGAAATCACCATCTTCCCAGCTTACAGGGACAAGCAGACTTTTGTCAGAAAACCAACTTTTTTTACACAGTTTTGGCATTTTTCTGGGACATAGCCTATTTTTGCTATTTTTTGTGCTTTCAACCTCCTTCCAGTTAATGGTAGAAATGGGTATGAAACCAATAATGGATCCTGAAAAGCCATACATTTCTGAAAAGTAGACAAAATTCTGAATTCAGCAAGGCGTCATTTGTGTAGATCCTTAAAGTTTTCCTTATGGAAACTAACAGTTAAATGAAGGAAAAATTGAAAATTAGTTGAAAAAAACAGCCATTTGTGTCAACGTTTTCACCTGTAACTGTTTCTAATTATGACAGCTATTTGAAAGCAATATACCGTTATATCTGCTGGACCTTTCTGGTTGTGGGGATATATAGGACTTGTAGGTTCACCAAGAACCCGACGAACCCAGAGCCAATAACTGAGCAGCATCTTGCAATTGTTTTTTATTATGTACCGGGTATATAGCAATTATTTTGGGAAAATGTATACATGGAAAAATTGTTATGAAAGACACCTATGTATTTCTGAAATGGGAACAAGATGTAGATTTTAGAAACAGTAGATATTTGCACATTTCCGAAATTGGGAGTACCCATACTAGCATGAGAATTATAGGTCATTTTTCAAAATGACTTATTTTTTAGACATTGTCTTTCATTTGGAAGGCAGAAATGCATCGAAAGTCAATAGGTAATAACAGTTGCTCTACAATCCTGTGTTACCCTAAGTCTCCCGATAAAAATGGTACATCACTTGTGTGGGTAGGCCTTGTGCCCACAACAGGAAATGGCTCAAAATGCAACGTGGACGTACCACATTTTCACAATGAAAAATTACCCTTTTTTGCAAAGTGCCTAGCTGTAGTTTTTGAACCCTAGCTCTGCGGGCACTTAGGGAAACCTAGCAAACCTATACATTTTTGAAAACTAGACACCCAGGGGAATTCAGGATGGGGTGACTTGACTGCCTCCCACCAGGTTCTGTTACCCAGAATCCCCCGCAAACCTAAGAAATTGTCAAAGAAACCACATTTTCCCCACATTTCTGTGGTGGAAAGTTCTGGAATCTGCGTGGGTCCACAAATTTGCACCCACCCCGCGTTCCCCAAATTCTTCCGAGAAAAATGGTACCTCACGTGTGTGGGTCGGCCTAGTGCCCGCGACAGGAAACGGCGCAAAATGCAACGTGGTCACACCTCAATTTCGCAGTGAAAAATGACCCTTTTTTGTCAAAGTGCCTAGCTGTAGTTTTTGAACCCTAGCTCTGCCGGCACCTAGGGAAACCTAGCAAACCTATACATTTTTGAAAACTAGACACCCAGGGGAATCCAGGATGGGATTACTTGACTGCCTCTCACCAGGTTCTGTTACCCAGAATCCCTTGCAAACCTAAAAAATTATCCAAAAAAACACATTTACCCCTCATTTCTGTGGTGGAAAGTTCTGGAATCTGCGTGGATCCACAAATTTGCAACCACCCCACGTTCCCCAAAGTCTTCCGAGAAAAATGGTACCTCACGTGTGTGGGTCGGCCTAGTGCCCGCGACAGGAAACGGCGCAAAACGCAACGTGGTCACACCTCAATTTCGCTGTGAAATATGACCCTTTTTTGACAAAGTGCCTAGCTGTAGTTTTTGAACCCTAGCTCTGCCGGCACCTAGGGAAACCTAGCAAACCTATACATTTTTGAAAAGTAGACACCAGGGGGATTCCAGAGAGGTATGGCTTGCGTGGATCCCCAACGTTTTCTTACCCAGAATCCCTTGCAAACCTCAATTTTAGCTGAAAAAATCACTTTTTTCACACATTTTTGTGTGGGAAAATGTGGCATCACCGGGCTCACACAAATTTCCTACCACCCAGCGTTCCCCCAGGTCTCCCGATAAAAATGGTGCCTCACTTGTGTGGGAGGCCCAAGTACCCGCGACAGGCAAGGGCCCAAAACGTAGTGAGGCGACATCAAAATTGCATATCTCAAAACCACCTGTTTTTGCAAGGGGGGTCACCTGGGTTTTTGGCCCCGTGCTCGGCGGCCATCTAGGAAACCTACCAAACCCACACATTTCTGAAAACTAGACACCCAGGGGCTTCCAAGGAGGTATGGCTTGCGTGGATCCCCCAACGTTTCCTTACCCAGAATCCCTTGCAAACCTCAATTTTAGCTGAAAAAATCACTTTTTTCACACATTTTTGTGTGGGAAAGTGTGGCATCACCGGGCTCACACAAATTTCCTACCACCCAGCGTTCCACCAGGTCTTCTGATAAAAATGGAGCCTCACTCGTGTGGGAGGCCCAAGTACCCGCGACAGGCAAGGGCCCAAAACGTAGTGAGGCGACATCAAAATTGCCTATCTCAAAACCACCTGGTTTTGCAAGGGGGGTCACCTGGATTTTTGGCCCCGTGCTCGGTGGCCATCTAGGGAAACCTACCAAACCCACACATTTCTGAAAACTAGACACCCGGGGGCTTCCAAGGAGGTATGGCTTGCGTGGATCCCCCAACGTTTCCTTACCCAGAATCCCTTGCAAACCTCAATTTTAGCTGAAAAAATCACTTTTTTCACACATTTTTGTGTGGGAAAGTGTGGCATCACCGGGCTCACACAAATTTCCTACCACCCAGCGATCCCCCGGGTCTCCCGATAAAAATGATGCCTCACTCGTGTGGGAGGCCCAAGTAACCGCAACAGTCAACCCAGGTGACCCCCCTTGCAAAACCAGGTGGTTTTGAGATAGGCAATTTTGATGTCACGTCACTACGTTTTGGGCCCTTGCCTGTCGCGGGTACTTGGGCCTCCCACACGAGTGAGGCACCATTTTTATCGGGAGACCCGGGGAATCACTGGGTGGTAGGAAATTTGTGTGAGCCTGGTGATGCCACACTTTCCACACAAAAATGTGTGAAAAAGTGATTTTTTCAGCTAAAATTGAGGTTTGCAAGGGATTCTGGGTAAGGAAACGTTGGGGGATCCACGCAAGCCATACCTCCTTGGAAGCCCCGGGTGTCTAGTTTTCAGAAATGTGTGGGTTTGGTAGGTTTCCTTAGATGGCCGCCGAGCACGGGCCAAAATCCAGGTGACCTCCTGCAAAACCAGGAGGTTTTGAGATAGGCAATTTTGATGTCGCCTCACTACGTTTTGGGCCCTTGCCTGTCGCGGGTACTTGGGCCTCCCACACGAGTGAGGCACCATTTTATCGGGAGACATGGGGGAACGCTGGGTGGTAGGAAATTTGTGTGAGCCCGGTGATGCCACACTTTCCCACACAAAAATGTGTGAAAAAGTGATTTTTTCAGCTAAAATTGAGGTTTGCAAGGGATTCTGGGTAAGGAAACGTTGGGGATCCACGCAAGCCATACCTCCTTGGAAGCCCCCGAGTGTCTTGTTTTCAGAAATGTGTGGGTTTGGTAGGTTTCCCTAGATGGCCGCCGAGCACGGGGCCAAAAACCCAGGTGACCCCCCCTTGCAAAACCAGGTGGTTTTGAGATAGGCAATTTTGATGTCGCCTCACTACGTTTTGGGCCTTTGCCTGTCGCGGGTACTTGGGCCTCCCACACAAGTGAGGCACCATTTTTATCGGGAGACCTGGGGGAACGCTGGGTGGTAGGAAATTTGTGTGAGCCCGGTGATGCCACACTTTCCCACACAAAAATGTGTGAAAAAAGTGATTTTTTTCAGCTAAAATTGAGGTTTGCAAGGGATTCTGGGTAAGGAAACGTTGGGGGATCCACGCGAGCCATACCTCCTTGGAAGCCCCCGGGTGTCTAATTTTCAGAAATGTGTGGGTTTGGTAGGTTTCCCTATGTGGCCGCCGAGCCCCGGGCCAAAAACCCAGGTGACCCCACTTGCAAAACCAGGTCGTTTTGAAATAATGTGTTTATTTCTGCAGCATGAAAATTTTGGCACAATATTGCAAGGAAAATGTGACAGACATTTTGAGGTTTGCAGGGCATTGTGGGTAACATAACTTGTTGTGATCCACAAGAGAGATATCACCATGTACTCCCATGGGTGTTTCGTTTACGACAATATCTACAGTTGGTAGGTTATTCTTAGACGGAATGTACACCTTGGCAGACAGACTAAAAAGACAAAGATTACTGCACAGCCATCTATTCCTCAAGCACACACACATACTGGTTGGATTTGGCACGAGGGGAAGTGATGGTTCAGTATATACAATTTTATTAACAAGAGATTTCACAAAAATGAAATGCACTGTCAATAATTGAAAGGCAAAAAACTGAACCAGTGACTTGCAGCTCGTGAGCTGTAAAGCCACGTCAAGGCCCCAACCGCTTTACAGGCCATTCACACACCTTTCATACGTGATACACACAAGACCATTCACACCACCAGCCACGAAACAAACACATTACAACATTCACAAAAAGGGACAAGGTACACCCTGCTTGAGAAAGACCAAAAAAAAATATTACTGCACAGCCATCTAATCCTCAAGCACACACACATACTGGTTGGATTTGGCACGAGGGTGAGTGATGGTTCAGTATATACAATTGTATTAACAAGTGATTTCACAAAAATGAAATGCACTGTTAATAATTGAAAGGACGAGAAACTGAACCATTGACTCACAGCTCGTGAGCTGTAAAGCCACGACAAGGCACCAACCTCTTTACAGGCCATTCATACACCTTTCATACGTGTGACACATACAAAACCATTCACACCACCAGCCGCGGGCCCATCACATTACAACACTCACACCAGCAAACAGCGCCATTCAAGGGCCCATCACTTTCACATGCCCACATTCCTAACACAGCAACCACACAAGCTGATGGATTGCGTGGAGTGTCGCTCGGCTAGCAGTGTGTGTAGTGACCAGCAGCAAGTCACTAGTCACACACCGCCAGCCGAGCGCCAGTCCACGCACACCGCCAGCCAAGCGCCACTCCACGCACACCGCCAGCCAAGCACCACTCCACGCACACCGCCAGCCAAGTACCACTCCACGCACATTGCCAGCCAAGCGCCACTCCACGCACACTGCCAGCCAAGCGCCACTCCACGCACACCGCCAGCCAAGCGCCACTCCACGCACACCGCCAGCCAAGCGCCACTCCACGCACACCGCCAGCCAAGCGCCACTCCACGCACACCGCCAGCCAAGCGCCACTCCACGCACACCGCCAGCCAAGAGCCACTCCACGCACACCGCCAGCCAAGAGCCACTCCATGCACACCGCCAGCCAAGAGCCACTCCACGCACACCGCCAGCCAAGCGCCACTCCACGCACACCGCCAGCCAAGCACCAGCCTACACACACCACCATCACATTTAGGATTTTTTTATACAAAAAGAAAACACAAACAAATTGCAAATAGATACAAATCTACTAACACAAAATCAGAAACTAAATATATTGCACTAATGCCAACCTTGAAACAGAACAACAATTCTTAAACATTACAGACCAGGCAGTTCACTTTACCACTCATGGTTGCTCCCAATAATTCTTTTGCTTGTGGTACGCTCTATAACAAGCAGGCACACACAGCCCAGGGTTAGAAGGACACTCAGGGCAGTACATACGAGTCTCCTTCCGCGTACCTCTTCGCCAACAGACTCTACATCTCCTAGTGGGAAAGTCTTTGGAGGGTGTAGGAGGAATGTGATCAGGAAAGTGGCGATCTTTCAATCGAGCCACATCCTCCACCACTCCAACTCTAGGAACACTTGCCTGTTCCACAACAACAAGGCTGCCTATGACAGACTCCTGAAACTGAACAAAAGTCAACTTTGACGCAGGAAAACACTCCTTGAACACAACAAAAGCATTGAAAGTTGCTAAATTGAAGAGATGGATGGCCAACTTCTTATACCAAATGTAAGCCTTACGAATAGCAGTGTAAGGTTCCAACCTATGATCTACTCTATCAACACCACCCATGTGCTTATTGTAGTCTAAAATGCACACAGGTTTGCGCACTTCAGCAATCTGACCCCAAACAGCCACAGGTGAAGTACTCTCATCATGGATGGTAGTCAGCATGTACACATCCCTCCTGTCCACAAATTTCACAGCTAGTAGTTCATCACTACGCAAGGAACTGCACTGTCCCCTCTGAAGTTTTTGCAAACAAGCTCTTTTGGATAACTTTTACGGTTAGAGCGGATTGTGCCACAAGCAAAAGTGTCCACTTTGAACAATTCCTTAAACAATTGCACAGCAGTGTAGAAGTTATCAAGGTACAAATGGTGGCCTCTGTTAAACAGTCCTCTAGCAGGATCCCACACAATTTTCTCTGAAACTCCAAAAGTGGACGGACAACCAGGGGGTCAATAGTGGAATCCCTACCAGTGTACACACGCAAATTAAAAACATATCCTGTCCTACTCTCAGACAACATATACAGCTTAATTCCATAGCGTGCCCTCTTGCTAGGAATGTACTGCCTAAAACCAAACGGCCCTTGAACAGGACCAAAGACTCATCAATAGATATTTCTTTCCCTGGAGTATAGATCTCTGAAAATCGATCTACAAAGTGATCAAGAACAGGCCGAATCTTAAAAAGACGGTCACATTCAGGGTGATCTCGTGGCAACGCCAAACCATTATCAACAAAATGCAGCATCCGAAGCAAAAGTAAATACCGATCACGAGTCATAACTGCAGGAAATATGGCCGTTGCCATCAAGGGACTGGTAGACCAATATGAACCCATGGACGGCTTCCTTATCAAACCCATCAAAAAAGTCAAACCCAAAAACTTCTTCATCTCTTCCAGATTTGTGGGACTCCACCGGGTAGCTCTAGAATGGGGCCTAAGTCTGGCACTGTTGTCCCTCAAAAACTGTTCAGCATACAAATTAGTCTGCTCAACAATCTCACCCAAAAATACATCATCCATAAACAACTGAAAATACTGTATAGGCAAATAATGTTCACAATCCACTCTACACCCTGCATAACCACTAAAGGCAGGCAACACCGGCTGCACCATGTTTGGATCAACCCAGAGTCCAGCACTTCCAGTAGGAAGCCTAGCAGCCCCACGCTGCAATCCAGATGCCTCTTGCACCATCGGCACAGTAGTAATCTCCTCTAAAACAGGCACTTCATCCGCACTGAGAGTAGATTCATCCACACCGAGAGTACCTTCATCTGCACTGAGAGTACCTTCATCATCCGATGATTCCATGTGGAGAGAAAACTCACTGCCTGAATCTTCCCCTCCCTCCTCTCCCTCAGACGCACTGTCAGTCTCATAATCCTGCTCAGAGGAAGATTCAAGAAGCAAACCAACCACCTGCTGAGCAGTCATTCTACGGCTAGCCATAATGCTTACTAATAAAGGTTACTTGTCAAACAAGTCAACAACAACAAACCCTTTGTAAAAAAAGAAATAAACAAAATGTAGCTTTATTACAAAGACCTATATACTCCAACACTATACCACTCACGTGACAGAAACAGCTAGACTCACCACCACCTACTCTGCACAGACACAGTGAAGATCAACAATATCCCACTAAAAAAGAAGAGAAAAAAATTACACATAAGACAATGCAAAACATCGCAAAGAATTTCATGCTCTGAACACTAACAAATATGCTGCCATTATGACACCACTTACAAAAAAATTCATTCATGCATGACAATAATACTCATTTGGAGTACACACAACAAAAATATTTTTCTTACCAAATAAATGCAATTACGCAAAACTGCAGAACAACCACTGCCGAAACCGCAAACAGGAATCAAAAGCTTTACACTAGAATAAAAAGGAGAAAAAAACATTACAATCATAAAATGCAAATAATGCACCAGTCCACACACAATCCACCAGCCAAGCTAAGGGGTAGGTGGGCCAAAGAGTATAAATACAATATTCACCCCCGTAAAAGGGGAGCAACCCTTGCCATTTTGGCCACTCCCCAACACAAAAATTAAAAAAACCTGGTGACTACTGGCTTCTGCCCTCCTTGGGGGCAGATGGGCCTAAAAACATACTGCTACTCTGCCACCCAAAGAGGGCAGAAATGGCCACAATCATCCTCCCATAAAGGGAGCGACCCTTGCCCAAGGGGCCGCTCCCCAACATAAAAAACCCTGGTGGCCTAGTGGACCTACAAAAAAACAAATCAGCCAATCTGCTCCTCAGGATGGCAGAAACGGCCAAATTAATGCTCCCCAAAGGGGAGCAACCCTTGCCCAAGGGGCCACTCCCCTCAAACAAATCCCTGGTGGTCTAGTGGGCCCAATTTTTAAAAAAACATGGTGATCTGCCCTCCTGGGGGGCAGACACAGCCACAAATATTGCCCCCAAAGGAGAGTGACCCTTGCCCAAG
Source organism: Calotriton arnoldi (assembly GCA_963921515.1). Classification (NCBI taxonomy): domain Eukaryota; kingdom Metazoa; phylum Chordata; class Amphibia; order Caudata; family Salamandridae; genus Calotriton; species Calotriton arnoldi. The sequence goes on along the minus strand of CAWUFW010004959.1, from coordinate 1,084,056 downwards.
GGGTCACTCTCCACAAATAAATGCCTGGTGGACTAGTGGGAAGATACCTTAAGGTATCTTCTGCACACAATCTCTCACTACTCAACTCTATTCACAACTGGATGTTAGATCACCAACTCATTCTGAATCCCGCCAAAACTGAATTCTACCTCTCTCTCACCTCCTCCTGTTCAATCTTGGATGGATCAGCTGAACCTACTCAACAACAAACCCATCATTGTCGACAGCGCTAAATCCCTAGGTGTCATTCTTGACAAAAGACTCAACCTAATCTCCCACATCAACTCTATTGCTAAGAACGCACGTTACCAGTTGCGCCTTCTACGGGGGATCCGTCGGTTCTTCCCGGAGAAAGACTTAAAAACCTTGGTACAATCTCTGGTTCTCTCAAGACTGGATTATTGCAATTCTCTTCTGACGGGCCTACCCAAATCCCACCTCTCCCCTCTCAAATCCATCCTCCATTCAGCAGCTCGCTTCATTTCAGGGTCTAAACGAAGCGACCACGTCACTCCTATCCTCTCTTCGATGGCTTCCGATCGAGGCAAGATCTATTTACAAAACTGCCTGCATCACACACAAAGCCTTACACACCTCCTCCCCTCGTTACCTGGCAAATAAATTGAAATTGTCCGGTGGCTCTCGCCCTTCTCGCAATGCGGAAAAGCTTCTGCTTGAGCCGCCCCCGTCTTCAAAAGGGAAAGATCGATGGCGCAATCCTTCTCAGGAAATGCGGTGAGAATCTGGAACTCGCTTCCCCATTGCTCCGTGCCACCTCCTCTACCCGGATCTTCAAAGCTGACCTCAAATCTCTTCTCTTCCAAAGACACTTTCAGAACTAATACTTTCACTCTCAGCCCCTCTAGGAAGTTCGCTCTTCATTGTAAATTTGTACTTTTTCCTGTACATTCCTCACCCTTGCGTGCTGTGTTGGATATTATGTTTGTGTACCCTTCATTTTAAGTCTCCTGTTTAATTCACGCCCTCTCTACTCCCTCAAAGAAGTTCTTCCACTATAGGAAAATCTGTACCTCATGCCTATAGAAGTGCCTTCCCAGTGTGTTCTGAGTGACTGACACTTATTGCAGTATTATACCTCTATTTGTATTTTCTATCTCATGTATGCACACGTGTCACTTTTTCCTCTTGTAACGCATACCTCTTTTTGTATCTTGGTTGTTTTGTTATTTGCACAATTGTCACTTTTTCCTCATGTAATGTAACGTTTCCTTTTGTATTATGCTCACTTGTAACCTTCTCCTCATGTAATGTTACTGTCCTACTGTGAAGCGCTCTGACACCTTCGGGTACAGTCCACGCAGGCATTAATTAAAATAAATAAATAAATAAAGGGCACTATCCTTTGGCCGATCGGCCACAAACAAAGCCCCCAAAGGGGAGTGACCCTTGCCCAAGGGGCCACTCCCCACCGTTTCTCCCTGGTGGTCTAGTGGGCACAATACGAAAAACTGCCCCCCCCAGGGGGGCAAAGCACAAAAACATATGGCCCCCAAAGGGGAGCGACCCTTGCCCAAGGGGCCGCTCCCCCAAACAGTATTTTGATGCGCATTTACAAAAAAACAAAAATCCCTGGTGCCTAGTGGGCATTCCTGCTGCACGATCGCCTGATCGTGCAGCAGGAATGCACAAAAGAGGCATCGGGGGAAAGGAAAACCCTTTCCCTCGATGCCTCTTTTGATTCAAACCCCCCCCTCCCCGGAGCCAAAACTCACCTGATTTCCCCGACGCGCTGGAAGCAAATGGCTTCCAGCGCGTCTGGGAAGAAAGGGAAACCCTCAATGACGTCAGTGCGCCTCGCGCGCTGACGTCATTGATGGGGGGGGGTGAGGGGGGCAGGGGGAGGCAGGGGAAGCCCTTCCCCTGCCTCCCCCCAAAAAAAAAACAACAATCAGATTCCCACGGGGGGAGCGCCAGCGCTTCCCCCGTGGGTGGTCTTATGACGAGCTGGACTCGTCATGAGCACACGACCACTGTGTGCCATGACGAGTCCAGCTCGTCATAAGCATCGATGGGGTTAAATTGCTTATGCAAGAGCACACTTTTGCTCAAATAATTATGTTGGATGGTCGCTGCCAATACCTCAGCACTCTCTTTCGTTACACATGTAACCTCTCCCTTTCTGCTGTCCTTTTTTCTATCTCCTTCATGCAGTACTCAGATTGGTCAACTACTTTTGCTATTCAATTGCATCCGTAAAAGGGGGATTCTTTGTGGCCCAAAGCCTGTACTGCATTTTCTTGCTTAGACACTGAACAATTAACTGGTCACATATCAATTCAACAGACATTACTCCAAAATGACATTTGATGTATAAATCGTGTAGCCTAGAAACTGTGGGGCAGATTTACGAGCCCCTTGCGCCACTTTTGCGCCGCCGTTGCGTCACATATGTGACGCAGCGGCGACGCAAAACATGCGCCACGTTGCGCAATATTTACAACGTGACGCATCTAGGGAGATGCGTCACGTTGTAAACCCCTGCGCCACATGAAACCTGCGTCAGGTTTCATGTGGGCGTTCCGGTGCAGGGTTGGCGTTCCCTCGCAGGTACGCCTCGTAAAAGTGACGCAGTGAAATCTACAAGATTTCACTGAGTCACTTTTACGCCCATGCTGCATCAAAACCCTGCGCCTGCTTGAAGCAGGCGTAAGGATTGACGCAGCATGTTAGGCATAGGGCACCCCCGAGCCTTGCTGGAGCCGAGTCGCGCTTGCGACGCGACTCCAGCAATGCGCCGCCTTTCCGTCGGGGGATGCGACACGCATCTGCCCATCCGTGCACCACGGCGCGCCGCATTGTAAATGCGGCGCATCAGCGGTGGCGCAAGGGCAAACTTGCGTGACGCATCTTCCCTGGCGCATCCCTGCTGATTTGCAGGGATGCGCCAGGGAACGTAAATATGCCCCAAAGTAATCTAAGGATTCATCCATTTTTTGTGGTTAAGTGTAAAACTTAAACCTGTTCATGACAACATTAGTATCCTTGGCAAATCTATTCTCCAAACTTTTTTTTTTGCATCCTTGTTGGTGTCAGTGAATTGTTGACCATCTAGTTCCAAAGCCATAGGTAAGTACTTTAAAATATGTTGCCCCTCTTTGCCAAGAGTGCTTAATAAAATAGCTTTCTTCCTGGACATACGAAAATCTTGTCCATCAACTGCCTCCAAATAGTTCTCAAACATATCTATCCACTCCTCCCAGTCAATAGTTGGACACCCTGCTTGAGATATAAATAGGGATGGAGGTATGATTCCTGCTGAGTTTGTCGATTCCATAATGTTTACCAATTATTATTGCAGAGGAAACAATCCTTTTACATTTTCTTTGGCACCAAGCAAAAACCCATGGCAGCATTGTCCTATTTCTATATTTATCAGATCCAATAGACCAGAGTTCTTCAATCTGTGGGGCGCGCCCCCCTGGGGGGGCGCAACACCCTCTCAAGGGGGGCGCGCACTCCATCCTAAACTCTGCACAATCTCACTAATTTCGAGTTGTTCTTGTTCTGGCGAATTTCCCGCAATTATGCACTTACCAGGCGCGCAACACCCATTGGGCTCACCCCCTCCCGCCGTCGTGTGAGTCAGCCCGGCTGAGACAGCTTCGAGGGCTGGCGACGTCTAATTGCAGCCGCACCCGAGTACTTCAAAAGGTCTTTAAAAGACCATTTACTTGTTAATGAGGCTTTTGTTCTGTTTTCACCCCTTCTTTAGAGCCGCTCTGCCTATGGCCGGAAGAATTAGCCCCCACCCCCGAAATCTTTTTCACCCCCCCAGTTGCCCGCCTGGAACTTACACCATACCCACAGCACAGACACCGGTCGCAGGAACACAAAATTTATTCCTCAGAGTTTAGGAATGAACGTCCGCTGTAGGCTGTGACATAACAGGGCATGCGCTGGCGGTCCTCGTGGGCAGCACCTGCAGTGTTTTTTGTACATTCTCTAACTAAACTGCAGCAACTTCTCGGCTGAGGGTGTGCTTGAAAAGAGGGGGTGACAGGTCATTCTTTTATCATTCTCCGTGTCTCCAGTCACATCTACCTGCAACTTCTCCCATTGGTTTGGTGAATAATGTCTTTTGTTTTTCACACATGTGAACCCATTAGCATTGAGATGCTGGCAAATGTATCTGATTAGCTTCCTCTGCCTGCTCATCCACTGGGCTGTTAACCCGTGTATGCCTACATGGAAAAAATGCACAAAGCTAATAACTACATTCAATTTTGTTTATTTCAACTGTCATTCTGACATAGAATAGTGAATATGAAAGTTCGAACACCATTCATGCTTAGGGGATATTCTAAGTCTACATCTGGAAAATCCTGTTGCTGTCACTTGGAGATCTGCTGTTTGTAGATATTATTTGGGTGAATGGATGGATAATGAGAGAAAGGATGGATGGGTGAGTGGGAGGATGGATGAGAGAAAAGGTAAATAGATGAATGTATGAGTGGAAGGGTGGATGGATGAGTGAAAGGGTGGATGATGTGCGAGTGAATGGGTGGATTGGTGAGTAAAATGATGGATGGATGGATTGATAAGTGAAAGGGTGGATGGACAGATGAAAGGGTGGATGTAAGGATGGATGAGTGAGTGAAAGGGAGGGTAGATGGACAAAAGGATGGGTAGATGAGTGAAGGGGTGGATGGATGAGTGAAAGGATGGATGAGTGATGGGGTCAATGGTTGGATTCATGAGTGGATGAGTAGATGGGTGGGTGGATGGAAGGATGGATGGCTAAGAGAAAGGGAGGATGGATGGATGACTAAAAGGGTGAATGGGTGGAAGAGTGAGTGACTGGGTGGATGGATGAGTAAGTTAAAGAATGGCTGGATGGGTGTAAGGGTAAATGGCTGTATGGATGGACAAGTGTACGGATGGATAGGGTGAAAGGGTGGATGGAGGGATGGATGAGTGAAAGGGTGGATGGATGAGTGAAATGATGGATTGAAGGATATATGATGGATATGTTTGCAAATGGTTGAATATGTGTGGCTATGGTTTGGCACACAGATGGAAGGACATGGTGAAATGAATGAATGGTGAAAGACTGAATGATGGATGAAAGACTGATTACACCTTGTAGCCCCCATTATCTTAAGTACATTGACTTTCACATTTTATGAGTCATTGTCTTTATATAATATGTGTGTGATGTAACGCACTCCGACACTCTGCCATACACACTTGGGACGAGTAGCACTATAAAAGAAATCAAATACACATGAGAAGCAGTCTATGCGAAGATGAGGGGCACCATTGGGTGGTAGCAAGGCCGGACTGGCCGCTCCAGGTATCAGGCGTTTCCCTGGGAGGCTGGAAAGGTGGGGTTGGTTTTGTTACTGGGGGCTGACACTGCAAAGTACCTTGTATATCCAGCAGTTTTTAGGCAACAATAAAAGCGTCATCACTTATATTCAGGTGTGGTTCACCAGTGTCTGGTGACTAATGTACCGGCGGGAAAATTTTGAGCTGTGTAATAAGCCTCTGTCATTTAACCACACCCACTCACAAAACTGCAGTTAACTAAACACACTTACTGTGTTGAACATTATTTGCCGGATATGGCCCGGGATATGTGGGTGGCGGACGATTATGTGGTGTACGAGTTTCCAGAAATTTCTCTCAGGTGGAGGGGGGGGCCCAACATTTAAAAAAATTCAGCTGGGGGGGCTCAGCCTACAAAAGTTTGAAGACCTCTGCAATAGACGATTGGAGGAAGCAGAACAATTAAAGCTGAAAACGTGATTAAGAAAAAAAAAGTGAACCTTGGTCGCGTGGAAAATATTGGAGCAGTGTGGCGGGTACAGTTTGTTTAATTTACAGCTCGAAATTGCTGCGCTCATGTTAGCCACATGGCACAAACTAAGCCAAGCTTGTGCCTCACTCCGTGGTAACGCACTGTTGAACTCCCCACAGGAACGTGTTGCTTGCAGTTCCAATGCCTGTGGCCTATGCAGTAGACATCCGACAAGCTCACATGCAATACCACATAAGGGCTGGCAAATTGCTCACCGTTGAGGATCCATATAAAGCGCATAAAGTTCACAGTGACAATTAAACAGCCAAATTGGTATTTACCCCAGAAATGTGGCTGTAATTAAAAGGGTCAAAGCGCATTAAAAGCTCGCCTCCTCATCGTACATAAACAAATTATTCACATGCTTGGATGTCTTTGTGTGACCACAGGCCATTGCTCATGCTGAACCGGTGCTCGTCGATAATTTTGTAAAGATGTTTAGACACCAGTAGATGATAGAAGAAGGTTTTATTTAGAGACCCAACCTCAGCATAGTCCTCCCTCATCAGCCAGCCACTTACTGACTCATGTGGAACTCCCACGCAAGGCATGGAGTGTGAGAAGTTGGCCTGGTATATGCTGTCCACTAATTAAAGTGGGCACCTTGCACCAGTCCAAACAACCCTTATGGTGATTTAAGAGGTCAAAGATAACCTTAGAAAGCTATCCAAGTGGTAGCTGTGGCGAGCAGCCTTCAGGCTTAGTCTTGAAGGAATGTTAAGCAACTTGTTTGACCAGAATGCAACCTTATAGTATTGGTTAAATGAAAGGAGAACCACACAGTAGGTATAAAAATATGTATTTATTAATATAACACTCTCTAGTACGACACAGTATCTCCTACACAGAGATAATCACAAAGCACACAATACTTAAGCACAGAAATGATAGTAAATAGCACAAATACACAATGGGCCCCAGGGGAGGACCAAACCATATACTAAAATAGTGGTATAAGAACCACGACTCGAGTCAAGACAGTGTCGAGAGGACGAAGAATCGCTGGGACCCCAAGGAACTACCCAAGGTGAGTAAGTAGGGACCCCACGGAGGACGGGTGCAGTGTGGGAACACGACCGCGTGCTCGGTACAATTCTATGGGAAAGTCGTAATTGAAGTTTTAAAGTTTAAGGACCCTTCCCACTGGACTTCGAAGAAACCCCGTGGAAGTTAGGAGGTTGGAGAGCCACCCCACCCGTGGATACCGAGGTACCCAAGTTACCTATCCTATGGAAGCCGGGTGCATAGGTCTTGAGGGGGAGGTCGGAAACCGCTGTCAAACCCAATGGAGGACTTCAAAGAAGAGCCGCTGCTGGAAGGAAGAAAAGTTTCCCTTGGAATCCAAAGGTGGATTCTTGTCGATGAGTATCCGCAAGCAGAGGGGACAGAGTCTGGGTCACTCAGGAGTGACCAGGGGCTCAGTAGACAAATGCCCACCGATGTCGGGTGCTTCAGGTGCGTTGATGGAGTTTTTGACTCTGCAGCCACGGGGACCAGGAGATGTCGAGGATTACCAGGAGCCGGATACGAGCTGTCCCACAAAAGATGTGGAGTACTGAGGGGTCGGTGTCCAGCGGGAGCACCAACAAGCCTTGGCAATGGCAACCCATGCAGAAGGTCAGGGATGTGTACGGGTCGGACCAGCAAGGTCCAGGAGACTCACCAAACACAGGGGAGTCAGGGCAAGCCTGGAGCAACCAGGGCAGCCAAAGAAAAGAAAAGTTGACCCTCAAGTAGACCCACAGGCTGGAGGCACAGGAGTCATGAGAGGACCTCAAGCGAATTCACCAAACAGCAGCCCACGGAGCACTCGGCGCGAGGAGGCCGGAGTTCTTGGTAGGAAATTGTGTCAGAGGTTGGGGCTACTTGGAGTTCAATGCACTTGTTCGGGAAACGCCAACAAGCATATGCACTTGCAAATGTACGTGGTGCACAGGGGTTCGGGTATTGCAGCCCCCACGAGCGATTCTGACCTCAAACTTGGTGAGAGGGCAGCTCGGACCTCGAGGGACATAGAAACCCACCTCTTATGTTGCTGAAGCCTTTGGAGTCCGTAGGAGCTCAGGGTCAGCAGACCGGACAGCAGTTTTGCGGTGCCTGCGAATGCAGGGGAGTGACTCCTTCAAAGTTCAGTGGTTTCTTGTTCAGAATCTTGTCCATGTCAAATCTAAGGTCCTACAGCCAGGTAAGCCCTTTTGTACCCACAGGAGAGGGTTGGACAGATTCAGGGGACCCTCCCAGGGGAAGGTCTGGACAGGGGGCAGGTTACTCCCACGTCCTTTCTCCAGTTTCGCACCAGAGCAGGAGCCAACGGCTTCCAGGACTGGTTTGAACTGGACTATGCACAGGGACACCAAATGTGCCCCTCATGCAGACTTTCAGTCGCTTGCAAGCGCACCCACCCAGCCCTAATACACTAATTCCTGTCTGGGTGTTGGTCACACCTCCCTGAGACAGGATGCCTATTGTTCTGCCTTTCCCTGCCCGAGCTTGCCTCAGCAGCAGGAGGGCAGAAATGTGTCTCTGGTCGGCAGCAACCATTTTGGGCTGCCTGGGACTAGAAGGATGGGACCGGGAACACCAGGGACCCCACCGGGAAAGTACGTTTTCAAAGGAGGATTAGGAAGTTGGTATCAAGGTAGGAGACAATGTAAAGGTGAGGTCTGGATGTGTTGAAAGAAGTTTTGTGGACCATTCAAAGTCAGCGGTACTTCAGCATTTTGTTGTGTTGGAAAACGTTGAGTGTTGGAATTGGAGGAGAGCTGCTATATATGGTAAGACAAGTCACGTAAGCGGGGAGGATGAGAATGGATGCAGTCATTTTTATGTTGATGGATGACAGTGATGTTTTGGGTAGATGTAATAGTTCAAGTGCTGATGTGGGGAGTAGTGATGAAGCTGGAGGAGAGCATGGTGGTGTCAGACCTCAGGGTGTACAAATGAAGATGGAATCTTCAAGGAAGACTCAGGAAGAAAGGAAGACGTAGAGATTTCATAGATCTCCAGAATGTGTGAGAGATTATGTTAAATTATGTCATTTTTATTTCTTCTTATCATGACACTTCTGTAAGGTTTATCTTTCCTGTTTTCTTTTCTTTGTTTATAAGAAAGAGGATATGTTATATTCTGGGCTGGGGTTACTTGAAAATGTTATGTATGTCATATGGTTGTGAAATGTTCCATGCCTTGCATGGGAGTTACACTCGAGTTAATTGGTGGCTGGGTGGTGAGGGAGGACTGCGCTGAGGCGGTTTCTCTAAATAAAACCTTCTTCTATCATCTACCGCTGTCTAAGCATCTTTACAAAATGGCTCTGTGGCGGATGGACCACCAGCACAAGGATTTATACTGGTGGAGCAACCGGAGGGCTGGCTGATGTAAACCTAATGCTTCTCTTGACTAAACAGAGTAAGACAACCACAAGGGTGGCAGAGGAGGAGCTCCACTGATTTACAGCAAAGCTATTATTCCACCTAACTCCAAATAACCTTCTGAGCTCTAAGGTGGGCAGTTAAACTGTAGGAAATATATAGGCCCTATCCATATCCTATAGGGTACAGTCAATTTACATTAAGTAAGTGGCGCTTTATTACTTTTATTTTCTTTGCAGTTTTATATAGCGCTGTCTCTACCCAGGAGCGCTTTACATGAGCTCCAGATTGCATTACAGATATAGCGGCAGATTTACAAGCCCCTTGCGCCACCAGTACGTCACTTTTCATTACGTACTGGTGGCGCAGGGGGCTCCTCCATATTTACAAGGACAGGAAAAGCCACCCTGCGTGACTTTTCCTCTCCTTGTAAATACGGCCCCTTCACACGCAGCACTTTGCGTTGAAGGGGTTGTTGGAACAAGACACATCTCCGATTTACGAGAAATCGTAAATCTGGAGATGCGTCTGAATGCTACGCCACCCTAGAGGTGGCGTAGCGAGGCGCAACGAGGAGAAATGTTTTCATTTCTCCTCGTTTTTTCCTCTTTCAATGCGTGCTGCATTCTACAGCACGCATTGAAAGAGGAAAATGCCTGTAGTGGTTGTTTTTGTGCAGGAAGGTGCCCCTTCCTGCACAAAAACAATCTCCCCACGACGCAGGCATCCTTGCACCATGGTGCAAGGGTGCCTGCGCCAGCGCATGGCTGCAGTTTGTGCGCCAGCGCAGGGGGAAGCACAGAGATGCTACATATTCTTATAAATATGTTGCATCCCTGTGCTTCGGAAGTGCCGCAGCGTGGCGCAGCCAAAGGGCTTGTGGTGCCACGCTGCGGCACTTCCTTGTAGATCTGCCCCTCATTTTTTAAGGCACGGGGAGAAGCCTGCGCAGGACTCGAACCGGGCTCCTTGATTCCAAAGTCGGCGTCTTTGGGACGTCTCCTCCTTTCGTGGAAACCTCCGTATCACAGTTACCAACACGTGCATACGAGAGGATGACCTCTCTGTCTCGAGCACTGTAAGACCCAGTCCTTTCCGGGATCCGCAGTACCTGTCTCGGAGGAGGCAGCCTCGCGCGCCGCACGAATCTTCTGGAAGCGGCCGCGGTCCAGGCTCCCCGCGCGCAGCAGCACCGCGCTGCGTTCACTCTGCTCGCTTTTTGCCCTAAAATGAAGAAGCTAGCCATGTGTTTCATTAAGCTGGAAGTTAGGAGACTCGGGAGGCGCATTAAGCATAAGGCATTAAAAACAAAACGATAATGACCTCCTCGCTAATGCCGTGTTATTGCTCCTGCAGCTAAGCTGGGAAAGCTTGTGTGGGAGGACGCGCGCGAGATGCGGCGCCCAGATCAGTATTTACCATCCACAAAGGTTCAACAGCTCCAGCAGCAGCAGCAGAGCCACGCGCCCCAGCTGGGCTCGGAAACAGCTCCATCAGCTGCGGCTACGACCCGCCTTTGGGCTTTGTTTAATGAAATTGTATTGCATTAATTGTAGACTTTGGACCCACTTAAGGTGGCCGCGCACACCGAGGGAAAACAACATTGATCGAATGAACAGATTTACGTAAGATTATGAAGGAACAGAGGGACATATATAACATCATTGAATTCATTTCGTAAAGGACTCGATGGTTGAAGCAGTGGAACTGGGAGGGGGGAGAAAGTTCTAAATCTAGAATCAGTGATTCCTCCCTTGTTCGCCTCCCAGGCCTCCGCTGGGTTTCTCTTGGGTGACCTCTTCCAGTAGGGGAACTCAACAGGATCCTAGTCTTTGACCAATGTCTACAAGCAGCACCTCAGCTGACTTTCTGGGAGGGGAGAGTAAGTAGTTAAAGACCACGCCTAAACATTTAGTAGCAGATTCCCTATTTTTGCAAGTCCAACCCCTTTTATGCCTGAAATGTTGAGAGTTAATTACTTGCGTGACAAGGAAATGGAAGCAACAGGTTAGGTGGGATGGAATCTCCATGCCTTGCACTGTCTACATCTATCTAGGCTTGCCCAAATATTTGGAGTTCATTCCACTTCTTTTGGCAGTCCAAAAACTTTCATGATTAAAATGCTGAGCGGTAGTGAAATGTATGTTAGAGAATAGACATCAAAAGTTAGGTGAGATGAAATCCCCCTTCATTATACTGTTTACATCTGAGCATGCCCAAACATTTGGAAGTCATTCCACTTCTTCTGGAAATCCAAACACTTTCATGATTAAAATGTTCAGTGGTAGTGACTTGTATGGTAAAGAAATTGAAGTCAAAGGTCAGGTGAGATGAATCCCCCTGGCTTACAAGCCTAAAGTTTGACCATGCACAAATATGTGGGCACATTCACTTAGGCACAGTTACCATGCGTAAGCAAAACATGTCTGCACTGATTGCAGTTACACTAATATGCACTTTTCATTTACAGTAAAAGGGAAAAGGTTGGGTATTTGAAAAGTCAATCGAATCATCATTGTCCTCATCACTAGGGGAAGAGGCCCGTCTATCAGACAGGTGGCATGTTCAGAGTTTTGTTCACTCTTCGTCCTGCAGTCAAACCCTGACTAGCCTGGATATAGTAGGACCGCCTGCCCAACAGTTCTGAGGTAGCGTGTCAGACTGGCGAGGTAGGGAGCAAGATAAATGTGGCAAATGTGGTGTTGTCGTGTAAGCCTCATCTTGTTTTCAAAATTATTCTCACTGTACTCTCATTGAGAACCAGAAAGACAATTAGGTAGTCTGCCGCCATGTGCCACAGCACATCCCTTTGGGGGTGGGTAAGAAGGGTAAGAAAGGAAAGTTAGAGCCAGAAAGCTCTCTTCCCACCAGTCACCTAGGAGAGAGGTTAGATTCCACCTATACCTACCCAAGCTGTTTTTTTCCAGCCATTACCTGCCTAGATGAGAAATCTCAGTTCTAAGATTGCATGTACCTAGTACAGATAGTAAACACAATCAGGCTCATATTTCAGAGTTTTAAAATGTGCTGAATACTGTCTGACTTGATCTGCAACTGAACGCTGGGCCGTCCTCTACCCAAGTTTCTCCATGGAGAATCCTCTGTCTTATCTTTGTCACCTAAGACTGTTGAGTGGAGGTCTGGTTCAGCTCCGGTTACCGCTTCCAGCTAAGTGCACGCACTTCTTGATAAAATGTGCCTGTCTCTGCCAAACAAAATCACTGCATACACCAATCAGAGTCCGAAAGGGTCTACCGACAAAAGACAAATTAACCATCAGTGAATGACAGAGGGTTTCCTCAGCAGCAGTTAGTGGAGGAAGCTAGTAGAGCTAAGACGGAGGGCAAATATATACCTTAGTACACACCAGTTTCTAGTAGGGGCCACATGTTCATTTTGTTTCATGCCTCTGACAGCCAATATGCAAAAGTTGCTCCATAGCAAAGATATGATTTTCCTGTGGACTATGTTAGACTGAACAAGAAAATATGGCTGAAGCAGGTTACAGATGCACTAATGGGAGCAAATATAATGTATGTTTTCACATGGTGCTCAAGGTCCTGCAGCTTGAGTCCTTCGTTGACCCCAGTTGCAAACACCCACCACTCAAACAAGCTAGCTGCCCACCCCAAGTTGCAGCCATCAAGCTTGTGCAGTCTCCTTAGTAGTTGGTGGCTTTCTCTTGGGGCTTGTAGTTCCTTTGTTGTATGACTGCGGATTGTGGTCAGTCCTTTAGTGATTGGATGCATCTAAGCTCTAGATACCCATGATGCCCTAGTAACATTCCAGGATACCCTCAGGCTAAGGGGTCTCTGGGGAATGCTGTTGGGACTTCTCAGGGTCCAAAGACCTCACCTTTGTTGGAGTGGTGCAGTTCACAGTGGTGGTATCAATTTGTTTTGCCTCAGCTATTCACAGCTCCTCTCCTTCAAAGTAGCATAATCCTCATGCAACACCACCACCGATGCACTTGGCAGTCAGCTCTCTCCCATAAAGCAAGGTCCAGGTAGTACCTCCTGGCAGACTTGTCAAATTTTCCCTGGTTACTTGTCCCAAATACAGCAAGGGATGTTGGGATTTTGGCGCTATATGTAGCAATCCTGGAACTCAAAGAGATCCTTTTTTTAAATAATTTTATTTGTAAACCATAACAATTAGTCACATGGAGTCAGCAATGATTCATAATTACAGAGGGCAATACGGTACAGGTAGTGTAGTACTTAGAACTTCTAGCGGTCAATAAAATATATGCAAGGATACGCAAAGGTACAAAAGCGGGATTAAAGTAATTCTGTTGAGAGATCATTATATCCATCAATCATATCCAGACCATAGTATGCTTGCCAAGGACCCCAGATCTTAACAAACTTTATGGGACTGCCCCATGTCTTATATGTGACTTTCTCCGCTGTCATGTAGTGGTCTATCCCTAATTGCCATTCTTCTACGGTGGGTGGTTCAGGTGCATCCCCAGCACATGACCAGGTCTCTCTTTGCAACTGCCAAGCTCAAGTTTCAGAAGAAAAGCTGGGCTCTCGGAAGATCTACCTTTGTGGGAATGCCAAGGAGGACATACTTAGGATCGTCGTGAAGGGGCGCTAAGAGGATCTTAACCAGCTCCTCGATTATGTTGTTCCAATATACTGTAATGACTGGGCATTCCCATAATGAGTGGTAGAATGTGCCCTCTTGTTCCCTACATCGCAGGCAATGTGGTGTCTCAGCGCTTCCAATTTTCTGTATCGGGCCCGGTCGTACTAAACCCTGTGAAGGATCTTGTACTGTACTAAGCACAGCCTCGATCTAATCGCCACTTTCCTTGAATGCATCTAAGCTTCTTCCCAGTCCTTGTTATCTAATTCACCCAGGTCTCTTTCCCATTTCTCTCTCAGTTTCTTTAATGTGTCAGTCATGTTATTATTGATGGTCTTAAAGGTGTAGAAGACCGCGGTCCCCGGAATTTCTTCTCCCTACAATAATCTCCCTTCCATAGGGGCATATTCAGGGATATTAGTCTTGTCTATTCCCTCTGCATCCCATGCATGTTTCAGCTGCATATACTTATAGTATTGTGTATTATGAAGATGGTAATCTGGTCAAAGGGATCCAAATGGAATCAGCTTACCTTCTTCAAAAGGTCGCCCAACTTAGAAATCCCTATTGTGTCCCAGGGGTCAAAGCCTCTAAATTTACGCAGTTCTTTAAATCTTTTGCCCATCCACAGTGGGGTCTCCCTCCCGGGTGTACCATGTCTCCCACCCAAGTACCTCTGTGTCCTATTCCAGGCGGCAATGATTGTCTGAGTCACCGGCAAGAGTTTCTCAGATCCACCTCCACCGTACAAATAGCTTATATATGATTTTGAATCTAATTGGGCGCGTTTAAGTGAATAAGTGGGGTGGTTTCCTGGCATATGTTCCCAGTCATTGATAACCATTGACCGGGCAGCCCAATAGTACGCTCAGACATCTGGGAGAGAAATCCCTCCATCATATTGACTGAAAGAGATCCTTGATCTCTCTGAAGGTGTGGACTCAGAAAATAATTCTTGGCATGCTGGCTGTAACTTTCTGTTCCATCTTTGTACAAGAGTTACAGATGGCATCCGTCGAGTACATCTATTGAAAACATAGGGGTTTTAGACAAAACAATAAAAGGACTAATAAAGAAGCCATTGAGTAGTATGTTATAAAAGCCCTGGAGGAGGAACAGGTAGGTCCAGGCTGGAAGGAGAAAGCTGGAAACCCACAAATAATATGGATAAGCACACCCACAGTCCCAGGTCCTTTTCCGAAGTAAATTAAGTTACAGAGATCCTCAATCACCCACCAAGTGCAGTTCGAACAATAGGAAATGAAATGAAGGAGAACGCAAGAGTTCTCAGTAGAAGAAGTTATAGAGATCAGTCAGCAACTTGAATTGGGACATTAGATTGAAAGCTTTGTCAAAAGAGTTCAGAAAACTCTCCTAGGAATCTGTCTGTTGACTCCATTTGGAAATAAAGCCAAAGAAAAAATTATGATCTAGATAATAACTGCAGAAGAGCTAATCTTAGATTTGTTGGAATAGCACAAGATACTGAGAGGGAGACACCAGTGAGCAGCTTTATAGATTAACTTATCTGGAAATGAGTTCTTTTTCAGGTGACTGTGGTAAAGATTTGACAATAGCTAGAGCGCATCAAACCCCTTTCCAAAAATCAAAGCTCAGAGTGCAACCACGCACAATCGTTGTTTATTTTCACTATTACCACATTAAATAACTAATCCTAGAGAAAGCGAGGAGTTAGACCGTGCTCAATTATGTCTTTAACTTTTGTAACTTTTCAAATCTCTTATGAAACAGCTCAAAGGGGAAACGCAATGAGGAAACTCATCCTAGAATGGAAGCTGGCTGGAGGGCAAATCACAGTTTTTCCAGCAATGAAATGAATGTATCCTCTAGAAAGATGAATTCCAGATATTCAATGAGGTTCCATAGGTGCAGGCTTTCTTATCCCAAATTTGACAGAAGTCCAGATAATATAGAGGCACAATGTAGCTATGAGGCTCCTACCAAAGAGGGGGTTGGTTACGCATATGCTTACATTTCTGATTTGAAAAGTTTGGTTGTTAGGTAAAATTAAAACAAAGTTGAAACTAGGTTCGAACTTGATTTTGTGGATATAGTAGTATGACTAAAACGGAAGGGGAAAATATATATGTGCCAACTGACCCCCAACAGGAGGGATTCCGAAATACCAATAGGCTAGAAGTAAGCTTGATTACTTAGGTACGAGAGTCCTAGAAAGGCCTTCTTCTAATATTCAAATGCCATTTATGCATTCACCTAATATTGGGGAGAGGGTGAGGGTGTGAAGCAGGAATTGGGAGGTAGGTGATGTTATCATCAGAAGATAACTGCAAATGTTATCATCAGAAACTTTGCAGTTCTAAAAAAGTTATGCAATGTCCCTGACCCAGTTAAGCTTCTGTCAGTTACTATGGACTGCTTAAACAACAGACAACACAAAAGCCTTCATGACAATATATGTAGCTATGCTGATATAATTCTGCAAGAGACATATTGAACAGGTAATGGGCCTAGATACATAAAAAATATTGAGTGGACACAAGAGATTTTTGTCTCTCACGCAAGTGCTGCGATCCGAGGAGTTGCTTCTACCATAAGCGAACATAGCGGCAGTTATAATCCTGGGAGAAGATAATAATGCATTTGGAGGTGGAGTTACAGGAGTTTATGGTAGTCTCCGTCTATGGCCCACTATTAGATGAGCTGCGTCCACTAAATGATTGGATGCTAGGACTTGCCACAGTTCTAAAATGTTAAACTCATACTCACTCCTCTGGACAGGCTCTCGTATCTGGCTAAAAATAATAAAGATATCTATTATAGCAGGGGAGTCTCCTCCACTAAGGCGGAGGAGCGTCGCCCCACTGCTTTTAAGCAGTGTGAGGAAAGGAAAAATAAAATGATAATATCATTGTTATTATCATTTTATTATTTCGAGCTGCTTTGCAGGCGGGTGGGCTGCTCTCAGAGCAGGGCATTGGAGCTGTGGTTTGCCCACTCCACGTGCGCATGAATGCTTGGCTGGCTCTCTTGGACCGGCCAAGCATTCATGCACATACAGAAATTTGTGTACCAAAGCACTCAATGTTCATAAATCAGTATTGCTGTTGTCATGCACAATATTGCCGGAAATTTCTCAACTTCAGAAGACAGGAGTCACGGATTCGTTATAAATATTTGCATTGTGGTCCAAGATACAGCCGATACAGCCGACACGTGTTTCGTCACACAAGTGACTTCTTCAAGGCTAAATGATAAGGGTCTGTTGTCACAGTCCCGTGGGTCAACAGGTCTGGCAAGGGAGTCGTTCCTTGAAGTGAAGGTCTGGATCGATATGGCGACCCAGATCAGCAACGCGTGTTTCGATATTCCATAACATGCTGTGATCTAATGGTCCGTCTGTATATGGTCTGTATATGGTCACTCAGGTAGCAAAGTAACTGGTATCTAATTCCAAAGAGTTATCCGTAGAGATGCTGCATTGTCTTCTAAAAAAAATATTATGATGATCCCAAAATTTTCAAGGGAGATCATGTAGGTATAATTTCAGTAAAAACCTGTTTGGCCCTGAAGCTGTCTGTAATGTTCCCAGATATTGATTATAGTATTTCCTTCAAGGAACGCCTTGATAAGTCCCCTTATGCCTCCAATCACGAGGCCGTGTCCTAATATCTCGTCCAACAGCAAGTACTTGCAGTTGGACGAGATATTAGGACACGGCCTCGCGATATGGACAACAAACACACCTATTCTTATTTGGGTTAGGGGTTCTGAACCCCTGGCCGTATTTATTATGAAAACACAAACAAAGCACTGCAAAATTATACATGACCCTTCAAAGATTATACGCAGTGACCCATACAAAATTGTTTGCATTTGTTTGATGCCTAGCCTTAACAAAGAGGCTCATACATTGGAATTCCTAACCATATCTAGATTTGTTCCTGTGTATCCAGACATGAGTGAGATCATGACTGGTCCCAGCAGCGTCCTTTTTCCTAACACTACCTTCCCGAAGGAACCTGGGTGGGTCCCCCCCTTAGGGGAGGACCCTACCGGCCTTCCCCCCCTCCCGGGGTAAGGTTGTACAGGGTGCCCATCTGCCCGCCAGGATGCCTATTTTGAGCAAATCCTACACCCCTCATTATCCACCCAAGGTACCCCTGCTAGTGTGGCGCCAATTACGCCTGAGCAGGGGTTGGCCAGAAGGGCCTGTTGGCAGAGTACACTCCCACACCCCCGCAACCCTGCAAATTCTAGTTGTGCCCCGTGACACCGCTGTCATGTTTATCTAAGGGAAAAAGGATGCCATATAAATACCCGAACTGACCCACGATTCATTACCTCCCCTGCTACAGGCCAGCATAGTTGACCTACTATCTGACCTCCCCCCAAAAATGGACATGTCAATGTGGTAGATGAATTAACCATGCCAGTAGGTTTTCCAGAAAGATCTCATTTCCAAGTCTTGATAACTGGGCACAATCTCTCAAAAAGAAGCACTTCCCCTTGATGCAGCTGTGACGGATGGCCTGCAGCCTTGGTGACCTGAAAAACTTATCAACTTTCTTAATAATCCGTTTAACTGAATGGTTGAGTGCCCTGACCGACTCACCACCCCTCCATTGCAACCTCCGGATGATGTGTGACCATGCGATGACCGACTGAGGGAGATCTTTGCAATCCAGTCTATCTCAGTAACTAACAGTTCAAACAATTCCCTCCTGCTGATCAGCACCAAATCATTGCCACCAAGATGCACTATCACAGTCCTAGGGGGTGGATACCCCTTGAGTAGCACTGAGTCCAATGAAGGTCTCCCCAAGGAGCGAAACGCAGCCCTCCATGTCCATGAAATGACATGCAGTAACCCGCCTGGAGGGCACTGTTTGCAAAACCTCCTGCAACATAAACATTTTTAGCTCCCCTCACATAAGAATGACCCTGCACCAACACTTCTGTCATCTCTGCCACCTGCGTGTGCACAGGCATCATACAGAAATCCAGCTGCTGGCTCACATCTTCACACCTTCCACCTGTGTCCCCAGGAAAGAAAATGGGGTAGAGAAAAAATTGTGGTTAGATGCAGTCCTACAGCATGTGCAATCTAACGTAACACTTGTAGCTTTCAGAGGACCATCTGCCAATCCTCTGCACCGCGGAGCCCATGAACCCCATTTCTGCTGCAGCTGTGGCGGCCCCAATCCTAAAAGAGCGAGAACTGAACTCGGCAGGGTCAAAGCTTGCTGCCTGCAATGCCCCATCGAGTACCCTGGAGAACTGAAACCTCATCAAAGGCAATCCATCAGCATGCACCAACAGGGGCCTGTGAGCCACAAATGCTTCTTGGTTGCTCAAGAGACAACAGGAATTACCCAGGGCCCTATACAAGAGGATGTAGTTGCCCCTGCCCCCCTGGTCTGACTTGGAGCCAGAATAGTAATCGCCAGTGAATCTTCCAACAATTGCTCCTTTGCCAGCTGCAGCCCCCCTCCAAGTCCCTCTTATTCTTGGCCACCAGCACATCAACCCTAAAAGTCCCATAGAAAGCCAGAGTAAAGGCTGCCCTGAATAGGCAGACCTCCTCCAATGGCCTGCAGATGACCCCCAGGGCACCCGGGATGGCTGTCAGTTTGCCGGTATCGATGCAACACCTTGAGTCTGGCCTGTCCCTCTCTAGACGCTGCCACCCCTACAACCTTCTCTGCACAAGGAATGTTCTGGTCACATACGGGTGGCCAATCATTTTCGCAAGGAAGTGTATTGCTGCAGTGTGGCACATAGTGCATGCAACCGAGCGCCCTTGATTTCTTAGAGATCCCAGGAATGCCAGGATAGAAGAGGATAAAACCAGCCCCCGGCACCCCCACACGCAGGAAGCTGCAATACAGGCTGAATGCCCCCTCATTGGAACGCCTCGTCTTGGCCGCTCAACTGGCTACCACAAGGTCTAATAGGCTTGGGCACCAAGCTGCCACAGATGGTCTGGGAAAGGCGTCGCTAACTCCACTGCTTCTGGATGGTGAAACCTGAAAACCTTCATCTTGAAACGAGATAAAGCATCAGCGGCATTGTTCAACACACCCAGAACAAGCTTTGCCCTAAACAGCACATTAACTTTCAAGCACTGAAATACAGTTTTCTTTTATCAATCTGAGTATCATTTTACATTTTGCATTCAACCATTGTCATATTGTCTGACCAAAATATGACCGACTAGTTGCGGAACTGGTCTGGCCAAATGGACGGTGCCACCAGGATGGGCAAGAGTTCAAGAAAATCAATGTTGGAAACCAGCTC
This sequence comes from Calotriton arnoldi, assembly GCA_963921515.1. Lineage (NCBI taxonomy): Eukaryota > Metazoa > Chordata > Amphibia > Caudata > Salamandridae > Calotriton > Calotriton arnoldi. Next base: position 1,063,992 of record CAWUFW010004959.1, on the reverse strand, counting down.
AGACTCTACTGAGGTACTGGGCCATCGTTAGGCACACCAGGCCGGGCCCAAGGTGGCACCTAAATACTCGCTGCCCGCGGCATCCATGAACAGACTTAGCTCCTCACTACACCTGGCAGGGCCAGGCCACACCACTGTGCTATTGAAGTCCAGCAGGCATGCCTCCCAAATCCGCAATTCCTGCCGAACCTCACTTGACAACCTGGTATAGTGATGCTCTCCCACAGGCCGGACACTGTCTGGGCAATAGACCGCGAGAATGGGTGCCCCATGAGAATGACTCTTAAGTCAAAATTCAGCTGCCCCCCACCTTTTGCAACTGATGCAGTGTGACCTTCCTCACTCCGAAACATTTATGCAAGGCCTGGGCAAAGGAGGAAACCTTCTCCAAGGGGATCTGCGATACACCGGCCACAGAATCCAACTCGATCTCCAGAAAATCAATGACAGTTGAAGTCCCTACAGTCTTTACTTGCACCAGTGGTACTCCAAACTCCCTCATCAATACGCAGAAGTACTGCCTCGGTGCAGTCTTGCGACCCCGGTGGACCCAAGAAGAGGAAGTCGTCCAGATAGTGCAAGACCTGCTGATGGCCTGACCCCTCCTAAAGACCTATTCGAGGAACGAGCTGAACTTTTCAAAATAGGAGCAGGAGACCAAACAACCCATTGGTATGCATTTGTCAAAGTAAAATGACCCCTCACACTGAAAACCCAGTAAGTGGAAATCCTGGAGGTGCACGGGGAGCAAGCAGAAGGCTGACTCTATATCCGATTTTGCTAGGAGGGTCCCCGGTCCCAACTCTTGGAGCATCACAATTGCCTGATCCAGGGAAGCGTACTTGACAGAGCATAGAGCCCCATCAATAGCCTCATTCACAGACTGACCCCTGGGAGCAGATAAGTTGTGTATCAATCTGAACTCCCCAGAGTCCTTCTTGGGGACCACTCCCCGGGGGTAGCAGACGAAACCCTCTAGGGGGACTGAATTGAAAGGAACGGCTACTCTCCCCAGACTCACTTCCTTGGTAATCTTTGCCCGAGCAACCCCATGATTGGACCTCAGCTACTGCTGGTTCCTGCAGTAAGAGACCCCCACAAACCCCCCTGCTGGAATCTGGAAACCTTCCCTAAAACCCTCATACAAGACCTGGGCTGCCGCGGGATGGCTGTTCACATTAAGTCATGGGACAATTGCCATCCAGTTGACCGGGAAGGGGGCTCTGACTAAGAGGGGGTGATCAGTCTTGCTTCTTGCCCCTCTATCCTTGGACTTTCTGGAACACTTCGACTCTTGGTGGGAGGGTAAGCCACAGAATGAGCAACAAGGCTTGAATTTGCAAGTTCCTGGGGGCCTGGAACAGCAACGCTTGTCAAAGTCCCAACATGAACCCTTCCCCCCTCAGGGCTGCTAGAGGCCCCCAGGCCCGCACAAAAGAGCTGACTGGGGGTAGGATCTGTGCATTGAGGTTGCTTGTGCTGTATCCACAAAATTACATCAACCTGATCCCACTCCAAACTAGGGCTTGTGGCCTTAACCCTCCTGAACTTCTTGTCATACTACTTCCAGGTCACCATACTCATGATGCGCTTACGCTATTCTGTTCTAGTATCACGCAAGCTTGGCGCCCAGATTAATAAAATGCTCAGCCAAAATAGATTGAAAACCCTTTCACCCAATTCACCAATGTTTCCACAACCCTCTTTTTGTAGGGCCAGTGGCCACACTCTTTGCAGTGCTTCGACTCTTTCCTTTCAGGCTTATCCAGATCAAAAATATCCACGTACACCCCTTTACAACATGCTCACCTAGTTGGCCATGCCCCAACTGCACTTCACCCAAACCAACACTCGGTAAAGGAGTTGCAGTACCTGAAATTGCGGGATACAGGGCGAGTGGGGCCATCGCTGCCGCACCGCCTGGCGCACTGTCCAGCACCATCGTGCCTGGGGCTGAAGGTCCTTGCCCCACCGTCTGGGGGGCCACACTAACCCCCGCTGCAGGAGCGACCCCGGAAAGCCCCACCTGACTCCCTTCTGAGGCCCCTGAGGTAACTGGGGACACCCCACTACCGCTAACCACTCCCGTTGCCAGAGCAGCCGTTTCTGGTGCCCCTTTGCTCACTGAACCATCAAGGTGCTCCACCAATTGCCTGGTTCTCTCCAAATTATCACCAAAACCGGCAAGAGCCCTGCCTAGTGAGGGGGCAGAAAACATCTCCACCTTGGAGAGCCAAGGCAAAACACTGGCCAAATTGGCCATTAGATCCGGCTGGCAAGGGCCCACTCCAGGTGTAACCCTAATCGCCATACAACTATTGTCATTCTGCACAATACCACCACCAACTGCAGGTTGCATTATGGCAGACACACTACCCTGAGACAGCACCGGGCCCAGGGTGTTCATCACAGAGGGCAACCCCACAGGCTCTTCTACAGCTGGTGCCCCATCTTCCTGCCCGGGATCAGCCGACGACCGTACCCTGGGATCCACCCCAAGAGGCCCAGCCAAACCTTTCTGCGTACCCTGACCCCTGGCTCTCCTCGGGACCAGGGGGAATGCAGCCTTGGGGGCCACCCCTGCATGCCTAGGCTTCTCAACTGGTGCCTCAGGCCCCTCCTGCTACTCCGCTGGAGGCCTCTCTCTCATAGAAGCTTAAGTCTTGTCCATCAAACACATCGAAACCTCTAAAAGCACCTCCATATGTGAATGCTTGGAGCCCTTCTGCACACCACCAAGCATTTTTTGCAGCACAGCAAAATAGGGGGTGACTGACCTAAAAAGACCAGGCAACAATCACCAACCAAATATTTAAATGAACTAAATTGGTGGAAACGCAGCCTCCAATGAACAACTACCAACCCTTCTGGTGACTCAACCAATCCTACTAACAGCCAGGACTGGAGCTGTTCTTACAGCAATTGCTGTCAAGTAAAGAAAAACCAGGAAAAGAAAGGCACTACCTATGAGCCTGCCCCTCAACACCAATGAGGTTGCTAGGCTTAAAATGACCCTCCCCTTGGCCTTTGCGGCATGACAATGCTGCTCAGAATACCTAAGGAACAAGAGATTAGAGCAGAGAAATGACAACTGCACCACCCAGGCTTTACCCTCAACCTCCACAGCGAGAGCCTGAGACCATACCCACTAGGCCACAGTAACTCTCTCAAAAAGGGAAGGAATCCAACAAAAACACCAAAACAACAAATAAAAACAACAAGGAACTGTTGGAACTGGCACGTTCTGGTTGGCTGAGGCGGTGCCCTAGCCAGGCAGAACCTACCATTTCCATCAGGGGTGGGTGATTACACTCACTGTAAAACCTGCACTCACCCTTTAGTAGCTTGGCACTGAGCAGTCAGGCTTATCACAGAGGCAATGTGTAAATACCCAAGAAACAAGAGATTAGAGCAGAAAAATGACAACTGCTGCACCCAGGTTTGACCCTCAACCCCCACAGTGAGAACCTGAGACCCTACCCAATAGGCCACAGTAACTCTCTCAAAACGGGAAGGTATCCAACAAAACTACCAAAACAACAACCAAAAACAACAAGAAACTGTTGGAACTGTCACTTTCTGGTTGGCTGAGGCGGTGCCCTAGCCAGGCAGAACCTACCACTCCCGTCAGGGGTGGGTGATTACACTCACTGTGTAACCTGCACTCACCCTTTGGTAGCTTGGAACTGAGCAGTCAGGCTTATCAGAGAGGCAATGTGTAAAGTATTGGCACAACACTCTCACACATTAAATACAATGAGCGTTACAAAAGAGACTTCACGCGTGCTGTATGTAAATAAGGATTGTATTTCAACACACACATTAATTTACACAACATGAACACCATGTATTTCTGGGCATCAATCACATTTGAAAATAGTACTAGCAGTACTATGCCCAATGGTGGTAAAAGGACATCAGTAGTATGCACACTTGGGAAAGATCCTACTTTACACCCAGCACCCTTTTGCAGTGCAATACGTTGTCAGAACTAGGCCCACCCTGGCAATTATTACAATTCAATACCACACAGTTATATGGTGCACCCCAAATCACAACAATATCAAAAACGTGTACAGACAGATAATTACACTTTTAAACAACACTGTGGGCCAAGGCTGCATGGGTAAAAAACAATCTCAAGCGTAGTATTCTTTTTGGCAAAGAATTAACCTGTAAAGCAACACCGCCTTGCGTGTAATTAATATTAGGCGGTCCTCATGCAGTCACTCCCACACACTCACTCAGCACTGCTACCCGGTGCAATGGATATCAGGCAGGTGCGTATGGAGTGCACACACACACACACACGTGTACTCCGCACTGTAATGTGGTGAAACTGATAGCCGACAGGTCAATGGATAATACAAATGTGGACCCTATGGCCCAAGCCCTCCTCCACTTTTCATCTAATCCCGATTACCCTTCGCCCATGGGTTGGAGATAAAAAACCCTCCCCCTGATCCAAGGCCGATTGCCGCAGGAGTCAAATTTATTCGGGGTCCCAGGAAAGGAGGTGGGGGTAGGTAGCAGGGCTAATTAGGCAGCAGTCGACAAATGGGGGTTTGGCCACCACTCGGGAAGTTCACCCATGGTATGTGGAGCAGACGCGTGCTAAGGGCGATAGTCGTTCAAAGGGTTCCACAATTGGCCTTCCAGTACCAGCCCAGTTCTGTGAAGCATGGTGGGGGTCACGCAGTCTTTTGACCCGCTTCCAAATGCTCTCGGTAGCGTTCCTCAGCCCAGTCAATTACTCTCACCACCCAGGCCCGATCCAGGCAATACTACCTGGCAATACGAAGTTGTCGTGGCCCGGTGAGGACAGGGCTGTTGATCTACCGCACTAAGGGCACAAAAGGAACCCTTGATGAATAGGGGGTGAAGCAGGGGAGGCTCTCGGAAGACAGAGTCAATCTGTCAGACACACGTCAATCAAATTAGCATACAGGCACTCTGGGCACAACGAAACATGAATCCGCTCCTTTGCACCTCCCTGAAAATGAGGCACAACTTCTGGTATGCGTAGATACGAGTCAGTTCCACTCACACGCAGTGAGGAGTCACATCCTCAGTACCACCCTGGAAATGAGGCACAACGTCTGGTGTGCGTTGATCTGAGTCACACCAGACTGTTCCGGTCACACACAATGAAGAGTTGTAAATTCCTTACCTACCAGGAAATGAGGCACCAGTTCTGGTGAGCATTGATACAGGTCTCACCAGACGCGATCTTTTACACACAATAAAGAGTTTTAAATTACGTACCTCCCTGGAAACAAGCCACAATGCCTGGTTCGCATTGATACAGGTCACACAAGACAATTCCGGTCACACACAAAGGCGCAAGTTCAGCAGTGCCACATGAGGTAGAATGAGGCAATACCATAGGTACGCCCTCCTTCTGAGGGTCCTAACCTGTGAATCGGACACAGCAGGCAATGAGCATGCAGTCGGCGTGTCGCACGAGAGAGATGTGGCGCGATCGACGAAGCGGGCCATGTTGGATCCCGAAACCAGTGAATCCACTCACCACCAACAAGACGCTTATGCGTGTTGAGGCCCCCGCAGTGAAGGAGCCGCATACCTTAGATGCGGGCAGTACTTTTGGGGCTACGCACAAGGCAATCTGGTATCCAGGCACAACACTTAGTTCCACGCTCACGCCGCACTACCAGTTGGGGTCCAGCAGATGATGTAGGCACTTAAGAGGGCACCGCTCTCCAGGTGTCACACGTGGATGGTGTGGGTCCTTCATGGGAGGTCTTTAATGCCCATGAGACCTCCACAAGAGAACAGGGAGCAAGCCAACAATCCCTTGGAGAGTACACTTCAGGTTGCAACACAGCAGCAGGTAGTCAGCTCGAGCCAGTCACTATTCAGGAAGGGTGCACGTCCCGTCCAATGGCAGTAATCCTCCTTATGTACAACAGATTCCTTTGGCAGTGTGCACCACGCGGTTTCAGGATGTCCCCACAAGTGTGTTTCTGCATTGCTGAAGTATGGCACCAGTAGTTATACTATAGTGAGCCTTTGAACTTGGGGGTGGTTCAGAGGGTTTCGCTTTGAACCACAGATGTCTCCCCAATTTTCAGTCCTGTCTGCCATGAGGCTGTGGAATGAAGATCTTAATCTTTAGGGTGGCCATGATCTGGCTTCCCAGAGGTCAAGTGTCAAAACCTCTCGCTCCAATCTATCCTGCCAAGTCCTCAAATGGCAGAGGTCTGCATTCCAGTTGCCTGCACAATGTTTATAGCTGCACTGGGGAATGCACAGATGTGCTCCCCCAGCCTCCAGTGTGGACTGGAGTCAAGCTAAAAGGCACATAAAGAGTTTTAGGGCAGATAAATGCCCACTTTCTAGAAGTGGCATTTCTAAGCTATTAATGCCAAATTCGACTTTACCACAGGAGAGGGTTTGTCATTGTCAATTCAATGATAGAAAACATTATAAGGTTGCTCCACTGCAAGCCACTATTGCAGCTTGAAGTAATTTTAACCATTCCCCCATTTTAACCTATGGGAAGAAAAAACCTCATCGGTAGTGAAAACACACATGAGTATTCTTCACTACCTGGGCAGGAAACACATATGTGTACCTGCCCTGCCTTTCACCTACCACTTGCTTCACCCCTCAAGACTTATCCAAGGGGTGCTCTAGTGGTAGTGAAAGGTCCCCTCAGGATTGGCCAGTGGTTTAGAATGGCTAACCTGAGCATAAGTGTGACTGCACGCACACAGGCTTGCAATTGCAGGCTTGAGACATGTTTTAAAAACATCATACGTGCAAGTGCGCACACACAGGCCTGCAATGGCAGGCTTGTGACATGGTTAAAAACATCAGGTAAGCACCAATTCCTAACATGTTTAGGAAGGGTGCATGCACTTTCATAGTGCATTTACAATGGGAAAGTTCACAGAGCCCTAAGGCCACTAAAAGAGAATCAGCAAAACCCTGGTATTGTCCCATGGGAAGAGTCGACCTCCGAGGAAGGGAAAACCCACAGGGGGGTTCCAGCCACGGCCGATGCAGGTAAGAGCGGTGGGGCGGGATAGGAGGGAGTCGACAGACAACAACGAGGGAAAATACAATGTAAAATAAAGAAAACCACTTACCTTGCACTCGTCGCATGGCCGACTCGGCAATTCTGCGGGCGCAAGGTAAGTGGTTTTCTTTTTTTTAAATTTTATTTTCCCTCGTCGTCGTCTGTTGACTTTCCCCCACCCCGTCCCCTGTCTTCTCTGCACTGGCAACGGCTGGGGGATTCTTTTCTACCTGGGTTAGGAACACCTAGGTGTACCTGGCCTGCCTGTCATCTACCACTTGCTCCGCCCCTCAGCTCTTACCCTAGGGGTGCTCCATTGGTAGTGGAAGACCCACTCAGAGTTGGCTAACGAGTTAGAAATGCCAACCTGAGCAAAAGCGCAACTGCAAACCCACAGGCCTGCAATGGCAGGGTTGATACATGTTTGAAAGGCTATTCGGGTGGGTGGCATAATCAGTGCTGCGACGCACTACAGTGGGAAAGCGCCCAGAGTCCTAAGGCCACAAAAACAGAATCAGCAAAAGCCAGGAGGAAAAAAGCAAAACGCAGAAGGCCATGTCCACCAGGAAACGTGCCCCCTGCAAAAATGATCCCTTTTCACCGCAGAAGACTACGGTCACCTGCCGGAGTCGCCACCATGTGCATGTACGCATGGGTCATGCAAGAATACGTCTCAATACTGTTGCAGCCCCCAGCCAGGAGCCGGCCGTGCTGCTATGATGCCTGTAATGCTGAGTGCAGAGAGGGTTTACGATACCTGGAATGCAGGGCACGGAGCGGGCGTGCTGGCGAAGGAGGCCTGCAGGGGAGATAAAAGCAGAGAGAAAAAAATCCAAAGAAAATCCTTGCATCAGGGAAAGTGGTCAGCGTTCTTCTGGCGAGGCGATGAGCAGGATCCAGAGACCCACTCACCGCCTGGCAGCCCATTTATGGGCGGGGACTGGTGCAAAATTCTCAACTGCCAACCCGGAAGCGCTTGAAATGCTTCCAGAGCTGAACACCGCAATGGCCCAATCGCCATTACTGCAGGGTGGCCCACCCCCAATCTTCCAGGCCCAGTGAGACTGCCATACATACGACGCCTCCGAGCTGGGGGAGACTTTGGCATATGTCATGGTTGCAGTGTTTCAGTGATGTAATGTGGCATTACCGCATTTCAGCAGTGTTAATATCATTAGTTCAATTATCCAGTTATCATATCTTTATTTTATTTTTGAGACACTCTAAATAAGGGCGGGGGTGTTTTAGTAAAGGGGAAGTGATCAGAGAGATGCTGAGGCAAGTTGCCTTCACAGCTATGTTATTTTTTCTCTCACCATAAACACAACCTTAATCTAGGAAATATTGGTGATTATTCAGAACTCCATAGCAGTGAAAAAGTGTGGTGTATCTTAAATAAACATACCGTGAGCAAGACTGTATTTAATACCCCTCTTCTACATTGTATATTGTCCCCATGTGGTAAAAAGGCATCACCATGTTAGGAGGCCTCCAGTTTTGTTTGTCAATGGTATCATCAGTTGACAATTCTCAACCCAAGTTAAATACTCCATTGGCAGAAGGTTAAGTCGTTCATTGTCACGGTACCTAACCGTATAGTTAAATGGGCAAGCACCAGTCCTACTGAATATTTTATTATCCCCAAATAGAGAGACAAGATGGCAAAGAAGCCAGGCTAATGGAACGCCAAAGGCCAACATATCAAATGGGACACCGAGAAGCCTGAAGAAAGGTGGGGTCACCTGGCTGCTTTCACAGGTCAAATGGTCAGTGATTCAGTCCTGGAAGGAACAACATTTAGCACAACCGGGTACTGGGGATTTCACTCTCACTTCCAAATCAGAGTGCCTGCTCCATGTGCAACAATATGTTGACTTTTCCTGCAATGACACCTAAAATGTGATTACATTTCTTGGGATTCACAATAAAGAACACTGTAGTAAAATTTAAACAACAGAAAACCAACCTCAATAGCACAACATTTTCGTAAGTTTGTGTTCTTAAGTGTGTGTTCATGTATCGTTGAAGGTGGTCCATGATGTGTGAATTCACAAGACTGGATTCGTGCGCATAACATTGAGGGGCATATTCTCAAGGAACGATCGCCGAGTTAACGGCACTTTATCTCAGCCAAAGTCGTGATAAATTCATCGCCCCATTCACAAGCTGGTGCAAACAGCTGATATCACCAGTTAACCTGCGATAGCAGCCGCAAAAAACATCGCCACACATGACCCCAGCAACTAACGCTAATGATATGCAGAGTAGGCGTTCCCGTGCAAAAATCTGCGACAACACCACAACGCAACATTCTCAATGACCAGCCAGATCGGTGATAAGATCACAAAACATGTGATAAGGCGCGTTAGCAGCAGGAAATTAACACCTGCTCTGACCTGGTGCAAAGTCGGACGACAACCTGCACCAGAAAAGGGAGCCCAGCCCACAGCCACACCTGAAGAACAACAGATGCCATGGAGCTACTCATCATGCAGCTCGGAGCCCCAACAGGGCCACAACACCCACCGCCACCACACCCAGGTCCGCCACACCCCCACGGACCCCACCTCCCCCCCGGACCACCACGGAGGCAGCGCAGACAAAGACAGCGGACCTTCATGAAACGCACCAGCCTCAAAGACTTGACACCAGAGAATGTCATTGCCCACTAAAGACTCAAAAGGTCAACCATCCTCCGCCTCCTGACCATCATTGCCCACAGGCTGACGGTATCAACACAGTGGACAACCAACATCCCACCTCAGACAAAGCTGCTGGCCGTGCTGCACCTGTTGGCCTCTGGGACATTCCAACCAACAACTGCCAGAGTCAAAGGAGTCTCACAGCCAGCCCTATATAAGTTCCTCACACCTGTCCTGGATGCCATCACCAGCTTCGTACCCCAGTACCTATACTTCCCCCACACTGCGCAGGAACAACTGGACACCAAGCAAGGCTTCTACGCCATAGCTGGCTTCCCGCACGTGTTGGGGGCAATTGACTGCACACATGTCCTACTTGTGCCCCCTGCCGACACTGCACACAATTACCGCAACAGAAATCACACACATTCCCTAAATGTGCAGGTAATAGTCGACCACCAGGGACTCTTCACCAATGTCGTCACAAACTACCCAGGCAGTGTGCATGATTCATACATCTTCCGACAGTCCATCATCAACCAGCGCTTCCAGGATGGCACCTACGGAAATGCAGTGCTCGTTGGTAAGTACCAAATGAACAGACCACACACCTCAAATCCACAATCATGCAACTCACAACCCTGGGAATGCACACGTTACAAACACACATACAACATGCCCACCCACCAGACACGACTGCACAACGTACTGCGGAAACCAGGGCTAGCCATGTACATGAGTCATCACCGGCATGGCACCTCAGCCACACAATAGCAGTATGCGGGGAGAGGTGGGAAGCAGGCATGTGCGAAGGAGGCAAGTGACCCATGAATGAGAATGCACACAATGCCAAGTGTGGCGTGGAAGTGCTGGACAGACTGCAGTATTCAGACCACAGACATATCCATGTCGACATATACTGCTGGTGGTGGTAGTGTTGTGGACTGTGGATGCAACCATGTCACCCCAGCCAGTGGGGAAGGTCTCGGAAATGTAGCCTGTGACATCCCCCCCTGCAAGCGTGTGCGGAGTGGGCTGGCCCGGTGTACGCCAGGCCAGCGTAGGGGTGTGAATAAAAAGCACGTAGCTCTGGGCATGGTTCTCTTCCGGAATGCCCAACGTGTCTGCCAGGGCGGCGCCTCCCACCCCGCCACGAGGCCGACGCCATCGCCGAGAGCGGTGTGGCCGCGATCCTGTGTGTCCGCCGCAGCCTAGGCCGCTGGACCCCGAACCAGTCCCGCCCGGCCGTGCGCATCCAGGCCTCACTGCTCACCTGCCGACACCGGCGTGTCCCCAAGAGGGCCCACCACGTGCCTGCGCTCGCACCAAGCCAGAGGCCCTCGAGCTTGGCAGCCTCCTCAGACCACCACGGCCTCCGCGGGCAAGGCTCGCAGTACTCTTCTGTCGTTGACGTACTCCACTGGCCCACACAGCGGACAAGTAGGCCACACATTTGGAACTGAGTCTTGATTACACAATGGCAGAGTACACATGTTAATGCAGAGTCTAAATCAGTATACACCCTTCGCGGTGGTGCCACCAACTCTGTGCATAGCATTCCGACCACACGTGTCTGTGGGCCCTTGCTGAGCGCTGCCTCCGGCCTCCACTGCGGTCGAGTAGGACACACAATTGGAACTGGGTCTGGATTTGTCAATTGCAGTCTTCATGTCATTGTACAGGCTTCATCGCAGACTGCATCCCCTTCCGGCTCTGGAGCCACTATCTCTGTGCCACGGGAGTCATGGAAACTCTCTGGTGGAACTCTGGTGGCGTCAGAGTCTATGGCCTGGGGGTTGTCTCCATCATCATGTAGCTGATACTGACATCGTGGGAAAAAGAAGACTGCAGCATTCAACTCCTCCATATTGCCTGTTCCTGCTTGCTTCTGCCCTCTGCATCATGCCCTGGATGGACACCTTCCACTGTCCCCCGTAACACTCTGCGACACTCTCCTTGGACATCAATGTGCCCCCGCTCAGCTCACCTGGCCCTACCTCAGTGCATCGCAAGTCACCGTCCAGTGGCGGTGTGCCTGTGCCGGCCGCTGTGCATCCGGGGCCACCAACTCTGTGCAGCTCAAGTCCTGGAACCTTGCTGTTTGTACTTTGAACTTCTGATTGTCTGATCACTGTTGTAGTTGTTGCCAGCACCAACCAACCCCTGAGGGGTTGCGTACACTACCCAACTCCCATCCAGCACAGGCGTCACTGGACGTGTGGCCCTGGCAATAAAAGGTGCCGGGCGCACGTGCCCGTAGCCAGTTCCACGGATAATCTCAGTGTGTCCGTGTGTCATTATGTATGCATGTGGGCCCCGGGCCATACCACATTACGTTGTGCCATGTACAGCGGGCGCAACCTAGTCACCTCAGGCAGTGGGGTAGACCTGGGACATGTGGCTGTGTCAGACCCCCCTGTGAGCGTGAGGGAATGGACCTGCGTACGGCAGTACAGCGTAGGGGTGTGGTCATTCCACAGGTGGCTCTGGGCGTGGTTAAGTTTAGGCCTTGCCAGGGAAGTAACTAATGCTTGTGTCTCAGGTGTAGTGTCGGCGCCACACGACACGCAAAATTCAATGGTGCCATGTAGCATGCGCCCGGATTACGGGCTCGGCCGAGGGGTAGATGAGGGTGCGCAGGCCCGCTGGGGGTCAGGGATCAGCCATGCCAACTGTTCTGTGTGTCACTATTTCCGCAGCATAAGGCAAAGGTCTACCCTCGGCCGCATGGCGAGTTCAGCCAGGCATGAACTCTACTTCTGTGTCTGCCCTGTCTTTACCATTGCCCTACACACACGTGTCCATCCACCTTCAGCGCAGGACATCACTGTGTCATCGTCAGGCTTATGGACATGTGCAGACAGGCATGACAATAGTGTGCCGTAGAGGTGCAATTGATGCAACCGCGCTGCGCACTCTGGTGAATATTCTCGGGGGGAGGGAGAAGCGGCATTGAGGCTACGTAATCCACATTGATGCCGCTTATTTGCAACAAGCAGTACATGTCATGCAGGAATCACAAAGTCACACATATCACACACCAATGAACTAGTGAGCCTGCCAACACATCATGCCGAACCAACTATTGACTCATGTCTCTCTGCACTGTCACAGGTGACCAAGGATATGCACTCTGCGCTTGGATGATGGCACTCCTCCGAGCCCCGAACACACAGGCCCAGAGGCAGTACAATGCGGCCCACAAACGCACCAGGGGCATCCTGGAACGCACATTTGACGTGTTGAAGTCACGTTTCAGGTGCCTGGATGTCACAGGTGGAAGGCTACTGTACAGCCCAGACATTGTGTGCAAGATGATCGTTGCATATTATGTGTTGCACAACATATGTGTACGCAGCAGGGCACCATGGATACATGTGCCAGATGCACCGGACGATGATGGGGATGAGGCAGGTGGACCACAGCCCACTGCAGCCGCAGCAGGAATAGCCCGTAGGAACACCATCATTGACAATTTCTTCACATGAGCACGTCACATTGTGGCAGTCCTTGGCAGTATTGGGACAGTACATAAGGACCACAGGCAAGGCATGTGCAAATAAATGCATTTGGAGAACACTATCCCTGAGTGCATGTCTCTCATCTGTACAGGCACATCACACAGACACGTGTGAGTGCGACATGTATTGCTGACATTTTTGTGATTTGTTCATGTGTGGTGGGTGTGTCACCTCTGTGCAGAGAGGCTGTTTAGAGTGTCACGTGTTCGAACTGCCAGTTCTGTGTGTCGCAGTTAGTAGGGAATGCCACTCTTCTGCGTTTCACATGGGTCCAGATTCATTCCATTTTGGCTGCCATTTGTGTCCTGCAGGTGACAACAGGGCTCCTTTTGGGCTCAGATATGTACCACCATGATGCTGGGATGCCCCCTGTGACTCAGGACCCCCAACATGGGCAACATGTACGTAAGCGGGAGTGCCTGCCCCTACATTCGTCCACGCTCTCGTGATTTGTTGGTCATGGTCATGACACGTCTGTGTGCAGGAGGGGTTGCTTGTCCCTCTGCAATGTGAGGGGGAGATGCCGTTTCACTGTGTGTTACATGCATGTTTCAGCATTTGCGCAGTTTACATGCAGGCTGCATGTTAATGTACATTGTGACTGTGGGGAGATACCTATTTGATGCGGGACGATGCTCATTTGTTCTACGTCACGGATGTGGGGATGTGCTCGTACATTGTCATCTCACCGTTTTTTTACTCTGCTTTTATTGTGCATTTAAACGACGGACGCATGGGTGTTGCAGGCCTCTCACTGGTTATCGCAGATTTTTGTATCGCGATTGGCTTCATCGCTACTATTTTCGCGTTCGTGTTTCGCGTTTTTTCTGCGTTGCGTTAGTTTTAACGCGTTCATTTGACACGTTATCTTGTGTCTATCGTATGGTGCCGCCATGTTGTGAATACCATGTTAACACGGAGTTGTTTTCCCGCGATGGACTGCGATGTGAAGGGTTGCGTTAAGCTACACTTGCTGTAGTTATCACACGTTCTTGTGAATATGGCCCTGAATGTTTTAAGCATTCGATTTTGAGATTACCAAGACACAGAAATGGTCCTGCTCTCCTCGTATTGGCAAAATTGAGAAGAGTTTGCCTGTAGGCTTGACTTCCTTCAATCTACCACTGTCAACAACACACCTATTTTTGGCATCAAATAATGATTTAGGATTATGTAACACTTGATCCTGTGTTATATACATCTCTGTTTGAGGGCAGTATAATTGTTGTAGAAGACAGCTCCATAAAGGGGTCATCTACTACCTGCTACAGGCGCAGAACAAGTGCCCAGTGCGTAGCGCCACTCTCTCTCGTCTGAACTGTCCCATTTTACCACCTCTTTCTTTGTAGTTACATTTAAATGTGGACCTTATTTGTCTGGCTACTAGCCATTCGGACTTTGGGGCCGATTCCGATCTCGGCCGGTAGGGCACCGAATCGGATTCGGCTTAACCGGATCCGATTCGGAGCCCTCTTTCCCGACCGAATCGTACGCGGGTCCGGCCGAGCGAGTACGATGCAAGCACCCGCGAAATCGCCGACCGACTCGAACGCGGCTACAACACGCTCTGACCGACTCGCATGGACACGACTCGCACCACGCTATGGAGACGTTTCCCGGCCGGGTAAGTACGATGCGCGCCGCGAGCAGCCCGATCGACTCGCGCCGTCCGGCTCGAAAAAGCTGTCGGACCAGGACTTTGGGGGTCCGCGTCGGACCCCCCTGTATGCGTAGGCGCGCGAGTCGCACACAGGGGGGACCCATGAGTCCCCCCTACCTGTGCATGTACGCCACGATGCGCATGGACGCGTACACGCTGTAGGGGGCGCCCTTGACCGCCTCGCACCCATTGAGTCAATGGGAGCCCGCGTACGCGTTGTACGACAGGCTCCCATTGACTCCAATGGGAGTCCGACCGACTCGAGTCCGATAGCATGCGTGCGCATCGTACTCGTTCGGTCGGACTGCCAGAGTCCGATTCGGTCGGAATTCTCTCCGGGTCCGGCTCGGTCGGAGAGATTTCCGGCCGGAATCGGAATCGGCCCCTTTGTGTTTTGGTCTTAAGATGCCAGAGACATTTTAAGGCATGGGTAAAGTGGGCAATTGTATTGGGTCCCCACCTTCTGAGCGGCCCCATGGGAAAGTGAAGTTTCTCTCTATTTGACCTCTGCCTAATCTATCTCGTTATTTAAGCTTCTCTGCCTATCTTCTGACTCTCTCTCTCTCTTTCCCCCTCTCTATTTCTTTTCTCTCTCTCTTGTCTCTCGCTCTTTCTTCTCTCTTCCCAGTGCCATCTTAAGGATTTTTGGGATCTCAAGTAAGACATACTTCAACAAATTGGCATGTTATGGGCTTGAAATAGCAGGAAATAGGTAAGAAAATTCAAAGTTTTTCAAAACAAGGGCCTCAAAGTAAGTATTGCGATTGGCCGCCAAAATCCTTAAGAGGACACGGTAGAGCACAGAAGTCTCTCCTCCACTCACACCATACTTTTCGCCATTGCTTTTTCCCCCATTCCTGCTGTCCTTTTTTTGTTGCAGACAGTTTCTATCTGCATTTTTAAAGAGAGTTTTGTGCCAGCTTCTCTTGCATGTACGCACGTCATTTGCATTTTTGTTATATAGTCTGCTTTTCATGCATTTCCTTTTTACAGGGAAGTCAGAATGTGATGATGCTATACAGCAGGTAGTCTTCCCACATGTTTCCATTTTAGTATGCAGCCATGGATCACTGCACAAATACGGGTTCATCCCCCCACCCCTCCCCTGTCCCTTTGTCCATACTGTCATGCAACTCTCTTAAAATATGAAGTATGAGGTATTTACAATATTGGTGAACTGTATTCTGAACTGTCAGTAATGTATTTGATAATATTCTTATTACATGATGATATGACTACACTCATGTTATACTAGTTATGTCCCCATTTGAATTGCCTACCGTCTATGACTAATATAAAAAATAACGCAACATCAAAAGATGAGCATTGAAATATTTAAAGTAGCGAGTATGGAGAACTTCCAAATAGCCACTCATACAATATTGCACACTGTGGATAACTTTGAGCCTGATACCACAGTAATATTTGGCTCTGGCCAAATGTATTCCCCACAGGAACTGTGGCACATGGCTCTTGCATCATCTCAAACACATCTTTCCTACATTTCTCTCTTCCTGCTACTCATAAGAGGCTCTTCCCTGTCTGAGGTCCTGCTTACTTACCACCTGGATAACCTCTCGGGTGATTAGTGCGCTATACAAATCAATATAACATAACAAGAATTATTGAATTGCACTTTCAACAACATCTTTTTGTGACCCTGTCCATTCAACATCAGCTTGCTTTACCTTCTCTTTTTCCTTTTTAACAGCTTTAAATAATATGGTAGCAAACCGTGGAAAACAGCCCTACAATTCCAAAATGATGGTCAGGCAAACCACCTGCATTTGCGTCAAGAGAAGGGTCGCGCGTGTTCCTGAAAGCTAATGTACGATGTACAGCTTAATAATGGTCATTATGAACTCCAATAAACACAATTTAAGGAAAAGCTTTTAAAGAAAACAGCTGAAAGGAAATGGAGACAGCGGTGCAATATGGCAGAGTGACCTAAGCTGATGAGCCCAACTTGAGGCTACTTGTTTTCATTTTATTGAGCCATTTCTGATTTATTAAACACTCTTCCGATAAAAATGGCAGAAGAGTGCAGTATTTGTACAGTTAAAGTAAAACTAAACTCGCAGTTAGGTGACATTCAGTGCCTCTTTTAGAGGGGGGCGTTAACTTGGCAGCTGCTGGAAATTGGTAAACTCCCATCCAACAATCTCTCGTATCCAACATCTCCTTTAGAGGTCGGAAAATGTTCGTTTTAGCCGCCACTTGCCCCAGCATCAGGAAAATTGTTCCCCTTAGAGGAGAGCCATTTGGGACCCCTTTTTGAATTTATAGTAGGAGTGCGTTATAATCACGGTTAGTCTGCATTCACATATATTCTGTGCGACTAATGTATGAATAGAAGAAGGAGGAATACAAGATGTTTAAGTATTCCCATGATTAACACAAATCTCATGTGTACTTTAGAGATGTAACTGACAAAAGTGTGCATTAATACTTTGTTAAGGGATAACAACCTACACACAGTTGCTAATTTTGTTTTACATTCCACTCATGGACTTTATAACTGTTCGAGTATATGCTGAAAGTATGACATATTTGCTTGTAGAAGGGTGCACATAATGTAACCTGTGCTGTTAGAAATGGGGGTCTCTAGTTGGCATAGGTATGTACCTTTGTTCAAGTAGGGACCCTTGCTTCTAGTCAGGGTAAAGGGGATACACACTTTAGATAACCCCTGTTCACCCCCTTGGTAGTTTGGCAGGGGCAGACAGGCTTATCCCAAAGGCAATGTGTAAAGTATTTGTACCCAAACACACAGTAACCCAGTGAAAACACCACAAATGGACACTGACCCAGTTTAGAAAAATAAAGTATCTTTATCTAAACCAAACAAGACCAAAACAACAAAATTCCAACATACATAGAGCAAAATAGCACTTAAAAAAAGGTTCTTTCCAAAAGAAAGCTTATAGGGACCTAATAGCTCCACCTGGGGCTATTATGACGTCGTGACAGGCACAAATCCAAAGTACGGTGCAGACTGCGAGGTGCGCAGCATCGGGCACGGAGTCACACGGACCCCCAAACAACAGTAACTTGGAAACGAAGTCTATCTAAAAGTGGAATTGTCAAGCACACAATTTAAAAACCATCTTCCTAAAAAGAAGTGTTATTACATTCTGAGTTCAGAGAGCCTAAACTCTACTTCTCTATCATGTCCCTATGGAAAGTTACACTTGTAAGATGTTACAAAGCAACTCCCATGTTAGCCTATGGGACAAATAGCCTTTCAATAGTGAAAAACCAAGTGCACAGTATTTCACTATCAAGACATGTCACACATACCAGGACATGCCCTACCTTTCCCATACACTGCACCCTGCCCATGGGGGTACCTTGGGCCTACATGTAAGAGATTGGAAGGTTAGGGCCTGGTATGCGGGTGTACTTGCCAGGTAAACATGGCAGTTTAAATCTGCGCACAGACACTGCAGTGGCAGGTCTGAGATATCTTTACAGGGCTACTCATGTGGGTGGCACAATCAGTGCTGCAGGCCCACTAGTAGCATTTGATTTACAGGCCCTGGAACACTCAGTGCACTTTACTAGGGACTTACCAGTATATCAAATATGCCAATCCTGGATAACCAATCATAATAACAATTTCCCTAGGGAGCACTTGCACTTTGACACTGATCAGCAGGGGTAAAGTGCACAAAGCATCAAAGCCATCAAAACCGAAATCCAGTATACCATCAAAAATACAGGAGGTAGAAGCAAAAAGTCTGGGGAAACCACACCAAGGATGCCAAGTCTAACAAGTGTCCCCTCCAGCTGAAAATTGGGGAAACTACCCACCCTCTTGGGAGTTCTCATCACTAAGGCGGAAGAATCTGGACAGACCATCATCATTGGCGTGTCCTGTACCAGGACAGTGTTCCACCGTAAAGTCCATTCCATGTAGGGAGATGGACCACCTCAACATTTTTGGGTTCTGACCCCTCATCTGCATCAACCATCTGAGGGGCCTATGGTCTGTATGAACCCAGAAGAGAGTCCCAAACAAGTAGGGGCTTAGCTTCTCCAGTGCCCAGACCGCAGGAAAAGCTTTTCGCTCAATCGCACTCCACGTCTGTTCCTTAGGAAGTAGCCTTCTACTAATGAAAGATACAGGTTGGTTCAAGCCCTCGTTGTTTTTCATTTGTGAGAGAACTGCAAGCACACCATGCTCTGAAGCATCTGTCTGTGTTAGAATTTAACTGTTTTTCCCCCGTCTTCCATGATATATGCTGTGCTGTGTTAGCATTCATGTAGCTATGTCATATAATCGTGATTTCTATTGTGCATGTGCCCGGCTACTGTAGAGAAGGGTAGGCCTAAGTTAGCATCTGAGGCGCCATTTTTCTCTTTCACTCGCCTTGTTACGCTGTGAGCAATCCCCAGCCTCTGTGCCCCCGCTCTCTGCTTGCCACAGCAGAAGCTGCTGTTCAGAAAAGTTCTATTATCTCATCCAAGGTCGGAACCCAGATGTACGAAGAGAATAGTCTATTCATCCCTGCATTCCTATCATCGGACATAGCTATGCTCCCACACTAGAGAGAGAGAGCTGAGATCGAGTAAGACGGCCTTGGAAGTCTGATAACATGTGCCCATACTGCAGGTGTTAGCTCATCTCTCAGTGCCTCCTTTGTCAGCCTCTGTGACCAAGCAGTACTTTTCCATGAGGGGCGGGATTTTCGAGAGGTGTTGGAAGGTTTATTCTATGATACCAAATGTTTGGAAGTCAGTCCCTCAGTAGCATCTTAGGAGGCTGGTCAGACTGGACTCCACTGCAGCGCAATTTACAATAAAGAACTTTGGTTTGTATTCTCTACTGTGTTACCGACTCTTCATTTCTTGGAAGGCTGAGAGGAGGTCGCGAGTGACCCGGGTGGCCCTAATCGGGTCACTTCCTTCAGTTGGCGCCCGAACAGGGACTCCACCAGGTGACCCATCTCGCCCGTAGTTGGGTTGTAGAGGTCGGGGTTGCGTCCGGTCGGATGGGCGGATCAGGGAACCCCACACGACCGAGCTTGGTTCTTGTGGCTGCCCTGCCTGTCTGATCGGGCGGCTCCTCATCTAGTGGTCATCTCGGCTGGGGTCCTGAAAAGGCGAAACCCTTGGATCTGACCGTTTGGTCCGAAGAGTCAGCAGTGGGGAATAACTTTGCTCGACCTGTGTGCACCAGGTGAGTTTGTCTTGTATCTTGGTATTTTGAATATGGTCTGAGGACCATTCTTGGCTTGTTCGAATTTGGTGGGACTGTGGACCCTTGAGGTACAGATTGTTGCGAACACTCTGCCGGGCCATCTGCTGAATTTGGTTTACTCTTGAAAAGGCCTGGGCCTAGAGCCTGCCTCCTTGTTACGGTACACTCTTCGGACTGTCTTGTTTTGGTACAGTCTTCGAACTGTCTTGTTTTGTGTACAGTCTTCGGACTGTCTTGTTTTGGTACAGTCTACGGACTGTCTTGTTTTGGTACAGTCTACGGACTGTCTGGTTTGGTCTTGCCTTTGTTTGGTGTGTCGTTCAGTTTGTGCGAGTGGTGTATGTGTCTGTTATTAAGATGCCTTGTTTAAGTAAATTGTGGTGTGTGGGGTGCCGCTGTTGCTCGGTGGAGGCTCGGTTGAAAGAGAGGCAACCTGCGCCTCCGGAAGGCACCCCGAATTGTGACATGTACGTGAAGCACTGCCTTGGCCCTATTATGTTTAGTACATTATGGCACAAATATACAAGGGACAATGCTGAGCTTCAGTGGCCACCGACAGGTACTTTTGACGAGCAGAAATTGAATTATCTGCAAGATAAATTATTTGCCAGGAGAAGTAGGCAGTCAATGTTTGATTCTCTTCAGGTATGGCAAAAGGAAGCTAGGCAGCGACATATGCGGGCGGAGAAGGAGTCCCGGAGAGGGAAAATGCAAACGATCACTCAGAAAGCGGTAACCTGTGATAGGGATAAAGTAGAAAAGGGTATCGAGAGTGCTGATAGGAAGTTCCGACTACAATGTGATTAGTCCTATGTTGCTCGGGAGGAGGGGGATACATTTGTGGATGAACTTTTGGATGCTAGGCCCCCGCCTCCCTATGCCCCGCAAAGGATATACCCTGTTGTTCCAGCATCTCAGCCTGCTGCTCCTCTTGTTTCTCTATCTGGCTCTGCTGGCTCTGGTCCTGCTGCTACTGCTCAGCCCCACCTGTTTCCCCCTCGGCTTCGCAAGCTGCGAGTGCAGTAGCTGTGGGCCCTCCCGCCGTATCTGCTGTCCCCACTCCTGTTTCTCCCCCTTCTCTCACACCTTCAACGCAGTCCTTACTCACATTGGTGCCTGCTCCTTCATCTATTGTGTCCTTCCCGGACATCTCGTCCCCGACTTTGTTAGGAGCTGGAACACCAGTGCGTGGAATGGATGAGGGGAATTGGGCTGCGGCACGAGAACGAATGGGCCGGGTGCTAATTCGACCTGATGTGGGGAAGGAGGAAAAGCAGATGGTTGCTAATCAGGCTGCGCCGTGGGCGCGGAGTCCGATCTACAGTGTAGAGGATGTGTGGGGTGTGTTGAAGGATTTGGAGCCATTTGGGCAGCAGCATGCCCTCAAGCACATGTCTGCTACATTGATAGGGTTGTGGGAGCAGTGTTTTGGTGGTGTAGCACCCCGGTTAATTTAGGACATTCGAGACCTTGTATATGCTGCTGATATGGCCCCTAACGATGTTTTCAGCAATGTGGCGACGATGATTGGGTACAGGGACAGGTTGCAACAGACTTAAGACAGAGTTAAGACAAACTTAAGACAGACTTAAGACAGACTTAAGACAGACTTAAGACAAAATCCTAACTTTACTACTACTAAATGCCTTCTGTGAATACCAAAAGTAGTAAGTTTAGGATTTTGTCTCAGATTAGTTCTGTGAATCGGGCCCTGAGTATGGACCAGTACTACGAGCATAGGGAGAATGAGGAGAAGGAAAAGGTAGAGAAGAAGAATAAGGAGTTGAAGACAAAAGTACTGATGCAACAGGCAGCTAGAGGGTCCGGTAGAGGGCGTGGTAGTGGTCCGGATCAGCGATCACGTGGCGCAGGCAGAGGCAGTAGTTCCGTGGGGCCAAATCAGTGCGTGTATTGTAAGAGAGAGGGGCATTGGCGGAGTGAGTGCCCGGACTTGTTGCAGAAGGTTGCCGCCCTCAGGGGTCGGGGTGCCGGTGGACGGGGGGCATGGTGAAGGCGGTTGCGATGAGACACAGGGTGGGGTATCCTCCTGGGGTCGCTCAGATCAGAACTATTTTGATGATCCCTGGGGAAGGCAGTACTATCACGATGATTATGATTTGGACGAGGCGTCAGGGATGTCCTATAACTAGGACAGCCAGGGACAGGGTGAGGGACCAGTTTCAATACCTGTAGATCAGCATGGTCCTTATGTCACGGCGGATCTACATGGTTCGGCTAAGACGTTTTTGGTGGACACAGGTGCAATGACTAGCTCTGTTTCTCGTTCACTGGTCCCCGGGGCAGCTCTGTCTGGCCATAACAATGTATCGGTAGGGTTTTCAGGCATACCGGTTGGCCCTTTTACTGTAGACTCGCCCTTTCTGTTGACTGCGAATTGTGGTGAAAATCTCATGGGACTAGATTTGCTGAAGAAGTTGCATGCTACGATTTCATGTTCTCCGGATGGTGTTTATATGACAATAGGACCTGATGTGGCCAGTACCAAACAGTGTTTTTCGAAAGACGCACCGCTTCCTGCTGAATTCAAAGATGTGCCGCCCACGTTGTGGGCAACCTGAGATACGGATGTGGGGTTGTTGCAGATACCGCCACTATCTATTACGATAAAAGACAATGCTGTGCTACCTCGTATTCCCCAGTACAAAATACCGCAGGCGGGAGAATGGGCTTTGTTGCAGATTATACAGGATTTGATCAAATCAGGGGTGGTTGAAGAGACAGTTGCGATTGTGTGTAACAGCCCTATTCTCCCAATACTCAAAAAGACACCCTCTGACTCGGCTGCTGCGCATCCTGAGTCTATCGTTTTGTAATTGATTTGCGAGGGGTCAACAAAATCGTCGTCCCTCAGTTCCCGGTGGTCCTTGATATCACAGCTCTTTTGACAATGATTCCCTGCACGGACAAATTCTTTTCTGTGATTGATTTGAAAAATGCTTTCTTTAGCATCCCAATTCACCCTAATAGCCGGTACCTTTTTGGATTTAATATAGCGGGCCGGAGTTTTCAATTCTGTCATGCTCCTCAGGGGTATACTGAAAGCCCTAGCATATATAGTCAAGCCCTGAATGGTCAGTTGGACTCCCTCTCTCTTCCCCCAGGTAACGTATTATTGCAGTATGTGGACGACCTGTTGGTAGCCTCCGATACTGAAGAGGGTTGCAAAGCAGCCACGGTAAAATTGCTGTTACATTTGGCACAGCATGGACATAAAGTGTCCCTTTCCAAATTTCAATATTGTCGACAGGAGGTCACCTATCTTGGTCACCCACTGTCGAAGGAGGGTAGGAGGCTAACACCTGAATGAGTTGATGCCATTGTTAAGATGCCCGTCCCCAAGACTCAGTGGAACGTGCATGCTTTTACAGGCATCACCTCGTATTGCCTCCACTGGATTCCCGGTTACTCCTTACTAACGAAACCCCTTCTTTATCTAACCACTAAAGATGTGCATGAGCCTTTACCTTCGACGCATGAATGCCAGCAAGCTTTTGAGCAATTAAAGGTTGCGCTTTGCTCTGTGCCTGTACTTGGTACGCCTGACTACCAGAAGCCTTTCGTGTTGTATGTACACGAGACGGCTGGGTGTGCGCTTTCGGTGTTAACACAGGCCTTTGGAGGTAAGCAGAGGCCGTGTGCTTATTTCTCTGCTCTTCTTGACACTGTCGCCAGAGCCCTCCCGAGCTGTTTAAGAGCTGCCGCGGCCGTGGCTGTCTCTATTCGACAATCGGCAGGGCTCGTCCTCAATACTGACCTCACAGTAATGGTACCCCATGCTGTGGACACGCTTTTGAATAAGACAAAGATGCAGCACCTCACCAGTGCTCGTCTGACTGGTTATGAATTGACATTGTTTGCACCACACATTACGATTAAACAATGTGCCACTCTCAATCCGGCCACGTTACTACCCCTCCCTTCGGACAATGGGGACACAGACGTCCATGATTGTCTATCCCGGACGGAAGAAGAGACGAAGGGACGGGTAGACCTGACTGACGTTCCCTTATCTGACCCACAAGGGGAACTATATGTCGATGGCTCTTGTTTCAAGCTGTCAGATGGCACCACCACTGCAGCGTATGCCGTTACTACGCTGCGCACTGTAGTTGAGACATCACGTGTTCCTTACCAATCGGCACAAGCTGCGGAGCTTGTGCCCCTCTTGCGAGCATGTGAGCTAAGTGAGGGATTGGCTGTCAATATTTATACTGACAGTCGATATGCGTTCGGAGTCGCCCATAATTTTGGGCGGCTCTGGGCGCAGAGGGGATTCCTGACCTCACACGGCGCAAGGATACAGCATGGCCTTCTGATACATAGGCTCCTGTCAGCCCTAGCGCTTCCCAAAAGACTGGCGATAGTGAAGTGTAGCGCCCATAAAGCGATCACTGATGATGTGGGGAGGGGGAATGCGTTTGCAGACCAAACAGCTAAAGAGACAGCTAGGTCTAAGATGAAGAGGATGTTCGTGGCAGGGCCAGCTCGATGGGTACCTGAGGGTGGGATGTTTGAGGACACATTAGAGAATGTGAAGGAGATTAAAAGTGAGGCAACAGTTGAGGAGCTGGCAACGTGGCAGGAGAGTACAGGGCGCCTAGATGAGGAAGGGTGCTGGACCGATAAATCAGAAAAGCAGAGATGGATGTTACCAGATGCATATGTACTACCTGTAGTTACGATGGCACATGGTCCAGCTCACATTAGCGCACGGGGATATGTAAGCTATTGGACCCCGTATGGAGCAAAAAGAACATCCCAAAGGTAGCGGCCAATCTAGTGAAGAATTGCATGGTTTGTCGAATACATGATGATGATGATGATATGGAGCTTATTAAGCGCTCGAATGCCGAGGCGTCTTGGCGCTGATGAGTGTAGGCAGAAGCAGGGGCTAAGCTAGGTCTACTCGGGAGTAAACAGCCGGGTTTTCAAGGCTTTCCTAAAAGATAAAAGATTGGCTTGTAGTCTCAGTGCCGCTGGCAGCTTATTCCACAGTTTTGCCGCACAGCTGGACAAGGATCGACCACCCCATCTGGCCCTTCGGAACTTGGGAGTACAGATCAGGCCAAGACTGGCCGATCGTAGGTTTCGAGAAGGAATATAGGGCCTGAACATTTCCTGACAATCATCTGAGCCCCCCCCGTATTGTGCCTTGTGGACCAGGCAGAGTGCCTTAAATTCAATTCTCTGCCTCACGGGGAGCCAATGTAGTGCTCTTATTCCATGTGACGTAGGGTGACCCTTAGGGAGCTTTAGAATTAATCGTGCCGCCGCATTCTGCAATGATTGCAATTTGCTGATCTGATGTTTATCGATAATACATAATCCAGGGAAGGGCACCCCTACACCTCCTGGTAATTTTGCACCCCCCTCTTTCCCTTTCGAGGTTCTCCAAATGGATTACATCGAAATGGAACGAGTTAACAACTTGAAGTACGTGCTGGTGGTCGTTTGTGCATTCAGCAAATGGATTGAGGCTTACCCTACTAAAGAGAACACAGCCATGGCAACGGCGAAAGTCCTATGGAAGGAGTTTTTCCCGTGCTTCGGCTTGCCCCGTTTGATTTGGAGTGACAACGGAAGTCACTTTAATGCAAAGGGGATTCAGCTGGTATGCGACGGCCTGCATATCAAGCAAAAGTTCCATGCAGCAAACCACCCCCAGTCGGCTGGTTTAGTCGAGAAGTACAATGGTACTCTCAAGTTGAAGATGGCTAAGATCAGGGAGAGCACAGGGTTGCAATGGCCAGATGCACTACCCCTTGCCCTATAATCCACTAGAGTGACAGCACATTCCAGAACAGGGTTATCCCCACACAAGGTGGTCTTTGGCCGCCCCGCGAATGTCTGGGGTGTACCCCGCCCCCGCCATTTCTCAGATATTGACTACCCATTGCTTGTGGATTACCTTTATGAGCTAACTAAAAATTTGCGTTCTATTCATCAACAGGTTCACGAGGCACTGCCACCAATACCTGAGGGGCCAGGGCACGGGATCCAGCCCGGAACATATGTGCTGGTCCGTAACTTTCAGAGGCGAGGGTGCTTGGAGCCACGGTGGAGGGGGCCCCTGCTGGTCCTCCTCGCAACAAGGACAGCGGTGAAAGTGGAGGGACGGAAGAACTGGATCCATACCTCTCACTGCAAACGGGTCCCACTCCCTCTTCCCTATGACCAGTGGCTCCACGAGGGGATTGGGGACCACGAGACGGAGAAGGTCCCTCGTTTTATCCCCTTTTCTAACGCCCGGCTGACCAGGGCACAGACGGAAGAGGAGAATGATGCTGCTTTGAACGAGGCAGTGCCTCCGGAAATAAAGGCTGCCTAGGTATCTCCTCCATCTGGTCCACTGGAACAGGAGTCTCAGTCCATTGACTCCACTGAGTTTAAGGTCCTTTTCCGAGACGAGTCAGTGCCAGGAGTGGCTCGATACAATTTGCGTCCCCGGCGGAGGGACAGTGCACCCGAGGGACAGTCAGGTTAGTAGGATTGGACATCTGCAAGAAGAAATAGGGTTTGTGTACTCAGCCTATGGTACCAACAATAGTTTAGGGACAGAGAGTTTGGTGCACGGTCTGAGACATTGGACAGGATAAGTGGGGGGTGCTTTCCAAGGAGGGAAGTCGCCCTATCCTGAGCGAAGAGACAGCATGGGTTGTGATCGTGCAGCCCCACTGTGACGTGCTCGTTAGCACCACCGTGGGAAGACTCAGAGAGACTATTTTTCCATTTTTTTTCTTGAAGTACTCATTAGCACCACCGATGAATAGACATTAAGAGACTATTTTTCTTTTTCCCCTGTATACCTGGCTCCATAGCACGGACTCTCCTCTGATAGTTTATAGGTGAAAATGTACCCTTTTGGTCGTATAGTTATGGAAGAGGAACAGCCGTTAGCGGGGCGTCATCCTGACCAACATAGCCTCCTTTGGTCGAGCTGGCCCACTAAGACTAAGATGGTGTTCCTAGTAATAGTTTTTATAGCTTTGGTGGCAGTGTTAGGTATCCTCTGGTCTTTAGAAGAAAGACATCCTGTACACACCCTGATTGCAACAACTACAGTTCCCCCGAGCACGTCTTTGTCACTCTAGCCCCGCATAAGGAAAGGCATAGGCAGACCTATGTAGATAATGTCTTTCTCCAAATGCTCCACCAGGCCCACCATACAACTAATGTCACTGATTGTTGGGTTTGTGGTTTACTCCCCTCTGTGATGCACAAAAATGATCTGTTGTTGTCTTTGCCCCTCTCCTATCTCGCTAGCTGCGAAGCCTGGTTCCAGTTGTTGACTATGGTATATCTCCATTGTCATTCAGATGCGATGACTATGACTTACCTTGATTATGAGACTGTACTGGGTTATATAGCAACACACCAAGGATACACTCCGGGGAAGAATGGGGCAGCTGACACACTTCACCCCGCAGCATGCATGAATGTGTATGAAAGACAGAAAAATGTAACATGGCTTCGATAAGAGATGACCGATTTAAGAGATTTTAATGTCACTGAATACTTTCGGTCCTTTCAGTTACATAATATTACTCAAGATAAGGCTATGCTGGGGCCAGTGATTAACGCCACCACCAGTTTTTGTGTCCAAGGGTTTGGGAAGGTCCCGGTGGGAAAGAGTATCTGTAATTACTCTTATGATTTGAACACCACCAGTAATCCCCCATTGCTTCCGCCCCACAATGTGTATTTCGTCTGCGGGTCCCAGGCCTACATATGGCTTCCTAGGGGGTGGTCTGGGGTGTGCTATGTGTCCTTCCTCTTGCCCCCTGTGTATATTGCACTTTCCAATTACCATAGAGATCACAGATTACAACGCAGGAGTGTGTACTTGACTCGAGTAAAGAGAGTTCTTGACACACAGGATATTGACCAGACCGACACTACCTTGCAGCAATTTACAGACGCCATGAAGAGTATTCTGCCCTTTTGGGGCCCTATGCACAACAGCGGAAGTATACGCCGACTCACAAGGGTGGTAGAGGGAGTCATTAACACTACTGCAGGAATACTGACCAACATCACAGCTGAGCTTCAGGCCACGAGACTTGTTGCCCTTCAAAATAGGATGGTGTTAGACGTCATCCTTGCTGACCGGGGTGGGGCCTGTCACGTCATCGGAAGTAGTTGCTATGTATATATACCAGATCATTCCCCGTATGTATATGCAGCTATAAAAAAGTTACATAGATTAGCATCTGACATCCATCAGGAGAATGGTACATGGTCCTTATCTGGGTGGTTCTGTGGGCTGTTAACGACATGGGGCTGGAAGATACTCCTATTTCTAGTGGCCATTGCCGGTGTGATATTCACCTGTTGCCTGTGCATCCATTGTCTTCCTGCCTGTTGCTCTTATTGTATGCAGAAGCTAACACCCAAGCCTGGAGTTCAAGGACAAAAGGATAAAAATTCTGTCATGATGGTACAGGCTGTTCAGGATTTAATGTTGATCGATGAAGGCATTTTTGAATATTGATCTATGTGTTTGTTCTAAATTGCTAATGATTGCCCCAACGATCCACTGATATATATATATGCTATTCTGCCTTCCCTACCATTAGATTTGTAAAGACCCTGACCTGATAGCACCAATAAAGACTTAGCAATGAATGCTAAAAGGAGGGTCTGTTAGAATTGAACTGTTTTTCCCCTGTCTTCCATGATATATGCTGTGCTGTGTTAGCATTCATGTAGCTAGGTCATATAATCGTGATTTCTATTGTGCATGTGCCTGGCTACTGTAGAGAAGGGTAGGCCTAAGTTAGCATCTGAGACACCATTTTTCTCTTTCACTCGCCATGTTACGCTGTGAGCAATCCCCAGCCTCTGTGCCCCCGCTCTCTGCTTGCCTCAGCAGAAGCTGCTGTTCAGAAAGATTCTCATATCTCATCCAAGGTCGGAACCCAGATGTACGAAGAGAATAGTCTATTCATCCCTGCATTCCTATCATCGGACATAGCTATGCTCCCACACTAGAGAGAGCTGAGATCGAGTAAGACGGCCTTGGAAGTCTTATAACATGTGCCCATACTGAAGGTGTTAGCTCATCTCTCAGTGCCTCCTTTGTCAGCCTCTGTGCCCAAGCAGTACTTTTCCATGAGGGGCGGGGTTTACGAGAGGTGTTGGAAGGTTTCTTCTATGATACTAAATGTTTGGAAGTCAGTCCCTCAGTAGCATCTTAGGAGGCTGGTAGGCGGCGCTGAATTCCTCCAGCCCGGACAGTACCTGGTTGACCAGTCTCTGGAATGTGGCAGGGGCGTTCTTAACCCAAAGGGCATGACACGGAACTGGTAGTGCCCCTCTGGTGTTGAGAACGTGGACCTCTCTTTGGCCCCAACAGTTAAGGCAATCTTCCAGTATCCAGACATTAGATAAAATGCGCTGAGGTACCGGGAAGCTCCCAACCGATCAATGAGCACATCAGCTCTAGGGATGGGGTGCTCTTCAGTCCTGGTGATGGCATTGAGCCTACGGTAGTCCATACAGAACCAAGTTCAGGAGTGGCAACGAGTGCAGCAGCTTTTGGAACCAAGACCACTGGGCTAGCCCAGGAGCTGCTGGAGGGCTCTATCTCCACTAATGCCAACATCTTGGAAACTTCTTCTTTGATGCTAGCCTTGACCTTGTCAGTCAACCTGTAAATCTTGTGCTTCACAGGCAAACTGTCCCCAGTGTCCGCATCATGGACACACCAGTTGGTGATTCCTGGGGTCAGGGAGAACAGGGAGGCGAACTGTCCCAACACCTGGTGACAGTACCTCTGCTGCTCTGGGGTCAGGGTGGGAGAGAGGTTCACAGCATCCACTGACCCATCATACTCTTGGGCAGACAGGAGGTCAGGAAGAGGCTCACTTTCCTCTTCCATTCCATCATCTGTATCCAGAAGCATAGTCACTTCAGACCTTTCAAAAGTGAGATTTGAGGTGATTCATGTGCAGGACCCTCAAAGGGTTCCTAGGAGTCTGCAAGCTCACTAAGTAGGTGACTTCACTCTTGAGCTCCACCACCTCAAATGGCCCAGCCCACTACTCTTGGAGCGCACAAGGCTCCACTAGTGCCATCACCCACACTTTTTGGCAAGGCTGAACCTCCACCAGAGTGGCATTCTGGTCGTACCAACGTTTCATCTCCTCCTGGCTGGCTACCAGGTTTGCCTGATGGAGCTTCCTGAAGCACTGAGTCTGGTTCCTGAAGGCCAGCATGAAGCTGAACACATCCTGGGGAGTCTTACCAGGAGTTTTCTCCCAGCCCTCCTTCGCCAGACTGAGAGGCCCTCTCACAGGGTACCCTTACAGCAATTCAAAGGGACTGAACCCTAAGGATTTCTGTGGTACCTCCCTGTAGGCACACAACAGGCATTGTAAGAAGATGTCCCACTTACATCTCATGGGTTCTGTAAGACCATTTATCATGCCTTTCAGGGTTCGGTTGAATCTGTCAACCAACCCATTTCCTTTGAGATGGTAAGGAGTGGTGAATTTGTGCATCGCACTCCTCCCACAAAGACGTCATATACCTAGATATGAAGTTTGTACCTCAGTCAGATACCACCTCTCTGGGGAGCCCCACATGGGAAAAGATCCCCATTAATGCACGTCTCACCACAGGGGCCATGATTGTCCTGAGAGGGACAGCTTCTGGGTGCCGGGTGACATGGTCAACCAAGACCAAGATATACTTGTGGCCTAAGGCTGTCTTGGGCTCCAGTGGCCCCACAATATCAATACCCACCTACTCGAAAGGTTTGGAGGGGAGCCTTACACTTCCCCCCACTCTTGCCACTTGCCTGGCAATTCTGACAAGACCTACAATGAGTTTCAGTGTGCCTTCACATTTGGGGCCAAAAGAAGTGAGTGGCAAGCCTGTTAAAGGTCTTGTTACACCCCAAATGTCCTGCCAAAGGTACATCATGAGCTAGATCCAGTAGGAAGGTCCTGAAGCACTAGGGTACCACCAGCACACGGGCTGACCCAGACTCAGCGACCTTAAGTTCACTATAGAGGAGACCATTCGCCAAATAAATCCATTGTGAGCCAGACTGATCACCTTCTGCCTGGTCTGCAGCCTGTTGCCACAAACCAACAACAGTCGGGCCCTCCATCTGCGCCTTGCAGAACTCCTACCTGGAGAGACCCCCTTCCTGCTGCAAATAGGTCAGCTCAGGTAGGCTTCCCAGTTCAGCCACTTGCTCCCCTGTAGGTTCCAGGGCCACCCCCCTCAAGGTCTGCCTCCTCCTGGACTGTGGGAACTTCTGATGCCGGTTTCTCACACCCTCTGCCCCTCTTCTTTCTGGCAGGCCATGGGCCACTGTTTCAGGCTCCAGGTCCTCTTGATTACCCCTATTGGCTGCTATTGACCAAGTGGTCACACATGCCCATTCACACAGACCCAGCAACTCCAAATGAGCCCGGTGTCCACCTCCTTCCAAGGGAAACTCTTCAGGTCATTACCAAGCAGACAGTCAACAGGCATGGATGGACTCACAGCAGCCTTCAAGGGACCTGAAACCCCCCCCCCCCACTCCAAGGGAACCTCCACCACCTTACACAGGCATTCAGAGTTGTCTGCAAGAACTACAGGGTGAAATACATTGGGGATTACCTGCTCTTCAGACACCTCACAGATGTCACACTGGCTCCTGTGTCTCTCAGAGCTTCCACCCTCCTCCCATTGATGGTCACCCGCTGCAGGTACTTTTTAGTGTTATCCGGCAAACAGGTTTGCCGGACAATCTCTCTATCTCCTAATGAGATAAGGGTCATTACAGCTGGCTCCCCCCCTTCACTAGGAACCACCTCCTCCCCCAGCACTACACCAACTAACCAGTGGGTGCTGGTGTGGCCTTGGGACACCTGGGATCCCCGCACATGTGACCCTCCTGAACACATGAATGAATGAATGAGATCATTTATAAAGCACACAGCTACTCAAACAGAGTGTCCCGGCACTCATGGTTCCCATCTATCCTGCCTAACGCCCCTAGCTGCAGAGAAAAACAGGTTTGAGCAGTATCATAAAACTTCAGTGTCAGTTGCGGAATAGCCAGGTTTTAAGCAGCTTCTTGAAAACGGTGAGGTCCGTCACAGTTCTGAGGGATAGCGGAAGAAGATTCCAGGATTGGGCTCCCAGAAACCTAAAAGAACTACCTCCAGACCTGGCACGGTGTATTCTAGGGATGGAGGCATGGCCCGCTGAGGCTGACCTCAAGGTTCTCGATGGCACGTATTTGGAAACTCTACTTCTGAGATATCCAAGACATACATAACACATGCAGGGACCCCTATCGCCTGGCTTACCTCTAGGGGGCCATGGCTTCTAACCACTGGGGGGCTGGGAATCTTTACCCTGGGAACTATTTCGGGGCCCTTAAGAGAACTCCTTTTGGTTACCCTTGTCCCCCCGACTCTTCTGCTGGGGACCCTGCCCACAACTGGCTGGGTTTCCCACATACCCCTTGTGGACCCTGGTACTCGTCCAGTGGTCAGCCTCCTGAGCAAGTTTCCTGGGGTCAGTCAGCTTACTATCCATCAGATGCTGACGAAACTCTGAAACACAAAGCCTACTCAAGTGCTCCCAAGCAATGAAATTGTACAAACTCTCATAGACAGTTACCTTGCTGCCCTTTATCCAACCATCCAGTGCTCTGCAAAATAAATTCACATATTCCACCCATGTGTTTGATTTAAGCTTTTTGAAAGATCTAAACTTTTCCCTGTACTGCTCAGGTCCGGGCCCATAGCTGAGGGATAACGCCTCCTTCATATTGGGATAGGTGAGACAACCCGCCTCCTCCAAAGGTGCCAGGGTTTTCCTCCCATTGGCTTCAAAGTGTTTCCACAGACCCGCCCCCCCCCAATGTTTCTCAGGGACCTCATTTGTACACAGTGGTGCCTCATAAGATGCAAGCCAAGCATAAACATCTTCACCCTTCTGCACTATATCTTTGGGAATGTAGACTGTACCCCCAGATTGCACTGGCTGTATGCTGCCACCATTTGCACTGGGCACCGCCTGTTTGGTCTTGATGTCCAGCTCTCTCATGATCAATTTATGTGTCAAATACAATTTCCTTTCTTCTAAGGCAAGGGTAGCTTCCTTGTCTTTTTTCATTTCCAGTTTCCTCATTTGGAGCTTCAGCAGCTCCAATTCATGATTTCTGACCCTTTGCCTTTCCTCCATTTCCTCTGGAGACACATTTCTGGAAGACCCACTGCTGCCAGCCACAGAGGCTGCTCTTCCTACAGGCAAATCCTGAGACACAAAGCCCCCTTCTAGTAAATCCATATCCACAACTGAATCCCCTGTCTCCCCAGCTTCTCTGGCCTCCCACCAGGCACTTAAGGCCTTCTGCAGCTCCTCTTTCCAAGAGGCGCTCCTCATGGGTGTCCAAAGCTTTTACAAAATTGTCTGAGTTGATCCACGTTGTATGTATGCAACATCTCAGTATCAAACTCCAATTCTGCAACATCTTCTGCTGGTTTACTATTTAGAGGCATGTTGCATGGATACTTCAAGGGTCAATCAAAAATAGAACCAGAAAACACAGTCTGTGGTTGCGTAGTGGTCTGCACTAAACTAGTAATGTACACCAATCACTGAGGGTTAAGTACGAATACAAGTTCAATCCTCACCGCTGACCACCAATGTTAGAAATAGGGGTCTCTAGTTGGCATAGGAATGTACCTTAGTCCAAGTAGGGACCCTTGATTCTAGTCAAGGCAAGGGAGATACACACTTTAGATAACCCCTGCTCACCCCCTTGGTAGCTTGACACGAGCAGACAGACTTATCCCAAAGGCAATGTGTAAAGTATTTGTACCCAAATACCAAGTAACCTAGTGAAAATAGACACTACCCCAGTTTAGAGAAATAAAGTATCTTTATCTAAACCAAACAAGACCAAAACGACAAAAATTCAATATACATAGATCAAAATAGCACTTAAAAACAGATATTTCCAAAAGAAACCTTGTAGGGACCAAATAGCTCCACATAGGGCTATTATGACATCGTGACAGGCACAAATCCAAAGTACGGCACAGACAACGAGGTGTGTGATGTCAGACATGGAGTCACATGGACTCCCAAACAACAGTACCTTGGAAACAAAGTCTATGGACGATGCACAGTGTTGTGGAGGTGAGGCATCAGTGCCAAGGTTGAGGCCAGTTCCTTGGTTGCCACAGGGGAGGCAAGGTGTTGTGTCCGAGGGGAGGCAATGTGTTGAGTCCAGGACAGGGGAAGTCGTCGGCGGTGAGGCGTCAGTTTCGGTGAGGCGATGCGAAGTCGAAGAGTTTGTGAAATCACCATCATCGGTTATCGGCTTGCGATAAAGGGATGCAGGTGCTGGCAGTGACCGCATTGGTGCGAGCGCTGGCGTCGGGAAGGCCGATAACTGCAGGCGTCGGAGCTGCGGTGCAGGCTCGGCGGTGCGCCGTGCACTTCACGAGCGGTGCCCTTGCCCTCAGTGCAGGTTGCGGCATCACTGGTGGCATCGCAGACAGGGTTGGAGTTGTTTTTCTTGCTTTCTTTAAGTTTCTTCCAGCTCCCAACAGCAAGAAAAACCTCCAGAGGCCCAGAACTAGAACATTGACCTCCTGGCAGGTCAGAACTCCCAGTTGTAGAGTTCAGGGGAGCTGGTGGTAAAGTCTTTGTGTCCCTGAGACTTCAGAACAGGAGGCCAGCACACACAAGATTCTTCTTCAAGCAGGTTCACAACAAAGTTCCAGTCTTTGTCCTTTCCTTGGAAGAAGCAGCCACTGCAGGCCAACCCAGCAAAGCACACACATCAAAGGGGCCGAACTCTTCCTTACAGCTCTCTAGCTCTTCTCCTTGGCAAAGGTTCCTCTTGAGTCCAGAAGTGATCTAATTCTTTGGGGTTTAAGGCCCACTACTTATACCCCCTTTCTGTTTGTTCTCTTTGTGGCAAGGGTCTCTTGCTCACTTTGCCACTGGAGTCAAGCTAGCCTGGCTGATATGGGGTGTTACCCCAAAACCGGTCTCAGGATGCTTGTTTCTTGTCCAGGGAAGACCTAGCTTGGCAGTTCGGGCTGGACTTTTCCCATGAGGAACAGGGTCAAGACTGATTTGCATATGGCTGGGTCTGAACTGGGGTGGTGAAGTGAGCTAAAGATTGATGATGGATTCAACCCAGATCTGTGACTGGGGTGAGTGTCTGAAGAATTTCAGTGCTCCGTCCATCATCTACTTGTGTTTGCAAGGGTCTCTGAGCCCAGTCCAAACCAGTTCTGTCCTCTCTGGTGCAGCATAACCACAGGAAGTGGAGACAGCATTGTGCAAAGGAGACAAGGCCCATTCAGGTGTAAGTGAAACTCCTCCAACCACTCCAAATGCAGCTAAGGTCTATTCAGCTCAGCTATGAGTCACCCAGGAAAGATGCGTTATTACATTCTGAGTTCAGAGAGCCTAGGCTCCACTTCTCTATCTTGTTACGATGGAAAGTTATACTTGTAAAATGTTACAAAGCAACTCCCATGTTTCCCTGTGGAACAGATAGCCTTTCAATAGTGAAAAACGAAGTACACAGTATTTCACTATCACGACATGTCACACACACCAGTACATGCCCTACCTTTCACATACACTGCACCCTGCCCATGGGGGTACCTTGGACCTACCACTGGGGTGCCTTACCTGTAAGGAAAGGGAAGGTTAAGAACTAACAAGTGGGTGCACTTGCCAGGTCGACATGACAGTTTAAAACTGCGCACAGACACTGCAGTGGCAGGTCAGAGATATCTTTACAGGGCTACTCATTTGGGTGGCACAATCAGTGTTGCCGGTCCACTAGTAGCATTTGATTTACAGGCCCTGGCACACTCAGTGCACTTTACTAGGGACTTACCAGTAAATCAAATATGCCAATCCTGGATAGCCAATCATAATAGCAATTTCCTTAGGGAGCCCTTGCACTTTGACACTGATCAGCAGTGACAAAGTGCCCAAAGCATCTAAGCCATCAAAAACGAAATCCAGCATGCCATCAAAAATACAGGAGGTAAAGGCAAAAAGTCAGGGGAAACCACGCCAGGGATGCCAAGTCTAACATATGCATTGTTAATTTAGCCTAACTGTAGGCCTGAAATGCACTCACAATGTATTTTTCAGCTAAAGTTTGAATTCGTATTTTGCTTGCACCATGGAATGTTGTATGTATCTTGTGTTCCCATTGCAGGTGGACAAGGCTTCATTAGTTGAGAAAAAGAATTATTGTTGCTAGTAGATAGGCCTGAGAAGAAGAAATGTGATAACTGATGGGTGATGAGTTCTCGTGGGAGAAGATGGCACCAAGGACAAGTATGAAATGTCTCAACGTGTGAACATGTGGGCGGAGAATAGAAGCAGGAGGATGCTGGAATAATGGAAAAATACTTGTAGTGCTTTGGGAGATGCCTTAGTACAGCAATTGCTATGTTGTAGCGTAGTTAGCGACAGCTAACACTTTTTGCTTAGGACGCCTTGAGGTACAGACCTCATTTTTAGGTCTCGCGTAGACAGCGCTTGTGCTGTCGCAAGACCTATAGTAAACAGAATATGGAGGGTAATTTGTCTTACCGCTTGCCATTGGTTAAGTGTGGCATTGCTCTTCTTATCTGTCTTATTGTTGGCTGAAGATCCAATACATCACTTCTGTTTTAGCAGGAAGCAGCACCGACCAACTACAGTTTAGTTACGCTGAAGGCTGTTATCTTTTTAGTTAGGGACTACTTGTTTTCTTTGCTGCTCGCATTTCCACAACTGCCAGCTTTCCTGCCCTCACCAGCGTCGCAGCTGCTGGCCATGGCGTGCTGTGCTAACTCGGCCCACCATACTCCCAGCACCGGCTCCGGCATCCTGGGTGCCACTAAACGACCATCTGGCACTTAGGGGCATATTAGCAAGACCCACGTTAAAATTATCGCCGTTTTAGCGGCAGGAAACTGCCGCTAAAACAGCGATAATGGGCTTGCTAATATGCGTTATAGAATTCCAATAGAAGCCCATGTTAGATGTGCAGGACATCTAACCTGGGCTTCTATTGGAATTCCATAACGCATATTAGCAAGCCCATTATCGCCGTTTTAGCGGCAGTTTCCTGCCGCTAAAACGGCGATAATTTTAACGTGGGTCTTGCTAATATGCCCCACAATCTTTCCGTAACTACAACTGACTGTCCGTCGGGAATGCAACTGGTGCTCATTTAAAGCACTGCTACCTTCGAGTGGAGTTTGCGCTATATAAAACCAAAAAAACATCGAGCAACACTGTTTTTTTGGGGGACTGCAAATTTAGTTTATTAATGTGCTTGTTATTTACGAGGGGCACTTTGTTGGGTGCGTGTGTGGCGGCGTGCCTTTTATCAGCACGGTGACTGCTTCACAGCCTCCACGCTTCATGTTTCATGAAGCTCAGCGGGAGCTGTGTTGCTAAAACAATGCACGTCGCTGCTGCTCCAACTGCCCTGTAAATATTTTTTTAAATCTAAAGATGACCACCACGATGCTTTGCTTCTCCTCTCACAGCCCTCTCTCCCTCCCTCGAAGCCAATTTCCCCACCCCCTCCTTTTTAGAGTGCTTTGTTAGCACGTCTGTATAAAGCCAGGCGCTGGCTGTCTGTGCAGCTCATATTTCACTCTGCCTCTCTCCTCCCTGTCATTCCTGGCTCACTCTGGCATTTCTGCGATTTTTTCT
This sequence comes from Calotriton arnoldi, assembly GCA_963921515.1. Taxonomy (NCBI): domain Eukaryota; kingdom Metazoa; phylum Chordata; class Amphibia; order Caudata; family Salamandridae; genus Calotriton; species Calotriton arnoldi. The sequence goes on along the minus strand of CAWUFW010004959.1, from coordinate 1,026,197 downwards.
TTTTTTCTCCTTATTCTTCGCTTCATTCCCTTGTCCGCTCGCGCCGGGACTCGTGCCAGCCATGTACTTAGTAACACTATCATCATACATAAGATGTGGCGATTTGGGGTGCTGCGCGCGGACAGTGTGCGATGCGCACCAAATGAGAGCCATGTTCGCGCACACGGGAGCTACCCTGCTTTTACTGGGCGCCTTGCTGCCGCTGAAAGTTTATTTTGTGCACTTTGTCTTAACCTGTCCATTGGGACTTGATCTTATGCATTTCGACCGTTTCGAACTGTTTTGCAAAACAAAAACATGTTAGTGCGTTTTCCTTGCGCGAGAAAAGGAGGCATTTTTTAGTTGACACCAGTGTGTCCGTATCAACAGTAACTGTATACACGCCATCTAGGAACTCGGAGATGCTAGTGTGCGGTCAATGAGGGCAACCCTACCAGCTGCTCGGGCCAATCACCCACTTCAGGCACAATGATTTTACTGATCGATATATGGCCGTAAGCTGTCTTCATAATTTGTTTTAAAGCTGTATTTTCATTGTTGTATTGAGTACCAGGACAGATGCAAAGCAAACATCCGCTTTAACAGAGTGTACAGCTTCTAGGATCGAGGCTCGACGCTCTCTGAAAAGCTCATATTGCTATTCTGCTCAGTGGAAGGGATCTGCTTTTTTCCATTTTGGCTGATGGGGCAGCCGAGGAATTGATGTCTTACCCAAGATCTGAGCTCATTCGCGACACAATGTGCGACTATAAAAAAAATATTTAAAAAAAGCCTATGTGTACTAATGTTGACGGTTAAGATACTTACGAATGTCGCCTCCTTTTTTGTCCAACATGTTATGTCTTACTCCCACTGAGCCTGCCATACCCACCCGCTCTCAAATGCACCATGCTGTGGGCTTTTGCACCCAGATTAATATAACCCATTAATCATCCTGATAGTTGGTGTTGCCTTATTTGCATGGAAGTGTGGCTCCTTGAAAATGAGAAAACATTTTTTGCCCTTGCACCTGTGCAGCATTACTGATACAGGGGCAGGGGGTGGTCTCGGGAAGTGCACTAATTACATTGCGCATACCAGGCCCCCATTCAGAGTGTTTTTAGTAGGCGGTATGGAACTGGAGTCTCAAACACACCTCCCACCCACCCACCCACCCACCTAAAGGAGCTGCGACTGACCGACTGCTGTCTCCTGCACTGAGGAGTTTTATTTTTGTGCATGCTTGGAGCATATTATTGAAATGTCAACAGGCCCACAAGGCTCCTACCATGAAGCTATCGGGGTGGCATAAAGGGAATCCATTTTGGAAACGTGTAGTACTCGCATGATCTCTTGCGGGGTGATCACTTTTAACATGAATCTGACTTTCGAGTTTGGTGTCTGACTGAACGGGCTTGGAGATTAGAGTGCCCTTTTCCTTGCTGGGGTTGCGTGAGCACTGCTGTCAGTTTGTTATTCATGGCTTCCCCTCACTTCCTGGTTGCAGAAACCTACCTAGCTTCGCATATGTTCTGAAAGGTAACGTGACTTGCATGGTACCCCAGCCTGCCTCCAGAAAGGGATTGGATCTGCAATGTGCTCTTCCGAGAGTCCTCCCTAAAGGTTCTTAGTCTACGAGGGGCAGGTTTGACTTCACTGCCAGTTTCTGAAGGTCCTGTCTTACCTCATCTTTGCTTCCTACGTCATTGCTTTTCCACTTATGGACAGGGCGGTGAATGGGTTTGCTCTTTCAGATTTAAGGATGGGAAGCCTTGCAAAACTCCTTTTTATTTGACACTTTCTAGTTTTGGTAATGGACGCATTTATTATTTGTGGTGTTTTGTATCTGTTATTTAGGTGCACGCGGATTTTCACTTTTGGCTCACTTATCAACCAAAGATTTATTGCAGGGGACAGGCACAACTTCATTGAGCAACTTTTATTATACCTGAACGGAAAAGAGCACTGGTCTACGGGTCATTCTGCCAACTGGATTCGGGAGATCAGTCTTCTAATCCCTGGCTGCATAGTGGAAAAAAACGTATGATCGTCACAAAATCGTTGTCTGCAGTTTGCCGGACTCCCCCCCCCCCCCCCCACACACACACACACTTCTGCGAAGATTGTGTATGCTTGGAACTGGACTGGACAAGCTGGCACGTGCTACATAACCAAAACACATTGTAATTTATTTCCGCTGGAGACGGCCTAGACGCGTTTCCTTTGTCTTACCTTGCTAGACGAGTCTCTACTGACCTGCGAGGTGCATTTTAGTTTGTTGTGCGAGATCCAAGTGGGCTGTACACCCACCCTGAACATCTCGTCCTCTAGAGCATCAGCTATGATTTATCCTTAAATCACTTCGAGGCTGAGGAAAAGTAGCACTGTAAGGATCAGTACCAACACTGACTAAAATATGACACCATCCTTTGAGAAGGTTTTAAGCTCTAGGTTCCGAATCCCAAAAATGTGAAAAACACAGCTGTGCAAGCTGGATGGCCGTGGTTGTTCTTAAATACAGAAAGAACGATTGAAGACAAGCAAACGTTTCTATTTGTTTGTTTTCAAGTTAAATGAATGTCACAGTAAAAAAACAAACAGAACTGATTCATTGAGCAAGACTACGCAAATCACGCAAGAAAAGAACTCCATTTAAAGGGGGCAATCGTACACATTACAGCATGATGAACTCTGGACTGAACAAGTCCACTTTGTGTAAATAGGTACCCACCTGGATAATTCTCAAGCTTCTCAAGTTTGACTCCATCCTGACTGAATTTGAGCTAGTAACCTGAACGGACGTAAATCAAAAACACTTTCCGTTTTATGTATTCTTTTTCTAGGACGCAAGCAGACTTCTTTGCCCATCATCCTTTTCTAACCTTAAGTTGTTTCTGTGCAGTGTGTGCAAAGCATAAAACCCAACGTAAGAATACTGGTTGTGCGTGTGTGGAATGATGTGAAGTTTCTATGCTTCACATCAGCCAGGCTGTTTGTTTAAACGCTACACTGTAGTGCGACTGTTGCTTATAGCATAAGGTAACAAGCATAAAAAATGCAATAGGTCTCGCCTTTCATTAAGTTAAAGCCATTTGCTTTGCTATACAATACCATTAGCAAAGCAAATGGCTTTAACTTAATCAAAGGCGAGACCTTTTGCATTTTCAATGCTTATTGGCTTAGTGGCTTCATGCTACATGACCCTGGTTGGAGTACTTCTTCGGAGGGCTCCAACGGCTGACACCTTTTTCACCCCCATCTCTTCTGAAACTTGTTTTAGGTTAGGATTTCCACTTTAAGGTAGTGTAGGGACAGTTAGGGATTTGTAGGGCTGTTGCATGGAATTTTGAAACTATCCAATGTGCATTTTTGTCTCCTGATAACATATGATGCGGTGATTGAGTTACTCGTTTTATTTTTGGCATAAAGGAGGGAACGGTCGCTGAGATTTGTTTTATTCTGTTTACTTTGTATTTCTACACCATAATGCTTAGATTGCTGTACATTAATCTGTTTCAGAATTTGAAATAAACATACTAATCTGAATTTAGCTGTCGACCTGAGCTCTTACTTCGTAGTTTGGAATTTAGATATTGTGAAAGGAGTTTTCTCTTTACCTCTCATCCTGCATAGAAAGAACCATCGACCAGATTGTTGAGGAAGACGGATTCCAGTTTTCCCACCCCTTAAGAAACAGCAGATGGACATAGATTTGGTAGGCCCAATCACAGCTTGGCTCATCCCAGTGGCGTATTCATTTCTTACCCAATGCTCTTGACTGTTTGATTGCGCCCCTCTACCTCCACTCGACGGCTTGCACTGACCTCCATGAGGGGCTACTTTACAACCAATGTCCTCTGTAACTATTTGTCGAAGTATGTGGCAACAAAAGGCTTGTGTGTTCACTATTCTTGGCTGCATGCACTAGAATGATGAAATGGGCATACATGCAAATGAACTAGCTACCACTTGAAGGCAGTAATACAGATAGGCGTCCCCTATTCCTATCCACTATTTTCATTTTTGTTAAATAGCTCAATCGTGTAGTCTGAAGCATATTTTCACAAATAGACTGGCTTAAAAACCCTAGGCTTAGATACTGTTGAGACGGACAGCTCACAAAATTGTCCAGTGCTTAAAAATATTAATCACAGCACACAGAACATTACTCCTTTGAAACATAAGTATAATGATGTGCCAATCAGAAGCATTCTTCATTTCTCACATGTAAAGAACTATACACCACTCAGAGACACAAAAATATTTTGTGCAATTGGAGAAACCATGTAATCTGAAAAAATGCAGAAAAACATATATTGAATATCATGGCACAGAATAAGGCAATCAAATTTCCTTTACTGCATTTATGCACATTGGACATGATGCGGGCAAGGAAAGCACAGTCACACTATTTGCTGGTAATAGCTATAGGCAGGACCATTGGAGTTATGCGATTGTGCAGCTGTGTCTTTTTCTGCATAATTATGGTTTTGCTGCATTTGCCACATGATCCATCATCTGCTGCTTAATCTGCAGATTTTAACAAACAAATTGTTTATAGCATACATGGATGAAAAGTTATTAAAAAGGCTGCAACACATGCTGCAGTGCAGTGGAAGGCACTTTGCAAAGGTTGACTGATCACCTTTCTGTCACTTATTGCTAACTTTGGGTCTTAAACTGGTTGTGAATGCAGTGCAACCTATGGCCAGACAGTGTTAAGAAGTGTAAAAATGACAAAATAATTAAATAGTACTATCACAAAATGTGCTGCATTATGCCTAATAATTTTCCTTATCGTGCCGCATAATTTATCCCTCTCCTGTTGCATAATTCCAGTGACCCTGGCTATAAGAAAAATATTAACTATGTATACGAAAATATCTAAATAAATAAAGCTTCAGGTGTCATTTCACTCTGGACTGGCTTTAGCACTGTTGGGGCCTGATGTGACAGTCTTTTTTGGCACTCCCCCCGTAGACCTCCTTGTCCATAGGTTCCCTCACCTTCACCCTCCAACAGTGTCACTCATCTCTACATATCCCCTTATTCACATGCATTTAATGATATGCAGATTTTGGCCCGCATTGTTCCCGCGACAGATATTTTGCCACCTGCACTGCAGTTCCTAATTACATAGCACCGCAGTTGGGAAGGGGAGCGGGGGTACGGTGTTAAAAAAGAGAAAGTGGCAATCACTGAGGGGAAAAAAACGTTGTCAAGAGTGAGTCACTGTTTGCCAAGTGGTGATATTCCTGCAGATGGCATTTCATTTGTTTTATAACACTACTCATACCAGAGTATGGTTTCAGAGCACTTTACCTCACACACACATTATACAGAGACAACAAATCATACATGTGTAAATCAGTCTATGGGAAATGTTGCATAGGACAGCGAGGATTATACGTTATACGAATCACATGCCACCCATACTAGTAGGCAGTACATTTTAAGAGTGTTTCGTCTGGAGAAGCATAAACTCAGGATTTAAAATATACCACTGTGGTTGGGGTTAACTTTACTAATGAAAATGTATTCCTACCTAAACAAACCCTTTTTAGCAACATTAGGATAAAGAAAGACGGGGGAGAAAAAAACATAACGTTCTACCATATTCCATGAAGTTTGCATGCAGCTTTTTGTTGGCAGTCCTTAGATCACTGAGCTATATTAGTAATGTAAGTTATTAACTGCAAGTAACAAAAGGATATCTGTGACAAAAGCAGTCATCCACTGAGCTATCCACACAAAATATCTGCATGGTACAATTTCATTGCAGCAGGCATATTCATGCTCTGCACTACCTTATGATGAGTCAAAACTGCCACTAGACAAAACTCCAAATCTCTCCAGCAGGAGCATTAATCACGAGAGTAGCTTGACATTTTTATTGTTGCCTGAAAACTGCTGGACACACAAGGAACTCTGCAACAGGTGCTTTTAAACCCATAAGTTATTTCTAAACACAGCTCCCCCCAGCTAAAAGCCAAGCGTGGCTGCACAGGTTGCACCGCCCTAAAGACGGCCCTGATTTCCCTTTAACAAGAGAGCAAAAACAAATCCACTAATTTATGTGGTTACTCACTAGAATGGTCATACGTTACTCTGAACGGAAAGCACTGGTCATCTGATACTTGGGCATATAACAGGTGCCACGAAAGTCCTGTTCTACCTATTAATAGGCTATAAAATAACTCAACATCAGGAACTAGGACAAACAATGCCTGCAATTAAATTAGTTGCAGTCGCATCATACCTGTTTATACATTACTAGACCATATATCTGCAGTCAACCATTGAGCCATAGGATTCCTGCCCACCAGTTACTGGACCAATGGATGCTTGAGCATTCTTTAATAGAGGACAAAATGCCTGTTTCTGTCTTCCACGTCCTCTGTCTCTTTACAGCTTTCTCCCTTCCCATTTCCTTTCCGGTCTCCTCCATACTCAGTAAATAACACTCACTGTCTCCGTCTTGCTCTGTTTGAGATATATACACATGCCTGCTGACTCCTCCTCACTAGCTCTCATTCGGTATCTGTTATACTCCCTCTACTCATGCACTTTACTTCTCCACCAGAATCTTATTCTCTTGATTGCTAATGCTCTCATTGCAGTCTAGTCTACATCTCATGCAATCTGTGGTTCCTTCTTTTAATTCCATATTTTACTCTAACTCACTCTTGCACACACAGGCACTATTGCTGGTTCCATCGGAGGGGGGGGGGGGAACAGAGCACAGAAAGCAGATGTCTGGCACAGCTGCAGAAAGCTATTGGTGCTCTACGCTGTGTTTTGGGGCAAGGTTGTTCTGCTGAAGTGGCAAATCATCAGGAGGCTGCTCAGTTCAGAGTGTGCCTCAAACCTGGTCCCTCAAATCGAACATGAAGCAGGAAAGTCAATGTCGCAGTGGTAGACGTGCATAGCATGTTTGTCTCGGAGAGCACCAGCAGCCAGTTGCATAGCAAGGATGTTATGGGCCCTCGTACAAGGAAGGAAAATGCCCTCTTTGTCTGTTGTTGGGGTAGTAAAATACAGCAATTATCAGGGTTCAGTGTGGATCTGGGCCCCGGTGCCACTGCACCTGCTGCTCCAATGTTAGCTACGCCCCTGTTAGCAGCAGTGCCAGTCCCACTCCCAGCTATGTAGCAACAAGTAGTAGATAGACAACTGCTAGGCTCTCTTCAGTGGTCCCAGGGCATGGTTGTTACAAATGCTGCGTACGTTTGCCCTTTCCCCTTTCTGAGCAGGAGCTTGGCATGGGTGGACAGATGATATGCAGGCAAACATCTACTCACCCTCCTCACTTTGCTCAAATAGCTATTTTCCATCTCACTTCTTTATGGCATCACTACCTTTTAGCTGAAGGAATGGCAGCGCCAATTGTAATTTTGCTCTGCTCACCACTCTGCACTTCAGAGGTACAATGCAGCTTTTTTGCCTGTCAGAGCATCCCCTCTGGAGCGCTCTCCTTTTGGTTCACTGCGCCGGGAGGAAAACACAGGGGCATATTCAACAAAAGTCTCACAGTGCAGCAAGGCACCTCGCTGCGTTGTGGGACAGAAAAAGGTCAGGAATGCGGTGTATTGAACTGTTTTAATATAATATGGCACATTCCTGTCCTTTCCCAGCTCTGGGGCACAATGTGCTGTCTAGCGTCAACGCAGGCACCCTTGCCTGCATTGTAAGTAGGATTGTTTTTGTGCCGGAAGAGAAACCTTCCTGCACAAAATCAGTTCCCTGAGGCATTTTCCTCTTTCCACGCGTGCTGCAATGCAGAATGCAGCACACATATAAAGAGGAAGTAACAAGGAGAAATAAAGATATTTCTCCTTGTTACGCCTCCCTGGGAAGGCGAAGCATTATGACGTATTCCTAGGTCTACCACTAATGGTAAATCTGGGAATGCTTTAGAATCCATAGGCGGATGTGTGGGAACTCCCACGCTCCACCCATGGACCGCCTTCCCAGGGCAGATTAACACAACACAGCGATTTGCACTGCGTTGCATTACTCTGGATTTATCAACCTGCTCAGGGCCACACAACGTGGCCTTGCGTGCAGGGCCGTCCTGGCCGTAGAGGGCACCAGGCGTTTCCCCGGTGGGCCGCCAGGGTGGGGGCCGTTTTTGGGCCCCTGGGGGGGCCGTTTTTGTTACAGGGCCATTTTTGCAGCATAGGTGCAATATCGGCCCCTGTAACAAAATCGGCCGAAACCGGCCCTGGCAAAGTGCTCGGCCGCACCCCCAACCCCCGGGGGCGCAAGAGTGATGTAAAACCTACATAAATATGCCTCACAGTGTGTGTGCCTGTCACTCATGTAGGGAACTGTTTACAACTATAGCCATCTCTGTTTCCTCATGGTGGCTCCTTCTCTTGAGTCTCATTCTGATGTGCCAATCAGTGCTTAATTTGAGCAGGGGTTTACCAGTGGGGCCATCTGCACTTATTTTTAGGGACCAGCACTTATTTTTCCGCAATAGATTTTTACCGAGCGCACGAGAGAGAAATCAAACAAAGCAGAAAGACAGGAGAAGAGAAAGACGACAAAACCTGTCGCAAAGGTAGAAAGCAGGAACCTGGATGAGTGAGATAAAGAGGCAGGGAGTAGCTGGTAGAGGATTACAGAGGCATGAAGAAGATTTAAGACTATCATGTACTCAAAGCAGCGACATTTAATTGCATCAGCTGTGGACTTCTGGCCAGAGCTTGGGGTACCTGTACTCTTTCTTTTACAAAATAAGCACTGGTGCCAATGCAGCATGCATTGGCACATTACACCCAGACCTATTGGCTTTGCCAATACTTATTTCCAGCATGGGCTGCTGTTCGAACCATGACAATTCTGACAAGGAAAATCAAGCAATGTCCCCCCTTCTTTGGAGGGAAAATCAAAGCTTAGAAGGGACACCGATACTAAAGACGGACAATAGCTTCGAGGATTTGTCTTCAGACACCAAAGAATTGGTAACAAGTCCATCATGAAACTATGGCATGAAATTCCTGTTGCACTTCTTAGGTCTGGCGTTAGCCAAGACCTTTTGATTTTACTAAAATCTGTATAATATACTTACATATAGGGGTTTTCAGCCATCTCTTTTCATCCAGTGGTCTGTTGTTGTGTCATTCACATTTTGCTTCAGCGCACTACAGGATATAACATGGGGCAGTGGGTCAGCCTACTTAAGCCATTGGTTAACTTCACTTTGAGTGACTGCATTTTGCTCCCTCACAAGGAGCACATCCGTAAGAAATTAGTTCCTTTCAGCACCAGTGTTTTTATTTTAACTTTATAATTACTTTAGTGTTTCCTTTGTGTTTAGAGCCTGATGTGATAGCAGGACACTTCTGATGCACATTTCATCTTGATCAGATCCCATTTTCTGCCAATGCTGTTGTAAATTCCTTTTGGAGTGTTTTGCTTTTCTGACTGCTGCTATTTCACAACATTCCAGATTGTGTCCATTTGAAACTGCTCTGAATTATGTTTTCCTCTTTCTTTCTTTGTTTCTTTCTTACTTTGTTTCTTTCTATATTTCTTTATTCCTTCATTCCTCATTCCTATTCTTTCTTTAGTTTTCTGTTTACTTCTTTCTTTCTTTCTTTCTTTCTTTCTCTTTCTTTTTTTCTTTTATGCCTTCTTGCTTCCTTCCTTTCTTTTTCAAAGGCAAGAAGCTTGCAGCCAATACCAGACTGATTGACTTTTTTAAGTTTGTGTCAGCTAAGACCTTTTGATTTAACATTAATTATGTCTATAACACATATAGGGGTTTCAGCCAGACTTCATCCATTAGTCTGTGGTTGGTGTCATTAACAGGTTTCTTCTACCTACTCCAGCATACATTAAGGAGTAATGTATCAGCCCTACCAGACGCTGTTGTAATTTCTCTGCTGAACAATTGGCAAGGATGTGCTCTTCAACCATCAAAAATAATGAGCCCTTCTTAAGTATCAACCTTATTACCTATAATCCAGCCACCCAGTGCCTTTACTGAAGCATCCATAAAATCCACCCATGTCTGTGTTGCCCCTTATGTGTGTTTTATTAGTAATATCTTTAACTTCAATTGGATCCGTACAATTATCTAATATTGATTTATTTAAGAACTCCCAGCAATGGTTGAGCCCGCCATGGTGGTATTCACCTACCATGGTGTGGAATATCGCCTCTGATGAAGCATTCCACCATCAGGTGTGGGTCAGGTGATGTCTTGCTCCGCCTTTCAGATAATACAGAATCTCCCACACGGTGGCTCAAACTCGGCGGAGCAGGAGACATAAAACACCTAGAAAGGGGTTTACTTTACAAAATGCAAAGACTCTCTTTTTAGAATAAGGCTTGGGGTTTTATTTATGCAATGCTCTCTAACAGAAAGGCTTTTCCAGATGTCAAATGAATAACATTCAAATGTATATAGAGATATATATTTATATGCAAGCAATAATAACACACTTGGTTAATGCAACAGTTAAATGCATGGATAATAATATGAAATACAACCAGCAAATAATATGAGAGAAAACTCAAGCAAATAATATGAGATGTCCTGCAAGAGATCAGAAAGATATATATACACTATATATATCAAATTGGATGTGCACTCTGACTCATTCACACATCACAAAGAAAACACCTCAAATGACCACAGCCACTGGAACCACGCATCACAATGACACTAGTCAGAAACAAATCACCGCAACTGATCGTTCACTCGACATCCTTGCCAACTCAAGCTGGGGGGCCCGTTCACAGCTGGACTTGGACTCTTGACCGGGACTCAGGTTCCGTTCGTCTTACGGCAGTACGTCTACTCCGTAAGTGAGCTCCCTCCCTGGCTGTCAACAACTCTCAGCTTTATAGTCTCAAAAACACACTAGAAGGTTCGAGAGTCTTCCCCTCTGCGCCAAGGAAACTTACTGGAACTGGCCAGCTTCCAGGCAAGCATTCCACGGCAGGAAGGAGTTCCCACGTTCGCTCTACATTCTCACATGTTCCAGCCTTTATCTTGACGAAGCTTACGAAAGCCTTCCAGGGTACATTAAACAATCTCTCACAAAACAATCCTTGAACGTGATTAACCCAAGCAACTTGCAAACAATCTGGGGGCCTGTCTGTGCGTGCAGCAAAGCTCAAGCAAGGCAGAGTCAGAATTCAGGATGACATGAGGCCATGTCAAAGCCAATAGTAAGAACTTAATAATACTTGACAATGTACAACACAATGCACATTCGTGCACCACTGTCTATAGCATCACATACTTCATCTCTCAATGTACAACATAGTGCACATTTGTGCACCACTGCTTATAGCATCACATACTTCATTTCTCAATGTACAACATAGTGCACATTTGTGTACCATGGCTCATAACACTGCACTTCGAGACCAAAAAGTACATTCCACACCTCTCTCTCTCTCATGCTTTCAAATGCACATCCCACACGTTCTGTTCTTGGCAAGCTGTTCTACTGTGACAGCTCCTACTTCAAAACTACGAGAAGAGAAACAAGGAATATGCAGGACGTCGTACATTCAGGCTAGGATAAAATAACACACCAAAGTCAATTAAAATGATGGTAGTCAAAGGTCATCACGTGGTGTCAGACCACAAGAGTGCCTCTAGCACTACAGGCGATATCTCCAAAATCTTTTTTGATCCAGGTAGAGCTTTCCCTAGAATAAATATTAGTGACCTGGCCACTTGCAGTGTTTTTGTTTATAGGTGAGGAGGATGTGACCAGGCCTTGCTCCTCTTTCCTTCCCTTTGTGCACACAACACTGAGAGTCATCAGCTGTCACAAACAATTTCAGGGAAATCTTTCTGTGATTTCTGAGAGAAGAGTAATTTAATAGTTTGGCCTTGCAGAGAGGTAGATAAGGTTAAGGCTGACTACATTTAGACTTCTGTGTGTTGTTCAAATGTGATAAGTCCAGCACAATCTGTTTTGCTTTCGTGCCAGTAGAACATTAGACTTGTGTTAAATTTGTTAGATGACAGGTGGATTCTTACATTATTTATACTATTTTATTGGCACACTGGGAGGACAATGTACACAATGTAAGGGTTATCTCTTAATATCATAAACGGCCATGAGGACTGATATTACATAACTGATGCAATATCCCTGTCTGTGCTAAGTTCCCCTGGTGCAAACAGGGACAGTGCGCCCTCTTACAAGTAATCCGCTGCCCCAATGCAGCTGTAAACTTGCACTGCCTCGAGGAAAGGACATTCAGTGACAGGCAGAGCGCTGTTCGAATCATCTGCTCCATCTTTTTCTCTGCAGGTGGCACTTGCCTACACTTTAAAAAGGGAAGAGAGATCCTGCTGCAGGCAGGTGCAGTGAGTGGCTGCACCTGCCTGCAGGGGAATGCCTGGGTGGGCCATAGGATCCCTTTAAACTCCTTCCAGGGGTTGCACTCAGGGGCCATACTAATTGTGTGCACCTTTTTGTGATGAAATCAGTTCACCTCCGGATTTTGCCTCTGTGCCATCCATAATATGGTGCAGGCGCATATGCATAGTGATACCCTCATTAGCATGGGGCCATGCCCCCATGCTAATGAGGTAACGGCCTTTGAAGATAGTGCCAGCGCTCTATATGCCCCAGCACTGTCTGCATTACAGAACAGGGAACACAAAAGGCTGCATCTTCTTCTGTGATACTACAGTTGCCCGGGGCACAGAAAACCAACGCACAAGCACTTTGCACCTCTGGGGTACTGTTTGTGATAAGGCATTTGGGGTCAAATCAGGATGCCATTTTCCGAAGGGATCTGTGCACTTCTCTTGGTGTTTTGAGCACATACATTACCTCAAAATATCTCTAAGATAATGCATATTTTTTCTGACAGCAGAGCTTAGAATCACAAATATGCAATTGCTGCTCTTCCGACCTCCTTTATCAAAAACACGCATTAACTCTGAGATATTTCGAATTATTGTATGCACTCAAAATGCCAAAAAGAAGGGTACCAATCCCTTCTGCTTTGGCGCAACTCACAGATGCCTTCCCACAGGGGCGTAAAAATACTTGAGGGGCCCCCCCTGCAAGGTATGCTGATGGAACTCCCGCGACGTCTCCCCACTGCAATAAATCCAGTAAACATATATATATTTGTGGGATGAGTTATAGTCTAGATATGGAATTGCCCATAGTGAAACTAGCAGACCTAACTTCTATTTATTATATTTGTATTTTGTTATCAGGTACAGAAAAAAGAAAAGTAAATATTTTACTGAAAAACATTTTTTCTTAAAGTCCAATTTAAAACACATTACATCTTTAACTGCAACATACTAGTTGACTATACATTCATTCATTACCTAACATGGAACACAAAACCCCCCAAAAATTAATTTCCCAGTCCATATGAGTCACAAAGTTATATTTATTTATTTTATTTATTTGGAACATTTATTGAGCGCATGGCTACCTCCAACGGAGGTGTTCCGGCACTAAGGCTGCAGAAAATGCGCATTGGCAGAGGAGACAGGCTAGGTGCGGTCGAACAGCCAGGTCTTCAACGCTTTCCTAAAAGATGAATCTGGTGCCGTATTACGGATATGTTAGGGCATGGCATTCCAGAGCTTCGCGGTTCTGACCACAAAAGCTCTGCCGCCTATCCTTGCCTTACGAAAGCGAAGAATAGGGAGCAGATTCAAATGGTTGGATCTGAGGACTCGGTCGTGTTGGTAGCTTTGCAGTCTGTGTCTCAGATATGACGGGCCCCGACCCATGGTGGCTCTATATGCCAAGGTGAGTGCTTTAAATTCAATTCTTCTGCTGACGGGCAGCCAGTGAAGATTTCGCATGTGAGGAGAGATGGAATGACGGGAATGAACCTTGCAGATCAATCTAGCCACTGCATTTGGAACCATTTGTAATATGCGGATCAAATAAGCTGGAAGACCTAAGTAGAGGCTGTTAGAGAAGTCCAGGCTGGCTGTAATCAAGGCATGAACCACAGTCCGCCTACAGTCCAGCGGGAGAAAGTGGAGGGATTTCCTCAGGGTGCGCAGCTTCGAGAAGCATATGGAGGAAACCTGACTGATCTGGGCTTTGCAGGAGAGAGCATTGTCGAATTTGAACCCCAAATTCCTTGCCGGCTCCACAGGAACAGGAGGGGGATTTAGTTCTGTCGGCCACCAAAGCATGGAGGTAGGTGGGACTGGTTGGTTAAAGAAGAGCACCTCGGTTTTCTCAGTGTTCAGCTTTAGGCAGTTTTAAGTCATCCAAAACGTGATGTTGCTCAAGCACCGCCTAAAGTTGACAAAAGCAGCCTCCGAATGTTCTTTAAAAAAGAAAATCAATTGGGTGTCGTCAGCGTAGGAAATCACTTTCACTCCGAAAGTCTCCACCAAAAGCTCGAGAGGGGTAAGGGATACGTTGAAAAGTAGAGGGCTCAGAGCCGAGCCCTGAGGGACCCCGCAAACAAGAGGCTTCCGAGTAGAGGCAAAGGGGCGCAAGTAAATCTGTTGTGTGCGGTTCTCGAGGAAAGACCGGAGCCAGGACAGAACCGTATCCCATACTCCAAAATACTTAAGTCTCTCCAGGAGAATCGGATGGGCCACTGTATCGAAAGCTGCGGATAGGTCGAGCAGCACCAGCATAGCTGTGTTGCCCTGATCAATAGTTATGCGTACGCTCTCAGCAACTTCCAAGAGTGCGGTCTCCGTACTATATCCTGCTCTAAAGCCGGATTGAGGGTCATGGAAACAATAGTGAGATTCCAAAAATTCAGAGAGTTGACTCTGAACTACCTACTCAAGAATTTTTGCCGGTGCCGGTAGCAGAGAGATGGGTCGAAAGTTTTTAAGTTCTGCAGGATCTGCATCCGGCTTCTTGAGGATAGGCAGTAAGAATGCTTGTTTCCATGTTTCTGGATATATACCTGATTTCAGGGAGGAGTTCCAAATTAGGTTCAGGGGGGCATTAAAACAAGGGGCCAGCAATCTGAAGAACTGAGCCGGGCAAGGATCGCCCGGAGAGCCTGATTTGCAGCTCTGCAGTTTCTTAAGGGAAACATCCATAGAAAGGGGGTGAAACTCCGACCAAGTAGCAGTGCAATCCGGAGTAGGATTAAAACTCAAGCAGAGACATGTTAGATGGGAAGGTGGAGTAAATAGATTGCATTTTATCCTGAAAGAATTCTGAGAGGTCATTAAGAAAGGGTAGAAGATGGAGTCACAGAGCTATCAAGAGCAGCCGGTTTGGTGAAGCATTGAGCGATTTTGAAAAAAGCTTTGGCTGAATTATCGGCCGACTTGATCTTGTGTGAAAAGTAGTCTCGCATAGCCTTACGTTTGAGTCCGTGGAACTTTTTAAAGTTATAGAGTTTGCAACCACAAAATGGCTTTTTAATATGCACTAAACCTGTTTTTCAATTCCTTTCAGACTCCCCTTTCAGAAATAATTCCCTTACAACCACCTGACATTATCATCATCTGCCCAATAAAATCATGAGGTTGATCCCCTTCCCGCAGACCTATAGACAATGATTTGCTGTCACAGACTCCCTTGTTACACATGAGAGAAGGATTTGGAAACTAAAATTGAAATGCAGCTGAGCATTCCTATTATTCCAGTATGAAAACACAAATGTACATTGTGGAATCAATGAAGGAAAAGGCTTTCATGTTGTAAATGTGTATAAGAAATCATCCATTAGACCCTACACAGTGACCTCACATTTTTCCTTTTCAGGTGTGAGCAGTTAATGCATTGCATTCTGGTAGCTGTAGCCCTGTCAATAATGGGGAAAGCAAAATAACAAGAATCAGGTTGAAAAAAAGATACATCTAACAAGAGAGTGGTTGGGAAATACTGCAATTTAAAATGGTTATTTAAATATTGAGTTCAATGAATCTTTTTATGTAACTGTTAGAAATGGGGGTCTCTAGTTGGCAGATGTAGGTATCTTTGGCCAAGTAGGGACCCTTGCTTCTAGTCAGGGTAAGGGGGCTACAGTCCTAAATAACCCCTGCTCACCCCCTTGGTAGCTTGGCACGAGCAGGCAGGCTTATCTCAGAGGCAGTGGGTAAAGCATTTGTGAACACATACAGTAATATAGTGAAAACACTACAAATGGACACCAAACCAGGTTAGAAAAATAAGTAATCTTTATCTAGATTTAACACAAGACCAAACGACAAAAATCCACAATACAGTATTCAAAAATATGACTTTAAAATGGTAGAAATAGCTTAGTTCAATTTGGATGGTAAATGCGATACTTTACTCTCAAAGTACCTTGGATGCGTCACGCAATACAAACAAAAGGGTTGCAGGGAAGTTGATGTGCCGTTCATTACACTCAGGGGAATGGAGGCATCTGTTCCTTACTGCAGTGCAGGGGAGGTGATGCAACGCTTTCTTAGTGTGTGGGGAGTTGATGCGTCTTTTCTTACTGCGTCCCGGTTACAATGCGACAAGATGGCGCCTCTATGAGATGCGACGATCCGGTGCGATGCGACAAGATGCGGTCTTTGATGTGATGCGACAACGTGGAGGCGATGCGTGCACGCCCGACGGCCGTGCGACGAACTCGGTAACTTCTGAGCCGCAACAGGCCCTGCGACGCGCTTCTCCGGTGATGCGACGACAACCTCTGCGGCAGCGACACGCTTCTCTGGTGATGCGATGATAACCAGCTGTGGCGGCGGAACGCTTCTTCGGTGATGCGACGGCGGCAGTGGCGGTGGCGGAACGCTTCTTCCTCATTGAGTCGCGCTTCCAGCTCCCAGCGACACGCAATATCTTAGAGGGCCCAAACAACAGCAGGCACCTCCGTGGCAGGTAGAATTCCCAGCAAGGGAACTCAGGGGAGCTGGTGGTGAAGTCTTGTATCCCTGAGACTTCAGGCAGGAGGCAAGCACACTTCAAGCACTTGGAGATTCTTCTTCAAGATGATGAAAATTCACAAAGTTCCTTTTCTCCTTTCCTTGGCAAATAAGTAACCACTGCAGGCCAACCCCAGAAATAGCACAACCGCACAGGGGCAGTCACCTCCTTCAGCTTTCTTGGTTCCTCTCCTTGGTAAAGGTTCGTCTTGATTCCCAGAAGTGATCTAAAGTTCTGGGGTCTGGGCCCCAATATTTATACTAGTAAATCCTTTGTTCTCTGAAGGCAGAGAGTGTCTGTGCCCAGCCAAAACCAGTTCTGTCCTCCCTGGTGCAGCTTCCTGGCAGGAGGTGGAGACAGCATTGTTGAAAGCAGAACTGGCCCAGGTAGCTGAAAGGAAATCTCCTCCCCCTACTCTCTATTCTATGAGGGCTCAGGTCAGTGAAAGAAATCTCCGCCCCCTACTCTTTATTCTATGAGGGCTCAGGTTGGTGAAAGGAAATCTCCTCCCCCTACTCTCTATTCAATGCAGGTCCAATTCAGCCCAGCCCTGACTCATCAGACTGCTGGAGCCAAGGCCCTCTCCAGCCCCCTGTGACTCACAAACCAGACATGGAATACACACACCTAGCAGAGGCATGCTGGATGGTTAGGCAAGAAAATACCTACTTTCTAAAAGTGGTATTTTCAAACACAGAATGTAAAAGTCACCCACACTAAAAGATGTATTTTAACATTCTGAGTTCAGGCATACTAAACTTTATTTTCCCATCTTGTTCCTGGGTCAGTTAGGATTATAAGATGTTATAATCAAACTGCCCATTCTGGACTAAGGGAACAGATAGCCTTGCAATAGTGAAAAACGAAATTGGCTGTAATTCACTATTAGGACATGCTACACACATCAGGGCATGTCCTACCTTTTACATACAATGCACCCTGCCCTTGGGCGTATCTTAGGGGTGACTAATATGTAGAAAAGGGAAGGTTTAGGGACTGGCAAGTGGGTGCACTTGCCAAGTCGACATGGCAGTCCCAGACTGCACACAGGCTCTGCAATGGCAGGCCTGAGCCATACTTTACAAGCTGCTTCTGTCGGTGGCACAATCAGTGCTGCAAGCCCACCAGCAGCATTTGACTTACAGGCCCTGGGCACACATGGTGCACTGTACTAGGGTCTGACAAGTAAATCAAATGAGCCAATCATGGAGTCACTAATCCATTACACAATTTACAATAGGGAGCACTTGCACTTTGGCACTGAATAGCAGTGGCAAAGTGCCCAAAGCATCTAGACCAGCAAAAACATAGCAAAAATACAGGAGGCAACAGCAAAAAATGGAAGGGAATCCCACGCCAATGGTGCCAGGTCTAACACGTGTCCCCTATAGCTGAAATGTGGGGAGAACTACCCTACCTCTTGGGAGTTCTCTTCACTAAGGTGGAAAAATCTGGACAGACCATCAGCATTGGCGTGTTCTGTACCAGGGCGGTGTTCCACCGTGAAGTCCATCCCCTGTAGAGAAATGGACCACCTCAACAGCTTTGGGTTCTCGCCCCTCATCTGCATCAACCATCTGAGGGGCCTGCGGTCTGTCTGAACCCAGAAGTGAGCCCCAAACAAGTATGGTCTCAAATTCTTCAGTGCCCAGACCACAGCAAATGCCTCATGCTCAATTGCACTCCACCTCTGTTCCCGTGGAAGTAACCTTCTGCTAATAAAGGCTACCGGTTGGTCTAGTCCCTCCTCATTCATCTGTGAAAGAACAGCCCCCACACCATGCTCTGAAGCGTCTGTCTGTACAATGAATTCTTTAGAGAAGTTGGGCGCCTGAAGCACGGGCGCCGTGCACATGGCAGTCTTGAGGGCATCAAAAGCTTTCTGACAGGTGTCAGTCCAGTTCACTTTCTTGGGCTGCTTCCTGGAAGTCAGCTCAGTCAAGGGTGCAAAAATGCTGCCATACCCCTTGACAAATCTCCTGTAGTACCCAGTGAGTCCTAAAAAGGCTCTCACCTCTGTCTGGGATTTGGGGGGTTCCCATGCCGGGATGGTATCAATCTTGGGCTGTAGGGGCACCACCTGGCCGCTCCCAACCTGGTGTCCCAAGTACACCACAGAACCCTGCCCGATCTGGCACTTACTCGCCTTGATCTTGAGGCCTGCCCTCCGCAGCGCCATCAACATTTCCCAGAGGTGGCGCAGATGTTCTTCCCAACTGGCGCTGAACACTGCAATGTCATCCAGGTAGGCGGCACTGAAATCCTCCAGTCCAGCCAACACCTGGTTGACCAACCTCTGAAAGGTGGCAGGGGCATTCTTCATCCAAAAGGGCATAACCCGGAATTGGTAATGCCCATCTGGTGTGGAGAATGCTGACCTCTCTCTTGCCCCATCAGTTAAGGCGATCTGCCAGTACCCAGAAGTTAAATCAAACGTACTGAGGTACCGGGCAGCCCCCAACTGATCAATGAGCTCATCAGCTCTGGGGATGGGGTGCACGTCAGTCCTGGTGACTGAATTGAGTCCTCGGTAGTCCACACAGAACCGGAGTTCGGGTGTGGCACCAGGCTCAGGCAACCTTTGGGACCAAGACCACTGGGCTGGCCCAAGGGCTGTTATAGGACTCAATCACCTCTAATGCAAACATCTTGGAGACCTCCTCCTTAATGCAAGCTCTCACCCTGTCAGTCACTCTGTAAGTTTTGTGCTTAACAGGAGGACTGTTCCCAGTGTCTACATCATGGACGCACCACTCAGTGACACCGGGAGTCAGGGAGAACAGATCAGGAAACTGTCCCAACAGTTGGCGACAGTCATCTTGCTGCTCAGGGGTCAGGGTGGAAGAGAGGTTTTCACCATCCACTGACCTATCTTGCTCTGCTGCAGATAGGAGGTCAGGAAGAGGCTCAGTCTCCTCTTCCATTCAATCATCTGTCGCTAGGAGCATGCCCACTTTGGACCTCTCCAAGTGGGGCTTCAGGCGGTTGACATGCAGGACCCTCAAAGGGTACCTAGGAGACCGCAAGTCCACCAAGTAGGTGACATTACTCTTGCGCTCCACCACCTCAAATGGTCCGGTCCACTTATCCTGGAGCACACAAGGCTCCACAGGGGCCATGACCCACACTTTCTGTCCAGGCTGAAACTCGATCAGAGTGGCATTCTGATCATACCACCGTTTCATCTCTTCCTGGCTGGCTTCCAGATTCACCTGAGCGAGTTGTCTGAAACGCCGGGTTTGATTTCTGAAGGCCAGCATGTAGCTATATACATCCTGGGGAGGTTTACTGGGAGCTTTCTCCCAGCGTTCTTTCACCAAACTCAGAGGTCCTCTTACAGGGTGACCATACAGCAGTTCAAAGGGGCTGAACCCTAAGGACTTCTGTGGCACCTCTCTGTAAGCAAACAGAAGGCATGGCAAGAGGACGTCCCACTTACGCCTCATGGGTTCTTCAAGACCCATAATCATGCACTTCAGGGTCCGGTTGAATCTCTCAACCAGCCCATTACCTTGGGGGTGGTAAGGAGTGGTGAACTTGTAGGTTACACCACACTCCTGCCACAGGGACTTCATATACTTGGATATGAAGTTGGTACCACGGTCTGACACCACCTCTCTGGGGAACCCCACACGAGAGAAAATCCCCATCAACGCACGACCCACCATGGGGGCCGTCACCGACCGGAGAGGGATGGCTTCCGTTTACCGGGTGGCATGGTCCACCAAGACCAGGATGAACCTGTTGCCCATGGCTGTCTTGGGATCCAGAGGCCCCACAAGGTCAATGCCCACCCGTTCAAAGGGGGTACTGACCACAGGGAAAGGCTGAAGAGGAGCCTTTTGCTTCCTCCCACTTTTACCACTTGCCTGGCAAGTCTGACAGGTCCTGCAATGAGTATCTGAACTCTTGCGCATTTGGGGCCAATAAAAGTGGGTGATAAGCCGTTCAAAGGTCTTGTCTTTCCCCAAATGTTCTGCTACTGGTACATCATGAGCCAGACCCAGTAGGAAGGCTCTGAAGCGCTGGGGTACCACCAGCACACGGGCTGTCCCAGGCTGAGCAACCTTAGGCTCACTATACAGGAGACCATTCTCCCAGTAGATCCAATGTGATCCAGACTGATCACCTGCTGCCTGGTCTGTGGCCTGTTGCCGCAAACCCACAAGAGAAGGGCACTTTTTCTGCTCCTCACAGAACTCTTCCCTGGAGGGGCCTCCGTCCTGATGCCAATGGGTCAGCTCAGGCAGGTCCCCCAGTTCAGCTACTTGTTCCCCTGTAGGTTCCAGGGCATCCCCCTCAAGGACTGCCTCCTCCTGGACCGTGGGAACTTCGGGGCCGGTTTCCCGCGCCCCCTGCCTCTTCTCTTTAAGGCAGGCACCTGGGCCACTTTTTCAGGCTCCAGGTCCTCTTGAACACCCTTACTGGCTGCCATGGACCCGGTGGTCACACACGCCCACTCAGGCAGACCCAACATCTCCAAATGAGCTCTTCGCTCTACCTTAGCCCAAGGGGAGCTTTATAGATCATTGCCTAACAGACAATCAACAGGCATGGCTGGCCTCACAGCTACTTGAAAGGTACCTGAGACCCCCCACTCAAAGGGAACCTGGGCCACCTTACAGTGGCTCTCCGAGTTGTCAGCGGCAACTACAGGGTAAAATGCATGGGGGATCACCTGCTCTTCAGACACTAGCCGACAACTGACAGCTGTCACACTGGCTCCAGTGTCTCTCAGAGCCTCTACCCTATGGCCATTGATGGTCACCCACTGCCTGTACTTCTTAGTGTTATCAGGCAGCTGGGTCCTAGGGACCATCTCACTGTCTCCTAAAGAGACTAGGGACATCTCTGCGGGACCCCACCCACCTTGGGCAACCAACTCCTCCCCCAGGGCTACACTAGCCATCTGCCGGGGCGGTGCACTCATAGGTGCTGCATTTGCTTTCAGGGGACACTTAGGATCATAAAAGCAGTGGCCCACCTGACCACACTTAAAACATTTCGGGGGTCCCTTGTGGACAGGCTTATCTGTCGGGCCCCTGACTTCTTCTCTGGGGGAGGCTGGGAACCCTTCCCTTGGGTATTATTTTGGGGTCCTTTCTGGAACTCCCTCTGTTTACCCTTGTCCCCCCACTCTTCTGCTGGGGACCATGCCCACCTTTGGCGAAGTCTCCCATGTGACCCTTGTGGACCCGGGTACTAACCCAGCGGTCCGCCTCCTCAGCAAGCTTGCTAGTGATAGTCAGCTTGCTATCAATAAGGTGCTGGCGTAGCTCTGGAAAACAATTATTGGACAAGTGCTCCCATGCAATCAAATTATAGAGCGCTGTTAGACTTGGCATCTTTTGGCGTGTTTCCCCTGACTTTTTGCTTTCTGACCTCCCGGTTTTGACTCTGTTTTTGCTGGTGTAATGATTCTGCGCACTTTCCTCACTGCGGTCCAGTGGGAAAGTGCAAGTGCTCCTGTATAAAAGGTGTTATGGATTGGTGTTTCCATGATTGGCCTATTTGGTTTATGTGTCAGTCCCTTGTAAAGTGCACTGCGAGTGCCAGGGCCTATAGACCAAATGCTGTTGGTGGGCTGCAGCACTGGATTGTGCCACCCACGCAAACAGCCCGTAAAGTGTAACTCGGGCCTGCCAACGCAGAGCCTGTGCGCAGCCTGGGGCTGCCATGCCGACTTGGCAAGTGCACACACTTGCAAGTCCCTAAACCTTCCCTTTGCTACATGTTAGTCACCCCTAAGGTAGGCCCAAGGTACCCCTGTGGGCAGGGTGCGGTGTATGCGAAAGGTAGGACATGCCCGGGTGTGTGCGGCATGTCCTGATAGTGAATTACAGCCTAGTTCGTTTTTCACTATTGTAAGGCTACCTGTTCCCCCTAGGCCAGAACGGGCAGTTTTGATTATTACAGCTTATAGTCCTAACTGACCCCGGGAACATGGTAGAAATTCGAGTTTAGTATGCCTGGACTCAGAATGATAAAATGCATCTTCTAGTGAAGTTGGTTTTAACATTCTGTGTTTGAAAATACCACTTTTAGAAAGTGGGTATTTTCTTGCCTAGCCATCCAAGCCTGCCTCTGCGAGGTTGTGTATTCCTTGTCTGGAGTGTGAGTGACAGGGGCTGGGGGATGCCAGGAGACAGGGTGAGTCAGCACAGGGCTGAATAGCAAGATCTACATGTAGATGGGTGGGAGGGGTCGCACCTGGGCCCTGAATAGGACAGTGCCTTCCCTCCACAATGCTGGCTCCACCTCCTGTGGTGCGTCTGATGTCCCTGGCCTGCTCACTGAAAGAAGGGACGGAGACTTGTCAACAAAGTGCTCCAGAACTGGTTTGGACTAGGCAAAGGCCTCTCTGCCTTCAGAGAACAAAGGAATTTGGGATATAAATATTGGGGCCCTGACCCCATGAATTTAGATCTCGCTGGAATCAAGGAACCTGCCAAGACGAAGAGCTGGAAGAGCTGCCAGGAGGAGTACTGCCCCTTTGCTGTGTTGTTGCTTTGTTGGGTTGGCCTGCTGCTGCTGCTTCTGCCTTGGGCAGTGAAAGGACTGGACTGAACTTTCTACAAACTTGTGCTGAGTATCTCCAAGGGCCTGAAACCGAGCTGGCCTCCTGTTAAGAAGTCTCAGGGACTACAAAGACTTCACAAGCCTCTGGGTACCGCTTCTGGAACGCTGTTTCAGTTGCCACAGAGGAAGGGAACCGCAACCGACTCCGTCAACCGAATCCATCCCTGGCCGGTGACCTGTTTGCACCGCAGACCGCATCGCCCCGCTTCGCATCGCAACCCTGGTCTCACCGTGGGCGACGTCCGACGCCGCCAACATCGAGCCGCTGCTTGCACCGTGACCTGTGGGCACCGCAGTTCGCATCGCATCGCTTCACTGAACCAACCGGACCCGACCGACGCGGTCGCTGCAACTGGCTCAAGAGTCGAGACCGCACCGCATTTGGGGCACCGCTCGCACGTCTGTGACGCACCGCTCCGACTCGCACCGCTGTCCGACGCCAGCTCCCGCACTCCGGCTAGGTCGCCTGCATCGCAACCTGTCAGCACCGCATCGAGCATCGTCTTACCTTGCATCGCACGCCTTGGACTCACCGACTCCGTCTGCACAACGCTCATCGAGCCGCTGCCTGCACCGCATCGAGGGACACCGCACCTTGCATCGCTCCGTCTTGCACCGCAACCGCGACGAACGCCGACCGGCTCGTACACTCCGTACCAGCCACAACGAGAAAGGTACTGTAACCGAGTCTGTTCATGACTCTGCTGGCCCGTATCGACGCGGTCGGCTGGAACTGTTAGACTCTGTGGTTTTCAGCATCGCGGTAGGCTCGGACGGAGCTACCGACTCGTACGAACTTTGCTTTTGTGCTATTCCTGCAAAGAAGAAGTTACTGTATCAAGTATTCATTCGTAAAGTATAGTATTGTGGATTTTTGTCGTAATTGGTCTTGTCTTGAGTATATAAAATATTGGTTATTTTTCTAAACTGGTGTGGTGTCCGTTTGTAGTGCTTACACTGTATTACTGTTGGTTATGTGCAAATGCTTTACACACTGCCTCTGAATTAAGCCTGACTGCTCGTGCCAAGCTACCACGAGGGTGAGCAGGGGTTACTTCACGAGTGTAACAACCCTTACCCTGACTAGGAAGAAGGGTCCCTACTTGGACAAAGGTGCAAGCCCTTGCCAACTAGAGATCCCATTTCTAACATTGGTTGTCAGCGGTGAGGATAGGACTTGTGTTTGCACTTGACTTACAGTGATTGGTGTGCACTACTACCATATCGCAGACCATTACGTACCACATACTGGTTCTTTTTCTTTTGGCCTATTTTTGATCTTGCCAGTTTTCAACTCACGACTTTTGTCATGCCTGAATCAATTGCATCATCCGTTGCATCTCTGGAAGTTATCTTTGAGGAGGACAGGTTGGAATCCTACGCCGTAAAGGAGTTACGAGCGATTTGTAAAAACCTGAAAGTCCAAATTAAAGGCCTCACAAGGAAGGAGGAGCTACAGAAGGCGCTGAGGGCCTGGGTAGCAGCCAGACATGCCAATGGGCAGCCTGGTGATCTCAGTGAGGAGGTGGAGGAGCCTATTTCCAGGGTGGATGTGCTTTTGGGTAGGGGGAACCCGCCAGGTTAGGCAGCAGCAGTCTGTCCCCAGAGGAGCTGGAGGACAGGAGGGAGGCAAGGCAGTTTGAGCTGCAGAAGCTCAGGCTGGAGAGTGAGCGGGAGGAGAAGAGATTGGCCATAGAGGAGAGGAAGATGCTCTTAGAGCATGAGAGAGAACTGAAGGAGCTAGAACTTAGGAGTAAGTCAGGCTCAGATGGTGGCAGCAATTCGTCCAGAAAAGCAGACAGGATTGTGCACATTCCCAAGAACGTAGGCAAGGAGTTCAAGAAGGGGGATGACATACAAAGGTGGTTTCAGGGTTATGAGGCAGCCATACACATGAATGGGGTCCCTGAGGAGAATTGGGGAGCAGGATTGTGGCCACTTTTCCCGGAAGAAGCAAGGGATGCTCTGATAGCTTTGGGTAAGGGGTATCACCTCACCTATGCTGACATGAAGGATGCCCTTCTCACGAAGTATGGTCTTACTCCTGAAAAGTACAGGGATCAGTTCAGGTCCAGTAAGAAGTCTGATGTCAACACTTGGTTGGAATGTGTGGATGTGTTCTGCAGTTCTCTGGATGGTTGGGTGAAGGGCAGTAGTGTAACAGATTTTCAGGGGCTCTACAACTTGATTGCATGGGAGCACTTGTCTAGTCTATGTTTTGCAGATCTGCGCCAGCACCTAGTTGATAGTAAGCTAACTGACCCCAGGAAGCTTGCTATGGAAGCGGACCGCTGGGTGAGTACCAGGGTCCACAAGAAAGCGTTTGGGGGAGACTCAGCCAAAGGTGGGCAGGGTCCCCAGCAGAAAGGTGGGGGGGACAAGGGTAAAGCACAGGAGTTCTCTAAAGGGCCCCAAACTAGTATCCAGGGTAAAGGTTCCCAGCCCCCGGTGATAAGAAGAAAGGGGTCTCTACAGGGAAGCCTGTTGAGACCGGCCCCCGCAAGTGTTATGCATGTGACCAGGTAGGTCACTTTAAGGGGGACCCCAAGTGCCCGAAGGGGACACCGCCACCCACCGGTGGACAGTCCAAAGTGTTGGCTAGTGTAGCGCTTGGGGAGGAGGGGTGCCCACAGGAGGGTGGGGATCCCGCAGAAATGACCCTTGTCTCACTAGGGGACAGTGAGATGGTCCCAGGAAACCAGGTGCCCCCTAACACAAAGAAATATAGCACCTGGGTGACCATTAATGGGAACAGGGTAGAGGCTCTCAGAGATACTGGAGCCAGTGTGACCTCAGTCCGGTGTCACCTGGTGTCTGAGAAGCAAGTAGTCCCAGGAGCATTCCACCAAGTAGTTGCTGTCGACAACTCTGAGCGCCAGTGTATGGTGGCGCAGGTTCCCTTTGAATGGGGGGGTCTCAGGTCCCTTGAGGGTGGTTGTGAGCCCTACCATGCCTGTAGATTGTCTGCTAGGAAACGACCTGGAGCAGTCCTCATGGAAGGAGGTTGAGCTCAGGTCTCACTTGGAGATGCTTGGGTTGCCAGAGTGGGCATGCGTGTCTACTCGGTCAATGGCAGCCAGAAAGGGTGATCAAGAGGACTTGGAGCCTGAAACAGTGGCCCAAGTCCTGCCAAGAGAAAGGGCAGGGGCGCGGGAAACCGGCCCCCGAAGTTCCCACGGACCGGGAGGAGGCGGACCTCGAGGGGGACGCCCGGTGCCTACAGGGGAGCAGGTAGCCGAACTGGGAGACATCTCTGAGCTGACCCATTGGCAGCAAGAAGGGGGTCCCACCAGGCAGGAGTTCTGCAGGGAGCAGAACGAGTGCCCTACTCTGGAGGGTCTGCGGTGGCAGGCTGCAGACCAGGCAGCTGGTAATCAGTCCGGGTCACATCTGATCTACTGGGAGAGTGGTCTCCTATACAGTGAGCCTAAGGTTGCTGAGCCTGGGTCAGCCCGTGTGCTGGTGGTACCCCAGCGCTTCAGGACCTTCCTACTGGGTCTGGCTCATGACGTGCCTTTGGCAGGACATTTGGGGCAGGACAAGACCTTTGACAGGCTTGTCACCCACTTCTTTTGGCCCCAAATGCGAAGGCAGTCAGATGCACACTGTAGGTCTTGCCAAACTTGCCAGGCAAGTGGTAAGAGTGGGAGGAAGGTCAAAGCTCCTCTCCAACCTTTTCCGGTTGTTGGAACACCCTTTGAAAGGGTAGGGATGGATATTGTGGGGCCGCTGGATCCCAAGACAGCCATGGGCAACAGGTACATCCTGGTCTTGGTGGACCATGCCACCCGGTACCCGGAGGCAATCCCTCTCAGGACAACGACGGCCCCAGTGGTGGGCCGGGCGTTAATGGGGATCTTTTCCCGTGTGGGATTCCCCAGAGAGGTGGTTTCTGATAGGGGGACCAATTTCATATCGAAGTATATGACATCCCTGTGGAAGGAGTGTGGTGTAACCTACAAGTTCACCACTCCTTACCACCCACAAGGAAACGGTCTGGTGGAGAGATTCAACCAGACCTTGAAAGGCATGATCAAGGGTCTAACAGAACCCATGAGGCGTAAGTGGGACGTCCTCTTGCCATGCCTACTCTTTGCATACAGGGAGGTGCCTCAGAAGTCTCTTGGGTACAGCCCCTTTGAGCTCCTGTATGGCCACCCTGTCAGAGGACCTCTGAGTTTGGTAAAGGAAGGCTGGGAGGCGGCTCCCAGGAAAACTCCCCAGGATGTATTTAGCTACATGCTGGCCTTTAGAAACCAAACTGCCCGCTTCAGGAAACTCGCTCAGGCGAACCTAGAAGCAAGCCAGGAAGAAATGAAGAGATGGTATGACCAGAATACCACTCTGGTCGAATTTCAACCTGGGCAAAAAGTGTGGGTCATGGCCCCAGTGGCACCTTGTGCCTTGCAGGACAAGTGGACTGGGCCATATGAGGTAAAGGAGCGCAAAAGGGACGTCACCTACCTGGTGGATTTGCAGGCTCCAAGGAACCCTTTGAGGGTCCTTCACGTGAACCGCCTCAAGCCCCACTTCGAGAGGTCCGAAGTGAGTATGCTCTTGGCGACAGATGATGGGGTGGAAGAGGAGAGTGAGCCTCTCCCTGACCTCCTGTCTACCAAGGAGCATGATGGGTCAGTAGAGGGTGTGATCCTCTCCCCTACTCTGACTCAGGAGCAGCAGGGGGACTGTCGCCAGTTGTTGGGACAGTTCGCCCCACTGTTCTCTCTGACCCCGGTGTTACTCACTGGTGTACCCATGACGTGGACACCGGTGACAGCCCTCCTGTGAAGCACAAGATTTACAGGTTGACTGACCGGGTCAGAGCCAGCATCAAGGAGGAGGTCTCTAAGATGTTGGCGTTAGGGGTGATTGAGCCCTCCCACAGTCCTTGGGCTAGCCCAGTGGTCTTGGTCCCAAAGGCTGCGGCGCCCGGTGCCACTCCAGAACTCCGGTTTTGTGTGGACTACCGTGGGCTCAATGCCGTCACCAGGACTGACGCGCACCCCATCCCCAGAGCTGATGAGCTCATTGATCGGTTGGGAGCTGCCCGGTTCCTCAGCACGTTTGATTTGACGTCTGGGTACTGGCAGATTGCCTTAACCGATGGGGCCAAGGAGAGATCAGCGTTCTCAACCCCAGAAGGTCATTACCAATTCCGGGTGATGCCCTTTGGGTTGAAGAATGCCCCTGCCACCTTTCAGAGGTTGGTCAATCAGGTGTTGGCTGGGCTGGAGGATTTCAGTGCCGCCTACCTGGATGACATTGCTGTGTTCAGTTCCAGCTGGGAAGAACATTTACAGCACCTTGAGAAAGTGTTGAGGGCTCTGCAAGGTGCAGGCCTCACGATTAAGGCCAGTAAGTGCCAGATCGGGCAGGCTTCTGTGGTGTACTTGGGACACCAGGTAGGAAGCGGCCAGGTGGCGCCCCTACAACCCAAGATTGACACCATTCTGGCTTCGGAACCCCCCAAGACCCAGACAGAGGTGAGAGCCTTCTTAGGTCTCACCGGTTACTATAGGAGATTTGTTAAGGGCTATGGCACCATCGTTGCCCCGTTAACAGAGCTGACCTCTAAGAGGCAGCCCAGGAAAGTGATCTGGACTGAGTCCTGCCAGAAAGCTTTTGATGCCCTGAAGGCAGCCATGTGCACGGCGCCCGTGCTCAAGGCACCTGACTTCTCCAAGGAATTTGTCATGCAGACTGACGCTTCAGAGCATGGTGTGGGAGCGGTGCTCTCACAACTGAACGAAGAGGGCCTGGATCAGCCTGTAGTCTTCCTTAGCAGGAGACTACTTCCCAGGGAACAGAGGTGGAGTGCCATAGAAAGGGAAGCTTTTGCTGTGGTCTGGGCACTGAAGAAGTTGAGACCATACCTGTTTGGGACTCACTTCCGGGTTCAGACAGACCACAGGCCCCTCAGATGGTTGATGCAAATGAGGGGTGAGAATCCAAAACTGCTGAGGTGGTCCATCTCCCTACAGGGAATGGACTTTACGGTGGAACACCGTCCTGGTACAGAACACGCCAACGCAGATGGTCTGTCCAGGTTCTTCCGCCTTAGTGAAGAGAACTCCAATGGGGTTGGGTAGTTCTCCCTACTTTCAGCTGGAGGGGACATGTGTTAGACTTGGCATCTTTTGGCGTGTTTCCCCTGACTTTTTGCTTTCTGACCTCCCGGTTTTGACTCTGTTTTTGCTGGTGTAATGATTCTGCGCACTTTCCTCACTGCGGTCCAGTGGGAAAGTGCAAGTGCTCCTGTATAAAAGGTGTTATGGATTGGTGTTTCCATGATTGGCCTATTTGGTTTATGTGTCAGTCCCTTGTAAAGTGCACTGCGAGTGCCAGGGCCTATAGACCAAATGCTGTTGGTGGGCTGCAGCACTGGATTGTGCCACCCACGCAAACAGCCCGTAAAGTGTAACTCGGGCCTGCCAACGCAGAGCCTGTGCGCAGCCTGGGGCTGCCATGCCGACTTGGCAAGTGCACACACTTGCAAGTCCCTAAACCTTCCCTTTGCTACATGTTAGTCACCCCTAAGGTAGGCCCAAGGTACCCCTGTGGGCAGGGTGCGGTGTATGCGAAAGGTAGGACATGCCCGGGTGTGTGCGGCATGTCCTGATAGTGAATTACAGCCTAGTTCGTTTTTCACTATTGTAAGGCTACCTGTTCCCCTAGGCCAGAACGGGCAGTTTTGATTATTACAGCTTATAGTCCTAACTGACCCCGGGAACATGGTAGAAATTCGAGTTTAGTATGCCTGGACTCAGAATGATAAAATGCATCTTCTAGTGAAGTTGGTTTTAACATTCTGTGTTTGAAAATACCACTTTTAGAAAGTGGGTATTTTCTTGCCTAACCATCCAAGCCTGCCTCTGCGAGGTTGTGTATTCCTTGTCTGGAGTGTGAGTGACAGGGGCTGGGGGATGCCAGGAGACAGGGTGAGTCAGCACAGGGCTGAATAGCAAGATCTACATGTAGATGGGTGGGAGGGGTCGCACCTGGGCCCTGAATAGGACAGTGCCTTCCCTCCACAATGCTGGCTCCACCTCCTGTGGTGCGTCTGATGTCCCTGGCCTGCTCACTGAAAGAAGGGACGGAGACTTGTCAACAAAGTGCTCCAGAACTGGTTTGGACTAGGCAAAGGCCTCTCTGCCTTCAGAGAACAAAGGAATTTGGGATATAAATATTGGGGCCCTGACCCCATGAATTTAGATCTCGCTGGAATCAAGGAACCTGCCAAGACGAAGAGCTGGAAGAGCTGCCAGGAGGAGTACTGCCCCTTTGCTGTGTTGTTGCTTTGTTGGGTTGGCCTGCAGCTGCTGCTTCTGCCTTGGGCAGTGAAAGGACTGGACTGAACTTTCTACAAACTTGTGCTGAGTATCTCCAAGGGCCTGAAACCGAGCTGGCCTCCTGTTAAGAAGTCTCAGGGACTACAAAGACTTCACAAGCCTCTGGGTACCGCTTCTGGAACGCTGTTTCAGTTGCCACAGAGGAAGGGAACCGCAACCGACTCCGTCAACCGAATCCATCCCTGGCCGGTGACCTGTTTGCACCGCAGACCGCATCGCCCCACTTCGCATCGCAACCCTGGTCTCACCGTGGGCGACGTCCGACGCCGCCAACATCGAGCCGCTGCTTGCACCGTGACCTGTGGGCACCGCAGTTCGCATCGCATCGCTTCACTGAACCAACCGGACCCGACCGACGCGGTCGCTGCAACTGGCTCAAGAGTCGAGACCGCACCGCATTTGGGGCACCGCTCGCACGTCTGCGACGCACCGCTCCGACTCGCACCGCTGTCCGACGCCAGCTCCCGCACTCCGGCTAGGTCGCCTGCATCGCAACCTGTCAGCACCGCATCGAGCATCGTCTCACCCTGCATCGCACGCCTTGGACTCACCGACTCCGTCTGCACGACGCTCATCGAGCCGCTGCCTGCACCGCATCGAGGGACATCGCACCTTGCATCGCTCCGTCTTGCACCGCAACCGCGACGAACGCCGACCGGCTCGTACACTCCGTACCAGCCACAACGAGAAAGGTACTGTAACCGAGTCTGTTCATGACTCTGCTGGCCCGTATCGACGCGGTTGGCTGGAACTGTTAGACTCTGTGGTTTTCAGCATCGCGGTAGGCTCGGACAGAGCTACCGACTCGTACGAACTTTGCTTTTGTGCTATTCCTGCAAAGAAGAAGTTACTGTATCAAGTATTCATTCGTAAAGTATAGTATTGTGGATTTTTGTCGTAATTGGTCTTGTCTTGAGTATATAAAATATTGGTTATTTTTCTAAACTGGTGTGGTGTCCGTTTGTAGTGCTTACACTGTATTACTGTTGGTTATGTGCAAATGCTTTACACACTGCCTCTGAATTAAGCCTGACTGCTCGTGCCAAGCTACCACGAGGGGTGAGCAGGGGTTACTTCACGAGTGTAACAACCCTTACCCTGACTAGGAAGAAGGGTCCCTACTTGGACAAAGGTGCAAGCCCTTGCCAACTAGAGATCCCATTTCTAACAAGCGCTTCAAAATCATTCACTTTGCTACCCTTCACCCAACCATCCAATGCTCTGCCAAAGAAAGAAACATATTCTACCCATGTGCTTGACTCCAGTTTCTTACAATTCCGAAACCTTTGTCTATAAACATCTGGGGTCAACCCATACCTGGACATTAAGGCTTCCTTCATGTGGGCATAGGAATTCTGGTCCTCAGAGGGCAAGTCTAACAAAGTATCCCGCCCATCACTGAGGAACCGCCCCCACCACCCCGCTCCCCAATCCTTCTCAGGGACCCGGTGGGAGGTCATGGCCACTTCATAGGCCTTAAACCATTGCCCAATATCTTCATGCCTGTGGAACTCCTTAAGCACATCCTTGGGAATAAACACTCTTGTTTCTACAGGCACGGATGGCGCGCTGCCACCAGAGGGAGTAATTTCTAAGCTCTTAGCCTTGAACTCCAATTCCCTCAACATTCTCTCATGCTCTAAATGCATCCTTTTTTCCTCCAGGTCCAACTTCTTATTTTCTAACTCCATTTGCCCACCCAGTATGAGCTTGGCAAGCTCCATCCGATGCACCCTATCTCTTTCCCTGTCCTCTAGCTCTATTGGGGACAGGCCCTTGGAAGAAACACTGCTACCTGGCCTGGAAGGTACTTTCTCCCCGGTCAGGCCCAATGGCCCATCTAGCTGCCCATCTGCATTCTCTGCCTCTTCTCCAGGCTCTTCAGTATGCTCAGTGGCTTTTCTAGCTTCCAACCAGGCCCTCAGCGCCTTTTGGAATTCCTCCTTCCTGGAGAGGCCTTTCATAGAGATATTAAACTTTTTACAGATGGTCTTCAGCTGTGGCACAGTGTAAACATCAACCTTTTCCTCCTCAAAATAAAAATATTCAGGTGCAATGGATGCTGCTTTACTCAAGGTGAAAGGAAATTGGCAGTTCTCAACAAAAATAGAAGTCCCAAGAAAAAAGTTCTACCAAAAATGTATGTGGTCGCGTATTGGTCTGCACTCACTAGTAGTGTACACCAATCACTGTATATGAATCACAAATGCAAGTCCAGAATCCTCACCGCTGACCACCAATGCTAGAAATGGGGGTCTCTAGTTGGCAGAGGTAGGTACCTTTAACCAAGTAGGGACCCTTGCTTTTAGTCAGGGTAAGGGGGCTACACTCCTAAATAACCCCTGCTCACCCCCTTGGTAGCTTGGCACGAGCAGGCAGGCTTATCTCAGAGGCAGTGTGTAAAGCATTTGTGAACACATACAATGATACAGTGAAAACACTACAAATGGACACCACACCAGTTTAGAAAATAATTAATCTTTATCTAGATTTAACACAAGACCAAACGACAAAAATCCACAATACAGTATTCAAAAATATGACTTTAAAATGGTAAAATAGCTTAGTTCAATTTGGATGGTAAATGCGACACTTTACTCTCAAAGTACCTTGGATGCGTCACGCAATACAAACAAAAGTGTCGCAGGGAAGTTGATGCGCAGTTCCTTACACTCAGGGGACTGGAGGCATCTGCTTCTTACTAAAGCGCAGGGGAGGTGATGCGACGCTTCCATACTGTGTGGGGAGTTGATGCGTCTTTTCTTACTGCGTCCCGGTTATGATGCAACAAAATGGTGCCGCGATGCGACGATCCGGTGCGATGCAACAAGATGGCGTCTTTGATGTGATGCGACAATGTGGAGGCGATGCGTGCACGCCCGACGGCCTTGCGGCGAACTCGGTAACTTCTGAGCCGCGACAGGCCCTTCGACGCGCTTCTCCGGTGATGCGACGACAACCTCTGCGGCAGCGACACGCTTCTCCGGTGATGCGACACGCTCCTCTCGGCGATGCGATGACAACCAGCTGCGGCGGCACGCTTCTTCGGCGATGCGACAGCGGCGGCGGCGACACGCTTCTTCCTCATTGAGTCGCGCTTCCAGCTCCCAGCGACACGCAGTCTCTTAGAGGGCCCAAACAACAGCAGGCACCTCCCTGGCAGGTAGAATTCCCAGCAAGGGAACTCAGGGGAGCTGGTGGTGAAGTCTTGTATCCCTGAGACTTCAGGCAGGAGGCAAGCACACTTCAAGCCCTTGGAGATTCTTCTTCAAAATGATGAAAATTCACAAAGTTCCTTTTCTCCTTTCCTTGGCAAATAATTAACCATTGCAGGCCAACCCCAGAAATAGCACAACAGCACAGGGTCAGTCACCTCCTTCAGCTTTCTTGGTTCCTCTTTTTGGTAAAGGTTCGTCTTGATTCCCAGAAGTGATCTAAAGTTCTGGGGTCTGGGCCCCAATATTTATACTAGTAAATCCTTTGTTCTCTGAAGGCAGAGAGTGTCTGTGCCGAGCCAAAACCAGTTCTGTCCTCCCTGGTGCAGCTTCCTGGCAGGAGGTGGAGACAGCATTGTTGAAAGCAGACCTGGCCCAGGTAGCTGAAAGGAAATCTCCTCCCCCTACTCTCTATTCTATGAGGGCTCAGGTCAGTGAAAGGAAATCTCCGCCCCCTACTCTCTATTCTATGCGGGCTCAGGTTGGTGAAAGGAAATCTCCTCCCCTTACTCTCTATTCAATGCAGGTCCTATTCAGCCCAGCCCTGACTCATCAGACTGCTGGAGCCAAGGCTCTCTCAAGCCCCCTGTCACTCACAAACCAGACATGGAATATACAAACCTAGCAGAGGCATGCTGGATGGTTAGGCAAGAAAATACCTACTTTCTAAAAGTGGTATTTTCAAACACAGAATGTAAAAGTCACCCACACTAAAAGATGTATTTTAACATTCTGAGTTCAGGCATACTAAACTTTATTTTCCCATCTTGTTCCTGGGTCAGTTAGGATTATAAGATGTTATAATCAAACTGCCCATTTTGGCCTATGGGAACAGATAGCCTTGCAATAGTGAAAAACGAAATTGACTGTAATTCACTATTAGGACATGCTACACACATCAGGGCATGTCCAACCTTTTACATACAATGCACCCTGCCCTTGGGCCTACCTTAGGGGTGACTAATATGTAGAAAAGGGAAGGTTTAGGGACTGGCAAGTGGGTGCACTTGCCAAGTTGACATGGCAGTCCCAGACTGCACACAGGCTCTGCAATGGCAGGCCTGAGCCATACTTTACAAGCTGCTTCTGTGGGTGGCACAATCAGTGCTGCAAGCCCACCAGCAGCATTTGACTTACAGGCCCTGGGCACACATGGTGCACTGTACTAGGGTCTGACAAGTAAATCAAATAAGCCAATCATGGAGTCACTAATCCATCACACAATTTACAATAGGGAGCACTTGCACTTTGGCACTGAATAGCAGTGGCAAAGTGCCCAAAGCATCTAGACCAGCAAAAACATAGCAAAAATACAGGAGGCAACAGCAAAAAATGGAAGGGAGACCCACGCCAATGGTGCCAGGTCTAACACGTGTCCCCTGTAGCTGAAATGTGGGGAGAACTACCCTACCTCTTGGGAGTTCTCTTCACTAAGGTGGAAAAATCTGGACAGACCATCAGCATTGGCGTGTTCTGTACCAGGCCGGTGTTCCGCCGTGAAGTCCATCCCCTGTAGGGAAATGGACCACTTCAACAGCTTTGGGTTCTCACCCCTCATCTGCATCAACCATCTGAGGGGCCTGTGGTCTGTCTGAACCCGGAAGTGAGCCCCAAACAGGTATGGTCTCAACTTCTTCAGTGCCCAGACCACAGCAAATGCCTCATGCTCAATTGCACTCCACCTCTGTTCCCGTGGAAGTAACCTTCTGCTAATAAAGGCTACCGGTTGGTCTAGTCCCTCCTCATTCATCTGTGAAAGAACAGCCCCCACACCATGCTCTGAAGCGTCTGTCTGTACAATGAATTCTTTAGAGAAGTTGGGCGCCTGAAGCACGGGCGCCGTGCACATGGCAGTCTTCAGGGTATCAAAAGCTTTCTGACAGGTGTCAGTCCAGTTCACTTTCTTGTGCTGCTTCCTGGAAGTCAGCTCAGTCAAGGGTGCAACAATGCTGCCATACCCCTTGACAAATCTCCTGTAGTACCCAGTGAGTCCTAAAAAGGCTCTCACCTCTGTCTGGGATTTGGGGGTTCCTATGCCAGGATGGTATCAATCTTGGGCTGTAGGGGCGCCACCTGGCCGCTCCCAACCTGGTGTCCAAAGTACACCACAGAACCCTGCCCGATCTGGCACTTACTCGCCTTGATCGTGAGGCCTGCCCTCCGCAGCGCCATCAACCCTTCCCAGAGGTGGCGCAGATGTTCTTCCCAACTGGCGCTGAACACTGCAATGTCATCCAGGTAGGCGGCACTGAAATCCTCCAGTCCAGCCAACACCTGGTTGACCAACCTCTGAAAGGTGGCAGGGGCATTCTTCATCCCAAAGGGCATAACCCGGAATTGGTAGTGCCCATCTGGTGTGGAGAATGCTGACCTCTCTTTTGCCCCATCAGTTAAGGCGATCTGCCAGTAACCAGAAGTGAAATCAAACGTACTGAGGTACCGGGCAGCCCCCAACCGTTCAATGAGCTCATCAGCTCTGGG
The DNA here is from genome assembly GCA_963921515.1 of Calotriton arnoldi. Taxonomy (NCBI): domain Eukaryota; kingdom Metazoa; phylum Chordata; class Amphibia; order Caudata; family Salamandridae; genus Calotriton; species Calotriton arnoldi. The sequence goes on along the minus strand of CAWUFW010004959.1, from coordinate 989,747 downwards.
GATGGGGTGCACATCAGTCCTGGTGACTGAAGTGAGTCCTTGGTAGTCCACACAGAACCGGAGTTCGGGTGTGGCACCAGGCTCAGACAGCCTTTGGGACCAAGACCACTGGGCTGGCCCAAGGGCTGTTAGAGGACTCAATCACCCATAATGCAAACATCTTGGAGACCTCCTCCTTGATGCAAGCTCTCACCCTGTCAGTCACTCTGTAAGTTTTGTGCTTAACAGGAGGACTGTCCCCAGTGTCCACATCATGGACGCACCACTCAGTGACACCGGGAGTCAGGGAGAACAGATCAGAAAACTGTCCCAACAGTTGGCGACAGTCATCTTGCTGCTCAGGGGTCAGGGTGGAAGAGAGGTTTACACCATCCACTGACCCATCTTGCTCTGCTGCAGACAGGAGGCCAGGAAGAGGCTCAGTCTCCTTCTCCATTCAATCATCTGTCGCTAGGAGCATGCCCACTTTGGACCTCTCCAAGTGGGGCTTCAGGCGGTTGACATGCAGGACCCTCAAAGGGTACCTAGGAGACCGCAAGTCCACCAAGTAGGTGACATTACTCTTGCGCTCCACCACCTCAAATGGTCCGGTCCACTTATCCTGGAGCACACAAGGCTCCACGGGGGCCATGACCCACACTTTCTGTCCAGGCTGAAACTCGATCAGAGTGGCATTATGATCATACCACCGTTTCATCTCTTCCTGGCTGGCTTCCAGATTCGCCTGAGCGAGTTGTCTGAAACGCCGGGTTTGGTTTCTGAAGGCCCGCATGTAGCTATATACATCCTGGGGAGGTTTACTGGGAGCTTTCTCCCAGCCTTCTTTTACCAAACTCAGAGGTCCTCTTACAGGGTGACCATACAGCAGTTCAAAGGGGCTGAACCCTAAGGACTTCTGTGGCACCTCTCTGTAAGCAAACAGAAGGCATGGCAAGAGGACGTCCCACTTACGCCTCATGGGTTCTTCAAGACCCATAATCATGCCCTTCAGGGTCCAGTTGAATCTCTCAACCAGCCCGTTACCTTGGGGGTGGTAAGGAGCGGTGAACTTGTAGGTTACACCACACTCCTGGCACAGGGACTTCATATACTTGGATATGAAGTTGGTACCACGGTCTGACACCACCTCTCTGGGGGAACCCCACACGGGAGAAAATCCCCATCAACGCACGACCCATCACGGGGGCCATCACCGACCGGAGAGGGATGGCTTCCGTTTACCGGGTGGCATGGTCCACCAAGACCACGATGAACCTGTTGCCCATGGCTGTCTTGGGATCCAGAGGCCCCACAATGTCAATGCTCACCCGTTCAAAGGGGGTACTGACCACAGGGAAAGGCTGAAGAGGAGCCTTTTGCTTCCTCCCACTTTTACCACTTGCCTGGCAAGTCTGACAGGTCCTGCAATGAGTATCTGAACTCTTGCGCATTTGGGGCCAATAAAAGTGGGTGACAAGCCGTTCAAAGGTCTTGTCTTTCCCCAAATGTTCTGCTAAAGGTACATCATGAGCCAGACCCAGTAGGAAGGCTCTGAAGCGCTGGGGTACCACCAGCACATGGGCTGAGCCAGGCTCAGCAACCTTAGGCTCACTATACAGGAGACCATTCTCCCAGTAGATCCAATGTGATCCAGACTGATCACCTGCTGCCTGGTTTGTGGCCTGTTGCCGCAAACCCACAAGAGAAGGGCACTTTTTCTGCTCCTCACAGAACTCTTCCCTGGAGGGGCCTCCGTCCTGCTGCCAATGGGTCAGCTCAGACAGGTCCCCCAGTTCAGCTACTTGTTCCCCTGTAGGTTCCAGGGCATCCCCCTCAAGGTCTGCCTCCTCCTGGACCGTGGGAACTTCGGGGGCCGGTTTCCCGCGCCCCCTGCCTCTTCTCTTTAAGGCAGGCACCTGGGCCACTTTTTCAGGCTCCAGGTCCTCTTGAACACCCTTACTGGCTGCCATGGACCGGGTGGTCACACACGCCCACTCAGGCAGACCCAACATCTCCAAATGAGCTCTTCGCTCCACCTTAGCCCAAGGGGAGCGTTATAGATCATTGCCTAACAGACAATGAACAGGCATGGCTGGCCTCACAGCTACTTGAAAGGTACCTGAGACCCCCCCCCACTCAAAGGGAACCTGGGCCACCTTACAGTTACTCTCCGAGTTGTCAGCGGCAACTACAGGGTAAAATGCATGGGGGATCACCTGCTCTTCAGACACTAGCCGACAACTGACAGCTGTCACACTGGCTCCAGTGTCTCTCAGAGCCTCCACCCTATCGCCATTGATGGTCACCCACTGCCTCTACTTCTTAGTGTTATCAGGCAGCTGGATCCTAGGGACCATCTCACTGTCTCCTAAAGAGACTAGGGACATCTCTGCGGGACCCCATCCACCTTGGGCACCCAACTCCTCCCCCAGGGCTACACTAGCCATCTGCCGGGGCGGTGCACTCATGGGTGCTGCATTTGCTTTCAGGGGACACTTAGGATCATAAAAGCAGTGGCCCACCTGACCACACTTAAAACATTTTGGGGGTCCCTTGTGGACAGGCTTATCTGTCGGGCCCCTGACTTCTTCTCTGGGGGAGGCTGGGAACCCTTCCCTTGGGTGTTATTTTGGGGTCCTTTCTGGAACTCCCTCTGTTTACCCTTGTCCCCCCCACTCTTCTGCTGGGGACCATGCCCACCTTTGGCGAAGTCTCCCACGTGACCCTTGTGGACCCGGGTACTAACCCAGCGGTCCGCCTCCTCAGCAAGATTCCTAGTGATAGTCAGCTTGCTATCAATAAGGTGCTGGCGTAGCTCTGGAAAACAATTATTGGACAAGTGCTCCCATGCAATTAAATTATAGAGTGCTTCAAAATCATTCACTTTGCTACCCTTCACCCAACCATCCAATGCTCTGCCAAAGAAAGAAACATATTCTACCCATGTGCTTGACTCCAGTTTCTTACAATTCCTAAACCTTTGTCTATAAAGCTCTAGGGTCAACCCATACCTGGACATTAAGGCTTCCTTCATGTGGGCATAGGAATTCTGGTCCTCAGAGGGCAAGTCTAACAAAGTATCCCGCCCATCACTGAGAAACCGCCCCCACCACCCCGCTCCCCAATCCTTCTCAGGGACCCGGTGGGAGGTCATGGCCACTTCATAGGCCTTAAACCATTGCCCAATATCTTCATGCCTATGGAACTCCTTAATCACATCCTTGGGAATAAACACTCTTGTTTCTACAGGCACGGATGGCGTGCTGCCACCAGAGGGAGTAATTTCTAAGCTCTTAGCCTTGAGCTCCAATTCCCTCAACATGGCTAGCTCCATCTGATGCACCCTATCTCTTTCCCTGTCCTCTAGCTCTATTGGGGACAGGCCCTTGGAAGAAACACTGCTACCTGGCCTGGAAGGTACTTTCTCCCCGGTCAGGCCCAATGGCCCATCTAGCTGTCCATTTGCATTCTCTGCCTCTTCTCCAGGCTCTTCAGTATGCTCAGTGGCTTTTCTAGCTTCCAACCAGGCCCTCAGCGCCTTTTGGAATTCCTCCTTCCTGGAGAGGCCTTTCATAGAGATATTAAACTTTTTACAGATGGTCTTCAGCTGTGGCACAGTGTAAACATCAACCTTTTCCTCCTCAAAATCAAAATCTTCAGGTGCAATGGATGCTGCTTTACTCAAGGTGAAAGGAAATTGGCAGTTCTCAACAAAAATAGAAGTCCCAAGACAAAAGTTCTACCAAAAATGTATGTGGTTGCGTATTGGTCTGCACTCACTAGTAGTGTACACCAATCACTATATATGAATCACAAATGCAAGTCCAGAATCCTCACCGCTGACCACCAATGTTAGAAATGGGGGTCTCTAGTTGGCAGAGGTAGGTACCTTTCACCAAGTAGGGACCCTTGCTTTTAGTCAGGGTAAGGGGGCTACACTCCTAAATAACCCCTGCTCACCCCCTTGGTAGCTTGGCACGAGCAGGCAGGCTTATCTCAGAGGCAGTGTGTAAAGCATTTGTGAACACATACAATGATACAGTGAAAACACTACAAATGGACACCACACCAGTTTAGAAAAATAAGTAATCTTTATCTAGATTTAACACAAGACCAAACGACAAAAATCCACAATACAGTATTCGAAAATATGACTTTAAAATGGTAGAAATAGCTTAGTTCAATTTGGATGGTAAATGCGACACTTTACTCTCAAAGTACCTTGGATGCGTCACGCAATACAAACAAAAGGGTAGCAGGGAAGTTAGGGGAGAGAATGTGGCCTAATGGCTAGGGCGGTCGACCTCGGAGCTGGGGAACCGGGTTCGAGTCTCGGCAGAGACGCTCAACATTCTGTGATTCTGGGCAAACCTCTTAATCTCCCAGTACCTAACAAAAATGAATGTGTCCTTCTGTGACGTAACTAGTGCTCATGTAAAGCGATCTGATACCTTCGGGTCTAGTTCGCGCTATATAAAACGCCACACAAAAAAAAAAAAGATGCGCCGTTTCTTACACTCAGGGGAGTGGAGGCATCTGTTCCTTACTGCAGTGCAGGGGAGGTGATGCGACGCTTCCTTACTGTGTGGGGAGTTGATGCGTCTTTTCTTACTGCGTCCCGGTTATGATGCAACAAGATGGTGCCTCGATGCGATGCGTCGATCCGGTGCGATGCAACAAGATGGCGTCTTTGATGTGATGCGACAACGGGGAGGCGATGCGTGCATGCCCGACGGCCGTGCGGCGAACTCGGTAACTTCTGAGCCGCGACAGGCCCTGCGACGCGCTTCTCCGGTGATGCGACGACAACCTATGCGGCAGCGACACGCTTCTCCGGTGATGCAACACGCTCCTATCGGCGATGCGATGACAACCAGCTGCGTCGGCACGCTTCTTCGGCGATGCGACAGCGGCGGCGACGACACGCTTCTTCCTCGTTGAGTCGCGCTTCCAGCTCCCAGCGACACGCAGTCTCTTAGAGGGCCCAAACAACAGCAGGCACCTCCCTGGCAGGTAGAATTCCCAGCGAGGGAACTCAGGGGAGCTGGTGGTGAAGTCTTGTATGCCTGAGACTTCAGGCAGGAGGCAAGCACACTTCAAGCCCTTGGAGATTCTTCTTCAAGATGATAAAAATTCACAAAGTTCCTTTTCTCCTTTCCTTGGCAAATAAGTAACCACTGCAGGCCAACCCCATAAATAGCACAACAGCACAGGGTCAGTCACCTCCTTCAGCTTTCTTGGTTCCTCTCCTTGGTAAAGGTTCGTCTTGATTCCCAGAAGTGATCTAAAGTTCTGGGGTCTGGGCCCCAATATTTATACTAGTAAATCCTTTGTTCTCTGAAAGCAGAGAGTGTCTGTGCCCAGCCAAAACCAGTTCTGTCCTCCCTGGTGCAGCTTCCTGGCAGGAGGTAGAGACAGCATTGTTGAAAGCAGACCTGGCCCAGGTAGCTGAAAGGAAATCTCCTCCCCCTACTCTCTATTCTATGAGGGCTCAGGTCAGTGAAAGGAAATCTCCGCCCCCTACTCTCTATTCAATGCAGGTCCTATTCAGCCCAGCCCTGGCTCATCAGACTGCTGGAGCCAAGGCCCTCTCCAGCCCCCTGTCATTCACAAACCAGACATGGAATATACAAACCTAGCAGAGGCATGCTGGATGGTTAGGCAAGAAAATACCTACTTTCTAAAAGTGGTATTTTCAAACACAGAATGTAAAAGTCACCCACACTAAAAGATGTATTTTAACATTCTGAGTTCAGGCATACTAAACTTTATTTTCCCATCTTGTTCCTGGGTCAGTTAGGATTATAAGATGTTATAATCAAACTGCCCATTCTGGCCTATGGGAACAGATAGCCTTGCAATAGTGAAAAACGAAATTGACTGTAATTCACTATTAGGACATGCTACACACATCTGGGCATGTCCTACCTTTTACATACAATGCACCCTGCCCTTGGGCCTACCTTAGGGGTGACTAATATGAAGAAAAGGGAAGGTTTAGGGACTGGCAAGTGGGTGCACTTGCCAAGTCGACATGGCAGTCCCAGACTGCACACAGGCTCTGCAATGGCAGGCCTGAGTCATACTTTACAAGCTGCTTCTGTGGGTGGCACAATCAGTGCTGCAAGCCCACCAGCAGCATTTGACTTACAGGCCCTGGGCACACATGGTGCACTGTACTAGGGTCTGACAAGTAAATCAAATAAGCCAATCATGGAGTCACTAATTACACAATTTACAATAGGGAGCACTTGCACTTTGGCACTGAATAGCAGTGGCAAAGTGCCCAAAGCATCTAGACCAGCAAAAGCATACCAAAAATACAGGAGGCAACAGCAAAAAATGGAAGGGAGACCCACGCCAATGGTGCCAGGTCTAACTGTAACACAAAGGCAATTTGCTTTGTAGACTACTTTGGTTTAAAACAAATACACAAAGCACTTGGAAATATTTACATAAAACTGGTCACTTTCGGTTTTCAATGTAGGGCTTTTATTGGTATATATTTGTCAATTATTTTTAGACTATTGTTTTGCATGCTGCTTTTAACTTTTTCCTGACACCTTATTCAAAGCATGCACCCGGGAAACAGGAACTCTGGGGTTCTATCCTGATCCTTTGAAAGAACCATTGGGAAATCACTTGCAATGACTAGCATTTAATGTCATGGATGTTCTATATTTCCCCCTTATCAATATATACCTTTAACAGTTAATGTAAAAAGAAAACACTTTAAAATGTGTTTTCAGGTGCCATAGTGGCCCCTGACTGATAACTTAAGTAAACAAAGTCAGAAAGGCAATGTTGAAATGAATACAGATTATTTCATACATAGTTCTACTTAAGAATCATGTGCCAGCCTTTTGGAGAATCTTAAAACATGAAGGGGCATATTATCAAGCCCTTTATCGCCGCGTTAGCGGCACTTTTCTGCCGCTAATGCGGCAATATTTTTATCACACTATTAACAAGCTGCAGCTAACGGGCCTTAGCGTGAGTTTTTTGGCGATAGCGGCCGTATATTTATCTCTAAGCATGTCAGCGATATATATCGCTAATGACATGCAAAGTAGGCGTTCCTGACTTAAACTCCATTGAAACAGTCGCAAACACAACTTCCTTCTATTATCACTCCCCGCGAAGCGATAAGAAAAGTCGCGCTTATCGCTGGAATTTAACGCCTGGAAAAAACTTGCCTTAGCCATCTTGTCAATGGGGGGTGGATTGTTAGGTTAAGTACTCACTTGCCTATTAGCAAGCTTTTCATTAGCGCAGTTAATTTAGCGCTGGAATTCTCACGCTATTGCTGGTTTTACTCGCTATCGCTGGATTTCCTATCGCCTTTGCGATACGCGTTGATAATACAGCGCTATCAAGGCGAGGAAATCCAGCGATGGTCGGCGATAAAAAAAACAGCGCTAAGCGCGCTTTGCGATAATTATCGCAGATCCTTGATAATATGCCCCCAGGGGCCTCCGCACCGCGGGGGCTGTGGGGTTATCTACGTGCCCCTCCCCCGCAGGGAAATTAAGGAATTAAGGTCCAGGAAATAGGAGTCGGTGCTTTTTAAATGTCCTGATCAACGCCCTTCGGGGACAGACCCATGTTTCCATTTTCACCGCTGATGAGTAAGAGTTTGGCCGTTTGAGCAGAGAAGGTGAAGCTTATAAATCTCCCGGGCGCGCTCCCCTGACTCATGAATTCTAATGTGGTGCGCAGCTCTTCATCATGTGCTGTTTGTGTTGCGTGTGCGGCGCGCGCAGATCTTAAGTTCAGATGTTGACGAATGATCACCTCCCATTATCCCTCTGCTCCGGTACCCTTCCGGCTGACAGCCCTCTCTGACGCACTGTATATCACACAGGTCTGTAGTGCATTTGTTCGGCATACAGAGACGTACAAATGGTAACATTAGTTTATCTCCAGTCCCGGCCCAGCACCATTTGCTTGCTCCACTGTGCCTTCAAGAAAACCATAGATCAAGCGAAAGATCTCTCGGTCTGAAGTCGGGTAAAGCCTTGCCTGCCCCTTTTTTCTCCGTCTTCCTTAATCATGCTGCTTCGTTTTTCTTCGCCTCTCCTTCTATCAGGGCTGTGTCATAGGTGCAAAGGGGGCATTTTAATTATGTGAAAGTTATTTCTATATTTTTTGGTGAAGGAATACTTTAATGGCTATATCACTAGATGGCGACAGATGCCATATTTTTCTCTTTTCCTGCAATATATTTTTTAAAATACATAGAAGCAGGTGCTTCTGGTACCTGGGAAAAACGGATGAAGTGTCCAGACTGGGCCCACCATTACGTGTTTGACCTAAGTGTTGTAAAAACGTCTGGCAAGCCTGCCTGCTACTTCCCCCATACCCATGAAATAGCAAAATTTGCCTTCTCATCCCACACACACACATATCTCTAATAATTACAGACCCTTAAAGAATGTTACACTCAATTCATCATGATAGCCGGCAGCCAACTTCTCTAGTATCTCCTGTACCCTCATCACTTCAACATCTAAACAGAGTGGAGAAGACCACACCCGTGTTGCCCCAGTGGCATTTACAGGTCAGTAAATTCAAGTTACATACTATCACTAAGGGGTGCCCAAAGTGGAGCTATGAGGGCAGGAGTCATGCCAGGCTCAGGATAACCACTGACTTGGCATGATTCCTATATTGATTGCATATAAATGTATCTAGTGTCACTTTCTAGAAAGGTTAGCATGACTGTGGTTCTCGTCGACCAATGACAGTCTTCCTCTATCATCATTCACTACATCTGCAACAGATGTGCCTTACTCTTCCTCCTTGTGAGTAAGCGACACACTTGCTCAATGACCTTTCGATAAACCTCGCTAATGCTCCCTCTTTTCTGTTTTTTAAATTTCTTTTTGCCTCTCCTTTAATTTGCCATCTGTTCATGTCCTCTACTTACCATTTGTGATTCTCCCTCTTCCCTCACCCATCTTTCTTGTATCTTGGGTTTTTAATTCCATCTTCCCCTTATATAACACTTTCTCCCAGTTCTCTTTATGCAAATGTTACACAGTCCTATACCTGATGATGCTCTCCTTCCCCGTCCTGTTCCTTTCCTTCCCTCTTCTTATCATAGTACAATCATGCCCACTATCACCTGGCTCTGTTTCAATATATCTCCTTCACAGCAGCTGTCTTTTATGTGCATTGCATTGTAGTACACTGCAGTAATTTTATATATCACTTCATACCCCTCATGAGGCATTGAAGGACATTAGTGGATGGGTAGCATGCTACTCGTTGGGGGTGCTGTGGGTAGAAGAGGGTGTGTCTGTCATGTGGCCTAAATGGGACACATGATTCTCTCTTGCGTGAGAATCAAAGTTGTGCTCTTAGCATGTTGTGTCACTGATACTATGCATGAATTTGAAGCAAGAGCAGTGCTTAATTTGAGCCGGTGGTTTCTGGTGATCGGCACCAGCACTTAATTGGCAACAACACCACTAATGACAGTCTACCACATGGTGGCGATATTTGTCTAAATTAAAGATGAACAAAACAACAGTTGTGTATTAATTCAAGATACATTACATACACTAATACTGGCCGCCCAAGCCATTCTTATATCCTTGGGGGCTTGGAATAATTTGAATTGTCACACTTCTTGGTGTTATGGTTAGTAGTTGTGTTGGTTCTGTCATTGGAGGCGCTGGCATCGGCAATTGGTGGTGCAAGCTACAGGGCCTCCTGACTAGGGCCCAGGCACTTATTTATTTTTACAAATTAAGCTCCGAGCAAGAGGGTTGAGTAAAATGATTCTTAGCATTAGATGCTTGTGAATGAATGTATAGAACGCTTTTGAGTGTATGGTGGCCTATGTGAGATTTGTTATGGTGTTGTGCATGTATGACAGAGCCTCTTCATTCCATGTTACGCAAACATATAGCTGCCTTACTTGATGAAAACATGTGAGAAGGCATGAGGTCATGCATGCAGAAACCTACGATCTGTGCAAGGTCTCTGCTATATAGTTTTACCACATTGACTAAGGCACTTAGAGAAGTTCTGGAGAGGAAGGCTCATACCTCAGGAAATGGAGTGTTACATTAACTATAATATATGCTCTGGAGTCGTCAGGTGTGGTAGAAGACTAACGTTTAAGAATGGGCATTAGGCACAACCTGGAAGGGTAGGGTCCACCATGCAGTGAGAGAGGAGAAACTACCATACGACCGGCAATAGTATATACCTGACAGGTTCACCCAGCTATGGAAGGTAGTAACGAATAGGCATTATAAACCAGTCTTAGTATGTTATGTAAAATATACTCATGAGTGGCTAAGAAGTAGCCATCGTTTGCACTGTATCGTTCCAAGGGCAAACAGCCATTCCAAAGCGGCTGTTTTCATGCATGCCATTACAACGCTTGTGTTACAATGCATGCTCCATTATAATGCGTAAAGTTTACTATGCATTTTTTACTGCGCATATGCTTTTACCACGCATGCCTTTACAATGAATTTCGTTGCAAAGGTATGTATGGTAAAGGCATATGCGTGGAGATAGCCGCATTGGTAGGAAATCCACGTTGTTAGAGGAAACGGAGAGACTCTTCCTCTTCCTCACAATGACATGCACCGCCCTTCAGATGAGCTGCCTGCATGAGGAGAGCGATAAGGGGGGTTGGTGGGAGTGCAGGGGTAGGGTTTTAGGGTTTAGGGTAGGGGAAGGGCAGGGGCCTGGGGGACGGGGGTCGCGTAGGGGTAGGGTTTTAGGGTTTAGGGCAGGGAAAGGAAAGGATATTTTTTAGAAGGGTTGGGGACCGACGGGTGGGGTGCGCCAGGGGAATGTATGAAGGTATTCCGCATGTATTTTGCACACATGCCTTCTGAACGCCGTCATTATAACGAACGAGTCTTTATCACACATTTGTTCAGCACGCAAGTTGTTATAACGACTTGCCTTAGGGGGACACTGGTTTTTGGAATAGTTGTATTTACTATTCCAACTCCAGTCTGTGCAGCAGTTGGGAAGGTGTTGGACTTTAAATCCAACATAATTGCACCAATTTGCCTCCCTAAAGCACGTCGTTGTAACGACTTGAGTGCTGCACGAATGCGTGCTGAAGACGCGTTTGTTCTATTGCTGGTGTTGTGAAGGCACAGCATGATTCCGGCTTCGTTCTAAAGGACATTTCCCGCACCAGGGACGGGGATTATGGTTCAGGGTAGGGGCCAGGGATACCTTTGCCCTGCATATGCCTTTAACATTCATGCTTTTACAACGAAATTCGTTGAAAAGACATGTGTGGTAAAGGTTTGCGTTGTAATGGCATTCGCAAAGTAACACTTACGTGGTAAAGGCATCTGTTACAACAGAATGTGATGCAATGCCATACATCCGGTTCCAAGTAGCAGAGGAGCAAGCAACAGTGGACAACCTTATGACCAGCAATAGTATATGCCAGAGGACTCCACTCCGAATGGGTTTCTAGCATCCAGCCCAGGTACTGGCAGAAGAGAAGCCCAAAGGATGATCAGTCATTACATGTAAATGTGTCTGTTGGTCCACCCAGGAGAGGTGATGGGTGGGACGGGTGAGGTTAAGGGTCCAAAGAAAAAGGTCTTCAATCAGTGGTTCTGCATAAACAGTACAGAGGAGGGTGAAAGAGCAGAGATTCTGGGTCTAGCCAAGGGAACCTTCTGTAGATTAACAGACCCAAAGCGGAAAAACGCCACACAAAGTCACTTCCAACCTCTCCACCCTTTACCTGGATGCATGGACTGCATGTCAAGGGAAGGCAGGTCAACAAGAAGTCACACAAATCCATAGATAGGCGGGCTGCATAGGAATAAACAACTTAGTTTCAAAAGTTTTGAAAGAAGGCTTATGTAGGGAAAGACACCAAGAGACTGGGCCGCAGGTAAGAGGAGGAGAAAGGGACAAAGAGGGGAAAGAGTTGGACCCGCCTCAAAAAAGAGTTAGAGGACAAAGCTGCCAAGGAGAGAAGTGATGGTAAATTTACATGAAATTCAATAACTGGAAACTCAGCCACGCAGTAATAAACAAACACACAAAAACAAATACAAACTGTGCGCCGCACATAGAGTTCAAATTGCATCAAAAGTATCACTTTTGACCTGATTCCAAGGTCCCAGCATGTGTTTTGCTTTCCATATACTGTGCTTTGAGCTGGTCCTCTCCCACTGAACAGCAGTCACAACTGTGCTTACCATGAGACAAAAAGGTCTGCATGGAAGGAGGAGCCAAAAGTCATGTGACCAATGATGCTAGCGAAATCATATATACAGTATTGGCACAGTCATTCACGGGGAACGTTAACTTCACTGTACTAGGGAAGGCTGTGATAAATGTATTTCTGTATTTTTAGGTCCGGCCTAAAGACAGTTTCAGCTGTCTTGTCAGCATCATGTTTTGCAAACAAAATCATCATACAAATCCACACATACCGGGCCCTTTAGGCCATTCCTCTATGTCCATTAAGTTGCTCAAATTATGCTCCCTCCCACTAAAGCGCACAGTATAGGACATTGGGTTAGTTCACTTTAGTTCACTTTCAGAACCTATATTTTGCTTCTGTACATGTATAAACCCCCTAAAAAAATTCCCCTAAATTGTCAGATATTTAAAAGCACTTGTATTTACCAGTGACTGCTAGCACCTATGTAAAGTAGGGTGTCATCACGTACTTCGATACATTTATAGAAATTTACAATATTGACTCATTATCATAAACCACTTAGACATATTTATATATTATATGGGAGAGAAGCACACATTAATAAAATAAAATTATGCATGCATATTTTCATGTTGAAGGGATGACCTCCGAACTTTGTGAAGGTATTTTGATTGACTTACATCTGGTACCAGAGGGACACTTATTAATCACTTGAGGTTCTGCATCTTCGTGAAAGAATTTCCAGATTAGGTTAGTGAAAGCAAGAATTTGGCTTCAATGTTAGCCAATGCCCCTGGATGCTGTATTGAACCTCAGACACCAACTCTTAAGTACACTTCTGGACCTGTGGATACTCTACCAGGAAGAAGGATTGCCCTCCTGCTGTACTGCTGAAAGGATTGTCACTCCACTGGACTGCTGCTCTGCAGGACTGCTGCTCAGCTGTGCTGACCTGTTGCCTGCTACCTTCTTGCCTGGGTGAGAAGGACTGGACCTGCACCTATTGAATCCATGACCCCAAGGTGATTCCAAGGGATAGTTGTTTGGCCTCCTGTCTAGAGCCTCAGTGACCGAAGGATCCAACCACCTTGAACCCAGCACCTAGACTCTGCATTCTGTGAGTCCTACCTCTGGTACCACCCCAGTCCTGGAACCTTGGAAGTGTGCCTGAAAATGATCTGCCAAACCTTCTGTGAGTCCAGCAGAACTGATGCATCTCCTCTGCTGTGCGGCGCAATCCAGGGCATAACCAATGCATCACCTCTGCTGCAAGAGTATTCCCAGTGCAAGGACTCCGCATCAGCATCGCAGTCCGATTCTGAACTGCCATGGTGCATCGACACAAGCCTTTGCATCGCAAATCCCTCAAGGACGGCAGCCTCGACGATGATGCAGGTTCTTGCATCACTCAGGCGCAGCTCTTTTGAACCGACCCATCGCCTTGACTGCACGACATATCCTCGACGCCGGACTTCGCATTGTAAGTCCTCGTCGATGGGATACTCGATGACACAGGACCTCGGAACGCAGCTTCATAGCTCCTCTGTACTGACACATCGCCTCGGCTGTCTGATGCATCCTTGACCTTGCAACACTCCGAAACTAGGACTGAAGGTATTTTTGTTCAGCAGGCCTAACTGGGACCCTGTAGCCGGACTGTGCTCCATCGCGGTCAACCTGCAATTGGGACTTTGTCCCAGTCTAGCGCAACTAGATATCGACAGTTGGCACGTTGTGCTTTTTAGCTCTATTTTCACTGAAATCTTTAAACTTGCATATCTCCGGACCTATTGATTTGATTTTTGTTGTTTTGGTCTTAATTTATTGACTGAAATGTACACTACTTTTCTAAATTGGTGTGAGAATTTTCTTGTGTTGTGTTTTCACTTTCTTACGGAAATGTTGCTCAAATCCTTTACACATTGCCTCTAAGTAAAGCATGACTGCTCTGTGCCAATCTACCAGAGCGTTGAGCACAGATTGATTTGGGGTTTGCTTGTGCCTCACCATGACAGGGATTGTGGTAGCTGCTTGATTAGGGTTTCACCGCCCCGCAGACACTAACTCAATTTCTTACGGCTGTGGTATCTGCGATAACAATGAACTAATAAGGTCCACAGCGTTTATCATTGGGTTTTTACCATAACCAATTCAGGCCTACTGAATTGAGTGTACGTTTTCCCACAAGGCAATCATTAGTCATGACATTGCAAATATGTGCAGAAATACAGCTGGCAAAACAATAAACAATCCCTTTAAAGAGGCATCACACGGATTACCACAGGAAATCTTATTCCGCCAGGGTTTTACTCAGAGGGAAACCAACCACAAAACACTTGTCTACTATGGTAATCTGTGTGAATACATGTAACACAAGACCTGTCTAGAGTGGAGTAGCAACGGGGGATGGGGTGGCAAAAAGCAGGAATTGATCGCCAGCACCCACGGGGGGATGGGGGCGGCAAAGGCTGGGACAGCCACGGGCAGCAAAAGGCCTAGCTATGCCACTGCCTGTCTACAAACTTTAACCCAGTATAGAAACAATCCACTTGTAAGTGTCTATTGGCTTTAATATAAGCGTTTCACGATAAATTTGTCAGGCCTCCTGCTATTGTCAGAACATTTCATAATAACAGATCTATGGCATTTTATGCTACTTTCCCAATGAACTAATCAGGCTTATTTATCGCTGGCTTGTCTCAGTATCTAACTCAAGTTCACTGAATTGCACTTAAGCTTTCCCACAAAGCAACAGCTAGGCTTAAAATCATGCAATTGTGACGTTATACAAAATTAGAGTTGGCCAAACAATTGACAACTGCAGCAAGTGGGGCTAAAGATTGTCAAAGTCCAGGGTTTTATTATGGAGGTGCCCAACACCAAAACCCTTTCCTCATACAGTAACCTGTGAGACTCCATCTAACACAATACCTGTCTACGGGCTTTAACACAGTATAATTACAATGCACCTATAAATGCCTACTGGCTTTAACATATGCTGTTCACAATACGTAAATCAAGCATACTGATTTTGTTAGTAAACAGATCAGGCCTATAGCCTTGGCCATTGGCTTGTCACCATAACCAACCCAGTCCTGCTCTATTGAGCATAAACTATCCACACAGCATAAATTGCAGTACAAGCACCAGCTTAATGCAAGCACACAATTTTTGACCAATCAAATGTTTACCCAAGGACATCAACACGTGGGTGGACCCAAAGCCCTTCTCTCAGTAGTGCATTATAAAGCTCTTTTTCTGTTCATCACATAAGGTGTGCTACGGCTGCGCTGTAAAGCAAAGCCTTATCAGGACAGGAGGGTAAACCTGTATGCAGCTTTCATCAACTTCCCAAGCGCGTTTGATCGTGTAAAGCGTGCCATGCTCAGTTATGATCGAAAATGAACAACTGGGGAATTGCTATAGATATACGATGTATCCTACTTGGCCTCCATACTGAGAATTTGATTGGGGTATTGAATGGGGCCACTAATTAGTTTAAAAAGAAAATCTGATAGGAGCACAGCAACCAACCTTTTATGAGGAGGCCAACATATATAAGAAATATCTAGAGGGTGCAAATTTATATGTACCAATATGAAAATGAACATATACTCATACAACCCAAAAGGAAAAATTACCTCAAGATGTACATCGAATTTACAGATAACATGTACTTAGTATGGACTGGTTCACATAGAGAATTCATTGACAACACCATAGATTGTTAAGGGAAAATGCATTAATAAAATTCACACACAACATCAGTAATGTGGCCATCAAGTCTCTGGACATA
This sequence comes from Calotriton arnoldi, assembly GCA_963921515.1. NCBI lineage: Eukaryota > Metazoa > Chordata > Amphibia > Caudata > Salamandridae > Calotriton > Calotriton arnoldi. The sequence continues at coordinate 973,800 of CAWUFW010004959.1, read as the reverse complement.
TGAAAAGGGGGCTCACATATGGGACTATGTAAAAAACTGTTCTCCAAATCTACACATATAAATAGGCTGCTAAAATATGACCCTGGACCAATAAAGCATGCTCTGCGGTATTCCTAACTAATGAGAGTAAAATGAATAGCATCAGATAATGAAGATTATCAGACAAAGAAATCATTCATGATTGAAATATTTCAAAATAGAGTATATACGAGGAAATAATAAAGGAAGCTGCCAATAAGGTGGAAGACACACCAACAGCAAAGCTGCTACAAATAACTATGAAAAAGGAAACCAACCGAACAACAAGAATTTAAAATGTATTTTTAAGGAAAGACCAAGATTTCCACACCAGAGATCAGATAACATCAAATATACGATAATCAGAAGCAGAGAGGTAAACAAAGCTTCCAATGTATATCTAAAAAGAGAATGTAATCCTGCTTATCTGTCCACTGCAACAATGTAATGCTATTAGACAAAGTAAATCATTCACACACGCAAAAAGCTACATACATGTATGTATACATACATACATGTATGCATGCATTCACACATACATGTATGCATTTGATAAAGTGGCCCTGCGTAATATTATACATAGGTCAAGACAAACGTCCTGTCAGGTAGAGGCTGAGTGACAATTAAAGCAGCTCTAGAAATAGAGAAGTCAGAGAAGTCACTGGCGGCGAAAGATTTGTTTCAATTTAAAGAAAACATTAATTAAATACCGTTCCAAGTATTAGACATTGTTCAAGAAAGACAAAGAATTAACAACAAAATAATTAACACGTAGAGGAGCATGGTGGAGAAATACATTTTTTACGATAAACCCAAGGATTTCAATGACATTTTTGATTGAACAGAATTTATATATGCCTGTGCAGTCTTCACGCCGGAACAGTTCCCCGGAAATTGCACCCACTGTAGGTGTAATTTTACTATCAATAACTCAGTATCCACCTCAGCTAAGGTCCAGTATAAAATCCTTTTATTAAACTGTAGATCCCTGCCCAAGCACTCTACAGAGATCTGGATGCTACTCAAAGACTCTGACCCGGATGTGCTGTTCCTAACGGAAACTTGGCTTAACCCCAGCTCTGAGCCAGATATTGTGCAAGCACTCCCTCCTGGTTTCGTGATACAGAGGGTAGACAGAACAACAGGTAAAGGTGGGGGGATTGCCATTATCTATAAGGAACAATTAATCTGTCGCTTGCTTGGGAACCCCCTCTCAGACTGTGAGAACACCCATTTTGTCATTGAATTCTCACCACTGCTCTCTCTCACTGGCATTCTCATCTATCGCCCCCCGGGAGCGGTGGGAACATTTGATAAATCCGTGCTGGAGGCAGTGGTTAACCTAGCAAGCTTAGCTGCTAATCTCACACTGCTCGGAGATTTCAATCTTCATTTCGATGACCCACGAGCAATAAATGCAATTGAATTGGCCAAGGTTCTCACGGCCTTCCAACTGCCTCAAAAAATCCTGCAGCCCACGCACGTTAAAGGACACCTTCTTGACCCGGTGTTCTCTACTCTAGAGGACCTTAAAGGGGAAGAGCCTACTCCTCTCCCTTGGTCAGACCATTTTTTGGTCTCCCTCTCCTGGTCCCCACAGGTTATCGAAGCTTTCACTCAATCGATATGGACCCAAGTCCGCCCCTGTCCCAAACTCCCCCTGGAGAAATGGACTCAAGAACTGGAAAGGACCCGACCCATATCGGATCCATGTCCAGTTATAGCCAATGAGGACTTCTCCAGCTGGATAAAAGACTCATTGGATGTGGTCCTTCCAAAAACTAGGATAAAAATGACCAATGGCCCTTATAAGTCCCCCTGGTTCTCTTCTGAGCTGCGTATTCTAAAACAGCGCTGTAATATCAAGGAAAGGCACTGGAGGAAAGATTTCTCATACAGCAAGAAACTGGAATACAAGGCAGCTATTAGTGCTTACAAAGCAGAAATTAAAAAAAGCCCAAGCTACCTTCTATGAGGGTAAGATCTTATCAGCCGCCAACTCTCCCAGAGAAACTTTTAGTATCATAAAAAAACTACTTAAAGCGCCTGTCCCACGAATAGTACCCGACATCTCTGATCTACGTTGTAATAAATTGGCAGAATATTTTACCACTAAGGTTCAGAACATCCTCAAATCCCTACCGCATAAGTCAGACACAGGCGAGATTTCCCATAACCAGATGGACTCCGACTCACGCCTTTCAGAACACACATTAGAGGCGTTCCCCCCCCTTTCGCAAGATTCCCTCCTCACTCTACTTTCCACGATAAAGAGCGGATCACCTAGAGACCCCGCTCCGATTAACATCTTGAAACAGGTAGCTCCGATAATAGCCCCTAATCTGACTGACCTGATTAACGCGTCTTTGTCCACAGGAACAGTGCCTATCTCCTGGAAAGGGGCCATGGTGAAAGCCCTGTTGAAGAAACCAAATTTGGACACGGCAGATCTGGGCAATTATCGCCCCATATCTCTCTTGCCAGGAATAAGTAAGATGGCAGAGAAACACGTAAATCAAAATCTCTCAGGTTTTCTCGAAACCCACAACCTGCTCCATTCCTCGCAAACAGGTTTCCGCCCACGTCAGAGTACCGAGACGGCCTTGCTAGCCATGGTGGAGGAAAGCAGGAACATTTTAGATTCAGGAGGTTCGACTGCCATTATACTCCTTGACCTGAGCGCAGCATTTGATACGGTGAACCATAGGATCTTGGCTCATCGGCTCAGGAAGATAGGAGTAACAGGCATGGCGCTTCAATGGCTGTGTTCTTTTCTGGAGGGAAGGTCCTTTCAGGTATTTGAGGAGAGCTTTGCATCCAAATCTACCCCACTACTGAGTGGAGTCCCTCAGGGTTCCTCGCTCAGCCCGACCCTTTTAATGTATATATGGCCCCACTGGCATCTGTTGTACCCCCTATGGAATTCGCATGGTGACCTACGCCGATGATACACAACTGGTGGTGGCGTTAAACCAAGCTGATCATAGTACTAACAGCCTTTACCCCTGCCTAGAGGACATCTCGAGTTGGATGGACGCGTCCCAGCTCAAGCTCAATGGTGGGAAAACTGAGCTCATGATACTAGGCAACCCCCTCAATTACAAATCCAGCTCTATGTGGCCAGTTGGCATGGGTCCCCCCGGTCCCCAAATCAGAAATCAAGAGCTTAGGCATCTGGCTGGATCAGGACCTGAGCTTTAGAGTACTGGCTAGGAAGACGGCAGCCACTTGCTATGGCTTGCTCAGAATGGCCCGTAAAGTCTTCCCGCTCCTTCCCTTCCAAGCCAAAAAAGTATTGGTTCAATCTCTTATACTGTCCAGACTGGACTATGGCAATGCACTGTACCTGGATGTCCCCACTACAGTAGTCTCTAAACTTCAGTCTGTGCAAAACAGCGCTGCCAGGCTTCTTATGGGAGTCCCCAATCGACAATCGGCGAAACCGGCGATTGTCTCTCTTCTCTGGCTTCCAGTCCAGGAACGTATTAGATTCAAGGCACTTTGCCTAGCTCAGAAATCCATGCAGGGGATCGGCCCCCCCATTAACTCTGCCATGATCCGCCCCTATAAAGCCAACAGGAAACTTTGATCAGATGATCTTCATCTAGCCGTGGTCCCTAAGATTAAGAAGGCTAAGAGTAGTGGGCGCCTGTTCTCCTATAACGCCTCTAAACTCTGGAATTCTCTTCCACTTTCTCTTCGTAAGGTGTCCAATCATGTTGCCTTCTGCAAACAATTGAAAACTTTTTTGTTTCCCTAGCTCTTTGCGGTCTCTCCGCCTTCCTCTTGTGTTCAGTCCTAGCGCTGGGATGCCTCCGGGTAGCCATGTGCTTTATAAATGTGTTTTCATTCATTCATTCATTTCATTCATTCATTCATTCATAAGGAACAATGAAACAACACTAGATTGATTCATCGTCAACAGAAAGACACAGATGTGTGTCCTTGAGATGACCAAATAAACAGGAGTAAAGAAAGAACAAACACGGATCAATAGCGGACTGGCGACCTTGCGCACAAGAACACACTGACCCGACGATCCATGATCTGGTTTCATAGAAAGACACAACAATGGAGAAGATAATTATTCATGTGAAATGTACTTATGAATACACAAACTGAACTTTAGCAATAAATGAGGGACCATGTTTCCACTGAATATGTTTTATGCATTATTTGAATATGTATGAGTATGGTTATGAATGCATTCAGGTTTATTAGAACATGCAGAGGTTTTTGAAAGGAAATTCGTTTTTGTTTACAGAATTCAGCAGTCAGCCCATGATGAAGGCCTCGAAGTCTTGGAATACACTGTGCATAAATTCTTCACGTCACAACGGGTCCATGTGATTTTGACAGAAACAATGTAATTAAAAAATATATCATTTTAATATAAGCCCCCTGAATTTGTAGTAATTATTGACTGATTTGAGTTTTCAACCTAGCTTTTTTTAGACTTTATTTCATTAGATTGGGGACATACAGCAGACATTAAAAGTACAGCATGCTGATTAGTGTAAATTCCACATCACCATCAGACTGTCAATATTAATAATCAAGGCATCTATCATACAACATCAATGAACACAGGACCTGTATTAATTCGGTCGAGTACCTTCGTATACATTAGACATTGTTAGCTGCGATTGCCTTCCTACATTCTTCAGCTGGCGCGGGGTCCCGCCGAGCACCACTTGTATATCTCCAGGGGTGTGCAACCGAGTTTGGAGCTAGACTCCAAAAATGCCAATTCAATGTATGCCCCCTGAATATTGAAAACAGGACACCGTGGTATGAAATATCAAGTAAAAATATTGAAACCAAAATATCGAAAGGTATGTATAGATTTTCCAGACCTAACTCCACATTTATGATCCATGATGATAAATATTTCTTCAGTGTATATTTATGTAGAGTAAGGAATAGTAGATCTATACTTTCTGCATTTCCAATTACCTTTTGACATTTTGGCCCTCAATATTTGTTCACGATATTCATATATCACTATATTTATATGTTCCATATTCAGTAGTACAATGTAACTCAGGTGTCGATTACTACAGTGCTTAATTTGAGCCTGTGGTTTCCGGTGCTCGGCACCAACGCTTAATTGTCAACACCTGCTTGTGACAGTCTGCCACATGGTGGCGCTGTCTGTCTAATTTAAAGTTGAGTTCAGCAACAGTTGTTTATTAATTCAATATACATTAAAAATGACTATTGACTGCCACCCAAGCCATTCTTATGGCTTTGGGGGCCTGGAATAGCCTGAATTGTCACACTTATAGGAGCATGAAGATTATTAATTGTGTTGGTACTGCCATCGGTGGTTCTGGAAGGAGTAATGGGTGGTGCAAGTAGCAGTGACCTCCTGACAAGGGCCCAGGCACTTATTATTTTACAGATTAAGCACTGACTAGGAATATGCACTGGCCAGCACCTAATAACCTGGCACTAGGAAGAAATAGTTGAAGAGAAGAGGAGAGCAGTCATATTTCACATTCATGCCAGCCATCCCAGTTGTACTCTAAAATGACAAACAATCTCTGTCCAGTCATTGTCCCTTGCTCTCTGTCCCCTGCAGAAGACACATCCACAGACACAGACCCTCAGCTTAGATAACACAACTGCACACGGGGAGGGGCACTTCAAAGCAGAGTACAAGCCAGATTGTCAGCCCTACTGCTGAGGAGTTGAGGGATCAATGCTCATGGTACAAAAACAAGTGAAGGCCAAGAACATACTTGATTGGAAAATGGTGGCGGCAGACACATGTCATTGCGGTTAAGAGTCAGTGAAGGGAAGAATGGACGACTTTAGCTCAGTTATGGAATCAGTTATGCAGGTAGTAATGTCCACGGTAGAGAGTGGAATGACTATGCAGTGAAACCATGTTTGAGCCAAGAAAAGGACACTTTTCAATAGAATTAATAGACACATAAAATCTTTTTTCAAGATGTTTTATTGCAAATCAACACTAGGATAAGGATGGAGCGCTTCAGGAAAGGACTCAAGATCTGGCTCTTCGACTGATTCCTGCAGCACAAGTCTGTATACGTCAGAAGGTCTGGTGACATCTGCCCTGATGTATTAACAGGCTGCTTAATGCCTGCATGAAAGGGCTCACTGTTTCTAATGTGGAGAGTGAGGAGGCCTCCAGTCCTAGCAGTCAGTGTCTCTGTCACAGAAGTAATGGCTGAAAGTCACAGGCGCAGTACGGATACACATCCTTCAAAGTTTGGTGCAAGAGCACAGTTTCATAGAAATCATCAACAGTGAAAACATGAATTAGAATTCCTCATTATTTCAGAGCACCATATTTACGCCTCTTTGTTCTGCAATGCTCTTTATTGATAATTTTTTGAATAATAATTATATTATGTTCTCTGATGCACCGTTGTGTGCTTGTGCAGAGTAAGCCCAAACAGCACCTATAACATAAAAAGATGTCAGTCTTGGCCAAGCCATCAGTTCGTTTCTTTGTTGTATCTGTTTGCTGTGTTACACCTTGAATGTAGTTGTTGGTCATTGATGTTTTGTGACTCTTTCTCACTGTAGCTCGCCCTCCAGAAGGTCCACGGAGAGGATGGAGTAGTGGTGGAGTTCTGAGCTGTCCTCCCTTACCGCTCCATGCAGGTCCCTCCTGGTGGCCATCTTGTGTTAGTTGTAATTACCCAAGGTTCATAGGTGGCATATTAAGTAGCCCTTGTGTTTTATATCCTACCCTGTACGAAATGGCACAGCTTCTTATAACTTTGCATGATGATTCTGGGTCATACAGGAGTGCCCATCCTTATGAAGGCATCAGAGCCTAATGCTGCACCTCAGACATTATTTACTGCTTGTCACCGAGGTAGTGTTGCTCTTAGTCAATAAATAATCTCCCTCCTCCTTCACCTCCTCTTCTATTCTGATCACAAACTCCTCAAACTTCCCACCCTGGCAGAGAGAGCTGCCATTGTGAAGGTGTGGGTTTCAGAGCCCTCTTACTGTCTGGGAAGTGAGAACCTACATGACAGGACACAGAGCTGGTGATATGAATGTCAATAAGGGGTCAGATGTGAAGAAGGACATTCACTATTTTAATCACTTCAAATTATGTAAGCTTTGGTCCATTATGGGTTAAAGACTATGTGGACTGGTGCCTGTTGGCTAGTTATTGGTAGTATTGAGGAAATGCTGTGCCGTTCCTGGAACAATTCACACACATTTTGGTAATAGTCATTTGGACAGTGATGGCCACCGAAAGAGGCAGAGTTTGGTTTAAAGTGTCTGTGATATGAAGAACAGGAAGCGAGCAGTTGTGACAATACCAGAGATCCACTAACTAAGGACAAACTAAAGCAAGCTGCTGCAGTATCTCATATTCTCTTTCCATTTTGCAGGCGCAATGTTGGTCAGACAAGAGGTAAGAAAGAGGAGGAGATACCAGGCACTCCATCCTAAAGGGAGTCCTGTCTGAGAGGCGGATGTTTCGGGGGACATCTTGGACTGAGCCTTCTTCAGGGCCTAATTTACTGGTGCTGCAGGGGTGACCTGCACTGGGGGATGTTGATGATTTTGCTGTTAGAGCTGAGCGCCGAAGGACACAGCCAACACACTGTTAATACATTTTGGGGACAACGATCTAATATTGTTGTGTGTTCTGGAGTTCATTAAAGCAATTAAAACAAATTTGTATTGGTGAACAATTGTTCAACACCCTGTCATATGAGGAAAGTCAGTTAAAAAGATGGGCATTCATGTATTGTGATGGGCAGGGAGCAAACAAAATGCTAGGTCAGTCTGTAAGGAAAAGAAAATTAGCGGAAGAAATTGTGGCAACTGAGGAGGAGACCATCTTGTAAATCACAAAGATCCGGTTTGTCCAATAATATAATGCCAATATGACTTGGTTAATTTGACACCTCTCACATGTGCTGTGATATTTAAGACACAAATTTGTATCCATGCTAGGCCAAAACATCCTTTCATCCATCTGAGGTTGCTGCATTGAGTACCATAAAAGTGGGTGAGGGAAAGCCTTTGATCTGTAGAATTTAGAAATCAGAAAAGTAAAGTTTGAAGCGCTATGTTTGATAAAGCAAAATATGAAAAAAGATGAGTTGTGAAAGCAGCAGGCAGTGCAATAAAAAAAATCCCAATGAACAAATAAATACATTTATAAATAGCTTGTCATTTTGTGTAAGTTATTCCGTAATGGAATAAGAAGAGAAAGAGTCCATTGTAAGCTCTGATCTGGCTGAAAAAAGAAGTGTTTTACAGATCTTAAAACTGTGGTTCTGGTGTGTGATGTGCCATTTAACTGCAAAGCAGAGGCCACCGGCGCCATGACAGGACTGATAGCAGCACACCCAGCTAGCATTCTGACCATGAATATGGCTGGGGGTAGACTGCTATTACTGTAAATATTTATTGTGTAGACATAATAAAATATCAATTACAGTCATGAAATAATTTTAAAAAGCAGACAATAACTTTCATAAATTGATTAAATAACAGACTGATATGGGGATCATGTCCAATGGCAGTCTTGGGCCTATAGACATCTTTTCAAGAGAAGACGACTTCAAGGTCCAGGAACTTTGTAAGCTTCGCAGTACATTGACTGTCTTTAGAGGAAAACCAATACCTGACTGCCTAAAGTACAGATCTGCAGTTTCCTTTAAGTCAGCCAGACTTCAGATACTTCTTTCTTATGCTCAGTAACGAGGTGCATTGGCAAACAATGGGGCATATTAACAAACGGTATTGCGCCACGGGGCGTCACTTTTTCCGACACTCCAGTGGCGCAGTGTCCTGCTCCATATTAATGCTACCTTGTAAATATGGTCCTCCTTGATGCAATTTTCTGCGACAAAGGGCCGTGCAATAGGTGTTGGTGTGGGCGTTCCCATGCAACACCCATAGCTTTTTGACACTGCCCCAGATTTACAATGATCTCTAAATCTGAGGCAGCGCCAAAAACTAATGCTCTTCAAAATGAGGCGTTAATGTGGGAAATAAAAGTACTTCTCCTCGTTATATGCTCTTTCTATGTATGCTGCATTCTGCAGCCCACATAGAAGGAGCAAAATCCCATTAAGCACAATCATCCCTGCAACGTACGCATCCTTGCACCATGGTGCAAGGATGCCTGAGCTGGTGCTAAGCAGCTTTTTCAGTACCGGTGCAGGGGGGAGCACAGGGGTGCGCCGTATACTTGTTAATATGGCGCATCCCTGCATTTTTTAAATAACGCAGTTCGACGCAGCTAAATCGATTGCAGCCCCACACTGTGACATTTCATTGTAAATATGCCCCAATATGTTCTAGGCACTCGTACCTGTAACCACGAACCCTGCATGATTTTGTTGGTAGGCACTTACAGCTCCATGAGCCTCCAAATTGGGCAATCAGAATATACATGAGGTGAAATCTTAAGTACGTGTTTTTGCAACCTGGATATAAGGCAATGAGGGTAGGTTATTCTGTTTTATAACATTGTCAACTGCTGAAAGCCTTTGTGCTGTTGAGTGCTCTTGTGTCAGCAGCAGCTCTTTATAGATATAATGTTTTTGAGTATCCTCACACATGTAGTTTAAGTCTGCTCCTATAGTCATCAAATAGTGATGTTAAAGAAAGCTCGAATTTTACTGCGTGGAGTGGAAGAACGAAGACCTAACAGGAACCTAATTTCATTAATGTAAAATGTGTTCAGCTCTGTAATTGAATTACCCTTAAAAACTAAGGAGGCATGTAGAAGAGTTGGAATAGGTTTGCTGTTGATTGCCTCTACAGATTGGAGGATGACCTGACCGCCATAAGCTTTGAAGTATTTCTTTAGTGACTGGGTAATAAGTTGTGCTTTTATTCTCTTATTGGCTTCCCAAGTTCATTTTTATCTATTTTTATACCCAGTTAATTATAGTGCGTTCTTATTGCCAGGGTTCGTCTTGTACGGATTCTGGCATTACCAAATGACATACTTTTTGTCTCATCACAGTTGACTTGTAGATCATTCTGTTTATTAAATTCACATAGCCTTTGGGGTTAATGAAAATAGGACTATGTCATCGGCATAAGGGAAGTAGCTAATAGGCTTAGTACCTAGTTTAGGGGCTAGGCGATCTGGGTGGGTCAGAAAGGAAGAGAGTTCCTCTGTGTATAATGAAAAAAGCAGAGCAGCCAAAACACCCCTGTTTTAACCCATCCGCAATGGTCAATCTAGGCCAGGGGTACTCACAAACATTTGGGGCCGAAATGCATGGTCTAGGTTATCACCGGGGGCCACACAGATAACCGTGGGGGGAGGGGCGAGTGGGAGGGGTGATTTGTGCGGGGTGATTTGGGGGCAGGGCTAAGTTGGGCTGGACATGTCATGGTGGGGACTTTGGTGGGCAAATTGTATCACATGGAAAGAAATCATGTAGAGAGAGTCCTGCCTCTGGTAGTCATTGGGGCAGAGAGGGTCTTGCCCTCTGGTAGTCATTGGGGCAGAGAGGGTCCTGCCTTCTGGTAGTCATTGGGGCAGAGAGGGTCCTGCCTTCTGGTAGTCATTGGGGCAGAGAGGGTCCTGCCTTCTGGTAGTCATTGGGGCAAAGAGGGTCTTTCCCTCTGGCAGTGGTTGGGACAGAGAGGGTCTTGCCCTCTGGTAGTCATTGGGGCAGAGAGGGTCCTGCCTTCTGGTAGTCATTGGGGCAGACAGGGTCCTGCCCTCTGGTAGTGGTTGGGACAGAGAGGGTCTTGTCCTCTGGTAGTCATTGGGGCAGAGAGGGTCCTGCCTTCTGGTAGTCATTGGGGCAGAGAGGGCCCTGCCTTCTGGTAGTCATTGGGGCAGAGAGGGTCCTGCCTTCTGGTAGTCATTGGGGCAGAGAGGGTCCTGCCCTCTGGCAGTGGTTGAGACAGAGAGGGTCCTGTGCCTCAACCCAGATTGGAGGAGCCTTCCTTGTGTGTGCTAAGACCTCAGGCATTGGAGGAGTGGGATGGCTTATGTCACTCCCACCCTACAGCTTGAAGTAGGGTGGTAGTAGTTTACACTCTTGCAGACTGGGGGCAGTGAGGGTGCTGCTCATTAAACACTATGGGTTGGAGGAGCCTTGAGTGTGCTAAGCACTTTGGTATTAAAGGAGTGAGTGTGGCATTTGTTACACCTTCCACCCTCAAGCTGATTGGTGGTAGTTGCCTCCCTAGTACTAGTGGGGCAGTGCAGGGTGCTGCACGTTGTCTGCTGCACGTCTGAGGGCCTTCCTGGTGTTCATGTACTTGTATAAGCAATGTGTCCAGGAGCACACGGGGCATCCATCTGTTGGACAGAACTTTTACATTAATATTTTACAGTTGCCACAGCCCAGTGTCCCTGCCCAGTCCCACTTCACTTGTTCAAGGTCGTAGAAATGTTTGTAGCTTCTGGATGCAGAGTTTGGAATCCCCGGTAACATTGCAGTCGCCAGGCAGGGGTACTTCCCCTTTTGTTTAAAAGCTTGTTTTCCTTTGTCCCCTAGACGCCCTGCTCAACCCAGGCCTCTCTAGTAACACAGACATTAGAAACTGTACCTCCTCGGGACATCTGGGGTCCCTTTCAAGACTGGGTTAGATCTCAGGACTCTTCAGTTGCCGCCTCTCCTGAGTCCTAGGGCCGCACTGGAATTCAGTGTACTCTCGGATGATGTGGCCAGAAAGGCATGCTGTAACTCACTGTCATCAAGGCATACCTCCCTAAAATAAATTGTATATTACAGATTATAATGCTGAGCCCCTCTTCTGGTCTCAATGTTGCTATTTAATATGTATGATGATCTGATTAGCTTGCACTAATACGTGACTATGTTGCTGTACCGGTTTTTCCCCGGTTCCCGGGGTTGTTGTTCTTCTTCAGTTTTTTCCTAGTTCCCTTTCTCTTTTTTTCTCCTTTCCGTTCATGCCCTTCTACTTTCTCTTATCCTTCCATTACAGGATTATGCTCTTTCTTTCCCCCTTCTAAATCTTCTCTTCCAAGTACAAACACAGTACCCTGCATTTGTCGATGATTTTTTTATAATCTGTACTTATCACATTGCCCTGTATGATTTGTATCTTCTGTTATTGTTTTATAAAACGTTCATTAAATAAAATATTTTTTTTTTAAAAGAAACTGTACCTCAGGGACATTTTCATGTAACTCTAAAATCTTTTAAACTTTGTAAACCATCTCGTTTGTTCCGTTGATAGTCTGCATTTCTGTGATGTTTTGAAGACTAACGGTAGAAACTCCCGAGAGTGCTCCATAGATAAAAACCTCTCCTTACGCTGTGACACAAGCAAATGACGTCGCAGAGGCAGATTAGGGGGAGGGGCGCAGGTGAGCATGCAAGACACTCATTGTCTGCGCATGCCCCTTTGATGCTTTTCTTGGTGAATGCGGCCCTGAGGAATCACAACAGCAGAAATGCAGAAACTGCATCGAATCCGTGACTGTTGTTATTTTCCATGGGGGCCGCATGGAAAGGAATAGCACTTGTTACTTAGCATGCGTTTAGTATGCATGCCATTACAACGCGGTCGTTAGAACGACCGCGTTGTTAGTTCGCATACCTTTACTACGCAATTCGGAACAACGAATTGCAGTAGGGGGCGCTGGATGTTGGAATAGTATAATTTACTATTCCAACTCCAGTCTTTGCGGACACTAGGGAAGGTGTTGGATTTTAAATCCAACACCTTCTCCCCCCTAACGCAAGTCGTTGTTCCGACTTGCGTAGTAAATGTATGCGAACTAACAACGCGGTCGTTGTAACGACCGCGTTGTGATGCCCCATTTTGTAAATTTGCCCCACAGTTTGTTCCGATTACTTTGTCAAAGACTTGTGAGTAATCGATGTGATATACGTATAACAACAGAATTTTTTTAATGTCTTATTCACCAGGAGCTTGAGAGTGATAACATTGTCATTTATAGAGCAGCCAGATCTAAATCTGGATTGATTAGTTGGAATTAGTTTACTAATGGATACCCAATCATGAACCCCCTCCAGGCGGCGAGTCGTCCCTCCCCGCTCCCTTCCGTTGTTACCCAACAACACTGCGCGCTTTTACCGTAAATTACCACTGACAACATTATTTGGTGCCTGAAAAAGGTCGCAGTTTATTCATCACATAACAGTCTTACAAAATTGTTATGCATTTCCAATGTTCATGGTCATACTGTATTCAATGTCCATGCTCTACCTTTACATCTATTGCTCATTGCAATTCCTTTTCTTGCATTATGGACCCCGCCTCCTCAATTTCCTGGGAGGGGAGGGCCCCCCTTTTTGGGCCTCTGAATCACGGGTCTAGGCTTCAGCTTGCTACCGATTTTGGAGGGTGTCCGTCTGGACCTGCCCGGGCTGCAAGTGCCGTCCCGCTCGCCCTGTACCCTTACGTGGGCCCTCCGTTCTCCCAGGGGTCCCTGCCGTGCGGCATCCCAAGGACCTTACTTGAGCATCTACTCTACCTTTCTTGAGGCTGAGTCCTTCCATCTTCTCCCTCGGTACCCCTGCCGTGAGACATCCCAAGGGTCCTGCGTGAGCATCACGTCTATTTTCTTATGGCGGCACGCCGCCCCTTGGCTCCCTCAGTGCCCCTGCCGTGAGGCATCCCAAGGACACTGTGGGAGCCCTCCATCTACCTTCTAGTATTTCACTCTTTCTACTAGCTTCCTTGTGTTTGTTCCGCTACCCCTTTCCCGTCCGGCTGCGACGCCCGTTTTTTCTTAGGTGTGGGTGGGTGGGATTCTTTCTCTACTTCCTGCGATGAGGGGGAATGTGCCTGCTCCTGGCCGTTGGCCCCTCTTATCCCCCCCACTCGCTATCCTGGTCGCCCCCCTGATTGGGTGGGGGCTGCCTTTTGTTCCGGGGGCCAATCCTGACCCCCGCCGGCCTAGCCGGTATGCTAATCGGGGTGGGGGGAGGAAACCCCGCCTCCGGAGGGCGTTCTACCCGGGCCCCCATTTGGTCCGGCTTTGCCTCCCCAGCCCGGGCCTCAACCCCCTCCAGGCGGCGAGTCGTCCCTCCCCGCTCCCTTCCGTTGTTACCCAACAACACTGCGCGCTTTTACCGTAAATTACCACTGACAACATTCTTTGGTGCCTGAAAAAGGTCGCAGTTTATTCATCACATAACAGTCTTACAAAATTGTTATGCATTTCCAATGTTCATGGTCATACTGTATTCAATGTCCATGCTCTACCTTTACATCTATTGCTCATTGCAATTCCTTTTCTTGCATTATGGACCCCGCCTCCTCAATTTCCTGGGAGGGAGGGCCCCCTTTTGGGCCTCTGAATCACGGGTCTAGGCTTCAGCTTGCTACCGATTTTGGAGGGTGTCCGTCTGGACCTGCCCGGGCTGCAAGTGCCGTCCCGCTCGCCCTGTACCCTTACGTGGGCCCTCCGTTCTCCCAGGGGTCCCTGCCGTGCGGCATCCCAAGGACCTTACTTGAGCATCTACTCTACCTTTCTTGAGGCTGAGTCCTTCCATCTTCTCCCTCGGTACCCCTGCGATGGGGGGGGGAATGTGCCTGCTCCTGGCCGTTGGCCCCTCTTATCCCCCCCACTCGCTATCCTGGTCGCCCCCCTGATTGGGTGGGGGCTGCCTTTTGTTCCGGGGGCCAATCCTGATCCCCGCCGGCCTAGCTGGTATGCTAATCGGGGTGGGGGGAGGAAACCCCGCCTCCAGAGGGCGTTCTACCCGGGCCCCCATTTGGTCCGGCTTTGCCTCCCCGGCCCGGGCCTCAAGATGACTTAATAAGAATTTGGTGAAGAGCTTCCCTTTTGAGTCAAGGCTGTCTAAGAGATGGTAATTTCTTTGGGTCTTCCTTTCATCCTTTTTTAATATTTGGATGTATTAACGCACCTTTCCTGGACATCGGGAAATGAACTGTTTGGAGGATAATGAAAATAGGCTACGTAATACTGCAGTGAGACATTCAATCAATCAATCAATCACGGCATTTATAGAGCGCGCTACTCACCCGGGAGGGTCTCAAGGCGCTGGGGGAGGGGGTAAGTTACTGCTCGAACAGCCAGGTCTTGAGCTGCTTCCTGAAGGAGAGATGGTCCTGGGTTCGCCGAAGGTGAGTGGGGAGGGAGTTCCATTGGGATCTACTTTTACTATATCGATGGGAATCCCATTCGGGCTGGCAGCTTTTGATGGTCGACATCCATTAATCAATGCTTTTTATTTCATCTGTGGTAATACTCAGATACGTTTTGGGGTAGAAAGGTAAAGGATATGTAATCGATGATTTATTATCATACGTTTTGTTGAATCCTTGAAGTTAAATTCTGTGTATTTTTTTTTTTTTGCAACTCTGTAAACGAAGTTAGGAGTTTTAATATATTTGCCCGATTTAAAATATCCTGGGGCCCTTGGGAAATGTAGTTAGGAGTAAAGTCAAGAATATTCCAGTTGTGATCCAGAATAGACAATAGTGTTGGAGCAGTAGTAGTATTGTCAAGAGTTGGGTGTTGATAGTTTGGTTACACCCATGACTCGATTGATGTGCAAAATTTGTTAGCTGAGTTAATTAATGTATTCTCATTTAGATCCTGCTGTGAGCTTTTTGGGGATAAACAGGTTGCATAATGATCTTTGCAATGTTGTGTTCTCTGTGTTTGGTAAGTTCTCTGAGAAAAGAGCATAGCTGTTGGCTATTGTTTTCACCAGACTTTGTGAGTCTGACTTTGTACAGTCAGTGGAACACAGAGGAGTTGGTCCATCAAATGGGTTCTTTTGAGCTCCTAAATTATGACAAGAAATTGTGTTTCTGGTTGGCAGAGTATGCACCCTTTCCAAGCAGGAGCCACAATCCTAGTTAGGGTAAGTCACTACACAATCTAAATTATCCTGTGCTCACCATCCAGTAGCTTGGCACAGAGCAGTCAGGCTTAACTTAAGAGGCAATGTGAAAAGTATTTGTACAACACTTAAACAGTAAAACAGTGAAAACACCACAAAAGACTCCACAACAGTGTAGAAAAATAAAATATGGCTTTTTAAATAAAACAAGACCAAAAACAATAAGAATCCTTTCAGTAGACTTTGAAGTACAAAGTTGTATGGAATTAAAAAGTCAGAAGAGCGCTTGGAGACAATAAGCGCATAAGTGAGTTATCGGATCGCACTAGGCCAGGACATAGTCAAGAGTTTAGGCCTGACACAATTTGGGGCGTGGCTTAGTCGCGGAACGCGATGGCCGCGTGAAAGAGAAGCTCCGCCACCACCTGATTCCTGCCCCAATATCCGCCACATTGATCCGCTGCCCGAGTGACGGGACACTCTCCAAATATTCTGTAGCCACTGCTGCATCGACCGCCGGAGCCCTGACACCGGCCCCGACGAAACGGCGGCTGTCGTGACCTGCGGCCTTCCCCGGCCCTCGAGCCTCCAGCAACCGAGCGACTTCGAGGGGAGGGGCATATCGCCGTGCTGCGACTGCTCGCTACGCGAGGCTGGGGTTGCGGCCTGTAAAAGGAGATAGGTGGAGCACATCTGAGCAGCAGACTTCGGCACCACATGGACCCCACGAGTCCTGTGACACCTGATGACGTGGGGGTGAGCTGTGCCCCTCCCGACAGCGGATCCTTTAACCGCAGCACCACCGCGACGTGAGGGATCGTCTGGACCCCGTGGAGTCAGTCCTGCAGGCACTGCCACGGACCACGCTCTCTGCGGTGCGCCTTGTCCCCTCGTGCGCAGTCAGGCGGATGATTAGTGCCCACTTGAAACCACGCTCTCCTCGTCAGGTTGAGAGCGGTTGTTAACAACCCTGGAACCGGCGCACGAGAGCCAGCATCGGGACAGCCATGAGGTGGTAGACACGGTGGGACACCACCTCACCCTCCAGCAGATGGTGAACTAATGACCCACCAGTCCAGCGGAGTGGTGACTGCGGTGAAGCCCTGCCTTCACCCACGAAGACATCAATCACCCACCAACTCGGGGAAGGCTGAGGGCACTTCCGATAACACGCTGGGCTGACAAGTGTGGACTATTGATTACCGGCCCTCCCGAGAAACTCGCAATAACTCAGACCATTGAGGTGAGCCTGACGACTGTTCTCCACAAAGGGGCGCACCGGGTGTGGGGCAAACCACCATCCCCCACCCCTTCTTTTTCATATACTGCCCCATCAGCTATTTAGTCGGTTGGACTTCCCCTTCCGCAGATCGGCCCGCCTGATTATATCAATAGCCGTGATCCGTAGTCGCCTGGGGGACGGGCGCAGCCAGCGCTCCACAGAAGACAATTTCGGGGACTAGAGGCCACAAAACGGTCCAACAGAACAAATTGGACAGGTGTGCTCTCCCAAAGTCGGCACTACCCGAGCATCAAACTACGACCAAAGCGAAGGCCGGTGTGGAGGAGGGCCCCCTCGAACTGACACTACAGGATGTCATGGACGCTATTTTCAGAGTCAGATCCTCCCTAGAGCAAAGAATGGATACCATCTCGTCGGAAGTGACACTCATCAGAGCGGACTTAACGAAAATAGGTGAGAAAGTTAAACAGATGGAGATCACCACCTCCAGCCTGGTTGACGACACATCGCAGCTGCAACAAGAGGTCAGGGACCTACAGGCCTTCCGGAGGTTTGCGGAGGATAAACTCGACGACTACGAAGGCCGCACCCGTCGGAATAATGTGCGCATTATTGGAGTGCCGGAGAAGGCGGAGGGGCAGGCAACCGACCTGTTCGTTGAAGACTGCATACTTACACACCTACAACCAAAGGGCCTGTCCAAATTCTTCGTGGTTGAAAGGGCGCACAGAGTACCTGGGGGACGACTGAAACCGGGAGCACCCCCTCGCCCTATCCTGGCACGATTGTTGAACTTCCGCGATCGAGACGTCATCTTGCAAAATGCCAGGGAGGCCCCCCTCTCCGATATGAGAATACTGAAATCTCCTTCTTTCCAGACTTCACCCTCGCCGTGCAGAAACAGAGACGGTCCTTCCTTGCGGTAAAGAAGAAACTCCGTGACAAAGGCATCAAATATGTATAGAGAGTCCCAAAAGCGGCAGCCATCTTAACATGGTAACAAGTTGATAGCACTGTAAACACGCTGATGTAGTGATTAAAGTTGCAATCATTACGATGTAGTGTATTAGAATTACAATCATAACAATGCATGATAAAACCAATTCAAGCATACAATGCAATATTAAACATTACAGATGTACCTCTTTACCATTATTTCTCAGTGCTTACAAAAGTTTCTATACAAATGTACATGTACTTTATGCTGTGACTAAAACAGTAATTTAACAACGCCGTGGTATGTATTGCCCAAACATAACATCAGGAGAGGCATGAACTGATGACCACATCTTGAATTTTTTAACACTCTTCAGATAACTTCAATCAATATCCACATCGTGACTCAATTTGACATACATGCTACCTAAGCATTCTATTGACATGTAGCCCGTGTAAAACAGTAGTTTGCGAGTGGAGGCTGAGGGCAGAGCCTGGTACTTCGACCATCCGGAGGGTGCAACTGACTGGCTGGAGGGCTGGAGAGGCGCAGAAGATCACAACGCTCGCTGATCATCAGTGGTATCCATAACTGAAGCGGAACTGTCTCCATACTTTGAAGTGCATTTGATCCATTCTGAGATTGTGAACTATCGGACTCTGCTGGTGGGCGGGGGACTATGGAGATTGACTATAGGAATATATAATTGCAGCAGGGCTACCTATCTGTTTAGAATCGTTGTGAGTTACCCGCCTGTCACCGGGAACTGGGTTTACTCGCTGGACCGGGGCCGGAACGGGGTGGTGGGGTCTCTAACCCCCTCATTAGACTACTCTTAGTTATAAGTTTGGGCGACAGGCACTCTGCAAAGTTTGTTAGATGGGTAGTTTCAGGCCCAGAGTGCAGGGGAGCAGGGTGGGGGGTAGTTGGGTGGGAATAGGGTGGATTTACTTAGTTTTAGTGACGTCGACAAAGGTTCTCCGTAAACAAAAGGAGGGATACACGATCTACATGAGTAACAATGAGTACACACTGGGACAAAAGCTTTAGGCTCCTGAGTTGGAACGTCAACGGGCTTGGGGACAAACTAAAACGCAGCATAGTTTTACAATACATCAAACGACAATCCCCAGACGTTGTATTCCTCCAAGAGTCCCACCTAGTGGGTAATTCCTGCAGAGCATTGAATAGATGGGGCTACCATTTAGCGGCCCATTCTGGCATCACCACAGGCTCCAGGGGGGTGGGTATTATGCTTAAAAACTCCTTCCCACTTTCCGTACACCACACCTGGGTTGATGATATGGGTAAGTATGCAGCCATTGCGGGACAATGGGAGGGGAAATCACTTACACTAATGACAGTATATGTCCCACCGGGCACGCAGGCCCTCACTTTCAAAGACCTTGGTACCACCATGCTCTCCTTTCCAGAAGGCCGCCTAGTGGTGGGAGGGGACTTTAACTCTGTTGCGTCGGGACTCCTTGACCGCCAACCTCTGCGCAAAATCAGCTCCTCACATAGATGGCTTCCGGATTTTCTAGACGCTTTAGGCCT
Source organism: Calotriton arnoldi (assembly GCA_963921515.1). Classification (NCBI taxonomy): domain Eukaryota; kingdom Metazoa; phylum Chordata; class Amphibia; order Caudata; family Salamandridae; genus Calotriton; species Calotriton arnoldi. Next base: position 954,248 of record CAWUFW010004959.1, on the reverse strand, counting down.
GGCGGACACATGGCGCGCGCATCATCATCCCCACACCATTCAATACACCTTCCACTCAGGGCACATAACAGCCTTTCTCGTATCGATTATCTTCTGGTGCCAGCAGTGCACATCGCAGACGTCCGTGAAGTCAGACACCTGGCATGTGGGATATCCGACCATTCCCCAGTCTGGGCACACCTAGTCCTGGGTGGGCAGCAAGTTGGGCGGATTGCGCCCATCAACCCCTGGTACCTTCGAAACCCCGTAGTAAAAAAAATGCTCCTACAGTCTATAGATAACTATTTCCAAGAAAATGGGGGATCGGTGCGCTCCTCCCAAACGATCTGGGAAGCGTTCAAAACAGTTCTCAGGGGGGAGGCGCTCTCATCCATCGCAGGAGCACGTAAAGAAAAACTGAAAGACTTAGTCCGGGTAGAGAACGAAGTCCTCCGGTTGGAAGAGGAGACTGGTGTAGAGATCACACATGACCGGCTCCACACCCTGAAGCTCAAACAAGAATACAAATCCATAGCCACCGATAGGGATAAGGATGGCAGGCTGTATGACCTGGGGGACAAAGCTGGGAAGCATCTTGCCTGGCTTGATAGGAGAGAACTCGCAAACAGACTGGTACCGGAATTGACCGATGATAAGGGCGCGTCAGTAACAGACCTGCAAGCGATTGTAAATGTTTTTGCCGACCATTACAGCTCTGTGTATAGTTCAAATTCCGCCATGTCAGAAGATGATTCCAAGGCACTGCTAAGAGATATCCAGATGCCTTCCCTGTCGGCGGAGGAAAGGGACATACTAGACAGCACACTTACAAATGAGGAAGTAGCGCAAGCGATCAGAAACCTCCGCTCCGGCAAGGCGTTGAGCCCCAATGGGCTGCCGATCAATTTATATAAATTAAAGCCAGATGCAATCGCCCCTCACCTGCGGGCAATGTTTGAGGAGAGCAGAGAAAGGGGACTCCTGCCACAGGACCACGGGTGGCCACGCTAGTGACCGTATATAAAGAGGGTAAGCCTAAGAACAAATGCTCCTTATACAGGCCCATCTCGCTGCTAAATGCAGAACCCAAAATACTGGCCAAAGTACTAGCTAATCGTTTAACTCAAGTCATCTGTAGCTTAGTGCACCCCGCTCAATCGGGATTTATGCCCCAACGAAACACTGCATTAAATCTGCGATGTCTACAAGGAGTTTTAGGTCGAACAGACACGATTCAGGAAGCAGCAGTAGTCGTTTCTGTAGATGCCTCGATGGCATTTGACACGATCGATTGGCCGTACCTATTCGCGGTCTTGGCAAATCTAGGATTTGGGCCCAAATTCATTGGGTGGGTGCAACTCCTCTACGCGAAACCCCTGGCCCAGGTGGTAGTCAATAATAAAAAATCGGAGGTCTTTGGGCTGGGGCGTGGAACCCGCCAGGGTATGCCCTTTGTCGCCTCTCCTGTTCGCCCTCTCTCTAGAGCCGCTGGCGGCTTGGATTCGCTGGCATCCAGCCATACGGGGTCTTAAATGGACTGATGGGTGGGAAGACCGCAATTCCCTATACGCAGACGATATCCTCCTATACCTAGCTTCCCCGAAGGCATCCCTACACATAGTGCTCAATATCTTTACAAACTTTGGTAAATACTCCGGGTATACGATCAACTGGAGCAAATCAATGATGTACATGCTTAAGGGGGACCCTCCTCCCATGCCCAGGGGTTGCCCCATTCATGTGGCGAGAGTGGGCTTCCAATACCTGGGTGTCTTCATCACCATGGACCCCAAAGTCAGATATGAACGTAACCTACTTCCCCCCCTTCAGAGGCTGAGGCGAGATGTAAAGACCTGGAAGACGCTTCCACTGTCCCTGCTGGGGAGAGCAGCACCTTTTAAAATGATGTCCCTGCCACGCTTCCTCTACGCCCTACATTTCTCCCCAGACTTGGTCCCTGCGAGATATTTCAAAGAGGTGGAGAGCCTACAGAGGGAACTACTCTGGGACGGGAGACCCCGTATCGCCTTCCAAAAACTTGTCCTGAGTTGGTATGATGGGGGAATCGGATTACCAGACATTAAAAAATACTATTGAGCCGCACACCTGGCGGCGATTAACCACGGTACTTACTGCCCTGGAGACAACCCAGCCTACAGAATAGATAAATGGCTGCTCCCGGGGGGTAACTACAACCGGGCCCTATATTCCAAACCACGTAGATTTCCCCTGACCGGACCGACAAAACACTCAGTACAGATCTGGCATGCTGCCAATAGAGGCTTGGGGTGGGACCACAAACTCACGCTGGCCGCCCCACTATGGGATACAGAACAATTAGGCACCCTAGGGAACACCGAGGGGTTTGATAAATGGGATCTTATCGGTATCTCGAGAATTGGGGACCTATGGGTGGGGGGAGAAATGGCTTCCTTCTCCTCGCTGCAGCAGAGCTATGAACTCACAGATAAGGAGTACTTTCGATACTTGCAGGTCAGGCACGAACTAATGTCGAATCTCCCCACTGGTGCCCACCCCCCGGACTCCTCACCGCTAGAGGACAGACTGCTTGACGGACACCTACCTGACAGAGTGATATCCCTCACCTATAAAAAGCTGGTTACCAACACCCCGACCCCCTGAGACTCCTTAGGCAACGCTGGGAGGGAGATGGGCTAGAGATGGATGATGAAGAATGGCAGGAGGCAGCGGCATCCCCACGAGAAGTGGCGATCTCGTCTAGATTGCGCCTAGTCCATCTGAAGGTCCTCCACAGAATCTATATTTCTGGACCCACTCTTGTCAGAATGGGGAGGGCAGACGAGGGTAATTGTAGACGAGGGTGCGGACTGGTGGGATCTTTCCTGCACAAACTATGGGAATGCGAGTGTATCCAGTCCTACTGGAAGAAGATACACGATGATATGTCTGAAGTGTTAGAAATCAGCATCCAACCCGAAATCAAAAGGTGCCTCCTGAATATCTGGGAGCCAACTGATCTTGGCCGGAAAGACCAAATCTGGGCCACCCTAGTCCTTATGGTGGCTAAAAGGAACATAGCGCAATTGTGGGAAGCCAGAGAACCACCTAAAGTAGGGGTCTGGAGGGCGGACATGGATTGGTGTATGTTCCGGGAAAAAACTGTCTATTTAGCACGTGGGTGCCCCCAAAAATGGTCCTCCATATGGGGCAAATGGAATGCCTATAGAGGAGACATATGTATCCCTCCAGCTCTCCCGTCCGTAGAGGATCCATCTACACCATAGACACTATGCTTTGCCTGTCTGAACCTGTGTAACTCTTGTGCATAAATGTATATCTTCGTCACCGGCATAACCCCTCTGTATGTACCTGAAATGTCGACTTACTTTGTTAAATAAAAAGATTTTTTTTTAAAAAGAGTTTAGGCCTACCGCGAGGGAGCATGGTCTGGCAGCAGGGACCTCCTTGGGTGTGTTGAACAAAAGTATCTTTGATCCGGACGATGACGTCGTCACGCAGCTGCATAGGTCAAGCTGTGGACGATATGCGTAGAGGTCTTCCACATAACTGCATAACTGCGGCGATGCGGTGAGTCCACTACACGTAACAGTGAGAGAGTTTGGGTCCGATCCACACTGCGGCAGAGAGGCACCAAATCTGATGTGCATTTGCGAGTGCTGGTAGACAAGTACATTAGTGCCTCACTTCCAAGGTCCAGGACTGGTATGGCACCACTTGGCAGGGCACACTCACAGATTGTAGAGTCCAGGTGCAGATGCAGGTGATTCACGTCTTTGATACCCCTGAGACTTGGGAACAGGTGGCAAGCCAGCAAACCCTTGGAGTCACTCTGGGTTAAAGTGAGACAGGTACAGTCAGTCTCACCCAATAGGTCGAACAACAGGCAGCAGGGCAGCCAGCACGGCAAGAGCACAGCATAGCAGAGTTGAACAAACCAGTGGTCTGGCAGTGTAGCAGTTCTATTAGCGGCACCACATTTCTTCTTCCAGTTAGCGTGATCACAGGTCCAGAAGTGTACTGTCTTGGTAGTGTCAGAGACACAGTACGTATAACCAAATGTGCTTTTGAAGTGAGGGAGACCTCAAAGAGTGATCTTTGAAGTGCACACAGGTTCCTTTGTTCCCAGCCTTGGCTCCAGATTATCATTAGGGGGTAATCATCCCTTTGTGTGGGGTCAGGCCACTACCTGTTGAAGTGTAAGTGTCCGCCATTCCCTCCCTTCCTGCCCAGGAAGAACTATTTAAATGCAGATGCATGTAGATGGGCACTCAGACACACTTAGCCTTCTTGTGTATATGGCTGTATAGGGGGAATGCACAAAGTGTAGCTCTCACCCACCCCAGAAATGTATTAGAGGCAGGCGGCAAGGCACACAGAGCTAAGAGCAGAGAAATGCTTACTTTCAAAAAGTGCAATAATAAACTAGGACACAAGTCTTAGACAGATAGCGCACTACCTATGAACTCGAAAGTGAGTGTATTAACTCAATGTTAATAAAAATCTTTAACATCATGTGAGATTGTTATAAGAACAATTAATCGAATACACAAAAGTTCAACAATGATACGAGAACAAATGATAATTGAATCCAAAGTGATATCTTCAATCTAGTTTATTCACGAAGTACAATCTTCATCGGTTACTTATAGGAAATCATAAATCAAATGTTGCTTTCAAACGTGGATATTCAATCCCAATGCATTTCGGGTGTACATACACCCTTTGTCAGGGGAAATCTACAGGAAAATGATCAATAAACATGATTACTTGAAAATAAATGAAATGAAAAACATCTGGGAAGGTTACTACAAATACAAATCTTTTAAGTAGATCAGCATGAATAACAAATGCGTAACATATTCGGTCTGGCGATAACAACGCCATGTCTCAATATCAATAGGAATACAGTCAACATGCCAGCTGTTACTGATAAAAACTGTGATGTGCAAAGAACCAATCACCCATGAGAAGTGAAGGCGCGAAAGCAAGTGCTCAAAAATGAAACCAGAAAGCAAACCCAACATTTACTAAATGTAACATGACACATACACCTAGACGTGTACAGTGAATCGTGTCAAAACATCTTAAATCATTAAAACTGATGACGTGAAACACAAGAACCCATAAGAATACAGGCTTACCCACAAATCCTTAGCGATCAAGATTCCTCAGTCCGAGGTATTCAAAAAATGGAAGTGCTAGAAAATTGAAAAAACTAATGACCAATACGACCGTTATCGCATTAACCTAAAGAATTCATAGCTAACGCGAGACTGATTAAAAAGTGAATGGAATGAGGCTTACCGAGTGCACAGTGTCGGAAATTGACACGAATACATTCACGGATGAATAGAAACGACCATCGTTTTTCTTAACCGGAAGCCGTCAATATCTATAAAAAAGATATTCTGTGACCCAACGCCTTATGTAAAGGAACCCCAATTCCCCAAGCGGTATAGGACTCACCAGATAACGTGAACACCGTGCTCCAAATTTTCAAGCACCCAAATTCAAAAGTGGCTAAACGTCCGAAGCATGCAGTATGTGAGCTAAAATAGTTCCGGCAACTGCCGTCTCTACGTGCATTCATGATAGTAAACATAGGACAATGAAGGAGAGCTGTATAGAGAGTCCCAAAAGCGGCAGCCATCTTAACATGGTAACAAGTTAATAGCACTGTAAACACGCTGATGTAGTGATTAAAGTTGCAATCATTACGATGTAGTGTATTAGAATTACAATCATAACAATGCATGATAAAACCAATTCAAGCATACAATGCAATATTAAACATTACAGATGTACCTCTTTACCATTATTTCTCAGTGCTTACAAAAGTTTCTATACAAATGTACATGTACTTTATGCTGTGACTAAAACAGTAATTTAACAACGCCGTGGTATGTATTGCCCAAACATAACATCAGGAGAGGCATGAACTGATGACCACATCTTGAATTTTTTAACACTCTTCAGGTAACTTCAATCAATATCCACATCGTGACTCAATTTGACATACATGCTACCTAAGCATTCTATTGACATGTAGCCCGTGTAAAACAGTAGTGGAAATTACGTGAGCAAAAAATAGAACAAATACCATGTGAAATATGCAAATTGTAATACATTGAATCCTACCTGTCACATTACTAACATGATTACATCAAACCAATAAATTAATACTAAAAAATAAAATGTGGTATTAAAAATAATATAGTAAGTCATGTCACCAAGTTAATGATAAAGAGCAAAAATTGAAACTAAATTTGCAACTGATATAGAGAGACAAACCCTAACCGAAACACCCATGGCATGTTGATGTCGTGCAATATACTGTTTTCTTTATCACAGGAAACACGAGAGTTCCAATTTGTCATTAAGACCCTTTAGACTCATTGTACCCAACTGCGTGATCCAAAATGTCTCACGCTGTGTGATAAATTTGACATGTCTCTATCTACATAATTCTTCACAATCTCCAAAACTGTGAATCTGAGCTGAGCGATCGTATGACGCAACTCACTCCAATGTCTTGCTAAAGGAGAAGACATCACCATCGTTCTAATCCTACTCTTGTGTTCAGTAATGCGCGTACGCAATGACCTCTCTGTCTTGCCTACATAAAGTAAACCACACGGACAACGTATGGCATAAATTACGTTTTGGGAATTGCAATTGGCAGTGAATGACAATTTGACTGGTTTTCCTGACCAAGGATGTGAAATGGATTTCCCTTGCAAAACAATATTACAATGTGAACAATTGTGACACTTTTGCATGCCTCTTAATTCTCCAACACTTTTATCCTTTTTCTTTTTCAAGATCTCTCTAATGTTATTAGATCTTTTATAGGCAAAGATAGGGGGATCTTGAAACAAATTATCAAAATCAGGTTCCGTTTGTTATAAATCCCATCGTTGAAGAATAACTTTCTTGATGGCTGTAGCTTATGACGAGAAAACTGATACAAAAACTTCACGTCTATCCTTAGTTTTCACTCTCTTGGTAAGTAGATCCTCCCTAGAGATAGCATCAGTCTTTCTAGCTGCTGCATCAACTACCTCATGAGGGTAACCCCTCTCTAAAAAACCTTGCTTAAATGTATTCAAAGAAATTTGATATTGTGTGTGATCTGAAGTTATGCGCTTGATGCGTAAAAATTTTGTGAGCGGAAGATGTTTCTTGAGAGACTCAGGGTGAAAACTAGTATACAATAATGTATTATTGCGGTCTGTCGGTTTGGTGAAAACCTTAGTGCCAATCTGAAAATTGCTCAATTCAACCTGCACATCTAGATAAGAAATCGATTGTTTATCCATAGTGTGCGTGAACTGGATTCTCGAATTTTTGTCATTCAACTGGCTGAGCTTACTTAGCAATTCGGCTTGTGTACCCTGCCACATGATGAATATGTCGTCAATATATCGACGGTAAAGCACCAAATTTGATGTCCAGTCTGGGTCATTCAATATATGCTCGTTTTCAAACTTCATCATAAAGATATTTGCATAACTTGGTGCCCCAGAAAAACCCATGGATGTTCCAGTGGTCTGCAAAAAGTACCTTTCTTTCCATCTAAAAGTGGCATTTCTAAAATAGTAATGTTAAATCCAACGTTACCAGTAAAAAGGATTTATCATTACCATTCCAAAGATATAAAACATGATGCAGCTACTCTCTTCAGATCAGTAATTACAGATTAAATGTGTTTTAAGGAATTCTCAATATTAGCCTAGGAGAGGAGTAGGCCTCACAGTAGTGAAAACTGAATTTAGCTGTTTGTCACTACCAGGGCAACAGCAGCCTGCCTTTAGGGCTACCTAGGGCCTACCTTAGGGGTGATTTATGTGTAATTAAAGGGGAGTTTTCAAGCTTGGCAAGTAGTTTTAAATGCCAAGTCGAAGTGGCTGTTAACAGCACACACACATCCTGTAATTTCAGGCCTGAGCATGGTTAAGGAGCTACTTATATAGGTGGCACAATCAGTGCTGCAGGCCCACTAGTAACGTTTAATTTACAGGCCCAGGGCACATGTAGTGCACTTTACTAAGGACATATAAGTAAGTAAATATTCTAATTGGGGATGAACCAATATTACCATGTTTAGGGGAGAAAGCACAAGCACTTTAGTAGTGTTTAACAGTGGCAAAGCGCACAAAGTCCTAAAGCCAGCAAAAACGAGGTCAGAAAAATGGAGGAAGGGAGGCAAAAACTTGTGGGAGGACTACCCTAAGGCTGTCAGGTCTAACAGCTAGCATCATCATTGCTTGTTTGATTAGTAACTCTTGGGGTCTCAAGGTTGCCTATGCCAGTTGGAATTGGGCAGTCCAATCTGTGTCTTAAGAGAGGCAAGTCCTTCCCCTAAATACCAATGCTTCCCTTTGTATAGGTAAGTTGGTCTTCTTTTAAGGGCGCATTAGTTGCATTAGGTGGACTGCCTGCTTTATCAATTGTGATACTATTATCTATCACAGATAGACAGCTGATGTGCTTGACTGCCGGGATGGGCCCATCTTTGTTGAATATCGGAAAGAGATTTAAAGAGCTCTTGGATGAATTGGCTATTATATGAGAAGACTTAGAGTCCTTAAGGGTAGATTTTTTTTTTAACCTCCTTAACTTTTTTAAATGGTGCTTAATAATCGAGGGTTGAAATTCTTCATCTGAAGCTTTAGTTTTTGCAACAGTTGCAAATTCACTGGTTGTGCAATCATACGATGAAATCTCATTATCAACTTCATCCAAACGTCCCAGTTTTTGATCTACGTTCGATCCTAATATTGAGGGCGATTCTTCAGTCTGAGTTGTAATAGGATTATTCAGATTGTTTCTGTGTGGGTTCAGTGTGTTTATAATAGACATTGTCATACTGGCTACTGCCAGTATGATAATGCCAGTAGAAGCATTCATGTCAGGAGAAAGAGGTCATTTTATACGGAATAACTTCACCAGGAAGAGTTGTGAGAGATCGACTATATCGTTAAGTCTGGCCAGATTGGCCAGGTAAGATTCCACCTCTTCTAAGGTTAGATCATTCTTTTGGAATTATAGATGTATGGAACTAATTACGTTGAGATCTTTTTTAATCTCTCTTAATCAGAGTGTTTGATCTGCCAAAGCAGATGATTGGACCCCCTAAGTGTCTGCCATTTTGGAACGAGTTACAGTTACTGCTCCCATATCCTGTAGTACTAGTGGTGTGGTAATATTGTCCTGATCGGTGCAGTTAGTTTAATTGCGGGGCAGCGGACACCAATGCAACTCAGTTGAAAAAGGGCCATTAAAATCTGGGAGCTCTTCCAATAAATATGTTACCAAACAAGCTAGCAAGCAAATTATGTTGAGAGGTGTGCGTTATACTCTAGTCAGCGCTAAAGTCCCGGCAAGGCAACTGCCAACATGTGAAGTGGATCGCAATGAGATCAGAGCCAACCAGCCTCACAGTGTTAGAGATTGTTACTGTTGCAACCTACCCACCACACCCCACCCTGCTCAATGCCCTGGCATACACCACTACCCCCCAGCACTAGCTTTCCACAACATCCTCTACCTCACAGGAACACAAAGCCTCACATCATGCTCCCCGTCACCTCCGCCACCATGCCTGAGCCCAAGGCAGCAGGGATTTCCAATTGATTCCATCTGTGGGGGAGGTGGGAGCAAGCCACTTCTATGCTCAATGCCTCTGAGTGGCCCATTCCCTGAGATGCTCTGGTGGGCGTTAGCGGGTGAATATATTGGCCAGATTTACCGGCAGAGAGTGAGAGAGCTGGCCAAGAAAACTGACCTTCCCAACTCTTCTCTGCTACCATCAGTGCTTTACATGGGCCAGTACTCACCAGTACTAAGTATCGGCACTTTTCAATTTTCAGCCTTTGAGTACCGGAACTTGTCCTTTGCTAAGGGTAGTACCGGTACCAGAGAAACACCATGGCAGAATCAGTGGCATGACTGCGTAAGCGCGCCACTCTACAGCTGTGCAACGGTGTTGCTCTAAGCTGAGCCACTGATGAATCATCAGCAGCTCATCTACTTTATCAGGGCTCGATTCTTATCCTCTGCACACGCGTGTGATAAGAATCGATAATTGTATTGGCCCTAGGGACCAATTATTTGAGGGTATAGGGTGTTTCCCCTCACCTGTTGCACCGCATAATTCATATCATCTCAAACTAATACAACCTCTATAGGCACCATTTCTCCTTACTAAAAGACACCCCTTATGGTTTAAATTTAAGGCTACTTTATCAGGGCTTCCCGCAGGTTTTGACAGGTTGCATCACACAGTGATTAACAGTGCAGGGTCCATTGATCCTTGCCAGTTAATCCCATTGTAGGTGCGAGATGCAGGGCTGGCTGCCTGTCCCATACGAAAGGGGACATTAAATTCAAGTTGCGTAAAGCTATTATTATTTTTTAGCAGATATGAGTGGTTTGACGCTAAAGTAGAGTTTGGAAAGCAAGAGGCAGGGTGAAAAAGCACTGGAGTTCTGTGTGGACACAATTTTACAAGTGCAAATAATTACACTGCATTCAGTTTCCCTCAGTGCCCATAAGAGAGGGAGAGAGAGTGAAAGGAGAGAGAAACAGGTGAGAGTGGAGAAAGAAAGTGGGGAGAGTAGCAACACGGAGAGCGAACAAGAGATATAGCTATAACCGAAATGGGAAAATTTCAGTGATGACATTTGTGAACACTTGATAAGATACTGTTCAATCAAACAATAACTCTCTGCGAGATATCACTTAAGCCCCACTTCCAGCATAATTTTTCCCCCAGCTATTTCAGAAATTTATACATGTGATACACTTGTGCCCAAAGTAAGCCACACTTTAAATTGGTTCTGCTACAGCCTGGTGCATTTCAATATGTGTCACTGCTTTGGTTGTGGCTGCACTAGTGTTTTGTTTAATTATTTTGTGCGACTCGAATTATGCGACGGGGAGGACCAAATTATGCAGCACGGTTGACTAAATTATGTGGCAAGAAAAGGCAAATTATGTGGCCTAATGTGCCTCATTATATGATAGTATTACTTCATTATTTTGTCATTTTCACATATAGTAACACTGTCTAGGAAAAACTTGCACCTTATTAGTACCAGTTTAATGCCCAAAAATACAGCAATAAGAAACTCAAAGATGACCAGACAACCTTTGCACAGGGCCTTCAACTGCAAAGGAAAATGTTGCCATGTTTTTACTAACTTTTGATCCATTTAAGCTGGAAACAAATTTTTTCCGTAAAATCTGCAGATTATGCAGCAGATGATGGTTTATTAGGCAAATGCGGCATTTCCATTATAATACAGAAAACATCACAGAATCACATAATTCCAGTGTCCCTAAATATAGGGTTGCAAACCAGTGCCCTGAAATGCACCAGGTGTTTGAGTGCTGTCACAAGGCTAATACTGTTTGACACTGATTCTTTGGCAGGTAGCTCTTTCTGGTATATGATCTGTATGAGTGTCAGTCTGCGAAGGAAACAATGACTGACTGGCAGTCTGGCTGAACTGTCTAATCTTTAGTTTTGCATGATCACCTTTAGACCGTTCGAAAGGTGATGGAGATAGAAAGGAGAAGAGAGACAAAATGGAAGTAGGGCGAGAAAGGAGGAATAGGAATGAGAAGAGTAGACGAAAAAATTAAAGGAATGTACTAAAGAAAGAGAAGGAGACACAAAGATGAGAAAGAGTGATAGAAGAAAGAATGAGGCGTGAAGACGAGCAATATTAAGTAGAAGATTGGAGGATTCAGCAAGGAGTCACAGAGAGAAAGGAGGAGGGAAGAGACTGATGGGAAGATGAGAGAACAGAAGGAAGAATGAGGAAAAAGACGATGGGAAAATTGCAGTTTTTTAAATTTAAAATGAATTAGAGATGGAACACTTTAAGGGGTTCTACTTAAGTGAAGAAGTAGCTTACTCCAAAATTCATTGAAATACAACATAGGGGTAGGTAAATAAATCATCAATGCTTATTTTCCTAGTTACCACATGGGGTTCCACAGCGTTTGTTTTTGTTCTTCAAATAGTTTAGATCAATGTACTTCATTATTTTGCAACTTTTTCAACTGACTATTCCCACATTAGGTGAATAAACAATATTATTGAATTCAAAGGAATTACAAAAGATACTTTAAAGGATTCTCCGCAGCTGAATAAACAGGAAAAATATAGATGAGAAGTAGAGGCGGGATCTGTAATCACTAACTGGATCATGGTATGTCCATGTCTAGGTTTCTTTCTCAGACTGTACACAGTATCCATTATTGTGGATAAGTAGAAATTCAAATGTTGTTCATGTGCCGTAAGCGCAGAAGCAATTTGCACACATTTGAAATTTGAAAAACTATGCTAAATATATCCTTTTGCACATGTAATAATAATAATAGAGATAGCAGAAATGTTTCTGTATCATCATGCCCAGTTTTCTTTTTTTTTGTGGAGTTTTGTATAGCGCGAACCAGACTCGAAGGTATCAGATCGCTTTACATGAGCACCAGTTATGTTACAGACGGACACATTCATTTTTGTTGAGGCATGGGGAGATTAAGTGATTTGCTCAGAATCACAGAATGTTGAGCGTCCCTGCCGAGACTCGAAACTGGTTCCACTGCTCCGAGGTCGACCGCTCTAGCGGATAGGCCACATTCTTCCCCACAGTTGTGCACTGAGAAAGTCTTAATCTTGTTAATAAATGCTTCCACTTAGCCCTGCTCCAAGCTCCGCCCCAAACTCCACCCTTCGTCCCTGGCTCAATTTGGTGAGTATCTGCACTTATTTTTTCCCATTTACAGCACTAGCTACCACCCCTCACTCCAGGTAGTCTGGCGGTCAGTGTAATCAAGCCATGAGGGGCCAAGATGGCTGGCTATTGGGGCCCACTGAAGGCAATGAAGCAGCCCAATATTAGAGGCCAGCACCAGAGGCATGCGACGATAAAGCATGAGGGGAAGGGGAACTGAGGAACAGAAAGATGATGGGTGACAGGTGAAGGTAATGATAAAACAAAGGCGTAGTGAGACCCGGGCTTGGGCGAGAACTGGAACGCTGAGACGCTCACTCGCATCATGCACCACTCACTATGTAGCATGCATGCACGCAGGCTAGACTCCAACTGAAACCAGGGTCTTGGGAAAGTAGAATTTGTCTCCAACAAAGATCCCATGGCCGCTACAAGAACAGAGATGTCCACTAACGCCCCAGTGGGATGCAGTTCAAACACGCAGGCATTGGTCTGCAGAAAAATGGATTTGTGGGCAAAGTACAAGTCAGGGACCTGCTGATGAGTAGCATAAAGAACAAGTTCCTTTACTTAATACGAATGAATACTTGCTACCTTGCAAGTGTGGTCTTGCAACAAATGATAGCTGGGTAAAATGAGAGTGTGAGATGCAGGGATATGTAATGGTAGGTAAACTGGATTCCGAGAGCTGGTTATGAGACAGTGGAATAGTAAGATTGGTTTTTATGCAATCAGATTGCATATTGCTATATGTAATTTAGGGTTGCCTCTTCATCACTTGTGCCATATTAACATTAGCCACCAGGATGTATGAAGGCCGTGAAAAGTCTATTACTGCCTCGATATGTGAATAAGCCGCCTTATTAATGCAGGCGTCCAATTTTATTACCCTCATACCTCACAAACGCCCAAAGCGCGGCCATTACAGATGGGACTGCTAGCGTTGTGCTGACTTATGCAACGCCTTCATGAGCTTCTCTGATGCCAACTGCTGCCTCAGCCAAGTGCAGAATATTAGGCCTTAAATGCAAAATGCGGGTGGACTGGGGCACCTGCATTGCTGCTCTGTACATATTAGCAGTGAGGAACACCAAGTGCTTAGGAGCCACCTACCCATTTTTATCCAGATTGCAGATTCTTCATATACTCTGAAAGAATAATAAAAACATATTAATCAGACTTAACCATACACCCAACCACCTGTTTAGCAAAACATTTTAATATTTGTTAATTGAGAATCTGGAAACATCAATAACCGCAGTAACCAAAAATTAGTCGCATAATGCATTGTTTTCTTAACAATGTCTTCTATCTCCAGCCCTTTTTGAAAATGAATAAAGGCAGAAAAAGCACGAAATAGGTAAGTAAGCACTAAGGAGGAATACATCATCATAACAAAATGAAGTGTAAAAAATGTAATTGAAGAGAAAAGAGAAGAAAGAAAGGACTATAAAAAAGAATATTTTAGTGGAGGAATACTGCATGAGAAACAAGCATTGGCATAGCCAATAGGTCTCGCCTTTGGGACCTTATAAGTGTTTAGTTATCCAGCACAATATCCTTGGTGCAACAACATCAAGTGTTGCATGGCTAAACACTTATAAGGTCCCAAAGGCGAGACCTATTGGCTATGCCAATGCTTGTTTGTTATTATCCCCACACGCTGTCCCACCACTTTTATTTGACAGCAGCCGCCACGGGACACCTTAGTGAAGGGTAAAGGGCTAGAAACCTAACCACTAGACCACACTAGAGACCAGGAATGTCACAAAAACCCATACCCAGAAATTTACTGTAAAGCGGGATGTCATTGGAGTAGTGTACCTCTAACTCTACCTCTCTCTGCTCATCCAGTAAGTCCTGGGTCTCCTGAAATGGATCCCAGTATCTTCCGTATGTTGTGCCCATTGTAAGCACACACACACACCTCTGCCTATGCACGCACACACACACATCTCTGCCTATGCACGCAATCAATCACAGAATCATCTATATGGCCCCGCTCGCACGCATCGCCAGACAGCACGACCTCAACATTATCTCCTACGCCGACGACACTCAACTGATCCTCTCCCTCACCAAGGACCCCTCGCCGCCAAAGCCAATCTCCATGAAGGAATGAAGGCCGTCGCCGATTGGATGAAGATCAGCCGACTAAAGCTGAACACGGACAAGACAGAGGTCCTCATCCTCGGCTCCAACCCCTCAGCCTGGGACGACTCCTGGTGGCCAACGACGCTGGGAGCAGCCCCGACACCCACCGACCACGCACGCAACCTGGGAGTCATCCTCGACTCAACGCTCTCCATGGCCAAGCAAGTCAACGCAGTCTCCTCCTCCTGCTTCAACACCCTCCGCATGCTTCGCAAGATCTACAGGTGGATCCCGACAGACACAAGAAGAACAGTCACCCAGGCCCTCGTCAGTAGCAGACTTGACTATGGGAACGCCCTCTACGCGGGAGCCCCGGCCAAGCTCATCAAGCGACTGCAACGCATACAAAACGCCTCCGCACGCCTGATCCTCGACGTACCACGCCACAGCCACATCACCCCCACCTGAGGAACCTGCACTGGCTCCCCGTCGACAGGAGGATGACCTTCAAACTCCTCATCCACGCACACAAGGCACTCCACAAGACTGGCCCAGCCTACCTCAACAGACGACTCTTCTTCTACGTCCCCAACCGCCAGCTCCGCTCCGCCGACCTCTCCCTCGCCACCGTCCCTCGCATTCGAAGAACAACCACCGGCAGCAGATCCTTCTCACACCTCGCCGCCAAGACTTGGAACACCCTTCCACTAAGCCTACGACAGACCCAAGACCTGCTGACCTTCAGGAGGCTACTCAAGACCTGGCTGTTCGACCAGTAGCAGCACCCCCCCCCCCTTCTCTCTCCCCAGCGCCTTGAGACCCTCGCGGGTAAGTAGTGCGCTCTACAAATTCTGTGATTGATGCACGCACACACACCCCCACACCCCCACATGTATGCAGCTTTCAGTGTAATGTATGCACTATTTACTGTTCATAATATAGTATTGCTGTATATGTAATATAAGAATACAACTAACTATTGCACCGTACCTTCCCACAGAGACACATACATGCCAGCGCTGCACACAATCCAATTCAGGCCAAGCGCGAGTTAAGCACGCAGCAGCAGAACTTTACCAGCGTGGGCTGGGAAGCGCCACTCCCGTGACCCAGGTATAAAGGACCTGTCCACCCTGCTGATCACTGAAAGTTAAAACCCTGCATGCTGCCACCACCGCGCTCACGCTACTTAACTCCTGGTGAAGGCGGTGGCCTTCCACCACTTTTGGGTAGCACGTTGCGTCGCCATCCCAATCTAAGCAGTCCATGAGGCGGGCCAAGGTCATAGTGCATATGGATGATGCATGTTCGCTCGTGCCAAAAATAGTTACCAGCGATCCAGATGTCACCACAGCTGGGGTACCAAGGGATCCAGTCTGTTACCATCCAAGGAACTTGTCCGTCCCAACAAAGTAAAACGAGATTGATGGAAGGGTTGGGCCTTCAGTCCATCCTGCTCAGAAAGCAGCCGTGAGGGTTCAGGCACCGACAAAGATTGCAGCTGATAACCGAGAATAAAACCTGAATTACTGGACTGTTTCATAAGATTCTGTTCAGAAAAGCATTTACACATGTAGCTTGAAGCCAATACATTTGCTACATGGCGCTTTAAAAAGAATTAATCGTCCCTTTAATAAAACATTTTTGGGAGGAGGACACACTCCGTGCGCCCCCACCGGAGGAGGCCTCTTTCGCGCGGTTCACTGTGGGTCTGGCTGGCATTGAAGCGTGCTCCGCGGCCGCTTCTGCCTCCTCGCCCAGCCCTCCTGGCAGCGGGTGTCTCCTCTGCAGGCCTCGAGCAGCCCCTGCGCCAGGCACCGGTGGGAGGGTTTTTGGGGCCGTGCCCAGATCTGTATTAGGGGCAGAGTGGCGCGACTGCGACTCCCAGACTCCCCCGGGCCTCGCAGATAGAAGCAGCAGAGAGCACCGCTGGTGCCCGGGCAGCGAGGGGAGCAAATTAACAATGAGGCAATCACCCCCAGTGATAGAGGTCAAAGAGGACAAACATGACGTCAATGTGACGCGAGGAGGATCGCTGTGGCCCTGGACACATCTGATTCCTTTTCAAAACTCTGGCTCCACGGTTGCGGGCTACTTGTTAGACGTGGGTGATGGGTTCGGACTGCTTCCGGGATACTGTCATTTGTCCGTGCGCCACACTCACAATCCACGTGCACCAACAAGGTAACGTTAGCTCGACGGATTCATGTGCCTGCTGTAGAGAGCTGCCTAACATGTAGGTAATTGGCTTGAACCCTTTTGGGGACAGGACAACAGGTTACAGCAGGTGAAGAGGACATGGGAAACCTATGATTGTTGGCATACCATTTTTTTTTAAATGAATTGCTTTATAACCCTGTAATACCAGAGAGCTGATAGACCCTGGTTTGCAGTCGTTGTATTAACAAGCATTGGCCGCGCGGCCGTCAAAGTGAAAGTGATCGCGATCGCGGGCTGTAAGGGTGCCCCCGAGCGATGCACTTAATGAGCCATGACGAGAGAGGAAAGCCAGATGGCGCCTCTGCTCGTAACTGTGCGTGTAACCGCACGCACTAGGCCACACAAAAAGCTGTGGTCGGCTTTTTAAAGCCCACTCACTAAATGTCTCGCCAGAGCAGCGCATGCGCTGGCTCAGGCGAGACCTAAAAAGGACAGTTGGAGCCCAGCTTCTTAGTGTGCCACACTGGTAGTTATTCCCATCCCCCCACAATCCACCGTACCCCTCCCTCTAAGAGGACTGCCATCTCTCAGGGCATGAGTACAGAGGCCGCTCGCAGACACACCCATTCTCCTGCCACCACTGGGTCCAATCCCATCGCATCAATATGCAAATAACCCTGCCCGCGCAGTCTGTACATAAGTTAACCGAATCACTGGCAGAATATCGAAGGTCAGAATATCGACCTACAAAAATATCGCAGCAAGAATATCGAAGTCAAGAATATCGACATCCTATCTACATTATGGTAAGTACAAAAATATCGAAAAAAAATATCTTTGTCAAAAATATCGTTGTTAAAAATATCGGGTTTTTTTAGTTAAAAAAAGTAATGTAAAATAAAGTAAATAATACATATAATTAAAATAAACATAGTTAAAATATTTTAAAATGTTTAAAAATTATAAATTAAATATATGTAATTTATAAATACATTTAATATATACATATAATATATAATATATACACTTATTAATATGTTTTAATAATTATTTTAATAACATAAATTAAGAAAATCTTATAAATTATAAATACATCTATACACATAAAACAATAACATAAATAAAAATTAAATAAATATATGTAACAAATTAAAAAAATTAAAATTATTTTTAAAATTAACTATATATACTACATTAGCTAAAATAATACAAAAAATATTAAATAGTGGAGGAAATAAAATTACTATTCCAACTCCAAACAGTGCAACAGTAGGGTAAATGTTTGATAGCGCAGGGGTAAAATTTACTATTCCCACTCCAGTGAGTGCAACAGTAGGGAAAGTGTGGGATAGCGTAGGGGTAAAAATTACTATTCCCACTCCAAAGAGTGCAGCAGTAGGGAAAGTGTTGGATAGCGTAGGGGTAAAAATTACTATTCCCACTCCAAAGAGTGCAACAGTAGGGAAAGTGTTGGATAGCGGAGGGGTAAAAATTACTATTCTCACTCCAAAGAGTGCAACAGTAGGGAAAGTGTTGGATAGCGGAGGGGTAAAAATTACTATTCCCACTCCAGTGAGTGCAACAGTAGGGAAAGTGTTGGATAGCGTAGGGGTAAAAATTACTATACCCACTCCAGTGAGTGCAACAGTAGGGAAAGTATTGGATAGCGGAGGGGTAAAAATTACTATTCCCACTCCAAAGAGTGCAACAGTAGGGAAAGTGTTGGATAGCGGAGGGGTAAAAATTACTATTCCCACTCCAGTGAATGCAACAGTAGGGAAAGTGTTGGATAGCGTAGGGGTAAAATCTACTATTCCCACTCCAGTGAGTGCAACAGTAGGGAAAGTGTTGGATAGCGTAGGGGTAAAAATTACTATTCCCACTCCAAAGAGTGCAACAGTAGGGAAAGTGTTGGATAGCGTAGGGGTAAAATTTACTATTCCCACTCCAGTGAGTGCAACAGTAGGGAAAGTGTTGGATAGCGTAGGGGGTAAAATTAACATACTTATAATTAAATTATTTTTTATAAATAAATAATGATTTAATTATTAAATAACAATAAATTAATTACCAATACCAATAAATGATTAATAAAAAATAATTACCAATTAATAATTAATTTGAATAAATTAATGATAAATACCAATAAATAATAATTATTAAAAATTAATTACCAAATTAAAATTAATTAACAAAATATTTTCCAATACCAAAAAAGATTCATTATTAAAAAGCAATTACCAATTAATAATTAATTAACAAAAAATTAATGATAAATACCAATAAATAATAATTAATAAAAATTAATGACCAATTAATAATTATTAAACACTAAATTAATTTACATTACCAAAAATAATATTTATTTAAAATTAATTACCAATTAATAATTTATTAACAATAATGTAATTATCAATACCCAAAAATAAAATTAATAATTAATTAATTAGAATTAAATTACTTCCCACCTATTTCCCACTTCCTATTTCCCTATAAACTCACAACCCGCTCCAATAATAAATTAATACACTTAATATAATTATCAATTAATCAATTAATAAAAATGAATTACCAATTAATAAAAATTAATTACCAATTAATAATTAATTAACAATAACTTAATTAACAATACTAATAAATAAAAATAATTAATTACTTAATTACAATTAAAATACTTCCCACCCTATTCCCCTATAAACCCACAACCCGCTACAGAACTAAAACGCAAAATTTAATTAAAATTAATTAATAATTCCTAAAAATTATTAATGAATTTACTATAATTAAATTACTTCCCACCTAATCCCCATAAACCCACAACCCGCTACAGAACTAAAACACAAAATTTAATTAAAATTAATTAATAATTCCTAAAAATTATTAATGAATTTACTATAATTAAATTACTTCCCACCCTATTCCCCTATAAACCCACAACCCGCTACAGTACTAAAACGCATAATTTACTTAAAAAAAGATTACTAACCTATAAAAAATGTATACATATATTTAAAAACCAGTACAATACTTGACAAAAAATATACAACACATACATATAAAATACATAATAAAATACATAACATATTAGTAACATCGATTTTTTGCTATCGATATTACTAACCGATATTAACAAAAACGATATTACTTACCTTCAGGTCGATATTCTGGTCGTCGATATTCTTGATTTCGATATTCTGTCCCTACGATATTTGGAACTCGATATTACTGTAGGTCGATATTCTAAACTCGATATTTAGACTGTGCACCAAGTTAACCTATGGCCCGTGCAACAGTGGGCTGTGATAGGCGCTTCTAGTGCCAGCCTGCATGGAAAATTGCCAACAAGAGCATTTGTAGTTCGCTGTATGTTCTATGACTGAACATCAGGTCTATTGATGTTTCTGACCAAGCAGGGAACCACCATAGCTTGGGAGTGTCAAGCTTGCTCATCAGTGTAAGAGTAATTGGAATAATCTGCATATGAGTGTACCAGACAGTGCCCAGTCGTCTGCTGAAACTAAGTGGAGGCAGTCTCTTCACTTTCCTTTTCAAGCAGTTCCTGTGAGGACATCTGCAGGCTATCAGTGGAACTGCCATTGAATTGTCTCCCATTACATGTCTGTGATGACATTAGGGGGTTGCCGGTGGGACTCTAGCTGTTTGGGCTCCCTGTAATTTTTGTGAGGTCAGCTGATACCTCTCATCAGCAGGTTCTGTAAAATGTGAAACACCATTAGCAATATCTGACGATTTCATACCTGATATCACTGTCATCACAGATATTACCTGTCATGACATCAGTGATGTCATGTGTGGTGTCAGTAACAGTGTTTTGTGTGGAGGTGTGGTTGCATATTTAAACCTTCAGCGCTTTGTGTGGAGGAGTGGTTGCATATTTAAAATGTCAATGCTTTGTGTGGAGGTGTGGTTGCATATTTAAAACTTCAGTGCTTTGTGTGGGGGGGTGGTTACATATTTAAAACTTCAGTAATTTGTGTGGTTGCATATTTAAAACGTCAGTGCTTTGTGTGGAGGTGTGGTTGCATATTTAAAACTTCAGTGCTTTCTGTGGAGGTGCAGTTGCATATTTAAAATGTCAGTGCTTTGTGTAGAGGTGTGGTTGCATATTTAAAACTTCAGTGCTTTCTGTGAAGCTGTGGTTGCATATTTAAAACTGCAGTGCTTTGTGTGGAGGTGTACTTGCATGTTTAACACTTCAGTGCTATGTGTGGCGGTGTGGTTGCATGTTCAAAACTTCAGTGCTTTGTGTGGAGGTGTGGTTGCATATTTAAAACTTCAGTGCTTTCTGTGGAGGTGTGGTTGCATATTTAAAACGTCAGTTCTTTGCATGGAGGTGTGGTTGCATATTTCAGACTTCAGTGCTTTCTGTGGAGGCGTGGTTGCATATTTAAAACTTCAGTGACTTTAAGCTTTAATTTGCATCCAAAAGCATACTTTAAATTAAAAGCTTGTCTGGGAATTTTAAAGATGATTAGTTCCTCTGTTTCTACAGCATTATTGAATGGGGTGTGGCCTTAAACTTTCTAGTTTGCGAATAGGACATGGTGTACAATCTTTGTTCTGTTCCTAAACAATTTAATCTAGAAAATGTCACATTTATTTTTGCAGCACCCACCCCTCCATGAAGGTCACTGGTGAGTGATCACAAAAGTAGCACACCGCTATTGATTTTAAAGCAGTAAGAGATTATAATGCCAAAGGTTAGGAAACAAATGAATTATGACTTTGACATTTGAATAGAAACATTAAGAAATAAATAGCAAACAAGAAATAGAAAACAGATGTATTCCACCTACGGCACGGAAAGTCAAACCAACAATGCGAAGCAGATCAGAAAGAGGGGAGATGTATTACAAAAGAGAAACAATAACACAATAGTGGTGAATAGGTAAGAAAGCAAGCATGGATGACACTGGAACAAGAAGTGACAATTCACAATACAGCAAATCAAAACAAAATGGAAAGCACTAAACAAATGCACACAAGCAATTAGTCTGCCACAAAACATTCTAAAAAAGTGTGAAAGCTCACAGTGGGGTCCATGGGTCGGAACATGAACAGAGGTAGTGTTGTTTTCAAAATGACACATAAGAAGGAGAATGTTTGGGGCCCAGAATCCAGTGGCATTAGGAACAATGCGGATAGAAACTCCAGCAGAAGCTGAATAGACCTCTCTGATGTGAAGCACGACAATCCTTTCGAGCTTTCCTCGTCATCGTCAGAGGGTTATACCGCCTTCCATTTCTTCACCTTCTACTTCCGGGGAGGTGTGGATGACGCACTTGACCATGTGGGCCAGACCGGGGACTGATTATCACCACCACCACTTCTAGACTTCCACAATTCATTAGGATGTGTAGACATGTTATTCATCAGATTATTGTCAATAACCTGCATTATTGGCAAGCTACAGTTTCTTTAATAGAAACATTCTACCTCAGAACGTAGCGTTCATTCTACTGTATACTGTATATTGTTTTGTTTAAATATTAAATATTCTGTTACTTTTTATTTTTATTTGCGATTATGTAACCCGAGAAATTGCTGCTATTTTGTTTGCATATCCCATTGTATATCGTTTACTCTTTTTTATTGTTACTATGTATTTTATTTACTCTATTTGTTCCTTGTGTTATTCGGTTGTGCTTACTCTGTAAAGCGCACTGACACATTCAGGTCATGTTCGCGCTATATAAAAATCCTCAAATAAAAAAATAAATAAGGCTGGGGATATTGTCATGTTCGGTGTAAAAGGAGATATGTGACCTAAGGAAATGTAACTGAGGGGTGAGGAATGGTACCATAATTGCATCAAGGTGTGCAGAACAATGTGGTCCACGCGTTGTCTAGATAGCAACCACGGAGAGGCGTCTCATCTGAGAAAAGCTACTTCACTATGGTGCTGAAACCAGAAAAAACAGTGCATACATAACTCCAACTTCACAAAAATGCCAACCATCTATTGCACAACTACCAATCTGGCTTCAGATCAAGCTGCAGCATGGATGTTTTGGGTGAACTTATTAAGTAAAACCACACAGCCTGAATAAGCGATAAGCAATATTAGCAGATTTGCTGCTCTTTTAACAGTAGAGCTGACTGAGTAATAGCCAGGTGTAAAGAGGCTCATGGCAGCCCGCATCCAATCAGGTGGAATTACCCTTGACAGACAATAAGGAAAACACCAAATAATATTTCACAATTAGAACAGGACTGACTATAACAATCGAAATAAATTAGTACAAGCCCATCATCGAACAACAGTGTAACGAGGTACCTGAATGCCACCCACACACAGCTGAATGCAACTAAGCAGGGATATAAATGTAGTCCACCGCAGTACTCACATGCACATATAAACACACCAAAAATGTATCTATCAAAGGTTATTTCTTTGGCCTACATCAGGCATCCACATGTCCTTCTGGTGGTGGAAGAGGAGCAGGCTTGTCAGTGCCAATGACCCCCAGAGGAGAACCCCCGGATCCTTAGGCCAAGCCTGAACCCATGAGCACATCAGCACCCCAGATCCTGGCAACCTATCGGCTGGACATGAACAACAAACAGCACCTCCAAGCTGCCACTAGGGACACACTGGTGTTTTACACTACTATAAAAACTACCAGAACCCACTCGTCAAAATAACTGCTTTGCTGTATTATTACTTGCTGTTAGTTCGTGCCAGCATACAAGAGAGCTTTGTGTATGGCTTCTCATAGCCCCCATTTTGAAGATGATGGACAAGTCAGTAGTAACTTGCTTAGTCCAGTGGTTAGAGCCACATTTTTTCCACTGACCCACATACAGTGAATGTTGTTAAAGCAAAATGATGTGAAGCTGTAGAGGTTCCTGATGCACTAGGGTCTATAGCTTGCACCACAAAACACTGTTCATACCCAGGGCCAAGGAGAAAGTGTTCTACAATTACAAGCTGCAGCACCTTCATCGTACTGATGGTCTGTGGCGTAGAATTGTGCTCCGCGTATTGTGGTACTACTTTCGCATATCAGCCCATGATTCCAAGATCCTGAAAAACAGCTTCACCCTCAGCATTATGGAGACACATATCACTAGCTTAGGTGTAGGAGAGTAGGATCTGCCTCTTATGTTGCCCCCACTTTTTTCTGATGTTTACACTGGTTTCTGGCTATAGTCAGGCTGGGACCCTGCCAATCAGGGCCCCAGCCTCTCTGTTCTCTCTAAACGACTTGGAGTGCACTCTAGGTGCACTAGTGATTGGATACTGTGGTACCTTATGAGTCCCTAGTATATGGTACCTTAGGTGCCAAGGGCATAGGTACTTCACAGGCCTACCAGGGGCTGAAGCATGTATTATGCCACCCCTGGGAAGCAGACTAAATCTGACACCACAGGTCTGCTACTGCAGCCTGGGTAAGGTGGTGCATGCACCCCTTACTGTGATATAGGCTACCTATATCACTACATAGATACACACATATAAACCTATAAGTCACTCCTATGGCAGGCCTTATCAATCCTGAAGGCAGAGTGCTTGGTTCCTATGTGAGAGGGTGCCCCTGCATGAGCAGAGCCCCTCTGCAGCCTTCGGAGACCCTTCTCTGATGCTGTTTGTAGTGCAGCCTGACCATATACTCTTAAGCGCATTATAACCTCGCGTTAAATGCTAACTTTGGGATGGCTGCACGGAAACATGTCGTGTTTGGTGTCAAACATCTTGGAATACTACCCCCCCGCCAGTTCTGGCGGCGGGGGTAGCATTCCACCCTTCTAGAGGGATAGACATGTACCTACAGTGGAAACGCGGTAGAATCCTGAAGAGCCCTGGCATCACAAAATGGATGCCACCAGTCACAGACACTGGGCTGCCCTCCTGCTGATGACCGAAACTCACAGTGGAGGAAGCCCAACAATAGGTATCCTGTCACAGGGAGGTGTGACCACCTCCCAGACAGGGTTTAGTGTATTGGGGCTGGGTGGGTGCACTCCTAGAGTGCTTTGAAGTCCTGCACTGGGGTGCAGAAGGCTCCTCTGTGCATACCCCAGTTCAAACCGGCTCAGGGGCTACCTGCCCCTGCTCTGGCGCGAAAC
Source organism: Calotriton arnoldi (assembly GCA_963921515.1). Taxonomy (NCBI): domain Eukaryota; kingdom Metazoa; phylum Chordata; class Amphibia; order Caudata; family Salamandridae; genus Calotriton; species Calotriton arnoldi. The sequence goes on along the minus strand of CAWUFW010004959.1, from coordinate 929,175 downwards.
TGGACAAAGGGAAGTGGGTGTAGCCACCCACTCCCCTGACCCTCCCATAGGTGGGGTCTTAGAGCTAGTCCCTCCCTTCCTTTTTAGTATAAGGTAGGGAATCCTTGAACTTGCAAACTAGATATCCCTGGACGACGCTCTGAAGAAGAATCCTGGACCTTCGACGTTCCACTACCTCTGGAAGACTGAAGAATCTCCCTTGGAGTCAAGGAGTGACTCCCCTGCTTGGCAGGCACCAAAAACTGAAACGACGGTTGCAAACTATGCCACTCCCGCCGGAGCCCGAGGTCCCTGCAGCCCAAGACAAGGATTTCCTGACTTTTCCAAGGCCATCGTGAGTCCCCAGCGAAGCTGAGGCCAGTGGACCCCACGATTGATGAGGAACCGCAGTCCCTGGGTACCGTGCACTATTGTCAAGTGCAACCCCTTCACGACGTTCTGCGAACTTGTGCTTTGGACCACGTGTGGTCCCAGCCTCTAGCAGGAATCCCTCCGAAGATCAGAGGCCTACCCCGTCTCGAGTGACCGTGGGCCCCTGTTGAAGGAATCCTCCCGAGGTGTCTTTACAATCCCTTGCTAGCTGGCTTGTGGGTCCCCTGAAGACTTTTCTACAGAACCAAAGGGCTCCCCTGGTTGCTCCAGGCCTGCCCTGACTTACCCTCGCTGGGTGAGTTCCCCAGACCTTGCTGGTCTGCACCATTGACTTTTTACGCTTTCCACAAGACTTGCTGCTACCAAGGCATGTTGGCTCCAATTGGGTCGCCGACACCGCAGTCAGCTGCAGACTTTATGGTACACGGGGAATCCAGCTTCTGGTCATCCTCAACGCCTCCTGGACCTGGTGGCCGAAGAGTCAAGACACCCGTGAACGACCTGAATCTGTCGACGACAGTGGGCATTCATCTTCCTTGCCCCGGGTCACTGCCCAGTGACTTTGAACACTGTCCCCTCTGCTTTCAGGTCTTCCTTCTTCCGAATCCAGGCTTGGATTCCACCGGACACTTCTTCTGGCTTCACAAGCAGCAAGTCTTCATTGGCTCCCATTGAAAACGACGCCGCGACCCGACACCAAAGGACACCTATGCACCCGGCTTCCCTGGGTGAGGTAACTCCAGCACTACGGTGCTCCTGTGGGTATTGGCCCTAGAACTACTTACCCTGTAAGTGACTTGCTTGTAGCTACTCCCGAAGTGCCCTTAAACTCTTAATTTCCAACCGCGACTTGCCCCATTGAAGTCTACCGCGATCCGCGCCTGTGTTCACGCACTGCACACGTCCCCCGTGGGTCCTTTACTTACCTGCCTTGGGTGGTTTCGTGAGGCCCCAGCACTTCTGAAGGCCCTGGGCCTTGTCTCTTTGCAAGTCGTTGTTCTTAAGTCTCTTTTTTAGTATATGGTCTGGTTCGCCCCTAGGGCCCCAGCCATATTTGTGCTTAATTTATTGTGAAACGTTGATTTATGCATATGTTCCTGTCTTCTAATCTCACAAGAGATTAGTAGAGAGTTGTTTAGTAATAAATACATATATATTTGATATATATACCTGTGTGGTGTCTTTTCATTTGGTGATTCAAGAGATTGTGTGGTAAAACAAGCTGCTTTACATTCCTCCAAGACCTAGCCTGAAGGCTGCTCTCCACAGCTACCACTAGGATAGCTTTCTATAAAGGTTGTCTTAAACCTACCTACCATAAAAGTCGAATTGTACTGGTGCAAGGTGTCCACTTTAACTAGTGAACAGCATATACCAGGCCAACTTCTCACATTGGTGGCAGCGTGTGGCATTCCAGCTTGCTATTGTTTTACCAGAAAATCTCTATTTGAATTACTAACTGAAAACCACTATAGGTACTCAAGGTACATATAAAGTCAAGCTTAGTATCAATAAGTTCTACTGAACTTAGAGCTGTGTGCCAAGGGATAGCACACCCTTTCTACAGCTCAAGCTAGTATCAGTAGGCCACAAACTAGTGTAGGTAGTACAACACTGCACAACACTAGAATGTCCTTAAAGGCTGGACCCAGTGGATCCACTCAGCCTCAGTATAAGGACATGGCTTTCTCTGACTTGAGAGCCATGTGTGCTGCAAGGCACCTGAAGCTAGGACAGAGTCCCTCCACACTACACCTGATAGATCTGCTGACAACAGATGATCTTAGATTAGCTCTAGGAGCTAATGGGTCTGAATCAGTGGGTGGGTCAATTACAGTGTCTGGGTCAGATGATGAACATCTGGATGACCAAGACTCTATGATTGTAGGGCCAGGTCCCAAGGGGTCTGAACAGGACAGAGGAATTCTCCCTAAGAGAACTGACATAGTGGAGGAGAGGCCTAGGTCCCTTTCTAGGGAATCTGAACACTCCTATCACTCTGGCAGAGAATCTGTCTACCAGAGGAACTCCTACTTCTCCAGAAGAGAGACCTCCTCTGACAGAATGTACAAACTGCTGCAGTATGAGGAAGCAAGGTTTGCCCTCAAAACCAAGCAGTTGGCATTAGATAAGGAAGCCCTGGAGCTCCAGAGAGCTTCTAGAAAAGAGGGGTTAGAACCCCCTGGTGGCAGCAACAGTGTCCCTAGAGGCAGAGAATATATTCCAGACCATAGGAACCTGAGCAAGGTTGTTCCTCCCTACCAGAGTGGGGATGATATCCATAAATGGGTAACTGCTATGGAAAGGGCCTGTAGAGTACAACAGGTCCCCCAAAAGCAGTGGGCAGCAATCTTGTGGCTCTCCTTTTCAGATAAAGGTAGAGACAAGCTCCTCACTGTTAGAGAAGAGGATGCTGATGACTATGAAGTCCTGAAGAGTGCACTGATAGATGGGTTTGGCTTAACCACTGAGCAGTACAGGTTGAAGTTCAGAGACACCCAGAAGGCACAGACTCAGGACTGGACTGACTTTGTAGATTGTGCAACCAAGGCTCTGGAGGGTTGGCTGGTTGGCAGTAGGGTTACTGATTTCAAGGGATTGTATAATCTAATGATGAGAGAACAGATCCTTAATAATTGCCAGAACCAGTTGTTGCATCAATACCTGGTGGACTCAGATCTGACCTCTCCCCAAGAATTGGGAAAGAAGGCAGACAAGTGGGTCAGAACCAGGGTGAGGCAGAAAACCCAGAACCAAGGGGGTGACACAAAGAAGCAGGATTCTAAGGGCTCTGAGAAAGGTGGGGATAAGTCAAAAGACCAGAAGTCTTCACAAGGGCCCCAAAAATCTGCATCTGGTGGGGAGTCACAATCCAACAAGGGAAAAGGCCAAAAGAAGCCCTGGTGCAAATTCTGTAAACAGAAAGGGCACTGGACTTCTGATTGTAACAAGTCCAAAGACCAAACCACCACCACTCCTGCCCCTAAGGCAACTGTTCCCCCTAGTTCAGCTACTGGTGGAGGTGGTACTCAGAATAAGGGTGTAGTAGGGTTGACCCTGGGTTCTGAAGTGGACTCTGGCCTAGTCAGGGTACCCACTCAGGCAATGCTGTTTTGTGATGGAGACATTGACATGTCCTTCCTGGTGAGCCCCAGTAATCTGGGCAAATACAAACAGCAGCCTGTAATAAATGGCAAACAGGCTTTGGCATTTAGGGACACAGGTGCTAGTGTCACCATGGTGGCAGAGGATCTTGTGGACCCTGGACAGATCATCCTGGGCGAAATGTACCAGGTGACCAATGCAAGCAATGTCAGGACCAACCATAGTCTGGCAGTTGTGAGTTTCTCCTGGGGAGGGGTAACTGGCCTCAAGAAGGTTATAGTCAGTGCAGACCTCCCTGTAGAATGTCTATTGGGCAATGATCTAGAAACTTCAGCCTGGTCTGAAGTAGAGTTATGGACTCATGCTGAGATGTTGGGCATCCCAGCAAAGGTATTTGCTGTGACCAGGTCACAGGCCAAAATGCATGACACTGAACCAGCTCTGGATCCTGAAACCATGGACCAGATGCTTCCCAAGAAGAGGAGCAGTAGGGTTAAGGCAGTACCTTCCCCTCTGTCTCAGATCACTGATTCCCCTCTTAAGGGAGGAGGAGCAGATCCTGAAGAAGGAACTGCCCCAGAGGGACTTGAGCCTGATCAGGTTGAGTTCTTGAGGGCAGGGGGCCCTTCTAGGGAAGATCTGAGTAAGGAGCAACAGTGCTGCCCCTCTCTTGAACCCCTCAGACAGCAGGCTGCTGCTGAGGCTGCTGGGAGTGCTAGTGGGTCCCATAAAGTTTATTGGGATGAGGGACTCCTATATTCTGAGGGTAGAGATCCAGCCCCTGGAGCCACCAGGAGGTTGGTAATACCTCAGAAGTTTAGGGGTTCCTCTTGACCCTAGCACATGATATCCCTTTAGCAGGTCACTTGGGCCAAAACAAGACCTGGGACAGGCTTGTTCCACATTTTCATTGGCCACATATGTCAGTGGACACAAAGGAGTTTTGTCGCTCCTGTGTCACATGCCAAGCCAGTGGCAAGGCAGGTGGCACCACAAAGGCCCCCTGATACCACTACCTGTGGTGGGGGTACCCTTTGAAAGGGTAGGGATTGACATTGTTGGTCCCCTTGACCCTCAAACTGCATCTGGGCACAGATTTATCCTGGTGGTAGTGGATCATGCCACCAGGTACCCAGAGGCAATTCCTCTGAGGACCACCACAGCCCCTGTGGTGGCAAGAGCCCTCATTGGAGTTTTCTCCAGAGTGGGTTTCCCAAAGGAGGTCATCTCTGACAGAGGTACAAACTTCATGTCAGGATATTTGAAAGCAATGTGGAAGGAGTGTGGTGCAACTTATAAATTCACCACCCCCTATCATCCACAATGCAATGGGTTGGTTGAACGTTTCAACAAAACCCTGAAGGGAATGATTAAAGGACTCCCAGAGAAGCTTAGGCGGAAATGGGACCTTCTTCTTCCCTGCCTGTTGTTTGCATACAGAGAGATTCCACAGAAGGGGGTTGGTTACAGCCCATTTGAGCTTCTGTTTGGGCATCCTGTAAGAGGTCCATTATGTTTGGTAAAAGAGGGCTGGGAGTTACCTCTCAAACCCCCAAACAAGATGTGATGGACTATGTACTTGGTCTCCGCTCCAGGATGGCCGAATACATGAAAAAGGCAACCAAAAACCTGGAGGCCAGCCAAGAATTACAAAAAGCTTGGCATGACCAAAGGCTGTGCTGACCTGTGTACCAGCCAGGACAGAAAGTGTGGGTGTTGGAGCCTGTGGCCCCAGCAGCCCTCCAAGACAAATGGAGTGGCCCCCATACAATAGTTGAGCAAAAGGGAGAAGTCACCTATCTGGTGAATCTTGGAACTCCCAGGAGCCCCCTGAGGGTGCTCCATGTCAACAGATTAAAGCCATATGTTGACAGGGCTGACATGGGCTTGCTCATGGCAACTGATGAGGAACAGGAGGAGGAGAGTGACCCTCTCCCTGACCTGCTCTCACAGAACCCTGATGATGGGTCAGTAGATGGTGTTGCTTTGGCAAGCAGCCTCACTGACCATCAGCAAACTGAGAGCAGACAAGTTCTGCAGCAGTACAGACATATGTTTAGCCTGACCCATAGTCAGACTACCTGGTGCACCCATGAGGTGGACACTGGGGACAGTCTGCCTGTCAAGAGTAAAATCTACAGGCAACCTGACCATGTCAGGGACTGTATCAGGACTGAAGTCCAGAAAATGTTGGAGTTAGGTGTAATTGAGCCTTCAGATAGCCCTTGGGATAGCCCAGTAGTCCTAGTACCCAAGCCTCATACCCAGGGTGGTAAGAAAGAAATGAGGTTTTGTGTGGACTACAGAGGCCTCAATGCAGTCACCAGGACTGATGCCTATCCCATACCAAGGGCAGATGAGCTGATTGATACTTTGGCCTCAGCCAAGTATCTGAGTACATTTAACCTAACAGCTGGCTACTGGCAGATCAGGTTAGCTGATGATGCAAAAGCCAAAACAGCATTTTCGACCCCTGGTGGGCACTACCACTTTGTGGTGATGCCCTTTGGATTGAAAAATGCACCTGCCACTTTTCAGAGGTTGGTGAACAAAGTTCTGGCAGGGATGGAAACTTATTGCTCAGCTTATCTAGATGATATTGCTGTCTTTAGTTCCTCCTGGCAGGATCACCTGGTCCACCTCAGAAATGTTTTGGAGGCTCTGCAGAAAGCAGGCCTCACTATCAAGGCCACTAAGTGCCAGATAGGGCAGAGTCAGGTTGTATACCTGGGCCACCTTGTGGGTGGAGGCCAGGTTCAACCTTTACAGAGTAAAATCCAAACCATAATGGAATGGGTTGCTCCAACCACCCAGACACAGGTGAGAGCCTTCTTAGGCCTGACTGGGTACTATAGGAGGTTTGTGAAGGGATATGGATCTATAGTGACCCCCTTGAATGATCTGACCTCAAAGAAAATGCCAAAAAAGGTTCAGTGGACAGCTAGCTGTCAGAAGGCATTTGAAGACCTAAAGCAGGCCATGTGCACTGCCCCCATCTTACAGAGTCCAGACTACACCAAAAAGTTCATTGTCCAAACAGATGCTTCTGAGCTGGGTGTGGGAGCTGTACTGTCTCAACTGAATGATGAAGGTCAAGACCAGCCAGTAGCTTTTATTAGCAGGAGGCTGACCCCTAGAGAGAAACGTTGGTCAGCTATAGAGAGGGAGGCCTTTGCTGTGGTGTGGGCCCTGAAGAAGCTGAGGCCATACTTGTTTGGCACTCACTTCATAGTTCAGACTGACCACAAGCCCCTCCTATGGCTTAAACAGATGAAAGGTGAAAACCCAAAACTTTTGAGGTGGTCCATTTCCCTACAGGGGATGGACTATACAGTGGAACATAGGCCTGGGACCCAACATGCCAATGCAGATGGACTCTCAAGGTATTTCCACTTAGAGCACGAAGACTCAACTGGTCAAGGTTAGTTTAGTGTCCCTGCATTTAGGGGGGGTTCTGTAGGAGAGTAGGATCTGCCTCTTATGTTGCCCCCACTTTTTTTCTGATGTTTACACTGGTTTCTGGCTATAGTCAGGCTGGGACCCTGCCAATCAGGGCCCCAGCCTCTCTGTTCTCTCTAAACGACTTGGAGTGCACTCTAGGTGCACTAGTGATTGGATACTGTGGTACCTTATGAGTCCCTAGTATATGGTACCTTAGGTGCCAAGGGCATAGGTACTTCACAGGCCTACCAGGGGCTGAAGCATGTATTATGCCACCCCTGGGAAGCAGACTAAATCTGACACCACAGGTCTGCTACTGCAGCCTGGGTAAAGTGGTGCATGCATCCCTTACTGTGATATAGGCTACCTATATCACTACATAGATACACACATATAAACCTATAAGTCACTCCTATGGCAGGCCTTATCAATCCTGAAGGCAGAGTGCTTGGTTCCTATGTGAGAGGGTGCCCCTGCATGAGCAGAGCCCCTCTGCAGCCTTCGGAGACCCTTCTCTGATGCTGTTTGTAGTGCAGCCTGACCATATACTCTTAAGCGCATTATAACCTCGCGTTAAATGCTAACTTTGGGATGGCTGCACGGAAACATGTCGTGTTTGGTGTCAAACATCTTGGAATACTACCCCCCCCCCGCCAGTTCTGGCGGCGGGGTAGCATTCCACCCTTCTAGAGGGATGGACATGTACCTACTGTGGAAACGCGGTAGAATCCTGAAGAGCCCTGGCATCACAAAGTGGATGCCACCAATCACAGACACTGGGCTGCCCTGCTGCTGATGACCGAAACTTGCAGTGGAGGAAGCCCAACAATAGGTATCCTGTCACAGGGAGGTGTGACCACCTCCCAGACAGGGTTTAGTGTATTGGGGCTGGGTGGGTGCACTCCTAGAGTGCTTTGAAGTCCTGCACTGGGGGAGCAGAAGGCTCCTCTGTGCATACCCCAGTTCAAACCGGCTCAGGGGCTACCTGCCCCTGCTCTGGCGCGAAACTGGACAAAGCGAAGTGGGTGTAGCCACCCACTCCCCTGACCCTCCCATAGGTGGGGTCTTAGAGCTAGTCCCTCCCTTTCTTTTTAGTATAAGGTAGGGAACCCTTGAACTTGCAAACTAGATATCCCTGGACGACGCTCTGAAGAAGAATCCTGGACCTTCGATGTTCCACTACCTCTGGAAGACTGAAGAATCTCCCTTGGAGTCAAGGAGTGACTCCCCTGCTTGGCAGGCACCAAAAACTGAAATGACGGTTGCAAACTATGCCGCTCCCGCCGGAGATCGAGGTCCCTGCAGCCCAAGACAAGGATTTCCTAACTTCTCCAAGGCCATCGTGAGTCCCCAGTGAAGCTGAGGCCAGTGGACCCCACGAGTGACGAGGAACCGCAGTCCCTAGGTACCATGCACTATTGTCGGGTGCAACCCCTTCACGACATTCTACGAACCTGTGCTTTGGACCACGTGTGGTCCCAGCCTCTAGCAGGAATCTCTCCGAAGATCAGAGGCCTACCCCATCTCGAGTGACCGTGGGCCCCTGTTGAAGGAATCCTCCTGAGGCGTCTTCGCGATCCCTTGCCAGCTGGCTTGTGGGTCCCCTGAAGACTTTTCTACAGAACCAAAGGCCTCCCCTGATTGCTCCAGGCCTGCCCTGACTTACCCTTGCTGGGTGAGTTCCCCAGACCTTGCTGGTCTGCACCATTGACTTTTTATGCTTTCCACGAGAAGTGCTGCTACCAAGGCTTGTTGGCTCCAATCGGGTTGCCCATACCGCAGTCAGCTGCAGACTTTGTGGGACACGTTGAATCCAGCTCCTGGTCATCCTCGACACCTCCTGGACCTCGTAGCCGAAGAGTCAAGACACCCGTGAATGACCTGAATCTGTCGACGACGGTGGGCATTCATCTTCCTTGCCCCGGGTCACTGCCCAGTGACTTTGAACACTGTCCCCTCTGCTTTCAGGTCTTCCTTCTTCCGAATCCAGGCTTGGATTCCACCGGACACTTCTTCTGGCTTCACAAGCAGAAAGTCTTCATTGGCTCCCATTGAAAACGACGCCGCGACCCGACACCAAAGGACACCTATGCACCCGGCTTCCCTGGGTGAGGTAACTCCAGCACTACGGTGCTCCTGTGGGTGTTGGCCCTAGAACTACTTACCCTGTAAGTGACTTGCTTGTAGCTACTCCCGAAGTGCCCTTAAACTCTTAATTAACAACCGCGACTTGCCCCATTGAAGTCTACGGCGATCCGCGCCTGTGTTCACGCACTGCACGCGTCCCCCGTGGGTCCTTTCTTACCTGCCTTGGGTGGTTTCGTGAGGCCCCAGCACTTCTGAAGGCCTTGGGCCTTGTCTCTTTGCAAGTCGTTGTTCTTAAGTCTCTTTTTTAGTATATGGTCTGGTACGCCCCTAGGGCCCCAGCCATATTTGTGCTTAATTTATTGTGAAACGTTGATTTATGCATATGTTCCTGTCTTCTAATCTCACAAGAGATTAGTAGAGAGTTGTTTAGTAATAAATACATATATATTTGATATATATACCTGTGTGGTGTCTTTTCATTTGGTGATTCAAGAGATTGTGTGGTAAAACAAGCTGCTTTACATTCCTCCAAGACCTAGCCTGAAGGCTGCTCTCCACAGCTACCACTAGGATAGCTTTCTATAAAGGTTGTCTTAAACCTACCTACCATAAGAGTCGAATTGTACTGGTGCAAGGTGTCCACTTTAACTAGTGAACAGCATATACCAGGCCAACTTCTCACATTAGGACATGGCTACATGGTGAGGAAATGAACACCCCCTTTAGAGCACTATCCATTATGGAATGTTTTGGGCAATTTTAGAATATTGCTGCACCGTCCAAGGCATATTAGCACTTGACTGTTATTTGGCACAGCTATTAGAGACTCAGGGCCTCATTTATGAGCACCTTTGCGCCGCCGGAATGTCACTTTTTTGATGTTCCGGTGGTGCAATGTGCCCCGGCAAATTTACAAGGCCACGTAAAGCCACTTTACTTGGCTTTTTATGGCCCTGTAAATATGTGCCCCTTTCAAGAAGAACACTGTGTGAAAGGGGCATTCCATGGGTGTTGCTGTGGGTGTTACCACGCAACACTCATGGAATCTGAAGCATTCCCAAATTTACGAGGAATCATAAACCTGGGAATGCGTCAGTGGAGAAATTTTTTAATTTCTCCTCATTTTTTCCTTTTTCTATGTGTGCCTTATTTTGCAGCACACATAGAGGGAGGAAGTCGCCTGAATGTATTGGTTTTGTGCATGAAGGTGTACCTTCCTGCACAAAATCAATCAGCCCTGCAACGCAGGCACCCTTTCCCCATGGTGCAAGGATGCTTGCATTGGCGCATGGCAGCCATTGTGCGCCAGCTCAGGGGAAAAAGACAGGAATGCACCGTATCTCATAGAAACAGCGCATTCCTGCCCTTTTGTTTTGATGCAGGGCAGCGCAGCAAGATTCCTTGCGGCGCTGCCCTACATCAAAACCTCAGAAATGAGGCCCTCAGAGCTTTCGGTACTTGTTGTGGTGAAAGTACAAATGGAAATAAGGTTTGAAATAGTGGTTTGTCCGAGTCCTCTGGGTGTGTACCTTGTTTTATTGTCTGCATGTAGCTAGAAATTCCTATGGGTTGATGAAGGGATTGATGGTTGGGGGTTGATGTTACCAGACAACCTGGTGCTCAGTCTTTTGTGCTCTGTAGAAAAATAGGTGCCTCCTTGTGTATGGCAGGCTGCATGACTGTGGATGAGAAAGCCATGGTGCCTGTTAAGTGTCATTGCTTGTTTCTTGTCTCTCAGATGTCCCATGAAAGCAGTAAACTCTGAAATGCTCAGTTGTGGTCAGAAACAGGCCTTTGGGCAAGTGGGGCATCACAACATGCTGAACCAGCGCATATGCAATTTTTGTGACGCTGGTACCACAGGATTTTAATCCAATTAATAAATACGTGACACATATGTGGATTCATCCCTAGACATTGGGTTAACCTGATGTAGGATTTTGAGGAGGTTTTTACTGCTAAACTCTTAGGAGCCTATTCAAAAAGGTAAATGCACAGTTGCATAAACCTATATGTGTAAATTTACACTTCGGAGTAAATTTACTACTTTTTGCTGTTCATCATTTCTTAGTTTCGATATACTCCTAAGTGTAGACTTACCTGTCCCCACCCCGAGTCGAGTCAACCTTATGAATGTTAAGTTACTAATTGTAACCTTTCACACATAGACCAAAAACCAATATATATGTACACACATAACGTACAGCAGTTAAAATAATTAGAGTGTGTTGCAATACCTGTGAGTGGCCTTGTGTGATTCTAGTCTTACTCAAAGTCTGGGCTGGAGTACATGCACTCCTGTTTTTTCACCTTTAGGGCAGTAGTAACTTTATAAGTGTAATTTGTGAATGGCAGTGGTTTTACTCTTTTATGGGTGTGTGTTTCGCTTAGCATGCCCCTCCTTAAACTCTTCCTTACTCCTTCCTAAACCCCTCCTTATCCCTTTCTAACCCTCTCTCATGTTCCCACCGCTCCCCCAGTCCCTCCCATATTTGCTGCTAAACAGTGACCATACGTATGTAGAGATCTTCGTCGTAGAAAACAAAGGAGAGGTTTGGAAACTTCCACATGTAAGTTTGTTACTTGCATTTAGTTGTAAATAGAACTAATCTATGTACTGGAAAATGCAGTTTGTGAATTGGGCCCACATTGAGGACCCTCACGTCTTGATGAAGGAACACGTTAGAAACTGGGGGGCAGATTTACAATTAACTAACGCAGCACGGCGCAGCAAGTCATTTTGCTGCGCCATGCTGCGTTAGTTTGGAAAGCACAGGGATGCGACATATTTACAAGAATATGTTGCATCCTTGTGCTTCCCCCTGCGCTGGCGCACAAACTGCAGCCATGCGCCGGCGCAGGCACCCTTGCACCATGGTGCAAGGATGCCTGTGTCGTGGGGAGATTGTTTTTGTGCAGGAAGGGGAACCTTCCTGCACAAAAACAATCACTACAACCATTTTCCTCTTTCAATGCGTGCTGAATGCAGCACGCATTGAAAGAGGAAACAAGCATTGGCATAGCCAATAGGTCTCGCCTTTGGGACCTTATAAGTGTTTGGTTATCCAGCACAATATCCTTGGTGCAACATCAACTGTTGCATGGCTAAACACTTATAAGGTCCCAAAGGCGAGACCTATTGGCTATGCCAATGCTTGTTGCTTGTTGTGGCAGGAATCCCTCTTTCCTTTCCCAGATTTCACACTTGATCGCCTTGTGTGATCCTCGGCAATCTTTCCCTTATGCCTGTTTCTGGACAAGCTTCCCCCTGTGCGGCAATTTCTTTTTGTCCCCAAACCGGGACGACTAACAAACAAGTTAAACTTCTGGTGCTAAGGGAAATCTGTGCACCTACATTTAAACATATTTGGCAGTATGCTATGAGGAAAGCATTCTGCCACTGAAAAAGCTGTTTGGCATAGGTAAAATTGATACATAAATGAATTGTCTGCTCTGACCATACACGGTGCTCATGTTTGATTGGAGGGAGTTTATGAGTCACGCTATGCTTTCTTTTGTAGTGCAAACAAAATCGGAGTTTGTATTTTTTTATGCTAAGTTCTCAGCCTTTCCTATCTCACCGTATTAGTTGCAGGCCCAAGTGTGTAGCAGTTTCCCACCTGTACATAATTTTATATAGCGCTCAACTTGCATGGCTACCAATACACAGCACTGAAGTGGTGCTAATGTTCTAATATATTTTTGTTTCTGAACAATCAGGGTTTAAGTTAAGAGTTGAGCTCTTGGTTTCCACGCTTACAGTCCTTCAGATTCAGCTAATAAGTTAGCCCTGTAGGTTAATTTCCTGTTGTTGAAATGAGTGTGTGTCACAGATGTAAGTAGAGTCGATTTGTCATCACAGTAGACTGCACCTTCCCAAACTTGCCAGTTTTTTTAGAGACACATTATACTTTGTGACCTTGATACTTAATATGTGGGTTACTGTAGAGCACTTTTGTGCTTGTCCAAAGACTTCATTCGCTCCCTCCCTGGTCGGGCAGATAGTACCTTGCCATTCAGCTTAAACATAAAACTTTTGGGAGCCAGTCACATGAAAAGCGACCCAGTCATAGTTAAGAATTATTCCCTTTTACTGCTTTTATTCTCTTTATATACGTGTTTCAGTATAGCACTCCTATCGTCCCTTTTTAAAAGTTAAAGATGTATGCTTCTGCTTCCATTGGGGGATCAGCACAGAGTCTGACCATACCATTGAGTTGTATTTGTCAATACTTAAATGGCTCGAGGAGGCAGACGAAATCACCGAAGATGTGCTGCTAAAAGCACCTGTAGCGATGCGAATAAGGAAGAAATTAATAACGAAAGTTAAGCCGCCCTATGGTTACAGGTATCAACAACACCAAAAAGCCGAAATTATGCATTTCAACATTTCTCTGAAAAGGGGTTGCGTGCCCTTGGCTGGATTTCAAACTTTCTCCCTACTTTATTTACAATGGCGATGATGCTTTTAATTCTAAGACATTCCTTCATTTTCCGCTTTATTTTTTATTTGACGTTTTCTAAAAAACTTGTTTCTGCTTCCTGCAAAACAGTTATATATTATGATTGACCTCCTGTGGTAGTTAACCTGTTCTCATTAAATGTTAATAAACAACAATTTATAGGTGGACCTTTGGCCATTTGATAACCCTGATAAATGCCGGCTCAATGAAGCTGCAGCGGTCTCCATTTTCTACATGCAGGTAAGGTCTCTCACCTTGTGCCCGCAGGTCTGGAGCAGTCAGGTTTGTTCGGCAAACCTTTAAAAATGCCTGTAAAAGGCACTGCGCTTTTATTAAAGAAAACGTGCTGGGAAATCCACCATTTACTCCATTTAAAAAAAAAAATCTCTGGGGAAGACCCCCTCCACCCACTTTACTACTTTCGCTCAGAAAAAATAATAGTTTTTGCGCCCCACCACTTTCAGACTTCACTAGCCATCAATGACCAGACACCCCTTGGCAGAACCGGGAGGGGAACCCATGACCACCGAGAGCTCAACGTAGGACAGACCCACGGCCACTTGCAGCAGAGGAACTGAGAGGCAGGGAAGGCGCCTAAACTCCACACTGCTGAGAGCCAGAGACAGCCGCGGAGAATCTCGGAGCGCAGGATCACAAACTGGCCTCTGTGCTGGGTATTGCTATGTGAGTCGGGACACTGCGGAGCAAGCAGCACGTCAAGTCAGGGACCGACTCCAGGGCTCATGGGCAGGTACAGGCTGAGTGAGGATCGTGGACAAGCCTATGAACGGCTCTGGGCTGACTGGTGAGGACAAACCCCAGACCACCGCGGGCTGAGGGGGGAGACCCCATAACACCTGGGGGGCAGTGACAGAACGCCTGAGCATCTCGAGACTGACAGACGGATCCCCGGGTGCCTCAGAACACGACAGGCGCTTCCGAGCGTGAGGGTGGAGCACCCGCGCTGCGGCTCCTGATGGCTGAAGGGCAGTAACAGAACCCCAAGCAAGCACGTCGGGTTCGAGGCGCATGGCAATGCTCCTCCCGGGGTAATTAATTATTTACTCCGGGTAGTGATCATACACGCACTGGACGTTCACTGATCAACAGCCACAGATGTCCGTTGTAAATATACTGTAAGTATAGCCTAGCAGCAGAAAACGCCGAGCAAAGGGCCTCGCCCCACACCATGAGTAACGGCGAGGGCGGGGTAAGGTCATATGGCGATTGAAGGCCACGCGAGAGCCTCGGACAACATATCTTCGGAGGCGAGTGCAGCAAAGGTCTTTGAATCATAAGCAGAGGCGGCGGCAGCTTCAGGGAGCCCGGAGCACGAGGTAGACTCGGCGAGACTGTAGGTAGAGGCCAGTCCTTTAAAGAACCCGTGGCCGCGGGAGCCTCGTAATATCCCTCTGAAAAGCATGATGCCGGAGTCCCGGGCCTCAAATCCAGGGTTGGACACGTAGGGTCCCGACAACATGGAGCTAGCTATGAGGCAACGCAATGTTGGAGCCTCGGGCACACTGGCGTAGCAAGGGGGGGGCGGAAAGGGCGGTACGCCCCGGGCGGCACGAGATTTCGGGGCGGCAGGTAAATTTATCGCCAGCACCCCCCCCCCCTGTTCTTAGGCGCTCGGCGGCGGCGGCAAAAGGCAGGGACCGCCACGGGCGGCAGAGTGCCTAGCTACGCCACTGCTCGGGCATGCCTGTCTGGACTCTGGAGCTAATAAAACAAGCATTGGCCGCTCAACAAGCAAGACGTGCGGCCGCGAGTTGTGTGCGCGCGCGCAAAAAGAAAAAAAAAGTGAAAGCGTTTCCCTTGCGGGAGCGAGCGGCGCCAGGAGCGATAATTGCTACCATATGGTGCCGCTCGCTCCCGCAAGTGAATCGCCAAACGTGCACGCGTTGCCATTGAAGGCAATGAAACGCGTGCACGTTTTTGGCTGAAAAGCCGAAGCGATTCCAAAAGGTCTTTTTGCCTAAGCAGCGCATGCGCGCTGCGTAGGCAAGACCTAAAAACGAGGAGAAATGAAAACATTTCTCCTCGGTGCGCCTCGCTACGCCATCTCTAGGGTGGCGTAGCTTTCAGACGCATCTCCAGAGTTACGATTTCTCGTAATTCTGGAGATGTGTCTTGTTCCATGAGTGTTGCGTGGGAACACCCACAGCAACACCCATGGAACGCCCCTTCACCGCAAAGTGCTGCGTGTGAAGGGGCCGTATTTACAAGGAGAGGAAAAGTCACGCAGGGTGGCTTTTCCTCTCCTTGTAAATATGGAGCAGACCCCTGCGCCACCAGTACGTCACGAAAAGTGACGTACTGGTGGCGCAGGGGGCTTGTAAATCTGCCCCTCGAATTTTGATTGTATGGGCATTCTACTCACTAGAGCTCATTACTTTCTGTTCTTTGACCAGAATTGCAAGCTAACTAGTTCATGGTTTGTTTATTCCCTGGCTGTGGCGTAGCTGGAGCTTTAGATGCCCGGGGCTATCACTTAGTTTGCTGCCCAGTGGCGGTAATGAGCACGGGGCTGGTGCTAGCGGAAGGCGACCAGCGGGAGGCGGGGGGGGGGGGATGGGGGTGTTGGCGACAGACGACAACAAGCGGGGAAGGCGTTTAGCGACGCCGATGAGGGTGAATTAAAAAATCAACCATACCTCACGGCTCGCCGCTGCCCCCCAAATAATGACGCCCGGGGTGGATCGCACCTCCCCCTAGCTGCGGCACTGTTCCCTGGCCTCCCTGTCTACTGTTGCTTCTTTGTAACACAACGTTCTGTCTATTGAGATTATCACTCCGAATAATAATGCCTAATCCTCTGCTGCTGACACCTATTGTTCCTCAATAATGCCCCTTAATAGCCTTGGAGATATGCGCTCTAGCTGACATTAACCACCGTTAACAGACTTTAATATGGTCATTAATGTTGCTGCACAGCCAAATATTCAGATGTAAATAACATTTCAATAAACCTATTTTCATTGCATGGAAACTGTGGTGACAGAAATCTAGCATCTTAAGATTCTTCTGCAAATCATCCATCACTTGTAACATTCCACCAGCGAGTGCTTATATTTTTCTGCTACTTTTTATGTCTTGATAATGCTCAGTTTTATTGATATGTCAAAATGAATTAAACTGCATTAAGCGTGTAAAAGAGGGCCTTTGCTGGCTTTAAAATGGCTGCCTGATGTCACATAAGGCAGTGGGAGGTGTGCATTGATTTGTGGTAGATTAGACAAAATAGCCCCTTTTCTTGTTGTCATGGGGATGAGCAGCCACGCTCCTGTAGACTCCAGCACTTATTAGGGTGGGAAGCGGCACTGATTGACTGACTGTTAGTGCAATCCTGGTTATCTTACCAGCGAGGAGACAAGCTCAGGTCCAGGGCTGTGTCAGTGGCTGGGGAGACTGGTCCTTGTTGGTATTAGACAACCTCTTTCCCCGAGGCTAAGATGACTCAAACAGGAGAGGTTTTGCCCCCAGAGAAGGTTATTTTCAATGCGCCTGTTAATGACCAAATCTAGTTTTTGGTTGTCCATTCAAAGCGAGTAATATGAAGACACTGGTGGCAGTGGCGTCACTAGTGAGGTGCGGGGGTGCGGACCGCACCGGGTGACACCATCACATGGGGTGACACCTTTCCCAAATGAGACTATTTACTAAATAGTCTCATTTGGGAAAGGTGTCACCCCATGTGATGGTGTCATGGGGTAAGTCGTGAGGGGGTGACACCATGAGTTACCGAGTTACCGCACTGGGTGACACCAACCCTAGTGACGCCGCTGACTGGTGGCAGCCTGTGGCTTGTGCAGCATCAGCACCTCTGCGTGTGGAAGAGGATGGAAATCAAAGGGTCCTTGGATCTGTCATTTGGCATATGGCCAGTGGCGTAACAAAGGCTCCTGCAGCCCCTGCATTGGGGGGATGGGGCTCAGAGCTCCAGGGCGCCCCCTCAGAACAGTACCTTGGCCTGAAAGCTCCTGAGTGGGGCCCTAGGGGGACCCCTCTATGTACTATGCAGGGGGGGCCCGTCAAGTTTCGTTACGCCACTGCATATGGCAGCATGCAGAGGAGATCCAGGATGTGCTCGCGGATGCATAGGCGTTGTGCATTGATATGCACAGAGTACTGCAGAAGCTCCACATGAATTAGGCCTAAAATCCCTTTTGAAAAATAAAACTTGTTTATTGAAGAGAAAATGAAGGCTGGTATTTTTCTGACTGAGTATGAGCAGTAAAGTGGTAGCAGCTCAGTGGGCCTACGCAGAACCCTCCCTGTTAAGTGCACTGTACATGTGTAGAGACACTGAGGGGCACATTTACTAATTTATAGTTCAGCACAGCAACCAAAGTTGCCATAGCCATTGTACCAAGGTATGGTGCTGCTCTTCTCTCACCCCAACGCTGGTGCCAATTGAGCCTGTCAATGCTACATACCCAAACTTTCACCCCAGTGCTAAGGTGTGTGCATGCTACCTAACATAGGTTTTATACTGGAAAGGTACCCTTCCCATACAATATATTATACCTAGACATACGTTAAAACTTTTTCCACATTGGATGTGTGCTGTACAGCGTAGCACATGCAATGTGAGAAAAGTTTGGATAAATTAAAAGATTTCTTCAACCTAACATCTGCCTTGAAGAGGAATTACTTTTGGCACAAAGGCCTGTATACCTCTCTTAGTAGATAGGGATTTGCGTCAAAAACATAGGTGGTATCGTGGCAGTGCCCATGTGCCACTCAGACGCCCCTTGATGCAACTATTTGTGCTATTTTAGAGCCTACTGTGCAAAGAAAGTTTTGGGTTGGGAAACAAACACTTTGATCTTGTTCTTGTGACTCTTTATAACTTTTCACCAATGGAAGTCTTGAAAAATCTGGCTCTGACTATTGTAAATGATGGTCCCTTGCCTAAATTACAGTCTGCAACAAAATGCACAATGCCCTCTTGCAGGCCCATGTTCTTTGGTTGCCTTCTGCCCCGCAGTAAGAGCCAGGATTCAGATTCTCCTGTGTGGCATGGCTGGGCACATCACCAGTGTTCTTTCTGAATGAAAGAGCAGGGTCCTGCCGGCCCCTGTTGCTGTTTAAGGATGTTGCGTCTCTGGTACCTGCTAACCTTGATACCCTGTCAAACTTCCGCTGACGATCTCGAAAAAGAAAGACAGTAAGATCTTCCATTTTTTTAACCAGTACTAGTTCCCCTGCATTGTGTTACCTTAAGCACTGTGGGTAGCACCACATCGTCTGAAATTACCATAATGACTGGTAAATTGACACGCAGTTAGTGCGCCTCGATGTCACAATCTGGGTCCCCCCATCCCCAGGAGCCGCAGTGGTAGTATTTCTAGTGCCCTGAAGCAAGGACCCAGTTCAGTGCACCAGTGGGAATTAGTAATCCAGTTGGACTGTGACTCATACTCAACCCACTGAGCAGTACTAGGCAGGATGTGTTTTCTGCTCATGATTACTCCCACTGGATGAGTTCAGGGACACACTGGAACTCCAAACCCTATTTCGTAGATGAACAACACACTCAAAATATCAGGGGATGGACTTTAAAATGTTCACTTCCAAAACCCAACTCTAGGGCATAAAATATAAATAAGATATGAACAGTAGCCACACAAACAAAATAAATGCAGCAATGCATGTCATGGCCAGTGAAAACAAAATGAACATTCCTAAAATGGATAGCAAGTTCCTAACATCTTGACACCCTATTGCTACTTCGAAGTGCTGTGATAAAAGTTAACAGAAGCAGAAAATTGCAAGTCTATAAATCAAATTTCTAACAAAGGATTGCATAGCAGAGCATACCTTCGCTCAGTAAAAAATAGCTGTATAACTATTCGCTATCACAGTTCGTGCCCAGGAATCATAAGCAGTGCCATGCTGAAGGCTGCTTTTCTGCACCACTCCCCGAGCATCCCCCGAACAAGGCTGGTTTTCACTTCAAATCAGTGTGGCCTTTGACTCGATAACTCTGTTGTGAACGCCCTGTATCTGATCGCTGATTTTATCTCATGTTTATAAAAATTAAACAGCACTTGGAGACGCTAATGTCTCAACAAGACAAACCAATATGACGATAAATGTGTCATCTCGATTACGTAGCCACTTCAGAACACTTTCTGGACTTGCAAATGATCAGAAGAGGACTGGACCGTCGGTCTTTAACCTGAGAGGATCCCTGAAGGACTGAACCTGCTCTGTCTTGTACCCAGACAAAAAAGTGGACTCCAAGGGTCAGTTGGTTGACCTCCTGTGAGACTACAGAGAGACAACAAACTGCGAGAGGCCTTTTCCTAGAAGTACCAAGTTGACTAGTGGCCACTGGACCTGGAACCTGGATTCTTTCCTGCTGTTGGCCTCTGCCTAACATCGTGCTGGTCTCCAAGTGCATCACCTGAGGTCCTGCAGGGCTTTAGGAGTGCACTTCTGTGGTTAATTGGGACTTAAACTTAAATCTTTTACCGATACAAATCTGGTTGGTGTAACTGACCCGCACTCCTTTGTGGTCAGCCTGATATTGTGCCTAGGTCTCAGTGTACTGCAACCATAGATTATCATTTGCAATATCATGTGCTTTTTGGTGCTGTTTCTGTTAAATCTTTGGAAACTGATATTTATGGTTCCCCTTATTGGATTTTTCTCATTTTGGTATCTTTTGGTTTATTACATTTTACTTTATTTTTCTAATTTGTTTTCTGGTTGTTTTTGCTTTTGACTTTATTACTGTTTTGGCACTGCATTAATACTTTAGACATTGCACTAAGTTAAGCCTATCTGTTCTGTGCTATTGGGGGTTGAGCAAGCAGCTCAGTCGCCCACCCCAAATAATCATCCAATGTTTACATCATGTGTTATTTAAACTTGTGTGAATGCTAGAGGAAACCCAGAGGCCCTACAGGAAACCCTGGAGACTTTTCGATTCAGTTGGACCCCCCGCCAAGCAGGATAATGTCAACTTTAATAGTTATCTTAAATTCAAACATCATAATTTTAACATTTGGATAGCCTTCACTGGTACATACCTAGTCCTATATAGAAAGACAAAAATAAACAAGAAGACCAAGTATTGGACAGCAGAAGTTTCAATAATTCAGTGAGTCTATAATATAATAATTTATTATGGCCACGGGCTTTCTCAAGGTTGAAATGTATTACATTAAAAACTGGGTGGCAAATAGGAAACACTTGCGCAGTTTCTGTTTATATGCACTGGGTCCTTTTCTAACCAATACAAGGTCGTATCTCAACAATATATAGACAGCGTCACTTGATGCAATAATCCCCAGTTATTCCATGGTTTCAAACATATTGTTTTATTGTTTACCATTTCCAGGTGTGTTTGTACTGTAATAATTTTCAGCCCTGAGAAAGCCATAGGCCCAGTCCCTGCATAGGGTGAAACACGTGTTAGCGAAACCTTGTCCAGATCACCAAAGTTGTCTCCTTTGAATCAAGAATAAATGTGTGCACAACAATTGAACCAGCGCCAGCGTATTATGTTCTAGCTGAAGTATTGTACTTTGTACTCTCACCTTTCAAGTGTCCGTGCTGTTTGTTTTCACTTAGTATTCTTATGAAGTAAAGAGCCATGAAATAAGTAACAACACTTTACTACTGACTCTATAACTCACTTTTCAACACTGAAAATGCCACTCTTGGGGACTGAATCTTGCAACACTTACAGAGAACATGTCTTTGATATGGTTGCTAGCTCTTTGCCTTCAGTATGCCTTGCCCCTTTTAGATACACATCATGCAAGGGCCTGCTTAGATTTCCTGTTGCACAACCGAGTACATATGCCTTCCCGATTAACTTGCGTGAGAAGCCATCATTTAAGACACTTTGGTGAGGCCTTCAGTCATAAAGTCAGATATAAATAACGTTACATCAGGAGGTCGGGCAGACCCATATGCATCACTGCAGCTTGTGTTTCTGTGCACATGCAGTTCAGACACTGAATAGAGAGCACATTGCAGAGGAGAGGTTAGGCCTGTCTCACATGATTCTTATTTAAATGATGATGCAAGTCTGCATTCATTCAGCTTTGCTATTTTCTATCTCTTACTGTCACTTAGATTCCCTCTCTTGACTGTATTTATCTCTGCCTACTCTTCTGCCTACAACACACTTTACCCTCTATTATATATCTCCTTTTCTCTTGTGTATCTCTCACCAGCGCTTTAAGTGATATTCAAAACTTGCAAGGTCCCTGAAAGGGGCATGTCCAAAAAAACATAATTAGGAATTCTTTCCAAGGGGTGTGACCTATTTAAACCAGAATGTGGCTTAAACATGTGGCCTAAACATCTGTGCTTCACACGGCGTGGCACCTGGCCAGTATTTGGGTGCCCCTCTATGAGTTTTCTGTTATTGCACCTGGGCATTTCACACAACAATGAATTTACGCCTAAAACAAGCCAGACCTATTGGCTTTGCCATTGCTTGTTAGCAGAGAAATGGGTAACAGCAGTGACTTTGTTGTGAACAATTAGAATTAAAAATGTTTCAACTCTCAAACTATGAGACTGTGAATTACACATGGCTCAAGTCAGAGGAAGGCGCAGTGGTCTCCAGAGTGTCTCAGTAGCTCCCTTTCTTCCCTTCACACTTGCCTCTTTAGCCTCTTGGGGGTATATTCACAAGAACGTGTGATAACTACCGCAAGAGTAGCGTAACGCAACTTTCCATATCGCAGCCTATCTCGGGAAAATAACCCTGTGTCAACGTGGAATTCACAACAAGGCGGTAGCAAGCGATAGTCTGCCGAAACCGCGGACAAGGTCCGCGAAACAACCACCAAGAGGGAGATAAAAACACAAACCACAACACCAAAAAACATGCGATGGGCCAAAGCGCGATGAGGAAACCAGCGACAAGCAGCACCAGGCCTGCAACACACACCTGGCAGGCGTTAAAAATCACAAAATCACAAAAAGAGAGACTAGGGAAAGAAAAAACCTCCTCTGACTCCCCTACCATCAATGAAAACTCACTTAACAGAGAAGGACTATAACCAAAACCCCTCCTTATGCTACAACTGTGGGAGCGGCGGTATAGACAGAGTTTTTACTATCAATATTACAAAATAACAACCAGAGGATGAAATACATAAGAAGGAAAACAAACAGGGAAAGACAACACTTGTCTTAATACTGCCCTCACACACTTTGCAGTGTCATGCTTCATCATAGGGCCGCATCTGACGTCTTGGTGCAGACCAACACCAAAGACGGAGCGCAATTATTTTAAATGTCTACGAGAAGACAAAAGTGGTGAGGGTACAGAAAAGGTGACAAAACAATACACCTAAATAAACCCACAATAAAGGGATATAAAGGAAAAAGTGTTCCCTTTAGAAGGGACCAAAGAGTGCAGACACACACAATTAAAACAACCTAGGGGAAACTGCCACCAGTCTTTATTCAAGTAACCCCTTGGTAGTATTAAAAACCACCCGGCGGGATATTAGGGGAGGTAAAGGCCCCTGTCTCCCTACTGCATTAACCAACATGTTTCTGCCATTGATTCTCGCCCAACAGGGTCGTACTGGCATTCATCAGGGTGTAGGTCCCACGTTACCAGGTCTTCACCCCCAATTCGGAGTTGTTACCTTACTTCCACAGGTTACAAAATCCTGTCAGATAAACCCCTCTGGGAAATTTCCGAGAGGGAACAGATCGTCAACCTGTCACCCTGATGAATGATATATAATAGAGGGTAAAGTGTGTTGTAGGCAGAAGAGTAGGCAGAGATAAATACAGTCAAGAGAGGGAATCTAAGTGAGAGTAAGAGATAGAAAATAGCAAAGCTGAATGAATGCAGACTTGCATCATCATTTAAATAAGAATCATGTGAGACAGGCCTAACCTCTCCTCTGCAATGTGCTCTCTATTCAGTGTCTGAACTGCATGTGCACAGAAACACAAGCTGCAGTGATGCATATGGGTCTGCCCCACCTCCTGATGTAACGTTATTTATATCTGACTTTATGACTGAAGGCCTCACCAAAGTGTCTTAAATGATGGCTTCTCACGCGAGTTAATCGGGAAGGCATATGTACTCGGTTGTGCAACAGGAAATCTAAGCAGGCCCTTGCATGATGTGTATCTAAAAGGGGCAAGGCATACTGAAGGCAAAGAGCTAGCAACCATATCAAAGACATGTTCTCTGTAAGTGTTGCAAGATTCAGTCCCCAAGAGTGGCATTTTCAGTGTTGAAAAGTGAGTTATAGAGTCAGTAGTAAAGTGTTGTTACTTATTTCATGGCTCTTTACTTCATAAGAATACTAAGTGAAAACAAACAGCACGGACACTTGAAAGGTGAGAGTACAAAGTACAATACTCTCAAACTATGTCGTACTGGCATTCATCAGGGTGTAGGTCCCACGTTACCAGGTCTTCACCCCCAATTCGGAGTTGTTACCTTACTTCCACAGGTTACAAAATCCTGTCAGATAAACCCCTCTGGGAAATTTCCGAGAGGGAACAGATCGTCAACCTGTCACCCTGATGAATGCCAGTACGACCCTGTTGGGCGAGAATCAATGGCAGAAACATGTTGGTTAATGCAGTAGGGAGACAGGGGCCTTTACCTCCCTAATATCCCGCCGTGTGGTTTTTAATACTACCAAGGGGTTACTTGAATAAAGACTGGTGGCAGTTTCCCCTAGGTTGTTTTAATTGTGTGTGTCTGCACTCTTTGGTCCCTTCTAAAGGGAACACTTTTTCCTTTATATCCCTTTATTGTGGGTTTATTTAGGTGTATTGTTTTGTCACCTTTTCTGTACCCTCACCACTTTTGTCTTCTCGTAGACATTTAAAATAATTGCGCTCCGTCTTTGGTGTTGGTCTCCACCAAGACGTCAGATGCGGCCCTATGATGAAGCATGACACTGCAAAGTGTGTGAGGGCAGTATTAAGACAAGTGTTGTCTTTCCCTGTTTGTTTTCCTTCTTATGTATTTCATCCTCTGGTTGTTATTTTGTAATATTGATAGTTAAAACTCTGTCTATACCGCCGCTCCCACAGTTGTAGCATAAGGAGGGGTTTTGGTTATAGGCGTTAAAAATCACCATAAAAGTAGAAAAAACACCCATACACAAACTGACCAACACCCAAGCACCATGGAGGCAGCCGGAGCAGACGAAGAGGACGAGCGCAACCCCACAAGCACCCCGGACGACCAGCCTGGGACCTCGGGGACAGGGAAGGGCAAGGACAAGAAGACGAGGAAGACCAAGTTCAGTCCGCAGGCGAACAGGATCATAGTCACGGAGGTGATGGAACACCATCAACAACTCTTCGTCACCTCCAATGTGTCACTGGGCACCAAAAATGGAATATGGCGGGACATCGTTGACAAGGTGAATGCCGTCGGAGAGCACAAGCGGACAATGGACGAGGTCAAGAAGCGATGGAATGACATCAAGCGGAAGACCAAGGAGAAACTCAGCGCCAACCAGAAGGCAGCAACGCAGACCGGAGGTAGGGGCCCAGCGCCACAGCTGGAGCTGGATGACATGGAGGAGCTGGTGTCGACAGTCATCAGTGTGGAGACTGTGGCCGGAGTCGGGGGACCGGACACTGCTCGACAGGACACAACACAACCGCAACTGGGTGAGTGACCACCAGGTACTGGGGGGACGGGGGGAGATGGCCACAATGGCACAGATGCACAAGCAAGCAGGGCACAGTGCACACCCACAATGACCCTGGGTCCTCGCCCAGACCCACAGACTGTCACAATGTACAATACCATGCTGTCTGAATGTCAACCTGTACCATGCGGCTACATACATGTGCACACATTGTAATACACCCTCTCCCCTTCACATCGCAGGGGCATCGTCAACACCTCCTGCAGAGCAGACCCAGCCACTCTTCACTGATGACGAGGAGGACAACACCAGCATCGACACCCAAACCATCCAAGACATCATTGACCTCATCCGTCAGCCACCTCCAGGATCAGGGCAGCCCAGCTACATCAATGAGACCCCACCCACCACCCAAACCACCCAGCAGGAGGCACACACAGCCGTGGCACTCTCCCAAAACCCCCAGTAACAACAAATGGCCTTCCAACGCTGTGTGCTGGAGGGCCAGAGGGAGACGGCTGAGCAGGTGCGGGTGGGGTTCGACCTCATGGCTACCAAACTGGACGCCATCCTTGGGTGTCTATGTCCACCCCATGGTCTCCAACGAGCCCTGACTGACATCGCTGGAGTCATGACTCGGAGACAAGAACACCTGTCCGCTCAGAGTGGCTCCAGCGATCCCAGCCGTGAGCTGGCACACAGGCGGAGGCTCATGGAGGACATGGTGCGGATGGAGGCGGAAAGGATGGCAGCCACCGCTGCACATCAGCGAAATGTAGCTGGGATCTACCAGGCCCTGCATGTCTTCATCATGGCATTGCTGCCACAAGGCATGGCGATGATGAATGCTGCTGCCCCCACACCATCCACATCTCCGCCCCCTGGTGTGTCAGTGCCTCCCAGTGCGGCAGGCGTATCCACTCCGGCACCTGATATGTCACTGCCACACAGTGCGGCCGACAATACTCCTCCGGCCCCTGATGTGTCAGTGGCACACAGTGCCGCAGCCGGTACTGCAACACCCACAGGTCGGGCAGAGCACACATCCGGGGATGAGGACGTGGCTGGGATTGAGATCAGGAGGAGGTACTAGCATTCATTTCCGCCAACTTGCCTGTTTCTGCTTGGTGCCGCACATGGCCTCAAGACCTACCACTGACCCCCGATACACTCCGATGCACTCTCCTTGGACAGCGACATGGACTGCCACATCCCGTTTGACGACCATTGACACGGCGGACAGACTGCGGACTGTACCCTTCCCCTTCCGCAGTACAGGTCATCCCCGGATGTACACTGGCTGGCCCTCCACGGGCCCATATTGTGTAGTGTGCTCGGCATTGCCCTGTACCGCTCCAGATGCATGACTGCACTGGATGTGCAAATAAACATCCAGTGACGCACTGCTTTGTAATGTTTTACGTCATTCATGTATGGATGTGTGGATGAATGTGGGGACAGTGCCTTCCCTTGCGTCAATGATGTTTATCCTGTGTGATGCCAGTCAGAGGGTACGACATTGCATTTTGTGTACCGGGTCCCGTGAACACTACAACAGGGACACATGCATCAGTCACTTCCTTGTCCAGACATGGACTGGACCACGCCCAGAACCCACGAGTCATTGTTGCAAGCCCTGCGCTGGTCCGGCGTACGGCAGGCCAGACCACTCCGCTTACGCCCTGAGGGGGGGCCCTCATTGCTAACCGTCGCAGCCGTACTTGCTGGTGGTGTGCAGGTCACTGGTCTAGTTGTCAGCATGTCACTGCCACTCCCTCAGGGCAGGTTTTCACACACACCACACCCATCTGGCACAGGCGTCACAGGCCATGTGACTCCGCCAACATAAGGGGCCGACGACGTCACATTCCCCTCTTCCGGTGGTGACTGGATGACGGACGCTCCACGGTTCGCACTCATATAGGCCCCATGAGTTGTTGCACACAGGGTTAGTGGCATCCGGGGCCTTGAGTAAGGCACGTGCCTACCACCACGTGGCGCAGACTGGGGCTGCACAGGGTTAGTGGCATCCGGGGCTTTGAGTAAGGCATGGGCACCCCACCACGGGACGGTGACTTTGGGTGCACTGTGTCAGTGGCACCTTGAGCTGCTGAGTGGGTGTGCAGCCTGAGATGATGCCCCGTCCTGGCGGTCCGGACAGCTCAGGTTTTGTGTGCCCTGCTGGACCGCAGTGTAGGCCAGAGCCAGCGGGTAGCGCGGGCCTACCGCCACGTGGCGTCACTTCCGGGATTCCAGAGTTGGTGGCACCCATTGGGCTGAGCGGGTGTGCAGCCTGCGATGGTGCCGGGTGCACTGGTATGTCCTCTGCCATGGAGTAATCAAGACCCAGCACCAAACGTGAGACCTGGTGGCCTGCGGAGCGGGGCTGCATGATGTGGAGGGTGCCATGTCCGCGGGCCCCGGGCTTGTGGCTTGCAGCGGCACGTGGTGGGACCTCCTGTGTACGTGCCGGTAGCGGAAGGTGAGCATTGAGACCTGGGTGTGCATGGGCGGCGGGAGGGGTTGGGGTGCCTCTGCCTGGGTGTGCATGGGCGGGCAGGCGATGTTGTCTTGTGCAAGTGTGTGTACTGTGCCAGTCATGTATATGGGATCTGTTTCAGCTGACGGCTCGGACTCAGATGTGTGACCTGGTGTCCTGCTATACATATCGGCAGGTGGTTGGAGACACACCGGTGGCAGCAAGTGAGCAGTGTGCCCTGGGTGCGCAGGGGCGGCACTCTCTCTCTCTCTCCCTCTCTTCCTCTCTCTCTCCTCTTCTCTCTCTCTCTCTCTCTCTCTCTCCCTCTCT
Source organism: Calotriton arnoldi (assembly GCA_963921515.1). Taxonomy (NCBI): domain Eukaryota; kingdom Metazoa; phylum Chordata; class Amphibia; order Caudata; family Salamandridae; genus Calotriton; species Calotriton arnoldi. The sequence goes on along the minus strand of CAWUFW010004959.1, from coordinate 901,279 downwards.
TCCTCTCTCTCTCCCTCCCTCTCTTCCTCTCTCTCTCCTTTGCTCTCTCTCTGTCCTCTGATGTGCGCAGGACACACCTTCTCATCATGTTTTTTGTCTTACAGGCTGTGACCTACATATTGTCCCGAGGGGAGCGGCCATGTGTCTTCATTTCATTTCGTTGTTCATTTTAATAAAGTTTCATTTGTTGCTTCGAAAGTGAATGTGTGCTGGTCATTTCTGTGACGACACGCATGTCACCAGTTGTGATTGTGCTGCATCAAGCGGAATATTTTGTACATGTTTAGGTGTGGCTGATGTGGCATGTCTTTGGTCGGAGGGGTGCCAGGGAGGGGTGGTCCTGGGGGTGGTGGCGGTGGGTGTTGTGGCCCTCTTGGGTGTCCAGGCCGCATGATGGGTGGCTCCATGGCATCTGTTGCCCTTCGGATGTAGCCCTGGGCTGTGCTCCCTTTTGGTTTGCAGGCTGCCGTCCGACTTCAACACCAGGTCAGAGCAGGTGTAGATTTCCGGGTGCTAACGCGCCTTATCGCCTGTTTTGTCTTTTTATCGCCGATGTGGCTGGTCGTTGTGAATGTTGAGGTGTGCTGTTGTCTCGGCCTTTGGCATGGGAACGCCTACTCTGCATCTCATTAGCGATATTTGCGGGGGTCCTCTGTGGCGATGTTTTTTGCGGCTGCTATCGTGGGTAAACTGGTGCTGTGGGCTGTTAACACCAGCTTCTGATTGGGGAGGTAAATTTATCACGACTTTGGCTGCGATAAAGTGCCGTTAATTGGCGATAGATCCTTGTGAATATGCCCCTTAGTTGTTAGACACTTGTGCCATTTTTCCCCTGACATCGTTTGGAAATCCTCCATCTGCATATCTAACACCTCATTTCCTTCCTCTCACCATTGTCTTTTCGCTCTGTCCTTCTGCATGCGCTTCCTTAAGGCACCCCGCCCCGTTCACCAAGCCCTCCCGCTCGCTACAGAAACACATCTTGAAAACGCAATCACTCATATGGAATGCCAGATGGCGTAAAACATGTGAAATGTAAACAGGACTCCATCGCAGACATGGATTACCTACTAGGGGGCATATTTACAAGCCCCTTGCACCGCCTTGGGCCACCATTGCATCACTTTCTTTAAGCAACGGAGGCGCTGCACCTGCTCTATATTCACATGGATGCAGATGTGTCACTTTTTATAGGCTGCATTGGTTTTCACCTGCATGAAAATCGCCTACACTGCCTGGGATTTTAATTTATGCAAGATAGGCATTCCGGTAGAAACGACTAACATGAATCTGACGCAGTGGTATTTACCACTTTTTTTTTCACGCAGCCTTCCGCTGCGCTGCCAATGCGTCACAATCCCTATGCCTACCAAGCCCAGGCATTGGAATGACGGCTGTTGCAGTGGAAGTTGACCAGCTGAAGTGAGTTCATACAATGGAAATGATGTGCCCCCAACAGATAAGTGCATACACAAGGAAGGTAAGACAGTAAATGTCACATTTTACGACATTACTGTCTTATTTCAAGCATACCAGTGGGCACAGTGGCGGCTCGCCGAGGGAGTGCTGCGGGCCGGGGGAGGGGCAGGGTAGGGGGGTAGTAAACTCCGGCATACGGCGGTACGGAGTTAAGTAATTAAATGAATAAATAAAACAATTTACATTGCGCGCGCTGCAACACCAACTCAGCGTTGCAGCGCGCGCAATGTAAATTGTTTTATTTATTTACTTAACTCCGTACCGCAGTATGCCGGAGTTTACTACCCCCAACCCTGCCCCTTCCCCACCCCGCCCCGCAGCACTCCTTCAGCGAGCCGCCACTGAGTGGGCATAGTGGTACACATAAGTACACTCTGCCCACTTGTATGCGTGACATACAGGACCAATGTAATAGAGCGCATGGTGAGTTTTTCACCTTTTCACGCTCTATTATATATGTCTCCATACAGTAGAAGATGCGTCACTGAAAACAGACACATCGCCTCTGTACTTTGACGCATTGCTGGAGTTGCATTGGTTTTCACACCAACTCCAGCAAAAAACTCTGTGCCATGGTGCGCCGTATTGTAATTGCTGTGTATCCATGTTGGCGCAAGGGTTTCCCCCACAGGCGCAAGAAAACTGACACATCGCTGCTTTAACGCGAAATGAAGGGCTGTGTTTTTGCTATTAAAGTAAAGGACCTGAACATAGGGCTGGTAGGGACCCATTTCAAAGTCACAGCCTTATTTACAGTTTGGCTGGTAGGATGGTTTGCCAAAATGGGACAGATATCCTGTCCGCCGCATTACAAGTGCCATTGGCTGTAATGCACTTGTAATGTGGCGGACAGGTCTTCCACCGTGTTTGTGATGGATTATTCCATCCGTCAAACTCTGAATAAGGCCCTCAGTTTTTATTTACCATCCACTTAAAGTCCTTGATTCCATGCTTTATAGTTAAACTTGTTTTGATATTCCATGCCCTCTACCTCCAAAGGTCACGCCTTCCCGTTTCCTACCAGATCTGTCGTCCTATGCCTCATTTCTCCTGTTGTATAGACTCAGGTTAGGCTCTCTCCAAATCCCTAGACTGCGTTCGCCCTCGTCATTACACCGCTCTGCCCAACGGCAGATGGTCATCGTGATAAAAATCCTTGATTCTTCTGTGGTCATGCATCTCCATCACACATACATACATGTACACGCATGCACACAACAAAGCACTCCTTTATCCCTCAAGGAGGCCATCGCCCCTTAAACAACTCTTGTGCAGATGAGACAACCTGATGATGAAGCATGCCATCTGTGGTGGTGAGTGAAGGTTTGGCTCCATTTGTATGAGAATCCACTAAACACAATGGGCCTGATTCACAGAACTAACTTACGTCAAAAACGTAAAGTTAGTACTTTTTGGTATTCACAGAATACGCTTACTCATTTGGTATTCACAGAATGAACTTACTCATTTCGGTATTCACAGAAGTTAGTAGTCCTAACTTTAGGACTCCTAAATGCCTTCTGTGAATACCGAAAGTCTTAAAGTTAGGATTTTCTCAGTTTAGGAGTAGTAAAGTTAGGACTCCTAACTTTACTACTCCTAAACTGAGAAAATCCTAACTTTAAGACTTTCGGTATTCACAGAAGGCATTTAGGAGTCCTAAAGTTAGGAGTCCTAACTTTACTACTCCTAAACTGAGAAAAATCCTAACTTAAGACTCTTCGGTATTCACAGAAGGCATTTAGGAGTCCTAAAGTTAGGACTACTAACTTCTGTGAATACCGAAATGAGTAAGTTCATTCTGTGAATACCAAAATGAGTAAGTGTATTCTGTGAATACCAAAAAGTACTAACTTTACGTTTTTGACGTAAGTTAGTTCTGTGAATTAGGCCCAATAACTAAGCAAATAGATTCCATTTATTTTAGATAATCCCTTGGGGACACAATACCACCCAGATAACCTTTTTGTTTATTACGTTTACACATGCACACAGACACACCTCCAACTTTGCATTTGGATATCTTCTCCTCAAAGAGCCACTCATTTGTTCAATGCCCACACTCATCAACTAATGAATTAATGCTAAGGGTCAACCGAATCGTTATTGCATGGACATAGAGTTGCATGGTGCATGGCGTGTGTGCCTCCCATTACACAATACATTATAGTGCAAGCCTCATCTGGGGCTCTCTCCAGACCCAGAGACCATATGTGTTTGCCTCTTCATTCCCTCCCCCAGCATGAACACCCAATTACCCAACAGTAAAACCATATTGCTCTCTCGTCTCCATGTATTTCTTTATTTGTTTTCCTAGCATTCCACACCCCGGGGCTACAGGACATTTAAAAGATAAAAATAGTGTTCAACAGATGGTAGTGGAGTGTTTTTACAAAGATAAACCATTAGGAAAAGAAGGGAGGGGGGAGAGAGAGGGAACAGAAGTAAAGATGCAGTCAGATTTGATCAGTCTGTGAGAAATCTGAGAAATAAAAACGGCGTGATGATTTTCGAGACCAGCCAGTGTGTGGAGCGAGTGTGGAGAACAAGAGACAGAGCATTCCAGGCTCTTTTCCATCGGCAGCCAGAATCAATGGCATTCAATGGAGCTCTCCTGCGGCCACTACAGACCTGCCAACCTGAAAATAAAATGTGCCATGCGAGAAGGGGGCGTGGTGTTGGGACTTTATGCTGAGAACTACTTTTGAGGCCCGTCTGCCCCCCTATGGCTTGCCCCCATAGACCTCTTTCTCCCTCCAATAAAACAAAAAACGCAAAGGTTGCTGGGGCTGCAGCCGATGCCAGGTTTGTTTTCACACCTCTTAATAGACATCAGCTGCTTACAGCATCCAAAGAGGATCTGGGAATCCACACTTTCCAGTGGTTTCCAGCTCTTTTTGGCTGCTGCTGTGTGATTTTGGCTCCTCACTGGGTGACCGTGTGAAAAGAACCAAAATCATGTGAAACAGGTCTGCCACTATCTCAAAAGTGACCAGTCATGGTCGGGATTTTTATTCGGTGGGGAGCCACTGAACTGAGGGCACTCAATGGTAACACAGATCCCCAGTTGGGACCGTGGAACAGGGGTTCATGGTTAGCATCCAACAGTGACTTAAAATTGAGATATCTGTGGAGCAGAAAGGGCCGGAGGGATGGTTTGGAAAACCAGCAGGGCACCACCCAAAGACTGAGTATGAAAAGATGTATGTATGGTGGCAGAGGGGTAACGAAACTTGATGGGGCCCTCCTGCAAGGTACATGGAGGGGCCCCCGCCCTGGATTTAATCCGGAGCTGTCAGGCCAGAGTACTGTGCCGAGGGAACCCTCTTAAGCTCGGGGCCCCCCGCACCACGGGGGCTGCGGGGGCCTGTGTTACGCCACTGTATGGTGGATTTATCTAAATCAGTTCATACATAGCGAATCGGCAGAAGAGCGCACATGGGAAGTGACAGAAATAGAGGTGAGTCCCTTAGGGCAGAGATTGTCACAATCTGTGTGACCTATACCCAGTGCATCCTGGAATTACAATTTCCCCAAGAGTCCAGCATCCTTTTTTCCCCGAATTTCCTGTCCAAGGAATCAGTAATAAAGGCTCCTTTGTATTCCCTGCAAAATGACATAGCCCAAGTCACAAAGTCCTCCATCCCGGTGTAATTGACTCATGACCTTATTGCCCTCAAACGGTTCTCAGTTTGTCTGGAGTTCATTGTCTTTCCCTAAATTCACAGTCAGGCCCCAGACCACGTGACCGAAGGAGCTCTTGCAGGATTTCCTGAACTCGCATGGTGCGGTTGCTATCTAGGATTCGGATCTTATTCAAACCATGCCTGGTGCATTCTCCCTTTGCTTGGCTTTGGCATGCACTGGAATGAGGTTTCTAATCCAAATATTTGGACATTCACCTTATTCCCTCAGAAAAGGCCTGAGAAGGTCCCTGCTTCGTTAACCAGAAGCAAGTGTTATGAGTACTCATTGCGGGAGTGCCTGTGTTGATCTGTACTAATCTTGCTAATTGTTCCTTTGCTAATGTGAGCTCAGGAATTATTCTCTATAAAACCAAAGAAGAATTTGGTGCAGAACAGAAAAGGGATACCAATCAAGAGCCGGAAGGAAGAATTAGGGACCCGCGCCACCGGTTAGCTCCATGAAGAGAAGACCAGTGAAGCGAAAACCAGGACCATCACTTCCTTCACCCCTCCCATCACGCACACTCACTGAACTTAAGGCAAGCCAAGTAGTGGTTGTGGATCCCTTAGGAGTGGTTGGAGCCGTGTCATCCCCTCAACCTTCAAGGAATATGGACTTGAAGTATTGAAAAGTAAAATATAACAGGCAGTCTGAGAACTGATCTTTGTTGAGGGCAGTCTAACACTGCAAGTGGGACAGGCTCATCAATTCAAAGACAAGCCAAAACCCGAGTCTCACCCAAAAAGACAAGTCGAAACCTGAACCTGCAATGTAAGAAAAGTCATACCCAGAAACCAGCAAGAGGAGCGAATAAATTGTGCCCTCAAAGCAAATGTTCTATAATGTTAGAACAGTGAACTTATAAGTTTGTTGTTTTTGTTAGGCTAGACTTGGCAGGCTGAGAGAGAAGGTAGATCTTGTGTTTTTCTAGGCCTTGAAAGATGATAAGATGGTCCATCAAAGCAGTTAGATTTCATCCACTTGGAGTAGCACAGCAAAATAGTAATGCACCTCGACCTTTCGTGTTTATACGCACACATATTTAGTTTGAAAGTATAACTCATGCAACAGTGCATTATTGTATGCAATATAATACACATGCACAACAAGCATTGTCAAAGCCAATTGGTTTCGCCTATGTGAGATCTATTGGATTTGTTGGAGTGGAGTGGAGTGGCATTGTTTCACATGGCGTGGAGTGGCATGGAGTAGAATGGAAATGTGTAGAGTGGCCTGAAATTGTGGGAGTGGCATTGTCTAGCCTGGAGTGGAATAGAGTGGAACTGTGTGGTGTTGAATTGTGTTACATGGAGCAGAGTGGAATTGTGTGGCACAGAGTGGAATTGTGTGGAGTGGATTGGTGTGGATTGCATTGTGTGGAGTACAGTGGAGTGGCGTGGAATTGTGTGGTGTGGGGTGGCATGGAATTGTGTGGCATGGAGTGGATTTGTGTGGTGTGGACTGAAGTGAAGTGAAATGTTTGTGGTGGGGAGTGAAGTAGAATTGTGTGGCATGGAGTAGAATTGTATGGTGTGGAGTGAAGTGGCATGAAATTGTGTGGCATGGAGGGCAATTGTGTGTCGTGGAGTGGAATGGAGTGCAATTGTGTGATGTGGAGTGGAATTGTGTGGTGTGGAGTTGAGTGGCGTGGAACTGTGTTTTGTGGAATTGACTGGCGTGGAGTGGAGTGAAATTGTGTGGTGTGGAGTGGAGTGAAGTGAAATTGTGTGGTGCAGAGTGGAGTAGAATTGTGCGGAGTGGAGTGGAATTGTGTGGCCAGGAGTGGACTTGTGTGGCATGCAGTGGAATGGAGTGGAATAGTGTGATGTAGAGTGGAATTGTTTGGCATGAAGTTGAGTGGAGTGGAATTGTGTGACATGAAATTGGGTGGCGTGGAGGGGAGTAGAATTTTGTGGCATGAAATTGCATGGTATGGAGTGCGTATAAATCTTCTTTTATTCTGTTGCTGCTCGTATATAACAGGTATGTACAGCATAAAACAGCCCACGTGTTTCATCCAAAACATTGGACTTCTTCAGGGCTGTAAAAACAACACATATGAACACACATAAATATACATAAATAGGAGTCAAACAGATATACATTCGACATAGAAACATAACAATATGTAGGCATATACATTGCAAATGCCGTATTATAATCCAAGACATGACAACAACATAACATTAAAGCACATTTAATATGGATTTAAGACCATTGACCAAACATAAAAAAACATATTAAGTCCTGATACAACAAACCATACGGTTATATATATTAAAATACATAGAACATTGAGAGACATCAATCAATTAGTTTAGCAACACCAGGGATAGCCAAACGTACCCCATAAATAATGGCATCTTCCTTTGGTATATACAATAAGGTTTACTCAAGGGGACATATAAAAGAAAATGAGAAAGAGGAAAGAAGGTAGAAAGAATTAGGGGAGAGAGTGCCGGTTTTACATGTGTACAAGCATGTGATAACATCACCAGAAAGCCAAACATTCAACCAACCATTGGCATATTAACTTACAGTAAATCATTCTTGTGCCGGACTATTTATAGAGATCATGATGACATGGGATGAACAGAACGTATGACCATTCTAATAAGTATGAGAATATAGTACCCACCAAAAATCACAACAATATAGATGCTGAGGTCCTTTTGATTCACTTATCCAAGAGACAAATCAATGTATTGTCCTGACACATCGCGTGAGTCGTATCCTGAATAAAGAAAACCATGAAGAATACATACGTTTATCCTAAAAAATGATGATCTGCTCAAACAATCAAATGACAGAGGTAGTAGCTAGCGACAGAAACCAATTAACTGGGTAAGTGATGCCGTATATGCGGACAAAAGATGAGGCAGAAGTAATAAATGTGTTTGCTCCAAACAATTCCAAATTAAGGAGATGCGGGGCCTATCAACCCCAATGTAGGCACCTATCAAAATTGGAGAGAAGGAATATTTAAGCTTGAACAGGATATCGTTTTATTTTAAAAGCCATGCCCCATATGAATTTCAGCTGAAATCATGGGGAAAATTATCACCCCTGAGAGATTGGGTCTTATCCGTATTGTGCCCCTCAAAAAAAGAAACTAAAGTCCAACTATGCTATATAATGGGAGAGACCTCCCGGATGAACGAAAAATCACCGCCCCCCACATGGTTAACCTAGACGTGCAGGAGCTATCTTGAATAGCAACATCTAATAAATGACTGACATAAATTGCGTGGTGAGCAATCCCCCGCCCTTCAATAGAGGAAGAAAAAAGAAGAATTTCATCAACATACCATCACACTTTTCCCCCGTATAAATCGTACTCACTGAAATCCGTGCTGAAGGACACTAACAGGCACTTGCATCAAACTCGAAAATAGCGATTCTTTATTTGCGAAAATTAAGGAATCGCAAATAAAGGATCGCTATTTCCAATGCAAGACCGTATTAGCGATAAATCAGCGAATCGCCAAAAAACTCAATCGCTAATTGCGATATGCCCTAATAAATACGCAATTAAAGAAAACCTATTTGCGATCATGCAAATAGCGAAATCGCAAATAGCGAATTCGCTATTAACGAAATCGCTATTTGCGAAGTCGCATCTTGATGCATATTGATGACATCACTACCAGGAAGTCAGCCAGCCCATGCTTCATTCAGTGCTCAGTTGCTGTGAGAGGAGGAAGCTGAGTGCAGGAGCAGGACAGTGCATCCAACAACTCTGTTTGCAGACCTGTCCCTTGTCAAAAATGGATCCAACTACATCAGGGGAGAGTACATCAGGCAGGAAACGCAAAGTAAAATTTAGTGAAAAGGAAATTGACACACTCATAGAGGATGTAGTCATAAGCCATGACAAGCTCTTTGGAAAACTTTCACTGAAGGTCCCAGAGGCACAAAAAAGAAAAATCTGGCTCAGGATCCAAAATAAAGTAAATGCAGTGAGGGTCACACACCGCTCAATTGATGATCTGAAGAAGCGTTGGTACAACCTGCGCAGCCGGGCAAAAGAAAGGATTGCTGAGAGGCTGAAGGAAGCCAAGAAGATCGGTGGGGGAGCACCAACACAGCCTGGGAACACGCCCATGGAGGACCTGGTGGAGTCCACACTCCAGCCTGAAGCTGTGGTGGGAGTGACGCAGCTGGACACATCTGGAGTGGCCAACACATCTCAAGGTAAGATGCATGCAAGTGACTATTACAAGAGACATATTAAAATTAGCACATCACCTCAGTTCAGCACAAGTGTATAGAAAGAAACTCCTGTCCACATTTTCCAGCCACAACCAAGTGCATTCTGGGAGACACAGGCAGGTTAGGCAGGTTCGTAGGCAAACACACAATGAGAAGTCAGAACACGTGAACAATGTGTGACAGTCATTAATTTATTATGAGCAAAATGATGCTTAATGTGACATGACATCACACACAAAAACTAATTAGGATTTGCACTGTTTAACATCACAGATGCAGAAGAAGGAGAGGCTGAGGACAGTGACTGCATGGACACCCAGGATACTACGGCTGTGGATGAAATAGACACACCTGTGGCCCCACAGACAACAGCCTGTGCTCCCACTACACGCAGGGCAACAGTTCCACCACTGAAGACCATGGAGACTGAGGATGAGTCCCAAAGAACGCCAGAGACAAGCCAGGCTCAAGGTACACCCACGCCGACACCCCAAGCACAGGTCCGGAATAGCACAGTCCACAGCCGGAGGCGCAGAGCAAGGTCAAGGCTCACACCGCAGGCGGAACAATCTACAGATGTCTGGGGTGGACTGGAGGCCCAGATGCTCCGGGTGCAGCGTCTGCAGGCAAGAAGCATGCGGTTAGTGCAGGCACAAATCAGCAAGATGGCAGGTAACATCGCTGGACTGACTGATTGCGTGAGGGAACTCACTACAGCTGTGGTTGAGGGCAACAGGCAGACGCAGGAGCTGACCAGGGTGATGAAGGAGGAACAAGTGACACAGACGAGACACCATCGCCAGTTGATGCAGCGCTTGCACGGCTATACACAAGCAACAATCGCCTGAGCACCAACACTGCACTGCTTGCCCGGCGGTCCGTCACCATGCAGATTGAGATGTCCCATTGTAGTGGGGATGTGGCCAAGGCACTGGGCCAGGTGACAAATGCGGTGGAACAAATGCATGCTGCCACTGTTGGGGCTAACAACGTGACAGGGGAAGAGGGGAGTGAGGAGGCCTCAAGCCTCAGTAGTTTGTCAATGCCTGTCACCACTTGCAGGAGGCACAACACTCGCAGCACAACACCCTGCGTATCCAACATGAGGGATGGAGATGAAGCAGGTGAAAGGCGTCTGGGTGTGTGTGGGAGGAGGAGATAGACTGGCATGTCCAGAGACATTCAACAATGGTGAAGTAACCATTGCCCAAGACATTACTAGTGACTGACTTTCAAGTCAAATGTGTATGTCTTTGTATAATTTTTCAGTAATGCTATCCATGTGCTACGGTGCACCTGATATGTGTGCCTCAACACTACAAGATATTCAATTTGAGAAAAATATAGTTAAGTCAAAAAAGCTGTGTATTGTCTCGTCATTACTCACATCAGAAATAATTTTGTGTGATTTCTGCACGTCTCCTGCGCCCTTCTGCTGCGCTTGCCCCAGGTGCTGCATGTTGTTGTACCCCTTCCTGGTTGTCATCGTCGGACTCGCTGTCAGACACCTCAATGGGAATGCCTCTCCTTGTGGCAATGTTGTGTAACATGGCACATGCAGCCACAATCCTGCAGCATTGGTCGGGTTTGTACTGTAATGCTCCTCCTGTCTTGTGTAGGCATCTGAAGCGGCTCTTTAACAGACCAAAGGTGCGCTCAATGATGTTCCGGGTGGAGATGTGCGCAGTATTGTACCTCTGCTCATTGGGGGTTGTTGGATTGAGGTATGGCGTCATGATGTAGTTACGCACGGCGTATGCGCTGTCACCTACAGGGAAGTAAGCAAAGGGTCAGTGACTGTAATGCATTGGCAAACGTACAATGTCTGTGTGGAATCATAACACATGTTTACCAAGCAGATGTCCCTCTCCGAATTCACCCCTGAGCAGACGAGTGTGTATGCCACTCTGGCGAAATATGTAGGAATCATGGGCGCTTCCAGGATATTGAGCCACAATGTCAGTGATGATATATTTTGCATTGCAGACTACCTGTATGTTTAGCGAATGAAAGCATTTCCGATTCCTAAATATATATTCATTGACTGCTGGTGGACATATTGCTACATGGGTACAATCAATGCAACCTAATACATGTGGGAAGCGGGCTAGCTGATAGAATTCCTGTTTGGTCCTATTCAGATCATGTGTGGTTGTGGGGAAGCTAATGTGGTAGTTGATCCTTGACATCATGGCATGAAGGAATGATTTGAAAAAACGTGAAAGGGCGCTTTGTGACACCCCTCCAGCTACAGCTACTACCCCCTGAAAACTGCCTGACGCAAGTAGGTGCAGGCAACATAGGACCTGCACATGAGTGGGTATTGCATTGGTCCTACGAGTCTTACGCCGCAATATGGGATCCAGTTCTTCTATTAAGTCAAGGATCATGGCACCATTAAGCCTATACTTGTCGTATATTTCCTCATCTGTTTGTCCTAGCAATGTGATGCGGACTCGGAAGATGCGCTCCTGTATTCTCCTCCCTCTGTGTGCTGCTGCCTGGAGCCTCATCCTCCTCGCCATCAGGTAAAGCGCTGCCATTGTGAATGGTTCTGAGGCATTCTGGGTGTGTTTAAGTAGGTTTCTGTTGAATTTCAGCTGTATGTTATTTTCACTCATGGTTACCACCTGGTTGTGATCCTTCTTAAATTGCAGTTGCTAAATTGTGAATTTCTGAAAAAACGCTATTTGAGAATTTTCATGCATATGATTGCGATTCCTTAATTTAGAATCGCTATTTGGGAATCGCTAATAATGGAATCGCAAATAAGGATTCGCAAAATATGTCTCAGAATTATTTGCGATTCGTTATTTTTGCGATTTTTTGTGTTTTCGCAGATTTTGGGTTCATGCATTGGATTAGACTGATTTGCGATCGCAAACAGGCTTATTTTGCGATTTGCAAATTTTGCGAACAGATTTTTGTTTGATGCATGTGCCTGTTAGCCCTGCCATACCACCGCACGTCAGATCTAAACAGAACTCCCAAATCTGGTTCAATTTAAAGGCCCCCGCGCAGTAATGTAGATGTGACACACCTGGGTAGGCGTGCACACTCAACTGATGCATGCTCCACACTCGAGACGAGGTAGTTGGCGAATTCGGCCACCATATTGCAAGTATAAATTGTGTCCATATATGTTGGAAAACGCAAATGAGAATAAAAATGGTAAACATGCATATGGGAGAAAAAACTGTATCTGCAATCACCATAGAAAGAGTCTACCAAAATCGAAAACACCCAGTCAATAACCATATTTAAGCGGGATGAGTGTATGGATACATGTTTAAGCAACGCACACCCAAAATTAAGAAAGCATCATCAAAAACGGTCGCCATATTACATGTACAGATCAATTTGTATGACCATATTAGCGATTAAAGATAAAACGGTGGCGCACCCCAATCATACTTAAAAATAAACCGGCAACCAAAAGAAAGGAATAAAAGACAAAGCATGCAACGGAATCCATTTTAGCAGAATATCCATAATAGTGTGTTCCAGTGGGCACCAAACTAAACCAATAATATATAATCTTATACCATATGGAAAACTTAACTCCAAACTAAAAATAGAGGGTCAAAAATCCTAGGTATAATGTGTAATGTTTCAGTGACGCGCACCCATATTAAGGAAGCGTTGTCAAAAATGGCCGCCATATTGGGTGTACCGATCGACATATGCATTCATGATGGCGATTAGTAGATAAGACGAAGGCGTACCCCAATCACAACCAAAATAAATTGGCAACCAAAGGGAAGGAATAGAAAACCAAGCATTCAGCAAAAGACATCTGACGGTATGTACGTAACAGTGTATTCTAGTGGGCACCGTAATAGACCAAAAGTACACAAGTATATGTAAATCATAACACTTGGATCCAAGTTAAAAAATGGAGGATAACTGACCCTGGGCAAGGAGCAAAGTAAGAATAAGAGAGAAAATGTCCCAACCAAAGGTTCAAAAGATCAAATTAGGAGAGAGGAGCAAGTATCTACACCCTATAAATTCAGTATGGGCACGTGATCTCTGGGAGTGCATTATAGAAACATATACATATGGCTTGACAGTGGTTTAACATGTAATTACACAACAGATGTCACACATACGTGATTAGCTACAAGAAATAGTGGAATTCCTCTTCAGAGTTGTGACCCAGTTCCACGGTCCATAACCTGCATATCCAACCCGCTGCATATTGTCTCAGGGCGATTTCCCTACCCCTCCCTCTAGGATTGGGCGGTATCTGGTCTATGCCTATGAACCAGAGATACATCCCATCGGCATGCTGCTCCCGCATATAGTGTAAGTCATAGGATATCTCAAATCGCCATTCTTTACAGGCCGGACATGCTCCGGAATACATAGTTTGAGTGGTCTATTGGTGCTGCCCACATATCTTATCACACGGGCAGCCCAAAATGTATGTAACAAATCTGGTCTTACAATTTATATAATGTCTAATGTCATACATTCTAACTGTGTTAAACAAAAAGGACTTTGTCTTATTTCTGCCCAGAGTACATACATTGCAATCTCCGCATGTATAAAAACCTTTCACTGGGCCAGAAAGCCAGGTGGTGGGTTTTTGTGTCACAACGTAACTGGGACACAACCGATTTCTAAGTGTTATGCCCCTTTGGTATGTGACCTTCGGTTTTTTCGAGATGGCATCCTTAAGCCCAGGTATATCATTTAAAAAGTTCCAGTGTTTTCTCTGGATGCCATAGATGTCACCACCGCATCTATTATACTGTGTGGTAAATGTTAGTGGGTTTGGTCTTGCCCGTTTAGATCTATTTTCTTTCAGAGTGTCACTCCTGGTCACATGTACAATTTGTTTCTCAGCCTTTTGCAATATTTTTGCTTCATACCCACGATTTAGAAACCAGTGCTTTGTGTTCTCAGTGTTAGTGGCAAATGTCTCATCTGAGCTGCAATTTCGTCTAATGCACACCATTTCACCATAAGAGATGTTGTTAAGAACATGCCTAGGGTGTGCGCTTGAAGCATGGAGGGTACTATTACAGGCTGTCACCTTACGAAACATTGTGCTCTGTATCCTACTTTTGTCAACATAAAAGAGGATATCCAAAAATTCAATATGTTCAATGCTATGGTTGATCGTGAGCCGTACATTAAATGGATTGTCATTAAGGAACTCATGATAGGCCATGAGTAGATCAACTGTTCCATTCCAGAGCATTATGATATCATCAATGTACCTTCCCCAATAAATAACATGCTCGGTCCAGGAAGAAGCAAATCGCCCCCAGGCATTCTCCCGCTCATACCAGCCCATGAATAGGCCGGCTTAAGCGGGAGCAAACCTGGAACCCATCGCAGTCCACTGTACCTGATGGTACCACTGATTGTCATGTAAAAAGAAATTCTTGGACAGGATGATGTCAGTCATCTCAATCAAAACAGTGTTGTGTTCACAGTGATCTTCCGTCCTCTGTCCCAAAAAGAATTCCATAGCTCTGATACCAAACTCCTTTTTAATACAGGTATACAGACTCACTACATCCACGGTCACAAAGGTAAGGTCATCAGAACATATCATTTCGTCAAATTTATTCAAAATATCCTTGCTGTCTTGAATGTACGCTGGTAAATTGCGGACAAAAGGATGTAAAAATGTGTCCACATATTCAGACAGTCTTTCTGTCGGTGAGCAAACCCCTGAAATTATAGGTCGTTCCCTTATGTACCTTGGACAGAATATATATACAGGGGAAGCGTGGTTCCCTAACCATCAGGTAACTAAATTTCTCATCAGTTATAAGGGAACTTTCTCGCTAATCTGCGTAGTCTCATATTTATGTGGGTACTAAGGGTTTTGATGGGATTGTATGTCACCTTCACATAACACGTTGTGTCAGCTAGTTGTTGGTTGATCTGCTGCATATAGTCTACTTTGTCCATCAAAACTACATTTCCCCCTTATCCGCCTCCCAGGTGGTGTGGAGTGGAATTGCTCAGAGTGGGGTAGAATTGTGTGGCGTGTAGTTGAATTGTGTGATGTGGAATCGAGTGGAATTGTGTAGAGTGGAATGTGTGGTGTAGAATTATGTGGTGTGGGGTAAAATTGTGTGGCATGGAGTGGATGTGTGTAGTGTGGAATGTGTGGCATGGAATTGTGTGGCATAGAATGGAGGGGAATTGTGTGGCATGGAGTGGAATTGTGTGGCATCAAGTGGAATGGAGTTGAATTGTGTGGCATTGAGTAAAACTGTGTGACATGGAGTGAAATTGTGTTGTGTAGAGTCAAGTTGAATTGTGTGGTGTCAAATTGTGCCGTGTGGAATGGAGTGGAATTGTGAGCCGTGGAATTGTGTGGCGTGAGTGTAGTGGAATTGTGTGGCGTGGAGTGGACTGAAATTGTGTTGTGTGAAGTGTAGTTGGGTGGAAAGGAATGGTTTGTCATCGAGTGGAGTGGAGGGGCATTGTGTGGAGTGGAGTGGCACTGTGTGGCATGATATGGAGTGACATTGTGAGGCGTGGTGTGAGGTGGAGTGGCATTGTGTGGTATGGAAAGTTGCCCGAGTTGCCACTGAAATGCCATATAGCGCTTCAAAGTCTTATGCAATATAAATGCAATTATTATCAAATATGTTACCCATTATGTCGACTTAAGATCTATGTATACATCTAATGCTGTTGATCAGATGCAGGAACATATTAGTATGTACAACGCTTCTGCAAGAACTGGTTTGTTAACAAATAAATGCATTTGAGATTGGGCAGGGTTTGTGGGCAAAGGAGCCACCTATATCGTACCAATTGGGGATAGGGCGGATAGGCAGTGTTATGGAGTCACAAATGTTAAATGCAATTGCCAAACAGGTGTAGCAGACGTGCTCAGTACTCAATCATGATAGAGAATGATAGTGATTATCAATCGCTTTGTTGTGTGAAGAGGTGAACAGAACAAACTGTGGGAGGTTCAAACCAAAGATATTCCAGAGTTGAAAATTGGTGAGCTTTATGACGACTCTCTCAGAAGTTTAAGGGGAGGAAAAGCCACTGACAATGGGGGCGGATGGTAAGAAGAAGTAGTACCTTAATCACAGATCAACACTAATTGAGATTGATCAATTTGTTCTTGGTTCATGCTCCATAGAAAAAAAAGAAGTGGCGCCTGGCATGCACTGGCCAGTTAGTAGGCAGCAAAGAAGAGTGACAGTGATGCCAACAAATGGTAAACAATGGGCAGGCTCCAAGCCCTTTATAGTAAACAACACCCCTCGCAACGATAACAGCACATGCACTGTTGGCAGTAGAGATCTAAAAATTGTGTATGCATCCTCTCAGGTCAGCTGAAAATTAACATCAATGTATTATCTTAGTGCCAAACTCCAATACAAAAAAAATAGAAGGATGCAGGAGTATGAGGTCTCCATTGGTCCATATTAATATTAGAAGCAGCTTGGTATTCTTTGCTGCACTGTCACCTGAATTAATTTTCTTTCATGCCTTCAGGTGTGCTGCAGTTGTTTTTAGGATGTTTTCCAGGTGTTGATAAAGAGATTGTCAGTTGCTCTTTAATGCTCCACTGTCCTATGCAGCTTTGCAACACAAATCTTTTGTTCAGGAACTCATATTTTTATAATCAGCCCCACTCTCTCTTCTTGAATGACGCACTGCTGCGTAACACTTGGCGCCAGATTTACAAGAAACTTGCAGTGCCCTTCGTAACACAAGTCGTTGCAAGGCAATGCAAGTCCTTAAATAGGATTTACAGAGCCACGCAAGGGGTAATTTGTGCTGCCTTATGTGGCTTTGCAAAGAAATGTAATGCAAAGAAACTACTTGTGCTGGGTTGCATAACAATTCGTTGATGAGGCGTTCCATGTTCCCTTGCATCCAACCATGAAATTTAATGCAATCCCAGATTGACCTAAGGCAGCAAACCTTTTCCTTCCTTTTCTTTCCTCTTTTTATTATACAGCACACATGGAAAGAGGAATACGCCTCTAAGGATTGTTTTTGTGCACAATCCTGCCCATTATGCAGGCACCCTTGCACCATAGTGCATGGGTGCCTGCGTTGGCGCTAGGCAGCACACGGTGCACCAGCACTAGGAGGGAGCAGAAGTATGTCATATCTTAGTAGATATGGCACATTTCGACTCTCTCTCCTTTCCATTCACCACAGCAAGTTCCCTTGCTGCTTTGCATTGCAAGAAATGTTAGTAAATCTGGCCCTAAGTCTGGAAACACTTTTTTTTTTAAGCAACTTTATTGACATTTAATAGAAACATCATACACACAGCATTATTGTCAGAAATGTCATCAGTGACATCGTAACCAGAGGGAATGTGCACAGGTATCATATATACATTCGTACCATATTTGTGAAACAATTACTTGTTTTCCTAACCTTTTCAGCTATGGCCAGACCCTCGGGCCCCTTTTCTCTTTAATTTATTTTCTTTGCTGTCCAAATATACCATATATCAAAGTTTTCCCCTAACTACCCCCACACCCCCATCGGACGCTTAGGGGCCGATTCTGATTCGGCCCGGAAAACATACCGACCGACTCGGTACAGGAATATAGTCCGACCGACAAGTACCGGCGCTGCCCGACCTGGGTAGTACGATGAAATGCATGTGAATCACGACCGACTCGTACGGAACACAAGCCGAATGACCGAACCGGACGGAAACAAGCTATCCGGCCGGAAACCACGCGAATCGAACCGACCGACACGCACCAGGAATGAACCCGAACGAAACGTACCCGCGAACTCCGACCCGCGCAGTACGATGTAATGCGTGGAAAACCAGACCGAGTCGCACGGAGCCCAAGCCGTACGACCGACACGCATACAAAACCCAGCCGAAGCAACCCAATACTCCGCGACCGACGCGTACGCCGCACATGAAACCTAGCAGAAACACAGCGTGAACGACTCGGAGAAGCTCGCACGAGACAACTGCAGCGTCCTACTCGGTCAGAAGAACGTCTCCTACATGCACAAAAAATACAAAGGAAAAAATACAAAAAAAAGGGCCAAACAAGCAATGACAAAGTCAATAAATACAGGGGAAAAAACATGGAACAAGGACACCCCCCCAACTCCACCTATATAAAGGCCACAAATCCCTACCATGATCCTTTGCAAATTCAACTGACCTGCCAGCACAGAACACCATCAGACAGCAACCCCAGACACACTCACAGCTCATCCATCACACAAGCCACACACCATTAGCACATCAAGAAATAGCACCCTCACATACACCCAGCAAAACCTACACTCACACACCCTCACTTGCACAGACACACACATCAATCACCACCACCACCCATCACCATGCCCCCAAAGAAGAATCCAAAGTTCCTAGACAGTGAATTGGAAGTCCTGGTAGATGAGATCCTCAATGTAGAGCCACAGTTGTTTGGTACATTGGTCCAACAGACCCCCATGTCGCAGAAAACCAAGATGTGGGAGAGGATCGTCGACAGGGTGAACGCACAATCACCATGTTTGCGCACAAAGGAAGACATCCAGAACAGGTGGTATGATGTGCGCAGGAGGGTCAGGGACCTACTAAAGAAGGATTACATCGTGAGTCAGTGCACCGGCAGTGGCCCTCCTGCCAAACCACTATACCTCAGGCCCTGGGAGGAGAAGGTGCGGGCCATCCTACCACCAGTGAGCGTATATGGACTATCAAACATCCCAGAGCCTGGTGAGTACACAGCTAATATACACAATATTGTGTAACAATACACACACATCACCTTTGACCCTGCTTGCAGGCAGGTCACCCCCCACGCTGCTGCACGGCCCTGCCAGTCCTGACTGCTGCCTTCTTCTTGTCTCGGTGCCCGGTTCTCCCTCGCTTCCCCCGCCGTCCCTCTCCCATTCTTCCTGCCGCTGCATCCCTGCGGCCCCGCCCCCCTGCGCTCCCATTCGCCACCCCGCTCCCGCCTCCCAGCTGCTCCTCCCTCCCACCCCCCCTTATATGGAGGCCGCGCAGTGGACGCGCGCAGCGGGCACGCCGCTGGCGCGCCGAAGGCACGCCTAAGGCAAGCCCGTCTGCGCACGTCCGCGCCTGGACCACGCCCAGCGCCAGAACCCCTGGCCCCCGCGACCGCCACGACACCTGTCTCCGCTATGCTGCCAGCACCCTCCACGCACTCAACACCGGACGGTCACGCACCTGCTGCCTGGGCGCCCCGAAGCGCACCCAAGGTCCCTTCTCCTGCCAGAACTGCAGCTACACCAGCATCCGGCCCGCCAACCCTCCCACCAAAGAAGCCAACTACCTCAGATGCATCCTTCTCAACACCCGCTCCGCCCGCAAACACACCGTTGAACTCTGGGACCTACTCGACACCAACACCCCAGACGTCGCCTTCCTGACGGAGACCTGGCTGAACTCCTCCTCGGCACCCGACATCGCCATAGCCATCACGGAAGGCTACAAGATCACCCGCAAGGACCGCACCAGCGGAGTAGGAGGAGGAATTGCCATCGTCCACAGGAACACTCTCAAAATCTCCGATGACACCCTCAGCACTGCCGAACACCTGCACTTCCAGATCCACACCGACCCCAACACCACCCTCAGAGGAACACTCGTCTACAGACCCTCCGGACCCCGACCACAGTTCAGCGACTCCATCACCGACTTCATCAGCACTCACGCCCTCGCCTCCACGGACTACATCCTCCTCGGGGACTTGAACTTCCACCTCGAGAACAACAACGACCCCAACTCTTCCACCCTGATCGACAACCTTGCCAACCTCGGACTCAGACAACTCGTCACAACATCCACCCATTCCGCCGGCCATACGCTTGACCCCATCTTCTCAGCAAGCTCCCACGTCTTCTTCAACCACACCACCGAACTCCACTGGACCGACCACTGTTGCGTCCACTTCACCTTCCAGAAACCCACCACACACCACCGCACCCAGCAGAGACCTCGCCGCTGCTGGAACAAAGTCACCGAAGACCAGCTAACCACCACCCTCGCCCGAAGCCCACCCGCAGACCCGACCGACCCCGACGCCGCAGCCCACAACTTCAGACAGTGGATCGACGACTGCGCCAACACCCTTGCCCCGCTCAAGAAACCCTCCAACAGCCACACCAGAAAGAAAGCGAGCTGGTTCTCCGAAGACCTCCAGACCTCCAAGCAAACCTGCCGAAAGCTAGAGAAGAACTGGATCCGTGAACGAACACCGGAAAGCTACGCAGCCCACAAGAACGCCACCCGCAGACACCACCACCTCATCAGATCTGCCAAAAGAGCCTCCTTCAAAGACCGCCTAGACAACAACGCACACAACAGCAAAGAGCTCTTCAACATCGTGAAGGAACTCTCCAACCCTAGCTCCAGCTCCAACGACATCCCACCTTCGCAAGCCCTGTGCGACTCGCTAGCCACCTTCTTCCACCGCAAGATCGCAGACATCCACGACAGCTTCAACACCACGACCGCCCCTGCAACCACCGAGACCTCCACCCCCACGACCACCAACCGCCTGACCTCCTGGACCAACATCAACAATGATGACACCATCGCGATCATGAACTCCGTCCACTCCGGATCCCCGGCAGACCCGTGTCCACACCACATCTTCAATAAAGCCAGCACCACCATCGCACCCCACCTCCGGAAAGCCATCAACATCTCCTTCGAGACAGCAACCTTCCCAGAAAGCTGGAAGCACGCCGAGATCAACGCCTTACTCAAGAAACCCAAGGCGGACCCCAAGGACCTCAAGAACTTCCGACCCATCTCCCTGCTCCCGTTCCCGGCGAAGGTCATCGAGAAGGCCGTCAATAAACAACTGACCAGATTCCTCGAGGAGAACAGCATCCTGGACCCGTCCCAGTCCGGGTTCCACCGCAACCACAGCACCGAAACTGCCCTCATCACTGCCACCGACGACATCAGGACCCTGCTAGACAACGGAGAAACCGCGGCCCTCATCCTCCTGGACCTGTCAGCCGCCTTCGACACAGTCTGCCACCGCACACTACGAACATGCCTCCACGACGCCGGGATCCAAGAGAAGGCCCTGGACTGGACCACCTCCTTCCTCTCCGGCAGAACACAGAGCATCCGCCTCCCCCCTTCCGCTCCAAAGCCACTGAGATCATCTGCGGCGTACCCCAGGGCTCAGCCCAACGCTGTTCAACATCTACATGGCACCGCTCGCCTACGTCGCCCGACTGTACAACCTCAACATCATCTCTTACGCTGATGACACCCAGTTGATCCTCTCCCTCACCAAAGACCCCCACACCACCAACACCAACCTCCACGAGGGAATGAAGGCCGTCGTCGACTGGATGAGAAACAGCCGGCTGAAGCTGAACTCGGACAAGACGGAGGTCCTCATCCTCGGATCCACCCCCTCGGCCTGGGACGACTCCTGGTGGCCTACCACACTGGGAACAGCTCCTACGCCCACCGACCACGCACGCAACCTAGGGGTCATCCTCGACTCCACCCTCTCCATGACAAAGCAGGTCAACGCGGTCTCCTCCTCCTGCTTCAACACCCTCCGTATGCTCCACAGGATCTACAAGTGGATCCCCACCGAAACGAGAAGGACGGTCACCCAGGCCCTTGTCAGCAGCAGACTGGACTACGGAAATGCCCTCTATGCAGGAGCCTCGACCAAACTCCTGAAACGGCTCCAAAGCATCCAGAACGCCTCCGCACGCCTGATCCTCGACGTCCCTTGCCGCAGCCACATCACACCCCACCTGAAAGACCTGCACTGACTCCCCGTCAACAAGAGGATAACCTTCAAGCTCCTCACCCAGGCACACAAAGCACTCCACAACACCGGACCAGCGTACCTCAACAGCCGACTCAGCTTCTACACCCCCACCCGTCAGCTCCGCTCCGCCGACCACGCCCTCGCCAATGTCCCCCGCATCCGAAGAGTGACCACCGGCGGCAGATCATTCTCCCACCTCGCCGCCAAGACATGGAACACCCTCCCCCTCCGCCTACGGCAGACCCAAGACCTACTGACCTTCAGAAGACTCCTCAAGACCTGGCTCTTCGAACAGTAGCAGCACTCCCCCACCTTTTAGCGCCTTGAGACCCTCACGGGTAAGTAGTGCGCTTTACAAATGCTTGATTGATTGATTGATTGATCACTGTCAAGGGGATAGTCAAACCATGCACCCTTAGCAAATCCACAGCAACCAAAAGATAATCACCCCAAGATTTGTCTGTCAGTCAGATAAACACAATACATGCCATCTCATAGTGATATGTAACTGTGTCATGATATGTACAAACCTAACTACAAATACAGCAAGGCAGTGGCACAAATATAACCAACAAACACAGTTAGATATTTTGCCACCACTAGAACACCACCTCACAGGGAAGCTCACTGAAAGGAAGGAATTCTGTGTATGCTGGTGAGGTCAGTGTAGCCAATAGCATGATGGAAGTTGTAGTCACAGATATTGGTCACCCTCACAATTGGCCCATCAACACCACCCTGAACCATGCTCACATCACAGGGAGTGGAAAAGAAATGACAAGATGGCTGACACTGGGTACTGCTGTGGGGAGCACAAGGCCCTGCTGGGAACTGGGCACCAACAAACAGCAGGACACCACTGTCAGCCATCTTGCCATTGCTGTCACACTCACACATAGTGAAGTCCACTCAAAAGGAAGGAAGTATGGGCATGCTGGGAAGGGGGGTGTAGGCAATAGCATGATGGGAGTTGTAGTCACAGATATTGGTCACCCTCACAATTGGCCCATCAACACCACCCTGAACCATGCTCACATCACAGGGAGTGGAAAAGAATTGACAAGATGGCTGACACTGGGTACTGCTGTGGGGAGCACAAGGCCCTGCTGGGAACTGTGCAACAACCAACAGCAGGACACCACTGACTGACATCCTGAAAGCCAACTTGCACTCCCTGCAATGGAAGCATGTTCCATGGTGGGATATCTGGCTGGGTGGGAAGGAGGACTGACAGCTCTGACCATAGTTACCAGCAGCTTTACTCACACACCCCCTTAACACAAACTCCACACAACTCACCTGGGAGAATGCATTGCCTCACAATCTAATTAAATATCCCACAAAGAACTACCACACTGGGTTATGCTGTGTGAAGCACAGGGACACTTTGGGACTTGTAGCCAAACAAACGCCAGGACAACACTGTCAGCCATCCTGTCAGCACAGGCACACTACCCCACAGGGAAGCAGAGTCAAAAGGAAGGAAGTATGGGCATGCTGGGAAGGGGGTGTAGGCAATAGCATGATGGGAGTGGTAGTCACAGCTCAACATCCCCCACCCACATGGCCCAGCAAGCTCACACTGAAGCATGCACACCTCACAGGGAGTGAAAAGCCACTTCTAAGATGTCTGACAATGGTGCTCTGTTGTGGGGAGTACCAGGCCCTGCTGGGAACTGGGCACCAACCAACAGCAGGACACCACTGTCAGCCATCTTGCCATTGCTGTCACACTCACACACAGTGAAGTCGACTCAAAAGGAAAGAAGTATGGGCATGCTGGGAAGGGGGGTGTAGGCAATAGCATGATGGGAGTGGTAGTCACAGCTCAACATCCCCCACCCACATGGCCCAGCAAGCTCACACTGAAGCATGCACACCTCACAGGGAGTGGAAAGAACTGACAAGATGGCTGAAACTGGGTACTGCTGTGTGGAGCACAAGGCCCTGCTGGGAACTGGGCACCAACAAACAACAGGACCACACTGTCAGCCATCTTGCCATTGCTATCACACTCACACACAGTGAAGTCCACTCAAAAGGAAGGAAGTATGGGCATGCTGGGAAGGGGGGGTGTAGGCAATAGCATGATGGGAGTTGTAGTCACAGATATTGGTCAGCCTCACAATTGGCCCATCAACACCACTCTGAACCATGCTCACATCACAGGGAGTGGAAAAGAACTGACAAGATGGCTGAAACTGGGTACTGCTGTGGGGAGCACAAGGCCCTGCTGGGAACTGTGCACCAACAAACAGCAGGACACCACTGACTGGCATCTTGAAAGACAACTTGCACTCCCTGCAATGGAAGCACGTTCCATGGTGGGATATCTGGCTGGGTGGGAAGGAGGACTGACAGCTCTGACCATAGTCACCACCAGCTTTTCTCACACACACCCTTAACCCAAACTCCACACAACTCACCTGGGAGAATGCAATGCCTCACACTCCAATTAAATATCCCACAAAGAACAACCACACTGGGTTATGCCGTGTGAAGCACAGGGACACTTTTGGGACTTGTAGCCAAACAAACGCCAGGACAACACTCTCAGCCATCCTGTCAGCACAGGCATACTACCCTACAGGGAAGCAGAGTCAAAAGGAAGGAAGTAGGGGCATGCTGGGAAGGGGGGTGTAGGCAATAGCATGATGGGAGTTGTAGTCACAGATATTGGTCACCCTCACAATTGGCCCATCAACACTACTCTGAACCATGCTCACATCACAGGGAGTGGAAAAGGACTGACAAGATGGCTGACACTGGGTACTGCTGTGGGGAGCACAAGGCCCTGCTGGGAACTGTGCAACAACCAACAGCAGGACACCACTGACTGACATCCTGAGAGTCAACCTGCACCCACTGCAAGTGTGGCATGCTTCATGGTGGGACAACTGGGCTGGGGGGAGAAGGAGGTCCGGATGTCAACCAAATACCACCAATGCTGGTCATGCACACACCTCAACATCCACATAGAAATGCATCAGGTTGGCAGGACAATGAGCCACACCAATATCAACCTCTGACTGTGACAACTTAGGACAATGCAATGTACAGGCCCGCATCCAGAGGTACAGCAACAACTGTCATGTGTTTGAACCAGTGATGCCTGCAGAAACATAACATACATTGTGTGTCTCTTCCAAAAACAGGTGATGATGGGGACACAGCAGCAGATGAGGAGGAGTCCCTGTCGCAGGCTCTGGGGGACACTGATCTCTCTGGTGTGGAACAGCCTCTGCCCTCATCGGATGGCGAAGACCAACCTGGCACCTCCGGTGGGAGTCATCATGTAGCACCAGCAGGACCACCATCTGCACCCCCTGCACCCATTCCTCCAACATCTGCCAACACGCAGACCACCCCCGCCGACACAGACAGACCAAGGACACTCAATGACAACAGCACAGGGACCACAGCCCACCGTGAAGCTACGGACAACAACCCCAGTACCAACCCCCAAGGGGGCCGAGAGTCACCTGTGCGTGCCACGGCAGCTCCCGCACCTGTGTCCAGGGGTGGTGGTAAGGGTGGTAGGCAGAGGTCGCTGTTTGCAGAGGGGCCTGGACTGCATGATGTCCCACAACTGGCACGCATTGCTGAGGCGTACCAGAATAGCACCGGAGAGGTCAACCAGGTAGTGGGGATCCTCAAGGACATTCAACAGCAGCAGGCTGCCCATCATGCCCGCTTGGACTCCCACATGTCCCGTGTGGAGACACACTTGTCCAGTGTGGAGACACACATGTCTGGCATGGAGTACAAGTGGGACACATTGGAAGAACTGACAGCGGTGCAGAGGGACATATTGACATGCCTCCGCCAGATTAGCACCAACATGTCCACACCTCCCTGTGTGCCCACAACATCTGGTGCCCCAACAACTGCAACTGCCACAGGGAGGGAGGATGACTCTGGTGGAGAGTCCTCTGCACCGCAGCGGCCTGCACATGAGGGTCCCCCCAGAAAGAAGAGGGGTCGTCTAAGGAAGGACAACTGAGAGGCTGATGGCCAGGTACATCCCCCAGGAACCCAACACCTGTTCTGGAAATTCTCCTTTGTGTGCAAACTGTTCACCGTGTCGAATGCAACACAACTCTCCCACATGAACATGGGGAGTTTAAGTGGGACTAATGTATCAGATGACTGTGGACTTTACTCTGGACATTTCTGCTACCAAGACTTCCAACTCATCTGGGAACTTTGGATTACAATACCAATGTACAGCACCCACCATCCTGTGCACTATCCTCACACATGTATGTAATAAACTCACTAATACACCATACTTGCCTCTGTTGTGATTCCAACATTGTTTTTGTCACGGAGATGATGATCTGCTAAATGACACTGTGCATGCTAACTGCCACAGCAAGTTCAACACTGTCATGTGAGTCATGGTGACGTGACACATATGAGGGAGACACACCACTAGGGCTACACAACACATAGACACCAGGGACATCGGACTCATCGCCTACACTGATGTTGCCAGGAAATACAGTGGAATGCACAGACACCACACCTATTCAGAGTCTGTGTTAACTAGCCCACAGGTGCAGTAAGCAAATGTCAGTCAGATGTGTGACCACAGACAACGCACATCCCAAAGTGAAGCACAGGTTTATTACACATTTGTAACATGTTGTTTCCAATACAAATGCAAGGTAATCCCACGTGGCAGTGGCCACACAGTCAAAAAGTGCAGAAGATATAAAGTCCAGGGGTGTGTGGCACATCACCTGTAGGGAAACGACTGCTGCCACCCTGAAAGCTGAATCATGGTGTCGGGGATCCAAGTTGACCAAACAACTCTGTAAGCACCCTGTGAAGGACAGACATGACACACAGTCAAAAGCACTGAAGAACAGGACAGAACTGCAATACTCATGCCCAATACATGTCACAAGATACCTACACAAAACCAAGTTAGCATGTCAACACTGTTGGGGAGTACAGACTACCTGTAAGGACACATCGCTGCACGCATCCAGTCAAGTAGCACATGGTCACACTCAAACAGCACCAGAGCACCACCCACACATATCATGCAAACTCACATCATTGACATGACAACTCTCTGGGTACTCACATTCAGCTGAAGAAGTTGGTGATGAGCTGTGTGCGGACATCACCATCATCATCATCATCATCATCACTGGCATCGTGGCCCAGGCCAGGATCCTCCACAGGTGGCGGATGTTGGTCATCGTCATCCAGGATGAGAGGCAACTCCTTCCGCACTGCCAGGTTGTGTAGCATGCAGCAGACGATGACAATCTTGCACACCTTTGCTGGGGCATATGGGAGGGCCCCTCCTGTCCTGTCCAGGCAGCGGAAGCGGCTCTTCAGGAGACCAAATGTCCGCTCGATCACTCTCCTGGTCCGACCATGTGCCTCATTGTAGCGCATCTGGACTGGTGTCACAGGGTTCCTGAGGGGTGTCAGCAACCACGGCGTGTTGGGGTATCCGGAGTCACCTACAGACAGACAATTGCACATTAGCTGAGTTGGAAAAGAGGGCGGAATACAACAGAGCAGAACACCCACAATGGTACAAAGTCAGTACACACCGACAAGCCAGGCACGCTGGTTCCGCATCTGTGACATCATCCTCGGGATGCGACTACTCCTCATCACGTAGGCATCGTGTGCCGAACCAGGGAAACGGGCACACATATGTGAGATGCTCATATCTGCAAGACATACCACCAGAGCATTGATCGAATGATAATGTTTCCTGTTCCTGTATGCCTGCTCATGTGCCTGTGGTGGTACCAAAGCCACATGTGTCCCATCAATGGAGCCAATGACATGTGGCATCCTCCCCAGGGCATAGAAGTCACTCTTGACGTCAGTGAGTTGTTGACGTTTAGGGAAATATATGTACTGGTTCAGGCATCTCAACATTGCCTCCAAAATATCGCGTAGCACACGGCTGAACATAGTCTGTGACATCCCACCAGCAGACGCCACAGTGTGTTGAAAGGTACCGGTGGCAAAGAAGTGTAGGGCTGCCATCACCTTCACCTTGGGGGTCAGCGCTGTAGGGTACGGCCGGCCAAATTGCAAATGTGGGGCCAAGCGCACTGCCAAATCCTCAATCAGCTGCCTGGTGAAGCGGTACCGTCGGATGCAGTCACGTTCCACCATCTGTGCAAGGTCAGGGAATGGTCTACGGACAGCTGGTGCCCTGCAGTGCATAGGTGAAGAAAGAAAGATTGTCAGTCGCCCCACATACATTGGATTGACCATACTCAATATCACATGATACATCATTACGAGACACAAGTACATGATGTGTGTGCCGTTCTGTATGGACAGATATGGCATCTACATGGCCAACATCTAACATC
Source organism: Calotriton arnoldi (assembly GCA_963921515.1). Classification (NCBI taxonomy): domain Eukaryota; kingdom Metazoa; phylum Chordata; class Amphibia; order Caudata; family Salamandridae; genus Calotriton; species Calotriton arnoldi. Next base: position 872,778 of record CAWUFW010004959.1, on the reverse strand, counting down.
ACAGTTCAACATGTGTTGACAACAAGTTCCAGGTTGTGCAATGGGAAATCATTAGGCTGTGTCACAGTACCCATTTACTGCTGTCACGTTCCAAACACACACCACAGTGACATGTTTGGACAGATGCGCCACAGGCATCACAGCTCATTGACAGGTAGATTCCCAGGGACCCTGTATTGCCACATGGACACTGGCATGATATGGCACATCATGTACACGCCAGAAAAACAACCATGACTCCCACAGGTAGTGGCCCCTGTTGCCTCTGCAGGACAGACATGGACGTCTGTGACACATACACGCACAACATCAAAGTCCATGCACAAACAACGTGGATGTGGAGACTGTCTCCCATTGTGCACATGGAATCAGAGACATCGGAAACACAACATGCACACAGACTGTGGAGGGCCATCACTATTGTGGCAATGGGTCACCCTGTGACGTACATACCTTCCCACATGGGACCTGGAAATGTGACCATGCCACATGCTCTGAAATGAACAGTTGCACATCACAGTGGTCATGTGCACAACACACAAAGGATCCTGTCCCCATGAACACGTGCACAGCCTGGGAGTGGCTGCCCCCAAGTGCCACCCCAAAAACCACATGTTGACCCCCATACACAGAAAAGGTAATGCAGCCTTACATGCCTTAGGATACAGTGTGGACAGGCTGTGGTGTTGTAGGTGTGCCCCTGAGTCCCTGGCAAGTATATGTGGCTGGCATACGTTCACCAGTGACAAGCATGGTGACATATGCGAGTGACCTGTACAGGGACGCGTCGTACAGCAATGGACCGATCGGTGCGCACGCATTGGCCATTGCATATGATGTGAGCGGGTACGCGTTGTACAGCAATGGACCGATCGGTGCGCACGCATTGGCCATTGCATATGATGTGAGCGGGTACGCGTTGTTTCCCGGAATACGCGTTGTACAGCAATGGACCGATCGGTGCGCACGCATTGGCCATTGCATATGATGTGAGCAGGTACGCGTTGTACAGCAATGGACCGATCGGTGCGCACGCATTGGCCATTGCATATGATGTGAGCGGCACGCGTTGTTTCCCGGAATACGCGTCGTACAGCAATGGACCGATCGGTGCGCACGCATTGGCCATTGCATATGATGTGAGCGGGTACGCGTTGTTTCCCGGAATACGCGTTGTAAAGCAATGGACCGATCGGTGCGCACGCATTGGCCATTGCATATGATGTGGCGAGTGCGCGTTGTTTTCTGGAATACGCGTTGTACAGCAATGGACCGATCGGTGCGCACGCATTGGCCATTGCATATGATGTGAGCGGGTACGCGTTGTACAGCAATGGACCGATCGGTGCGCACGCATTGGCCATTGCATATGATGTGAGCGGGTACACGTTGTTTCCCGGAATACGCGTCGTACAGCAATGGACCGATCGGTGCGCACGCATTGGCCATTGCATATGATGTGGCGCGGTACGCGTTGTTTCCCGGAATACGCATTGTACAGCAATGAACCGATCGGTGCGCACGCATTGGCCATTGCATATGATGTGGCTGGTGCAGCGTTGTACAGCAATGGACCGATCGGTGCGCACGCATTGGCCATTGCATATGATGTGAGCGGTAGGCGTTGTGCAGCAATGGACCGATCAGTGCGCACGCATTGGCCATTGCATATGATGTGGCCGGATGCGCGTTGTACAGCAATGGACCGATCGGTGCGCACGCATTGGCCATTGCATATGATGTGAGCGAGTACCGTTGTACAGCAATGGACCGATCGGTGTGACGCATTGGCCATTGCATATGATGTGAGCGGGTACGTGTTGTTTCCCGGAATACGTGTCGTACAGCAATGGACCGATCGGTGCGCACACATTGGCCATTGCATATGATGTGAGCAGTGCAGCGTTGTACAGCAATGGACCGATCGGTGCGCATGCATTGGCCATTGCATATGATGTGAGCGAGTACAGCGTTGTTTCCCGGAATACTGCGTTGTACAGCAATGGACCGATCGGTGCGCACGCATTGGCCATTGCATATGATGTGAGCGGGTACGCGTTGTACAGCAATGGACCGATCAGTGTGCACGCATTGGCCATTGCATATGATGTGAGCGGGTACGCGTTGTTTCCTGGAATACGCGTCGTACAGCAATGGACCGATCGGTGCGCACGCATTGGCCATTGCATATGATGTGAGCGGGTACGCGTTGTTTCCCAGAATACGCGTTGTACAGCAATGGACCGATCGGTGCGCACGCATTGGCCATTGCATATGATGTGAGCGGGAACGCGTTGTACAGCAATGGACCGATCGGTGCGCACGCATTGGCCATTGCATATGATGTGGCTAGTGCAGCGTTGTACAGCAATGGACCGATCGGTGCGCACGCATTGGCCATTGCATATGATGTGAGCGGGTACGCGTTGTACAGCAATGGACCGATCGGTGCGCACGCATTGGCCATTGCTTATGATGTGAGCGGGTACGCGTTGTACAGCAAAGGACCGATCGGTGCGCACGCATTGGCCATTGCATATGATGTGAGCGGGTACGCGTTGTTTCCCGGAATACGCGTTGTACAGCAATGGACCGATCGGTGCGCACGCATTGGCCATTGCATATAATGTGAGCGGTGCACGCGTTGTACAGCAATGGACCGATCGGTGCGCACGCATTGGCCATTGCATATGATGTGAGCGGAGTGCGCGTTGTTTCCCGGAATACGCGTTGTACAGCAATGGACCGATCGGTGCGCGCGCATTGGCCATTGCATATGATGTGAGCGGAGTACGCGTTGTTTCCCGGAATACGCATTGTACAGCAATGGACCGATCGGTGCGCACGCATTGGCCATTGCATATGATGTGAGCAGGTACGCGTTGTACAGCAATGGACCGATCGGTGCGCACGCATTGGCCATTGCATATGATGTGAGCGGGTACGCGTTGTACAGCAATGGACCGATCGGTGCGCACGCATTGGCCATTGCATATGATGTGAGCGGGTACGAGTTGTACAGCAATGGACCGATCGGTGTGCACGCATTGGCCATTTTATATGATGTGAGCGAGTGCGGCGTTGTTTCCCGGAATACGCGTTGTACAGCAATGGACCGATCGGTGCGCACGCATTGGCCATTGCATATGATGTGGCGGGAACGCGTTGTACAGCAATGGACCGATCGGTCGCACGCATTGGCCATTGCATATGATGTGAGCGAGTGCGCGTTGTACAGCAATGGACCGATCGGTGCGCACGCATTGGCCATTGCATATGATGTGAGCGGGTACGCGTTGTACAGCAATGGACCGATCGGTGCGCACGCATTGGCCATTGCTTATGATGTGAGCGGGTACGCGTTGTACAGCAAAGGACCGATCAGTGCGCACGCATTGGCCATTGCATATGATGTGGCGAGTACGCGTTGTTTCCCGGAATACGCGTTGTACAGCAATGGACCGATCGGTGCGCACGCATTGGCCATTGCATATAATGTGAGCGGGTACGCGTTGTACAGCAATGGACCGATCGGTGCGCACGCATTGGCCATTGCATATGATGTGAGCGGGTACGCGTTGTTTCCCGGAATACGCGTTGTACAGCAATGGACCGATCGGTGCGCGCGCATTGGCCATTGCATATGATGTGAGCGGGTACGCGTTGTTTCCCGGAATACGCATTGTACAGCAATGGACCGATCGGTGCGCACGCATTGGCCATTGCATATGATGTGAGCGGGTACGCGTTGTACAGCAATGGACCGATCGGTGCGCACGCATTGGCCATTGCATATGATGTAGCGGTAGTGCGCGTTGTACAGCAATGGACCGATCGGTGCGCACGCATTGGCCATTGCATATGATGTAGCGGGTACGAGTTGTACAGCAATGGACCGATCGGTGTGCACGCATTGGCCATTTTATATGATGTGAGCGGGTACGCGTTGTTTCCCGGAATACGCGTTGTACAGCAATGGACCGATCGGTGCGCACGCATTGGCCATTGCATATGATGTGAGCGGGAACGCGTTGTACAGCAATGGACCGATCGGTGCGCACGCATTGGCCATTGCATATGATGTGAGTGGGTACGCGTTGTACAGCAATGGACCGATCGGTGCGCACGCATTGGCCATTGCATATGATGTGAGCGGGTACGCGTTGTACAGCAATGGACCGATCGGTGCGCACGCATTGGCCATTGCTTATGATGTGAGCGGGTACGCGTTGTACAGCAAAGGACCGATCGGTGCGCACGCATTGGCCATTGCATATGATGTGAGCGGGTACGCGTTGTACAGCAATGGACCGATCAGTGTGCACGCATTGGCCATTGCATATGATGTGAGCGGGTACGCGTTGTTTCCCGGAATACGCGTTGTACAGCAATGGACCGATCGGTGCGCACGCATTGGCCATTGCATATGATGTGAGCGGGTACGCGTTGTACAGCAATGGACCGATCGGTGCGCACGCATTGGCCATTGCATATGATGTGAGCGTGTACGCGTTGTACAGCAATGGACCGATCGGTGCGCACGCATTGGCCATTGCATACGATGTGAGCGGGTACACGTTGTTTCCCGGAATACGCGTTGTACAGCAATGGACCGATCGGTGCGCACGCATTGGCCATTGCATATGATGTGAGCGGGTACGCTTTGTACAGCAATGGACCGATTGGTGCGCACGCATTGGCCATTGCATATGATGTGAGCGGGTACGCGTTGTACAGCAATGGACCGATCGGTGCGCACGCATTCGCCATTGCATTCGATGTCAACGGGTACGCGTTGTAATTTGAAATACGCGTGGTACAGCAATGGTCCGATCGGTGCGCACGCATTGGCTAGGGCCTGGCATTGCAACGGACGCGTTTTCGAATCTGTAACGAGTCTGATGCAGTGAATTCAGTTGGCCAGCCACAACAATGTTGCAAATTCATGGGTGTCATGAAGTTTAACTTTTGAAGGATGCTGTGGGCGTGTATAAGTGGTGCAATTCCATGGATTGGCCAGATTCAGAAGATGCAAACGAGTTGGACCTATCACTTTGGACACATGGGGCAGTATCTGCCTCTGCAGCACACATATAATGCTGGCTGTTCCCCTGAGAGCTCACTTGCCTGCACTACATGCTCCAGGACGACATCTGCCACCAACACTGCTGCTGTCTCTGCATCCTCTGGCTACTGCAATGGCACGTACTGTGGAGAGAGCCCCAGCCTTCAGCACTGAGGAGAACCAGGCCCTGCTGGACAGCCTCCTTCCACAGTACAGCAAGCAGTATGGGAAACCAGGGGAGCAGGTGAGTGTGCTGTCCACTGCCTTACTAAATGTGCATGTTGTCTGACTAGCAGGACTTCCAGTGTGCACACCACTGGCTAGCATGCTCACTGAGTAGTTCTCACCCCCAAAGTGTGTAGTTACATGCACTGAACAGGTATAGTGCAGTAACAGTGCATTCCAACAAGGTTTGACTTCCCAGGCAATGATACCATTTAGTAACTGCTGGTAAACTGTTCATAGCCATAGTTGCACTGCCTGTGTACATCATGTGCCCCTGTGATTGAGACATGTATATCCAACTGTGTGATGCACGGATATGTTGCATGTGTAGTAATGGCCTTTTTCACTTTGTCATCCTCACAGGTTGATGCCCACCAGAAGCAGATCTGGCTGACCATCGTCCGGCAGTAAGATCCGTGGGGGACTACAAGCGACGGATCTGCAACTGCCAGAAGAGGTGGCAGGACCTTCGGGGCTGGACCCGGAGGATCGCAAGGGTCCAGCTGAAGCTGTCGCCTCCTCGCAGGAGGGGCGGACACCGGACCCTGACCCCCACATGCTCCGGATCCTGGCGGTGGTCTTCCCTGACCTGGATGGGCAGCTGAAGGCCAGACAGCAGCAAGGAGGGGTGAGTCCATGACTGCACTGTGAACTTTGTCTGACATGCTATGTACCCTCCTCTGGCCTGGTTAAACCTCCATAGTACATCAGTCTTGTGGTCCAGGACCCATGTCCCTCAATTGTGACATGCCCACTCCTCATCTGATACCCAGGTGTGGCCCTTACAGTCTGGAAATTGTGTCACTTGGGTACTGTGTCCTTGCATTTTGCTTAGCTCAGGGTGGGGGCCAGCATTTGTTACCGTACCTTTGTGGTGGGCTTCATGGGTGGGTCAATTGCTTACACAATGCCTGAGTTCTGACATGTAATCTGCGTGTAACTTTGATATGTGTTCCAATTGCTGATCTGACTCACCACATGTGCCTGGGGTATTTGGCACACCCCCATGCTGCGGGTGGGAACAATGTTTGGGCCTCAGGAGTATGTATATCAAGTGTGTCACACATGCTTAGCCACATGCCTACTGTCCAGGGCTCATCCCTCTTTCACGTGGAGCAGGACAGTCATGCCTACTCCAGGGCATACAATACACTCTGTACTCCCACTCCCGTGTATCAGCTGACACGTTGTGCTCAGTGAAATGTTCCCTTAGGTGTCTGCCTCTGTGTCATTGTGTAGTGGCTTCGTTGTCAGGACTACTGGGCTGTTTATCGGTTATGGCTCAGCATGCCATCTGAGATGTGACCATGAGAGACGATACTTGGGTGACATATAGGTGTTTGATCACTTGACTGTGCAGACTGATGCATGCGACTGAGAAGTTCAGGCAGCTGTTTTTCATTCACAGCAGACTGTGAGGTGCTCAGGTTCAGAGAGTTGTGTTTCATGTCTCCCATATGTCCAATTGGTATGACGTGGACAAATACGAGTTCAGATGATGTGGTGGGGGGATGGACATGTGCACTTGTCAGCTACAGAACTTGCATTCCCCATGACCTAGGATTGTGACACAGTGCAGACTGTTGTTGGCTGGCTGCCCTGCCCATGTGACTGGAGACAGTGATGTATGACTTTGCAGGCATGCATGTGCCATGGCATTAAACTTCCTAAGAGTGATCCTGCAGGGGAGTGACATGTGCAACATGCACCCCATTGTGGCATTGACTATGAGGACATGGGTGCATCATGGTGTCTGGTGCTGGTATGCATCACATGCATTTCAAATTAGACTCTGGCCATCCCTTCATCCGGACACCTGTACTGACTCAGGGGCAAGAGATGTGATGTGTGCATGTTCACATACTTCACCGTGTTCCCTGCAATGTCCAACAACTGGGTAGGTGGTGCATGTGTCCACACTGGGGTATTACCATCCGGCAGGCACCAGACAGATGGGTGCAAGCTGTTTGAGGGTAAATGGGTGGTCACACTCTTCTGCTTACCGGCTCATGAAAGCACGACCCGCACTCTGCTCGTTCACTTGAAAAGAAGGAACAACGGTGTGAAATACAGTGGCACTTTGTTAAGCAATTCAGTAACACCGAGAACTGTTCATTTGATGCTGCTCGTCAACACATGAGCAGGATGAAAATGAAAGCATCAACAATATTACAAATCATATTTTAAGTGAAGCACAAAGATCTATGTAACTATCTATCTGTGAGCTACAGCCTATGGGGCAAGTCTTAAAAGATGGATCATGAATAGGCAAGCGCCTAGAAGGCAAATCTTAAATAAGAGAGCAAGAACCATCCAAGGCTACACAGTTTAAGCTAGGATAAATGCAATGAATTGGGTGTGGATGAGCTAAATTAGAGAGGCTGACAAAGGCAAAAGGCTAGCAATCAGAAAAGAGCATTACCACCTTGATAGTAGAATTTCGAGGCCCAAGATCAGGAGAACGTCCGACCGTGAACCCTCCCCATGCAATGCACTGGTATGAAGAGTTCAGGGCGTGGACATGGGTGCAAAGCTTTTATATGGCTTAATGCAGAACTCCTACCCACAGTTGACGTGGGCCCTGACGTGGGTCCTTGACCACACGCTTACAGTAACTGTGGAAAGTTTTTTGAAGAACAGAGAAGTGGTATCATGGTGAAAACAGGGGCTTTTAGCAGGTGGTCGGTGCTCTTGACCGCAAACATAAGAAAAAGATAACTTTTACCGTAAGATGCTCAGAATTTGAGAATTTTATATATTATTTCTCTGTCACGGAGCCGCCTTTTCAGTTTCAGTGGAGCAAGCGTTGAAAGTTTCATAAGTTAAAATTTTGCAAACATTGCTTGTGAAAGAGCAAGATGTACCAGCAGAGTGTCACATACGTGTGGGCTAACCTTATTCTTGTGACTGTGGACATTTACAAGGGGGGGCTGGTGCCGCGGTGGATGGCACAGGTCCCTGCTGTCAGGTCAGAAAGGCCTACAAGATTTGTTGTATTAGAAAAATGATAGCATGAGGCAGTGGCCTCTTGGGCCTACATGTGTGTGTGCATCTAAGGAGGTGGGTTTGGGCCTAAGTGTATGTATCTAAGGGGGTGTGGACCACTGTGACAGGTACTAAAAGGCTAAAAGAAAAATGGACAGCTTAGGTCATCTATCAGGGCCTGACTGGTGGGGCCTATATGGGAGTGCCATGTTTCATGGGCAGAGCAGAAAGGTACATAGGTCTGTGTTATATGGTAGAACAGAACCCTACTACAAAGGCCAGGAGGGGTGTGAGTGCCATGGTTGACCATCAGACTGACAATTGGCTTCTCCTAATCTGTGTGAGCACTTTTGGCAATGTTCAACTAAGGATGCCAGGGCTTGCTCTGTAATGTGCTGTACTTACTGTGGTGTGTGCGGTCAGTGCAGGTGACTGATGTTTGTCTGTTTCCCTAATTGTTTGCAGATACATCCACGGCCACAGGAGGGGACAGCTCCACGGACCAGGAGGAGCTGCAGAGCCAGGCTGGGTCAGCAGCCGATGAGTGGTCGGAGGGACCCAGTGGCACGGAGGGCGAGGGGAGCCACACCGAGGAGTCCTCAGCACCATCCACCTCAGCTGAGGACCACAGCAGCTCGGAGGATGACTCCCTTGTGGAGGCGGGTGTCAGCAGCCACCACACCCCAGCTAGTATGGCTGGCCCCGCCACCACCACCACCACCGCCCTCCCATCGGCTCCCATTCCAGAGGTCCGTGGAGGCTCCCGTGTTCGGGAGCGTGTCTCCTTCGTGCCAGGCACCGCACCCCCTGCCCCTGTGTCCCCTGCTGCCCTGAGTGAGGAGTCTGTGTACTTACTTCGCCAGCTCCATGTAGGGCAGACAGCTATGCTGAGTGTCCTCCATGCACACACCACTCTGTTGACACAGCTGGTGTCGTTCATGGAGGGCATCTCATCTGGCATGTCTGCCCTACAGAGGAGCAATAAGTCCATGGACTCCTCCCTGACGGCAGCAGTGTCCCTCCTCCAACAGTCCCTCACCCCTCCTACCTCTGCCCCATCCACACTTCCTGGCACCCTACCTGTCCCAAGCACATGCACACCTGCACAATCACCCAAACACACAGACACAAGCAGCACAGAAACACCCAAAACAAAGGCAAAACGTGCACGCAAGCATCCTCAGGGGACTGATACCACACCCACAGGGGATGGGGAACAGACACACACACAGGCATCCACAGTCACGCCGCAGTCCTCCAAATCCTCTCCCTCCAAGACCCCTTCCCTTGCCTCACCTGCAACCCCACCTAAACAGCAGCTCTTCCTCTGTGACCTCGGCCTCTTCCCCTCCGATCCAGCTGATCCAGCATACAGGAGGAAGAGGAAGTCCACCCACACAGAGGGGAGTGCCCCTCACCCCCGGACACCCTCCCCCCAGGCACGGACAGACTAAGGCCCCCACACGCAAGTCCCCCGGTCCCGGAAGAGCAAGACCCCGCCACCGCCCTGCAGCTCAACCACACAGTCTCCTTCCTCCATCCCTCAGGCCCCCACAACACTGGTTCCCCCACCACACCCTGCCCCAGGTTCCCCCACCCACAGATACACCATCCCCAAAATGATCCGGCCTTCTCCACCTACCACTTGCTCTTCCAGCCTCACACCCCCCGCTGCACATGTTTGTGCCACTGGTGTGGAGACCGTGTCCTCCCCCTCTGTCCTGCCCACCTTACCTGAACCCCATTCTACTCCCCTGGAGATAGGCACTGCAGTGGAGTCCACTACCACCCCGTCTGACTTGGGCACTGCAGTGGGGAACCTGTCCACTCCATCTGGCCGGACCACTGCAGTCGTGCCGGCACCCACACCATCTGACTCATGCCCCCCACTTGTGCCAGCACACACCATGTCAGACACCTCCACTGCAGTTGTCAGTGACTCTCCAGCACCAGCCACCCCTTCCCTGCCTCCTTCTGGTGAGCCCTGATCCTGTCCCTGCGGTGCCTGGCCTGCCCCCCCCGTATGCCCCTCCGAGGGAAATGTCCCAGCTCCATATCAGTGCAGGGAAGCAGAGGGTGACATCTGCCACTGTCACCCTGTTCGGACTGAACTGTTGGACTGGCCATTGGCCTTTGTATTTTTGCAGGACTTTCATTTTTCAGACACATATGCTGAATAAAGCTCCTTTCTGTTCTCTGGTGGTTTAGCTTCAGATGTACATGATGTTGATGATGCTAACCATGCCCTTGCTGCAGTGATGGTGATATTTGATATCATGAAAATGAAGTGTTACTGTGCAGGACCCCATGTGGTCCAGGGGAATGTGTCCTATCCTGGTGTGTAGCCATGTCATCCTTTGCAGCAATATGAGGGTGTCATGTTTTCAATATTTGCCAATGGGATTTCCTACATTTATTTGCAATATCACATCTGTGGCTTACACCCCTGCACATCAGTTGTGCTTGCCATTGTTCAATTTGTCTGTTTCCCTGACCGTGTGACCATCTCCACTGGACATGCAAGTTTGGGCATCAATGGGGAAGGACTCATCTGTGTTATCAGTGCAACTTGCTATACATGTGTGTTGGATCTGTGCAGATGATTTCGGTGACACTCCCATGACCAGGCTGATGTGACGAGAGCCTTCATTTTGTGCTAATTGTTGACTGAGTGACCAAGTGTACTGCTGACATGATAGAGCCCTGCAGAGACAACGTATGGCACAGCTTTCCTTACACAGGAGTGGAGTCCCCTCATGGCAGTGTGTAATTCCGTGACATTGCCTGAGCCCAAGGTGTGTGTTGTGTAAGCATGTCTGTGTGTGTTCACTTCCATTTTGCAACACAGGCTGGGATCCCTAGTGATGTTCCTGTTTGTGATGCTTGCTGAGTTGACCTATGTTCCCCCAAATCTTCGCACTGGGTTCTCTGGGATGTGGGTGCATGGCACATTACTGGTCATCAGGGTGTCATCCATAGGTGTGTTTGCTGTCAGGGTTGAGTTTGTGGGCAAACGCAGATGAGACACAGTCAGGATTCCCCTTGGCACTTGTTGGTTACACAAGTCATGTAATTTACAGTTTGTGTTAGCTTTCAGTGATTGTGACACGTTGTGTGTGTGACTGCTGTCACTCCTCTGGGTCAGAGCTGCAATGTTGGAAGTTGTCTATGTGTGTTCTTTGTGGGTGACCTTGACTTCTTCATTGGTGTGTGTCTGTGTCCGGGATCCCATTGATTGTGGTGGATTTCAAGTCATGCCCATGTACGGCGTACTGTGCAGTGTGTCTGACATTCACGAGTCTTGTTGACTGGCCATGTGTGATGGGTTTCTGCACCTTAGTTCCCACCACCACCCCTGGGATTGTCATGGGTGCATGTGCAATGTCACCAGTCCATGTGAGCTTCACAGCTGCACATTGGTGTAGATCAAGGTGTGTGGTGTTGAGTGTGTGCAAATGAGAGTTGTTGCACGGCTATACCCCTACCTCCATGTTGGCCTTGGCTGACAGGCCGTGCTGATTGATTTGTGCTTGTGTAGGTGTGATGGTAGTTTGTAGCTCAGGACACATGACTGTGGTTCACAGTGTGAACAACATCTAGCTTTGTCATCACAGTGGGATTATAATGCAGGCCAGGGTCACCACAATGTGGGGTCCCTGGGAGTAGTGCTGTGGTGGGTCTGTCTCTTGCTGTGTTATTTGCTGTTCCTACAAGCTTGTGTGACATGTGTAATTTGGGCTCCCTCTCATCTAACAATGCCTGATTGCCCACATAGGAGAATCCGATCCATGAGTTACTTTTGTGTGGCACTGTATACACATTTGTGTAATTGTGATTCAGGCCTCCTCATGTGTTGTGTGGTTGCCTGGGGACACTGGCACCCCCCCCATCACCTGTTGTGTTTGATATGCAGTGTGGGACTGCCTGTTTGTGTTTGTGGATCTGCACCACTGCATTGGCATATCTTTGTGTGCCATTGGCTGTATGTTGTTTGGTGGGTTTCCCATGATGTCCCTGGGACTCCTAGGTCATCAGTCAGCACAATGATCATGGTTTGTATGTCCCATTGCTGCCATGGTATGGTATTTGTTCACCTGACATCTCCAGTCTCCACAGGATATCTACATTTGTGTGTCCATTGGTGCAGATATGTGGGGCTGCATTATGATGGTCACTTCTGTCATTGTGTTATTGACGAATGTTGACAATGTCAGCCCCCATGGGTGATGTTTGTCTGCACATGGCCAAAGGTATATCTTATTTGCACTGCACTGTTTGCCTCACCCAATGTATGTTGCTATGGGACACAAGCACTACTATGCCACAGATGTGTTTGTTGTTCTGTGACCAGGAATCATCCATGCTGTTTGGCATTTGCAGCTTTTCCCATTACAACACTTACCTTTTGGTCACTGTGGTGATGGGGGTTTAAACCCCATTGCCACAATGTTCAAAATGTGCTTCAGCTATGGACCCCACACTTACCTTTTGGTCACTGTGGTGATGGGGGTTTAGACCCCATTGCCACAATGTTCAAAATGTGCTTCAGCTATGGACCCCACACTTACATTTTGGTCACTGTGATGATGGGCGTTTAGACCCCATTGCCACAATGTTCAAAATGTGCTTCAGCTATGGACCCCACACATACATTTTGGTCACTGTGATGATGGGCGTTTAGACCCCATTGCCACAATGTTCAAAATGTGCTTCAGCTATGGACCCCACACTTACCGTTTGGTCACTGTGGTGATGGGGGTTTAGACTAAGCCTGGGCGTAGTTCGCGAAGTAGCGCTACGCGAAGCTACGCAAAGTGCAGTTCACACTACGCGAGCTACGCGTAGCACTACGCGAACTGCGTAGTGCGCTGTTCGCAATGATTGCACAGTGCCGGATGCTTGTCCGCACTGTGCAATCATTGAAAACGGCATCTTGCACAGTACGAGCTGTCTTTTACTGCCGCTCGAGTAGATTTTTACTCGAGCGGCAGCTTTCTCAACGCTGACTGGTAGTTTCTCATCGCGAGCGGTCGCGAGCATACGCGACCACTCGCAATGAGAAACCTGACCTCCCCGCATTGAGAATCTCGCCGGGAGGTTTATTTTCCACGCTCGCGATCGGCAACTTGATGTTGCTGATCGCGAACGAGGAAAAAGTCTCGCCGGGATGTCATTTTGCTTGCTCGCGGTCGCCAACTTGACGTTGAGGACCGCGAGTAAGCAAAAAATGACCGCTGCACTATGCTACGCTACGCGTGTTTGCACTGTGCTACGTGCAATTCACGTTGTGCGAAGTAGCGCAAACTTCACAAACTACGCGAGCGTAGCGTAGTGCTTTGCCCAGGGTTAGTTTAGACCCCATTGCCACAATGTTCAAAATGTGCTTCAGCTATGGACCCCACACTTACATTTTGGTCACTGTGATAATGGGCGTTTAGACCCCATTGCCACAATGTTCAAAATGTGCTTCAGCTATGGACCCCACACTTACATTTTGGTCACTGTGATGATGGGCATTTAGACCCCATTGCCACAATGTTCAAAATGTGCTTCAGCTATGGACCCCACACTTACCTTTTGGTCGCTGTGGTGATGGGGGTTTAGACCCCATTGCCACAATATTCAAAATGTGCTTCAGCTATGGACCCCACACTTACATTTTGGTCGCTGTGATGATGGGGGTTTAGACCCCATTGCCACAATGTACAAAATGTGCTTCAGCTATGGACCCCACACTTCCCTTTTGGTCACTGTGTTGATGGGTGTTTTTAGACCCCATTGCCACAATGTTCAATTGGGCTTCAGCTATGGACCCCAGACTTACCTTTTGGTCACTGTGATGATGGGGTGTTAGACCCCATTGCCACAGTGGTCATGGTCTGCTTGCATTGTGGAGGCCACACACATTTATGTGTGACACATGTGAAAGGGGGTCACATTGTATGTTCAATGTCATGTTCAGTGTTGTAGGCATTTGACACAGACTACACACGCTTGTCATGGTGTTGGGGGGATGTGTTTTTCTGACATTCCTTATGTTGGAGTGTGCTGGTTGTGTCATGCATTACCCGTCCTATGAGTAGGGGTGGTGTTGGTGGTAGGCATCCATCCCCCTATGAGTGGGGATGGTAGTAGTGACAGTCATTCAGCCCCCCCTGAGTAGGGGTGGTGGTAGTGGTAGGCATCCAGCACCCATGAGTAGGGGTGGTGGTAGTGGTAGGCATCCAGCCCCCCATGAGTAGGGGTGGTGGTAGTGGTAGGCATCCAGCCCCCCATGAGTAGGGGTGGTGTTGGTGGTAGGCATCCATCCCCCTATGAGTGGGGATGGTAGTAGTGACAGGCATCCAGGCCCCCATGAGTAGGGGTGGTGGTAGTGGTAGGCATCCAGGCCCACATGAGATGGGGTGGTGGTAGTGGTAGGCATCCAGGCCCCCCAGAGTAGGGGTGGTGGTAGTGGTAGGCATCAATCCCCCTATGAGTGGGGATGGTAGTAGTGACAGGCATCCAGGCCCCCATGAGTAGGGGTGGTGGTAGTGGTAGGCATCCAGGCCCACATGAGTAGGGGTGGTGGTAGTGGTAGGCATCCAGGCCCCTATGAGTGGGGATGGTGGTAGTGGTAGGCATCCAGGGCCCCCTGAGTAGGGGTGGAGGTAGTGGTAGGCATCCAGCCCCCCCTGAGTAGGGGTGGTGATAGTGGTAGGCATCAATCCCCCTATGAGTGGGGATGGTAGTAGTGACAGGCATCCAGGCCCCCCTGAGTAGGGGTTGTGGTAGTGGTAGGCATCCAGGCCCCCATGAGTAGGGGTGGTGGTAGTGGTAGGCATCCACCCCCCCCTGAGTAGGGGTGGTGGTAGTGGTAGGCATCAATCCCCCTATGAGTGGGGATGGTAGTAGTGACAGGCATCCAGGCCCCACTGAGTAGGGGTGGTGGTAGTAGTAGGCATCCAGCCCCCCCTGAGTAGGGGTGGTGGTAGAGGTAGGCATCCATCCCCCTATGAGTGGGGATGGTGGTAGTGGTAGGCATCCATCCCCTATGAGTGGGGATGGTAGTAGTGACAGGCATCCAGGCCCCCCTAAGTAGGGGTGGTGTGGGTGGTAGGCATCCAGTGTGGGTGGTAGGCATCCATCCCCCTATGAGTGGGGATGGTGGTAGTGGTAGGCATTCATCCCCCTATGAGCGGGGATGGTAGTAGTGACAGGCATCCAGGCCCCCCTGAGTAGGGGTGGTGTGGGTGGTAGGCATCCATCCCCCTATGAGTGGGGATGGTAGTAGTGACAGGCATCCAGGCCCACATGAGTAGGGGTGGTGGTAGTGGTAGGCATCAATCCCCCTATGAGTGGGGATGGTGGTAGGCATCCATCCCCCTACGAGTGGGGATGGTAATAGTGACAGGCATCCAGGCCCCCCTGAGTAGGGGTGGTGTGGGTGGTAGGCATCCATCCCCCTATGAGTGGGGATGGTGGTAGTGGTAGGCATCCAGGCCCCCCTGAGTAGGGGTGGTGGTAGTGGTAGGCATCAATCCCCCTATGAGTGGGGATGGTAGTAGTGACAGGCATCCAGGCCCCCATGAGTAGGGGTGGTGTGGGTGGTAGGCATCCATCCCCCTATGAGTGGGGATGGTGGTAGTGACAGGCATCCAGGCCCCCCTGAGTAGGGGTGGTGGTAGTGGTAGGCATCAATCTCCCTATGAGTGGGGATGGTAGTAGTGACAGGCATCCAAGCCCCCCTGAGTAGGGGTGGTGGTAGTGGTAGGCATCCAGGCCCACATGAGTAGGGGTGGTGGTAGTGGTAGACATCCAGGCCCCCATGAGTAGGGGTGGTGGTAGTGGTAGGCATCCATCCCCCTATGAGTGGGGATGGTGGTAGTGGTAGGCATCCAGGCCCCCTGAGTAGGGGTGGTGGTAGTGGTAGGCATCCATCCCCCTATGGGTGTGTATTGCATTGGTGGTAGCCATCCCGCCCCTATGGTTCTGCTGTTGCTAGTGTACGTCATTTCTGCATCCCTATGTGTGTGTGACATATGTTGGGTACGTGTCGTTTGTTAGTGTAGTGAGTGTTTGACTTACCGTCTTCGCCGTACGTGTCCGTACCGGTCCCGGTAATAGATGTAGAGTATTGGTAGGACCTGCGCAATGGGATTCATGGTTTGTTCGTCTCGTTCGGGTTTCTCGTGGCTTGGACTCGTACTCATCGCTGGCTTGTTCGTCTCGTAGCCGTGGATCGTCTTGTGGCGCGAATCGGAGCTTATGTGCAGCTCTCCCGGATGCTCTGACGTGCCGGACGTAGCGACGGGTTCGGCGCGTACGGAGTGCGCATCGTATTAGTCCGGCCGGAAGGTGCTGTGTATTTTAGTTCCGTGCGACTCGATTCGACGTTTACAGAACCGGCTCGGGCGGGGAACAGGATCTGAAATGGGTGAGTACGGCTCGCTCGGAATCAGGGCTGTTATGCGCATCATACTTGTTCGTTCGGACGACTGTTCGAATCGGTCGGGAAACACGCGTTCGGCTTGTTTTTTTTCCAGACGAATACTGTTAGGTGCGCTTCCGGCCGAGATCGGAATCGACCCCTTAGTGTACCTTATACAACTAAGTGATGTGCGGTCCGCTCCTTCATGTTGGTTATATTTATTCAGAATATGTCAGGGGGTACACTCGACACTTCTTTTACTGTTCTTCTGTTGGGGGCTGCAGTTCAGTTATCATCACCGACCACGCCAGCAGATCCTTCTCTAATTTATCGTCGTTACGGACTTGTTTCATTCTTACTCTCTCAGCCGTTGCCCACTCACACATATCTTTAACCCATCTATCACACTTAGGGGAGGTCGACTTATGCCACTCAATCGTAATGCGTCTTTTTGCTATTATCAACCCCAGCAACACAAACTTCCTGCTGAGCTTCTTATTTTTTGGTGATGGAAGAAGGCCCAGTATGATTGACTTCACCTCCTTGGGTATAGCCCATCCCGAAGCATTTCTAAGGCGCTGCAATACCTAAGCCTGGGCGTAGTTCGCGAAGTAGCGCTACGCAAAGCTACGCAAAGTGCAGTTCGCACTACGCGAGCTATGCGTAGCACTACGCGAACTGCGTAGTGCGCTGTTCGCAATGATTGCACAGTGCCGGATGCTTGTCCGCACTGTGCAATCATTGAAAACGGCATCTTGCACAGTGCGAGCTGTCTTTTACTGCCGCTCGAGTAGATTTTTACTCGAGCAGCAGCTTTCTCAACGCTGACTGGTAGTTTCTCATTGCGAGCGGTCGCGAGCATACGCGACCACTCGCAATGAGAAACCTGACCTCCCCGCGTTGAGAATCTCGCCGGGAGGTTTATTTTCCACGCTCGCGATCGGCAACTTGATGTTGCTGATCGCGAACGAGGAAAAAGTCTCGCCGGGATGTCATTTTGCTTGCTCGCGGTCGCCAACTTGGCGTTGAGGACCGCGAGCAAGCAAAAAATGACCGCTGCACTATGCTACGCTACACGTGTTTGCACTGTGCTACGTGCAATTCACGTTGTGCGAAGTAGCGCAAACTTCGCAAACTACGCGAGCGTAGCGTAGTGCTTTGCCCAGGGTTAGTTTAGACCCCATTGCCACAATGTTCAAAATGTGCTTCAGCTATGGACCCCACACTTACATTTTGGTCACTGTGATGATGGGCGTTTAGACCCCATTGCCACAATGTTCAAAATGTGCTTCAGCTATGGACCCCACACTTACATTTTGGTCACTGTGATGATGGGCATTTAGACCCCATTGCCACAATGTTCAAAATGTGCTTCAGCTATGGACCCCACACTTACCTTTTGGTCGCTGTGGTGATGGGGGTTTAGACCCCATTGCCACAATATTCAAAATGTGCTTCAGCTATGGACCCCACACTTACATTTTGGTCGCTGTGATGATGGGGGTACCTAAACTAACCCTAGGCAAAGCACTACGCTACGCTCGCGTAGTTTGCGAAGTTTGCGCTACTTACGGGATCTTATAGAACGAATTCTGTAGTATGTACAGGCATCGTGGGAGAATGGCCATTTTAGTGATCACAACCCTGCCCATAAGCCACAGGGGCAGGTCCCTCCAGAAGCGTACAGAGCCCCTGATCCCCTCCACGACCCTTCCTATATTAAGCTGCAGAAAACTTTCAGGTGTTTTTGCTAATTTAATTCCCAGGTATCTGGGAGCCGTCGTGGTCCACCGCATCCCCAGGTCAGGAAGGCATCAGCCGGCCGGTCTGCTAATCTCCCAATAGATATCAACTTAGACTTGGTTTGATTCGTGCGAAGACCCGACGCCTCACCGAATTCCGTAAGAATCTTCAATAGCAGGGGAACCGGCCTACCAGGTTGTTTACAATATACCAGTGTGTCATCGGCATACATGGAGACCACATGTTCTGTGCCCCCCACTGTAATTCCCCAGTCTTTTAGCCGGCTCCTAAGTGCTACTGCCAATGGCTCCATTGCCATTGTAAATAGGAGGGGAGACAGGGGGCAGCCCTGCCTAGCCCCCCTTTTCAATCGGAATGCCCTAGAGATTCTACCCCCGGTCTTAATCCTGGCTGGGGGGGGACGTATATAACAATGTAATCCATTTAAGAAAGCTTGCGCCCACTCCCATTTTTTGTAAGGTGGCCCATACATATGGCCAGGCCACCAAATCAAATGCTTGTTCGATATCCAATAGGGCTACTGCGTGGTCTTCCATCATTAAACTCGGATCATGCCACACATGCGCCAGCCGTCGTAGATTGAACATGGTGCTGCGGCGTGGGATAAATCCTGCCTGGTCTGGATGGATCAGATAGGACATGTGAGGAAGAAATCTATCTGCCAGAATGACGCTCAGAACCTTTACATCAATATTGAGCAGCGAAATTGGCCTATATGAATTCGGTACCTGTGGGTCCCTATCTTGTTTGGGGATCATTATCACCAGAGCCTCCTGCATAGAATCTGGCAACACTAGCCGCTGTAGGGCTTCATTGTAGACCTCCAGTAATCGGTCCACCAGTTGTGGAGCAAATTGTTGGTAAAATTCCGCAGGGAAGCCATCGTTCCCAGGCGACTTCCCTGCCTTTAGTCTTTTAATAGCTCCCAGCACCTCCTCTTTCGTGATTGGGGCCCCTATGCTTTCCTCCACCTCCTGATCCAAATGGGGTAATTCCACTGCAGCCAGAAACTCTGCTATGATCGACCCTCCAGGCCACTCCCCGCCACTGTACACTTTGGCTAGATGAGTGGCGAATACTTCCAGGATACCCGCCTGCGTCTGGACTAATTTCCCATCCACGTCCTGTAATTGCAGTATTGGCCCCATGGGTGTTTCCCTCTTCAGCAGCCTGGCCAGCATGGCTCCAGATTTATCTCCCTCTCTATGGAGTCTTTGCCTACATACCGTATAGTCATATTTTTCTAGTCGTTTCCATGCCTCCAGTAATTCAATTTGGGCCTCACACCACTCCCCCTCCTTTGTGGGGATTCGGGCAGCAACGCTTCTAGCTTGGTCAGCCTACGTTCCTGTACTGCAATGTCCCTCTCTAGTTGTTGCCTAACCCCGTACATTGTATGTATGCAAACACCCCTGAGTGCTGCCTTAATGGCATCCCATTCATGGGCTCTATGCGAGGCTGACCCCCAATTTTCCTCAAAGTATTTGGTGAATGCAGTTGAAACCGCAGCAGCAAAAGAGGGGTCCAGTAATGCCTCCACTCAGAGCCACCACGTAGGGATAGCTGATCTGGGTCTATGGCCCTCAAAGCTGACCAGGACCGGTGAATGGTCCGATATGTACCGGGCTTGATAAGTTATCCCTTGGATCTCCTGAGCTAGGTCCGAGGTTAGAAGGCAGTAGTCTATACGACTAAATGTATTAGCTGCTGGGGTGTGGCACGAAAATACCTTCTGACCAGGATTGCGTTCCCTCCATATATTCATGAGTTGCAATTCCCTCATTATGTCAGTCAGGGTTTCTGTCATGCGTGGTTTGGTATTCAAGCGTGGGGGCTCCCGATCTAGATTCACATTTAGCACACAATTGAAATCCCCCAACATCAGCGTCGACTCTGCTAGATATGGTGCAGCAGCTGTCATAACAGAAGGGAAGAAATTCGGGCAATCAATATTGGGGGCGTAAACATTAATTATACACATTTCCCTCCCTTCCATCGATCCATGAAGGATCACGTACCTCCCATCCAGGTCCACCATGTTATGTAGATATTTAAAAGGGACTCCCGACGCCACCCATATAAGAGCACCTCTAGCAAATCCTGAATAGGATGTAGCATACATTTGTCCTCGCCATCTGCGCTTAATACTTGGGATCGAATCCCCCCACACATGAGTCTCCTGTAGGCACGCAATAGATACCTTGTACCTTTTCAAATATGCATATACTCTCCTTCGTTTCTCGAAGGCCGCCACCTCCCGGACATTCCAGGTAAGTATCTTCGAAGCTGTGTTCGCCATATCCAAAAAATTACGATACCCACTCTTCCCCTCCCCCTCCCAACACCGCTCTTCTGCCAACTGCCATATGAGTTGGTCCCCTGACATATACATTCTCAGCAGATCCCCCAGTTTCTTGTAGTGCATCCGATGTATCCCAACATAAGAACATAAATGAATACCCAACTTCCTCCACCCCTTGGGCAACCCGGCAGCAAGTCTGGAAACATAATAGCAAACCAAAACCCATTCCCTCTAACCCGGTGCCTTCATTAATATGTCTCACTAGATGCCCCTGTAAGGCTGTTCATTTCTTTGTGTGCCAAACAGGAGGGTGACTTAATGTAACCACTGTGCAGTGCTTAATTTGTAAAAACAATTAAGTGCCAGGGTCCAAGGTATTTCTTAGGAGGGCACTTCAGCTTGCACAGCTCATTGCCCTTGCCAGTGGTGTCAAATATGATAACAACTACTATTCATCACACTTATTCAAGTGTAACAATTTGGACTGTTCCAGGCCACCAAACGTTCAAGAAATGGCCTGGACATGTGGATATTATTAATTTTTATTATATGTTGACCTGTTAAACACATTGATTTGCTAATCTCAGTAGTGCCAATTTATGGTAGACTTTCATAAGTGCCGCTGAAAGGGATAAGTGCTGGTGCCTAGCATGTCAAACACCGGCTCAAATTAAGCACTGCGACTGTGTTTTAACTAATCTGTCAAATACCTTTAAAAAAGGAAGTATTTCAGAAATAGAGATCCCATTTCTTGACCTGTTGATTAAACTAGAGGGTGACAAGATTTCTACCACTCTTTACCGCAAACCAACTGACAGGAATAGTCTCCTACGTTTTAGTAGTCATCATCCAAGGGCTCTGCGACAAAACTTACCCTTTGGGCAATTCCTTCATATTAGAAGGAATTGCAGTACACTTACTGACTACAAGAGTGAGTCTAACACGCTGAAGACAGACCTACTTCAAAGAGAATACCCTAAACAGGTTATTGATCTCGCGTACAAAAGGGCACAGATAATAACCGTGAGAGCCTATTGGAGGTCAGAACTAGAGAACCTGATAGGGTCATGACCTGTGTAACGACATATACCCCTGACTCGAACCGAGTTAGAAACATCATTTGTAAACATTGGAACATTCTTAACACAGGAACTCTTAAGCTTCCTAAACCCAGGTTCGCGTTTAAACGAACTAGTAACCTCAAGGACATGTTGATACACACTAGACCTAAGAAACAACAGGGCAATACACAAAGGACACTATGGGATTTGCCCCCTGTTAGAGGGTCATTATCCTTGTGGGTCATGCTCAGTGTGCCCACAAACTAAGGTTACTAAAGAACTTAAGTTCCCTAACGGAGCTAGTTGGAGAATGGCCGCACACACTAATTGCAACACTTCTAACTGTATCTATATACTGGACTGCCCGTGTGGTCTCCTTTACATAGGGATGACCTCGAGACCAGTCAAAGTCCGGATAATGGAACATAGAAGCAATTTCAGATGCCAGAAAACAAATACCAAAATGACCTGTCACTTCAATCAGGTGCAACATCTCCCTGACTCCTTCAATTGGGCCGTATTAGAAACCCACCCGGGGATGCCTACAAAATCATTGTTCCGGTTGGAACAACGTTGGGTCCTACGACTTGCCACTGACAAAGGAGGGCTTAATGAGGATATCCCTTGGAGCCAATTAACCTAATTACCACCTTGGGCTCCTTTTTCTGCCCCTACCTCAGTGTATTTGCTCCTTTTTTACTTTAGTACTTCCAGACTCCAACCTGTCCCCGTATGTTTGCCCAACATATTACCTCAATCAGAATTCAAATCAGAAAGTATCAGAATAAGTCCACGTAAATTTTTCTTTTTATTCTTCACACAAGCCAGAATACAGACATCAGCCAACGCGTTTCGTTCACTAAGAACTTCATCAGGGCTGAAAACAATCAACATGAAACAACATATAAGGAAAAAACCACAACATAAAACTATTTTTACATACATACATATATACTGCAACATACAAATACACATAAATATATACCTAAACGAAGACATTTATAACCAACACAGACTTTGTACCTATAAATTTATCATTGGTACATAGAAAAGACTTATTATACTATCATATAAAAATCACAAATACACTTAAATCTTTAAAGATAAACATCACATGCCAAAACTAAAAGCTAAAACACATTTAATAATATTGTGCCCATTGTATACTTTTATAACACATATATATTAAAATTTACACATCTTTAGAAAGGAAAAAAAGGAAAAGGAAAAGAAAAAGAAAGAGAAAAGAAGAAAAATATACTACTAATAGTGAAAAATGAAAGAAATAGACAAGGAAATTTTTTTTTAGTAAAGAATAAAAGAGAACAAGCATAGAAACAACAATATAGAGAAATTATAAACCAAACAACACCACAATTGTAGCCAAAATCCTCACCGTTAAGTATCGATGAGAACAGAAAAATCCAAAATAGCTTTAAATTATAAGCATGAAGTGTACATTGTAAAGTACATGAAAACCCCACGATCCTGGGAAGTTGCTGTACCATCCAGCATTAGTATTCTGCATCAATAAGCAAAAAAGAATATATTTTGCATGTATGTGTAATAATAAATATAAACATACAAATCAATATTACCACACAATCAAAAATGGAGCACTTGCCTAAAAAATTCAATATGCAAAAGGTTACAAATATCTACCTAACATTCATTAGAGGGTCTATACACAACACAATCCATAATATAGGTCTATTGTAGTGTAAATATATCCAAAAACGCAATGAAAAATCAAAAAGACTGCCATCTGCCTAAGTGAAAATGTTTTGTCTCGAAACGAATATAATGATACTAACCAATTACAAACAAGACCACTACAGTCAAACAGTCCAATTTACTCCTTTGACATTAATATAAAACATACCCAAATAAGGGTCACGACCAATTTGATATACCAAAATAATGTGGCCAGTCTGCAGATATTAGATAAAAATACATGAATAACCAAAAGAAAAAGGGGATTATTCTATATATCACTCGCATTGGGTAATTTGCAAAATAACCTTCAAACGATGTGTCACAGTCAATATATAAATGTGACCAATAGTGAAACAAAAACGAAATGCACAGACGTCAGAGTTCTGTAGATATTCTATCCCTTCGTTGTTTGAATACTCAAGCGTTATAATGTATTCAACCTAACTACGCTGAAAACGACCACGTGTGCGTTACCCTTAGTTTGTAAAACAGACTGTAATCAGGAAAGTCCCCGTTACTGAGTAAATCGCTAATCATCATACCTGCAATGGTTCCTTCGTAAACTGACGATGTTGTCAAGATAAAACACTAACCGGAACACAAGTCAGCAGCACTTTTTAAAGTGATCGCGCGCAACGTAAAAACGCAATGACATCACAACTGGTGTCATAATGCTAACATCATGGGATGGTATGAGAGGGAGCATGCCTGGGCCAGAGGTGCCTCCCCCTGGACAGAACATATTTTTTCTTACAATTGATATTGTATATGTTATTCTTAGCCTCTATACAATATTTACTACCATTACAAGATGTCCGCTGTGTTTTTCCTGACTTGTTAGCATTATGACACCAGTTGTGATGTCATTGCGTTTTACGTTGCGCGCGATCACTTTAAAAGTGCTGCTGACTTGTGTTCCGGTTAGTGTTTTATCTTGACAACATCGTCAGTTTACGAAGGAACCATTGCAGGTATGATGATTAGCGATTTACTCAGTAACGGGGACTTTCCTGATTACAGTCTGTTTTACAAACTAAGGGTAACGCACACGTGGTCGTTCTCAGCGTAGTTAGGTTGAATACATTATAACGCTTGAGTATTCAAACAACGAAGGGATAGAATATCTACAGAACTCTGACGTCTGTGCATTTCGTTTTTGTTTCACTATTGGTCACATTTATATATTGACTGTGACACATCGTTTGAAGGTTATTTTGCAAATTACCCAATGCGAGTGATATATAGAATAATCCCCCTTTTTCTTTTGGTTATTCATGTATTTTTATCTAATATCTGCAGACTGGCCACATTATTTTGGTATATCAAATTGGTCGTGACCCTTATTTGGGTATGTTTTATATTAATGTCAAAGGAGTAAATTGGACTGTTTGACTGTAGTGGTCTTGTTTGTAATTGGTTAGTATCATTATATTCGTTTCGAGACAAAACATTTTCACTTAGGCAGATGGCAGTCTTTTGATTTTTCATTGCGTTTTTGGATATATTTACACTACAATAGACCTATATTATGGATTGTGTTGTGTATAGACCCTCTAATGAATGTTAGGTAGATATTTGTAACCTTTTGCATATTGAATTTTTAGGCAAGTGCTCCATTTTTGATTGTGTGGTAATATTGATTTGTATGTTTATATTTATTATTACACATACATGCAAAATATATTCTTTTTGCTTATTGATGCAGAATACTAATGCTGGATGGTACAGCCACTTCCCAGGATCGTGGGGTTTTCATGTACTTTACAATGTACACTTCATGCTTATAATTTAAAGCTATTTTGGATTTTTCTATTCTCATCGATACTTAACGGTGAGGATTTTGGCTACAATTGTGGTGTTGTTTGGTTTATAATTTCTCTATATTGTTGTTTCTATGCTTGTTCTCTTTTATTCTTTACTAAAAAAAAATTCCTTGTCTATTTCTTTCATTTTTCACTATTAGTAGTATATTTTTCTTCTTTTCTCTTTCTTTTTCTTTTCCTTTTCCTTTTTTCCTTTCTAAAGATGTGTAAATTTTAATATATATGTGTTATAAAAGTATACAATGGGCACAATATTATTAAATGTGTTTTAGCTTTTAGTTTTGGCATGTGATGTTTATCTTTAAAGATTTAAGTGTATTTGTGATTTTTATATGATAGTATAATAAGTCTTTTCTATGTACCAATGATAAATTTATAGGTACAAAGTCTGTGTTGGTTATAAATGTCTTCGTTTAGGTATATATTTATGTGTATTTGTATGTTGCAGTATATATGTATGTATGTAAAAATAGTTTTATGTTGTGGTTTTTTCCTTATATGTTGTTTCATGTTGATTGTTTTCAGCCCTGATGAAGTTCTTAGTGAACGAAACGCGTTGGCTGATGTCTGTATTCTGGCTTGTGTGAAGAATAAAAAGAAAAATTTACGTGGACTTATTCTGATACTTTCTGATTTGAATTCTGGTGCACCCTCCATAATAGAAACAACCTTTGCTCTGGATTACAGTGGAGTCTTTTTGTGGCAGGCTCCGGAGGTGCAATGCACAGGAAATTTTATTGTACAGTGAATAGAGATT
This sequence comes from Calotriton arnoldi, assembly GCA_963921515.1. NCBI lineage: Eukaryota > Metazoa > Chordata > Amphibia > Caudata > Salamandridae > Calotriton > Calotriton arnoldi. The sequence continues at coordinate 846,670 of CAWUFW010004959.1, read as the reverse complement.
GTAGTGCATAACATATGGTCAGCCACTCTTTGCCTTTTTGTTTTCATATTACCTCAATCAGTTAGCATTACATACGTGTTGATTCCGACAAGGAAGAACCCCCTTCATACAGCTTAATCTAGTTACTAACTCGGACCTTTTGCGAGATACACTAGTAAGTTTGGGCCCCCTTCTATCGTTCGCAGCACCACCATCATTCCTGTCGTGCATGACACTATTTACACAGGTTTTATCACCAATTTTTCCGCCCATACTAGATTATGGCAACGAGTCAATAACTTTCAGGTGCTTTGAACCCATTCACCTTGTCATGTTTACATAATACGAGACTTTGCTAATGGCGCCCACGATTGCTGCTGCCTGGGGTGTGTGTCTCACATTAGTTGGAGGAAATCCAACATGGCGCCCTAAACAGGGTTAGCGCTCCAGTCGTTACACCGTTTCAGCCGGGAAGTACCGGAAGTTCCGCCTCCACGCTCCGCCGGCCGCTGGTACTTCTGTGAGATCCTTGATCTGTTCGTTACTCCCGGACCGGCTGAGCGAGGGATAGGAGCACTTCCGATCCGCCTCACACGGAACAGTAAGTAACATAATAGTTAGCTCCCTGTGTGTCCCTCATTGTTTTTCATTGGTTTGGCTTGAAGGGCACCACTATGTTCCTTCAGTGAGTTATTTAGTTCATGTGTGGGGTCTCGTTGACCTGTACGCTTGCCAACATACCGGTTTCACTACCAATTTCAACGGAGTGATGTTGGTAAGGTCGGCTCTCAATTCTCCCACATCTTGAGTTGTTGTTTCTCACTTGTTGTTGATACCAGAGGAGCGTTGTTCTATTTACCACGACGGGCACCAGGTGCGCATTTGACGCTGAACTTGCTCAGCGTCGGTATTAACACCGGGAGAAGCCGACTGGTTAATCGACGCCCTCTGCTTTTTCAATTAACATGGACGGGCCAATGTGTTCGCCTGAGAGACCCATACTGCTAAACATGATTACGATACAACTGGGTACTGTTATGTTGTGGCTTCCTCATCCGCTTTGCTTGATACACCTACAGGTAGCTGTATCTGGCCGTTTAATCTTCTAGCACTTGTTCTCTGTTTTTACTCCTACAGGACACTACACTTTAGTGTCCTCACCAGCCGGTACTGATGCCGTGCGTCCTCGACCCAATTTGGGTAAGTTAAAAAACGATGCTCACTTCAGCTGCCATTTTTTAATATGTAGTTAATTTTTCCTCACCAACTGTAGCTCAGACTTATCGCATGCCATCAGTCACCCGCGTTCGGCATGCGGTTACTGCACCATGGATTTTGGTTGAGGCACAGGCTCCTTGAATTACCAGAATATTCTTACATGACAAGATTAATGTTTCTTATTCTGTTTTATTGCAGGTTGTTTTTAGATCTACAGGTATCACTTTTGAGGGTGCTGTATGAGTGGTTATTACCTCACTTAATATAGTTATTGACCACCACCGAAAAGTGTAGGTAGATCCTATTTTGGTCCTGAGGAATTGCCATCTACTAGGAATAAAGGCAAGAAACATGTTGACCTATGTCATAAGCGTATAATCTCACAACTTTAGAGTGAAGATACGCGTTTTCTCTTTTCAATTTTTAATTAGGGTGATGGCCACATTTCATTAAAATTGTTCTGAGTGGACCACCATTTCCTATTTTAAACTACACTTATTCACACATCATTATCACCTACACTGTTTTTAGGGCCCTCACACGCACTACACCCTACGGCATAAGGAATAAAGATCTCCGCCAAGAAGGCCCCATCTCGGGCGCCAATCGGGTATTGCAGCGCCAACCCGATAAGGAGCAGACCCGATGATGAAGCAAGACACCTAGCTGGCTGGGTGTGTGAGGGTCTTTTTCCAACAGGAGGAGACTCTCCTCCTAAGTTTCGCTCTACACTATCGTGTGGAGCTTTTGATTGATTATAACCACCTGCTGTTAATATTAGGAACTGCATACCTTAATTGTAGAGATCTCTTCAATTACTGTCTGTTGATGCACCACAACTTCAGGCTTTCAATAATAACTAAGAAAAAGGAGCATGAAATAGCCCCAGGACCAAAGGTTGTGTGATGCCATTTCTTCCCCAATTATTTTGGTAAAATTATACAATTGGCTGTAGCTTAGTGGTACAAGATCTGAATGACCCACCTGCTTGCCCTCCATAAAAAGAGAAATAAAACAAAATGGCTTCTTTCAGTCCAGCTCTATTTTTCTTTTTTTCAGCTCTATTTTTCTCCAAATTATCCATCCTCCTTCCCATATTTATTACATAACAACCACTGAGATGGGTAATTGTAAATAACAAGATGCAACACTGGTGAATATTTAAGTGCTTTAATGAGTGAAAACCCATGGAACGGAACAGCAACACAAACAGCTGCTCCTCAGCTGTCTCTTGCTCAAACCTCATAGCATTACCTAATAGAGTTCTTGGTAAGACGTCAGGCTTGTCACAAGAGCATATCACGCAGCACGCAGCAAGCTCGAGACAAGCGAGGGGACAGACACGATAGAAAGTACAGGACATTACAGTAACACTGCTATTTACAATGCAACCAAACAACAGCTCAGTAGTACTAGGTATTTTAAATGTACTGATTAGTAAATAGCTTTCCTTAAATAAATCTCGTCTATTAGTACTTACTATAGCAACAGAGGCAAGAAACCTAGGGTAAACCATGGATTCAAACCTGTCCTTGATACCACATGTGAGCAAGGTCACAAAAAGAAACTTCTACACAATGAAAACACTGTGCCAGCATAGTCCCATATGCTAGATGCCAACAAAGCTACAATCCTAAAAGCTTAACCAGCCTTTATCTTGGCACCTCCATTTTCATCATGCACAAAATACAACAAATAAAAAATGCTGCAGCTCCTCTCCTCCTTAACTCTAGACAGTGTACAACACCAGTCCTGCAAGCACCCAACTTGCTACCTGTAGCAAGACGAGCAGTGTTCAAGGCACTTTGCATTATCCATAGAGCCTCTCAAGAAAGAGGACCACTATATGTACAAATTAACTATAAATAATACAAGCAAAATAGGTTGCAGCTCTAGGTTTGCACCACGGTTACCACCTTAGTATAAGAAATCCATAATAGACACTGATTTCTCAGTACAAGCTGCCAAGCTCTGGAACTCACTACCAGCCATGTTTTGAAGCATCCAGGAGCACTTACTGTTCAGAAGAGAGGTGAAATAATCACTGTTTCAAAAAGAATTACACACCTTGTAACCCTGAGAGAGAACCCGTAACAATAATTGCTCCTTCGTGTATAATGTACAGATATAAAAGAGCCCAACAAGCACACTCTCCTCAAGTTGGCAAACACTTTAACAACTTTCTATGTCTCTGTAAGTTACGAAGGGGTGATTTGTGACTAGCTTGGATATTATATGTTAGTGGAAATCCATACATAACCCTCCTGGCCCTCACCACAGCTGATTGTAGTTCAAACAAGCTGCATAATAAATTGCTTATACTGTTTAGAACTCTTGCAGTCCCATAAGACAAAAACAATTACTTACCAAGTAAATCACCAAGTACTGTCCCGGTCCACAGCAATAAATGACCCATTATCCACTGAACAGAAATGGAAATACAGAAGCGATCTTCAACACACTGATGACCACCGGAGGACTCTAATTTAGTCCACCCCTGCAGATCCCAACTATCTTACCCAAAATAGAGGCCTTTCCTTAACTATGAGGTTCATTTATTTATTTTTATTTCTAGCATTCTACTTTCTTACTATTGTCCACTGCTTGCATTGCTAGTCTCCATACTAATTTTTACCCTCAGTTTACAAGTTGGAGTACCATTTTTTAAATGCTCTAGAAGTAGCCCCTAAAGTAGCACTATTTCATGTGTAGGGGGCATTCCATGGGTAGCACAAGGGCATTCCCATGGAACCATCTATGGAATTTGACGCAAAGCTCTATCATATCAATCCCAATGGCGTGGCCTGCACAGCCACCGCCGCCATTCAGGGATTACAAGTACGACCGACGCCCCAACAGGATCTCCGATCCTGTTGGAGGCCTTTCCCCCAGCACGCAGCACTCCGACTGCTGGCATCGTAATCCAGCGGTTGGACCGCGGCCCTGGATGTCGTATGGACCGCAACCGACAGCCTGTGGGTGGCGGTCAGTACGACATCGGAATCGGGCACCTAAATAACAATTCAAAGGAAATAGGATTAGTCTTTTAATCGGCTTAGGGCATCATGGTCCGCCATGCTTGCTCAGGTGGTCCGCAATTGCTTAGAAAATTAATTCAAATTAACAGATTAATAACATCCATATAAATAAAGGAGCAAAACGTAAAATTAAATATTTTCAAAAGTTCTGTAAATGTGAAGAAGTTTGGAATTGGAGACTAAAAATTAACTTTTTATCCCCGGATTGATTTGTGGGAGCAGTGCAAGTGCATCAAACAGAATAAAGTATGAAAGATGGGTGGCCTCCCTTGAATGGAGAAAAGATCCAATGCATGTTTCCATATTTTTGTGTATTGTTTTGCAGTTCAAATCATTGAAATTGCATAGTTCGAGGTCTCTGGATTCCAATAATAATTTAGTGGGGGTCCACAGATTCAAATACTGAGGCAGTGGGGGTTCACAGAAGTCAAAAGGTTAAGAACCACTGTCCTACATCATGATCATAAACCCATACACCTTTAACCCTTTACCCTTAAACTTTAAACCACTTTCCCTTAATATTTTACCCCAAACCCTCAACACCAAATCCTTCATCTTAGACCCTTAACCTAAGTCCACTTAACTCAAACCCTAACACTTACCTTTAGCCCCTAAACCCATAACCTTACACGTGTACGCCAACCATTCACCAATTACCAAAAACACCTGTACTTTATACCGCAAATGTCTACCCCTTAACTGTAACCTAATATCCCTAACCTCATACACTCAGGGGCATATTTACGTTCCCTGGCGCATCCCTGCATATCAGCAGGGATGCGCCAGGGAAAATGCGTCACGCAAGTTTACCCTTGCGCCACATCCGATGCGCCGCATTTACAATGCGGCGCATCGTGGCGCAAGGATATGCAGATGCGTGACGCATCTGCCGGCGGAAGGTTGGCGCAGTGCTGAAGTTGTGTCGCAAGCGCGATGCAACTCCAGCACTGTTCCAACCTTCCCTATCCCTAACATGGTGCGTCAATCCTTACGCCTGCTTGAAGCAGGCGTAAGGATTTGACGCACCAGGGTCAGAAAAGTGACTGCGTGAAATCTTGTAGATTTCACTACGTCACTTTTCCGAGGCGTTCCTGCGCCGGAACGCCCCCCCTGCGCCGGTACGCCCACATGAAACCTGACACAGGTTTCATGTGGCGCAGGGGTTTACTACGTGACGCATCTCCCTAGATGCGTCACGTTGTAAATATAGCGCAACGTGGCGCATGGTTTGCGTCGCCGCTGCGTCACATGCGTGACGCAACGGCGGCGCAAAAGTGGCGCAAGGGGCTTGTAAATATGCCCCTTAATGCCTAGCCCCTAACTCCATACCTAAACACCTACCCCATACCTTTATCATAAGCCCCTAACCTAAACATTTAAACCCTCTATCCTTAACCTCAGGCTTTTACTTCTTAATCCTAAACCCTATACCCTAAACCTTTTTTCCTATATGCCAAAACCTTAACCTTTAACATTTAACCGTATACCTACAACCCCTTATCTTCTAACCAAATACGACTGTACTCTATACCCAAACCCCTTATCCTCTACCCTCAACCCCAACCTGGTACCCTAAGGTCCTAGCCAAATAGTCTATACACCTAACCCTAAACCACAATCCCTTAACCCTAAACCACAAGCACTTATCCCTACATCCCTAACCACACCCCCTAATTCTGTAATCCTAATCCCTATTCCCTCTAACTTTAACCCCTAACCCTTAGCGCGTCATCCTTTCACACTGTATTTACTGAATTACATTTTTGAAACAACCACTTTGGCAAATTTTCTTTTTCGATGTAATTATTTTTAGAAGCAATAACTGGAAAGTAGAAAGTTTTGAGGTAGTACCACCAGCAGTGAATTTACCTGTTTGTTTGTCACAGTAGCACACCGCCTGTCATCAAGAGCCGGCCGCCATTTTCAGGATCAGAGGCAATCTGATTGGCTGTAGTTCCCAATAGTGGTTTAGCTCATAATTGCAGGTTTGTGCCATATAACGTGAGATTTATTCATTTTTGAAAAAATTGTATTTTCAGACCAAAGGACCCTTTAAAATAGTTCCGAGGAAGGGAAACTTTGGAAACGTTTCTCCAACTCAAACAATATTTGTCAAAAAAAGTGACGTACAAAATCGCTGAGTGCCTCGCTGGACGACATATGGAACAGCTTTGACGACTACATCGACTGTAAATGGCACAGTCAAAAGAGCAGCATGAGCTCCCAGGACTGGGAAACTGTTCGCCGGGGTGCTTTTAATTACAAACTTCCATCAAGAAGAGCAAAAGATGAAAAAGAAAAAGACAAAATAAACAAAAGCAACAGAACACAGTTTCGAAAACTTGACTCTATTTACTAAATCATTCATTGATTAAAATACTTATGAACTTCAAAATAAATAGAAAGCAAACTTGTAATATTTGTAATATGCATTGTAGAAACTTTATGAGTAGTTAAATCAGATCAGTGTGAGTTAACTGAACTGTGATACACCCTTTACATTTTATGAATGCTGTGCATTAGAAGTCACATTTCATGGTTTGATTTGTGCTTCAACATGCTATAACATAATTGATGCAGCACTGCCCTCAGCTTGTGTTAATATCTAGGAGAATACTTTTGTTATCTGGAGGATGTACTCTCGGCGACATCTGCCAAGAACTGTTTCATATTTGCCAGTGCCAACATTTTGCCATGGCTACCCACTTGATAAAAATTTATCTCTAGAATGCCAGGGCCCATGGCAGAATCGCAAGAGAAACACACTCGCACACTCTCGCTCATACATACTTACATTCACTCAGTCACTGATTCTCACTCACACAATCATAAACACTTGACCCACTCCCTTTCACTCTCACTCCTTCACATTCATTCATTCACACTAGATCTCCCTTCCTGCATCTCTCACTCACAGCCATTTCGACTCTGTGTTATTCACTTTCACAGTCTCACACTCTCTCATTCCTAATCAGTATTACTTATTCTCACTCACCCTGGCTCACTCATTGTCACTCACAGTTACACTCACTGTCACTCACTGTCACTTTTTCTCACTCACTCCCGTCACTCACTCTCACTCACTTTAATTCACATTCGGGGCATATTAACAACGAGGCGATAAGCAATTATCGCCGCTTTAGCGTCCGTTTTCGGACGGAAAGCGGCGATAATTCTATCGCCTAATCAGCAAGGTCACGCTATCGCGTGAATCCTTGCACTATCGCCCTTTCCCCAACGCCCATCCTTGCATCTCTAACGAGATGCAAAGTGGGCGTTACTGGCGTACCCCGGATGGGCTACGTTGCAAATATCGCCGATGTTCACATCGCGATATTTACAAGGCAGCCCACAGGATTATAGCAGACGTTAGATTTTGGCGAAAACGGCCGTTTTCGCCAAAATCTAACGTCTGCTATAATCCTGACTTACCTATGTTAGGCATAGGAGGTGGATTCTGCTGATACGACCACAGGGTCGTATCAGCAAGGTTATCGCCCTTTTGCAGGGAACATCGCTGGAAAACCAGCGATGTTCCCTGCAAAAGGGTGATAACCTCGCTATCTCTGGAATTTTTATCGCCCTGGAGTAACGCGTTGTTAATAACGCGCTACCAGGGCGATAAATGCCAGAGATAGGCGGCGATAATATAATTATCGCTAAGCACGGCCAGCGATAATTATCGCTGGCCGTTGTTAATATGCCCCCTTCATGTCTACATATATTCAGACTCTCGCTCTCACCCACATGCATGCACACAACATTTGACGGATTTTGTTTCACTTTCTTTCAGCTGCCCGAGCTGGTTTGATCCTCGGGGCAGGAAAACAACCCCCTCCCCGTGTTCTCTATGTTCTTGCTTTCCCTAACATTTCCCAATTTTCTTTTTGTGTGATTGTGTATTTTGATTCTCTTTTCCTTTTTGTTTGCCTGTCCCTTTTATCACCAGTGATTCAACGAACATTGTATAACCATATAGAAATCTTTATCTCATGCAGTATGAAGCATACCAATGTGTCTTAGAAAAAAACATTTTCAAATTTCGATGCTTCACACTTTTGGTGCTAAACCAACCACTGAAAAAGCAAATTGGTCTGGCTTTAGAGTGCTAATGTCTGACAATGAAGATACATACAAATACACATTAAAGCTAGACCTATTCATGTTGGCAATGCCTGTTCCCAATGTGTTTGCAAATGGGGGCATGCAGATAATGAGCAGCACCCAGTGGCAAGTCCTGATCATATCACCCATTTCATTGAGTAACTAACTGCAAACCAATACAACACACATCCAAAGTCTGAAAAGTTTAGAGAGAAAAAACTTTTCTTCAACTTTACACCTGCCTCGAGGAGGCATAATTAGTGCAAAGCCCTCCTCATAAATGTTAGTTGATAGAGCTTTGCGTCAATTTCCATAGATGGTTCCATGGGAATGCCCTTGTGCCACCTGTGGAATGTCCCCTACACAGGAAATGGCGCTACTTTAGGGGCTACTTCTAGCGCAAAACAGATTTTGTGCTGGAAAGTAAATCTCTAATCAACACTTTGCCCGTTTGTGTCACTTTTGGTGATGATAAATCTGACCTCTGAATTGTCTTTCCCTGCAAAAGCTTTAAGAGAACAATGGTTTTCACTGCAAGAGATTCAAAGGACCAGTGCAGGGACATTTAAAAAATCATGGTCCGACCGCCATGAAAAGGCAGACTTAAAGCAAATTTGCCCCGTCCCCCCTTGGCCTCCGCTATGAGGCCCAGGGGGCACATGTTGTGCCCCCCCAAACATCCATGCACCATGTGTCAGGCACCACATGGTGCCTGACACACGGTACATGAATTCTTGAAAACATACCCTTTACTATGCGGCTTGTGCTGCAGCCCTTTTCCGGCCGGCAGCACAAGCCGCAATCGTATAGGGTATGTTTCCAACCGCCGTGCTGGCAGTCGTATTGTAATATGCAGGGTCGCATTGGTAAGACAGGCACTCGGGCAATGGCCGAGGGGCCGGTATCCGAGTTCAGCTGTGGGCTGCTGTTTCTGGCAGCCTGGGGGGGGGGGGCGATTTGGGCAGTGTCTGTTGTTCGGATGCCGCCAGTGGCCCAGTGGGTGCCTGAGTGGCCTTTCTGGAGGCAGCTGGGCCTCCATTACCTCCCTTTTACTAATAGGGCAGAGGTGTCACTCCCTTTGTCTTGCTGGGCTGGCCCATTAATGTATGCAGATTGCGCGGGGGAAGAGGGCCTGCGCAGCAGTGGCCTTACTTGTATTAAGGTGTGTTTCACCAGTGTGAATAAATCCGTGCATTTGTTTTTATCTAAGTGAAGTTAAGAAAACATGCCTCTGCTCGCTGAAGCAGAAATACAATATGCAAATGTGGGCCACTTTTTTTAGCGTGCCCAGGCCTATTTTTGACCCCAATCCAACCCTGGTAATATGGTAGGTGGGACCTCCGACTCCTTGTTGGGCGGTCCCATCCCCGCTACGATGTTGCTTGACCGGCATCGTAATGAGAGCTATTGTCTCACATATAATGTATTTGAAAGCTGAGAGTGGACAGGACCAAAGTCATGGGCAATGTTGCTTCAAGCTTCGTTGCCACTTTGTTTGAAGTATTTTGAAAATAGAGGTTTAAATTCCACACTGTTCCATTGCTATTGGAAATGGACTCCTTTTCCAATCGGCCGTACAAAAAATAAAACTGTGCAATACTCCAGTGGTCTGAAACAAAATGTGAAAGACACTTCAAAGCAAGGATTGGCTGAATGGGACTGACCCAAAGTAACTAACAGCTGAAGCAGGCTGATCCAAACCCCACTGCTGAGTATTTGTTTATGTTGATGCCACGGGCACAAATATAAAGCTGACTGTAAGCAGACATAAAAATAGAGATTGCCAACAACCTTCAGGGCCGAAAAACATTTTTTTTTAAATTGGCAGGAGTCACGCTAGATCCCAGATCCTGCCGAAAATGTTTTAAAAAATGAAGGGCGGGCTCCCTCGTTTTGTTTCCAATCGCCCCCTGGGTGGGTCAGATCCCAGATGCATTTACATAATAAAGGAGGGGTGGCACATGCCCCCCCCCTCCTGAGGCTTACTAATGCCCCAGGGACCAACACCTCCCCGGGGCTTGTTGATGAAAAAATGCGAGGGAGGCCCAAATGGCCCCTCGCTGCACCGGGGGACCACCACCTCCCCTGGGCTTAAATAATTATAATTGGAGGGCCTCCTGGACACCCCCCGCCCCGGGGACTGCCACCTCCTCAGGGCTTTCCATTTACAGAATGCGGGGAGGCTGCTAGGACCCCCCACTCCCGCAGCTCCGGGGACCACCACCACACCAGGGCTAAATCAAACAAAGGAGGGGGGCTGCACAGCTCCGCTCCTGGAGCCATAGATGGCCCTAGGGACTGCCATCCCTCCAGGGCCGGCTCCTGCTATGTCCCAGGGGGCTCTGCTTCTAGCAAGCAGGAGCAGAAAAAAATGCTCTCGCTTGCTAGAAGAGGAGCATAATTGGTTTGACAGACAGGGAGCTGCATGTTCAGCAGCTCCCTCTCTGTCAAAGCAATGCCAGCTCTTGCAGGAGTCGGGTAGCCAGCAGGGACCACGGGGGCCTTGACGCTCCCCCCGCAGTCCCCAAAAGAGTGGGTGGCCTGGGTGGGACTAGGGCACCCACAATTGAGGCCAGGTCCCGAAGGATGGGATCCTGGGGCCGAAAACAACCCGGTGGGGGCCGCTCGGCCCCCCTCCCTTCAAGAGTTTTGACATTTTATTTTTTTATGCCGGGCCCCTGGGGATGGGGTCCCTGGGGCCGAAATTGGCCCAGGGAATTGGGTCCACGTGACCCCCTTCACTGAAGAAATAAAAAATAAAAACAATTAAATGACCGGCAAGTTGCTGGAGGACCCGCTCTCTTTCCCCACTACTCTGCAAACACACCTCCTGGCGCACAACTTGTTGGGGATGAAGTCCCCTTGGATGCTGAAGGTTCCTTAGCGGCCAACAAGTCCTCCTGTTACCTCGAGTATGTCCCACACAGCCTGATTAATGAGAGGACTGTGGAGGCCATGCTCCCTTTCTCCACCAGTCTGCAAACACGCCTCCTGGTGCACTGCTGGTTGAGGGACCTTCGGGGCCAACAAGTCCTCCTGTTACCTCCAGTATGTCCCGCACAGCAGGATTGCTAAGAGGTCTTCAAAGGCCCTGCCCCCTTTCCCCACCACTCTGCAAACACGCCTACTGTTGCACTGCTGGTTGAGGTATGAAGTCCTCTTGGATGCTGAGGGTTCCTGGGGGCCCAGAAGCCCTCCTGTTACTGCCAGTAAGTCCCACAGTGCGCGATGCCTGAGAGGAGTACAGAGGCCATGCCCCCTTTCTCCACCACTCTGCAAACTGCCCCCCTGGCACACTGCTGGTTGAGGTATGAAGTCCCCTTGGCTCTAGAGTGTCCTTGGGGGGCAACAAGTCCTCCTGTTACATCCAGTAAGTCCCACACAGCGGAACTGTTGAGAGGTCTTCCGAGGCCATTTACCCATTCTCCACCACTCTGCAAAGGCGCCTCCTGGTGCACTGCTAGCTGGGGGATGAAGTCCTCTTGGATGCTGAGGGCTCTTGGGGGCCCAGAAGCCCTTCTGTTACCTCCAGTAAGTCTGACACAGCAAGATTCCTGAGAGCTGCTCGGAGGGCCACCCCTTTTCTCCACCCCTCTGCAAACACGACTACTATTTAAAAAACCATTGAAATTCACTTAAAAAACCAAACGTTACAGGGACGTTATAGTTAGGAAATAAAATTTGAAAAACCTTAGAAATTCACTTAAAAAATCAAAGGTTACAGGGTCATTATAGTTAGGAAATAGAATTTTTTTTAAACTTAGAAATTCACTGAAAAAACCTAAGGTTACAGTGACATTATTGCTAGACTCAGATTTCACTCTTTCCAAACCAGTGAAAGTGAACTAACTATAACTTACGCTACCGCAATGCAGTGCTTATAACCTCACATATTACATCACTCATGAAATGGTCAGTGACATCACTGATGACATCACTGATGACATCATCCAGTGAGTGTAAGTGTTTTCTAAGAGTTTATGATTGTTAAACATATATACTAACCTACTACAAAAGTTAAATTAGTATACTAGGTGCACTACAACTGAGTGATACTGCTTCCAACATATATAATGTGAGCTGCTGTGTGACTGTATCCATCCTTGTGTGTCTGGGTGTGTGAGTGGCACTATGGGTGTTTACGTGTGTATGTGAGTAGCTGTTTGGGTGAGTGAGTTGCTGTGTAAGTGGTTGTATTGGTGAGTGGGTGCGTCAGTGGCTGTATGGGCGAGTGAGTTGTGGTATGAGTGGCTCTATTTGGGTGTGTAAGTGGCTGTATGGGTGAGTGAGTGGCTGTTTGAGTGGGTGTTTGGTTAACTGAGTTGGTGTGTGAGTGGTATATTGGAGAGTGAGTATCTGTGTGAAAGGCGGTATGGATGAGTGAGTGGATGTGTGAGTCCTTGTATGGATGTGTGAATGGGTATTCAAGTGGTTTTCTGGGTGTGCGAGTGAGTGTGTGAGTGCTTGTATGGTTAAGTGAGTGGCTGTGTTGAGAGGCTGTAAGGGTGAGTGTGTGGGTGTGTCAGTGACTATTCAGGAAAATAAGTGGGTGTGTGAGTAGCTGTATGGGTGAGTGTGTGGGTAAGTGACTGGCTGTACCATTGAGTGACTTGTATGAGTGGCTGTATGGGCAATGAATGGTTGTATGAGTGGCTGTATGAGTGAGTGAGTGGGTGTGTGAGTGGCTCTATGCACGAGTGAATGGGTGTGTGAGTAGAGTACTGTTATGGGGTTGTGAATGGGTATATGAGTGGTTGTGCAGGTGTGTGAGTGGGAGTACGAGAAGTTGTATGGGGTGTGAGTGGTTCTGTGGATAGTGTCATCTGTGATGTCACTAGTGATGCAATTTGAGATGTCATCAGTGATGTCACTGATCATGTCATGAGTGATGTAATATGTGAGGGCATAAGCAGTGCATTGTAGGGGTGTATGTTATAGGTAGCTCAGGTAACTATAACTGCTAAATTTCACTGGTTTTGTACGAGTGAAATCTGAGTCTAACTATAATGTCCCTTTAACCTTTGGTTTTTTATATATGCAAAAAACGATTCCAATTCTCCGCACTTCCTTCGGCGAACAGAGACTCGAACCCAGCAATATTAGGCAGATCTTAATTTATTGTATTCCTCAAGACTGACGCGTTTCAGACACCTTGTGCCCTTGCAACATATATATATATATTCTAAAATAATGTTTGGGTAATAGGAATATTGCCTGGCGCTAACACCTTAGTACACTGGTCTAAAAACTGCAAAATCCCTTAAGACATTGCATGGGGAGAAAGCATTTTGGGACCCCCCTTTGTCTCAGCCCCCGCTTCACAAATCACCCCAAACCTTTCTAGACAGCAGCTCAACTAACTTGCATAGTATTTTTGAAAACTCTGTGAAGAATCGTCAAACAGTGCCAAAGTTACTAGCAAAATAAAAAATGCTTTGTCTATGGGAAAAGTTGGCGCTAACTATAACTACCTACTGACTATTGCCAGTAGGTAATATATAAATACATTTATATATATATATATAGATAGATGTACCCAAACATATACATATATATGTATGTGTGTGTGTATATATATATATATATATATATATATATATATATATATATATATATATTAATAAAATCACCAAAATCCTTCGTCTGCTCGCAGCGCCAATCCACACCACTTCAGCAACAAAGGATTCACGAACCACCAAAACTGCAGGCAAGTCAAAGCTTTATTCCTGTTTCCTAATCCTGATTACGCGTTTCGGGCACCACTTGCCCTTGTTCACCCTTGATATGTATATATATATAAATTTCCTTAATGACCCAAACCCCACACTCAATCAAAACTAAACCCAAAAAATACCCTTACCACCCAATACCCTTGCCCAACCCTAAACCCTAAAAACACCCTTACCACCCAATACCCTTACCCACGCTAAAAACACCCTTACCACCCAATACCCTTACCCACCCCTAACCCCTGAAAATGCCCTTACCACCCTATACCCCTACCCACCGTTAAACTATAAAAACATCTTTACTACCCAATACCCTTACCCACCCCTAATGCCTGAAAATACTCTTACAATCTAATACTCTTCCCACCCTAAACACTAAGGGGCAGATATACAAGCCCCTTGCACCACTTTTGCGTCACTTTTAACATGGGAAAAGTGACGCAAAAGTGGCGCAAGGGGCTTGTAAATCTGCCCTTAAATATGCCTATATACATATATATATATATATATAAATATATATATATATATACACATATATATATATACACACACATATATATATATATACACACATATATACATATATATATATACACACATATATATATATATATACATATACATATATATGTCCACACAAAAGCTTCGTTTTACTGGAGTCCGGGCCCGTTGGCAGGTGGTGCGTCGCGCCGGTGAAGCCTCCCGGCAAAAGTATACCCACACAATGTTGAAAGATGGGACGCACACTCGGGAAGTAAACCAAATACGTTTATTTGGTAATGCGTTTCGACAGACGAGCTGTCTTGTTCACACAGTGAGCAACTACGTGTGGAGGCATTACATAGACGCTAATCAAAAACAATGACGGACTCCACATAAAATGTTGTGGAGACAGAGAGCAATTGCGGGGGCCATCTTGAAAAGGCAAATAAAGTTATGCATAACATACACATATGCTCGTTGAAGACATGACCTGTGTAGTACATTTGTGAAAAATTAATGCAATTAATTAATAAAAATGATGATCATTGAGCATAATATACGTACATAATAACAGTACAATTACCATAGTGGTGGTACGATAGATCACAGCAGTAATAGTACCAATGTCTAAGACACAATTGATAAACAATGTTCATGAAGCATACTGTAGGCAAATGATATATATGTAGTCACCATAATGGTAATACCACAGCAGATATTAGCAGTGCCATATGTCGACATGTCAATAAGAACCATGCAGTGCACATGGAATATACACTTAGCCATAGTGGCGTTCCTTATATGATGTTGCAACAGAAAGAAGACAGTAATGTTGCTAAATTCTCACCGACCAACACTTATAGCGAGAATATACACTTAAAACAAATACCATCCCTTAGTGGTATAATCCAAACGGATAATCTAATGCATACATCGTGAAAAAACAAGATACTTTCCACAAGTGTGTAAATACTCTAGAAGAAAAGGCAAAATTGTAAAACACACTGCAAAGGTTAAGACAAATTGGGCACTGTTAATAAGACCCCCGATATCTAGCTAGACGTAAGCCTCCTAACAGAACAGAGTGAGGTGAAAATAGATTGAAGTTTAGAGAAAAAATTATATATAAGAAATCTTAACTTTATGTAGAGTGGACCCAGGAGACGGGGAAGAAAAGGGTAGGGAGCCCGGGTCGGATGAGACAGTCCGGAGGCGGTGAATCCCTTCCTCTCCTCCTGTGCAAAGAGAAAACAAAGAAAGTGATGTTAAAAATGACCTGAATTACTATTGTAACACAATACTCATAGTATCAGGAAAATTGAATTAAAATTATCATAACTGTATAGCATGAAAAAGAATCAGAAAATCATAAGTACACAGATATCATTCCTCTTGTAAGTGTGTACTTAATTCCTCGTCCAAATTGTGTCCCCTCGGGTACTTGGTCTCGAGCTCCAATATCCATTTGGATTCTCGTTTACGCAGTTTAAGAACTCTATTGCCACCTCTAGGGCCGGTGTGGACCTGTTCAATAATGAAGTAACTCAAAAGGGAACTATTAGAGAGATGGAATTCCTGAAAATGCCTAGCTATAGGGTAGTGGTTATCTTTTTTGTTTATAGCACGCATGTGCTCAAGCACTCTCTTTTTAGCCATAAATGTGGTGCTACCCACGTATCTCAACTTGCATGGGCATTCCAATACGTACACGATGAATGGGGTACTACATGTTAAGAATTGATTGATATGCTTCGGTCTTGCGAATTCTTGTGTCATGTAGCTTTTGCGGCAGGCCTTACAATGCCCACAAGGAAAAAAGCCTTTGAGGTTATGTTCACCTCGAGATGGTACTTGGGTACTTGGGTGATGTCATTACGTACTAGGATGTCCCTAAGGCTATGACCCTTCCTGTATGTGATACTAGGTCTGTGATGTAAGGTGTGACCAATAATAGGATCACTGGTGAGAATATCCCACCTGTCCACTAGGATTTTTTGTATTTGCTTGGAATTGCCATTAAATGTCATAATGACTCTACTCTCTTCAGGTTTAGAAGTTTCGCCTTCCTCAATGTCGTCAGTAGGTGTATATTTATATACATATATATGTATGACCTAGTGGCGGTCATAGTTAGGTCAGCTGTTCCATAGGAAAATCGTTTTTGTGTTGCTAATAACTTAGGGCCTGATATATATAAATAAAGTAGTTTCACTTACCTGATATACACTTACAATTTCGTTGTAAAGACTTGCGTGGTAAAGGCATTGCGTGGTAAAGGATGCGTAGCAAAGGTATTGCATGGTAAATGATGCATTGTAAATGCTGCTTCCCGGATCATGCGTGGTTTAAATGTATAGTTGGGTGGTTGCGAATGATGTTCATAATTAAAAGCGACCATATCACGCAAACACTTACAGAAGAAGTCTTCATGTTTCGAAGTGCTCAAGAATCATTTTATTCTGTATCCTCTGCAAGATCAAGGTTCACTATTTCACAGACTTACTGGTCAGATTGAATATGATGATCATAAAGGTGGTCTTTCAGCGCCCGTCCTGAAAAAAAAAACTTTAAGTCTCATCTGGCCAGATACAATGAAATAGGAACCAAACACATCTATAAATTGCTTTTCCTGCTCATTCTGAACTGCGGTTAAGCTCTTGCCTTAAGCATTCCTACTTTAATCAGAATATGTAAATCTGAAAATTGACGAAAACAAGAATTGAAATGCTTGCTGAATGTTTACTTTTTTATGTTAAATGCCCTCTAAGCTCTGTACATCGAGCTGTACAGTCTGCTAGTTCTCTCCATGCTGTGACTAATTGTCTTGAAAAATAAAATAGATGAAGAGCATTTTCTCTGGAGGACCTCCAGCCTAGAAACAGTTATAATGTGGGCAATTGTGGTCAAGCACGTTTGCACTGCCTCCTAGGAGCAAACCTGCTAAGTATCAAGAGATTGTTCAGTGTAGAGTGCCCACTTCATAAACACTTGCTTTTCACACTTCAATGCGTTGTTTTCACAGAAATTTCAATTTTTTCAGAAATCTATCACGAATGCAATCTCATTGGATTTCATTAACCCAACTCTCATTGTAAAACATGACATTGGGATATCCCTTGAAAGAAATGCACAATTTCTTTCAGCTATTGAAAAACAATTCAAAGATTTCACGCCCCATTCCTCCGCCACCCCCCCCACCCCCATACCTTGTCAGCCAACTTGTAAGCCCACCTTCAGGCGTCTTTATCAGCGTAAGAACGGAAACAAGAAATGACAGAAATCTAGACATGGATTCAGGCATTGACACTTGGCTAGGAGCCAGGACTGCTCTAGCAGTTTGCATTTCTCTCTAACCATCTGAGTGGGTGTGTAATTTTCAATTCTAGTATGGAACGTGCGTGATTCTGGATTATTAATTTGGGGGAAGGATACCACCAGAGCAATTATCTAGTATGCTGCTAAGTCAAAGCAAAGCTTAGATGAGAAAACCTACCGTCAAGCTCGGGTAGCAATGACTGAAACCAGCAGGCTTTCACCAAGCAAATTGGTGTTAAACATGTAAGCAACTCATATACAACATTAAAGTCAGAAAACACAAACCAATTTAGTGAATGTGACCCAGATTAAGGTAAAAAAGCCCAAGGTACTGCAAAGTGTCTAAAGCTACAGTTTATTAGGAATTAAGCGTGATTTCAGGCCAAACTGTGATACAGTGGTTGAGTAAACCTTGTGGTCACACTGCTCTATAGGTTTAATATTATCTTCTGACTAAGGGGTATATTTACTAACAATTTTTTGGGCGCTTGCACAGTGCAACAGAATCTGTGCAGTGCCAGTGGATTTTTTATGTATAGTAATTCGAGGTTATGTATTATTTTGTAAATCTACTCCTTAAACTTAAATGAAAATTCCAATCTGCCAGCACGGAAAGGCCAGATGCTGTAACTGGCAAGTTCTTCAAGAAGTCAGGTACTTGATTCTCCACTAAAGATTTGACTTATAGTGCCAAAAGCGCTGCATGGGACAAACTTGAAAAATGTGGCCACCAAAGTTGTCTCGCCAAAAGGATCCCTTTGACTCCTTTTCCTTCTCTAATATTTACCTCGGGACGTAGCCCTTTCTCAGAGCATGAAATCTTCCGGAGTGGCATGGTTGAATGCTGTGGTGGATCAGGGCTGTAAGAAACTACATACTTTCTCCTTGAGGTCTCACTGAAACCTGCAGCAAAACGTTGCAAGTGAGACAACCATATTACTTTGACCTCCAAGTTTATACCTTTTGAGTGGCCTCAACACCTTGACCTAGCCCAACTTTGGCCAAAAAATGAATAGTCCTAATATTTTTCATGGCCTGGATATCTTTTTGGGGGTCACATTTGAAGCACCTTAACTGGTAAGAAGGGCCTCCAGAGGCCAGGTTACAGAAGGCAGGGGAGATAGGTTCACCCACTCACTTAAGGAACAGTTCCTGGAGGCAGTCTACTGTTTAGTCCAGTCCACTGCCAAGGGCTCAGAAGGTTCTTCCATAGACTAGCCCTTGTTCTGTCCTTTGTATCCCTGAGAGTATAGGATCCTAGCTGGTCTGATCCTTGAGAATCACTTCAAGTACTTAGGTACTGGCAGAAGGTAAATGCCTCAGCCCTCCCCTCAAGCAAGCAAACAGCGAAAACCTGTTCTGATCTTTTTAAAATAATTTTTACCAACTCACAGCATTATAGAAGTCACGGTCAGGTACATGTTTTGATTTGTACGTTTCCATTTGCATTTATGTGCCCTTCTGGTAGGGGCGACAGTTCATATGCAATATCACAAATATTTGACAACAGTATTGATCCGCCCTAGGATTTTTCCAACTTATTTTACGTTACATAGTTGTGTCAAATCATAGGATCAAATTAAATCAAACTAAAATAGTATGCCTGTCCAGTAAATAAGCAATATATATATGGTGCTGCAATCTGCAAGATAAATGTGCCTGTATGAACTCCGATGGTGGAGGGGGAGGGGGCTGATCAGTGTAGACTCCCTACAATGACCGAGATATGATTGGGCCGGGCTTAAGTGAAAAGATAACTGGGTTCATGAGTTAGATGTGCATGCGCTTCTCTTAGTAGGGCGCCTGGATAAGGGTACCAAGGGTCATGAGTGTGCTCACCGGCTATGATAGTGAACCCCCTAGTTTGTTATGGATTAGTATGCGTTGCGCCAAGTCTGGATGATTTTATGTTGGTCAAATATTGCTGCCAGTCCATGGGTTGTACCCTAGATGTTGGTCGTGTGGCCTGGGACGCCTGTGTGACGTGTTCGGCCACCAGAGCTCAGCGAAGGGCTATCAGCCAGACCTGGATGGACGGGCCCACTGACGATTTCCAGGCCATAGCAAGTGCACGTTTCGCCAATACCAGCGATAAGTCCAAGAACTTATTGAGGTTTTTGCATTGTGCATTACGTTTTGTAATGCTGAGCAAGTAATGCTCACCCTGGCTGGAAATGGGGTTCCCGTTGCTGCTGTTATTATTTCTGAGACTTTCCCCCAGAATGGCGTGATGTGAAGGCATGACCAAACCATGTGTAAAAGGTTGGCGTCCGATTGTTGGCATCTAGGGCATATGTCGATGAATGTTGGATACATACGTGCCAGTTTGTGCGGAGTTAAATATGTATGGTGTAAATAGTTAAATTGGGTACATTTTAATCTAGCATTTGTGGATATTACCTTGGGATTTCCCACGCATTGCACCCACTGTTTGTCATCAATTTCGATGGACAATGCCATGCACCAGAATTCTCACAGTAGAGTTAGTGAGGGGGCTGTGTCCATTCTAAGGGAATTGTAGATGGCTGTAATGGCTTTCCTACCCGTCCCGTGTGTCAATAATGTATGTAGGGCTCAGGAAGTTGTGGGTACTGTGCTTATGTCCCCCCAAGTTCGTGTTGCTTGTTACGTTAATGCAGCATATAAGAGGAATGTTCTTGGTGGCACTCCGTAGTCGTCCATCAGAGTGTCGAAATCGCATAGGGTAGAGTCTTTGAACAGGTCACCCCACGTTGTAAGACCGGCTGTCTGCCACTCAGCCAATTCTGGGCATTTAAGGCAAATATGTGTGCCTGGCATCGTCTCAATGGGGAGGTCTGGAGCGTATGGTGGCGGACGACGTCTGCTTAATACGTATTTCGTCCAGACGTCACGGGCTGCCAACATCAGGGTGCATCCTCTTTTCCTCTGTAGCGGCGTTTTGGACCCCGACAACCCCTCGAGCAAGGCTGAATGCTTTAGGGTTATTGCCCAGGTGTCTAATTTAGATAAGTTGCTTCTTGCAAGCCATCGCATAGGCCACTGAAGTTGCGCAGCCACATATTATAATTTGTAGTTGGGCGCTCGTAGTCCGCCCTCCGATATGGGGAGATATAGTTTCGAGAGAGCTACCCTTGCCCTGGAAGTGCCCAATATCAGGGTCACAAGCAACAACCGCAGGTCCTTGAATATTTTCTGAGGCAAACTGTAAGGGAGTACAGTAAAGAAATAAGGAAGCCTAGGAAGAACAAGCATCTTGGTAATGGCTATCTGACCCATGGGGAATAGCGAGAAGTTAGTCCAGAACGGGAGCGTGCTCTAGCACTGGTGATCGCCCTACCCAGGTTGCCGTCAATAAGATCAGAGGATGAGTGGTAAATCTGCACTCCTAGTTAGTTGAAGAAATCATTTGCTCTAATAAGTAGAGCATGGGGTTGCTGCTGCCTCTGTGCTGTGGATAAAGGTGTCATTGGAAATAACACGGACTTGTCCCAGTTTATTTTCAGACCAGATAACTGTGCGTGGGCATCCATTATTTCTATCAGCCCATGAAGGGCCGCAGTCTGGTTGCGGAGATAAATCAGCGCATCATCCGCGTAGAGAGAGACTATGTGCCATTGTTTGTGTGCCCTTATGCCCCAGTCCAAGATGCGGTTGTGAAGTGCACACGCTAACAGCTCCATAGCCAAGGCAAAAAGAATTGGTGAGAGCGGGCAACCCTGCCTGGTACCTCGCTCAATTTCAAAGGATGGAGAGACAATGCAACCCGTTCTCACCAGGGCCCGCGGGCTGGTGTATAATATGTTTACCCAGCGTAAAAAGTTGGGACCTATACAAAACCGTGCCAGCACTGCCAACAAATAATCCCTTCCCTGGGTATCGAATGCTTTTTCAATATCTAAGGCGGCTATCCAGTGCTGCTCGGTTGTTGTTTGAGCCCATTCCAGTAGTTTAAACAGGTGGCGGAGGTTTAACCCAGTGCTTCTGCCAGGGACGAACCCATTCTGGTCCGAGTGCACCAGCAGTGGGCCGAGGTCCAGGAGCCTATTCGCTAACAATTTGCCTAAGATTTTATAGTCCGACGTTAATAAGGGCAGCGGACGGTAGGAGCTCATGAGGAGTGGGTCTCTACCAGGTTTCGGGAGGACCACTAATATTGCCTTACGGAGGGAGGGAGGTATTGTGCCCCTTTCGAATGATTCCTTATAAATGGTAAGCAACCGGGGTATCAGCTGTGTTGAATATGTGGTGTAGAATTCTGCAGGCCAGCCGTCCATTCCCGGGGTTTTACCCCTGGCTAGTTGTTTAATGGTATCAGAGATTTCATCCTCCGTAATAGCAGCCGCCAACTCTACATATTGGGGCCACGTTACCTGGGTTTTAAGAAGATTTGCATTGCTTGAGGGTCTCCGGGGTCAGGCGCCTTGTAAAGTGTTGTGTAATATTTATAAAAGGAGTCGTTTATTTGTTCCTGTATGTTCACTAAGTTGCCTTCAGAGGTGTATACTGCAGTGATGGGTGGTTGCGTGAGATTGCTTTTTAACAGTCATGCAAGTGTCTTGCCTGCCTTGTCGCCTTCTGCATGTTGTCTGGCCAAATATTGCTTATAGTCCAGGGCGCACAGTTTATCCTGTGTTTCCTTATGGGCTAATCTGGCTTTAGTGAGCAAGAGTATGATGTGCGGGCCTATGGGGGCTTTGCGCTCGTGTTGTTGTGTTTCGGCTTCTAGATCTTGTAGTTCCCTAATGAGAGACATGCGGGAGCCATAAACCTGAATGACCTGTCCGCACAGAACTACCTTGAGGGCATCCCATTCAATGCCTGCATGTTTAGCTGTCCCTTCGTTAGTTTGAAAATATGATGTTATAGAGTGTGAGATATTGGCGCTCAGAGGAGGGTCGCAGAGTGCCTCCAGGGGAAGGCACCATGTTGGAATACTCGGTCTAGATGTTTGGCAAGTCAGTTGGAGTTGCAGGGGGCTATGGTCCGACAGAGTGCGGGCTAAGTACTCAGCTTGGGTTACCTGAGCTAGTGCCGATTCCGTGCAGTAGATGGCATCTATTCTTGTGTATAGGTCGTGCAGTTTAGAATAGTGCGAGTATGTTCGCTCAGTGGGGTGTTTAGCACGCCAGCCGTCAATCAATTGCATCTGAGATGCCCAAGTTGTCATGTGGTGTGCGAACACGATAACTTGTGCCCCAGGGAGTGGTGGACGAGATCGATCTAAGATTAGGTCGGGCCGCCATTATAGTCGTACCCCCAATAGACAGGTAACGACAGATTCGTGAGAAGCGCTGGGGTTAGTGATTGGAGAAATGTGGATTGTCCAGATTTAGAAGCATATAGAGAGACCAATGATATGGGGCGACCATCAAGAGGGCCCTCCAATATCGCGTATCGACCCTGAGGGTCGACTCGTGTGTGTAGCATTTGCAATGGAGTCCCCGTAGCCACCCAAATCAAGGCATCCCTGGCATAGCCGGAGTAAGTCGTGCCAATTACCATGCCCCTCCATCTCTTGCTCAGTGATTTCAGTGTTTGTTGCTTGAAGTGAGTCTCTTGCAGTAGAGCTATAGAAATGTTGTGCCTGTGCAGATATTGGTAAACTTTCTGTCATTTGATACAACCGGCTAGTCCGCACACATTCCAGGTCAGCAACCAATACTTATTCCCCTGCATTTATACATTTGATAGTGAGGCATAGGAGAGGTAGAAGAAAGAAGAGTACCCCACCATAAAAAACAATGCAAATACAGACTCCCCCAGTACATCTTGAGTTCAGTTGACATGCAAGTGACATTTCTGTTAACTTGTGTAATGTGTGGATGTATGATATGGACAGGCATCACAAGATAAAAGATGAACCAACCCCCCATTCCCAGGCCTGGTCGCCAACAGACAAGAGGCAATATGCACTTGCATGCAAACATATTAAACTATTAAGAAATAAAAAAAAATGCAATTTCTCAAAGTTCAAGATAAGTCTATGACAGACACTTATCGTGCATGGGGTGTGCTGTATCTCGTTCCTCTTCTCCAAGTTCGCCTTAGCCGCCATAATGGAGTGTTCATGGATGAGCCGAGCAGAGACTGTGGATAATCGTCGCTAGTAAAGTTTCTTTCTAATAAATAATTGTACTCTGGTCCCATTAATATAGGTCACCTATATGTCCCTGAGGTGCAATTAATTAGCCCAGCTTGTCTGAGGTCTGCGGTGTCACGGCAGGGCCGTCGCCCAGCATGAGTGGTTGCTGTGAATTGGAGAGGGTGTATTCCTGTTCTGGTGTGGCATCTGTTTCTGAGTCTGATCACAGCGGGGAGGTAGAAGCGCCATATTTCTCTGCCTGCTTGAGCGCTTGTTCTCTTTCTTTTGCCGCTTGAGTTTTTGTGGGGCGCTGACCCCTAGTTTGGCCTCGGCGCCCACGGTGTGCGACCTTTTTCCATTGCTGGCATGTATCGGAAGTAGCTTTTGGGGCCGGCGCCACTCCATTTTGCTCTACCCAGGTCCAGGCGTTTTCGGGGGAATGGTAGAAGATAGCATTACCTTTATGCTGTATACACAGGGAGGCAAGATATTGCAAAGCGTATTTTATGTTGTGCTCGCGTAGACAGCGTTTGACCTCCAGGAAGGAGGACCTACGGTGCTGCACGGCCAACGTATAGTCCGGATAAATGTGGACCTCTGCATTCTCAATCGACCATGGGCCCCGGGCCCCCGTGACCTGTAGTATGTGGTCCATGTCGCGGTAATTAAAAAGACGTGCCACCACCGGTCTGGGGGGGTTACTTGGTTGGGGAGCCCCCTGGAACTCTATGGGCACCCTCTACAGAGAAGAACTTGGAGTGCTTGCCCTGACGGATAACTTCCGAAAACCAGGTTTTCAAGTACAGTTCCATACTTTGTCCTTCAATGCATTGACCTTGCCAGGTAGGTCGCTCCCCCACCACACAGCTCCGCCTGTGCTGTCCGCCCGCTGCTGCTGCTGGTAAGCTCGCCCCCCCGCTTGCGGCCTCGGTGCCCGTATTTCTTTGCTTTTTGTCTCTCCTTTTTTCCTTCTGTGCCCCCGCTGCCCCATTGCATTGTGCCCATATTTCTCTGCTTGCTTTCTCTCCCTTTTGCCTTCTGTGCCCCTCGCTGCCCCATTGTATTGTGCCCGTATTTCTCTGCTTGCTCTCTCTCCATTTTGCCTTCTGTGCCCCTCGCTGCCCCATTGTATTGTGCCCGTATTTCTCTGCTTGCTTTCTCTCCCTTTTTCCTTCTGTGCCCCTCGCTGCCCCATTGTATTGTGCCCGTATTTCTCTGCTTGTTTTCTCTCCCTTTTTCCTTCTGTGCCCCTCGCTGCCCCATTGTATTGTGCCCGTATTTCTCTGCTTGTTTTCTCTCCCTTTTTCCTTCTGTGCCCCTCGCTGCCCCATTGTATTGTGCCCGTATTTCTCTGCTTGTTTTCTCTCCATTTTGCCTTCTGTGCCCCTCGCTGCCCCATTGTATTGTGCCCGTATTTCTCTGCTTGTTTTCTCTCCATTTTGCCTTCTGTGCCCCCGCTGCCTCTCTCCATTCCCGCCGCTGCGTCCCCTGCGGCCCGCCCCCCTGACTGCCCATTCGCTGCCCCTGCCTCCCGCCTCCCAGCTGCTCCTCCCTCCCACCTCCCCATATATGGCGGCCGTCTGCGCCCGTCCGCGACTGGACCGCGCCCAGCGCCAGAACCCCTGGACCGCACGCCCCCCGCTCCAGCCTCGAGGACCGAAGCCGATACGATGCCACCACACTCCACGCTCTCAACCCCGGACGGATGCACAACTGCTTCAAGGCCGCCCCGAAATGCACCCATGGTCCCTTCACCTGCCGGAACTGCAGCTACACCAGCCTCAGAGCCACCGAGGCGCCCGCCAAGAAGGACCTCAACCACCTCCGGTGCATCCTACTGAACACCCGCTCCGCACGCAAACACGCCGTCGAGCTCTGGGACCTGCTCGACACATCATCACCAGACGTCGCCTTCCTGACAGAGACCTGGATGAACGACTCCTCCGCCCCCGACATCGCCATAGCCATCCCAGACGGCTATAAGATCACCCGCAGAGACCGCATCAACGCAGTAGGAGGAGGAATCGCCATCGTCCACAAGAACACCATCAGGGTCTCGACCAGCACCGACGACACTCTCAGCACCGCCGAACACATGCACTTCCAGATCCACACGGACCCCAACACCACCCTTAGAGGCACCCTTGTCTACAGACCCCCTGGGCCCCGACCCCAGTTCAGCGACTCCATCGCCGACTTCATCAGCACGCACGCCCTGATCTCTACCGACTACATCCTACTCGGAGACCTGAACTTTCACCTGGAGAACAACAACGACAGCAACTCCACCACCCTGATCGACAGCCTCGCCAACCTCGGCCTGAGCCAGCTCGTCACAACACCGACCCACTGCGCCGGCCACACGCTTGACCCCATCTTCTCCTCAAGCTCCCACGTCTCCTTCAGCCACACCACGGAACTCCTCTGGACCGACCACCGCTGCATCCATTTCACCTTCCAGAAACCCACCACACACCACTGCACCCAACAGATCCCACGCCGCTGCTGGAGCAAAGTCACCGGAGACCAACTCCAGGCAACCCTCGCTCTCAGCCCTCCCTCCGACCCATCCAACACCGACGACGCTGCCTGCAACCTCAGACGATGGATGGACGACTGTGCCAACACCCTCGCCCCGCTGAAAAAGCTCACCTACAGCGACACCACCAAAAGAGCCAGCTGGTTCACCTCGGAACTCCTAGCTTCCAAGCGTACCTGCCGGAAACTAGAGAAGAAATGGCACAGCAATAAGACACCGGACAGCCACACAGCCCACAAAGACGCCATCCGTAACCACCACCACCTCATCAGGTCCGCCAAGAGAATCTCCTTCAAAGACCGCCTTGACAACAACGCACACAACAGCAAGGAGCTTTTCAACATCGTGAAGGAACTCTCCAATCCCAGCTCCAACACCAACGACATCCCGCCGTCGCAACCCCTGTGCGATTCCTCGCCACCTTCTTTCACCGCAAGATCGCCGACATCCACGACAGCTTCAACACCCAGACAACCCCAACTAAGATCGATACACCAGACCCGCCACACACCATCGACCACGACCCCCTGCCAGCCTGGGCCAGCGTGAACATCGAGGACACCATCAAGACCATGAGCACAATACACTCCGGCTCCCCGTCAGACCCTTTCCCGCACCACATCTTCAACAAAGCCAGCAGCTCCATCGCACCCCACCTGTGCAACATCATCAACCTCTCCTTCGAGACCGCGACCTTCCCAGAGAACTGGAAACACGCAGAGATCAACGCCCTACTCAAAAACCCAAGGCGGACCCGAGAGACCTCAAGAACTTCCGGCCCATCTCCCTGCTTCCGTTCCCAGCCAAGGTCATCGAGAAGATCGTCAACAAACAGCTAACCCGATACCTCGAAGAAAACAGCATCCTGGACCCATCCCAATCAGGGTTCCGCAGCAACCACAGCACTGAGACTGCCCTCATCGCTGCCACCGACGACATCAGGATCCTGCTGGACAATGGTGAGACCGCAGCCCTCATCCTGCTGGACCTCTCCGCCGCCTTCGACACTGTCTGCCACCACACTCTACGCGCACGCCTCCACGACGCAGGGATCCGAGACAAGGCCCTGGAATGGACCACCTCCTTCCTCGACGGCAGAACCCAGAGAGTCCGCCTCCCACCTTTCCGATCCGAAGCCTCCGAGATCATCTGCGGCGTACCCCAGGGATCGTCCCTCAGCCCAACACTGTTCAACATCTACATGGCCCCGCTCGCACGCATCGCCAGACAACACGACCTCAACATTATCTCCTACGCCGACGACACTCAACTGATCCTCTCCCTCACCAAGGACCCCCTCGCCGCCAAAGCCAAACTCCATGAAGGAATGAAGGCCGTCGCCGATTGGATGAAGATCAGCCGACTAAAGCTGAACACGGACAAAACGGAGGTCCTCATCCTCGGCTCCAACCCCTCAGCCTGGGACGACTCCTGGTGGCCAACGACGCTGGGAGCAGCCCCGACACCCACCGACCACGCACGCAACCTGGGAGTCATCCTCGACTCAACGCTCTCCATGTCCAAGCAAGTCAACGCAGTCTCCTCCTCCTGCTTCAACACCCTCCGCATGCTTCGCAAGATCTACAGGTGGATCCCGACAGACACAAGAAGAACAGTCACCCAGGCCCTCGTCAGTAACAGACTGGACTATGGGAACGCCCTCTACGCGGGAGCCCCGGCCAAGCTCATCAAGCGACTGCAACGCATACAAAACGCCTCCGCACGACTGATCCTCGACGTACCACGCCACAGCCACATCCCCCCACTTGAGGAACCTGCACTGGCTCCCCGTCGACAGGAGGATCACCTTCAAACTCCTCATCCACGCACACAAGGCACTCCACAAAACTGGCCCAGCCTACCTCAACAGACGACTCTTCTTCTATGTCCCCAACCGCCAGCTCCGCTCCGCCGACCTCTCCCTCGCCACCGTCCCCCGCATTCGAAGAACAACCACCGGCGGCAGATCCTTCTCACACCTCGCCGCCAAGACCTGGAACACCCTTCCACTAAGCCTACGACAGACCCAAGACCTGCTGACCTTCAGGAGGCTACTCAAGACCTGGCTGTTCGACCAGTAGCAGCATCCCCCCCCTTCCCTCTCCCCAGCGCCTTGAGACCCTCGCGGGTAAGTAGTGCGCTCTACAAATTCTGTGATTGATTGATTGATTGATTCCGGTAGTCCCACTAAGCGCACTTTATTCCTGTGCAATCTGCCCTCTTGGTCGTCGACGCGGTTCCTGAGATATTCCACCTCTTCTTGCAGCATTTTGATTTGGGCCACCGATGAGGACACAGATGGTTTAAGAGAGGCCATCGTCGATTCTACGTCCTCCATTCTGTCTTTTAGTTTCTTGTGGTCCTCGCGCAGGAATCCCAGCTTAGCACATAGCGTGTCTATTTTAGGGACCAGAGTGGACTTAATGTCCATTACTGCCACCAGAAGTTCATCAAAGTGGTGCGAGAGGTCCACTTGAGGTGTGGGCTGTGCCGTCAGTGTCGGTGCCGAGCCCTGATTGTCAGGTGGCGAATCCTGTGCCACAATAGTATGTGACTGCTGCTTATCCGCTCTGGGTTTGCCCATCGTGGCAGGGATGACTCCGCTCAGGCCCCACGTAGAGGAGAGGGGGGCCAGTCGTGTCGGACCGTATGCCCACGCAGCGCTGCTGCACGCTCCGGTCAGGGAAAACAGCAAGGTCGCGGTGTGGTTCTCTCGGCTACCCCCAGTGTCAGGGCGACGATATGTGCCTCAGGGGACTCTGATCCCTATATCGACGAGTTGACCCCTAGTGCCATGCAGAGATTAAGGGCCCTGCATTAGTTGTGTCGCTTCTGAAGGCAAGCAGAGTCTTGTGGGGGCAAAGCAGGGGCGCTGATGCCTGCTCCCGTTGCTCACTGAGGGCGCCACCCGATGCAGTCCCGAGGGTGGCCGCCTTAGGTAGCTTCACAATACACTCTTAGAACTCGTTTTTAAGTTGGGCCCAATGTTACCCCATATATAGATAGGGCTGCTGAGTCGCGTGTTGCCAATGCTGCATGTGACCGTGGTGCTTTTGGGGATCACACCGCAGCGCCAGGCCTTGTGGTGTAATTAGGCCCTGCGGGTCTCACAGAACCAGCAATGTGCAGGAGGCTATGGATGGTTTTTGCTACTGGAGGGGGGGCCCAATCCCTCTCATGGGTATCTCGTGCCAGGGCCGGAGCAAGGGGGCCTGGAGGCATGTTAGTGGGGTGCAGCCTACCTGTTGCGGATGATGTTTCTTTCCCTCGATGTGGCGGGGGGATGCCATCCTCCAGTGCTGTACATACACTGCTGCTCGGCAGCAGAACACTCAGCCAGCCGCGACGTGCAGCGCTGATCTTTGGGAGCCCCCGCTTCCCTTCGAATCCTTGGCGGCTGGCAGGAAGTGCGATCTGCGCCAGTGCAGGCGCTCAGCAGCCGGCCTCATCGGTGTTCCAATCCGGTGCAGAAGGGCACAGTTCTCCAGGCCCAGGCTGTCGCGGCCGAGTTGCTTCGCCCAGAGACAACGGTGGAGTTCCAGGGTGCGCAGAGCGAGCGCCGGACACCCAGGGGTTGTACACGGCCAATTTTAGGGAAGCTGGCGATCCTAGGGCAGGTCGGTTTGGGATGTTTACGGTGCGATGCGGAGCGAGCTGTAGAAGCGTCAGCTCACGTCGCCATCTTGGACACGCCCCTTCTTATGATCTTCACCAAGTCTACTTGTGTGTGGCTGGTGGTGGTACACTTTTATTACAGTTGTCACTAACCACTAATAGGTTAGAGGTCTAAACAGGCCCCAAGAAAATGCCAACATTACATTCTGTTTATGTTTCAACTAGGTCACTTTCAGCTCACATCACAGAAAACTCTGCTCCAGCAGTGCACATGCCAGTGTGAATCTCCACCCAGTATTGTTATGGAAATGCTAAAACTCTCAAGGAAAACCAACCCTACAGTTTCTGAGCTGAGATCCTCTACTTTGCTAAGCAGAGACATCTAGTCGGGGAGCAGAAGAGCTTAAGAGTCGTGTTAAACATATAGGGGCAGATTTACAAGCCCCTTGCGCAGCCAGTGCGTCACTTTTTGTGACGCACCGGCAGCGCATTTTCTACCTCATATTTACAAAGACAGGAAAAGCCACCCTGTGTGGCTTTTCCTGTCCTACTAAATACGGTCACTTTACACGAGGCACTTTGCGTGAAAGGGGCGTTCAATGGGTGTTGCTGTGGGTGTTCCCACAGCAACCATGCCATGGAACCAGACACATTTCCAGATTTACAAGAAATTGTAAATCTGGAAATGCGTCTGAATGCTATGCCTCCCCAGGGGAGGCGTAGGGAGAGCGCAACGAGGAGAAAAGTATTAATTTCTCCTCGTTTGTTATCTCTTCTATGCGTGCTGCATTCTGCAGCACACATAGAAGGAGGAAATGACCTCTAATGTTTGTTTATGTACAGGAAGGTGTCCCTTCTTGTACATAAACAATCCTTTAAATCAATTACGTATTGCAAGTTCAATGTGTGCTAATGCAGCACACTTAGCAGTTGTAAAATGCCATTTCTAATTGTTTATGTGCAGGAAGGGAAACCTTCCTGCACATAAACAATCATCCCTGTGACGCAGGCATCCTTGCACCTTGGTGCAAGGGTGCCTGCATCAGCGCATGGCAGCAGTTTCTGCGCCAGCGCTGGGGGAAGCACAGAGATGCAACATATTGTTGTAAATATGTTGCATCCCTGTGCTTCAAAACTAACGCAGCGCGGCGCAGCAAAATGACTTGCTACACCGCGCTGTGTTACTTTATTGTAAATCTGCCCCACACATGCTTCTCTGGAGGGTTCCAGCTAGTTCTCTGTAAGAGCCAGCTGTTTTTCTTGTAAACTCTCCTCTGCCTGGACCCATGATCACTTTCCTACCAACAGGACAAGTCTACTATTTTCTTCATGAAATGTATTTTCCAATCCCTAAAAATCTAATTAATGCCACTGGAAGAACGAAGAATTGGTTAGAACCTTATTACTGTTAAGCTGTTAAGCTTTTAAAAAATCATCTTTGTAGCATATTTAACAACAATATTTATTTACAATTGAATTAGATGTTTGATAAGATAAGAATTATGTAGCTATACACTGTATCGAAATGGTTACATTTGTTTATGAGTAGACCTTTACTGTATGAAAGAAGTATCATGGCTTATTCAGGGGAAACATCATTTACCATGAAGTCTAAACCATGCACTACTTTTACAACGTGGTCTGTACAATGACCTGTTTTTACCACTGCATACCTTTACCACGCAAGTCTTTACAACGGCTTGCCATGGAGGAAGCGGAGTTGGACTTCAAAGTCCAATGCTTTCCCTACTGTTGCGCAGACTGAAGTTGGAATAGTAATTCATAACTCTCCAAAGTCCAGCGCTTTCCCCTAAGCAAAGTGGTGGTGTGTTACAAAGACTTGCGTGGTAAAGGAATGCAGTGGTAAAGACTGGTCGTTGTAAAGACCACGTTGTAAAGCCATGCGTTGTAATGGCTTGTGTGGTTCTGCCATACATCCGTCATTCAGTGAATGATAGATTTTGTATTCTGTTATTGCAGATACTCTAAAATTTGGGCACGTCATACTTTAGTACAGCCTGCAACCAGATTGTGCAGGCTTCAAGGCAATATTTATGGGTGACTAAGCAAATGTCAAAAGTATGCTTTTAGAGAGGGTGAGTGTGAAATTTGTGTAACTCGAAATTTCTGAAAAATTACGATAAATTACGCATAATGAAAAAACATAGGGGCATATTAGCAAGACCCACATTAAAATTAACGCAGTTTTAGCGGCAGGAAACTGCCGCTAAAGCGGCGATAATGGGCTTGCTAATATGCGTTATGGAATTCCAATAGAAGCCAAGGTTAGATGTCCTGCACATCTAACCTGGGCTTCTATTGGAATTCCATAACGCATATTAGCAAGCCCATTATCGCCGTTTTAGCGGCAGTTTCCTGCCGCTAAACGACGATAATTTTAACGTGGGTCTTGCTAATATGCCCCATAATTTGTTGCTATATATTAGCACAAAATGCATCCTTGCATCCATTTTGGATGCAAGGACATATTTCACACTAAAAATAATGCAAAAAAACACAAGTGCCACAAACGGCAGCCATTCATGTTCTGGTTATTTGCATTGTGGCCATGCATTCATGTGAAATTGTTGTCGTGAACGGCGTGTAATTGCTCAACATGCTGTTTTAATGTAATTTCAGGAATTTAGCATAGCAAGCATAGCATGAAAATACTGAAATTATGTGAGATTACAACTGTGTAATGGGAATTCCTAGAGTCCTACTTTTATACATGTTAAAAACCTTCTTACTTTAACACGTGTCTGCTATGCCTCAGCTCATAGCAGTTCGGATCTGCAATGGCATGCCTGCAGTCATGAATGACATCCAACATTTATACCACTTGTGCTATTTCAGAATTTTTGTACTGTTGCCTCATTTAAAGGTTAAATAAACCAACTGGTATTAGCCAACCTTTCACCATGTTTATTGCCCAGGGCACATGGAGGTTGGATTAATTTCTCTCAGCGCATAGAGGACAGCACTTCAAAATAGCCAAGCCAAATAATGGGGGAGGAGGGGCACTCAAAAACATGTGCTTTCCTACAGAGCTGGTGTAAGCTTCAAAGGTAATACAAAGGCTCTGTTGCAGTAGAGGAAGTTAATTTATCATCATCATTCTTGAAGGTAGGGGAAGGGGATTCTTGGACGAGGTGTAGATTGGTAAGCAGTGGTACAATAAGAACTTTTCAATTTTCTTGATTAATACAACAGACCTTCAGTTCAGCAGATAGCGTAGAGAGGACGCACAAGATACCTGATTCAATATCTTCGGTACAGTCTAGCTGCATTACTTTGGTGAACAAGTCAAATTGTGGACTCATTAGGGATGAGATTTGAAAGTTTTGCATTTGCACAGCTCGGTGAAAGAATGGCAGCTCCAACACTCAACTGACATAAAATCCTGGAACACACACAAAACCTTCAAAAGCTGAATTCACTCATCACATTCCATTTTCACACCAACATACTCCACACAAGACCAAGATGCCACGCACCCCTCGTCTTCCAATACCACAACCACTCACAGATCACATTCCACACACTAAAATAATGCACTCAAGGTACCAACTGAGAAACCCTTCTTCTCCTTTTCTGCAACCTATGCACATCTAAAACTGCATTCTGTGCCCACTTTCAAAAAAACTCCGAAAAGCTCCCAAAGCAGCCAACACCAACTACAAAAACAGCTAACCCTAATCCCTAAACCTTCGCACTCTTGCTGGTTCTTCCACATCTAAGAAACTTTAACCAGTATCTCCCTCATCCAGACTTCCTCCTGTGCGACTTTTACTACATCATTTGTATATAAGACCTAAGGGGCATATTATCAACGGCCAGCGATAATTATCGCTGGCTGTGCTGAGCGACTAATTCCCTAACGCAGGCTATCTCTGGTATTTATCGCCCTGGTAGCGCGTTATTAACAACGCGTTTCCCCAGGGCGATAAAAATTCCAGAGATAGCGAGGTTATCGCCGTTTTGCAGGGAACATCGCTGGTTTTCCAGCGATGTTCCCTGAAAAACGGCGATAACCTTGCTGATACGACCCTGTGGTCGTATCAGCATAATCCACCCCCTATGTCTAACATAGGTAAGTCAGGATTTTAGCAGACGTTAGATTTTGGCGAAAACAGCCGTTTTCGCCAAAATCTAACATCTGCTAAAATCCTATGGGCTGCCTTGTAAATATCGCGATGTGAACATCAGCGATATTTGCAAGGCAGTCCATCCGAGGTACGCCAGTGACGCCCACTTTGCATCTCATTAGAGATGCAAAGGGGGCGTCGGAAAAGGGTGCTAACATGCGATTATGCATGTTAGCACCCTCTTGTTGATAGGGCGATCGTTTTATCTCCGTTTTTCTGGCTTTTAAAGCCAGAAAAACGGAGATAAAGCCCTTGTAGATATGCCCCTTGATTCCATAAGCATCCATCTTTAGATTGCCAAATATTAAACCAAACTGCAACTGCTACCTGCAGATTAGCCTATTCTGATGCAAATTATGCATCATCATTTATTTATTTGTACATTTTTGTAGAGCCCAAACCAGGCCCCCAGGGACATTGGAGCACTTTACATCAGCAGTAATAGATTTAATACAGCTAGACATTCACGCACAAGGTATAACATTTTGCTATTTCTTGTTGAAAGTTAACATCTTAAACATGGAAACCATCTTAAATTAACAATTCAAGACGAGAACTTTAACAGTGACCATTATCATACCATGTATCAATAGTACTTATACAGGAAAAATTACGCTTTGTGTACACCAGACCATGCATTCTCATCACAGCGCAAGGCAATACGAACAGGATAAACATGGAACTCTACAGAGGATGTCTTTGTCAGATCGTCCCTATGATGGTGTCCAACTCATATTCCAAATATTGCCTGTAAAGCAGCTTAAAATGATCAACAGCAATTGTGAGGCCATGAGGGACCCTCTCACTTGGAAAATAAATGGGAATGGCTTGGTAAGAAACTCAACACAGGGCTTGTTGAGAGTGATACAAGAAATCTAGGCTTTTTGTTAAGGACTCTTTAGCAATAATGTTTTGAGTACTTCTTTGACGATGTTGATAGTAGATGCCTTACTAAAGGAGAGGAAATATAAAAAAAACTGTGATTACTAAGGAACTATTCTAAAGAATATTTGTATGTAAACTACACTGATACAAAATGTTAATCTCGTTTTAAGTAAAGTAAATGCTGACATCCAGTTACTTACTTTTGATATGATACACGTAGGGAAAAAAAAAACACTGAGCTTTTATTAACATTGAGGGACAGTAAACATTTTTCATCAAGAAGATGGTGTCAAATTCCCCGTAGATATATATATTTGTATTCTATATGCCTGCCGGTGCCGCAGTACAAAACAAAAATGAGTCTATAATACAATGCAAATGGGTTTCCAACCTGAATCAGTATTGACAGTGTGATTGTCATTCTTCAGTCAAAGGGGACTCCTAGGGATATTAATTCTAGATCCAGTCCTGGCTTAAAATGGCGAAATTTCAACTCTTGCAGCAGATACGTCCATGGCTCTCATCAAGACAGCCGTTAACCAGCAAAGGGGCAATTCGAATTTAATTGTTTGAATCTCACGGAGGAGACGGCAAGAAAGAGAAATAATGTCCCTTTTACATTCAATAAGATGAATGTTGTACCTGTGTACTGTTTGTCTTTGTCAAACCTTTCCCCAAATCACCTTTCTCATCCATTCATCAAACCCCTAACCCTTTACCCCCGAGCTGTGTGATTTATTTAGGTGTGGCTTAATTTACACCATCAATGGATCACACACTTGGTGGGGTGATTGCGGTGAAAGCAACACCAACTTACTGCAGGATCTTCTAAGAAATAGCCCACACTGGCCCTATTTACCTACCCGTGCATAAAAATGTATCCATATTTTAGAGATAGAATGAAGAACATCAGTTATCAGTATCACCATTCAGGCCTTGTTTTGCGTAACCATAAATGCCTAATCTAAGGTTGTTCACTCCAGACTTTGAGTCTATTTTTTATGACTCAAGGATTTATTTCGTAAGTTACTAGTAGCTCCCCAGTAGCCAAATTACTACTATTGCTATTTTGTGTTATTTTATCACTATCAGGAATTCTTGTAATGTCATTATGTAGTAGTCTGGTGTCAATTCTTTGTAAAGCTTTGATATAACCCACTAACTCAGTGTTTTTATTTTCATTTAGTTGCCTACGATGGATAATCCTTCCGATTAATCATACAGTTGGAGCTCACCTGGGTGGAAGTGGGACCTTGCTTGTGAAGTTGTGATGCCTTCGCTGTTATTGCTTCTTATATAATCAGGTAAGACAACTATAGAGTGAAGTGAACTAGTTAAGTTATTAAGTAAGTAACTAGCTAACTCCACTACAAGTTAGAGGTTATCTAGGTTATTTTAGACAATATTGGTCCTGGCAGCATCCCCCCTAATGGTCAAGATAGTTAAAGAGGTATAACTCTATAACTAAGTGGTACATTCTCTCTTACAAGCACATAAAGCAGGCTGCGTAAAAACTGAAGGCAGCAGTGCAAACTAAAAGTAAAACAAACTACTTCAGGCATAAATATAGTGATAAAGTATAGTTTCCCCTTTATTTTTTTTACAAAGAAACCCACCCTCTCCAACCCACACAACATGCCCACCCCTCTCCCTAAACAAACTGACCCAAGCCCCAATGTCCCAAAATCTGAAATGTCCAAAGAAACGCGGTCCCAACTCTCTTCCCACCCTCTTCACCCAGCCACAACAAGTCCTTCCCACCAAAACAAAAAATTAAAAAAGGTCTAAAAGAGGGCATTCTGGATTTGGGCCTGGAGCTCGTTCAGGCTCTGTTTCATCGTGGTGAGCCAGTTCTCAATAGAGTCCAGCCGCTGCAAGATGCCCCGCAGCAATGGCCTGCTATTGTCAGTATGGGAGGGTGTGGCAGCAGTTGATGTCAGCTGGTGGTGGAGCCGGCGGTGGGATGGCCTGAAGGCTGGAGGCCGAGGGGGACCGGCTGCACGGGAACCCGGCTGAGAGGCATTTATTTCCTCCTCCTCCTCTTCCAGAGCCACCAGCCGCGGTATTCCTACTGGATACGCTCCAGCCTCTGCCGCCGCAGATGGGCCACTTTCTCCTGCCTGTTGGGCCCTATGGGTAGACCAACAGGAGTAGCTATATTGAGAAAAAGAAAAAATACAAATTGTAAATTATGCTCTGTGCAAACAATTATTTTAAATTAGTGGGTGGCACACTAGAAGTACATTGCTGGTCCTCCAAGGGCCATTGGTATTTGGCGTGATTATGATTAGGAGAGTCACAAGGCCAATTTTGTTTCACCCACACATGCCTTGCAGAAAAAACACTGACTGTGTGGCAGAAAGTATTAAGGCAGAATAACACCAGATTAAAAAAACACTGATTTGATTTTTTTTTTCTTCTAAAGGCTTTCAAGTAACTATAAACAGACACTTTGAGTGGAAAAATAAATTACCTCTCATTATTGGAGTACAAGTTGTGTGTTGTGCTAAATTAATGGAGCCATGCTCATTGCTAGCCAGCATGTCAGGTATTTTGCTACTGTCTGCAGCAGGGTCAGCTGTAAATTGACTGTTAGAAATGGGATTTCTCGTTGGCTAGGTCAAGCGCCTAAGCCAGGCAGAAACCACCACTCTAGTCAGGGCAAGGGAGTTACACACTGAAGATAACCCCTGCTCACCCCCTTGGTAGTTTGGCATGAACAGTTAGGCTTATCCCAGAGGCGATGTGTAAAGCGTTTGCGCAACACACTCACACAGCTGCGACACACTAGGCACACCACAAAAGAAACTCCACACAAGGTTATATCAAAAATAGCCTTTGTATTATCCATAAAACACATTAGAACATAATCACAAATGTACACTGTGCCATCTGGCACTTAGGTATGACTTTACTGGGGATTATATACATTACAGGGCCAATCGGGCCACTGTCATCACCATTAGACCACATAAGCAGTGAAAATAAACACAACCAGTAACTACTGGTAACATTACAGGTAGCATAAACGCATTATGTATAACATCTTAGGCATCATCCTAAATCATCAGTGCACCACAGTACACTCCTGAGGTGCACACCTCACGTTAGGGCTTTACGCCCCACCAAAACACTGGATGAACCCCAGGCCGACTGACCTTCCTCTGGGGCCCGTCCTGGGCTATCCCAGATGCCCTTTGTCCCAAAAGTCAGGGCTCTCCTGGCTGCTGATGCAGCACTTACTTCTGGGCACAATCCTCACAGGAGGGGAGGAGGTGCAACTCACCCTTGTCCTCCCTAACCATATGCCCCATGTTTGCAGCTGCCCGCGATCTGGCGGTGCAGCTGTGTAACAAAATAGGCACCAACAGGATGCCTCCCAAGCCCCACTCACCGGGGCTTCTCTTCTTTGTCAGCCGGCTCAAAGGTATGGCGAAATCAGGCACCAACAGTGTGCCCTGCAGGCCCCACTCACTCGACCTCTTCTGACCTCGCCCGGTCTCCTCGCTGTGACTGGTGATCTTTGGTTACCCGCCTCTCCCTCTACCAGGCGGGGGGAGGCGGGAAGTTGCAGAAATGGAGCCCGCGAGGCTCCGACTCCTCTTGCTGCTACACAGACTCGGCAACATGCGGGGCTCTCCTCGGACACGGGAGCCCCGCCTACCAACAGGCACAGACTTCGCCTGACTTCCGGCCGTTCTCGGCTGTTTCCTGCTTGCGGCAAAGGTCCCGCCCACAACCAGGCAGTAGCCGCCTGGCTTCCTGGATGCAACAATTTCCCAGAGTGGAGTCTCCTGCGATTTTGGGCACTCACAGAAAAAGACTCAGGTGCCTCTTCAGCCGCGCGGACTGCGTGCTGAACGCCTCTCCTCCTGCCGGGCAATGCCTGGCTTCCGGAGACGGGCACGTCCTGCCCTAAGCGTCTGCTCTCACTGCACGGGCCCTGCCCACAGTCAGGCAGAGTCTCAGCCTGACTTCCGGCCCAATGGGAATTTATGGAGTGAGGTCTCCGTCAATTTGTAAGTAACGGCACAACTTCTCGTTCTGCGACGGCCGGGCACTCACGCCCCACGAGGACTCGAGTAATTAAACTAAAAAGTGCCCACCACGCAGTCCTGATGCACGGGCACAGCGCTGAGGGGCACAGCAAGGCCAGAATGCTCCTCACGCTATCGGTGGCCCCGGCTGCACCCAGCCGGTCAGCCACACAAAGACCGGGCAGTGCTCCTCTCAGGGCAATGGTGCCCAGCCCTCTCAATGCAGGGGGATGAATCCAGCAAGCACCTCACGCTGGGTCAGAGGTTCCATAGGGCAGAGCTGGGTACAGGCAGGCCAGCACGTAGGGACCCCCAGGAGACAGCAGCAAGGTCCCATGGCGGTTCCTCCTGACGCCCAGCAGTCCTTCAGCTCCAAAACAGGTACCAAGCAGGTTCACTTCCATGGGATCACAGCCCCAATACTTATACCACAAATGTCTTTGTTCCCAGGGCTCTGCGCCCGGTCAAAACCAGTTATGTGGGGCACTCCAACATTTGTTTACCGTGCACAACAGTCCCAATTGACAGAGTAGGTCATGGCCCCAGACACACCACAGGGGGGCAGAGCCAGCATTGTACAAGGCAGGCACAGACATATTCAGTGTCAGGGACTACTCCTCCCACTACTCCAAATGTAGATCTGCCTATTCAGCCTAGCACTGACTCACCCAGCCCCTCTGGAACCACTGCACCTCCCCAGTCCCTGTCACTCCAGAGCCAGACATGCAATACACATCAGGCAGGCACAAAGACACATAGCACACAGAAATGCCAACTTCAAAAAGTGGCATTTCTAAAATAGTGATTATAAATCTGCCCACACCACCACGCAGCATTTATCACCACTATTCCAAACATACCAAACTTGATCACGCTACTCCTCTCATATCAGGAATTACAACTGAAACACCTATCAGGGAATCCCCAATGCATTCCTATGAGAGGGCAGCCTCACAGTAGTGAGAAACCAAAATGACTGTTTGTCACTACCAGGACATGCCACACAATTAAGGCACATGTCCCACCTTTTACCTACATTGCACCCTGCCCATAGGGCTAGCGGGGCCTACCTTAGGGGTGACTGATATGTAGTAAAAGGGGAGTCACAGACGTGGCATCCACTTTATGTGCCACGTCACAGCAGCAGTAAACTGCGCACACGGGCCCTGCAATGGCAGAGGTCTGAGACAGGTTTGAAAGGCTACTTTGGTGGGTGGTGAAATCTGCGGTACAAGCCCACCAGTAGCATTTAATTTACTGGCCCCGGGTATATGAGATACCACTTTACTGGGGACTGATAGGTAAATTAAATACACCAAACAGGTGTAGACCAATCTTACCACGTTTATCATAGAGAGCACATGCACTTTAGCACTGAATAGCAGTGATAAAATGCCCAGAGTCCTAAAACCACTAACACCAGGTCAGAAAAAATACCAGGAGGAAAGGAAAAAGTTCAGGGATGACCCTATAAAAAAGGCCAAGTCCAACACAACCCCCTTCCAGCCAAAAGACAGGGTAGACCAATCATTACCTTGATGGGCTTCCCTGCTTGGGGCGATAGAACACAGACGCTGGCCCGCAACTGCAGGGGCACACTCCAGTTCTATGCCAATGTGAACCCATGTGGTTCCCTCTCTCTAAGCTCCAAGGACCAACTAAGTTACCCCACTGGGACTCCCTAGCTGTCCGCAGCCAGGACCAGGCCCTAGACCATCCAGATGTCTCTGGTTCTTGCCATCTCACAGAGTGGGGGGTGGTAGCCCCAGGTACATAGTACCCCTTCTATCTATCTCTCATCAGTCCAGTCCTAAACTGCCACTGATCCTCCAACCCAGGGCCTGCACCCTCAGGCTGACCAGGAGTCAAGAGTGAGGCTCTCCTCCCCCCACCCCTCCTTTTGGGGTTCCGCACACTCCTCCTAGGAGACGCACCCTCAGAACACAAAACTGTCAGGACGCTGGAATCAGCCCTCCCACAAAATTCTCCCACCAGTTCAGGACCTCCACCCTGCAACTGGTCTCCCAACCTAGGGTCTAAACCCTCAGGCTGAACCGGGGTCAGAGGCGAGGTCTTCCTTCCTCTGCACCCCCTTCCAGAGTTCTGCACCCTCCCACCTGGAGTGGTACCCCTAGAAGACAAACCGGTAGGGACACTGCTTACAGATGTCCTTCGCTCCAGGACAGGCACAACCTGAACCTGGCCTCCCAACCCAGGGACTAAACCCTGTGGCTGAGCACCCGCCTGGCATACCAGGACTTCCTGGGGAGCACCTATGCCCCCCGAGGGTAACACATACCTCATGTGTTGTGTGACAGTCTGCCTGGCGCTGATCTCCCAACCCCTGTCCATCTGACAGTGCGCGAAGACCCCCCAGAACAGAAGTGGTGTCACCATGGTCACTCCTAGGAGGCTCAACCCTTATGGCTTGCCCCTGACCCACTGGTTCTTCCACTGGGGACTCTCTCCCCCTCTCACCCCTCCATCTGGACTTCTGAACCCTCCACTTATGAGTGGCACCGCCAGACACCAGAACTGATGGAGCCCTGTTTACAGACACTCCAAGTTCACCTGACACTAGCAGATCCCCCTCAACGGATGGCCTACCAGTACAGTCTAGGCTCCCCACCTGGTGTTCCCTTAGGGAACCCTCCAGGCCTTGAGACTGGGTTTCAGGCACCTTGGGGCGCATCCCTTTCTCACTCCTTCACCGCGGAGACAGGACGTGAGTCCCTACACCCCTCCCACTACCGGGAGCTATCTGGGCTACTAAGAACCTTTCCCACCACCCTGGGATGGGAAATACCTGAGCCACTCCTCTTAGGGTCACTCCCCAATGCGTCCTCAGACCCTCTGGCACTCACCCAGAGGTCTGCCTCCCGTGCAAGCTCCCTGGGATCAGAGAACTCACACCCCCACAGGTGTTGGCGAAACCCTGGAAAACAACAACGGAACATGTGCTCTCTGACAATCAGATTGAACAGCCCTTCAAAATTGTTTGCTGTGCTACCCATCACCCAACCTTCCAGTGCATCACAACATTCATCCACAAACTCCCCCCAAGACTTGTGAGACAGTTTCCTACTGCCCCTGAACCTCAACCTATACCCTTCAGGTGTGACACCCTCTTCCTGGGAACTAGGTACCACGCTCTGGGATCTGGGAATGGGTCTTCCTACACTGGACTCACTTTTGCTGCCACCACTGGACCACACCCTCACTGGTGAATTCAGACCAATAAAACTAAACTCAGGGGACATATCCTCACGAGTTAGCTTTTCCATGGCAAAGGCCCTCTCTGCCTCCGTCGTCCTCTCCTGCGCTAAGACCCTCTCAGTCTCTAGCTTTTTCTCCACACCCAGCTGCGCTAGCTCCAACCTGAGCCTTTCCAAAGCCAGCTGATGCTCCCTTTCTTCCCTCCTATCTACCCACTCCTCTGGGGACAGGGAAAGGGATGGGGCACTGCCCCCGGCACTGGACCCAGCAAGGGACTCCCTCTCTACGGGGTCCTCACTATCTACTGGCGTCCCTGCCCTGTCATTTTCTCCCTCCTGCTCAAACTCTCCAGGGCCACTGCCCTCTAGGGGTGCTGGTCGGGGACCCTCCCACTCAGAGACCTCACTGATCTTGGGGTCCTCCTTCCCAGACTCCTCCCTCACCCGGTTTTTGGATTTCCAACAGGCCAACACTTCCCCTGCAGTTCCACCTTCCTGGCAGACCTACTCACTTGACACCCAAGATCCTGACAGAACCTCTTTAGGTCCTTCACAGTGTACCTATGCAACA
Source organism: Calotriton arnoldi (assembly GCA_963921515.1). Lineage (NCBI taxonomy): Eukaryota > Metazoa > Chordata > Amphibia > Caudata > Salamandridae > Calotriton > Calotriton arnoldi. The sequence goes on along the minus strand of CAWUFW010004959.1, from coordinate 803,730 downwards.
TCCTTACATTAAATGCACTTTCTGTCACAATAACTGCTGGATCACCGAGGTGAGACATGACTGACACTTTAGGGGTGTCACCAAAATTTTAGAACAGCAGGAAAACACAATTCACAAAATGACACTTTCAGGAGAAATAAAAATCAGGAGAAGTCCCCAAACCATGTGATTGTCTAAACTGTAGAGTTTGTAGTGCAACCAAGTGTCGCTGTGGTACTGCGCAAACGCAAGTCCTATCCTCACCGCTGACAACCAATGTTAGAAATGGGATTTCTGGTTGGCTAGGGCAAGCGCCTAAGCCAGGCAGAAACCACCACTCTAGTCAGGGCAAGGGAGTTACACACTGAAGATAACCCCTGCTCACCCCCTTAGTAGCTTGGCATGAGCAGTCAGGCTTATCCCAGAGGCAATGTGTAAAGCGTTTGTGCAACACACTCACACAGCAGTGACACACTAGGCACACCACAAAAGAAACTCCACACAAGGTTATATCAAAAATAGCCTTTGTATTATCCATAAAACACATTAGAACATAATCACAAATGTACACTGTGCCATCTGGCACTTAGGTATCACTTTACAGGGGATTATATACATTACAGGGCCAATCGGGCCACTGTCAACACCATTAGAACACATAAGCAGTGAAAATAAGCACAACCACTAACTACTGGTAACATTACAGGTAGCTTAAACGCATTATGCATAACATCTTAGGCATCATCCTAAATCATCAGTGCACCACAGTACAGTCCTGAGGTGCACACCTCACGTTAGGGCCTTACGCCCCGCCAAAACACTGGATGAGCCCCAGGCTGACTGGCCTTCCTCGGGGGCCCATCCTGGGCTATCCCAGATGCCCTTTGTCCCAAATGTCAGGGCTCTCATGGCTGCCGATGCAGCACTTACTTCTGGGCACAATCCTCACAGGAGGGGAGGAGGTGCAACTCACCCTTGTCCTCCCTAACCATGTGCCCCACGTTTGCAGCTGCCTGCGATCTAGCGGTGCAGCTGTGTAGCAAAATAGGCACCAACAGGATGCCTCCCAAGCCCCACTCACCGGGGCTTCTCTCCTTTGTCAGCCTCCTCGAAGTTATGGCTGAAATCAGGCACCAACAGTGTGCCCTGCAGGCCCTGCTCACGGGACCTCTTCTGACCTCGCCCGGTCTCCTCGCTGTGACCGGCGATCTTTGGGGACCCGCCGCTCCCTCTACCAGGGGGGGGGAGGCAGTAAGTTGCGGAAATGGAGCCCACGAGGCTCCAACTCCTCTTGCTGCTACACAGACTCGGCAACACGCGGGGCTCTCCTCGGACACGGGAGCCCCGCCTACCGACAGGCACAGACTTTGCCTGACTTCCGGCCATTCTCGGCTGTTTCCTGCTCGCGGCCCCGGTCCTGCCCACAACCAGGCAGTAGCCACCTGGCTTCCTGGACGCAGCAATTTCCCGGAGCGGAGTCTCTGGCGATTTTGGGCACTCACAGAAAAAGACTCAGGTGCCTCTTCAGCCAAACGGACTGCGCGCTGAACGCCTCTCCTCCTGCCGAGCAACACCTGACTTCCAGCGATGAGCACCTACTGCCCTAGGCATCTGCTCTCACTGCACGGGCCTTGCCCACAGTCAGGCAGAGTCTCAGCCTGACTTCCGGCCCGATGGGAATTTACGGAGTGAGGTCTCCGTCAATTTGTGAGAAACGGCGCGACTTCTCATTCTGAGCCGGCCGGGCCCTCATGCCCCACAAACCCCTGTCAGGACTCGAGTAATTAAATGAAAAAGTGTCCACCACGCAGTCCTGATGCACGGGCACAGCGCTGAGTGGCACAGCAAGGCCAGAATGCTCCTCACGCTATTGGTGGCCCCAGCTGCACCCAGCCGGTCAGCCACACAAAGACCGGGCAGCGCTCCTCTCAGGGCAATGGTGCCCAGCCCTCTCAATGCAGGGGGATGAATCCAGCAGGCACCTCACGCTGGGTCAGAGGTTCCATAGGGCAGAGGTGGGCACAGGCAGGCCAGCACATAGGGACCCCCAGGAGCTAGCAGCCGGGTCCCACGGTGGTTCCTCCTGACGCCCAGCAGTCCTTCAGCTCCAAAACAGGTACCAAGCAGGTTCACTTCCATGGGGTCACAGCCCCAATACTTATACCACAAATGTCTTTGTTCCCAGGGTTCTGCGCCCGGTCCAAACCAGTTCTGGGGGGCACTCCAACATTTCTTTACCGTGCACAACAGTCCCCATTGACAGAGTAGGTCCTGGCCCCAGACACACCAAAGGGGGGCGGATCCAGCATTGTACAAGGCAGGCACAGACCTATTCAGGGTCAGGGACTACTCCTCCCACTACTCCAAATGCAGTTCTGCCTATTCAGCCTAGCGCTGACTCACTCAGCCCCTCTGGAGCCACTGCACCTCCCCAGTCCCTGTCACTCCAGAGCCAGACATGCAATACACATCAGGCAGACACAAAGACACATAGCACACATAAATGACAACTTCTAAAAGTGGCATTTCTAAAATAGTGATAATAAATCTGCGCACACCACCACGCAGCATTTATCACCACTATTTCAAACATACCAAACTTGATCACGCTACTCCTCTCATATCAGGAATTACCACTGAAACACCTATCAGAGAATCCCCAATGCATTCCTATGAGAGGGCAGCCTCACAGTAGTGAGAAACCAAAATGGCTGTTTGTCACTACCAGGACATGCCACACAATTAAAGCACATGTCCTACCTTTTACCTACATTGCACCCTGCCCATAGGGCTAGCTAGGGCCTACCTTAGGGGTGACTGATATGTAGTAAAATGGGAGTCACTGACGTGGCATCCACTTTATGTGCCACGACACAGCGGCAGTAAACTGCACGCACAGGCCCTGCAATGGCAGAGGCCTGAGACAGGTTTGAAAGGCTACTTTGGTGGGTGGTGAAATCAGCACTGCAAGCCCACCAGTAGCATTTAATTTACTAGCCCCGGGTATATGAGATACCACTTTACTGGGGACTGATAGGTAATTTAAATACGCCAAACAGGTGTAGACCAATCTTACCATTTTTATCATAGGGAGCACATGCACTTTAGCACTGAATAGCAGTGATAATGTGCCCAGAGTCCTAAAACCACCAACACCAGGTCAGAAAAAATACCAGGAGGAAGGCAAAAAGTTCAGAGATGACCCTGCAAAAAGGGCCAAGTCCAACATTGACAATGATCTATTTTTAATTCCAATGGTCCTGCTCTTCTCCAAATGCATTTCTCTTTCTACCCTGACTCAGAAGAGGCATATGAATACTACGTCACACACCTCACAAATGAAATCTGGATATTATCCTGCTTGCCGTAAGTAGATGTTGGGGAAAATGATGGACTGCATTACAGGGAAAGGAACGGGCTATATAGATTGTATTTGGCATGTTCATCACAGTGTATCCCATCCGCCAAACTTGACATCAAATCATGCACCTACTCCCACTTTATTCACTAGCCTAACCCACCACCATATATTATTTATTTCCAACAAATTAATTTGCTGGGCAGTAAGTAAGAAAAGGAAACTTGACTTACTCTACTTCAGGGTAGGGTAGAGGGATTAGGTGGGTAGGGTAGAGCTTTTGATATAGAATAGAGGGGTTGCTACACTGATCATTGATTCATCGGGGTAGAATTACAAGAAAGTGACTCAGTGCATGCTGCAAGCCATTTGGCTGCGCCGCACGGAGTCACTTTCAAAGCACAGGGATGCGACATATTTACAACAATATGTCATATCTCTGTGCTTCCCCCTGCGCTGGTGCAGAAACTGCTGCCATGCGCCGGCGCAGACACCCTTGCACCATGGTGCAAGGATGCCTGCGTCATGGGGAGATTGTTTTTGTTCAGGAATCAATCAATCAATCAATCATGTCACTTATAAAGCGCACTACATACCCGCGAGGGTCTCAAGGCGCAGGGGGAAGAGGGGGGTGGTGCTGCTACTGATCGAAGAGCCAGGTCTTGAGGAGTCTTCTGAAGGCCAGTAGGTCTTGGGTCTGTCGGAGGTTGGTGGGGAGGGTGTTCCAGGTCTTGGCGGCGAGGTGGGAGAAGGATCTGCCGCCGGCGGTCGTTTTCCGGATGCGGGGGACTGTGGCGAGGGCGAGGCTGGTCGAGCGGAGCTGGCGGGTGGGGTGTAGAAGCTGAGTCGTCTGTTGAGGTAGGCTGGTCCGGAGTTGTGGAGTGCTTTGTGTGCGTGGGTGAGGAGCTTGAAGGTTATCCTCTTGTTGACAGGGAGCCAGTGCAGGTCTCTCAGGTGGGGTGTGATGTGGCTGCGTCGGGGGATGTCGAGGATAAGACGTGCAGAGGCGTTCTGGATGCGTTGCAGCCGTCTCAGGAGCTTAGCCGTCGTTCCTGCGTAGAGGGCGTTTCCGTAGTCCAGCCTGCTGGTGACGAGGGCCTGGGTGACTGTTTTTCTTGTTTCGGTGGGGATCCACTTGAAGATCCTGCGGAGCATTCGGAGGATGTTGAAGCAGGATGAGGAAACGGCGTTGACCTGCTTAGTCATGGAGAGGGTGGGGTCGAGGATGACCCCTAGGTTGCGTACGTGGTCGGTGGGTGGCGGGGCTGTTCCCAGTGATGTTGGCCACCAGGAGTCGTCCCAGGCTGAAGGGTTGGAACCAAGGATGAGGACCTCCGTCTTGTCCGAGTTCAGCTTCAGGCGGCTGGTCCTCATCCATTCGGCGACGGCCTTCATTCCTTCGTGGAGGTGGGCTTTGGCGGTGTGAGGGTCTTTGGTGAGGGAGAGGATCAGCTGGGTGTCGTCGGCGTAGGAGATGATGTTGAGGTTGTGCTGTCGGGCGACGTGGGCGAGGGTGCCATGTAGATGTTGAACAGCGTTGGGCTGAGGGAGGAGCCTTGGGGTACGCCTCAGATGATCTTGGTGGCCTTGGATCGGAAGGGGCGAGGCGGACGCTTTGTGTTCTGCCGGAAAGGAAGGATGTGGTCCAGTCCAGGGCCTTCTCTTGGATCCTGGCGTCGTGAAGGCATGTTCGTAGTGTGTGGTGGCAGACCGTGTCGAAGGCGGCTGATAGGTCCAGGAGGATGAGGGCTGCTGTTTCTCCGTTGTCTAGCAGGGTCCTGATGTCATCAGTGGCGGCGATGAGGGCGGTTTCGGTGCTGTGGTTGCTGCGGAAGCCGGACTGGGAAGGGTCCAGGATGTTGTTCTCCTCGAGGTAGCGGGTCAGTTGTTTGTTGACGATTTTCTCGGTGACCTTCGCGGGGAACGGGAGCAGAGAGATGGGTCGGAAGTTCTTGAGGTCCTTGGGGTCTGCCTTGGGTTTCTTGAGTAAGGCGGTGATCTCGGCGTGCTTCCAGCTTTCCGGGAAGGTTGCTGTCTCGAAGGAGATGTTGATTATTTTCCGGAGATGGGGCGCGATGGCTGTACTGGCTTTGTTGAAGATGTGGTGAGGGCACGGGTCTAGCGGTGAACCGGAGTGGATGGTGTTCATGATCTCGCTGGTGTCCTCGTCGTTGATGTTGGTCCAGGAGAGCAGGCGGTTGGTGGTTGTGGGGGCAGTGGTCTCGGTGGTTGCCGGGGCGGTCGTGGTGTTGAAGCTGTCGTGGATGTCGGCGATTTTGCGGTGGAAGGAGGTGGCCAGTGAGTCGCACAGGTCTTGCGACAGCTGGATGTCGTTGGTGTTGGAGCTGGGGTTGGAGAGTTCCTTCACGATGTTGAAGAGCTCTTTGCTGTTGTGTGCGTTGTTGTCTAGGCGGTCTTTGAGTGAGGCCCTTTTGGCGGATCTGATGAGGTGATGGTGATTGCGGGTGGCGCTCTTGTGGGCGGCGTAGCTGTCCGCTGTCCGTTCGTGGAGCCAGATCTTCTCCAGTTTTCGGCATGTTCGTTTGGAGGCCTGGAGGTCTTCGGTGAACCAGGTGGCTTTCTTGCTGGTGTGGCTGTTGGGCGGATTCTTGAGCGGGCGAGGGTGTTGGCGCAGTCGTCGATCCACTGTCTGAGGTTGCGGGCGGCGGTGCCGGGGTCGGAGGGTTCGGCGGGTGGGCTCAGGGGGAGGGTTGTGGTTAGCTGGTCTTCCGTGACTCTGCTCCAGCAGCGGTGAGGCATTTGTTCGGTGCGGTGGTGCGTGGTGGGCTTCCTGTAGGTGAAGTGGATGCAGTGGTGGTCAGTCCAGTGGGGTTCGGAGGTGTGGTTGAAGGAGACGTGTGGGCTTGCGGAAAAGATGGAGTCTAGCGTGTGGCCGGCGGCGTGGGTGGGTGTAGTCACGAGCTGTCTGAGTCCGAGGGTGGCGAGGTTGTCGATCAGGGTGGTGGAGTTGCTGTCCTTGTTGTTCTCGAGGTGGAAGTTCAGGTCCCCGAGGAGGATGTAGTCCGTGGAGGCGATGGCGTGTGTGCTGACGAAGTCAGCGATGGAATCGCTGAACTGTGGTCGGGGTCCGGGGGGTCTGTAGATGAGGGTTCCTCTGAGGGTGGTGTTGGGATCGGTGTGGATCTGGAAGTGCATGTGTTCGGCGGTGCTGAGGGTGTCGTCGGTGTTGGTTGAGACTCTGAGGGTGTTCCTGTGGACGATGGCGATGCCTCCTCCGACTCCGTTGGTGCGGTCCCTGCGGGTGATCTTGTATCCGTCCGGGATGGCAATGGCGATGTCGGGGGCTGAAGCAGGATTCAGCCAGGTCTCCGTCAGGAATGCGACGTCTGGGGAGGTTGAGTCGAGAAGGTCCCAGAGTTCGATGGCGTGTTTGCGGGCGGAGCGGGTGTTGAGGAGGATGCATCTGAGGTAGTTGGGTTCTTTCCTGGGCGGTGGTTTGGCGGGGCGGGTGCTGGCGAAGCTGCAGTTCCGGCAGGTGAAGGGCCCTTGGGTGCGCTTCGGGGTGGCCTGGTAGCAGGCGTGATCTTTTCCGGGGTTGAGTGCGTGGAGGGTGCTGGCGTCGTATCGGCGTCTGTTGATGTGGCGGGCGCGGGGGATGCCCGGACCAGGGGGTCTGGCACTGGGCGCGGCCACGGCGCGGATGGGCTTGCCTTAGGCGCGTCCGCTGCGCACGTCCGCTGCGCGGCCGCACAGCGGCCGCCATAAATGGGGAGGTGGGAGGGAGGAGCAGGGAATGGGGCAGCGAATGGGCAGTGAGGGGGCGGGGCTGCAGGGGCGCAGCGGCGGGAAACAGGCACAGAAAGGAAAAAACGATCACAATCAGGGGCAGCAAGGGGGCACAGAAAGGAAAAAACGATCACAATCAGGGGCAGCAAGGGGGCACAGAAAGGAAAAAACGAGCACAATCAGGGGCAGCAAGGGGGCACAGAAAGGAAAAAAACGATCACAATCAGGGGCAGCAAGGGGGCACAGAAAGGAAAAAAAACGATCACAATCAGGGGCAGCAAGGGGGCACAGAAAGGAAAAAAAACGATCACAATCAGGGGCAGCAAGGGGGCACAGAAAGGAAAAAAAACGATCACAATCAGGGGCAGCAAGGGGGCACAGAAAGGAAAAAAACGATCACAATCAGGGGCAGCAAGGGGGCACAGAAAGGAAAAAAACGATCACAATCAGGGGCAGCAAGGGGGCACAGAAAGGAAAAACGATCACAATCAGGGGCAGCAAGGGGGCACAGAAAGGAAAAAACGAGCACAATCAGGGGCAGCAAGGGGGCACAGAAAGGAAAAAACGAGCACAATCAGGGGCAGCAAGGGGCACAGAAAGGAAAAAAACGATCACAATCAGGGGCAGCAGGGGGCACAGAAAGGAAAAAAACGATCACAATCAGGGGCAGCAAGGGGGCACAGAAAGGAAAAAAACGATCACAATCAGGGGCAGCAAGGGGGCACAGAAAGGAAAAAACGATCACAATCAGGGGCAGCAAGGGGGCACAGAAAGGAAAAAACGATCACAATCAGGGGCAGCAAGGGGGCACAGAAAGGAAAAAAACGATCACAATCAGGGGCAGCAGCAGGGCACACAGACGGAGCTGTGTGGTGGGGGAGCGACCTTCACTTGTGCAGGAAGGGTTCCCTTCCTGCACAAAAACAATCTGAAATGCCGTTTTTCAACTTCTATGTGTGCTGCATTAGCACACATAGAAGTTGAAAAACGTCACTGTTTCAATGATTGTTTATGTACAGGAAGGGACACCTTCCTGTACATAAACAATCATTAGAGGTGATTTTCTCTTTCTATGTGTACTGCAGAAAAAGCAGTCTCTAACAAAAAGCCTAGATTTCTTGTATCACTCTCAACAAGCCCTGTGTTCAATGTCTTACCAAGCCATTCCTATTTATTTTCCAAGTGAGAGGGTCCCTCATGGCCTCACAATGCTGTTGATCATATTAAGCTGCTTTACAGGCAATATTTGGAATTTGAGTTGGACGACTTCATAGGGACGATCTGACAAAGACATCCTCTGTAGAGTTCCATGTTTATCCTGTTCGTATTGCCCTGCGCTGTGATGAGAATGCATGGTCTAGTGTACACAAAGCGTAATTTTTCCTGTATAAGTACTATTGATACATGGTATGATAATGGTCACTGTTGAAGTTCTCGTCTTGGATTGTTAATTTAAGATGGTTTCCATGTTTAAGATGTTAACTTTCAACAAGAAATAGCAAAATGTTAAACCTTGTGCATGAATGTCTAGCTGTATTAAATCTATTACTGCTGATGTAAAGTGCTCCAATGTCCCTGGGGGCCTGGTTTGGGCTCTACAAAAATGTACAAATAAATAAATAAATGATGATGCATAATTTGCATCAGAATAGGCTAATCTGCAGGTAGCGGTTGCAGTTTGGCGTAATATTTGGAAATCTAAAGATGGATGCTTATGGAATTTAGGTCTTATATACAAATGGTGTAGTAAAAGTCACACAGGAGGAAGTCTGGATGAAGGAGATACTGGTTAAAGTTTCTTAGATGTGGAAGAACCAGCAACAGTGCGAAGGTTTAGTGATTAGGGTTAGCTGTTTTTGTAGCTGGAGTTGGCTGTTTTGGGAGCTTTTCTGAGTTTTTTTTAAAGTGGGCACAGAATGCAGTTTTAGATGTGCATAGGTTGCAGAAAAGGAGAAGAAGGGTTTCTCAGTTGGTAGCTTGAGTGTGTGGAATGTGGTCTGTGAGTGGTTGTGGTATTGGAAGACGAGGGGTGCGTGGCATCTTGGTCTTGTGTGGAGTATGTTGGTGTGAATATGGAATGTGATGAGTGAATTCAGCTTTTGAAGGTTTTGTGCGTGTTCCAGGATTTTATGTCAGTTGAGTGTTGGAGCTGCCATTCTTTCACCGAGCTGTGCAAATGCAAAACTTTCAAATCTCATCCCTAATGAGTCCACAATTTGACTTGTTCACTAAAGTAATGCAGCTAGACTGTACCGAAGATATTGAATCAGGTATCTTGTGCGTCCTCTCTACACTAATTGCTAAACTGAAGGTCTGTTGTATTAATCAAGAAAATTGAAAAGTTCTTATTGTACCACTGCTTACCAATCTACACCTCATCCAAGAGTCCCCTTCCCCTACCTTCAAGAATGATGATGATAAATTAACTTCCTCTACTGCAACAGAGCCTTTGTATTACCTTTGAAGCTTACACCAGCTCTGTAGGAAAGCACATGTTTTTGAGTGCCCCTCCTCCCCCATTATTTGGCTTGGCTATTTTGAAGTGCTGTCCTCTATGCGCTGAGAGAAATTAATCCAACCTCCATGTGCCCTGGGCAATAAACATGGTGAAAGGTTGGCTAATACCAGTTGGTTTATTTAACCTTTAAATGAGGCAACAGTACAAAAATTCTGAAATAGCACAAGTGGTATAAATGTTGGATGTCATTCATGACTGCAGGCATGCCATTGCAGATCCGAACTGCTATGAGCTGAGGCATAGCAGACACGTGTTAAAGTAAGAAGGTTTTTAACATGTATAAAAGTAGGACTCTAGGAATTCCCATTACACAGTTGTAATCTCACATAATTTCAGTATTTTCATGCTATGCTTGCTATGCTAAATTCCTGAAATTACATTAAAACAGCATGTTGAGCAATTACACGCCGTTCACGACAACAATTTCACATGAATGCATGGCCACAATGCAAATAACCAGAACATGAATGGCTGCCGTTTGTGGCACTTGTGTTTTTTTGCATTATTTTTAGTGTGAAATGTGTCTTTGCATCCAAAATGGATGCAAGGATGCATTTTGTGCTAATATATAGCAACAAATTATGTTTTTCATTATGCGTAATTTATCGTAATTTTTCAGAAATTTCGAGTTACACAAATTTCACACTCACCCTCTCTAAAAGCATACTTTTGACATTAGCTTAGTCACCCATAAATATTGCCTTGAAGCCTGCACAATCTGGTTTCAGGCTGTACTAAAGTAGGACATGCCCAAATTTTAGAGTATCTGCAATAACAGAATACAAAATCTATCATTCACTGAATGACGGATGTATGGCAGAACCACACAAGTCATTACAACACATGGCTTTACAACGTGGTCTTTACAACGACCAGTCTTTACCACTGCATTCCTTTACCACGCAAGTCTGTAACACACCACCACTTTGCTTAGGGAAAGCATTGGACTTTGAAGTCCAACTCGGCTTCCTCCATGGCAAGCCGTTGTAAAGACTTGCGTGGTAAAGGAATGCAGTGGTAAACACGGGTCATTGTACATGTACATTGTACAGTAGTGCATGGTTTAGACTTCGTGGTAAATGATGTTTCCCCTGAATAAGCCATGATACTTCTTTCCTACAGTAAAGGTCTACTTATAAACAAATGTAACCATTTCGATATAGTGTATAGCTACATAAATCTTATCTTATCAAACATCTAATTCAATCGTGAATAAATATTGTTGTTAAATATGTTACAAAGATGATTTTTTAAAAGCTTAACAGTAATAAAGTTCTAACCAATTCTTCGTTCTTCCAGTGGCATTAATTAGATTTTTAGGGATGTGGAAAATACATTTCATGAAGAGAATAGTAGACTTATCCTGTTGGTAGGAAAGCGATCATGGGTCCAGGCAGAGGAGAGTTTACAAGAAAAACAGCTGGCTCTTACAGAGAACTAGCTGGAACCCTCCAGAGAAGCATGTGTGGGGCAGATTTACAATAAAGTAATGCAGCGCAGCAAGTCATTTTGCTGCGCCGTGCTGCGTTAGTTTTGAAGCACAGGGATGCGACATATTTACAACAATATGTCGCATCTCTGTGCTTCCCCCTGCGCTGGCTCACAAACTGCTGCCATGCGCTGACGCAGGCACCCGTGCACCATGGTGCAAGGATGCCTGCGTCACAGGGATGATTGTTTATGTGCAGGAAGGGTTCCCTTCCTGCACATAAACAATTAGAAATGGCATTTTACAACTGCTAAGTGTGCTGCATTAGCACACATAGAACTTGCAATACGTCATTGATTTAAAGGATTACTTATGTACAGGAAGGTACACCTTCCTGTACATAAACAATCATTAGAGGTCATTTCCTCTTTCTATGTGTGCTGCAGAATGCAGCACGCATAGAAAGAGATAAAAAACTAAGAGAAATGAATAAATTTCTCCTCGTTGCGCGGCCATACGCCTCCCCTGGGGAGGCGTAGCATTCACACGCATTTCCAGATTTACGATTCCACGTAAATCTGGAAATGGGTCTGGTTCCATGGGTGTTGAATGAGAACATCCCCAGCTACACCCAAGGAACACCCCTTTCACGCAAAGTGCTACGTGCAAAGAGGCCATATTTACAAGGACAGGAAAAGTCACGCAGGGTGGCTTTTCCTGTCCTTGTAGATATGGAGCAGTAAAATGCGCAACCGGTACGTCACAAAAAGTGACGCACAGGTGGCGCAAGGGGCTTGTAAATCTGCCCCATCATCTTTGGCTTGTTCAGTCACTGTACTAGTCGAAAGGAAAAAATCTGAACAGGTGTAAAATTAATCTGTTATGGGAAACCATGAAATATAATCTGAAATCACTTCATTTCACATGGTTATAAAATCAAATGTGGCACATGTCAAGAATGGATTTTCCAATTTTTTGAGAGGCTGGGATGGAAGAACTTAGGAAAAAATAAAGGAGTTAAGTACTAAGAGGTGAGTGAGTGGGCGAAGGGAAACACACTTTGTGTGTTTGGTTTGCACTTTGAAATGCATTGAAAACTTTGTAAATTCTGCATTAACTGAAGCAGACACACATTGCACAGCCAACACGGCAGTCCCGGAACGAATTGAACCATACTGCACTTCGGTCATAGGTGGCAAAATTCCGTGGGCGGGAAGGTGGGGTGATGAATGAAGGGTGGGAGAAACCTGGATTCCTTAACAAATACAGTGAGTCAAGGAGTTGAACAAAACATAAAAAATACCCCTCACTTTGACCCATAGCTTTGATAACCCTACAGAAACGAAGTAAGCGAAGTAGGTGAGCAGCATGCCCCTCTCCATGAGAAGAGCTGCCTTGCTTATTCATCCAAACAATCTAAATATTCATTCATCCTTTCATTCTAATTCACCCATAGCCACCATGATTAAGTTTTACCTTCTCTCATCCAGTCTTTCACCAAAATTTCCAATCCATTATCCATCCTTTCAATATCCATCCTTTCTTCCAACGATCCTTTCGACCATCCATCACTTTACCCACCCAAGCACCCTTTCACCTATTCACCTTTTCACTCTTAAACCATTTTCCTTTCTTTTAACCTTATGTTCTTTCACGATTCCCTCAAGCCATCAATGCTTATTATGTGAGCTTTTGGTGAGTTGCAGATAGAACAGGCCATAATAACTCAACTACCACTGCAGCTGGTTAAGCTGCAGGGCTCTCGGTCATGAGTTGACAACAACCCGGTACTAGCTACTGAGTATAATAGCAATTGTTGATAAGCAAGCAATTATGTGTCTTACCAGTGGCCCTCCCTGCTGGCGCTTCTCCCCCTTCAACTGACTCTCCTCCTTCAGTGGTACTGTAGCCGGTGTCACTAGTGATCTGTGTGGCTAGAATAACACATTATATATGTTTTAGATGCCAGATACGCCACCCCTTAGTTTTTTCAATCAAAATATACAACCGCAATACATCACTGCAGTTCAGTTAGCACTGCTGTATCGTCTTACAAAAATATTACTCTGGGTATTGGTTGGTTCACAATGTAAGACAAGCCAGGTGTGGAATAATGATCAATGAAAGACACATGGTGTTGGTTGGCAAATGCAATGGGAGTTTGACCTCATACGTTTTTTCCAACAATGCTGCACTGTCATGGAAAACTGCTGCTATACTGTATAAATAAATGAGACAGCACACAACATTGGGGGTGGGGGGGCGGGGGTTCCATGACCATGCCACTCTCTGGTGAACTCAACTGTTATAGCATGAGCAGGAAATAGAAATCCTTCTCAAGAAACATACATGGTGAATATTATTGATAATACTAGCTTACTTGGGCCTGCAATCTTCATGGTAGACAGTTGAGTATAAAAATGTGTTATTCTTACTCTTACTCTTACAGTACCACAAGATATATAGGAGAGAGGGAAAGATTAGCAAAAAAGTAGAAGATACGTTTCTCTAGAGACTAGAGACATTGAAAACGTCAGTTACCAAAATTGAAAACCATGTAATATAATGGAAAAAAAGATAATGCAGGGATAACAGGAATGAAACAAAAATTTAATCCATTGTGCTTTGCATGAATGGGTTTGTATCACGTCCTCGTCGCCACGTGGAAGGAAGACGGTTTTGTAAGGGTGTCAGAGAAACTTTATTTCTCACCAGCAACATCATCCTCCAGGCAGCAACTCCCATCCTAGAACTCAGCACCAACATTTCAATACCCCAATATTCTACCCTAAGCCCACAACAATCATAAATAAAAAACAACATTAGGGAAATAATAATAAATAACACGACTTACTAGGGTTAGCAGAGCCCTCTGCAGCAGTGCTGGTGGTTGGCGCCTCCTGCTGACCAGCCTTTCCCGGACCCTCTACAATGTCCCTCTTCTTGCCATTTGGTGCTGATGTAAGAAATGAAGAAGATAAAAACAAACAGATTTGTGATTCAGTTAATCGCCACAAAATTATTATGACAGGCAAACACAGTCACATAATTGTACTTTTCTAAAACAGATCACCTATAGTACAAGTTTCGAGTCCATCGACTATCGTTGAGTTGCCCATACTAATCCTAAAACCCTATTCCGAATTTCCTTAACAAAATCTACATTTGGAGCTAATGCATTGCAGTGAATGATCTTTGATTTTATTCTCATTTCTCAGCTCCCTTGATGGACCAACGCAGTCTCCCTTTTTTGCAGTCATAGATACATACTACACATCGCTGTGAAATAGCCTGGAACTGTACGAGCTACATAAACAAAGTCACAGAGAGAATGCACTACTCGCTGATATCACTGATTCACTATAGTGACAGGAAGACAGTCTGCAATGGCTTCTTAATTATTCAGCCAAAGTGAGGGCCAAGGATGAGTACAATTAGGTAGCACTGAGCACCTGCCTAGCAGAAATTAGAAACTGGATCACATAATAATAATAATAATATTCCAACGTAAAGTAAACATAACTTACCTCTGAGTGTGAGCAGCATGCTATTTGGAAAAAAAATGTTAGCATTGTAGAACTCACAACAAATAATTTATACTAACCGAGCCCTGGAGTCTCAATGCTTAGCAAGTCGAGCAGGTCCTGGTCCCAGACTAACATATCCGCCCAGCAGTGCATCAGCTGCTGGATGATGGGATGAACCTGGCTGGTGTGCCACACGCACCGGTTCACCCTCCCCCAGTGCAGCCAACGCTCCCGCAGGGGGTATGCACTGACGGGCCTGCCACCTGATGCCAGCATGGAGGGGAGGTGGCACTGCACTGAAAAAACTAGTGCTGCTACCTCCTCCTCACTAATGATCACCCCGGGCTGCTCACCTGGGTAGCCCGCCGCCCGCAAGGAAGACGGCCCTCTGCCATGGCACTGGGTGGGGTAGAAAAAAAGGAAAAGGAAGGAAAGGAATAAAAAAATAATGAAGTAAGAAAAAAAACACAAAATACAAAAACTCACGAAAAACACTAATTTTGTTTAAAAAAAACTTCAAATACACAAACGTAAAGACACACACTAACATAATAAATAAAAATGAAGGGTAGAAAAGCTTCAAAGGGGGAGGATTAAAGAGATTAACATTAGGCCCAACACCATAACAGAGAGTAGAAAAGAAGATGGCTGTGCCCATTTAAACCGTGTAGTGCTGTTCGCAAGCGATTTGCAACCCGATCACGCACTCCGCGTTGCACATGGCAATGCGAACTGGTGCCTGGCAAACTCCGCCTGTAAGCGGAACTCCGCGTACTCGGTGCAGTTTGTTAGCCACTTCACGGAGTTCCGCGTAGCAGAACTCCACAAACTCAGCACAAGCCTAGTAATAACTCTCCTTTCTAGAGAAACTAAAACTACTTCTTCCAGAAGGTGATTTTAAAAGAATAGTGCAAGTCCTTGACCTCTCCCAAAGGCATGAAGACAATGCTCTGCTAAATGCTCTCCCTAACACCCCCATAACACTTGAAAGGCAAAAATACACAGCCGCACATCTCGTCAACGGTATGAAGAAATTCAACATCCCCCCTACCTTGAAGGAACTAGATTGACTCCCCCTTGATGCCTGTACCATCTTCAAGAATGGCTGCATTACCTACAAGGCTTTCACAAATAATACCCGAACTTATCCGACAGTTTCACCCCATTGTCATGATATCGCCAAACTAGAGCCCAACAGATTGAAAAACTAAAAGTCACACCTACTCGTTCACACTCATCTTTTGGACATTATCCGCAATGAGATAAGGACTGCCCTGACCCTCATACAATTCATGAATAAGCTAAAGACACATCTATTGAAGGAACATTATTCCCCCAACACAGGGCCTGAATACGATGTGGGTAGGACCGCCACCGACAGGCCGTCAATGATGGTCCCATCGACAGACAGGCCTTCGGTCCGACTGCTGCATTAGGATGCAGGCATGGACCACAGACGTCGGGGGAAAGACGGCCGCCTCCAACAGGATCTAGGACCCCATCTGGGTCGGAATCGTATCCCTAACATGGAGTCCGTGCCTGCACAGGCACCGCCATAGGGATTACGATATCCCTTTCAGACAGCCTTTTCATGGCAGTCTGACTGCCATGAAAAGGCTGTCGGAAACTGACTTTGGGGGGCCCAAGCAAGGCCTTTCCCCCCATGGGCCACTGTAAAGTGGCCCTGGGGGCACATATAGTGCCCCCACGCACATTCATGCACTGTGTGCTAGGCAGCACATGGTGCCTGGCTCACAGTGCATGGATGTTCACAAAGTGCTCTTTCACACTGCAGCTTGTGCTGCGGCCCTTTTCCAGGGCAGCCACACAAACTGCAATCTAAAATAGCACTTTTCTAACCGCCAGCATGGGAGTCTCAACCTAATTGGGTGGTCAGACCACCGCCTGCTTGTTGGTCAGTCTCCTGACCAATATGATAGCGGGGGCGGTCCAACCACCAGTTATCGTAATGATCACTACAGTACTTAAAGTTACATGCTTTTTGTTATTTGGTGTAAATCCATTCAGCAGTTTTAGAGAAATTTGAAATACATTTGCATTTAAGGAGGTTCTTGAGGTGATCATGAGAGGGCTAAAACTATAGTGAATCAGAATCAGAACAAGCTTTATTCGTTTTTACATGAAAAATCACAAAAGCAAACAGGAAGTTAAAAACACAACATCTCACAAAAAATATATATATTTTTTTTAAAAATACGAGTCATATCAAAAATGACAATTAATCCAATATCTCAAGGGTTAAAATTCATCACAGAGTTTCAGATACAAATAACCAAATGGATTTTAAGTTAAAATAGTTTTCCTAACATTCACAATACTTTTTAAAAAGGAGGCAATTGCGTTTGTAAAACAGTCATTTTCTAAGAGTTGCAGAAATAAAAACGCTGGTCTACATTGAGTCCATCCCCCTAGTCTTAGAATTGGTAAGATCCACTTCCTTTTTTGCATTTTATAAAATTTACAAAATAGAACCACATGGATTGACGATTGCTGGGACTGATTATCACATGTGCAGCTGCATAGCTTAATTGACCAGTTATTTGTTTCAGGGAAGCTTATCAGGCGATGGAAAATCCTGAGTCTGAAACGGGACAGAACAAATCTGTCATATCCAAAGTATACTGTATATACGGCTGTATGGTATATGTGGTTAAAGTCAGTTGATGCGCTTGTACTGACGGTTTACCTGCTTCAAGAGTGAATCTATTTGCCTCCAGGTGTGACAAATTCTTTTGAACTCTTTCCTGGAGACAGTGTTTATGGAACCTGGAAAACTATAATAGTCTGGGTGACTGAGATCATACATGAAGTTTTTTATATATTTTAACCAGGGGATCTCGATGGCCTGATCCAACTTCATGCTTTCTCTGATGATATCACGGTTGAGACCAGTTCTAGGGGAGGTCCAGATCCTGTGCCACAGGAGTGCAGGTTGGGCTTTAATGATGTCTGAGATATACAAGACACCCAATTCAGTATGACAGTTATATGTGGAGGTACTCCCAGGGACTGCCAAAAGACATTTTAAAAGGGCATTTTCGACCTGCTGAATAGATTGGGTGTGCTGGAATCCCCACACGCCAGCCCCATAAATAGCTGTACTGACACATTTTGCTTGGTAAATTTGCAGGAGCAAAGCTGGTGGCCTTCTGCCCAATTTCTTTGCAAAGTTGGTCAGTGCGCCCGGAGATTTTATAAAGAGTAAGCTCCTGCTTTTGACTGCCTGATACCAAGTTCCCTTGTAGTCAAATAAAATGCCCAAGTATGGGAAGGTCTTAGTTACTTCCACCTAACTGTCCCCAATGAACAAACTCCTGCATTTAGAACTACCCTTCCCACACTTCATTATGTAAGTTTTTGAAGCATTAAGTCTCAAGCCCAGGTTATCCATGTACTCAGTGTAGGTAAGAAGTGCCTTTTGAAGGCCCCGTTGTGTGCGGGCCATCAGCACTGCATCGTCCGCGTACAAAAGGGTGGCTAAAGGGCGATTATTTATTTGTGGCGTATCCTGGGTCTTCTCCACCATTGCTTGTTCCAGTCCGTTAGTATATAATGTGAATAAAAATGGTGTCAGGACGCAGCCCTGTCTAACCCCCCTTTCCACACTGAACGGTGCAGTGCATTCCCCCCTGGTTCCATAACGGACCCTAGCTGCCGCACCGCTATACAACTGCCTCAAAAACTGGATCAATGGAGGGTCCACCCCCATATCTGTTAAAATGACCCAGAGTTTGCCGTGTATTACACAGTCGAATGCGGCTGAGAGGTCAACGAATGCTAGAAAAAGTCTACCTTTTTTGGCGGCGTGTATTTCCCTAACAAAATGTTAAGATTTAAGCCTTGCTCCATGGTGCCTAGCCCCTCTCTAAAACCAAATTGTACATCTGACAAAATATTTTTGTCTTCTGCCCAATCTTGGAGCCGATTTAGGACGATCCGCCCTGCTACCTTTACCAGAGAATCCAATAAGGAGATTGGGCGGTAGCAAGCTGGATTCTGCCGGTCGCCCTTCTTAAATATAGGGACTATTATTGACTCGGACCAGGTCTTAATAAAACCGGTCGAGCAACAAGCATGCAATACTTGTGTAAGTAATGGGCCCCAGAGGGCCAGATTAGATTTAAAAAGGTCTATTGGCACGTCATCTGGGCCAGTGGCCTTGCCACCCTTACTCGCGTTGATTGCACTAATAACTTCATCAATAGTAAAATAGAGATCGATGGTAGATTTTCTATGGGCGATAGTTCCCAATTGGCTACGATGGGGATTCAAGCTAACATCTCCCGGATATTGATTATAAACTTTAGAGAAAAAGTCCACCCATTGCCTTTCGTCTATGGCGACCTCTATTGTTGGTTTATTACGATCTGTGAAGAAAGGAGCATTGACCGCGTGCCAGAATGCTGCACTATCTTTATTCAGCGAGGCTTCATAAAGTGTAGCCCACGCATTTTCTTTTAGTTCCCTTTTGCATGTTTTTAGGGCCTGGTTATACTCCCTCCTGCACTCCCTTATTTCATCTTTATCCCTATCTGATCTATGAAGGGCAATCTTTAATTTAGTATACGCTTTAGTGCATTTTGTATCAAACCAGCCCTGGCTATGGGTACGCGCTCCTTTGATCTCAACCCTCAATGCGTTTTGTATTTCATGTGTAAGGTGGGCATGAGCTTCTAAAATATTAGCATGAGGACTTGTCTCATCCAGACAGGTCAAAAGTGAGTTATAACACTTGGTCACAATTTTCTTAGTAAACTCTGCTGGTTCAATCCTGGACCAGCGCAAGGAGTAGCCATTTGTTCTTCCCAGAGATAAATTCTGGGCCCAAGGTACTAGGCTACTTTGAGGGTTACGCTTTAAATCGGGGAGCACTAGACTTAAGCTCAGTGGGAAGTGATCATTTATAGCGTTTTTGTGAACTTTAAAATTTAAGAGACGTAAAGCATATCGATTAGGAAAAATAATATAATCAATGATTGAATTAAAACTTCTCCCGTTAAAAGTATGCTCAAAGTGAACTGGGGGGAACATAATCTATTGGCGAAGCCCATATCAGATGAAAATAAAATCTCATTTAAAAAGTCCCCGGGGACTGAGTGAGAAAAATGGGGATAGGCATTATTTTCGTCGGATAGCAATCCACAGTTTCCTTCCCCACATAAAGGGCATAGACCAATGTTAAAATCTCCACCCCATATGGTAATCACCTCTTGCTCCCTTTCTCTCTGAAGTTTGGACAGGTCACTGTTTAGTTTTCTCAGTACTTCCATTATCTGATCCCTCTGCACGTTGTTATACAAATTTACCAAGGCCAAGGTATCATTTTTATCTACTTGGATGATTATAATTTGATAATAGGTTTCTGTTGCCAACATGGTTATCTTGTGTACATTAATCTGGTTGGAGACATAAGTACATAGGCCCCTCTTAGCTCTCCCTTGTGTGGAAGGTATTGCGGTAGTATGATATGTCTTAAAACCATTGATATGGAATTCCTCTGTCGCCCAGGTTTCTTGGAAACACAGAATATTAAATTTTCCAATAAACTTGAGTCATACTGGATTTGTCAGTTTGGTACGCAAGCCCGCTATATTCCAGACTAATATGCTCAAATTATCATTCTGTACTATAGAACTCTCTGACCTGTCTGGTGGTAATGAGATAGTGGGTGGTGGTTCATGTGTTAAGTTCGTCATGCTGGCATACTTATTCCCTCGTATGGGTGATAGCGGGCTTATCAATGTGATTTCAGTTCCTGAACACTTATCTCCACTTACAATAATTGTCCCCTTCACCCCGTCGGGCGCATTGTTCTCCTTAGTGACGGAAATATCTAATGCGAAATAAGTAACCTCATGCCCACTGGATCTAACTCTACTATCTTGAGTATTGAGTCAATCTATCTCCTCTAATGTGTGTAAGGGCTCAAACCTATTGGACACATCTACGTTATACATGTGTTGACCTGATTCAAACACATCCATACAATTGTCTCTTAGCCCCATACCAAGAGGTGGCTGGTAGAAGTAACCCAAAGGGAAAACATTAATGCCATTGTGTGATAAACTCTTGTCACCAGCTCTACACAGAATTTTTTCCACTAATTGTGGGGTTATAAACGTGAGAACCACATAATCCACCTGAAGAGTTTTCCTGTCTCTCCCCAGCCAACTAATTCTTCTTACCATTTTAAATTCATAAAACAGAGCGTCAATTAGCCCTGTTTTGGCACCCAGCCAATGTAGGGCCTTATTTCGTAAGGAGACCCAAGATTCATTTTCCTTCGACTTCAACCTTGGAACGTTAGCCAAGATTACTGTGTATGGAGTAGCGACTGGCGGTAGGTTCAGGCGATTTAATTTGTCTGAAGTCATCGATTGTGGGGAAAGGATAGATGGGGCTTGATGGAGCAAGGTAAACGAAATACATTTTTGGAACCCCTTGATAAGAAAAATAAACTAATAATACTAACTGTTTGATGGATTAATCAACAAAATGCACTTTTTATAAACATTTACATAAATGGTAACTGCCCTTTTTGTGCAAAACTCTAACTTATTTACCATTGTGAAGTGTTATAATATTAAAACTGTGATTTGCGTACTAATCAGAGTAAAATCGCATGATTTGTGCTGTGTAGTGAAAATTGTATTGTGGCAAGGAACACGGATGGTAAGTAAAATGGCTTTAAATGTCGCTTTTGCTAGGTAACACCTAACCCGGGTTCTTAGAATGACGGGTGGTAAACAGAAAGGCTTATTTTCTTTGTTTTAATTACGATTGTGTTTGTTTTATGATAGTTCGTTTGGGCCTGTTAGGCCAGACTGCAAAAATGGCTGCCGGCATAGATGAGGTCATATCAGAAACCGAAGATGGCCTCTAAGCGAAAGAAATAATGGAGCTGCACCACGTGGGTACGGCTTGTGTATGGAGTGAGAAAAGTCAAGGACGGAGTAACCTATTACGAAGAGAGTGCCAAGAGAGACTCAGCCCGTATCCGTGAGAAAAGGCAGAGAAGAGCATTGAGAGACAATGGACTGACCAAATTGTGACCATCAATGTTGCAATAAACGAATAGTCAATTTGGACTGCTTTTACCCAAAGAACATGGGAAACCGTGAACTTTTGACCATCCCCAAAACCAGTTTGAACAAGGAAGGCGATGAGACAATCTTCGCCACCCCACAAATGGACCAATTAGCGTGATTCCTGCCCCCAAACATTGCAATTTTTTGTGTAGTAAGCTAGAAGTAGGGTATAAGAAGGACTGCTCTTATGGGAGTGGCTAGGTCTGGGTATGCTATTGCTGGTGTTTAGTCGATGCCGTTATTATTGCTGATATTAATGCGGATGCTGCCATTTACTTCGAACCTGACTGGGGAAGGAGCGAGACCGTTGCGGGAAATCTGTATGGGAGGTCCCGTCGAGGAGGCCATATAGAGGGACAGTCAGTCAGTTCGGGAGTCCATTCTGTGATTTACGGTTTATCTTCTTTTGGTGAACCATTCTTATCTGCATCTAAAATAGGTAATGCATAATTTCTTTACAAAATGTTCTATATAAATGTAAAAGAATGTATTAAGGTGATTAATAAACTAAGAATCTCACTCGTGCAAACTTGAATTTAGATAAAATTTCATTCTGAATTAACTATGAGTCTGTGGTTCTTTAGTTCATTAATAAATGTGACATTTACTAGGGTTTAAATGATTGAGCTGGTCTCGATCACCATCAACTTATTCTACTAGTTGGTCCATCGACCAAAGAGCGGAGTACCTTGATGTTTTAGAACCGATAGGATTAAACTGAATGTATATAATGTTTAAGGTAATAATCTGTCAAATTTAATAAGGTATTCTGTTCCTCCAGCAACTCGTTTTTCTCCTTAGCGAATGTGGGTGTGATCCAGGGAACGACTGAGTGTATGATATGCGGTGTTATGGGCCCCACCGACACATGGTATAGTGGATGTGAGTGATTTCACCTGGATGTCATATCCGAAGGAGAAGAATTTATATTAGCCGCGCTGGATCAGATTTCTTGGTAGCAGAGTTATGGTTACTATAGATTAGTTTGGTGATTATTGATTATTGGTTATTGATCATTTATGTCTAACACTTTATGCCGAATTGTATTATGTTACGTGTAAGTCGAAATTTTGAAGCTTCCGGGAAGTAGGAAGTGGACACGTGTGGCAAGAGAAGTCACAAGGAATTGTGCATTGTCTGATTTTTCAAATTGGTGATAACACAGGATTGTGTTATGATAGGGACATTTCATGTATAAAAGGTGTATGAGTGAAATAGCAACCGGTTTTCTTGTGAAACTCTGGCCTTAATTCTCAGGAGCAGTGTAGTCTCCACATGTGTTTTATCCCCAGAGAAACAGGTTTACCCCTTGCTTGAAAGAAGGGTAAGATAGAGGGAAGTGCTATACTTACCGAACGAAACAG
This sequence comes from Calotriton arnoldi, assembly GCA_963921515.1. Taxonomy (NCBI): domain Eukaryota; kingdom Metazoa; phylum Chordata; class Amphibia; order Caudata; family Salamandridae; genus Calotriton; species Calotriton arnoldi. The sequence continues at coordinate 780,699 of CAWUFW010004959.1, read as the reverse complement.
TATTCTTGCAAGATAGAGTAAGCTATCTCTTTTGTTTAGCGAAAACAGACAATGGAAATGTGTTTTACGTTGTAACTAATAAAATTCAGTCCAGAAAAAGTTGCCGATAATTTTTGTAAAGGAGGGGTCAGGAGTAGAACTGACATTGACTAAGACCGCGCTGGTATTGGCCAGTGGTGGGAAACGAAGAGCTTTCCGATTGGAGAATTAGTGTGAAGACGCGCTGGTATTGGCCAGTTGAGAGTGACGTAGAAGCTCTCGGATTGGTGCGTTGGTGTGAGACGCGCTGGGATAGGTCCGAATAGCACACAGTAAACAGAACAGAGTTGTGAGTTTGTCGAAAAGAAAGAATCGTGAAATATGGCTTATTATGAGTATTGTAGAGAGAAACCGTCATGGATGGCGAAACTTAAAAACGTTTTCAAGAAGGATAAGAAGGTAGTGACTAGGGAAGGACAAGTAATTCCTCCGCCGAAAACGCCAGCTTCTCATATGATGTTGAAATATGGTTATCATACTTGCATTTGGTTAGAGAATTGGACGAAATATACTCAGAATGATGGAGTATTGGCTTTTCCAGAGAATGGTTCATTTAGCACAGCTGTACTTCGGAATTTGAGAGAGAAAATGATGAAACTTGAGCCAAGACCTAGACCGACGCAGTTTGAAGCGTTAGGTGAATGGGAAGATGAGATGTATGAAAGAGAAAGACACAGAGGTACGAAGAATTATAGTTTAGTTCACGGAAGAGTATGGGGAGTGAATCATGAAGATAGGATGAGAAGATGGAGATATGCTAATATGACGGATGGTTTGTTTCCAGCCATAACAGTTGAGGAAGTTACAGGGAGAAAGTGTACAGAGAAAAGGAAGCATGTAGCAACGGAAAGGTATCGGTATGGAGGTAGTGAGACAGAAGATGAATTGCTGGAAGATATTTTAAACAGAAAACCACCTCCATATCAACAGAATTCTGCGGTGGTAACACTGAATGCACCACCAATGGAAACTGGGAGGAATCAAAGCCCTGAACGAAGTTACTAAATAAATAGGTTAAATGAAAAATCAGAGACTCCACAGAATGAAAAATCTGACAGTAATAATACAGCTGAGTTAGCAAAAACCACAAGAGAATTGACTGAGAAAATAAGGGAATTAACTATGAATATGGAAGCCGTGACTGTGCCAGTGACAATAGGACCAGTAATACCGGTATTTGAAAACCAAAGAATAGATGAGCATTCCTTGACCATCCCAATGAACTCGAATATGCAAAGAATGAGAGAAGGGATAATTACAGAAACTAGAGAGACAAGAGATTTGGTTAACTCATATAGATCGAGTCCACCTACTAACTTAACAGTAAATGAGAGTGAGATAAGAAGGATTCCTATGGGAACTGAGTCAGCAACTGAGACCCCAGAGAGAAGCACAAATTGGATAGAAATAAATAGTACCCCTGTAGGTCCGACTCCAGAAGAATTAAATGAGTGGATGAGGAATTTGCAGAAGAAAGATGCAGAACCACAACCGTTGGATGTAATCAGATTAAAGATAGACATGGAAGAGTTGATTTTAGGGACTATTGGTACAGAAAAATTGAAATCATATCAGGACGAAGAGATCATGTTTTTGTGTAAAAGTATTACTTGGAGAGCTAGAAATTTGCATGAAAAATTGGAAGAGACAGCAAATGAACTAGGAGTAGAATTTGGAAAAATCAGAGGTTTGCAGAAACCATATAGAGTAGATTTTTGTGAAAAGGATATAGAAAATCTGAACACATCAGGACGATTAACACAGATAAAAGAATTGATTGTGCTATTGAGAAAATGGGGAGATGTGGACAGATGGAGGAGCAGATGGACGAAAAGAAAAGAGGGAATGACAGATAAAGCATCTTTGGCTTTTACGGTGAAAGAAAAGGAACCAATAGTGATGGAATGTCCAATGAGAGAAACTCCAGGAGGAAGCTATGTGCATGTCCCATGGTCTAGACAAGATATATTGTCATTTACGAATGATTTTCCGAAATTGAGAGAGAAACCTGTAGAATGGTATAGACAAGTGGAAAGATTTGTAAAGGTTTCGAAGGTGTTATGGGTAGATCTGGATGGATTGTTTGATATTGTAGTACCAGCAGATTTATGGACAGAATGTAAGATTACAATTGATTGGCCAACAGAAGAATATCCTAGAGATGCAAAAACTGGAGCGCCAGGTCCAGAAGTGATGAGAAAGTATGACCAGGTTATCACGTTTTTGAAAAATAAAATCCCACCAAAGGAAACAGATTGGGTAAAGATTGATAGAACAACACAGGAGAGTAAGGAATCTGTACATGCCTACTATGAGAGATTGCTTTTGGTTTTTAAACAGTATAGTGGTTATGAGACTTTGAGTGAAAAGGACATGAGTCATTTCGTATATAGATTCATATACGGATTGAAACCTGAAATAAGTGAAATGATTAAGCAGCATATGTTGTGTTGGCAGAATAGCACTGTAGATGAGGTATTAAGGTATGCAAAATATTGTAGTGATGATATCGAGTGTAGACAGCGCAAACTAAAAGAAAAGGCGATGTGGGCACAAGTAAAGGTTGCAGAAAAACAAGAAGCTCAGATGAATAATCAGTCTAGTGATGCAGGACAAACTAAATTCAAACCGAATATAGGTAAAGGAAAAGGTCAAATGAGTATAGAAGAGGCCAAAAAGAAATGGCCCTGTCACAATTGCGGAAAATTAGGGCATTGGAGAAACGATGTGTAAATTTCCTCCAAAAGCTAATACAGAAAATCAACCATTAAATCCACAGGTGCAGAATGAGGTGAGTTACCAACAGCTGCAACAACCGCAGGTAGTTACTAAACAGAGTCAGGTGCCACAACCACCTCTTCCCAAGAGTGTAAACCCCCAGAGATACAGTGCAGAAACAGGATTCTACGGAGGAGAACAGGTAACAAAATTGCCGCGTGCAGCTGCAATATCGCAGTATTGGTTACGGCAGGATGGAAATGAATCGGATGAAAGTTTATGACGGTGCCTAAGAGAGGAGGAAGAGTGCGTGCTTGGCGCAACTCTAGAGGTAGATCAGTCAGGTCCATTTGTGGATGGAGAAGTGAATGGTGTAAATGTTACATTCCTTGTGGACACTGGAGCTACCCGTTCTGCTGTTAGATCAGTAGAAATTCCAAACCGTCCTCTCTCAGGAGAATATATCCAAGTTGTGGGTGTTTCAAATCAGCAGATTAAAGCGCCTCTTACCAAACCAGTAGAGGAGAAAGTTGGACCATTCAGTGAAATGCATCGGTTTGTGGTATGTGAATGCAGTCCTGTAAACTTGCTAGGACGCGATCTGCTTTGTAAAATGAACTGCACCATCTATTGTACCCCGGATGGTATTGCATTTCAGACACCAGATGAGGATGTTCTGCATAAAATGACAATGGCAGAACTAGAACCAGGAGTAAATGACATGTTTCCTGTGTTTGACGTAGAGAAAATCCCAATTGAATTAAAAGAAACAGTTAGGTCTGATGTATGGGATTTCACAGGAGAAGGTATTGGGTTAATGAGAGGAGTAGACCCTGTAAAAATCACTGTAGGAGAAGGAACAAATTACCCAAATACTCCACAGTACAAATTAACGCCAGAAATTATTGAAGGAATAACCCTGTAGTTAATAAAATGATTGAACAGGGAATTTTGAAAGAAATAATGAGTAGCCCATGTAATTCACCTATAATGGGTTTGAAAAAGCCGAATGGGACATATAGGATAGTGCAAGACTTGAGGAAAATAAATAAAATCGTTATTCCTTGTTGTCCAATTGTGCCAAACCCCGCCGTAATACTGTATCAAATTCCACATGATGCAGAATGGTACACAGTTATTGATTTGTGCCATGCATTTTTCTCTATTCCGTTACATCCAGATAGCCAGCCATTATTTGCGTTCCAGTTCGGAGAGCGTATTTTGGCATGGTGCCGAATTCCTCAAGGGTATACAGAAAGCCCCTCAATCTTTAATCAGATCCTAAAGAAATCATTGGAAGATTTAAGAATGCCTGAAAAATCTGTGATGGTCCAGTATATTGATGACCTGTTAGTGGCATCAAAGACCAAAGAAGCATGTGTTACCGACACAATTGCTTTATTGAATCACTTGGCAGAAGGAGGGCACAAAGTGTCTCCGTCAAAACTGCAATTTTGTCAACAGGAAGTACAATACCTAGGTCACAAGATTGAAAAAGGGATGCGAAAAGTAACAACAGAAAGAATAAAGATTATCCGAGGAATGAGAGCTCCAATGACACAGAGAGAGGTGAGAATGTTCCTTGGAATGGTTGGATATTGTCGACAGTGGATAAGTGGATTTTCATTGATTGCAAAACCTTTACAGTGATTGGCAAAAAGAGATGTTAAAGATCCGTTTGAGTTGAATGAGGAAGAAATGAAAGCTTTCAAAGAACTAAAAATGAAGCTGTGTGAAGCACCGGCATTGGGAATGCCTGATTATGAAAAAGAATTTGAGCTGTATTGTAGTGAGAGAGATGGATGTGCATTTTCAGTTCTAGTGCAAAGGCATGGAAAAATGAAAAGACCCATTGCTTATTTTTCAGCTGTTTTAGACCCAGTAGCAAAAGCGTTTCCTGGTTGTCTGAAAGCAGTAGCTGCTACTTGTGTGAGTCTGGAACAGAGTGAGGGCATTGTGATGGGATATCCATTGAGAGTGTATGTTCCACATTCTGTTGAAATTCTTCTGACCAGAACCAAGACCCAATTCATGACACATAGTCGGCTGACTAGGTATGCAAAGGTGATTTTGAGTGCAGACAATGTAACCATTGATAGATGTACAAGTGTGAATCCTTCAACTTCACTGCCAGACGAAGAAAATGTAGAAGTTAAGAATGAAGTCCATCACCAATGTCTGGATGTGCTTGAATTCTGCACAAAGCCACGACCGGATATTAAGGATGAGCCTTTGAAAGAATCAGATTACGTGATGTTTGTGGACGGATCATGTCTGAGGACGAGTGAAGGAGTATTAAGTGCTGCGTATGCTGTGTGTACAGTAGCTGCCATAATGGAGGCATCTTGTTTGAGAGGGATACGTTCAGCCCAAGTAGCTGAACTGATTGCTCTGATTCAAGTGTGCAAATTGGGAAAGAATGTCCGAATTACGGTGATCACGGATAGCCAGTATGGCTTTGGAGTGGTCCACGATTTTGGACAGATCAGGTCCCAGAGAGGTTTCTTGACGTCTGCAGGAACTTCAATTAGGAATGGTGAGTTTGTGAAGAAATTGCTTGAGGCGATACAGCTGCCTAAACAGATTGCAGTGGTGAAGTGCGCTGCACATAAAAATGGGACGGATTATATTACTATGGGAAATCAGTATGCGGACGAAATAGCCCAATACTGTGCCAGAAATATGGTCTCATTAAATCGGAGGAGAGAAAAAGAGAATGTTTCATGTCCTTTGCTGTTTACTAACATTGTCGAAACATGGGATGAAGTAAGACAATTACAGGAAGAAGCAAACGAAGAGGAGAAAGATGGTTGGATAAAAGCAGGTTGCAGGAAAAGAGAGGAAGAGGATGTTTGGGTTTATAGAGATGAAAGACCAGTTATGCCTGATAGCATGATTTCTAACATGGCACGGATGTACCATGGACAAGCTCATATTGGTAGGGATGCCATGATTAGACTTTTCAGACAGACTTGGTACAACCCAAAATTCAGAGCTATAGCTGAGAGTCTTTGTCAAAGGTGTCTTACATGCCAACAGATAAATCCAGGAAGAAAAACAGTAGTGAGTCTAGGAACAATAGGACGTGAAGGAGGTCCTTTTACTAGAATGCAACTAGATTTTATTGAAATGCCCCCAAGCAATAGACTGAAGTATGTTCTTGTGGTCGTTTGTTTGTTTTCTCGTTGGGTGGAAGCCTATCCGACAAGAAGGAATGATGGAGTTACTGTAGCTAAGCTCCTACTGAGAGAATTCATTCCGAGATATGGTTTTCCAGTAACGATTGAAACGGATAGAGGAACACATTTTCAAAATGAACTGATCCAATTGATATGTGAAGCTCTTGACATACAACAGAAATTGCACTGTGCTTACAGACCAGAGGCTTCTGGACTGGTAGAACAGGTAAATGGAACGATAAAGAATAGGTTAGGGAAAATGTGTCAAGCCACAGGACTCAAATGGCCTGATGCCCTTCCACTGGTGTTGATGACCATCAGAAGCATACCTGACAGAAAAACAGGTCTAAGTCCTCATGAAATAATCATGGGACGAGCAATGAGACAAGCACATGTACCTGTCAACAAACTGCTGACTATAACTGATGGTCTCGTATTGGACTATTGCAAAGGAGTGGCTGATGTGGTACATTCTGTGTTTCATCAGGTTGGACCGGATGCGACCACTCTTGAACGAAAACCTGCTCATGATTTGAATCCAGGAGACTGGGTCCGTATAAAAGTCCACAGAAGAAGAAACTGTTTGGTTCCTCGCTGGGATAAGCCACGTCAAGTGATCCTGGTGACAACAACTGCTGTCAAATGTGCAGGAGTGAAAAACTGGGTGCATGCCAGTCACACTATCAGAGTTCCAGATCCTGAAGCTCGACCTGTAAGTCGATATCTGGAGATATCTGATACCAGCTCAGCATCCGAAGCAGAACCTGAAATAAGCAGAATTCCAGATCTTGAAGCTCGACCTGGAAGTCGACATCTGGAAGAACAAGGTACAAGTTTTACAACTGAAGAAGAACCTGAACCAAATGAAGATCCAGATTTTGAAGCTCGACCTGTAAGTCGACATCTGGAAATATCAGATACTAGTTCAGCATCTGAAACAGACCAACCTGAATTTAATGAAAGACAAGAGAGAAAGATAAAAACAGACATTATAAGCGAAGAAACTGAACAAAGAGACAGTGATAACGAACAACCAAGTACAAGTTATGGAAGAATTCCTCCAGAAATAGTTGAACTAACTGAGGGAGACTTAGATACAGATAGAGAGATAGAGGAACCGGAAGAAACCCGAGGAGTAATAGGGACAGATCAACAATTAGAAGAAACACAGGGAAATTTAGATTTAGACAGAAAGATTAATAAAAATTCGGAAGACAATCGAGGAGGGATAGAATCATATGTCCCAACAGGAGAGATACAAGGAGGTTCAGATTCAGATAACGAAACAGAAATCATAAAGTTCAAGATTAGAGGAAGTGAAATAAGGTCTGAAACGGAATCAGAAGAAAGTGAAGAAGAAAGAAAGCAAAGACTAGGACCAAGGAAAAGAACTTGGAGAGCTGAACGAGAGGAAAAGGAAAGTGAATCAAAAAGGCCAAGAAAAGGAGATAATTGGCCCCACGAAGTTAAAAGACTGAGATATAAGATAATAAACTTGAACAGAAATGAGGCGGAACAAGTAAATGAAATAACAAGTCAAAAAGGACAAGGAAAACAAAGTGGAAAACAATCACAGAAAACAAAAAGAGTGAAGAGACCAAATTTGAAATATAAGTCTCCTGAGTGGCTATACATCGCTTTGACTGACATTAAAGAAGAGGATAACACTCACAAGAGCCCAGACGAAAGCTGTAAACAAATGGGTGGAAGTGAAGTGCAACAAACCTGAAAAGAAAGAAAGAAACTGGACTGGACACAAAAAACCTGAACGAGACAAGAAAGAGTTCTGAAAAGAGCTGAAGAAAGACCTAAACGTGACACAGGAAAAGGGTAGAGTGGCTGAGAAGTCATTCTGAGGTGTGTTGACACATTTTTAGTACAAATATATAAATAGCTAGGTAATAGAACAAAATGGTAGACACTGAGAATAGAAAATCTAGATGTGAGTTCTTATGTAGATGGTGTAGAATATGTTGTTTTTGTACAGGATTGATAATGTTTATTTGGCTTATTTTAGCAATAACAATTCCATTAAGGTTAATTGTAGAAGAAACATCCGTAATAGGGAATAACATGAAAAAGGATAAAGAAGTTAAAACACAAAACACTGCAGCATTAGTAGATAGTACTGATTTACATAAGGATAAGTCTATAACTGACTTCTCCAAGAATGTTTTCATGAAATTATTATATGAGTATGTAGAGACAATGGATGTAAGGGATTGTTATGTTTGTATGCAATTACCTGCGTCTGTCACAGAAGGTGTAACCTATCATCACCTTCCCTTGACATATGGGATAACATGTAGTGTTCTGGCAAGTTTATTTTATAAAATAGGTAGATTAGAATATTATTATACTGACATAAACACTGTTTTTGCGAAAGTTCCTATAATTCCTGAACTAAATAAGGTGAAAGAAGCAAAAGTGTTTGGTGAATTTTTCTTAGAGAATAAAGATTTAACATTAGAGTATGTAGTTAGACACAATCTTACCTGCGAATTAAAGAAAGAGGAAAAGGTCTTCTTGGAGATGGTAGAGAACAGCAGAGTTAAGTTTCAAAGGAAGATAATAGAAGAAAAGACAAAAACACCACTTTGGGCGTTTGAAGAGAAAAATCATGACAAAGGAGAGACAAATGCAGCTATGACTTTGGATTGGCCCCTTCAGGGAAAGTTGTGTATTAGTAGAAATAAGACTATGTATGATAATTATTTCGTGGGTTCTAGTGAATGCCAAGATACATATAAAATTTTAGGAGGATGGGGATTCAAAGGAGGAAAAGATCCAATATTTCCAGGGATCTACTATATATGTGGAAACAGAGCTTATTATAGGTTGCCGGACCACTGGTATGGGTCATGTTATTTAGGTCTGGTCTTTCCAAAGATTTTCCATGTGGACAGAGGAGAAAAAGGAATACATGAGATAGGTAAAACATTAACACGTAGAAGGAGGGAAAGTTTTTCAGAAATAGTAGGTGACATTTTTGGAGCATTGATACCAGCAGTGGGTATATCTTTGAATGCATTTAAGATTCAGAAGCTGTCCACAGTAGTAGATCGTTTATCGACGGATACTGCTGGAGGGTTCTTGATGGTAAATACCGAAATGGTTGCCATGAGAGCTATGGTAATGCAAAATCGACTTGCCCTTGACATTCTTTTGGCAAAAGAGGGTGGAGTCTGTGGAATGTTGAAAGTCCAACATTGTTGCACTTACATTCCGGATAAAAGTGAAAATATACAGAAGTATATAAAGAATATTACTGATTTGCACAAAGAAATTGCTCCACTGGAGGTTGAAGGAGCCTGGGAGAAACTTGGTAAGAGTTTTTCCTCAATACAGAAATGGTTCACAGAAATAGGTGGTTCCCTTATTGGGAAGATACTAATAATAGTAACAGTGGTAATAATAGTAATGTTGTCAGCAAAGTTAGCATATGTGTGTATTAAAAGGAGGAAAACACAAAATAGAATAAAAAGGGAAAATGAGAAAAATAAAGAAAGAGAACGAGAAATGGGAGAAATAGAATTAAAAGAACTGAAAGAGAACATATACAAAAGGTCAAAAAGACAAGATGAGAAAAACACTGTTGTGTGAACTAATAAAAGCAAATGGACAAGAAACATGTATCTAATAAATTGTATAACAAGGGTTTTTGTGGTGATATTAAAAATCACCAAAGGGGGGAGTTGATGGAGCAAGGTAAACAAAATAAATTTTTGGAACCCCTTGATAAGAAAAATAAACTAATAATACTAACTGTTTGATGGATTAATCAACAAAATGCACTTTTTATAAACATTTACATAAATGGTAACTGCCCTTTTTGTGCAAAACTCTAACTTATTTACCATTGTGAAGTGTTATAATATTAAAACTGTGATTTGCGTACTAATCAGAGTAAAATCGCATGATTTGTGCTGTGTAGTGAAAATTGTATTGTGGCAAAGAACACGGATGGTAAGTAAAATGGCTTTAAATGTCGCTTTTGCTAGGTAACACCTAACCCGGGTTCTTAGAATGACGGGTGGTAAACAGAAAGGCTTATTTTCTTTGTTTTAATTATGATTGTGTTTGTTTTATGATAGTTCGTTTGGGCCTGTTAGGCCAGGCTGCGAAAATGGCTGCCGGCATAGATGAGGTCATATCAGAAACCGAAGATGGCCTCTAAGCGAAAGAAATAATGGAGCTGCACCACGTGGGTACGGCTTGTGTATGGAGTGAGAAAAGTCAAGGACGGAGTAACCTATTACGAAGAGAGTGCCAAGAGAGACTCAGCCCGTATCCGTGAGAAAAGGCAGAGAAGAGCATTGAGAGACAATGGACTGACCAAATTGTGACCATCAATGTTGCAATAAACGAATAGTCAATTTGGACTGCTTTTACCCAAAGAACATGGGAAACCGCGAACTTTTGACCATCCCCAAAACCAGTTTGAACAAAGAAGGCGATGAGACAATATTCGCCACCCCACAAATGGACCAATTAGCGTGATTCCTGCCCCCAAACATTGCAATTTTTTGTGTAGTAAGCTAGAAGTAGGGTATAAGAAGGACTGCTCTTATGGGAGTGGCTAGGTCTGGGTATGCTATTGCTGGTGTTTAGTCGATGCCGTTATTATTGCTGATATTAATGCGGATGCTGCCATTTACTTCGAACCTGACTGGGGAAGGAACGAGACTGTTGCGGGAAATCTGTATGGGAGGTCCCGTCGAGGAGGCCATATAGAGGGACAGTCAAGTCAGTTCGGGAGTCCATTCTGTGATTTACGGTTCATCTTCTTTTGGTGAACCATTCTTATCTGCATCTAAAATAGGTAATGCATAATTTCAATTTCTTTACAAAATTTTCTATATAAATGTAAAAGAATGTATTAAGGTGATTAATAAACAAAGAATCTCACTCGTGCAAACTTGAATTTAGATAAAATTTCATTCTGAATTAACTATGAGTCTGTGGTTCTTTAGTTCATTAATAAATGTGACATTTACTAGGGTTTAAATGATTGAGCTGGTCTCGATCACCATCAACTTATTCTACTAGTTGGTCCATTGACCAAAGAGCGGAGTACCTTGATGTTTTAGAACCGATAGGATTAAACTGAATGTATATAATGTTTAAGGTAATAATCTGTCAAATTTAATAAGGTATTCCGTCCCTCCAGCAACTCGTTTTTCTCCTTAGCGAATGTGGGTGTGATCCAGGGAACGACTGAGTGTATGATATGCGGTGTTATGGGCCCCACCGACATATGGTATAGTGGATGTGAGTGATTTCACCTGGATGTCATATCCGAAGGAGAAGAATTTATATTAGCCGCGCTGGATCAGGCTCTATAAAATAGATGTGAAAAATGGTCCTCTGGAACATTAGCACCTTTCCTTTCGTATTCTACCTTGCCTGTTTGATCATTTCTAGTTAGAATGGGTTTTAAGGAATTTACTAGGGGCCTAATGGGGTTCCTTATGTAAAGCCTATTCCCCTGAGTCCCTAGGCTATCGCTAGATCAAAGGGACCGGAGGATTACAGCTATCTATACTGGGGGCCCTAAATTGGTCTCCCAGATTTTCTTGATTATGTGGTCTGCCAGCCTGGTTACAAGTACTCTGGACTACTTGAACTTTGTTCAGTCTGTCTTCAATCTTGATCACCCTCTCAGTCAGACTACTTAATGTCTCTCTCAAATAAGTCTCTAAATTTACAATTAGTGTAGTTAAATTCTCAAAATCACTCGGTGGTGCAGAGGACTTCTTATTGGGGCAGAACACTGCCTTTAGTTCTCTACTGGGCAGGCTCAAAGTTTTAGCACGTTTTGACAGTTTAGTCCGGGGCTTTAATGGTGGAGACCTGGGTTTATTTGTGGTTAGCTGGCTTTTACGAGTGACAATCTCAGGGCTTACTGTTTTCTCCGGGTATCTAGGGTGTTTGAATGGAGGTTGAGTTTCCGTCTCCTGATCACTGACTGATATATGGTCAGTAATATTTTGGATACACCCATTTTGAGAAGACAATCCCCCAGAGATCCCAGGTGAACCTGCTAGCATATCCTCGGTCTCTTTTTCCTTGGCTAATGCCCCTAAACTGTCCAAATTCAGTGTCTCTTCAACCGTGGAGATTTGTTTCTCGATGGCCCCCATCGCCCCTGTAAGATAGTTCAATAGTGTCGAACCGGCCGAACCCTTGGCCTTTGACGGTAGTTGTGGTGGCTGATTAACAACCGCCTTTCTTTTCCCCATCTTACAAACTATACAGGAGAATGAAAATCGACAGTCTATAGATGGGATACCTTATCCTAGGGTATCAACAGAAAGGCAGAAAGGCAGTATAACAATCACAATGTCAATGAGGTCGTTCATAAATCCCTGGAGAACAAACTGGATTCAAAAATAAATACATTCGTAATAACAGCTTTTCTGAACTTACTTATCCGCCCCAGCATCCAGCCCAATGGGCTCCCTCGTGTAAACATTAAGGAGTCCACGATATAAGTTAATTTTGGGCGAATCTGCTGCGCCGGTCTGCCACGCGGCTCAAACCCCTCCAGACTAGCTGCCAGTCTAGCACCGCTCTTTGTTTTTTAAATAAATGCAATCCCAGTGTAGAACCAAGAGGGAGGGCCCAGCCCAGCCTCCTCTGGACTCTGATGGGCCCGTCTTAGCCCAGTCTTCGCCCGGGCCGGGCACGCACCGCACGCGTCCCGTGCTGTGGGACCTCCGTCAGGCTTTTAAAGCGTCCAGGCAAGGACCAGGGGCAAAGTGCTGAGTGCTAGGAAGCAAGGGACCGCTTCCAAAAGTGCCGAGTGCTCTCCTTCCCACGCTGCGGGACCTCCGTCAGGCTTTTAAAGCGTCCATGCAGGGACCAGGGTAAAAGTGCTGAGTGCTAGGAAGCAAGGGACCGCTTCCAAAAGTGCTGAGTGCTCTCCTTCCCGTGCTGCGGGACCTCCGTCAGGCTTTTAAAGCGTCCAGGCAGGTACCAGGGTCAAAGTGCTAAGTGCTAGGAAGCAAGGGACCGCTTCCAAAAGTGCCGAGTGCTCTCTTCTTATAGTGATATCTAGACGGTTGGTACCGCAGGACTCCAGTGGTAATGCATTTTCAAGAAATACAGTGATCGAGGACTCACTCCTCACCTCTTGGACCAAAAGTGTAAACAATATAGAAGAGGCCATGGTACGGGTACACTAACCCCCTGACACTTCTTTGGGGGTCTCAGAGGGACGCTCTCTGGGGCCAAAGTAAAATAAAAATCATTCAATAGGTTCTGCAGCAATTTAGTAGGACTCAGTAGTACTGCGGGAGTTTGTGGGTTTCAAGTAATTCAACACGCTACAGCTATGTACAATTTTCCATTTACCTAATGGGATTACTTTCTTAAAGACTTCACATTACTAACCCTGGGCGGAGCAGGCGTAGTGCCTCTATGGGAAGTTCCACAGAGTTGGAAAACAACTCCATGGAACTTCGCTCAGCTCTGCGCCCTCCCCCCACCCAAATTAATTATAAAGTAATTAAAAAGGCACCTACCTGCCGTGGCTGCCTCCTCCTCACCGTGCCTGCTCTCCTTCCTCGTCCTCGCCGTCCTTCTTCATAGATAACCCCTACGTTGTACATCTTGCGCATGCGCACTCGCAAGACGTACAACGTAGGGGTTATCAGTGAAGAAGGACGGCGAGGAGGAGGAAGGAGATCGGCCCTGGCGAGGAGGAGGCAACCACGGCAGGTAAGTGCCTTTTTAATTACTTTACAATTACTTTGGGAGGGTGGAGGGGCCGACTAACTACGCTCCGCCACGGAGTCGTAGTTTTGCCTAAACTCCGCGTTCGTGGAGTAGGCAAAACTACGTAAACTACCCTGGCGGAGCGTAGTTACCCGCCCGGGCTTACACATGACCCGCAATTTTAAGTCAAGAGGTTGACAGGTATACATTTGCCCCTGTAAAGGGGCCTTCTGTTTAGGCCTTATGGAAAACACTCCATAGTTTAGTACAATACACTATACACATTCTTGAGATGTGCATAATGGCATAAACCTTAGAGCCATGCTTACAACACAAATATGAGATAAGCCACCTCTAAGTGGGACATCTCTACATTATACATTATTCAATACCTTACAATGCCTGAAACTCTTTAGTGAAGTTCTAAAAATAAACATGCACAGCTTATAAAATATGTCTAAAACACTGAATTGCAACTATTTCACATGGGCATGTGCCTAGATACCCACTGGTGGTTAATGTATTGTCAACAACAGCTTCGGCCTTTCTCACAGATTTTTTAGAATGGACTTTGGCTTTAATCCAAAATTTACTTTCAAACATACTTCAGCAACCCAAAACAGGTTCGCTCAGCCTTTATCATGTAGCACTTCTTCCACCCCAAACATTAATAAATTGTCAACGTTGTACCATACAACTTTTAAGATGCACAATTATGCGTTTCTCCAGGACTTGCTCTATTTCCATGCTATTGAACCATACACTCAGTAACTCTATGCTGTATATTACTGTAGTTTTCTCGCTAATATCATCAGTGATGTCATCAGTCATTTGGGACGAATGAATGATTTGTAAAGCGCAACAGTACCCTGAGGTGTCTAAGCTCAACCTGAAACACATGCATACAGCTGGTTGACAGAATAAGAGAGTTAAACTCTAAAAAGCCATGTTTTTAATTTCTTCCTGAATTTTAACAAGTTTGTCTCACTCTTCAGAAAGATTGGCAGGGAGTTCCAGAGCTTTGCAGTGGTGGTTGCAAAACTCTTTCCGCCCCACTTGGTCTTTTTTATCCTGGGAACGATCAAATTCCTAAGTTCTGCTGATCTTAACGGTCTGGCTGGCACATATGGTTTTAGGTAGCTTGCTAGTTGGGTAGGACCCATTTGGTTAAGTGCTTTAAATGCGATCCAGAGAAATTTAAATTGAAACCGCTTTGCTACTGTCAGCCAATGTAACCGGAGAAGAATGGCTGTTACAGACTCAGACTTAGGGATTCCAAGGAGGAACCTGGCTGCAGTATTTTGTATGATCTGCAGTTTTTGGATGATACGTTTTGTAGCGCTGGTGAGTAGAGCGTTACAGTAGTCGAGTCTTGACGATATCAAGACGGATATAACTGTTTTCCTGAGTTCCAACGGAACTGAGGATAAGACCTTCCGCAGCATTTTTAATATAAGATGCCAGCTGGAGGTAGTGGAGTTAATTTGAGCCTCAAAGGATAGTTTATTATCCATGATAACTCCCAGATTTTTTGCTTTTGAGACTGCCGTGAGTAGTGGTCCGAGCTGAGCCGGTCACCAACTGTTGGTCCAAAAGTGGGGATCATTGCCAAAAAGTAGGACCTCTGTGTTAGGAGATCCACTTACGGAGACGATTATTGTGTATCGTCAGCGTACGATACAAGCTCGAACCCATGACTTTTTATTAATCTGGCCAGCGGGGTGACGTATAGGTTAAAAAGTGTGGGGCTCAGGGAGGATCCCTGGGGTACCCCGCATGGCAATGAGAAGGGAGGAGATACGAAGTCCCCTAAAGCGACCCACTGAGATCTCTCTGATAGGAAGGAGCCTAGCAGGGAGAGCGCCTTGTCCCTGATCCCAATGGTAGCCAAAAGGTCCATCAGCAGCCCATGACTAACAGTGTCAAAAGCTGCCGATAGATCCAGTAGGATCAGGGCGGCGCTGCCCCCGCCATCCAACGTACGTCTGAGCTCCTAGGTGGCCGTAATCAATGCCAGTTCTGTGCTGTGATGTGCATGAAAACCGAATTGGGAAGGATCCAGGATATCATTATCCTTGATGAAGGAGGAAAGTTGTACATTGATGGCCTTTTCCACCACCTTCGAAGGGAAGGGGAGTCTGGAAATAGGCCTATAGTTAAACGGATCCTTGGTGTTCAGTGAGGGTTTTTTTAATAATGGAAGTATGGATGCTTTCTTCCATTCAAGTGGAAACCTCCCCGATGTGATCATGGCATTAAAGATCACTGTCAGATATGGTGCAAATAACTCAGGCGAAAAGAGTAAAATTTTAGGGGGATAGGGATCTACTGGAGAACCTGATTTAATGGTTCTAATTAAGGGGAAGGTTATATCGATGGTTAGTTTCGTAAATGAGGACAAGGTGGCAGATGGTACCTCTATTGTGGGCATTATTGTATGAGGTTGGACAGGAGTCTGTGCCTGGCCATTGGACTGTTGTAAAAAAGAGTCAAAGACATCTTTGACCTTATTTTGGAATGTGTCTGCTAAGGTATTACAAAATTCCTGGCTGGCAGAGATGTCTTAGGGGACTGACAGTTTGGACAAGCTTTTTACCGTAGTGAACAAGGTTTTGGGACATCTGTTAAATGCGCTAATTTGCTCTGTAAAATAGGCAGCTTTCTCCCTGACTATGAGGTTTTTATATATCTGAAGGGATTCTTTATATTTCTTTTTAGTGACAGCATTATTGTCTAATCTCCACTTCCTCTCAAATCTGCGGCAAAGTTGCTTTTGCAGTTTGAGCGTGTCATTAAACCATGATCGGAGGGGGTGCGCCTAATTTGACAGCTATTTGTTTGGGGAGCTAAGTCTGTCATGGCTAACTCTAGACAGGAGTGATAATTTGCGACCGCTGAATCCAAATCGGAAGACAGACTTGGGGCAGATTTTGATAATTGGGCTACTAGCTGATTATCTTCGATTTTATTCCAGGGTCGACTGATAAAGGATTCCACTACCTGTTTGGGGTATGGTCTTCGTGGTAGGGTAATTTTAAAACATACTGCAGAATGGTCGGACCATGTCAAAGGGAGAGAATCAGTCCAACTTATGTATGGATTATCCGTAAATATCCCGTCCAAGCAATGGCCTGCGGTATGCATCGAACCTTCAACCAGTTGGTGAAGGTCTACACTGGTCATCTGATCGAGAAGTACTCTGGTGTCTGGATCTGCAGTGTTTTTGAGGTAAAAATTGAAATCACCTAAGAAGATAAAGTCGGGATGATCCGCTTTAAGAGTTAGAAGAAGCTCAAGATTGTCGATAAAAGAGGACTTGGGAGTTGGGTTGTCTGTAAAGAAGGATGCCATTGAGAGAGTAATGCTCATTCAACTCTACTTTGAAGCTCATGGCCTCGCAAGATAAATTGTCAGTTAATTTTGATGTACAAGACTTAAATTTAGAGTTCAGGATGAGCGCTAAGCCGCCCCCTTTCTTTTCCAACCTGTCCACGTGGTGGATTTTAAAGCCAGGGGGAAGGGACAGGAGTAGGTCAGGGTCAGGTAACTGTTACGAAGGCTAAGTCAATATTATGTGATTCTAGGAACTCTCGAAAGACGATGGTGTTTTTAACTAATGATCTAGCGTTTATCAATTCGCATGATAATGATGGTCTAAGTTTTCCTAGTGGAGATACTTTTTTGGGGCAAGTTAACAGTGGGGTAAGGATAAAATTATGGTTGCAGAAATCGCAATGCAGTAAGCCCTGTGCTAAGCACAGGTCGAAGAGCCGACCAAGGCATTTCTTACCTGAATTTTGAAGGTTCCTCAAGGCGTCTGTTGAGTACTGTAGTGGCTGTTTGGGTGCGGCGGAGCCTGGGATGGAACCGGCATAATGGCTGGCGCTGAGCGCAATCCGAGCGTGGACAGGCACTGACGGGCTTGCCTTTGGCCCACTTTTGGTGCGCCAATGGCGCACCCACTATGCGGACTCCTCGTCCGGTTTTAAAGGCCATAGGGGTGGTTGGGGGGCGTGAAGGAGGTGTGACCGCAGGCACTGTAGAGACCGAGGGCTCAATTTAAAACAGAGTAACAAACGTGAGGGCAAAAAAAAATAAGAACAGGGGTCCAGCTACCCCGGCCACACTCACAAGCTCTCCTGTGAGATGTCATGAAGGATGCCATTTAACATGTCAGGAGTGATGTCATATGCAAGATTATAAGCAGTGCATGGCGGAGGCACAAGTTATATTTAAACTGGTGAATTTCAGTGTTTTTTTTGGTATTTAAATGTTAGCTTTTAATATTATTACAAGACTGAACTATAATGTTACTTTAACATTTTACCGTAAGCCAAAAACGTATTATTTTATCTCACTATAACGTCACTATAACCTTTGTTTTTTCCACTGAATACATACTTTACTACTATCTTTTTATGTTTCTAGTTCTCGTCCCTGACTGCGGAGTCTCCGCAGCCGTAAACTTACTATTATATTGTAGTTTGTGATACAAAAATAAAAGTAAGCATACACAAAACTATATACGGGACAACAGGACCAGGAGTAATGAAGATTATAGGTAAGTAATAGGGTATTACCTCCAGGTCCCTCCTTGTTTACGTCCCATTCATAAACAAGTGAGAATACCCAAGCAACAACCGGCATTCATCAACAACAAACCACCAGGACACAAGGCAGACAGCAACTCCCAGTGATTTATTGAAACAGAAAAACAAGAAGTCAGGAGCACACAGCCTGCAGTACCCCCAACCCAAAATTAGCATCATCCCCCAGCAAATTCTGGAACCGATAATGGCTCACAAAAGTTGTTAGACTTGGCATCATTGGAGTGGTTTCCCCTGACTTTTTTCCTCTACCGCCTGTATTTTTAACGCTCTGCTGGATTTCATTTTTGATGGCTTAGATGCTTTGGGCACTTTGCCACTGCTGATCAGTGTCAAAGTGCAAGTGCTCAATGTAAATTGTGATTTCAATTGGTTCTCACTGGTTGGCATATTTGATTTACTGGTAAGTCCCTAGTAAAGTGCACTAAGTGTGCCATGGCCTGTAAATCAAATGCTACTAATGGGCCTGCAGCACTGATTCTGCCACCCACATGAGTAGCCCTGAAAAGGTATCTCAGACCTGCCACTGCAGTGTCTGTGCGCAGTCGATCTGGCAAGTGCACCCACTTGCCAGGCCCTAAACTTCCATTTTCTTACATGTAAGGCACACCTATGGTAGGCCCAAGGTACCCCAATGGACAGGGTGCAGTGTATGTGAAAGGTAGGACATGTACTGGTGTGTGTGACATGTCCTGATAGTGAAATACTGCCAATTTCGTTTTTCACTATTGAAAGGCTATCTGTCTCATAGGATAGAAAGGGAAATACTTTGTAACATCTTACAAATATAACTTCCCATTGGGACAAGATAGACAAATAAAGTTTAGGTTCTCTGAACTCAGAATTTCATAACACATCTTTTAGTAAAGATGTTTTTTAAATTATGTGTTTGAAAATGCCACTTTTAGAAAGTAGGCATTTTCTTGTGTAACCATTCTGTGTGCCTCTGCCTGTTTGTGGATTGACTGTCTGGTTTTAGAGTGACAGGGGCTGGGGACGTGCATTCACTGTAGACAGCCACTGGGGTGGTTGAGGTGTGCCTTGCCCTTCATGGATGACTCAGAACTGAGCTGAATGGTGCTTGGCTGCATTTAGAGTAGTGGGAGGAGATTTCCTTGCACCTGAATAGAGCCTGTCTCCCTTGCACAATGCTGTCTCCACCCCCTGTGGTCATACTGCACCAGTGAGGACAGAGGTGGTTTGGACTGGGCTCAGAGACACTTGCACAAAGATAATGAAGCCAAAATGGAGTATAAGTAGTAGACTTTAAACTCTAGAACTTTAGATCACTTCTGGACTGAAGAGGAGCCTTTGCCAAGGAGAAGAGTTGAAGAGCTGTGAGGAGGAGTACTGCCCCTTTGCTGTGTGGAGTTGGCCTGCAGTTGCTGTTTCTGCCAAGGAAAGGACATAGGCTGGAACTTTGCTGTGAACCTGTTTGAAGAAGAATCTCCAAGGGCCTGTGTGTGCTGGCCTCCTGTTCTGAAGTCTCAGGGACATAAAGATCTCACGCCCAGCTCCCCTGAACTCTGCTGATGAGAGTTCTGACCTGCCAGGAGGTGCCTGTTCCAGTTCTGGGCCTCTGGAGGTTGTTCCTGCTGTTCGGAGCTGGAAGAAATCTGAAGAACAGAGAAAATTGATGCATCGCTCTTCTTGCTGCTGTTTTTCCGGACGTAGGACCGCCGCGCAAGAAGAATCTCCACGCATCGCTGTGCCGCTGCCGAGAAAATGCAGTGCCTGTTGCAGCTGCAAGAACCAACTCATCGTGGGATCGCGGCTGAAGAAACGACACAGCGCCACTTGTCACTGCCACATCGATCGCTGACGCATCCCAGATTTTCACGCATCACACCTGTGCGGCTAGTTTTCCTGACGCATCACCCGCGGACCAGAACCATCTTGGAGTCGATGCATCACTTCCCCCTACATTCCGGATTCAACGCATCACTTCTCTTGCGTGCAGCAGAACTGTTGCATCGCCTCCCCAAGGACTCAGGAACTGACGCATGTCTTTGTTTCACAACGCTTCCCATCTATGCGGCTGTTTGGCTTTGTGGATTTTGATGCATCTACAGGTACTTTGTGTAGAATAACACAGCCATAGTTTTCTATGGACCCACTTACTCGAAACCTTTGAAAAGTTATATTCTTATTACATGTATGTTGGATTTTTGTCGTTTTGGTCTTATTGAGTTCAGATAAAGATACTTTATTTTTCTAAACTGGTGTGGTATCCATTTGTGGTGTTACACTGTATTACTGTGTGTTTTGAGTACAAATACTTTACACATTACCATTGGGATAAATCTGTCTGCTCGCGCCAAGCTACCAAGGGGGTGAGCAGGGGTTATCTAAAGTGTATATCCCCCTTACCCTGACTAGAAGCAAGGGTCCCTATCTGTGCAAAGGTGCCTACATCTGCCAACTAGAGACCCCCATTTCTAACACTGGTGGTCAGCGGTGAGGATTTGAACTTGCATTTGTACTGGTCCCACAGTGATTGGTGTACATCACTAGTTTAGTGCAGACCACTATGCAACCGCATATTGCATATTGTGTTTTATTTTTGGTTCTATTTTTAATCTGACACTTGAAGTATATACTCACCATGTCTCTGAATGGTAAACCAGCAAGTGAGGCTGCAGAATTGTAGTTTGACATTGAAATGTTAAGTAGTTACAAAGTAGAGCACCTCAAGAAGTTCTGCAAGAGCTTTGGATGTCCCATGAGGAGCAACTCTAGGAAGGAGGAGCAACAGAAGACTTAGGGGCCTGGTGGGAGGCCAGACAAGCTGGGGAGACAGATGATGCAGATTTGGATGGGGGTGTGCCACAAGGCAGTTTCTGAGCCCAGGATTTGCCTGTTGGGAGAGCAGCCTCTATGGCTGGCACCGATCATTCTTCCAGGACTGGCTCCAGAGGAAATGGAGGAAAGGCAAAGGGCCAGGAAGCATGAATTGGAGGTCATGAAACTAAAGGCAGAGGACAGCAAGAACGCTCATGCCTTGGAAGAAAGGAAGTTGCTTTTGGCACATTAATTGAGCATGAGAGAGCGGGACCCCAAGGCCAAACAGGTGGAGTCCAGTACAAATGGTGGCAGCGCACAGCCAGTGCACGGGGATAAGGTTTACATTCCCAAGGACCTAGTACAGAATTTCCAGAAGGGGGAGGATATTTATGCTTGGTTTGCATCTTATGAGGCAGCACTGCGTATGAATGAGGTCCCTGAGAAGAATTGGGGGGCGGGCCTTTGGAAACACTTTGAGGCCAATGGGAAGAACACCCTGACACCTTTGGAGGAGGCGGGTGCTCTGACCTACCCCAATATGAATGAGACTTTATGCCTCAGGTATGGGCTCACACTGGAGCAGTACCGGGAAAAGTTTAGGTCTTTTAACAAGCTTGAATCCAATACGTGGGTTGAGTGTGTGAACATTTATTGCAGAGCACTTGATGGTTGGATAAAGGGCAATAAGGTAACTGATTACATGGGGTGTACAATCTGATTGGTTGAGAGCAATTGAGTAGTCTTTGTGTTCCAGAGCTGCGCCAGCATCTGATGGGTAGTAAGCTGACTGACCCAAGGAAGGTTGCTCACGAGTTCCAGGGTCCACAAGGGGTATGTGGGAAACCCAGCCAAGGGTGGGCAGGATCCCCAGCAGAAGAGTGGGGTGACAAGGGTAACCAAAAGCAGTTCTCTAAAGGGCCCCCAAATAGTTCCCAGGGTAAAGATTCCCAGCCCCCCAGTTCTAAGAAGCCATGGCCCCCTAAGGCTATGTCTGAACTGGGGTGGCGTGGTGAAGCAAAATAACGATGGATTAAACCCAGATCTGTGACTGGGGGTGAATGTTTGCCATTGTGCAGCATTCCGTCCATCATCTTGTGTGTTTTGCATTTCACCCTAAGTGGGAAGGGTATGCCCAGACGTGGGTCCCGTGCTCACTACGCCACTGGAGTCAAGCTATCCTGGCTGATGAAGGCTGATAGCCTGAAACCGGTCCTAGGATGCTTTATTCCGGTCCAGGGAAGACATGGCTTGGCAGTTCGGTCTGGACTGTTCCCATGAGGCAAAGGGTCAAGACTGATTTGCATATGGCTATGTCTGAACTGGGGTGGCGTGGTGAAGCAAAATAACGATGGATTAAACCCAGATCTGTGACTGGGGGTGAATGTTTGCCAATGTGCAGCATTCCGTCCATCATCTTGTGTGTTTTGCATTTCACCCTAAGTGGGAAGGGTATGCCCAGACGTGGGTCCCGTGCTCACTACGCCACTGGAGTCAAGCTATCCTGGCTGATGAAGGCTGATAGCCTGAAACCGGTCCTAGGATGCTTGATTCCGGTCCAGGAAGACATGGCTTGGCAGTTCGGTCTGGACTGTTCCCATGAGGCACAGGGTCAAGACTGATTTGCATATGGCTATGTCTGAACTGGGAGTGGCGTGGTGAAGCAAAATAACGATGGATTAAACCCAGATCTGTGACTGGGGGTGAATGTTTGCCAATGTGCAGCATTCCGTCCATCATCTTGTGTGTTTTGCATTTCACCCTAAGTGGGAAGGGTATGCCCAGACGTGGGTCCCGTGCTCACTACGCCACTGGAGTCAAGCTATCCTGGCTGATGAAGGCTGATAGCCTGAAACCGGTCCTAGGATGCTTGATTCCGGTCCAGGGAAGACATGGCTTGGCAGTTCGGTCTGGACTGTTCCCATGAGGCACAGGGTCAAGACTGATTTGCATATGGCTATGTCTGAACTGGGGTGGCGTGGTGAAGCAAAATAACGATGGATTAAACCCAGATCTGTGACTGGGGGTGAATGTTTGCCAATGTGCAGCATTCCGTCCATCATCTTGTGCGTTTTGCATTTCATCCTAAGTGGGAAGGGTATGCCCAGACGTGGGTCCCGTGCTCACTACGCCACTGGAGTCAAGCTATCCTGGCTGATGAAGGCTGATAGCCTGAAACCGGTCCTAGGATGCTTGATTCCGGTCCAGGGAAGACATGGCTTGGCAGTTCGGTCTGGACTGTTCCCATGAGGCACAGGGTCAAGACTGATTTGCATATGGCTATGTCTGAACTGGGGTGGCGTGGTGAAGCAAAATAACGATGGATTAAACCCAGATCTGTGACTGGGGGTGAATGTTTGCCAATGTGCAGCATTCCGTCCATCATCTTGTGTGTTTTGCATTTCACCCTAAGTGGGAAGGGTATGCCCAGACGTGGGTCCCGTGCTCACTACGCCACTGGAGTCAAGCTATCCTGGCTGATGAAGGCTGATAGCCTGAAACCGGTCCTAGGATGCTTGATTCCGGTCCAGGGAAGACATGGCTTGGCAGTTCGGTCTGGACTGTTCCCATGAGGCACAGGGTCAAGACTGATTTGCATATGGCTATGTCTGAACTGGGGTGGCGTGGTGAAGCAAAATAACGATGGATTAAACCCAGATCTGTGACTGGGGGTGAATGTTTGCCAATGTGCAGCATTCCGTCCATCATCTTGTGTGTTTTGCATTTCACCCTAAGTGGGAAGGGTATGCCCAGACGTGGGTCCCGTGCTCACTACGCCACTGGAGTCAAGCTATCCTGGCTGATGAAGGCTGATAGCCTGAAACCGGTCCTAGGATGCTTGATTCCGGTCCAGGGAAGACATGGCTTGGCAGTTCGGTCTGGACTGTTCCCATGAGGCACAGTGTCAAGACTGATTTGCATATGGCTATGTCTGAACTGGGGTGGCGTGGTGAAGCAAAATAACGATGGATTAAACCCAGATCTGTGACTGGGGGTGAATGTTTGCCAATGTGCAGCATTCCGTCCATCATCTTGTGTGTTTTGCATTTCACCCTAAGTGGGAAGGGTATGCCCAGACGTGGGTCCCGTGCTCACTACGCCACTGGAGTCAAGCTATCCTGGCTGATGAAGGCTGATAGCCTGAAACCGGTCCTAGGATGCTTGATTCCGGTCCAGGAAGACATGGCTTGGCAGTTCGGTCTGGACTGTTCCCATGAGGCACAGGGTCAAGACTGATTTGCATATGGCTATGTCTGAACTGGGGTGGCGTGGTGAAGCAAAATAACGATGGATTAAACCCAGATCTGTGACTGGGGGTGAATGTTTGCCAATGTGCAGCATTCCGTCCATCATCTTGTGTGTTTTGCATTTCACCCTAAGTGGGAAGGGTATGCCCAGACGTGGGTCCCGTGCTCACTACGCCACTGGAGTCAAGCTATCCTGGCTGATGAAGGCTGATAGCCTGAAACCGGTCCTAGGATGCTTGATTCCGGTCCAGGGAAGACATGGCTTGGCAGTTCGGTCTGGACTGTTCCCATGAGGCACAGGGTCAAGACTGATTTGCATATGGCTATGTCTGAACTGGGGTGGCGTGGTGAAGCAAAATAACGATGGATTAAACCCAGATCTGTGACTGGGGGTGAATGTTTGCCAATGTGCAGCATTCCGTCCATCATCTTGTGTGTTTTGCATTTCACCCTAAGTGGGAAGGGTATGCCCAGACGTGGGTCCCGTGCTCACTACGCCACTGGAGTCAAGCTATCCTGGCTGATGAAGGCTGATAGCCTGAAACCGGTCCTAGGATGCTTGATTCCGGTCCAGGGAAGACATGGCTTGGCAGTTCGGTCTGGACTGTTCCCATGAGGCACAGGGTCAAGACTGATTTGCATATGGCTATGTCTGAACTGGGAGTGGCGTGGTGAAGCAAAATAACGATGGATTAAACCCAGATCTGTGACTGGGGGTGAATGTTTGCCAATGTGCAGCATTCCGTCCATCATCTTGTGTGTTTTGCATTTCACCCTAAGTGGGAAGGGTATGCCCAGACGTGGGTCCCGTGCTCACTACGCCACTGGAGTCAAGCTATCCTGGCTGATGAAGGCTGATAGCCTGAAACCGGTCCTAGGATGCTTGATTCCGGTCCAGGGAAGACATGGCTTGGCAGTTCGGTCTGGACTGTTCCCATGAGGCACAGGGTCAAGACTGATTTGCATATGGCTATGTCTGAACTGGGGTGGCGTGGTGAAGCAAAATAACAATGGATTAAACCCAGATCTGTGACTGGGGGTGAATGTTTGCCAATGTGCAGCATTCCGTCCATCATCTTGTGTGTTTTGCATTTCACCCTAAGTGGGAAGGGTATGCCCAGACGTGGGTCCCGTGCTCACTACGCCACTGGAGTCAAGCTATCCTGGCTGATGAAGGCTGATAGCCTGAAACCGGTCCTAGGATGCTTGATTCCGGTCCAGGGAAGACATGGCTTGGCAGTTCGGTCTGGACTGTTCCCATGAGGCACAGGGTCAAGACTGATTTGCATATGGCTATGTCTGAACTGGGGTGGCGTGGTGAAGCAAAATAACGATGGATTAAACCCAGATCTGTGACTGGGGGTGAATGTTTGCCAATGTGCAGCATTCCGTCCATCATCTTGTGTGTTTTGCATTTCACCCTAAGTGGGAAGGGTATGCCCAGACGTGGGTCCCGTGCTCACTACGCCACTGGAGTCAAGCTATCCTGGCTGATGAAGGCTGATAGCCTGAAACCGGTCCTAGGATGCTTGATTCCGGTCCAGGGAAGACATGGCTTGGCAGTTCGGTCTGGACTGTTCCCATGAGGCACAGGGTCAAGACTGATTTGCATATGGCTATGTCTGAACTGGGGTGGCGTGGTGAAGCAAAATAACGATGGATTAAACCCAGATCTGTGACTGGGGGTGAATGTTTGCCAATGTGCAGCATTCCGTCCATCATCTTGTGTGTTTTGCATTTCCCCCTAAGGGTAGGCCAGACAACTGTGTTATGCATTTGGACAGGAGGGTCACATGCAGAATGATCCCTAGTGCCCCAAGGCACCACCAGCATCCACTGGCGCACTATCACCAGGGTTAGTTAGTGTAGTGCTAGGGGAGGAGTTGGTTCCTAGTGAGGGTGTGGAGCCAGCTGTAATGACCCTTATCTCATTAGGAGATAGCGAGATGGTCCAGGAAACCTGCTTGCCGGATAACACTAAAAAGTACCTGCAGTGGGTGATCATCAATGAAAGGAGGATGGAGGAGGGTGGAGAAGTGTGGCTCAATGGTTAGAGCGGCAGACCCTGATGCAGAGATCTGGCCCGGGACCAGGGTTCAATTCCCGCCTCGGCGGGTCTTGGGCTCAATTTCCTCGGACCTGATAATTCTCGCCTCGGTGCCTATTCTAATCATGGGTCCCACTCTGCAACTCTGGGCAATAGCTTGCTTAATCTCCACAACGGCCCCAACAGCGCTGGGATGCCTGGCTTCACCCTGGGGGTGCCCAGGAGTGGACATTTCACAGGGAAAAGCCAGGAAGGGTTCCACAGCGGTATGCGTACAGCGCCTGGACACCCCTTTGGGGGTATGGGTGCGCTTTACAAGTACAAATTTCATTTCATTTCATTTCAGGCTCTGAGAGAAACAGGGGCCACGTGACATCCGTCAGGTGTCAGTGGGTGTCTGAAGAGCAGGTTATCCCCAATGTGCTTCACCCTGTAGTTGCTGCAGACAACTCTGAGCACCTGCGTAAGGTGACACAAGTTCCCTTTGAGTGGGGGGGGGTCCTCAGGTTCCTTGAAGGTTGTTGTAAGTCCATCCATGCCTGTTGACTGTCTGCTTTGCAATGACTTGGAGAGTCTCCTTGGAAGGAGGTGGAGCGCCAGGCTCATTTAAAGATGTTGGGATTGCCTGAGTGGGCCTGTGTGACCACTCTGTCTATGGCAGCCAGAAAGGGGACTTGAGAGGACCTGAAGCCTGAAAGTGTCCCAGGTGCCTGCCAGAAAGAGAAGGGGCAGGGGCGTGGGAAACCCGCCCCAGAAGGTCCCACGGTCCAGGAAGAGGCATACCCTCTGGCAGACCGCAGGCCAAAGGGCAGGACCCAAAACTGAAAATGACAGCCTTGAAGGCAAAACCTCAGGAACCTGCGAGAGCTGGGGTGAACCGGGACATGATAATAGTGTCCTGCAGATCTAGTGTGCACAAGAAATGACCCGGGAGAACCAACGGAATCACCCTCTGAAGAGTCTCCATCTTGAAGGGCAGATGAACCACAAACTTTTTCAGGGCCTTCAAGGCCAGAACCAGATGGAACCCCCCTGTCACTTTGGGCACAAGAAAAATCAGGGAGTAAAAACCCCCTCCCCATCTCCAGAGGAGGCACCTCCTGAATTGCCCCCTTCGCCAAGAGGGAGTCGACCCCCAGAGACAGCTCGGCCCTCTTGGTTCAACAGGACGGCCAAGGAGTCGACGAACCCCTGAATCTGGAGGAGTCTCTGAAAACTCGATGCGATACCCTAGTTGAACATTGTCCAGCACCCACACATCGGAACATGACTGCAACCAGGCCAGCAGAAAGAGCTGAAGCCGACCTCCAACCAAGTTTCATGCAACATCCATAAATAAAGTTTCTTTTAGATCAAAACAGGACCTCATAAATGAAAAATGGGAGGGTTATCAGAGATTATTTGCAGTCATATTAGTGAGCTGCTGCTGTGTTACAGTATTGAATACACGCATCACTATCCATGAATATTAGATGTAACAACTTTAGAATGTGGATGCGTGTGCCTGTGCACCGTTAGTGACCTGGCCAAAGAGGGCATGAAGGAGCTGAAACTGGATCATAAATTCAAAACTGTTCCGAACAGGGGCCCCCAAAATAAAATTGGCCTGGGCCCCGAAAATCCTTAAGTTGTCCCTGCTCATATGAGCTTATAATTCTCATTTGGAACAATTCCATTTGGACCTCGACTAGTTCCTTGGCAAATTCTGACTCATAATTCTGGGTGTTGCCGTTATCAGTTTGTCAGATTCTACCGACAGTATTGTTCCCCCGTCCGACCCCTAAAATATTTTCAGCAGGTGAAACCTGCTGAATTACTGGGAAAGAAAGATCCTCATAAATTCCGGGACATGGGGAATTTTGTGTAGTAAGCACCAAAACCAACATGTAATGGAAACCTTAGTCTATTAACAGGAAAACCATATGAACAAAAATCCGTTTCGTTCCATGTTTCCCTAGTGCAAAACATTAGCTTGGAGAAAATCCTGTTGGTTCCGTTCCCCATTACTGATGCAAAAACATTGTGCCAAGGGTTAATTTTTGCATCAGTGCAAAACGTTACTCAATATGAACAAATTATGTGATTGTGAATACTTTCTCACATTTTATTGTATTGCAACATTTATATAGCACTCACTACCCCTATGTGGGACAGCAGAAGCGTTTGCCTACATGAGTAGCATGCTACACCATGCAGGGTGTGCGGTTGGATAGTGTTGTCTTTGTTTTGAACGTATGAGGGAAGTGTTTCCATGGTGTGTGTGAGGACCACCGAGGTGCGCCTGTGGTCTCTTAACTTGGCAAATTCCCAGGGAACTTACAAGCAGGCTAAACACCACACTACTCTGAGCTCTATAAAAATAACCCTTATATAATTTACATATTTCTGAGCGGGCCTGGTCGCGTCTCCAGCATTTGCATGACGTGAGCTTGAATGAGACACTGAGGGATGGCCCGGTCGGGCTCCAGTGCTCCCGGTTTAAGATGTATGTCGCTTATTTTTCTTTGCATTCGGAAGACGGCACGCACGCTGGGCATCAAATTAAGATTCCCCCGAATCAAAGGCGCGCTGTAATTTGTCTTTCCCTCCGCCAGGCCCCAGACTCTGATAAAAAGGCGCAATCACGCGGCGCTCATACAGCTGCCATTAAAAAAATTGTAGCTGACACTGACGGATGGCCGCCCTGATGCATAATGTTGTGGGCCCGCTTTCGGCACCTGACGCCACTGCGTCCCTTTCCCGCGCTCCGACCCCCCCCCCCCCCCACCACCACCACCTCCACCCTCCCCCCCGCCTTGGCTCTCACCCTCAGAATAAACGAGAGATTTCCTCTCCCGCCAGGCCTGAAAATATTTCCTCTACTCAATCGAACGAGGACTCCTCGCAATTTATTTAAGGGACTTTTAAATGGCCAGTCGTAACTCTGATCAAACAGACATTAACATCAAATCATTTTCCTGTTAGGCTGGTAATGGGAGAAAAATTGTTTCCTCTTTCGCTCCCACACTCTCGTCTTTGTCTTGATGAGAAGTGCTGGCACTGCCCATTCATTACCAGTATAAAAGCCCTGGTGAGAAGTAATGCTAATGTAGCATGAAAAGTGCGGCAGCCATGTTGAGATGTGCGAGTACTAATGGATGGTGGCGTGATGGGCACTTGAAGTACATTTCATCTAGGTAGCCTATTAGCTGCTTACAACCATTTCCAATAAGCCCAGCTTTTGCCTCCTGTGCAATGATACTTTTTCATATTAATTGTTTTCCATTTCAAATGCTGTCTGGAAAATGTTTACCACCATTTGTAACTTTTGGAAGCGAACAGATTATATACTTTGTAGCCTAGCCATTGAGTATGAATTGCACAAGTATTTTTAGCTAGTTGATTACTTTATGTTGTTTTTAATCCCATTTAGATGTTGCCTCGTAAACAGTTTTTAGAATCTCTGTTGGTTTTTCTCAATTTTTGAATTTCTGACACTTGCTCTCACACTTCACTCCCCAGCTCTAAATACAACTATATACAGTGCCTGAGGTATTTTCAACTATTGTTAGGGCCACTGGTTTTCCTTAAGTTTTATTTACTCGTGACACTAATAGAAGGTGGCCATGTTGAGTTTCCTGGGATCAATGCACAGAGTTGACTTCATTGTCTAGTTTTTTTTTGGCTCAATCGAGCATGTGCAGGAAACTCTCCACTATATATACAGAATTTGTGCACGGTCAGGCCAGCAGCATGCCAAATGCAAGCTCATCTGCACCTAACCATGTTTAGCTAAACTCTGTGCCTGCCTCTCTCAAATTATTCAGAGTTGCTTTTCAGTGGCGGCTCCTCTGCTCAGGCGGAGGAGCGTCACCCCACTAATTAGAAGCAGTGAAAGAAAGGATAATAACTTGTTGTTATTATCATTTTATTTTGTCCTGCTGCGGCAACTTGGCTGTGGGGGCTGCTCTGCTTTCAGAGCAGGGCAGGGTGGAGGAGTGGTGAGCACACTGAAGTTCGCATGACGCTTTGGCCGGCCCAAGAGGGCCGGCCAAACAGTCATGCTCACTTAGCATGTTCTCCACCCAGGCTGCATTACAGCCTGGATGGAGAACATGTCCAGCCCCCCAGTCCCCATCTGAGCGCAGATCCATGGCGCTCAGACCAATCACAACGCTGCATTGCAGCATCGTAATTGGCTCAGGGGAGCCTGAATGTGCTTCCTGTTCGGCGACTTTGGCCTGACGCGGAGAAGAGACGCTGCAAGAGGTAAGTGTATTTCTCTTTTTAATGTTATTTAGACCCCCTTATCTCCCGGCCCGCCACCCCAGATACATGCCGGCCGCCAGTGATGCTTTCTAGTATAGTGTATTGCTGCTCAGACATCTGTGAACTTGACAGCAGTTATGTTGTGATACCCATCACATTATCTTAAATTTTGATTATCCTCTCTATATTCGTTATGAAACTCACTAGCCAGGGATAGGAGATACATTTGGCACTCTCCACATCCTGGAATGCTCTATGCTCTGAAAACATACCTGTTCTCTTAAGTCAACAGGTTGACCCTTGGTCGTTCCTCATTGTGTGTGTGTGTGTATGTATATATATATATATATATATATTTCACATCTGCCAGAGGCGTGTCAAGAGGCCCCGTTCCGTCAAGCTGGCTGGTCGCCATTCTGGTTCCTGCTTCTGCAGTTTGTTTTTCCAAGGTTTTGGACTGGCACCAGCCCACCTCGGAGTGTGAGTTCTGCAAGGGCTGTCGCCAGTGGCGGCTTGTGACTGCACAGGGAGTTTTACTAAACCATAGTCATCTCGCGGCCCGGCGTACTTGCACTTTCGGGGTTGGAGCGTATGCGGGGACCCAAGGAGGCTTAAGGACTGTATTTGGGCACACAGCGCCTCACCTTGCAAGACACCTGTCCACAGGGATTCATTTCAATTTCCCCACACAACACCGTCCCAACAGAGATGCATTTTGGGAGATGCAGTGCCTACAGTGCTGCTTACGGTGGGTGATCACATGATTGGGGGATGGTGCCTGTTCTCACCAATGAGTGGACTGCAAGAACAGTTAAAGTGAGGGTGAGACTGTGTTCCTCATCAACAGCGGCATCTGAGGAAGGCCCTACCGGCCGAAATGCATAATGCTTACCTGTTGTTCCAATAAAGCCTCCAAATCGGATTCCCCATGTGGCCTCTTCCTTTCTGCTCGAGGGAGGTTCTGCTGTATATATATATATATATATATATATATATATATATATATATATATATATATATATATATATATATATATATATATATATATATATATATATATATATATATATATATATATATATATATATATATATATATATATATATATATATATATATATATATATATATATATATATATATATATATATATATATATATATATATATATTCTTCACCGAAATGCCCAAAGCATACCTGGACGCACTCACTGCTGCTGAAAACCTGGGTTTTATTGGATGTGGCGACCAGCATAATCACACCGGTAATTACAATCTTGATGCCGACGCGTTTCGAGGTATTAGCCTCTTCTTCATGGGCGGCTGCTTGGAAAGTCACTTGGAATGCCAGCATGCCATTTTGTATTGTCCCCGCCCAAAAGTGGAGAGGCTGCGGTGGGAACGCTTCCACACCGATGCGGCACAGCTGTTGGGGCAAAATGGAACCAGCGATCTATCCGGAGCCCTACAAAGGGTAATAACTCAATTGCTGCCAGAGAAGTCCATGGAACCCACTGAGGGTACTACAAATTCCAGCATGCTCCTGTGCACTAAGCAACACCCACTATGGGCGGGGACAATACAAAATGGCATGCTGGCATTCCAAGTGACTTTCCAAGCAGCCGCCCATGAAGAAGAGGCTAATACCTCGAAACGCGTCGGCATCAAGATTGTAATTACCGGTGTGATTATGCTGGTCGCCACATCCAATAAAACCCAGGTTTTCAGCAGCAGTGAGTGCGTCCAGGTATGCTTTGGGCATTTCGGTGAAGAATCTATTACGCGGCAGCCCTGCCGCGCTGGAGTGCACCATCTCAAAAGTGGAGAGGCTGCGGTGGGAACGCTTCCACACCGATGCGGCACAGCTGTTGGGGCAAAATGGAACCAGCGATCTATCCGGAGCCCTACAAAGGGTAATAACTCAATTGCTGCCAGAGAAGTCCATGGAACCCACTGAGGGTACTACAAATTCCAGCATGCTCCTGTGCACTAAGCAACACCCACTATGGGCGGGGACAATACAAAATGGCATGCTGGCATTCCAAGTGACTTTCAAGCAGCCGCCCATGAAGAAGAGGCTAATACCTCGAAACGCGTCGGCATCAAGATTGTAATTACCGGTGTGATTATGCTGGTCGCCACATCCAATAAAACCCAGGTTTTCAGCAGCAGTGAGTGCGTCCAGGTATGCTTTGGGCATTTCGGTGAAGAATCTATTACGCGGCAGCCCTGCCGCGCTGGAGTGCACCATCTCAAAAGTGGAGAGGCTGCGGTGGGAACGCTTCCACACCGATGCGGCACAGCTGTTGGGGCAAAATGGAACCAGCGATCTATCCGGAGCCCTACAAAGGGTAATAACTCAATTGCTGCCAGAGAAGTCCATGGAACCCACTGAGGGTACTACAAATTCCAGCATGCTCCTGTGCACTAAGCAACACCCACTATGGGCGGGGACAATACAAAATGGCATGCTGGCATTCCAAGTGACTTTCCAAGCAGCCGCCCATGAAGAAGAGGCTAATACCTCGAAACGCGTCGGCATCAAGATTGTAATTACCGGTGTGATTATGCTGGTCGCCACATCCAATAAAACCCAGGTTTTCAGCAGCAGTGAGTGCGTCCAGGTATGCTTTGGGCATTTCGGTGAAGAATCTATTACGCGGCAGCCCTGCCGCGCTGGAGTGCACCATCTCAAAAGTGGAGAGGCTGCGGTGGGAACGCTTCCACACCGATGCGGCACAGCTGTTGGGGCAAAATGGAACCAGCGATCTATCCGGAGCCCTACAAAGGGTAATAACTCAATTGCTGCCAGAGAAGTCCATGGAACCCACTGAGGGTACTACAAATTCCAGCATGCTCCTGTGCACTAAGCAACACCCACTATGGGCGGGGACAATACAAAATGGCATGCTGGCATTCCAAGTGACTTTCCAAGCAGCCGCCCATGAAGAAGAGGCTAATACCTCGAAACGCGTCGGCATCAAGATTGTAATTACCGGTGTGATTATGCTGGTCGCCACATCCAATAAAACCCAGGTTTTCAGCAGCAGTGAGTGCGTCCAGGTATGCTTTGGGCATTTCGGTGAAGAATCTATTACGCGGCAGCCCTGCCGCGCTGGAGTGCACCATCTCAAAAGTGGAGAGGCTGCGGTGGGAACGCTTCCACACCGATGCGGCACAGCTGTTGGGGCAAAATGGAACCAGCGATCTATCCGGAGCCCTACAAAGGGTAATAACTCAATTGCTGCCAGAGAAGTCCATGGAACCCACTGAGGGTACTACAAATTCCAGCATGCTCCTGTGCACTAAGCAACACCCACTATGGGCGGGGACAATACAAAATGGCATGCTGGCATTCCAAGTGACTTTCCAAGCAGCCGCCCATGAAGAAGAGGCTAATACCTCGAAACGCGTCGGCATCAAGATTGTAATTACCGGTGTGATTATGCTGGTCGCCACATCCAATAAAACCCAGGTTTTCAGCAGCAGTGAGTGCGTCCAGGTATGCTTTGGGCATTTCGGTGAAGAATCTATTACGCGGCAGCCCTGCCGCGCTGGAGTGCACCATCTCAAAAGTGGAGAGGCTGCGGTGGGAACGCTTCCACACCGATGCGGCACAGCTGTTGGGGCAAAATGGAACCAGCGATCTATCCGGAGCCCTACAAAGGGTAATAACTCAATTGCTGCCAGAGAAGTCCATGGAACCCACTGAGGGTACTACAAATTCCAGCATGCTCCTGTGCACTAAGCAACACCCACTATGGGCGGGGACAATACAAAATGGCATGCTGGCATTCCAAGTGACTTTCCAAGCAGCCGCCCATGAAGAAGAGGCTAATACCTCGAAACGCGTCGGCATCAAGATTGTAATTACCGGTGTGATTATGCTGGTCGCCACATCCAATAAAACCCAGGTTTTCAGCAGCAGTGAGTGCGTCCAGGTATGCTTTGGGCATTTCGGTGAAGAATCTATTACGCGGCAGCCCTGCCGCGCTGGAGTGCACCATCTCAAAAGTGGAGAGGCTGCGGTGGGAACGCTTCCACACCGATGCGGCACAGCTGTTGGGGCAAAATGGAACCAGCGATCTATCCGGAGCCCTACAAAGGGTAATAACTCAATTGCTGCCAGAGAAGTCCATGGAAC
Source organism: Calotriton arnoldi (assembly GCA_963921515.1). Lineage (NCBI taxonomy): Eukaryota > Metazoa > Chordata > Amphibia > Caudata > Salamandridae > Calotriton > Calotriton arnoldi. The sequence continues at coordinate 745,971 of CAWUFW010004959.1, read as the reverse complement.
CCACTGAGGGTACTACAAATTCCAGCATGCTCCTGTGCACTAAGCAACACCCACTATGGGCGGGGACAATACAAAATGGCATGCTGGCATTCCAAGTGACTTTCCAAGCAGCCGCCCATGAAGAAGAGGCTAATACCTCGAAACGCGTCGGCATCAAGATTGTAATTACCGGTGTGATTATGCTGGTCGCCACATCCAATAAAACCCAGGTTTTCAGCAGCAGTGAGTGCGTCCAGGTATGCTTTGGGCATTTCGGTGAAGAATCTATTACGCGGCAGCCCTGCCGCGCTGGAGTGCACCATCTCAAAAGTGGAGAGGCTGCGGTGGGAACGCTTCCACACCGATGCGGCACAGCTGTTGGGGCAAAATGGAACCAGCGATCTATCCGGAGCCCTACAAAGGGTAATAACTCAATTGCTGCCAGAGAAGTCCATGGAACCCACTGAGGGTACTACAAATTCCAGCATGCTCCTGTGCACTAAGCAACACCCACTATGGGCGGGGACAATACAAAATGGCATGCTGGCATTCCAAGTGACTTTCCAAGCAGCCGCCCATGAAGAAGAGGCTAATACCTCGAAACGCGTCGGCATCAAGATTGTAATTACCGGTGTGATTATGCTGGTCGCCACATCCAATAAAACCCAGGTTTTCAGCAGCAGTGAGTGCGTCCAGGTATGCTTTGGGCATTTCGGTGAAGAATCTATTACGCGGCAGCCCTGCCGCGCTGGAGTGCACCATCTCAAAAGTGGAGAGGCTGCGGTGGGAACGCTTCCACACCGATGCGGCACAGCTGTTGGGGCAAAATGGAACCAGCGATCTATCCGGAGCCCTACAAAGGGTAATAACTCAATTGCTGCCAGAGAAGTCCATGGAACCCACTGAGGGTACTACAAATTCCAGCATGCTCCTGTGCACTAAGCAACACCCACTATGGGCGGGGACAATACAAAATGGCATGCTGGCATTCCAAGTGACTTTCCAAGCAGCCGCCCATGAAGAAGAGGCTAATACCTCGAAACGCGTCGGCATCAAGATTGTAATTACCGGTGTGATTATGCTGGTCGCCACATCCAATAAAACCCAGGTTTTCAGCAGCAGTGAGTGCGTCCAGGTATGCTTTGGGCATTTCGGTGAAGAATATATATATATATATATATGCATATACAAATATATACATATACAGCGTTGTCGTCTTTCGCAACTTGTGGTACAGCGGCACAGAACTCATCAAACGTCATCCTCCGTGAGTTTCACCCTTGTTTATATATTTTTGTTACCAAGACTTGGTTGAGATTAAGACAGTTCACATGCTGACTTAAATGAATTTAAACCTCCTCATTATCCAATCTTCTGAGTAGATCATACAAGAGATAAATAATGGGGAGGAGTTGCCATTCTGATAAAAAAAATTATCTCACCCCCTTTTGTTCAGTATTTTCAGAATGCCAAAGCATTTTCCGGCCACGCTAGAAACCTGGCTATCAAATGAAAGGTCAGCATCGAACCAAATGCCGAGATGTTTCACTTTTGGCTTAGGGCTAGGCACTGGTCCGACAACGCCTGGCCACCAGGCAGTGGACCAGATAGTAAGTTGCTTTTCTAGGAACAGTACCTCAGTTTTTTCGGCATTAAGCTTCAAGCAGCTATTGTCCATCCACTCTGCCAACTCAACTAGACAGGATCTAAGCCGAGCTGCGGTGGCTTCCTCATCATTCAATAGAGTAATAAAAAGCTGTGTGTCATCAGCGTATGATACAGTGTTGAAACCATGATGCTCCATGACGTCTGCTAGGGGCGCATGTAAAGACTGAACAATGTAGGGCTCAAAGTGGAGCCCTAAGGCACGCCCTGCCACAGTGGAAAATCCTCTGATGAAAAGGGTTGTCGAGACACCTGGAAGGTGCGGTTCTAAAGGAACAAGGCCAGCCATCTTAGGGCTAGTTAAGTTATACCACATTTCCATAGCCATTCAAGGAGAAAACCATGAGATACGGTACCAAATGCTGCACTTCAATCCAACATAATCTGTGCAGCAGTTTTGTCACCGTCCACGATAGTTCTGAGGGTTTCAGCAGCTAGCAACAGCGCAGATTCCGTGCTATACTGTGGGCGGAAACCTGACTGGGTCTCTTGCAGTAAGTCCTGAGCTTCAATAAAATTCATCAGCTGAGTGTTAACATGCTTCTCAGCTAATTTAGAAAAAATGGAAGAAAAGATATGGGCCTGAAATTTTCAGGCTTTTAAGGGTCCAGGGCAGACTTTTTTATCCTTTAATCAGTATCAGTTGCAAGTTGCATTTTCTGTGCAAGGCTGCGATCTTCTCAAATGATCAAACCAAAATGGCCTTTTCCTTGCCTATTTATGTGGGAATGTGGACAATTGGAGTATTCCGCTGGTTGAAACAAATGATTCATTGCTCTTTAAATTTTCTGCTTTTTTGATCAGATGAGGAATTTGTCTATTACAAAGTCATAAAATCTTTCTTTAGATACTTATGGACTGATTATGAGTTCGGTGGTTTTACCTCCGTCCCATGGCGGTGGCGGGACTGAGCACTCCGCCGAGCAGCCAGCCTCCCCGCCCGCCATATCAGGAGTTTCTCGTGGGGCTGGCGGGTGAACGATGGTGGAATAATGACGGAAGTACCCTTCGTTCAGGAAACGAGCCGGAGGATGTTTCTGTTGCACACACTGCCAACTGCTACACACCCGGAACGTGATCCTCACCAGTTGGTCGTATGTGTGCTTTTCGATTCGTCCTGCTTTTTGGCATTGCCTGATCCGACATAAAGGTACTGTAGCACATTCCATGTGCACTAGTGATATTTCACATGGGCACAATTATCCTCCACTCAATAGTTAGCTACTTTAACTGCCTTTCCGCTGACTCCCGCATGGCGTGTCCCCGCCATGAAAAAGTCGGCGGAAAGTTAATTTGTTATATGGCCCGGCAGAAACAATCTGGAGACCGCCTCTATGGGCCGCCTCTGACTCTTCTGCCACGGTAGCAGACATGTCGGCGGTGGTGGCAGTCTTGAGGGGGTCTCACCACCCTGTTTGTAATCTGGAGGTTGGACCGCCAAGGAAGAGAGCGGTCTGACCACGGAATATCATCGGCGGTTCCCTTACTGACAAAATCATAATCCGCCCCATAGTTATTAAACCAAGGCCAGGAAGATCTAATGAGTTATTGTACCACATTTAATCAACTATTAGTGGAGACTGGTTGGCCAGATGTGAAAAGGGCATCCTTTTTTATCAAGGCCTTTGAAGTGCTATGAAAGATGCCTTAGCACAGTTGGTGCATCCTGCTTTTAAATGTGATGATCTCAAACTTACTTATATATTTTTACTGCCTTGATATTTGATTCTGGATATTTTGGCTACAGTATTCTGTTGTCTCGATATTCCATTCTCAAACTTCCACCCAACTGGCACATTTAATTTACTTTTAAGTCCCTGGTACAGTTGCACTACATGTAGCCAGGACTGTAAATTAAATGCTACTGGTGGGCCTGTAGCCACCCACTTAAGAAGTCTTTAAACATGACTCAGGCCTGCCATTGCAGCCTGTGTTGGTAGTTTTAAGCTGCCATTTCGACCTGGTAACTAAAACCTTTTGCCAGGCCCAAACCTTCCTTTTCAATACATATATGTCGCCCCTAGGGTAGGCCCTAAACAGCCAACAGGGCAGGGTGCAGTGTATTTTAAAAGTTGGGCATCTACTTTTAACTTTTACATCTCGTGGTAATGAAAAACTCTTACATTTGTTCTTCACTACTGCAAGGCCTGCCTCTCCCATGGATAACATTGGGTTACCTTATTACATTTAACAAGATATGACTTTCAATTGGGAGCAGGTAGGAATATTGAGTTGGTGTATAAAGAATTGTAATTTAAAACCCTCTTTAATGGTGAAGCAAGATTTTAAGTCACAATTCTGAAAATGCCACTATTCGAAAGTTGGCTTTTTCTTGTCCCAACCATTTGTTGCCTGCAGCCTGTATCCTAGGTCATATGACCAGGTGTAGCTGGCAGTTGGTCTTTGTGTATTGCTGCCAGACAGTGATCCAAAGGTAGAATAGGTGGTGGCAGGATGGGCAATCTTTGATTTGATTGTGGGCGGCGCTCTCACCTACCACACTTGCACATCACAAGTCTCTGCCTCAACACACTCACAAAGGGTTTGACACTAGCCTTTTGTGCCCCTAGACAAGCTGGGGCCCGGGCAGAGAGGGAGGAAATTCCAGATAACGCTGGGGGTGGAATCCTCCAGAGCCTCGTCCTACTACAAATCTGGCACCAAGTATAAATTATGGACCCTAAGACCTAACTCTTCAGTATACCTCTGGATCTGTGGATACTACAGAAGGAAGACTGTTGTGCTGCTCTTCTGCAAGAAAGACTGCTACGCTGCTGCACTGTTACTCTGCTGCCCTGCTGCCCTACTTGCTGAGAAGGGAGAATGGACCTGCACCTTCAATCCCAGGCTAAAGTGACTCCAAGGGTCAGCTGACTGACCTCCTGTTCCGAGCTACAGGGACATAACATGCTACAGGGGCCTCCCTACATCTGCCCGGCTGATCTGCTGCCTAGACCTGCAACTGGAACTGCCTGTGCCATGCTGTCCACTGCTGGAGTGTGTTCCTGATGAGAGGTGCTGCTCAGGTCCTGGACTCTGGGTGTGGCATCAGTTTTGCTCTCACTCCCAGAAAAGGAGAAATCTAAAGTTTTGGCCTCTTAATGACCGCGAACGGGCCTGTGTGCTAAGATCCTGCCGCCCATGCCGCCCACAAAAGCGAAGCTCTGGTGAACCTGACTCTTCATGCTACTGCGATCACCAGTGATGACTTTAGTGCGAGATCTGTACCTTGCGCTACAGCATTGATAGTCCGCACTGAGCGCCAATGCAAATCACCAACAACGACCGTCCATAATGCCCAACAGGATCTTCTCACTACAGCAATGACCATTCATGATGACCGGCCTTTTCTTTGCGCTACAGTGACAACCATCCTCAACGCTCTCCCTGCTCCTCACAGCCCCCTCCACCGTGAACGGAACTCTTTACGCCTGTCTTTAGAAGGTAACTCTTTAAGCAGGACTAACCCGGTCTACAAGATAACCAGATAACCGTGAGTGGCGCTTTGTGCTTTTAGGCGCTCTAATTATCTGAACTCTTTCAAGTAGCATATTGCTGGTTCTACTGATTGGATTTTTGTCGTTTTGGTGTCAAATAATTTATTATATTTTTTTAAGCCTGACTGCTTTTGTGCCAAGCTACCAGTTGAGCACAGGTTAATTTGGGATTTGCTTGTGTTTCACCCTGGCAAGAATTGTGGGTGTTATGTGAGTAGGGTTTCACCCCCCTCAACCAGTAGCCAAATTCTCTACAATGACCAAGGAAAGTAGTGTTCTGCAGCATACTCAGAGGACTACTGTACAACCAGAGTTGATGTCTGTCTGACTGCAAGCTTTCCAGAGGCGAGCAGACATCACTTGAATGAATCCCTTACTGTAAGAACTATTCATCTGTCCTGGCCTAGAGGACAGCCTGTCCTGAGAGAGGGAAGCAGCCTGCCAACCCTGCAGGAGCGGTGACTGTACAAGACTTTCTATGTGCATTGTGACCCTGGTGCGGTGGGTCTGCAAGAAGTGGATGGCTGTGAAGAACAATCTGTGTCCCCTCAGACTCTCCACAGTGGTTCCTGATGGGAACTGTGAAACTACGTGAGGCCTGAGCTGCTGCGCCAGGATCAAATTTGCTGTATGATCTGAGCTGCTGGGTCAGAATTGAAGAAGTGCTGTGACCTAAGCCGCTGTGGCCAGAATGGATGTTGCAGTGTGATCTCGGCTTCTGGGCCAGAATCAAAGTTGTAGTACACAGATAAGAAATGGTTCTCTCAGATCAGCTTTCAAAAATATTTTCCCTTTACGGGCATCCAGAAAGCAGACCCTCGCAATCATCCAAAATGGTAGCTTCACCTTTCACATACACACATAGAAAATGAAAGATCATTTTAGAAAAAAATGTATTGTCTTAACACAATCTAATACATCATAAGTCCAACCTTTTCTCGGGCAAAACCTTCTTTGGAGAAGATACATAGATGATGTTTTACTCATATGGTTGGGTGATGAAAAAACTCCTTTTTCAATTGGCTGAATAATAGATGTGGGGATATTCAATTCAACATGACTCATAACAGAGAGGAAATAATTTTTGGGAATATCACAATCAGGGTGAATGAATGGATGAGGATATTTATATAGTGCGACTGCTACTCAGAAAGAGTGTCCCAGCGCTGCAACAGGGTGATGACAGGGGGTGGGAGAAGGCACTGCTGACTAAAAGATAAGTCTTAAGCGATTTACGAAGGTCATATTCTGATTCCATACTTGTAAGCTGTGTTGGGAGAAACTTCCACATTTTGGCTGTGCGAACGAGAAAGGAAGCACCGCCATGTCTACTAGTTTCTTTGAAACAGGGTCAAAGACAATGACCATTTACTGCAAAATCATGTATAGAACACACACTTTTACCATATTCTAGCCACCATTCCAGAAGTTTGAGAGATAATCTGCCCTCTTTTTGATCAGCTCCTGGAAAGTGGTTACCCCAAAGGCCTGCTCAGAAGAGCAAGAAAAAGGGGCTGATATTGCCCTAGGGAGTGTCTTTTGGATCCCAGGGAATTGAATAACACTAACAATAGATTCGTATGGTACGTTAAACACTCGTAGTAACGAGATTAAGAAAGTAATCAACGATATTTGGACCCTCATTCAGTATGAGTTAGATACATCAGAAAAAACACTGTTTGCTTTGAAGAGGGGAAGAAATATCAGGGACAACGTGGTCAGAGCACCATTACCACCAACAGATCGGCCTGGCACACCTTCTTACCTGATTCTGGTTCTCATTGTGGGTCATTTTAAATACAGCAGTTGCAAAGATTGCGACTTGACACAAGATGTGGAGGAATTCTCACATAAAGGCAGGAAGGTCATTCTGAGGGATTTTACCGACTGCAACAGCACTCATGTGATTAACACTGTGATGTACTCCTGTGATATAGTTTCTGTGGGACAAACTCAGAAAAAAGTTAAAAACCAAATATTACAACATTGTAGTTGGGTGAGGTGTGAAACACAGGGAGCCCCACTGGTGGAACATTTTAAGAACGCCAAGCACCGGGCTTGTGACATGAGATGGCTTGTTCTTGAAAAAGTCGCACAGAATCCCAGAGGGAACCTCAATGGTACCCTTAACTTTAAGGACAGTGGATACATACCTTCGACACTGTTAACAATGGCCTTAATGAATATGAAGATATTAGTAGACAGATGGGCATTTCACCAGTGGCTAGCTTTGTTATATGGACTATGGACTATGTTTGTATTATATGTCAATCTGGAATGCAATCCACCTCTTAAGTCTGTTTTTATCACAATGTGTTTATAAGTATGCCTCCCCACAAATACCACCATGTAAAGGGGTCTTTCTTCAATGTAGTGTCGAGTATAATTACAATGTTGTATTGCTTAATTTACCCTGCTATTTTATGTCTGTTATTGTCATTGGGTAATATTGTTAACAAGCATGTGAATATAAATGATAAAGTATTTTTCCATTCTTTCACTTTATGTTCTGGAGTCAGGCAAGTTTTTTCACATTACCTATTTTCTTATGATGCGGGGGCCATTCTCCCCTATCTGCTTTTAAAGCTCCTTCGAGGTTACTGATTGAATGAGCTCTTGAACTCCAGCAACGCTAGTGTGCATCACACAGCGGCATTCTTGGCAGAAGACGATACATTGTAGCTCACTCATGCACGCTGACGTGCATATCTTTGGGCTTTCAGGACTTTCTGAGGATATCATGCAGGGGCAAATGTGTTGTAAATTAACTCTTTTGTTTACCCAAAGAATTTCATCATAAAAGTAATCCTCCTGGATATGAACCAAAGGGACCCCTCTGTCCACAATTCGACCTACCTCATTAATAGGCAAGAGGTAGGTCGCAATTTGAGACCCACTCCGATTTGTTAGAGTCACAGGCATGGTGGCCTGCTGGGGTCTGCAGACTACCAAGTCTGTGGTTGCTCTTAAATAAAGTAATCGTTTTTTTAAAAAAAATGCAGCACGTTTCCTAAAAGGCATGCGTTTAAAAAAGAGAATAAATAATTTAACACACATTTTTAGCAGCAGACAGTGGTCCTAAGGACTACTGCCTGTACCTAATAAATGTTTTTGTCGACATACCCGAAAAATGTTTTTGTCAACATATTACCATTTGCAAATGGTTGCTGACAATTTAGATTTTGTAGTAAAATAGGAATGTTTTGCAAACAGATTCCGGCTGCAAAACATTAATACATAAGTTAAGGAATAATTATTGGAAGACTCGCTTTTTACAAAAACGAATTCAGTATTTTGTCTGAAACCCAATTTGTGATTCGGTAACACGTTATCGAGTCGCAATTTGGGTTTTGTAAATTTAAAAAAGTCATTTTACAGTTGCAAAGGCTCCAATTTGAATTTTGCGACTATTAAATCGCTTTATACATCAGGACCTATGTTCCTTGTAGTCCTTTTTGATAAGGACCCAGGCTTTTTTGAACCCCAATATTCTCTTGTATGCCCTGGGTGTCATTGACATGTTTCAACCTCTATACTGTAGTATCTGGAATTACTGGGGTCTCTATCAGGATAAACAAGACCTCGAAAAGCTCTTGCCGCACAGAATTGCGAGTCGGGGCGGAGCAGTCTCCACTTTAGAAGCTCGCTTTTCAGACTGTCATTTCAATTATAGTTTCATTGAATTCACACCATGGGATCTAGCTGTGTCAGGACCCATGAGGCCCCCATTCTACAATCCCCTCCAGCATGCGGGGAGGGGTTCGGTGCTACTGTATAAGCGCAAATTGCACCTCTTCATTTCAATGCACTGCATATCAGTTTACCTCACTGCACACTGATAAATGATATACAGCACCTCTCAAGATGTCGGGCGAACTTTTCTTAAACTACTCCAGTGCCTAGTTAAAGTATTGTCTCCCCATCACTCGGCTGGGTTGCTTCCTAGATGCCAGCTCGCCGGTAAACTGGTATATAAAGTCCCCCCACGCCTATGCTCAAGGAATTTGAATTTACCTTACTGGGTGAACTAGGGGCCAGATGTAGGTAAACTCATTTCTGCGAGTCCTTAATAACGATTTTTAGCGAATCGCTATTAAGGACTCGCAAAATGGAATGTAGGTAGGAATCGCAATATTAATTGCGATTCCTTAATATTCCTTAATTGCGAATTGCAAATTGCGATTCGCAATTAAGGAATACCTTCCCATTCATTCCTATGGCCCTAGAGGCCCATAGGAACGAATGGGAAGACATTCGCAATTTGCGAGTACCCATTAGGTACTCGCAAATTGCGAATGCATTTTCAAGGGTGCAAGGGTGTCAAAGGACACCCTGTTGCACCCCTGAAATATGTATGTGTGCACATGTGGCGCACATACATGCCCTAAGGGCATGTATGTGCGCCACATACTTACTGAAAAATGCAAATAAGTGCATTTTTCAAAGAGATTGCAAATTACCACCAACTTGAAGTTGGGAGTAATTTGCGATTCCTTAAGCCCAAATCGCAGACTTTCTGGGCTTCCTGCAGTGCATTTAAGGAATCGCAATTTGCGATTCCTTAAAGGCAGTCGCAAAATAGGGAATCGCAAAATTTGCGATTCCTTATTTTGCGAGTAGGTTTTCCTACCTACATTGCACAGGGCTATTTTGCGGTCGCAAATGTTGAAATTCTGCGAATTTCAGCGTTTTCGATCGCTATTTCGCTTCCTACATCTGGCGCTAAGTGACAAGTGCAGTAAAGGGGATGCTTCTGGGGACAGACTTGTTGTAAGTTCATGGTTGCAGTGCACCATGGTCTCATTTGTTTGGGTCCTTGGTAATTTCCTTTCAGTAAATCTTTTTGCCAAGCCTGAGAGATTGGTGGATATGATGCTGCAAGTACTTCAAAATATCTATCGAATGAATATAATGCAAATGTAATCTACTCAACAATTAACTTTGCAAATGTAATATGAAAATGAGGGAAGTGGATAGACTAAAACTGCTCATGTTAGAGGCTTTGTTCTATTAGATATGTCGTTCACGATGAACAGAATGTAAATTGAGTAAATTAATTACAAAGTGATTTGCATAACATGAATACATGCAAATGAATATCAATTGTAAAAGTGTTTTGTATTTAAAATATGACTTTGTGTAGGGGGTTGTATTCTTTCTTAGCTATTGTGGGACTGGATAACGCCGCTATTGGCTGAAAAACAACAAGCTACTAAACTGGGTGTTGCTCTGGGAGCGCTGGGGGAGTTTTAGTTCACCTCTTGCCAATGGTATTGTAGATGTGCTCTCATAAAAGATGGAAATAAAAATTTCAAAACACAAATACAGAACACTTAAAGTTGGGATACTTTTACTTTAAAATATTTTATGCTCAAAACACGTGAAATGCAGAATTGTGGAACAAATTTCAGCAGTGGAGTTAGAGTAATGGCTTAGGTACGTGTTCGACACAGACCCTCATTCTGAGAGTGGCTGTGCCCCCAATTCAGCCAACTCAGGGCACCTGGTGATATTTCACTGTACTAATTCAGCATATTAATAGCTAAAGAAGGTAGTGCAGGAAAAAGAAACAAATATTCATTTGATGGGAATGGGTTGTATGTACCAAAGGAATTTGCTCTTGATATATGTATGAGTTTGGTGTTCTGACTAATAGGTTGTTCCATTATTGTGAGCTGCTAGTTACACTGGAGGTTGGTGACATGCATGAAACTGCATGGTCGTATTCCTGCTGATATTTTTGACGTAGGTGAAATGAATGTTGGGAAACTGCATGGTCGTATTTCTTCCGGTATTGTTGACGTAGTGGAAATGCATGTTGGGAAACTGCATGGTAGTATTTCTTCCGGTATTGTTGACGTAGGTGAAATGCATGTTGGGTAAGTGATTGGTCCTATTCCTACTGGCATTTGTAGCATATTGATGTTATACTCACTAGGACCTTCGTGGTTCTGGAGCGGACCCTGAACAGTAACTACACGATATACGGAGAGCTGTTAGGGTTTGGTTATGGAAAGTATGATGTAATGCGCAGTGTGTGAGTGAAAGTTGGAGAATAAAGTAATGCTTAACTGCAGCTCCGGTGTGGCGTAATCTATTCACATGCTACCGGGTCAGGAGAGAAGCTACAATATTGTGGGCATCGGTTTAATGCATGTTGGGAAACTGCATTGTCGTATTTCTTTTGGTATTTGTTGACGTAGGTGAAATGCATGTTGGGAAAGTGCATGGTCGTATTTCTGCTGATATTGTTGACGTAAGTGAAATGCGTGTTGGGAAAGTGCATGTTCGTATTCCTGCTGGTATTGTTGATGTAGGTGAAATGCATGTTGGGAAAGGGCATGGTCGTATTCGTGCTGGTATTGTTGTCGTAGGTGAAATGCAGTTGGAGAAGTGTGTGTTCTCATCATTGTCAAGTCATTCCGGTGGACTACATTTGTAAATTCACACGACATGCCCAGCTTTTGATCATCTATTTGCATGTGATTTTTAGATTTTGGACAGGCTGGTTGTTGTGTTTTTTATGTCAAAGTATTCGCAAGAGAAGTGCAGATTGTGTAGTCACATGTGTCTCGCTTTGTGTGTGAATAAGACATAGGCAGGCTACAGGTAGCACGTGACACTTTTTGGGTGTATTTAAACCATGGGCAGAATGAATGTCTCATGCATTTCACCATATATGTGGGTAAGTTGTGGGCAGGCTAAAATGTGCATGCATCCCTACATTGCGTGTGTAAGTCATGGACAGACTTTGTAAGTGCATGTGCTATGTCTGGATTTGCATGCTGTGTAGGTGGTCTGCTGTCTGTGTGTGTGGTGTGTGATGCAGTGTAGAATGTTGGTGTGCAACGCATCCCATCATTCAGCTGGAGGACCTTAGAAGAACTCGGGCTGAGTTGTTGTAAAAATGCTCCTTTTAAGGTGTAATACATGTAACTTCCTACAATAATTTAACCAAAACCTACATCTAGATGTAGTGTTATGTATAGCCTCTTGGCTGGGATTAGGCTTGAACTCAGCGGTGTAATGCAAAATAACGGGACCCCCTTGCAGAATGGGATTAGGGGCACCTAAATTTCCTATATTTTACAGATATTCATTGACCTTCCATCAAATGGGGGGTCCTCTGGAGGGATGAGGGCCCCCTGGAGGGTTCAGGGCCAGGGGCATGATTTATGCTCCTTCTTGCACTGAAGGTTGATGTCAGAATACAGGTCTGCTGTTTACATTAAACTTATGTTTGGGATTATGTTTAGGCAGACAGATAGCATTATGCTTAGGGCCTGATTGTGAGTTAAAGAGGCTAGAATTACTGATTTTGATAAGCTGAGAGTAGTGGTGGGCTTTTAGCAATGTTCCCTCTAATTCTTTTTCCCTGTGTGCGGCAGTGAAAGGTCTCTGTGCACTGCAGTCAAGGCCATGTGCGTCAAAGACATGTGACAACTCACTTACCAAGCGAGTGTGCTACCAGAATCAGTGGTATTTGTCAGAAGTGAGATCACCCAAGATGACACCTCAGGGTTGACCCCTTGTCTGACTCTTAGCCCTACAGCTGACATCTATTGATAAGTCGATAGGGGATGGAAATGGAAGGACCATGAGTGAATACTATGGAAAGTTAACAGATCGTTTATTGAGTATTGTATTGCAATTACATTTATATAGTGCTCATCAGTCCTAACAAGGTGTTGAAGTGCTTTATGCCAATCAGTACTTTGCTCGGGAGCCAAGGTAGGTGGTTAATCCAGTGATTATTTTTCTGAAGGGTTTAGTCTAACTCTCTCAAGGAGACATTCCATGTCTCCATGTCTACTCCAGTGTTTTTGAGGTGGATTAAAATTAGTATCAGTTAGGTATGATCATTAGTGAGGGGGGTATATGAGTTCATACAGATGGTCGGTGCAATTAGTAATGAGCTAGAGCACATTAGGTGTTGCTAGGTTGCATGATCTGATTTACCAAGAAGGACCGGTTTCAAGCTTTGAGATGAGGTGTGGGCAATTTGCACAAATACAGTAACAGAGACTGAGACAAACATGCACATGACTCAGAGGGAAGGTATGCAGAGAATGGACAGGAATGTCAGGGTCATTCAAAGAAAACAAGGAGAGGTGACAATTGGAAGTTTTAAGTTGTAACTCAAGGTCAAAATTTTCAGGGAGGGTTTTAGGCACATAGAGGAGATGGTGGCATAAGATGCACTCTGAGAATACCAAACGGTAAAAAGAAGCATCATTATTTTCATGTGATATGGTTCTATATTGGGCACCTTGGATAGGCCCTAGAATCAAGTGAACAGTAAATCTACTTCTAGGCTATTGCCAGACCACAGCCTCAGCAAGGACAGCTGATCAGCTGAGGGGTTGGAAGTGTAAAGTAATGGCTGGAAGCATATATAGGGAACTGGAGCACTTTAGGTTACGCTAGACTGATGCAAAACCCTCATGATCAAAGCAACATGAGAGAATATACAGGGTAAATAATGCAACCATAGAAAGGAGAATCTACAAATGCGGGAGCCATGTCTTCTGATGTTTACTCTTAAAATTTGCCTCATAAATGCTTTGCCTAAGTACGAAAGAAAAGCATTTGGATGCCCCTGGTTTTGCATTGCATAGGATGGAGTTGAGAACAGCTTTCCAGACAGTGGAAGTCCATTGCCTGCATTGCCTGCAGCTGGAAGGAGGAACCCAAAACACTGAAGTGAGGATGGAGAGGCCGAGCGACCTTAAAAAATTCAATGACACTTCATTTAACAAAGAGATGCAGATTAGTCTGCTTGAGCACTGCCATTCAGTGAATGGAAGGAAGAGATTTGGTTGTAGTTTGTTTTTCAAGGTGAGGAAGTTTCTAGGTCAGGTATATTCTTTGTCTGCCCCTGACTACTGCTTCTGGAAGGATAAAGTCATCCAGGTGCTGAGATCTCATACTTTCTTGTGCTCATATTGTAGGTGCTCCAGGTTAGTGACACCTCCAGTGTTTACTGCTGTGAGAAACACTGCTTTGGACAAAGGATGTTTCTAGAGGGCAGCCCGAGTAAGATATTGGAAGTCCCAATCTAGCACAAGGCTCATGTAGGGAAACAAGCAATGCATGGAGAGGACAAGGCATTTGCTTTGGTGAGCAGATTTCATTTCAACTCCTAGGAATGAAATCATTTACACAGGCCTATACAGGTGTGGTGCTGGTGCACTGTGAGTGGAGAAGCAAAGACTTTCTGCGTTACCAACCCTCCTGTGAAGTACTCCCAATAAGTCATCTGCAGAACAACACTGGGCAAGTTACACACAATTGATCTCTTTGGAACATACTGTTTTAACTTGTGCATGAGGTGAGTATTGTCAGGGCTACACTGCACCTCTTGCATGTTGAGAAACAAACTTCAACAGCTTTACAGATTACAACATTTTAAGAATGACACCAACCAGATGTATTTTTCAACATGGTACGTATGCCTACAAATCAGCCAGCAAATGTTTAAAAAAGTCCAACCAGCATCTGCTTTTTAAAAATTATTCATAATATAATGGAGGAGCAGCTTTACAAAGGCATTAGGTCCCAAGAAATCCATCACCCTTCAGTTTAATAAGCCAAAGTATAAGCAGCCTTCATATCAGTAAAGCACAGACACAGATCTATTTGCAGACTAGCGGTGATAATGTTCCCTCTCACAACACAAACATGGTGTCTCTTTATGTTCTTAGGAGGGAATAGTGTAAAATTATATTAAAATAATGAGAAGATAACTCGTATTTGTAAATTTTAATGCCAGAAACCCTAACGTCCGGCTACAAGGACCATCTATCTTTCGCACTATGTAACTTAAAGGTGGGCGAGCCAACATATTAAGTGGTAGAGTCAAACCAGAGCCTAGCCAAGGGCCTGGCCTGACTCTTAAAGCCTGTGCACGAGCCTAGCCCTAAAAAGGTTTGCTATGTAAATCATACAACAAACATTTTTAACATTTGGAAGCTTTGACATGAATACGTCACATTATAGCAATGCACTGAGAAGTGTTTATTAAAAATGATAGGGGCTTACTAACAAGCCCATTGTGTCACCAGTGCGTCACTTTTTTGGATGCACCGGTGGCGCAGTGTGCTTGGCCATATTTACAAGGCCACGTAAAGCCACCCTGCCTGGCTTTTCATGGCCTTGTAAATAAGCCCCCCTTTTACGGGAGGCGCAACGAAGAGAAATATCTTTATTTCTCCTCGTTTTTCCATTTTCTATGTGTGCTGCATTCTGCAGCACACACAGAAAGAGGAAAACACCTCTCGTGATTGTTTTTGACAATGAAGAAAAAGGAGTTTTGGTAAAATAAAATATTTGCCTAAGATCGCACAAGAGAAGCAGGGAAGCTATGATTTTAGCAGGTTATACTTTGTACAAATCAGCTGTCACATGTCCCGTGCACGCCCATTGTCGTTTTCCCTATGTTAGCATGAGCACATTGCAAACTGCCCTCTGCTTTGCACATGTTATTCTACAGACACATTTTGCTTTGTGCCACACTGTACTTTTACACTGAACACACTGTTGTTTATGCATTCTGTTCTTTCCTGGGATTTAGTCTGAACATGTAGACAAGGTCGAACAACAATGCCTCTTGTTATTCTGTTCTGGTCAGGCCCTAGCAACTAGATAAAACACCCAGATGCAGCGGTTGTTTGGAAACACGTACTTTAGTCCTATAGGTATGCACAGATAGGTAACACACACTTGGAGAGGGACTTTTCCAGGGAAAAGATTGTGACAGCACCTGAGATGTAGAACATTCATCTGTGTATAATAAGATACATAGTCTGCTGCTGACACCTAGAGATCTTCTGATATATAATCATTTTGCTTCCGTTTAAGGGGAGGGAGGTTAGGCTACACTGTAGTATAGAATGATAGCTCCATTTATGATTTACGGACTACTTGCTATGCTAACCATATTTGTGTTAAGCATTTTCCTACTTGTCGTGGCACGTATACGGTATACTAGAGCATGATAGTTAACATAAACATTTTAAACTTTCCTCGTGTCTCTGTCAGAACTTATTGTGGACTAGTGCGACTGTGAGAGCGAAAGGGAGTGTCCTGCAGCCGCGATTCCTGAGATGGTCGGGAGTGTTGTGTTCTGGGGTGTCTAATCACTCGTTCCTCTGTTAGTGAGTAGGAGGGCAAGTGAGACACTATAGCTAGTCGGTCCCGGGCTCATTGGTACTCAGGTGGTAGGATGACTCAGTCCCTGCCTCCTAAGGTTCCATAATCCCAAGCATAGTTCTGTGACTCCGCAGAATCCCTGCAACACAGCCACTAAATGTGCATCTATTTGTCTTTACTTTTTTATGCTAATGCTTTGATTTTACAGCGGTGTGCATTTTTCTGCTGTTTTTATTTAGGGAAAGGCATTGGAAAATTTTACATGAGCACCAGTTACATTGTTTTTGTAAGCCTGGGAAGATGAAGTGATCTGTCTAGAATCACAGGATGTTGAGCGCTGCCGAGATTCGAACTTGGTTCATCAACTCCAAAGTCAGCAGCACCTCTGGCCATAAGGCCGCAGAAGCCACATGGAAGCTTGCTGACAAGGAATCGTTTTGAAAGGGCTTGTAAAGGTCTAAGTGCAACTACATAAGAATGCACTTCACACCAGCAGGACAGCAGACTGCATTGGTAACAGTCGCCTACCTCTGAAGTCATACTTTCCCATTCGAGAGGCCCCCATCAGAAAAGCTATGGAAGAGCAGGTGTTCTGCTCCTATGACAGCGCGCACCAAGAGAAAGCTTCCTTCAGCATTAAAGATTTAAAACGCGCAGGAAGTCTTTTTCTTGATGCGCGCTCCAGCAGATGCCCTGCGCGCCTGCAAACAGTAGGGTGCGCGTGCGCGCACGTGCGCAACTTACAGGGAATATAGGCTGTTAGGCCGGACATCATTGGTGTGGTATTCCCCCAAATTTCTACCTTCACCCCTCCTGTTTGCTGAGTTAAATTTTGTTGGCTTTAGGACTCTGTGCACTTTACCACTGCTGTCCAGTGCTAAAGTGCTTGTGCTCGCTCCTTGAAACATGGTATAATTGGCCTACACATTATAGACATACTTAATTTACCTGTAAGTCCCTAGTAAATGGTACTACATCTGCCCAAGGGCCTGTAAATTAAATGCTACTAGTGACTCTGCAGCACTCATTGTGCTGTCTACTCAAGTAGCACTTAAAAACATTGTCTCAGGCCTGCCACTGCAGCCCTTAATGCAGTTTAAAACTCCCATTTCCACCTGGCAAAATAAACCTTTGCCAGACCTAAATGTAGCATCCTACAGTATCATTTCCTTTTTAATACTTTTAAGTCACCCCTAAGGTAAGCCCTAAAGGCTCTTGGGACGGGGTGCACTGTATTTAAAAAGCAGGACATGTGTACTTACCTTTTACATGTCCCGCCAGTGAAAAACTCCTGCAATCATCATCATCGTCATCATCATCAACAGCATCATTCTTTTATTTCGGCTTTGTGCAAACCATACAAGGTATAATATATACAGAAAATACAGATATTACAATATAACAAGAAATATAAAAGATACAAATATTATAATATAACAAGTGTAAAAAGGACAAGTACAATTTAAAAGAGATAAAATAATACAAAACCCTACCAACAAGGGTAATTAATTTAAAAAGTCCTATAAAAGGAAAAATAAATACTGCATATTACTGGTCCTATTGAGAATAAAAGTTCATCCTTTAACAATCCTCATTGTTCTAACATGCCATATGGATCATAACAATTTTGAAATTGAAAACATAATTGGGCTACAGGTATCAAATCCGCATATTCGCATTAGTGAGTGGCGGTCCCTCAATCCTAACAATTTACATAAGGGTTTGATCCTACGGACACAATATCTTTTATAAGCAGGAAGAAAAAATAAGACATGTTTAAGAGTCTCCTCAATTGCACATCCCATAGGGCAGGTCTTTGACTTAATGACACTACTGGACAGTGGTATTGTTTTTTAGGAAAAGGGCGCCACTCAGGAGAATAGCACAAATATTGATATGAAAAGGCCTATCTTTGTCTCGGTGCTGTAAGGTGAGGAGAACCACCGATCCCCTCAAAAGATCGTTGACCTAAGCCAACTAAAATGCAAAAGAAAATACTCAGCACACGAAAGGCAAGTCACAATGATTATCACAGTGCAGAATGTGAGCACAAATAGAATACAACAAAGTAATTCTTGTTCTTTTCCTTTTATTCCTTCGTTCTTCAAACAGCCGACACGTGTTTCGTCGCTTACAAGGGAAATCGTCCCGCGACATTATCAAGGCTATGTTTTCTTTATGTATATCCTTATATTGTGGTGATAATTCCAACCCACAAAGGGGTTTCTGTTTATAGCGACGTCCAATAAAGTTGTGCGTGTATCCAAAGGTCCAAGTGTGTCACACAGTCTCTGATTCATGATGCGTGAAGAAAAGGTCTGGTGACGTCGCTACTCGTGTTGGTCCAAGTACGGAACACGAGCGACACCTTGTGCATCCGGTCATCATCTTACACAGATACTGGTAAAAGCTAATACAGGTAAAGACCCAAACCTAAATTTTATGTAAAGTGCACGTGCATAAGGATTGAGAACCATATCTAAATAAGAATCATAATCAAAAGTGCATTTATCGGAGAAAAACAGGTCTGTCAAACTATACACTGGTGTACTTTGGATTCCCCCACCCCCGATAAAATTCCAATAGGCCACCTTTAATGTTTCTTTAGCGCTACATGGCAGCTCTAGGGGGTGGGACCAAAAGTCTCCTAAGCCAAGCTTAAAAAGCCAGCTCTTTAGATGCCTCCCCCCACCCCCCAGGGATTTTATCAGCACATGAACCTACCAGTAGGCATTGGAGCCAATCCCTATATGCTTCTAATTCCTCTGTTGCCCATACCCTTAGCCAGTACAATATAGCTCTCAGTGTCGCAATATCTGGAATAAATCTCATATTTAGATCCATAGGAATGGGCAGTGTTGGAGTACTGGGGGGTAATCTTAGTAACGATTTGAGGAAAGTATTCCCTACAACTTGAAGCGAGTTTAATTTGCAGTGCCCCCAAATTTCTGCCCTATATAATGCAGCCCCACATACGTGACTTCTGTAGATTTCAATTGGAGGGGCTATCGGGAAAGTAGTAGCTCTATTCGCAAACCTGATAATGGCCACCGCACCCTGCTTTAACTGAAAGGTACTTTTTTAATCTGGGCTGACCATTTGTGGGAGTCCTCCAGACTCACTCCCAAATAATCAAACTTCTCAGAAACCTTTTTAAGGGACTCTCCATCCAGCATTATATTTCTTCAACTCTTTTTCTTTTTTTCTCCAAAGACAATATACTTTGTTTTATTCTCATTAATTTCCAGGCCATAATCCCTACAAAAGAGTGTAAATTTCTCTAAGAGGTTTGATAGTCCTGTGGATGTTTAAGATATAAACAAAGTATTTGTCAGCAAATAATAGGCATGGAGTCTTACTATATTTAATCTTTGGAGAATCATTCTCACAATCAAACAGGTAGGAGAGGCACTCATTAATATACAAGAGGAAGAGCGTAGGGTCCAATATGCAACCTTGGCGAATTTCATCTATTAGTTCATCCCCCATTCCACACCTTACTCTTGCAAAGTTGTCCACATGGAGTTCCCTTATGATCTTTAGGAGGCCTAACGTTACCCCAAGCCTGACCAAAATTTCGCATAGTTTAGGTCTGGGGACAAGGTTGATTGCAGATCTGAGATCTACGAAGGCTACAAATAATCTCCCTTCTTCTAAATCTACAGACTTCCATTTAATAGCTAGGAAGCGTATAATTTGGTCAACTGTACTTATTTTGTTACAAAATCCCGCTTGTAAATTAGAGAGAATCTCTGCATGTTCTATCCAATCCCATAGTCTATTCAATATTATAGTACAAAAGGTTTTTTGCATGTTATCAATCAAGCTTATGGGCTTATAATTGCCTGGTTTTCCTCTGTCCCCCTTTTTATAAATCGGTACAATAATAGCACCTTTCCAAGAGCTTGGGGTCTGTCCTCTTACCAAAATGGCGTTGAACATGGTGTTTAAATTGGGGCGCCATATCTGAGGTTCACTCCTATAGAGATCAATAGGTATAGTATCTAAGCCAGGGTCCTTCCCAGATTTCTATGCTAAAATGGCATTAATGGTTTCCTTAAGGGAAAGTTCCAAAAGACCTACCTCCTCTACAAAAAAAACTGGAACTCGAAAAGAGACATCCATTTCCTTTTGGGGGGTTTTACCCTCATACAGACTTCGAAAGTGGGAGACCCATTCATCAGGGGGAATATGATATTCTGGGGTAGTTGTGTCAGTACGCCCGTGCTGGGAGACCAGTTTCCAAAAAACACATGCTCTCTTTAGCTCTCACTGCCACTAAGAGGTTGTCCAAAACTGCTTCCTCCCACTGTGCTTTACTTGCTTTTATAACACATGCATACTCTCACTCTGTCAAAATAATTTGTCCCCTATTCTTTTTCTTTAGAGTGTTGAGGAGGGCAATTTTAGCACTTTTACAACCATCATGGAACCATTCATTCAACCTTAAAATGTGGTAGCCTTTCCATGCCTTGCAGTGCTTTAAAAATAGGGCACCAAGTCGATCGTAAAAATTATTATGGGCCTCTACTATCTGATCTGGACTTTGATCATAATCTTAAAGTACAATAAGTTCTGCAATCAATAAAGTATATAGTTTGGCTACCAGACCCTGAGATTTTTGGAAGGCCTCCCATTTGATAATATGTCTATTGCTAGATACCTCCACGAGATTAGTCACAAGATGATTTACAGAAGAACCATTTTCTCTATCATTCACCTTGTCCCAAAAAAACAAAACAGGCAAACGATTGCTATCTTGGCAGTTACTCACAGTCAAGTCAGCTATGTCATGCCATATTTTCAGGTTCAGTAATATATAATCTAAATGGCTATTTTTGGACCCTCTTTTGAAGGTAGGTTTACCATCAGAGTCAGAGGGAAATCTCCCATTCCCAGGTCTTAGTCTCGCAGTCAATTTTCATTGTTGTAGGGCCTATCCATCCCATTGACTGACACTTGGTTACCTTATTACATATAGTAAGTGTTAACTTTCAATTGGGAGTAGGTAGAGATACAATGTTTACACTAAAATGAATTGTAATTTAAAATCCTCTGTAATGGTAAAGTCTGATTTTAAGTCACAATTCTGAAAATGCCTTTCTGTCAGTGTCTTGGGTCACATCACTGTTAATAATCTGCTGTTGGGGTTTGTGTACTGCTTCCAAGCAGTGAGACATAGGGGGCTTAGATGTGGGCAGGATGGGCACCCAACCTCCCTTAGACTTCAAAGGACTTTGCCTACAACACACACAAAGGAACCTGAAACCAGCAATGTCCTGCCTTTTGTCACCCCAGACAGTTTCTATCCTTGACCAGGAGAAGAGGAAGAACTGTCCAGACCCAGTTGTGGGGGTAAGACAGGGAGTTCCCCCACACAAAGGCTGGCACCAGGTATAAAGTTTGGACCTCCAGAGACACTCATCAGAACACTCCTGGAACTGTGGAAGATTCTGAAGAAGGACTAGCCTGCTGCTAGAGGACTGCTTGCTGCTAGAAGCATTGCCTTGATGTCTGAAGAAGGAAGACTGCACCTGCTTGCCTTGACCCAGGCTACCCAGAGAGACTCCAAGAATCATTTGTCTGACTTCCTGTGTGAGCTAAATGGACATGAGCTTCAGAGGCCTCCCTGCAACTGCCCAGCTGACCAGTCGCAACTGGACCTGCCTGGATCTGCTGGACCTGCCTGAGCCCTGCTGTTGACCTCTGCCGAAGCAAGTCCTAATTCTCAAGAGGTGCCCCCCAGGTTCTGGACGCTTGACTGGCATTTGTGGAAGCTTCTCCAAAGAAAAAAGTGGAAATCTTACATGTTATATCATTCTGAGGGGACAGAATAAATGTATGGGCCTCCAAGGCAGAATGGACATTATATTTGCTAAATATAGGCCTTACAAAATGATGATGAGCATTCTGCAACACAGGGCACACAAATAATACATGATTAAGATCCTGGATGTATAGCTAGCACAGCTCACATCTTCTGTCCTTTTTCGAGATTTTGTCCCAAATGCCAGAAATGACAGGTAAGGGAGCAAATCCAATCGGAATAGGATCGACCTTCTGATCTCATGGGGCAAATTCTATATTAGATAAGGCTGAGGTTTAGTCTCCAGATTGCTCTCACGCACCACCTGATTGCGCGGATTTGACTGGCTTTGGGCAATCTCTCTGAACAAGCTCATTTTGGAAACAGAGCCCTTTATTCGGAGTGGACTTCGACATGAAAGAATCAATATTCAAATTGAGCCCAAAAACTTCATTAGCCTGCTGAAAAGACCTACAAAACATGCTCCGTTCTTTCAGCAGGGAGAAAATTTCAACCTTCAAGACTGCCTGTAATGTTCCCTCCTCTCCACATAGGAGAGAGTTTCATCTCCTCAATACAGCTGCCAGGGAAAAGGCATAAGAAGATAGTAAACCAGACTCCAGGCGCATACCATGGGGGGGCTGCAAGAGTATTCAAATTGTACATCTGACAAACAAATCTGACCGATTCCCCACGAAAGAGTGCCAGTAACTCATAACCAACACTTTGCAAGCATAGCACAAAGAGGGAGGGATTTTGGCCCTGTAGACAGTCAAGACATGCCCAAAATGACGTCTCCCACAAATTTGGTAAAATCTATGCAGGGCATTGACCTGAGAGATGGCCCTGCTCGCGCAAAGCTTCATATCCTGCCCATTCTTGGAGAAAGCCATCCCGAGATATAGATATGAGTCCACTATTTCAAGTTTATCAGTATCCAAATACCAATCAAAAATCCTCTTTAGTCTTAACCCATTCTTATGAAAGATCAAAACTTTGAATTTAGAAATATTGATTTTCAAAAAGATCAAAACTTTGAATTCAGAAATATTGATTTTCAAAAAATGTGCTTCAGCCGGTGTTGCAAACCAAACAGGAGTAAAGTCCATAATGGCTACATCATCTGCATATACTAAAGAGTCAATGAACATTGCGCCAATTCTGGCAGCGTCACTCCTCACTTGGTTTAAGGTGCCAGGAAGGCCAAAAATATATAAAGAAAACAAAAGGGGGGGGGGCAATTAACAGTCTTGCCTAAGACCATTGTGTGTTTTGACCTTACGGGATAAACCCTGAGTCCCTCCCATCAGAATATGACACCAGGTATCCGTGTGTAACTCCATAATAAGACCTAAAAGGTGGTGCAGAACACCCAAAAGGAGAAGCTTCTTCAACAGCGTTTGGCAATCCACTCTATTTATTGTTTTGGAGAAATCAATGAATGCCATATATACCAGCATGCCTCGAGAAAAGGCGTATTTTTTCACAAACATTTTCAGGGGGAAACAACCTTTACATTGCGGTCATTATACCGCGATGCCTTTACAACGCGGTCGTTACAACGACCACGCTGTTACAACGCAATGCCATTACTACGCAAGTCATTACATCAACTTGCAGTAGATGGCGCTCTAACATAAGGAATAGTATAATTTACTATTCCAACACCTTCCCTACTGTTGCGTAGGCTGGAGTTGGAATAGTAAATTATACATTCCTAATGTAACGGCGCTATCTACTGCAAGTCGATGTAATGACTTGCGTAGTAATGGCATCGCGTTGTAACAACAAGGTCGTTGTAACGACCGCGTTGTTACCTACTGCGTAGTAAAAGCACGCGTTGTAACGTGCTATATTCGTTTACAGGACCGCGATATTATCCAGTGTACTATGATGTCTCCTAAAACCTGGTTGTTCCGGGGGAATGATATTCTGATCCTGAGCCAACTGCTGTAAATGACAGAGTATGCTCTTGGCAAATAATTTGCCAGAAGCCGTCCAGCAATGCTATCTGTCTAAAACGTGCCAGATAGGATTTAGGGCCCTTCTTATACAGCGGTACAAAGACACTACTCTTACATAACTGGGGAATTTTCCCAGAAATGTGACAATAGTTGAAAAGTGGGACAACCAGTAACCAGATTTCTTACAAAGGTGCATAGAGGGGAAGGTGTTCTCGGCCGCTCTTGGCAGAGGAGGCTACTGTCAGGCAGGGGGAGATTTCCATGCTACTCTCGTGCTTGAGGAAGGATCCGATGGGTAAAAGGCTGTATTTGTGCCTGCAGCCCCTGCCCCATTAACACGCAATTGCACTGGCTAGATTTTTGGCCTGGTCAATTCAGGCCAGGTGTTCCCACGCCCAGTAAATCAGGTACAGGAAACAAATAGACTTTTCATTATTTCATTATTTGTTAGAGTGATATACCACATGGGGTACACTCACCCGCCCTCGTAATCAGGACCATAGGCTCAGAGATAGGTTTAGAGCTAGGTTAAGGATGAGGCTTAAGGTTGCTCATTCTTAAAAACATCGGGGGGCATATTATCAAGAACGGCGTTAAAATTATCGCCGCTAAAGCGGCGATAATGGGCTTGATAATATGCCCTTGAGAATTCCAATAGAAGCCCATGTTGACACCAGAACTTTAGCCGCTTTAGCGGCAGTTTTCTGCCGCTAAAGCGGCGATAATTTTAAAGCCGTTTCTTGATAATATGCCCCTCAGGGTTTATCAGAGTGAGCATTGGTGTTAGGTTTAGTGTTGTTTTATTATTACCTTTTGTTTTTTTTGCAGTTCCGGATTACATTTTCGTAATAAAACGAATAACTATTGTAATAGAACCAAAAGTATAGATATTGTGACCTACAGCTAGTTTTATAAAGGATCCAGTCGTGGCATTTGGATATTTTAATTATAGGATTATTTGCCCAGCAAAAATAACAACATTTTAATGGTTCAACATATTACTCAAACCAGTACCATTAAACATTCGTAAAATGCAACTGGAATGTATTTTCCCTGGGAGCATTACTGACTGAATATTCTGAGACGTTTTTGAGCCTGAACTGCATGCATCTGGTTTGGCAAAATCACAACACCCTTGAGTTGCAGGAGCTCTTTCACTCTTTCGTGATTAAGGTTCTAACCTGTTTTTAATATCCCCTAAATCCCTATATGCTGGATCCGTCAATATCTAAATACAAATAGTCTCTTGTGTAAAGTATTCTATATAAATACTGCCAATAGCAAAAAGCAAATAGAATACTTTGTTGGAACTTGGGTGGAAAACCTCAGTAGATAAAATAACTGATAAAGTGAAAACAGATGATGTGCAAAAGGACAGTATTAGAAGATAGAAGCATGAAAGAACAATCAGGGGGGCTGAGCCCTGCAGGAATTGAAATAAACAGTGCCCTGATGACCCAGGAGTTCAGACAAGCAAAACACAATCTGAAATGCAGAGGTCTACCAAAAGGACCCTGAAGAAAACGAATGGAGTATGTTTGGGAACCCTACGTACGCTGCCAAATCAGCATATAAAAGAAATGTAAACAATGCCACAGAAGCACCTGGAGAGATGAAGAAAAAAGGTATTAAGTGGGGATAAGTTACAAGTTGCAGGTTGAGTTACAATGAAAGATAGAGGCAAAGAAGGAGTTTGAGTCTATTTTTGCACCCGAGGACCTTATTGAACCAGAAATGGCACCAAGGGGCATATCTACAAGGGCAGGCGATACAATTATCGCCGCTTTAGCGTCCGTTTTCGGACGAAAAGCGGCGATAATTTTAACGCCTTATTAGCAAGGACACGCTAACGCGTGAATCCATGCTTTTCGCCCTTTCTCTTATCGCCCAGCTTTGCATCTCTAATGAGATGCAAAGTGGGCGTTACTAGGCGTACCCCAGATGGGCTACGTTGTAAATATCGCCGATGTGCACATCGCGATATTTACAAGGCAGCCCACAGGATGATAGCAGACGTTAGATTTTGGCGAAAACGGCCGTTTTCGCCAAATTCTAGCGTCTGCTATTATCCCGACTTAGCCATCCCTAACATAGGGGGTGGATTGTGCTGATACGACCACAGGGTCGTATCAGCAAGGTTATCGCCGTTTTGCAGGGAACATCGCTGGAAAACCAGCGATGTTCCCTGCAAAACGGCGATAACCTCGCTAATTTTTATCGCCCTGGAGAAGCGTGTTGTTAATAACGCGCTACCAGGGCGATAATTTCCGGAGATAGCCAGCGATAAGTAATCTATCGCTAAGCACGGCCAGCGATAATTATCGCTGGCCGTTGATAATATGCCCCCAAATGATTCTGTGGCCTTTTCTGTAATACCAATAATTGCAATGCACATTTTCACAGCACAATCCCAAAAGTGTGTTCCCTCAGTTATATGGAAGCAGCCACATGCAAATGAGGGAACACCATTTTCACTGCACCCAAGTCATATCGCAGGCATGGATGCAGGACAAAACAGGCCATCGTAAAGCTCACTGTGTGGCACCTGAGAAGTGACAAGCGATTAGTATGCCCCTGACAGTGCCATTTAGGATGACGCATGGGGAGGCCACAAGAACTGCTAGGTACTTCATGCAGATTGGAGCAGTCACAAATGCACACACCTGCCTCCATTGTGTCCTACCACCTCAAGTCCGGCCGGTTCCTCTGCATTGAAAGAGGGAGTGTCGATTTTAAACCATCGGTCCCACTTTCAGTAATGCACTCTTCTCAACGCAGATGCAAATTCCCACTTGCATTGGTGACTGTGCATGATTATATATTTTTGGGAAAATCACCAGAGCACCTGATTCGGCTCCAAAGGTATAGAATAATGATGCACCTAGTGCAGACTGGGACTGTGTCCTTTACAGTAACATGGCCCCAGGAGGCAACCTGGTTAAGATATGCCCCTTGAACTGGTTAGTACTTTGAACAGTGTATTAGCAGCAGCAGCCCATCAGTACGAGCTGAATGGCCACGCCCCCACCTTTTTCTAGGCAATAAGAGTGTCTGTCAGGCTGAACAAAGGTCAGCCTGACAGACACTCTTCTTGTTCATGTCAGGCAGCCAGGAGCTAGAAATGCACTAAATGTGTGTTAGACCTGGCACTGTTGGCGTGGGTCTCCCTTCCATTTTTTGCTGTTGCCTCATGTGTTTTTGCTGGTTATAGATGCTTTGGGCACTGAGCCACTGCTATTCAGTGCCACAGTGCAAGTGCTCCCTATGGTAAATTGATGAATGGATTAGTGACTCCATGATTGGTTGGTTTGGTTTATTTGTCAGACCCTAGTACAGTGCACTGAGTGTGCCCAGGGCTTGTAAACCAAATGCTGCTGGTGGGCTTGCAGCACTGGTTGTGCCACCCACAGAAGCAGCCTGTAAAAGGGTGTCTCAGGTCTGCCATTGCAGAGCCTGTGTGCAGTCTGGTACTGCCATGTTGACTGGGCAAGTGCACCCACTTGCCAGTCCCTAAACCTTCCCTTTTCTGCATATTAGTCACCCCTATGGTAGGCCCAAGGGCAGGGTGCATTGTAAGTATAAGGTAGGACATGCCCTGGTGTGTGTGGAATGTCCTAATAGTGAATTACAGCCATTTTTGTTTTTCACTATTGCAAGGCTACCTATTCCCCATAGGCCAGAATGGGCAGTTTGATTATTACATCTTATATTCCTAACAGACCCAGGGAACATGGTAGAAAAACGAATTTAGTATGCCTGAACTCAGAATGATAAAATACATCTTTTAGTGAAGTTGGTTTTAACATTCTGTGTTTGAAAATACCACTTTTAGAAAGTAGGTATTTTCTTGCCTACCTATCCAAGCCTGCCTCTGCTAGGTTGTGTATTCCTTGTCTGGTTTGTGAGTGACAGGGGCTGGGGGATTCCAGGAGGCAGGGTGAGTCAGCACAGGGCTGAATAGAGAGATCTGCATGGAGATGGGTGGGAGGAGTTGCACCTGGGACCTGAATAGGGCTGTGCCTTCCCTCCACAATGCTGGCTCCACCTCCTGTGGTGCGTCTGATGTCCCTGGCCTACACTGTGAAAGGAAAGAAGGAGTCTTGTCAACAAAGTGCTCCAGGACTGACCAGAACTGGTTTGGACTAGGCAAAGGCCTCTCTGCCTTCAGAGAACAAAGAGAAAATGAGGCTAAAAGGGGGGACCCAAACCCCAGAACTTTAGATCACTTTGGGAAACAAGAAGAAATCTTTGCTGAGGAGAGGAACCAGAGAAACTGAGGAAGAGACTATCCCTAAGCTGAGTGCTATTTGAGGGATTGGCCTGCAGTGGTTGCCTGACTGCCAAAGAAAGGAGAGAGGAACTTTGTGTGTACTTTCATCAACTTGTGAAGGATCTCCAAGGGCTTGAGATAGAGCTTGCCTCCTGCTGAAGTCTCAGGGACAACAGACTTCACCAACCAGCTCCCCAAGAGTCTTTCTGGAAAGTGCCTGCTGCTGTGCTGGACTTTCTGAGGGACTGCGTGTCGCAAGGAGCTGGAAGCGCGACTCACGAAGAAGAAGCGTCGCCGCCGCAGCCGAAGCGCCTCGCATCGCCGAAGAAAAGGATCGACGTCGCATCAGATGCCGCCGCATCAACGGAGAAGAGTGTCGCCACCGCTGCCGCATCATTGCCGAAGCGCCTCGCATCGCCGGAGAAGAGGACCGACGTCGCATCAGACGCCGCCCCATCACCGGGAAGCGTGTCGCAGGGCCTGTCGTGGCTCAGAAGAATCGTTGAGTCGCTGCACGGCTGTCGCATCTGATGCAGCGGTAATTTCACGGTAATTTCTCAATGCAAAACCTCATTTACCTCTATTTACCGCTGTAAAGATGTTGGGCCCTTGACACCATGTATTACCTTCAGGAGACTTTATATAAACATGAAAAATCAAAAATGCAATTAATATTTAAGCCAATAAAGAGAGTTGTGAGTATTTTAAAGGGTTTTATTTTCTAGTCAAAAGTTAAGGTTCTCTGACTCTTTATTCATTAGTCAAATATCAATCAGGTTACAGAATTGAAAAAATAGGAAAAATAGCATTAATACAGAACATATTACAGTCTGCTTACGAGGCATTCCATGTTGGAAGAAAATGTGGAGCAAAATTGTCAGTCAGAAACTCTTAAAGAGTTTCTAAAAAAAGAGTGAGTCTTGCAAGGCTAATCAATAATTAATAATGGCAAAAATCTCCCATAAAGAGAAATAAATGCGTAGGACAAATATATCTTTTCAAAAGCAGTTAGTCAAAGCATGAAATTTAAAGCTTAGCACCTAAAATCTAAACCTGTTCTGATCCTCTCAGCTCTCCCTCTCTGCCTCGCTGTGCTGGTCTGTCTCTCTGTCTCAGGAGCTGCAAAATAGCCCCCACAGACGCAGCCCCTCCTTCTCTCTCCTCCCCGTCTCTGTGTCCAGCACAGAACCTGGGCCTGGCCCTCAGGAAAAAATGAGCAAAAAGCAGCCACCCCTCCCACTTGTAAGCCATATTTCAAGCAAAAGCCCACGTGCTTGGTCCTCGTAGCTGGTCCAATCAGAACTCCAAGACACATCGTCTCCCCATGGGCTGACTGGATACATCATTAATCAGGCGTGTTCCTCATTACATGACTTCACATCCTTTTATATTTTAAAAACAATTACATTTTTCTGTAACAAAAAGTATTAATTGTGAGTTTTTCTCCTCACTCCAGGCTACAAAAAAAAATATGCAACATAGTGAAGGTCGAAGAGACGGAAACAGGAGGGCGTGATTTATTAACAAAGCCCTTTCATTGAAAGTTGGTAGGGAAGAGGAGCACATTCCATTCTAATCTTCAAGGTCAAACACTGCAGTAAGCTGAGTCTACTAAAACAAACTGAAATCACGTGGTTTTCTACACCGCAAAAATGCGTGTTAATTCAGCACAAATATGCTAGTTCAAGACACTTTTTCTAAATTAATCTATATTAAATATATATTTCTATAATGAGGTTAAATCTAAACTACACATTAAAACAACCATGATTAATTAAATGAGCATTGTTTTACATGATTTCATTTGCAGGCCTCTTTCATGTTTTCATTTGCATGTACCAAAATGTGCGTGCCATTTTAGAAATGCTGTCTGCAGCTTTTTGTCATATAATAATGCATACATTTTATAGGTGAAATCTGAGCTCCATCAATTCACCCTTTGATGATAACAAATCATGATACCTCAAATGATTTGTAAATCATCACACTTATTTATTTTCACAAGTGACATTTTTATTGCAAAAGCTGAGCATATAACAATTTTACTTCTATTTCTAAGGCAAACACAAGTCTTGTCTGTAATCAGATCATATATATCCAAGCTCAAAGTTTAGTGCAGAGTTCTGTAAGTAGCTTCTTGGAACTGTTAGTTTCTTCTAAAATAAGTAACTAAATAATAAAAAGAAAATTCAACAGGACAGTTCTCTTTTCTATTTTCTTTTCTTCTTTTCCTTTCATCATTCAAAGATTCTTTTCTCTTCAGCTCTTTGACAGTTCTCATTTATTGTTTCAGCCTTTCTTTTTCTCTTTGTCACCAGCTTGCCATCAGGGAGGCTCATACAGTTCATTCAAAGTGACATTCTGTACTTTTTCCATGCATTTTGACCACTCAGGTGCTGAGAAACTCTGACAGAGCACCATCAATTCTCTGCACTTTTCCAATCCAAGCCTTTCACTTTTATTTTCACTTTGATCAGATTCAGATGTTTCAGCTATGGGTGCAAATGGTTTTTCA
Organism: Calotriton arnoldi; assembly: GCA_963921515.1. Taxonomy (NCBI): domain Eukaryota; kingdom Metazoa; phylum Chordata; class Amphibia; order Caudata; family Salamandridae; genus Calotriton; species Calotriton arnoldi. Next base: position 715,124 of record CAWUFW010004959.1, on the reverse strand, counting down.
AAGGACCACTTCAAACTTTTTGGATACCCTTTCAGCCAGCTTTTTCCTACCTCCACTCGTAGGCCCACAGCACTAATTTCTTCTTTAGAGGCTGCACCTGACTCTTTCACCCTTTTGACACCGCTTTCATCTGAGTCAGTTTCCACTTTTTGCTTTTGCAGTGCCACTTGCTTTAGTGCTGCTTCAGACTCTGTGTGTTCCCTTACAGCTTGACTGACCCTCTTCTGTGGACTTTTGACCACTGCCGGCATTTTTTCTTGAAGAGGAGCTGTTTTATCAAAGGGACACAGGACCATACGTGTGTGAGAGGCATACACCCAATTTGGAAGGCCACTACATTTCACAACAGCCTTTGCCAGGATCATTTGGAACAGGCCTTTCCATTTCACAGCATCTCTCAGATCAAAGTCGTTGCACCATCCATTATGCAGATCTTGTGTAGCAGCTGCAATCTGGTGAGAAACTGCACGCTCCACGTCAGTCAGACCTTCACAGGAATGGCTAGTCTTTTCATCTGTGTTTTTCACAAGTGAATTTTCATGTTCATTTTCAAGCCACTTCGGTGATGCTGAAACACAGTCTTTTGCAAAGTGTAACTCTGTGCTGTCTTTGTGTTGCTTTATTAGGCTTGAAACTTCAGGCTGATGGCTACAATCGAATCTTTGTCCAATCTGTGGTTCTACACACATCATCTTTGAGACCTCATTATGATCTGATTTCAGAGAAACTGGCAATCTATACCTGGGCATCAGTTTTTCCAATAACACATTTACTACTAACAGGATACAATATTGTGCAACTGAATTAGCATTTCTCTTTCCCAGGACAACAGTGACTCCCAATTGAGAAATTATATTGCATGTTATGGTAAGGGCAATCAATTTCGAATTTTGGGCTGAGATAACTACTGAAAGCCATGAAGTTTTGACAACATAATGTATAGGAAGCACAGCATGTGCTGCTTTTAATGTGTCATTATTACCTTTCAAACATGGGCCATCTACAAAATGGACATTGTTGGGCTGAATCAGACGTTCATCCTTAAAGTCTGATATTGGTTTCAGGCAAAAATTCATGACATTTAAACATTTAGGTTCAGTTTGATCACAAACAATTTCATTTGCTGGCAGTAAGCTAAATACATTTGAATTTAGACATTTCTTGGTCACAATATTTTCCCAAAACAACTCCACAAAGGAAGCAACCATTTCAATAATTGGAAATTCAATTATTATAAACTCACTCTTTTTATGACTGACATCTACCACAGCTACTAATTTAAGGCAGCTGGGCATGTCTGTGACGTTGGGGTCAACGGTCATTGGGAAATACGTCACAGACCCTTGAACACATTCATGTTTTTGAACAGGCACTGAGAGAGCGCAGCCCTCCCTCTCAGTGCAAATTGGTGTATTTTCTCTTAAATAAACTTTCATTCCTAGTGCTGGGGCGCGACACTTTTTCTCTTTCAACTCTAGGAATGCTTTTGTGCAATTGTTGTCCAATGGAAGCGGATCAGACACCTCCTTGTGTGTCAGCCTCAGTAAAGGCTTAGCCACTAGGGAAAGGTTTAGTAACCACTCTCTACAGCAGCCAACCATTCCCCAAAATTTCCTGACTTCTTTCTGAATTTGAGGTGGATTTATCTGGTGAATTATTTCCACTCTCTCTGGTGACACCTTTCTAGCTCCCTTTCCAATTATGTGTCCCAGACATTCATTTTCTTTTTGACAGTACTCCTGACTATTCCCATGCAATGGCACTGTGTCATGAACTTGACAAAAATCAATAACAGTAAGCCATTCTTCAGCACATGGAATGTGAAAAAATATATTGGCTGGATTCGGTACCACAGGACAACATGGAAAAATTATGCTATTAATCTCCTGCACTAATCTGTTCTTTTCATTTAGTTTCTGTGAACCTGTGATCAGAAAGTTACATAAACTTCCAATCAATTCCATGAAAAATCTTTTACTCAGTTTATCTCCAATTATGGGTAAAATTTCTGCAACTGATGGTGTTCTTGAATACATGTCATCTAGTTCTAATTTAAATAAGACATGTTCTGCACATTTTATTAATCTGACATCTTTCTCTGTGAACTCCCTTACTTCTGTGTTTATTATTTCTTTCAAATCAAAAGGTAATTTTTTAACTGTCTTTTCTGAAAGCAATGCTATAGCTGTCTCTTGTTGGGCCATTTTAAAATGTACATCCTCATCAGGAATCTGACAATTAACATTATCTGGTGTACAGTAACCTGTGCTGTTTAATTTGTAAAATAATTGTTTTCCTGCTAGGCCTGAGTCACAAACAACAACTTGGCAATTTTCCTCAAATGGGCCTATTTTTGGTGCAAATTCTTCTAAAACTGGGGGGCATATTAGCAAGAACGGCGTTAAAATTATCGCCGCTTTAGCGGCAGGAAACTGCCGCTAAAGCGGCAATAATGGGCTTGATAATATGCCCTTGAGAATACCAATAGAAGCCCATGTTCTGCTGTGATCCTGGGCTTCTATTGGAATTCTCAAGGGCATATTATCAAGCCCATTATCGCCGCTTTAGCGGCAGTTTCCTGCCGCTAAAGCGGCGATAATTTTAACGCCGTTCTTGCTAATATGCCCCTGGGTTTGTAATTTCTCCTTTTGTAAATTCAGAATTGTTAGGGTTAAAACTCTCATTTTCAAATATAGCAACCTGTTGAACTGGGTTCTGATTTTGTTTCTGAAAATAATTCACATTTGCTCTGGACAACTTATTTAAATTAATTTTAGCATTTTCCATATTTTGTGGGACCATTTGGGCTTGAAAAACTCCTGCCATTGGTACCTGTTTCTGAACTGACATTTGCATTTGCTTGGCTGACACATCTTGCACCTGCATTTCTCTCTGTTTTTGCACATTTCCAACTGCTGTATCATGTTTAAATCTAAATTTCTTCTTCCAATGCTCAAATCTGTTATAAAGATGGCAAAAGGACACCCTTTCCAGCAGTACAACATCCATACCTGAATGTGCACAGACCAAAACACCTGTGTTCTTTTAATCTGTACCCAATCAACATCCTTTGCTGGCACTCTGCCCTTCAGGAAAGTAATCACTGCTACGTTTTTCTCAATAACAACAGGAAATGATGGTGCATTCATGCAAACCCTTTTCATTGTCTCCTCACCTGGCCTTTGCACAGCAACTTTATATTTAAACCACAATTCAGTCTGCATGGCAATGTCAAAGAACATTTGCAAATTAATGCACAACTCTTTTAAAATTTCAACAAATCCATCAACTTGTGGGTACCATAGCATAAGTTTGTCTCTCAATTGTGGGAATGTGTTCAGAAATGCTGCAAGTTCACTTTTGTTCCGTGGCACATGAACATGCACTTCTCCCACCTTTTCTCTCAATGAGTAAGCAAAAGCTTCTCCCTCATTCTGCTTATTATTTTCCTCAACTAGATCTGGTGGTTTCTTTTTCTTATCCAGTTTCCTTGCTAGGTCTGGTGGTTTCTTATTCTTCTCATGTTTTCTTGCCCACTTGTCTCCTAATTTCTCAAACCCATTGCATTTAAAAATATATTTCATTTCTGCAATGTGCAATTGCATTCCTGAAGAACACATTGTCTCATTTGCCTCACCATTCATATGTACCTTGAAGCTTTTCTGAAATGGAAAACTTCCTGAAACATTAATTTCATATTTTTGAGCCAAATCAGTCAGTCTCTCATGTGTAGTTACTGCACATGTATTTGTTTCCTTACTCAGGGAAATTAATTCTTTTTCCTGACACTGGTTCACATTTTCATGATTTGAACAGCAGGGACTGTTAATTTCTTCATGTTCAAATGTTGAATTGAAAACACTAAGCTGTTTCTCTTTTCCATGGTCTGGGTTAATTTGGTCCCCCATGCTCTCTATCTTTTTAAGCACTGCTGCTTCCGCACAGCAGGTTTGAAAAATCCCATCTTCAAATATATTCATTTTATCCTGGGCTGCAGATGTTGTAAAGACCATTTTTCCCCCACCTTTCAGTGCTTGGACTGTCTGGGGTAGTTTCTGTTCAATAATCTGTGAATTCTGAGTTTCTGAGATAAACCCTGCCATAATCACTCCTTCTGCAGCTCTTTGAACCTTATGAGTAGGGGCCATATTAATTGGGACAGTCACAATTTTTCTAGGCATTGCCTGTGCATCTGTAGTTTGTGATATCTGGACTGAATCAGTCACATTTAAAGCAGTAACACCTGGAGGTATCACTGTCAGTGCTGAATCAATAAGTAGTGAGTCAATCTGAAATGTCTGCACTGTTCTCTCAATCTGTGTTTCTCTCTGTTTAACAGAAACTGTAGCCACTGTAGTACTTACTGGTACACTATTTTCAGTATTTTTAATGGGAACCTGTTATGTTTTATTTAATTAAAATCCATTGTTATATTCCTCAGTATGTTCTTAGTGTCTCGCTCTTGTTCTGCCTACTCTCGCTCCACTACTCCACGTCAGGGGTGTTCTAGAATGTGGAGTTGTGGACGGAGAGAAAGGTCATCAATCCAGCCTGCTGAGGTCAACCCCCAGCCAGGCCCTGGTTATGATCTGACTCAGATTGATGAATCTCCATTGACGTCAGCTTACAAGCTTACGCTGCTACGTCTCGGGTCACGCACGGTGACCTTTACGTGCCGCCATTTTGTCAGGCACCTACGCGTTTCATTATACTCGGTGAAGCGCACACCTTATGATAAATTTTTCACACTCAGCTGCTGTTACTTATGTACGCGCTGTAAAGCACCTACGCGTTTTGTGATAACCGGTGATGCGCACACCAAATTAAACCTTTCAGTTCATTTCGCCATTGCACATCCTGCTGCAGTTGTTTGCGGAGATACTCACACCTGTAATGGTTCATTTTACATTCCTGCGCACACCAAATTAAGTGGAAAAGCTCATTTCGTCATTGCGCATCCTGCTGCAGCTGTTCAACTTTATGTTTGCGGTGATGCGCACACCTATTTATTGGTTATAATGCGTACCTGCTCTGTGATGCACATATTTAATTAATCTTTATTCACAAGCACAGCTGTTCCTTTTGTTGTACACGGTGGTGCACACAAACTAATTGCTCAATCGCGCATACCTCCTTCTGCTTTTTATATTCATTATTATTAGCAATTCCTTACCCTCACCATGACAAGCCAAAATTACTCAATTCAGCCTCCTCAAGCGTTTTGGCCTGCTGGATCTGACCCATGCATGAAGTGGTCAGAATGGAAAGCCTATTTTCTCAACTTTATTGACACTATCGATGAAGATGGCAAAATGTCTCATGATAGGAAGAAGAAACTCCTATTACATTCAGTTGGACCAGGAGGGTTAAGGGCTTATGAAGGAATGACTAAAGCCTTAGGAGGTGGTGATGTCAATGTGTTTGATGCTATAATGAATGACTTTGACACTTATTTTGCACCCAAAGTTTGTATTGGCATTGTGAGGTTTCGATTTTTCCATAGGAAACAAGAAGCTAACGAAACTGTAGATGAATACGTATCTGCCTTAAGAAAGCTGGCTGCTGATTGTAAATTTGATCATTTAGTTGATCAGTTTATCAGAGATCAAGTTGTCATGCACAATAAGGACCCAGCTGTTCAAGATAGGTTGTGGATAAACGGAGATGCTGAATTAAAAGATGTTTTGAGCATTGTTAGAAAAGCCGAAATGTCTAGTCGCAGCGCCAAGTTGCTTAAACAAGATGCCGCTATCGCGGAGACATCCGCAGAAGTAGTCGGCAAGATTAAAGCTAAAATGTCTACACCCAAAACAAATTATTCGGTTAAACACAAAAATGAAGTCACTAAAAGAAAAGAATATATTCACAATACTAATTTTAGATGTTACCGTTGTGATAGCCCCACACATCTAGCTTCCAGTAAAACATGCCCTGCTTTAAGGCAACGTTGTTCCAATTGTGGTTTAGTAGGTCACTTTACCAAAGCTTGTAAGAGGAAAAGCAGTGGCAAAATCAAGTGTTTGGATGAAGCTGACTGTGACTCCAGTGATTGTGAGAATAGTATTAAGAAACTTAATATCAATGATTCTAGCAGTTGTTCTCAAAACTTGAATCCGAAAGAATTATTCATTTGGAATGTAAATGACAACAATGATAGATCTATTAAAAAACCGTTGTGTACCATGATGATCGGGGGCATTCCAGTACAAATGTATGCTGATTCTGGCTCGCCATATACTATTGTTGATGAGGAAACGTGGAAATCCCTTTTTGCTGCACGTTTAGGTGATAAACTCTTGGAATCTGATATTCATCCTGAAGGGTTCTCTGGTGAGAAAATAGATATGGTTGGGTACAGACGTTTAGTTTTCAAGTTTAAGAATAGACAGACCACCAGCAATCTGTATGTTGCCAAGAAAGGACCTGCAGTTTTAGGCTGGAAGGACCAGGGCAAATTAGATATAATTCTCAACCCTAACAGTTTGGATCCTGTCAAGGTGCTCAATGAGGGTGATTTTCTTTCTAAGGAATTGTTAGAGAAGTTTCCTAAGGTTTTTGATGGGAGTTTAGGGAACCTTAATGATTTTGAACACCGTATCGTACTAAAGTCTAGTGCCTGCCCGAAAATTCACAAGGTCAGACAAATTCCTGTTCTTCTCAGGGAGGATGTTGAAAATGAGCTAGAAAAATTAGTTAAAGCTGACATAATAGAACCCATTGAATCTGCGGAGTGGATTTCTCCGGTTGTAGTTGCCAGACGCAGTAATGGCAAATTGAGATTGTGTATTGATCTTAGGCATCTTAATAATAATATTGTAGTTGATAAATTTCCTCTTCCGAAAATATCTGAAATGTTGTCCCTGGTGAAAAATGCCGAGTGGTTTTCCTCAATAGACCTTTCTGCTGCTTACCATCAGATTTCCCTTGCAGATGAGAGTAAACAGTTGACAGCTTTTATCACCCCTTTAGGATGTTTCCAGTATAAGAGACTTCCTTTTGGTCTAGCCTCTGCGGCTGCTATTTTTCAGAGGTTAATGTACCATTTATTTGGTCAAATTAAAAACGTCAGGTGCTTCCAAGACGATATTCTTATTTTTGGTGCTGATATGTGTTAGAAGGTGGTTCTGACACTATGGGCCGCCCGGATTTTTCGCTTTTTGAGCACCTAGGTGTTGAGGTTTTACTGTGGGAGAGCCTCATAAATTGGGACTCATCCACAGTGAACTCATGATGAAAGAGACTGCATGTGGATTTTACTGGTGTCCCCCTAGCTCAGAGGTCTTCAATCTGTGGGGCCCGACCCCCAGGGGGGGCGTGGAGTCCTGGAAAGGGGGTCGCACATTCCCCAGCCTCACTTGTGCCTGAAATCTGAAACCTTTGCTCTTCGTTTTGGAACCGATCATTAAAATGCTTCAGCTGAAGTTTTATTAATTGAGTCTCCTGTGCTGTGCTGGGTGCCTGCTTGCTTGAATGAAATGCAAATGTGCGCTGTGAGTTAATCTGCAAGTGTAAAGGGTGCTTGGGAGCCGGTTATGGCTTTAATTGATCCTATCACTTCAAGGTTTGTGGTGACAAAGATTTAGGGGCATATTATCAAGAACGGCGTTAAAATTATCGCCGCTTTAGCGGCAGGAAACTGCCGCTAAAGCGGCGATAATGGGCTTGATAATATGCCCTTGAGAATTCCAATAGAAGCCCAGGTTCACACCAGAACATGGGCTTCTATTGGAATTCTCAAGGGCATATTATCAAGCCCATTTTCGCCGCTTTAGCGGCAGTTTCCTGCTGCTAAAGAGGCGATAATTTTAACGCCGTTCTTGATAATATGCCCCCAAGTTTTTTTGAGTGGTAGTGCAAAGAGGTAACAACTGTGCTGTGAAGTGCCTGCTTTTAATCGCAATTGTATTCACACATCCCTTAGTATCCCTAAGGACGTGTTGAAGGGACAGTTATGGAAAAAAGTTGCATGTCTGCTATTACTAAAATCTACATTTTGGAAGCATGATTTTTCGTAAAACTATTTGCATGACTTGCATATTCACAGCGCTTTCTGTCAAACGGTGTGACATCGTAGCACTAAAAATACACAAGTCACTATTCTACACTGCACCAATCAAGATTTAATTCTGTGGCTTTCTGGTTACACACAGACCTCTGTAGTGCATTAACTAATAGAAGTTTCATAATGTACTACAGTGCATTTCTCACTGAGTAACAACTTTTAAAAATGTATTTTTCATTTCAGCTGCCCATTATTTTATACGAAGCTACATGATGGTAAAAGACCTAAAAAACTTACGGAATATTTTGGGGCTTATTTGTGAGAGGCTTGCGCCACCAGAGCACTACTTTTTTTGATGCTCCAATGGCGCAAGCATCTCAACCATACCTAAAAGGTGACGCAAAGTCACCCTGCATGGTTTTGCATGGCCTCATAGATATGGAGTGAGATAAAGCAGCGCAAGTTGCTGCGTTGCCTTACTCTGCATCAAGGAGGAGTTCCATGGGCCTTGCAGTGGATGTTTCCACACAACGCCCATGGACTTTGATGCTGTTCCTGATTTACAAAATCATGTAAACCTAGGGCAGCGGCAAAACCTTACTCCTCCCCAGCGATGGCGTAACAAGGAGAAATGTTACATTTCCCCTAGTGTTTTCCTCTTTCCATGTGTGCTGCATTCTGCAGCTCACATAGAAAGAGAAAAATGCCTCTTGGGATTGTTTTTGTGAAGGAAGGTGACCCTTCCTGCACAAAAACAATTCTGCCCATGTTGGTGCTGCACACGGCCGGACTGGGAATGCAAGCAAACCCTAGCAATTAACTTGGACCGGCCCCCGGGGCGGGAAGGGTGCTGGTGGAAACGCTGCTTCTGCTATGGGGCGGGGGTGCTGATGGAAAAACTGCGGTTGCTTTTGTTACAGAGAGCCGATATTGCAGCGCTGCTGCAAAACTGGCACCCAGTAACAAAAACGCCCCCCACCAGTCCAAAACCGGCCCCATCCTTCCTGCCCACTGGGAAAACACCCGGTGGCCGCTACAGACAGATGGCCCTGATGCTAGGCAGCAATTTGTGCGCTACCACAAGGGAAAAGGACAGGAATGCACGATATTTCATAAATATGGTGCATTCCTGCCCTTTCACGTTGGCGTAGGGCAGCACAGCAAGAAGACTTGTGGCGCTGCCCTATGCTAATTCCTCATAAATGAGGCCCTTTGTTTTTAGCTACACCTTTGACCACGCCCCCATGCTCACTGACCTTTGGTTTGATAAACACTGTTTATTATTATTTTCCCAATGTAAAAATGATTTGCTGTGGGAAGTGGGGGCGTTTATGGTTGTTGTCAATGATGAGGGGTACCAGGTTCTTGATATTTTTGTCAGGAGGGGGTCCTTACGCCTGAAATGTTTTGACAAGGGGGTCTCTGCATCAAAAAGTTTGAAGACCTCTGCCCTAGCTTGACTAGGCCGCTGCGCAGCAGCTGGAGTAAGGGGCACCGGGCTGGTTACATGCAGACACCTGTGTACATGCGTGTGCACACGTGTAGGGGCTGCGCAGGGGAGATTCTTGGCGTGCGCAGTCCAGGAGCAGCTACAAAGTGAATGGTGTGGCAGGACTTATGCAGAATTGGGTGGTGACACGGAATAGGCCTTATACACTAGGAAGGAACATGCCAGGGAAAGTCAGTGTGCTTTACTGTGTTTTTCACTTCATTATTCCCCTATGGGGATGTAGCCCATGTGCTAGATTAACTTCCATAAGGCCTACAGATTCCAGACACGCACTAAAGTCCACTGTAGCGGATGTGAAAAGAAGTATTCTGCAGAGTCCAGAGTCATATTTGTACTGCTTTTGGGTCATCCAGAAATGTTACATCTCTCTGAGTCAGATCATAACCAGGGCCTGGCTGGGGGTTGACCTCAGCAGGCTGGATTGATGACCTTTCCCTCCCAGAGCGAAGACCTCCTTTCCACGAAGGGAAGATAGGCGGAGCTACAGGCTCATCCATCAGCAGCTATCACTGGGTGCCAGGCACCAGGCTGCACCTAGGAGGGAAGGGCTCTGGTTTCAGAGACCATGTGGCCAGAGACCCTGGACGACGCCATTTTGAACCAGCCCAGAGGCTGGACAAGAAGGAGGGAGCAGGGGCAGGGAAGTGATGTGGCGCTGTTGGATAGGACCAACAGAGACTTCCTGCCAGCCCCTACTCAACTTTTAAAAAGTGCTTGCACAGGAAGAGAAGCTCTCTCTGGGGTGTGGTCTGCGGAGGCGGAAGGTGCTGGAGCCTGGCAATGGGCAGTTGGAAGGAGGTACCCCCTGACTGCCCCCCAGGCCCCTAACAGCACCAGAAGAAGAGACCAGGACCAGTGCGCAGACGCAGGGGCCTCTGCGCAGGAAGAAGAGAGGCCCAGGAGGAGAGCCAGGCGAAAGTCTGGCGCAGGGAGCCAGTGAAGACCGCTCCCTGCAGAATGCCCCCTCTTGGAGACCCGGAGGGCGAAGGAGAGTGCTCCCATTGGCTGGGGGCCACCGCAAGGAGCAAGAGGACGCGAAAATGGGGCAGATCGGACCCCCAAGGGCTGAGATATGGCCCCCAGAAGGTGAGCGACCTTTGACCCCCACGAAGAGGAGGTCGGGAGCCCGGGAGCCCATCCCCGGGCCCCGAAGCAAAGCCGGGAGCGCCGTCGCGCTCCCCATGAAGATTGTGCCCTCCAGGGTGCCAGGAGCCCACCCTGGCCCCCGGTAATGAGGAAGGAGGAGGAGCGCCGTTGCGCCCCGCGAAAATGAGCCCCAGGGGCCCGGGACCCCATCCCCGGGCCCCGAAGCAAAGTCGGGGAGCGCCGTCGCGCTCCCCTTGAAAATGTTCCCCAGCGGGGCGCCAGGAGCCCACCCTGGCCCCCGCCGACACGCGAAGCAGGGGAAGGGGCCCGGGAGCCCATCTCCGGGCCCCGTGCGGCGAAGGGGCAGTGGGGAGCGCCGTCGCGCCCCCACGGGAAGAAGACTCAGGGGGCCCGGGACCCCATCTCCGGGCCCTGGCGTGTGGTGGGAGAGTGCCGTAGCACTCCCCCGAAGCCCGGAGAAGACTAGCCGTCTGCCCGCAGAGAGCGGGCAGACCAGAATGGAGTTGCCGGCTCCCGCGGCAGCACGCGTGGGTGCTGGCCGGGCGGGGAGCCGGCGGGGGCAGCCGGGGGTGGGCTCCCCGGGCTGCCCTCCAACGCATGGCCATGTGGGGGTCCCGGGTGGGACCGGGGCCCCCGAGGAAGACCACAAGCGGTGCAAGGGGCCCGGGTGGGACCGGGCCCCGAAAAAGAGGAGGAGTGGCCGGGGGTGGGCTCCCCGCGCCGACTACACTTACCTGGGGGTCCGGGTGGGACCGGGCCCCCCAACAGAGCCAGTGGAGAGGCGGTGAAGCCACCGACATCGAGGTGGAGATCGTGGCTCCCCCCGAAGCAGCGGGGGAGCCGCTGCTCTAAAATTCAACAACGCCCATAATGCCTTGCAGGCCAGGACCGGCCTGCAAGGGCAAACATCGTGTTCTTTGCTTGTGGTGGCCCCAGGAGAACGGGGTCACCACCACCTGTGTGCTGAGGTGCAGGGGAGCTGCAGGAGAGCGCAGCCTCCCCCAGCACGAAGAGTGAAAAGTCCCACCCTACGTTTCCTAGGGCTTTGAAAAGGATAACCCCTCAAGGGCTCAGCCGGCTTTATTACACCTTCTGGGCTGGAACTTTTGTTCTACAGCTGAGGGTGTATTGCGAAGTGCTTCATGGAGTGAAGGGCTGAGGTGGGGATGTCGGGAGAAGGGCATCCCCTGGAGGTGAAGAGGTGTCATTGCACCAGAACTGCATTTACTCACGGTTATTCCTTTTAGAGGGACTGGAGGTCACATATGTAATGTGAAGTACCTGTGTAAGGTGATGTCATAAGCAAAGTGGGTTATGTTGCCAGACATTCCTGCTAGGGTGTCTGGCTGTATAGGCGTAATCCTGTGATTTCATCTCGGATGCCCTTAGGGGCTGTAATTGCAATGCATTCTAATGTCCAACAAAGGTGATGAGTACTGTCATTCTAAGGTGTGCGTAAACATGTATTCTTGCTGCTGCACTTAGGTGAAGACCCAGACTGCTAGCCCTTAAGATATAGAGGTGCATACTTTATGGTCAGTAGGAAATGCTCAGTCAGGGTTATGTGTCACCAAGGCAGGTGTACCCATTTTTAATGCGCGTTGAGGTAATGGGGTGGGTCGCCACTGGGATGGTGCCAGTGCGCAGGGCCCTCGCTCCAGGTTAGGTTCAACACACTGCATTAGGGGGCAAGATGATGTGCATACATGGGAGTGGTGGTACTAGACCCCACCCCCCTTTTGGGAGGGGTGGAGATGTTAAGCAATGTCACAAAGTAATTCCAACAGCTTATGTATATTTGTAAATTGGTGCATAGTATTGAGTAGTGTGTGTGTTTAATAAATGTACTCTTACTTTTATAAAGCAAAGTACAGACTGGACAATCAATTATTGAGTGTTATTTCTGCGCACCTGCAAATGGCGATTACTAGCCCACACCACCTCCCTTGAGTAAAGCCTCAGACTGCTCTGCAACGCTACCCTCTGAGAGTCAGGCGCTACAATTGGGTGTTTGGTTCCCAGTGAAGGACAAATGTAGTCATGTTATTTGTGCAGGCCTCACAGATACTGCCTCGTTTTCCAACATTGGTGTCCAGCGGCGGGATACATAGTATCCCATTCTGGTGCGCATTTATAGCATTTGATAAGTCTAGTTTTGCCACACATTACCTATGCAGTAATGAGCAAAAGGAAGAGCGCAAGGCTCTGAAAAGGGTTCAAAGTTTTGGTTAGGTGAACTAAAAGTATGGGAAAGGAAAGCCCAGCGCACATATGTGTCATGTGAAGAGATTATGGTTTAAATGTGAACTGTTTTGATATGACCGCGCTATGTTGATTATCATGTGCTAGCGGGATGGTGCTTTCCAGGAAATGATTGCATACAAATGTTCTAAGCCATATTGTACACCTTTGAACCCTAACACTACACGCACTACACCTGCATGAGGAGGGTGTCTCCTCAAGAGATAGGGACAGCAACTGATACCTACTTCACAGGTGGGGGTGTCGGGGTGGATTGACCTTTGTGGGGGACAGGAGAGAGAGGGGGTCCTGGGAAATTCCAGCGCTTTTTAAGGGCAGGGAGGGTTTCCACAGAAGGGGCCCCAGGTGTCCTTCCCCCGCTGAAATGTTACTTGCCATTGGCGCAGGCCAAAACCACTGGAAGGGTGGGGCAGGAGGTTTCTTTACCCCAGGTAGTAACGCCCCAGGGGTTCCCATGGTGGGGGACCCCAAGAAACTTTTCCCACGGTGGGAGGAGGGTGTGGTAGAGTTGGGTGTCCGGCAGGCCCACCAGGTTAACTGGTGGGGAGTTGAGCGACCCAGGGGTGGCCCCTGGTAGTGGGTGGCCCCAAAGGAGGGTAGTTCTTAAGTGATGGTGTGTAGTGGTAGCCCCTAGGTACCCTAGGTGGGCTAGGTAACTGACCCAGTGGAGATCGGAGTGGGGGTGATGTACTCCCTAGTTTCCAGGTGAAGGGTTAGTGGTGGACCCTGAGGCGACAGGGTCGGGTGGACGGTGACCAGTCCGGTAGGTCCTGTGGGTCTGGAACCCAAGGACCAGGAGCATGGGGGGTGTTCCCCTAGCTCGGGGCAGGAGGTGGACTTCTGCAAGGTAGTACCACCCTGAACACAGGTGGGGCCTATCTTAAGTGACGGGACCCTGTGGTTCGCAAAGGGGTGGTGCAGGCCTAGCCAGGATCTTTAGGATCCTGGCTTGGTGTGGTCGTGCTACCCTGAAGGCAGGTAGGGCCTATCTTAGGGAGGGGACCCTGCTCTTCATAAGGGGTGGTGCAGGCCATCCAGGGACCATGTAGGTCCCTGGGCGGTCTCCCAAGGCGCTGCTGGGAGACCGGGGAGGGCCATGAGAAGTGGGCCTGGGTCTAGCTAACTCGGGGCCCACAGGCTCTCTAAGGGTACTCTGGGAGGAGAGCGCGCCTCTCGGAGGGAAGGGTGCATAGGCCCTGTTCTCGCAGCGGAGAACAAGGAAGGGGTCTAGGTTCCCGGGGTAGTTTCCGTGGGGAGCTACTGACAGGGGGAATGAGCTGTAGGATGTCTGACGGGGCACCCTCAGTGTTCCTCCCTGGCACTGCCAGTGTGGTAGTGAGGCCGGTCTGAGGTCCTATCAGGGAGCCAGGCCAGTGGCCAAAGGGTGCTTTTCTGTGTGGGGAAAGCACGAGTGGCTGTGCTTTCTTTAGGGAAGCCAGTCGTCCCGAAAGGGTGGTGGCAGCATAATGACCTCAGCGGCAGGCTGAGGGTGAGGGTCCAGAGAGGTTGCATCTTTGGGGTGCAAGGACCAAACGGAGAGAGGGTACTGGTTGGAACAAACTCCAGAAGGGAGACCAGCTAGTGACCCAGGGGATGGGATGTAGACCTGTCCCGGAAGACCGCAACGGTGCTGAGGCACTGGACCCTTGTCCAGAGAAGGGGTAGGCATAGTGTTGCATGCCCAAGGGCAAAGGTGGGCCTAGTGAGGCCAAGTCCATGTAGACCATGAGTGACCTAGAGGTATCTAACCTAGAGCCCGGAGGGTTCTTAGGGTAGTCTGGGATCCCTGTCATGGGTGGAGATTTCATGGATGGGAGGAGTAGGTGGTCTGAGCGGATAACTGGTGAGTAAGGGGGGTCTGGTCAGAACCCCTTATAACTAGTTATCGCTGACTACGGGAAGTATACCCATGTAGGGTGGCTACTTCTTCCCTGTAGGAATCAGCTGGGCGTGGCGTGTGTTAGAAGGTGGTTCTGACACTATGGGCCGCCCGGATTTTTTGCTTTTTGAGCACCTAGGTGTTGAGGTTTTACTGTGGGAGAGCCTCATAAATTGGGACTCATCCACAGTGAACTCATGATGAAAGAGACTGCATGTGGATTTTACTGGTGTCCCCCTAGCTTGACTAGGCCGCTGCGCAGCAGCTGGAGTAAGGGGCACCGGGCTGGTTACATGCAGACACCTGTGTACATGCGTGTGCACACGTGTAGGGGCTGCGCAGGGGAGATTCTTGGCGTGCGCAGTCCAGGAGCAGCTACAAAGTGAATGGTGTGGCAGGACTTATGCAGAATTGGGTGGTGACACGGAATAAGCCTTATACACTAGGAAGGAACATGCCAGGGAAAGTCAGTGTGCTTTACTGTGTTTTTCACTTCATTATTCCCCTATGGGGATGTGGAGCCCATGTGCTAGATTAACTTCCATAAGGCCTACAGATTCCAGACACGCACTAAAGTCCACTGTAGCGGATGTGAAAAGAAGTATTCTGCAGAGTCCAGAGTCATATTTGTACTGCTTTTGGGTCATCCAGAAATGTTACATCTCTCTGAGTCAGATCATAACCAGGGCCTGGCTGGGGGTTGACCTCAGCAGGCTGGATTGATGACCTTTCCCTCCCAGAGCGAAGACCTCCTTTCCACGAAGGGAAGATAGGCGGAGCTACAGGCTCATCCATCAGCAGCTATCACTGGGTGCCAGGCACCAGGCTGCACCTAGGAGGAAGGGCTCTGGTTTCAGAGACCATGTGGCCAGAGACCCTGGACGACGCCATTTTGAACCAGC
Organism: Calotriton arnoldi; assembly: GCA_963921515.1. Lineage (NCBI taxonomy): Eukaryota > Metazoa > Chordata > Amphibia > Caudata > Salamandridae > Calotriton > Calotriton arnoldi. The sequence continues at coordinate 699,462 of CAWUFW010004959.1, read as the reverse complement.
CCAGAGGCTGGACAAGAAGGAGGGAGCAGGGGCAGGGAAGTGATGTGGCGCTGTTGGATAGGACCAACAGAGACTTCCTGCCAGCCCCCTACTCAACTTTTAAAAAGTGCTTGCACAGGAAGAGAAGCTCTCTCTGGGGTGTGGTCTGCGGAGGCGGAAGGTGCTGGAGCCTGGCAATGGGCAGTTGGAAGGAGGTACCCCCTGACTGCCCCCAGGCCCCTAACAGCACCAGAAGAAGAGACCAGGACCAGTGCGCAGACGCAGGGGCCTCTGCGCAGGAAGAAGAGAGGCCCAGGAGGAGAGCCAGGCGAAAGTCTGGCGCAGGGAGCCAGTGAAGACCGCTCCCTGCAGAATGCCCCCTCTTGGAGACCCGGAGGGCGAAGGAGAGTGCTCCCATTGGCTGGGGGCCACCGCAAGGAGCAAGAGGACGTGAAAATGGGGCAGATCGGACCCCCAGGGGCTGAGATATGGCCCCCAGAAGGTGAGCGACCTTGACCCCCACGAAGAGGAGGTCGGGGCCCGGGAGCCCATCCCCGGGCCCCGAAGCAAAGCCGGGGAGCGCCGTCGCGCTCCCCGTGAAGATTGTGCCCTCCAGGGTGCCAGGAGCCCACCCTGGCCCCCGGTAATGAGGAAGGAGGAGGAGCGCCGTCACGCCCCCCCCGCGAAAATGAGCCCCAGGGGGCCCGGGACCCCATCCCCGGGCCCCGAAGCAAAGTCGGGGAGCGCCGTCGCGCTCCCCGTGAAAATGTTCCCCAGCGGGGCGCCAGGAGCCCACCCTGGCCCCCGCCGACGCGCGAGCAGGGGAAGGGGCCCGGAGCCCATCTCCGGGCCCCGTGCGGCGAAGAGGCAGTGGGGAGCGCCGTCGCGCCCCCACGGGAAGAAGACTCAGGGGGCCCGGGACCCCATCTCCAGGCCCTGGCGTGTGGTGGGAGAGTGCCGTAGCACTCCCCCGAAGCCCGGAGAAGACTAGCCGTCTGCCCGCAGAGAGCGGGCAGACCAGAATGGAGTTGCCGGCTCCCGCGGCAGCCCGCGTGGGTGCTGGTCGGGCGGGGAGCCGGCGGGGGCAGCCGGGGGTGGGCTCCCCGGGCTGCCCTCCAACGCATGGCCATGTGGGGGTCCCGGGTGGGACCGGGGCCCCCGAGGAAGAACACAAGCGGTGCAAGGGGCCCGGGTGGGACCGGGCCCCGAAAAAGAGGAGGAGTGGCCGGGGGTGGGCTCCCCGCGCCGACTACACTTACCTGGGGGTCCGGGTGGGACCGGGCCCCCAACAGAAGCCAGTGGAGAGGCGGTGAAGCCACCGACATCGAGGTGGAGATCGTGGCTCCCCCGAAGCAGCGGGGGAGCCGCTGATCTAAAATTCAACAACGCCCATAATGCCTTGCAGGCCAGGACCGGCCTGCAAGGGCAAACATCGTGTTCTTTGCTTGTGGTGGCCCCAGGAGAACGGGGTCACCACCACCTGTGTGCTGAGGTGCAGGGTGAGCTGCAGGAGAGCGCAGCCTCCCCCAGCACGAAGAGTGAAAAGTCCCACCCTACGTTTCCTAGGGCTTTGAAAAGGATAACCCCTCAAGGGCTCAGCCGGCTTTTTACACCTTCTGGGCTGGAACTTTTGTTCTACAGCTGAGGGTGTATTGCGAAGTGCTTCATGGAGTGAAGGGCTGAGGGGGGGATGTCGGGAGAAGGGCATCCCTGGAGGTGAAGAGGTGTCATTGCACCAGAACTGCATTTACTCACGGTTATTCCTTTTTAGAGGGACTGGAGGTCACATATGTAATGTGAAGTACCTGTGTAAGGTGATGTCATAAGCAAAGTGGGTTATGTTGCCAGACATTCCTGCTAGGGTGTCTGGCTGTATAGGCGTAATCCTGTGATTTCATCTCGGATGCCCTTAGGGGCTGTAATTGCAATGCATTCTAATGTCCAACAAAGGTGATGAGTACTGTCATTCTAAGGTGTGCGTAAACATGTATTCTTGCTGCTGCACTTAGGTGAAGACCCAGACTGCTAGCCCTTAAGATATAGAGGTGCATACTTTATGGTCAGTAGGAAATGCTCAGTCAGGGTTATGTGTCACCAAGGCAGGTGTACCCATTTTTAATGCGCGTTGAGGTAATGGGGTGGGTCGCCACTGGGATGGTGCCAGTGCGCAGGGCCCTCGCTCCAGGTTAGGCTCAACACACTGCATTAGGGGGCAAGATGATGTGCATACATGGGAGTGGTGGTACGAGACCCCACCCCCTTTTGGGAGGGGTGGAGATGTTACGCAATGTCACAAAGTAATTCCAACAGCTTATGTATATTTGTAAATTGGTGCATAGTATTGAGTAGTGTGTGTGTTTAATAAATGTACTCTTACTTTTATAAAGCAAAGTACAGACTGGACAATCAATTATTGAGTGTTATTTCTGCGCACCTGCAAATGGCGATTACTAGCCCACACCACCTCCCTTGAGTAAAGCCTCAGACTGCTCTGCAACGCTACCCTCTGAGAGTCAGGCGCTACAATTGGGTGTTTGGTTCCCAGTGAAGGACAAATGTAGTCATGTTATTTGTGCAGGCCTCACAGATACTGCCTCGTTTTCCAATAATAGGACTGAGCATGACAACATTTTGTATAATGTCCTTACCATCTTGAAGTCCAAGGGGTTAACGGTTGAACATTCCAAGTGTAAGTTTGCCGTCAAATCTATCACATACTTAGGTCATACTCTCAGTAGTGAAGGTATTTCCCCTAAACCTTGTTTGATAGAGGCTATTCGTGATGCACCCAACCCCAAGAACAAGGAAGTCCGGTCCTTTTTGGGACTTGCTGAATTCTATTCCAGATTTGTAAAAAAAAATTCGTCTAAAATGTTCCACATTAGACAACTTCTAAAGAATGGGGTCAAGTTCTTGTGGAACGCTGAGTGTCAATCAGAATTTGACAACATCAAACTTGCAATTGTGGAAGCTCCTGCTCTAAAGGGTTTTGATCCTGATTTAGATAATTTTGTCACTGTGGACGCTAGTAACAAGGGATTGGGTGGTGTTTTATCCCAAATAAGGGCTGATGGCAAAGAGAATATTGTTGGTTATGCCTCCCGTGCCTTATCCCCTTCTGAAGAAAAATTTTCTGTAATTGAAAAGGAGACTCTGGCATGTGCATGGGCTATGGACCACTTTCGATCTTTTGTTTGGGGGAAATCCTGTGTTTTACGCACTGATCACAAGCCGTTGGTCAAGTTACTCACTTCAGAAGGAATCTTGAATGCTTCGGCTAGAATCGCAAGATTGTCTTTGCGGTTACAAGATTACGTTTACCAGATTGTGTATGTCCCTGGCAAGAAGAACGTAATTGCGGATTTCCTGTCTAGATTGCCTATTGAGATACGTGAGTGTGACCATTCCGACTTAGACATTGAACAAGTTGCTTTGGTTCACAATCAAGGCTTGTCCAGCTTTGATGTGAACGAATGGTCAAATAGTTACAAATCTGATTCCATTTTACAGCAATTGACTGTGTTTATTAATAATGGTTGGCCTTGCAAAAGTAAACTTCCAGAGGCTTTTAGAGCCTTTTGGGAAATCAGACATGAACTTTCTGTTACTAATGGATTCATTTTCAGAGGTGACAAGGTTATTCCTCCTCTTTCATTGAGAAAGAAAATTGTTAGACTTTGTCATGAGGAACACAGTGGCATTGTTAAAACCAAACAAAGGGTCAAGCAATGGTTTTGGTGGCCCGGCGTCGATGTTCTTATAGAAAGAGTCGTGCGTGATTGTTTACCTTGCTGTAATTCTGATAAATCCCTAGTCACCTTAAGACCTAATTTAGGTGAGTCTTTTGTTCCTACCAAACCTTGGCACACTATTGCCATTGACATTATGGGTCCAATCGGTCTGGAGAAGAAATACGTCATTGCAATCATAGACATTTTCTCAAGATGGCCTGTCATCAAAATTGTCAACAACATTACTTCTGAAGAAGTTTTGAAGTTTCTTGACAGGACATTCATTGAGGAAGGTTTACCTGTATAAGTAATTTCAGACAATGGAGTCCAATTCATGTCTAATATGACTCAAGAATATTTTAAAAGAGCTGGTATCAAACACAGGACCACGTCTCTTTACAATCCTTCTGGTAATGGCATGATAGAAAGATTTAATAGAGTTTTAAAGAATTCGATTCAAATGGCTGTCCAGAACGGTTGTGATTGGGAAGTGCAAATTTTTAAAACTGTGTGGATGTATAGGACCACTCCTCATTATTCTTTGGAAGTTTCCCCTTTTGAAGTCATGAGAGGTCGTGGTGCTAGAACTAAATGTAATCCAGAGTGGTTATTAGAAGCCATTTCCAGTACTACTCCTGTAGAGGTCATCAGGTCAAGGATCGTTAACAAAAGTAACAAGGATCATGAAATGTATAACCTAAAACATCATACCAGAAATGTTTGTATTAAGGTTGGTTCCTGGGTCAGAGTCAAGAAACCGTGGAAAACAAGTAAAGGCGATAGTCAATATTTTAAACCATTAAGAGTTGACAAGGTCTTAAAAAATGCTGTACGACTGTCTGATGGTAAAGTTTGGAACCTTAAAAGAGTAGCCATTTTTCGACCTCCTTCTAGTTGGTCTAGTAAGTTTTTTCCTCTTGGTAACACCCACTTCTCTGATTCTACCTGCTCCTCTGATGCACACTCTGAGTGGGAAATTATCACTAAGGATTGCGTTCATACCAACTCTGATGATAATTGCGACAATACTCATGATTCTGCCATTATTGATTCTGTTTCCTCGAATGTAAACAATGGGTTGGTTGTTTCCACTGGTGGGGAACAAAACAACACTAATGTTGATTTACCATGTCGTGAAGTGGATTTACCATCTGGGGGAGAACATAGCAACACCAATACTGATTTACCACCTTGTGACAAACGTATTCGCTCTAAGCCTAAATGGATGTCATCATTAATTCCCTTCTCCTGCATCTGATGCTTTACCTTTTTATCCTCACTTGCTTTGTCTCTTGCTGTCTTTTCCCACATGCTTAAGGCCTCAAATTGTGCAGCTCTAGATGGTGTCTTTATTTCACATAACACTTCCCTTAATTTGTCAATAATTTGCAATTCAAAAGTACCATCTTTTGGAAACCTCAACGGACCTTCTTTTTCAGTAATCTTGCACCATTAGTGAACCCACATACATGAATTTTGTCCCAAATTGGTAGACATAAAATGCACGGGTGTTCCTTCAGGAGCATCACCAATTAAAAACGAATTTTTCACTTTACCTCTTAACAGCTTCTTTAAACCTTTAAACAATTCCATTTCTGCAATATTTTAATGCAATTTATTTTCTCCAATCCTGCCACAATTGACAGTTTCAGTCAGTTTAACTCCTACTACTGACCCTCCCTTCACAAACAGAGCTCTCTACACACCCTCCGTCTTGTCCAGTGCCAGCGCGGCTCTTTGTGACGTCAGTTTTCCTCCTGCTACTGACCCCTCCTTTACAAAATCTTACGGCAATATTTTTCTGAGTTTTCTTAATCAAAATTCTGTTAGTAACAACATAAAAACATTCGCTACTCGGTCTCTTCCACTAAATAAAGGATAGTTTTCACCTTTTCAAGAGTTTTCTTTCGGGTCGACAAGTGTAACAAATTCCATTACCCTGCCCTTCTCTGAAGCTCCAGATAAGACCTGTTACTTGGATACCCCTTTTGGGAAGTAGAGCCAGTGACTTCGCAGGTAAAATTCTTATGCTACCATTCACACTCACTTTTATACGATATATGGTCCCTGTTGTAACACTGCCAGCCCTACGTAGCTTCTCAGTATTACTTCCAACAGACGAGTAACCTCCTGCAGTGTGGCTTCCAGTTACCACCCGCTATTCCTTCCCGGGATTTCCACAGGTGTACATACCTGCTTTTCCAGACAACATAGAACAAGACACTAACTTACTTAACATGAAGAGTTAAAACATGTAATCAATAACCAATAAATCCTGTCCTATGAAATTACCAATATAATCAATAAAACCATCAATTCAAAATGAGCAAAATTTCACCAACAGTCAAAACCCTTACTATTTTCAACACTTCAAAAATACATCCTAGCACATTAACAACATTTCACAACCCTATTGATACTCACACCACTCCAGCAACCGCCTTCTTGCATCACCTTCCAGTACTGCTTTGCCAGTCTTCAGGTTCTGAGCATTGGAGTCAGGAATCAGGACTTGTACATTTATCTAACTTGGGCAATTATTTTCTAGAACTAATTTTCACAGATCAACTCTCCTCCTAAGGTCAATGGGCCATTAGTCAAATAGTTGATGGTGATATTAATAATCCTTAATCACCAAACTAATTGATAATAACCTTCCTCTAGCTACCAAAAACTGATGCAGCGGTAATTTCACGGTAATTTCTCAATGCAAAACCTCATTTACCTCTATTTACCGCTGTAAAGATGTTGGGCCCTTGACACCATGTATTACCTTCAGGAGACTTTATATAAACATGAAAAATCAAAAATGCAATTAATATTTAAGCCAATAAAGAGAGTTGTGAGTATTTTAAAGGGTTTTATTTTCTAGTCAAAAGTTAAGGTTCTCTGACTCTTTATTCATTAGTCAAATATCAATCAGATTACAGAATTGAAAAAATAGGAAAAATAGCATTAATACAGAACATATTACAGTCTGCTTACGAGGCATTCCATGTTGGAAGAAAATGTGGAGCAAAATTGTCAGTCAGAAACTCTTAAAGAGTTTCTAAAAAAAAGTGAGTCTTGCAAGGCTAATCAATAATTAATAATGGCAAAAATCTCCCATAAAGAGAAATAAATGCATAGGACAAATATATCTTTTCAAAAGCAGTTAGTCAAAGCATGAAATTTAAAGCTTAGCACCTAAAATCTAAACCTGTTCTGATCCTCTCAGCTCTCCCTCTCTGCCTCGCTGTGCTGGTCTGTCTCTCTGTCTCAGGAGCTGCAAAATAGCCCCCACAGACGCAGCCCCTCCTTCTCTCTCCTCCCCGTCTCTGTGTCCAGCACAGAACCTGGGCCTGGCCCTCAGGAAAAAATGAGCAAAAAGCAGCCACCCCTCCCACTTGTAAGCCATATTTCAAGCAAAAGCCCACGTGCTTGGTCCTCGTAGCTGGTCCAATCAGAACTCCAAGACACATCGTCTCCCCATGGGCTGACTGGATACGTCATTAATCAGGCGTGTTCCTCATTACATGACTTCACATCCTTTTATATTTTAAAAACAATTAAATTTTTCTGTAACAAAAAGTATTAATTGTGAGTTTTTCTCTTCACTCCAGGCTACAAAAAAAATATGCAACATAGTGAAGGTCGAAGAGACGGAAACAGGAGGGCGTGATTTATTAACAAAGCCCTTTCATTGAAAGTTGGTAAGGAAGAGGAGCACATTCCATTCTAATCTTCAAGGTCAAACACTGCAGTAAGCTGAGTCTACTAAAACAAACTGAAATCACGTGGTTTTCTACACCGCAAAAATGCGTGTTAATTCAGCACAAATATGCTAGTTCAAGACACTTTTTCTAAATTAATCTAAATTAAATATATATTTCTATAATGAGGTTAAATCTAAACTACACATTAAAACAACCATGATTAATTAAATGAGCATTGTTTTACATGATTTCATTTGCAGGCCTCTTTCATGTTTTCATATGCATGTACCAAAATCTGAGTGCCATTTTAGAAATGCTGTCTGCAGCTTTTTGTCATATAATAATGCATACATTTTATAGGTGAAATCTGAGCTCCATCACATCGTTGCCGAAGCGCCTCGCATCGCCGGAGAAGAGGATCGACGTCGCATCAGACACCGCCGCATCACCGGGAAGCATGTCGCAGTGCCTGTCGCGGCTCAGAAGAATCGTTAAGTCGCAGCTCGGCCATCGGGCGTGCACGCATTCTGTCGCATCAAGAAGAAGACGCCATCTTTGTTTCATTGCACCGGATCTTCATCGCATCACGGCGTTGCTGGGCGCATCGCCATGAAAGCGCAGTAAGAAACCGACGCATCACCTCCCCACGCCGAGAAGAACCGACGCATCCCACCGACGCATCCCCTACGCATCAGTAGGGACCCGACGCAAAACCGTTCTTTGTGTAAGGAACCGACGCATCACCTTCCCTGCAACACTTTCGTTGTATAGCGTTACGCATCCAAAGGTACATTGAACTCAAAGTATCGCATTTTACATCTTAAGAGAACTAAGCTAATTCTACCATTTTTGAAGTACAGCATTTTGGATTTTTGTCGTTTGTGGTCTTGTGTTAAATCTATATAAAGAATACTTATTTTTAATATACAACTGGTGTGGTGTCCATCTGTAGTGTTGTCACTTGATTACTGTATGTGTTCACAAATGCTTTACACACTGCCTCTGAGATAAGCCTGTCTGCTCGTGCCAAGCTACCAAGGGGGTGAGCAGGGGTTATTTTAGGAGTGTACCCCTTACCCTGACTAGACGCAAGGGTCCCTATTTGGTCAAAGGTACCTACCTCTGCCAACTAGAGACCCCCAAATCTAACATTGGTGGTCAGCGGTGAGGATTCTGGACTTGCATTTGTGACTCATGTACAGTGATTGGTGATCACTACTAGTGAGTGCAGACCAAAACGTGACCACATACTTTTGGTAGATTGTTTTTTCTGGGATTTTCAATTTTTGCAAAGAACTGCCAAGTTTAACCACCATGGATAAAGCAGCATCCATAGCATCTGTTGATTATGAGTGGGAAGAGGAGAAACTAGAATGCTACAATGTGAAACAGCTAAAGCACTTCTGCAGGAAATTTAAAGTTGCTATGACCGGTCTCACCAAGAAGGATGAGTTCCAAAAGGCGCTGAGGGTCTGGGTTGAAGCAAGGAATACCCCTGAGAATGAGGAAGGGGCTGAGAATGCAGATGAGCAGCTGGAGGGGCCATTGGGTCCAGAGGGGAGGAGAGCAATTCCCCAGTAGGTAGCAGTGTTTCTGCCAAAGGCCTGTCCCCAGAGGAGTTGGCGGACAGGAAGGAAAACAGGATGCACGAATTGGAGCTTGCCAAGCTCAAGTTGGGTGGGCAACTGGAGTTAGAAAATAGGAGATTGGCCCTGGAAGAAAAGAGAATGCAGTTGGAGCATGAGAAAAGTTTGAGGAAGTTGGAGTTGAAAGCTAGAAGCTTAGAGATTACTCCCTCTGGTGGCAGCACACCGTCAATGCCTGTTGAAGCAAGGGTGTATATTCCTAAAGATGTGGTGAGAGAGTTTTATAAGAATGATGATATTGGGCAGTGGTTCAAAGCCTATGAGGTAGCCATGTCTTCCACCGGGTCCCTGAGAAGGATTGGGGAGCGGGGTTGTGGGGGCGGTTCCTTAGTGAGGGGCGGGACACACTGTTAGACTTGCCTTCTGAAGTCCATAATTCTTATAGCCACATGAAAGATGCATTGATGTCCAGGTATGGGTTGACTCCTGAATTGTATAGACAGAGGTTTAGAAATTGCAAGAAGGTGGAGTCAGGTACATGGGTAGAGTATGTAACTTTTTTTGCAGAGCACTGGATGGTTGGGTGAAGGGTAGCAAAGTGAATGATTTTGAGGGGCTCTTTGATTTAATTGCATGGGAGCACTTGTCAAGTAATTGTTTTCCAGAGCTACGCCAGCACCTTATTGATAGCAGGCTGACTAACCCTAGGAAGCTTGCTGAGAAGGCAGACCGCTGGGTGAGCAGCCAGGTCCACAAGGGTCATGTGGGAGACTCCGCCAAGAGTGGGCAGGGTCCCCAGCAGAAGAGTGGGGGGGACAAGGGTAAACAGAGGGAGTTCCAGAAAGGGCCGCAAAGTAATTCCCAAGGGAACCAAGGGAAAGGTTCCCAGCCTCCCCCTGAGAAGAAGCACGGGGCCCGACAGGTAGGCCTGTTCCCAGGGGACCCCTGAGGTGCTACAACTGTGGTGAAGTGGGCCATAAGTCTAATGATCCCCATTGCCCACAGTTTGGAAAGACAGCACCCACTGGTGCTCCACCCCGGCAGATGGCGAGTGTAGCCCTGGGGGAGGAGAGGGGTGTCCAAGGTGGGTGGGGTCCCGCAAAATTTGTCCCTTGTCTCTTTAGGAGACTGTAAGGTGGTCACCAGGACCCAACTGCCTGATAACACTAAAAAGTATAGGCAGTGGGTGACCATCAATGGCGATAGAGTGGAGGCTCTTCGAGACACAGGAGCCAGTGTGACAGCTGTCAAGTGTCACCTGGTGTCTGAAGAGCAGGTTGTCCCCAATGCATTTTACCCAGTTGTTGCCGCTGACAACACAGAGAGCCACTGCAAGGTGGCTCAGGTTCCCTTTGAGTGGGCGGGGGTCTCTGGTACTCTTCAAGTAGCTGTGAGGCCAGCCATGCCTGTTGACTGTTTGTTGGGGAACGATTTGGAGAGCTCACCTTGGGCTAAGGTGGAGCAAAGTGCTCATTTGGAGATGCTGGGTGTACCTGACTGGGCGTGTGTGACCACACGGTCCATGGCAGCCAGTAAGGGTGCTCAAGAGGAACTGGAGCCTGAGAGGGAGGCCCAGGTGCCTGCCTTGAAGAGAAGAGGCAGGGGGCACGGGAAACCGGCTCCCGAAGTTCCCACGGTCCAGGAGGAGGTAGACCCTGAGGGGGATGACCTGGAGCCTACAGGGGAACAAGTAGCTGAACTGGGGGACCTGCCTGAGCTGACCCATTGGCAGCAGGAAGGAGGACCCTCCAGGGAAGAGTTCTGCAAGGAGCAGAAGGAGTGCCCTTCTCTTGTGGGTTTGCGGCAGCAGGCTGCAGACCAGGCAGCAGGTGATCAGTCTGGATCACATTGGATCTACTGGGAGAATGACCTCCTGTATACTGAGCCTAAGGTTGCTGAGCCTGTGTCAGCCCGTGTGCTGGTGGTACCCCAGCGCTTTAGAGCCTTCCTACTGGGGCTGGCTCATGATGTGCCATTAGCAGGACATTTGGGGCAGGACAAGACCTTTGAGAGGCTTGTCACCCACTTTTATTGGCCCCAAATGCGCAGGAGTTCAGATACTCACTGCAGGACCTGTCATACTTGCCAGGCAAGTAGAAAGAATGGGAGGAAGCAAAAGGCTCCTCTCCAGCCATTCCCTGTGGTCAGCACCCCCTTTGAACGGGTGGGTATTGACATTGTGGGGCCACTGGACCCCAAGACAGCCATGGGCAACAGGTTCATCCTGGTCTTGGTGGACCACGCCACCCGGTACCCGGAAGCCATACCTCTGAGGACAGTGACGGCCCCGTGGTGAGACGGGCACTGATGGGAATTTTCTCCAGAGTGGGATTCCCTAGAGAGGTAGTGTCTGACCGAGATACAAACTTCATTTCCAAGTATATGAAGTCCCTGTGGCAGGAGTGTGGGTAACTTATAAGTTCACCACTCCTTACCACCCCCAAGGAAATGGGTTGGTTGAGAGGTTCAACCGAACCCTAAAAGGCATGATTATGGGTCTTGAGGAACCTATGAGGCGTAAGTGGGACGTCCTCTTACCATGCCTGCTCTTTGCATACCGTGAGGTGCCACAGAAATCTCTAGGGTTCAGTCCCTTTGAGCTTCTCTATGGTCACCCAGTGAGAGGACCTCTGAGTCTGGTCAAGGAAGGCTGGGAGCAATCTCCCAGGAAACCTCCCCAGGATGTATATAGCTACATGCTGGCCTTCAGGAACCAGACTAGGCGTTTCAGGCAACTGGCTGAGGCGAATCTGGAAGCCAGCCAGGAGGAGATGAAGCGGTGGTACGACCAGAATGCCACTCTGGTAGAGCTTCAGCCTGGTCAGAAAGTGTGGGTCATGGCCCCAGTGGAGCCTTATGCGCTCCAGGATAAGTGGACCGGACCATTTGAGGTGGTGGAGCGCAAGAGTCCTGTTACCTACTTGGTGGACTTGCGGTCTCCCAGGAACCCCTTGCGGGTCCTGCATGTCAACCGCCTGAAGCCCCACTTGGAGAGGTCTGAAGTGGGCATGCCCTTAGCGACAGATGCTGGAATGGAGGAGGAGACTGAGCCTCTTCCTGACTTCCTGTCGGCGACAGAGCGAGATGGGTCAGTGGATGGTGTGAACCTCTCTTCCACCCTGACCCCTGAGCAACAGAATGACTGTCACCAGTTGCTGGGGCAGTTTTCTGATCTGTTCTCCCTGATTCCCAGTGTCACTGATTGGTGCGTCCATGATGTGGACACTGGAGACAGTCCTCCTGTTAAGCACAAAACTTACAGGGTAACTGACAGGGTGAGAGCTTGCATCAAGGAGGAGGTCTCCAAGATGCTTGCGTTAGGGGTGATTGAATCCTCTAACAGTCCTTGGGCCAGCCCAGTGGTCTTGGTCCCACAGGCTGCCGCACCGGGTGCCACGCCAGAACTCCGGTTCTGTGTGGACTACCGAGGGCTCAATTCAGTCACGAGGACTGACGCGCACCCCATCCCCAGAGCTGATGAGCTCATCGATCGGTTAGGGGCTGCCCGGTACCTCAGCACGTTTGATCTAACATCTGGGTACTGGCAGATCGCCTTGACTGATGGGGCAAGAGAGAGGTCAGCATTCTCCACACCAGATGGGTACTACCAGTTCCGGGTTATGCCCTTTGGGATGAAGAATGCCCCTGCCACCTTTCAGAGGTTGGTCAACCAGGTGTTGGCCGGACTGGAAGAGTTCAGTGCCGCCTACCCGGATGACATTGCAGTGTTCAGCGCCAGTTGGGAAGAACATTTGCGCCACCTCTGGGAAGTGTTGATGGCGCTGCGGAGGGCAGGCCTCACGATTAAGGCAAGTAAGTGCCAGATCGGGCAGGGTTCCGTGGTGTACTTGGGACACCAGGTTGGGAGCGGCCAGGTGGCGCCCCTACAGCCCAAGATTGAGACCATCCTGGCTTGGGAGCCCCCCAAGACCCATACAGAGGTAAAAGCCTTTTTAGGACTCACTGGGTATTACAGGAGGTTTGTCAAGGGGTATGGCAGCATCGTTGCACCCTTGACAGAGCTGACTTCCAGGAAGCAGCCCAAGAAAGTGATTTGGACTGACACCTGTCAGAAAGCTTTTGAGGCCCTGAAAACTGCCATGTGCACGGCGCCCGTGCTCCTGGCACCCAACTTCTCCAGAGAGTTTATCGTTCAAACAGACGCTTCAGAGCATGGTGTGGGGGCTGTTTTGTCACAGATAAATGAGGAGGGCCTAGATCAACCGGTAGCCTTCATCAGTAGGAGGTTACTTCCACGGGAACAGAGGTGGAGAGCGATTGAGCGTGAGGCATTTGCTGTGGTCTGGGCACTGAAGAAGCTGAGACCATACCTGTTTGGGGCTCACTTCCGGGTTCAGACAGACCACAGGCCCCTCAGATGGTTGATGCAGATGAGGGGTGAGAATCCAAAGCTGTTGAGGTGGTCCATTTCCCTACAGGGGATGGACTTCACGGTGGAACACCGCCCTGGTACAGAACATGCCAATGCTAATGGTCTGTCCAGATTTTTCCGCCTTAGTGAAGAGAACTCCCAGGAGGTAGGGTAGTTCTCCCCACATTTCAGCTGGAGGGGACACGTGTTGGACCTGGCACTGTTGGCGTGGGTCTCCCTTCCATTTTTTGCTGTTGCCTCATGTGTTTTTGCTGGTTATAGATGCTTTGGGCACTGTGCCACTGCTATTCAGTGCCACAGTGCAAGTGCTCCCTATGGTAAATTGATTAATGGATTAGTGACTTCCATGACTGGTTGGTTTGGTTTACTTGTCAGACCCTAGTACAGTGCACTGAGTGTGCCCAGGGCTTGTAAACCAAATGCTGCTGGTGGGCTTGCAGCACTGGTTGTGCCACCCACAGAAGCAGCCTGTAAAAGGGTGTCTCAGGTCTGCCATTGCAGAGCCTGTGTGCAGTCTGGTACTGCCATGTTGACTGGGCAAGTGCACCCACTTGCCAGTCCCTAAACCTTCCCTTTTCTGCATATTAGTCACCCCTATGGTAGGCCCAAGGGCAGGGTGCATTGTAAGTATAAGGTAGGACATGCCCTGGTGTGTGTGGCATGTCCTAATAGTGAATTACAGCCATTTTCGTTTTTCACTATTGCAAGGCTACCTGTTCCCCATAGGCCAGAATGGGCAGTTTGATTATTACATCTTATAATCCTAACTGACCCAGGGAACATGGTAGACAAGCATTTGCAATGCAATAGGTCTCGCATTATTAAAGTTTGAGCTATTGGCATTGCTAAATAATGCAACACCAATAGCTCAAACACACTGACAATTAAAGATGACAAGTAGGAAGGGAGTGCCAAATTGTGATTAAAAAGAACCTGCAAGATTGCGCTAAAGACCCACTAAGTGTAGGTTGGCGAAAGAAAGCGGCATGATTTTTATAAAATTGAGCACGGGATGTTTGCTCAAGGGGTGTACTAATGTAGGGCACTATGTGAAACAGTGATTTGGGTTTGTAAGTTTGGAGAGCAACTCTAAAGTTCTAAAACATCTACAAAAAAATACTCAAACCTGGTGCTTGTGGTGGTTCACGTAAAGTTCCTGAAGCCAGCATCAACCAAGGTAACACATGATAGCCAACGCAATCAAAAACTCTACGCAATCAAACTTCTACACATTCGAACGGTAAATAACTGCAATACGTCTCCAAAATCACTGCAAGATTCAAAACATTTTCATATCTATTTATTTTTCATTTTTCAACACTGCCACTCTATCAAAGGGGTGTCAGTGTGCTTTACATTTAACTAGACTGTGGAGACAGGTGGCTTGATTACATGCAGATCTAAGAATTTAATAGAGTTAACGATGAAGATACATAGAGCAGACCCTTAATTAGTCAATAATGACTTTATCACAGAGATGGACGTCGCCAGCAGAGGGCTGGGATTCAAGCATGTGTTTATTCAAACTCCATTACCCAAAAGCTCTCTGGTCCACGAGGATCAACTGCATTGATCAATATCGCTCTAGATCAGATGTGTACCGGGTTTGTGCAGCTCTAGTCCAGGAGAACCAACTCCATTCACCAATAAACTCTTGATCAGGTGTGTACATATCTAGTCCGCAAGGACCAACTGCATTAACCAATAGCTCTCTAGATCAGGTGTGTACAGTCATACTCAGGGCCACTGGAATTATGCAGCAGGGGAAGGCCAAATTATGCAACAAGAAAAGGTCAATTATGCAGCATATACAGCACATTTTGTGATAGTATTACTTCATTCTTTTGTGATTTTCAAACTGGTCAGCATTGTCTGGGTTTTGGTTGCACCTCATTAGTACCAGTTTAACACCCAAATATAGCAATAAGCATCAAAAATGTAACTAGTCAACCTATGCAAAGGGCCTTCCACTGCGCTGTAACGCGTTTGCTGTATTTTTAGTAACTTTTGAACCGTTTGATCCAGAAACAAAACATATTTTTGTTAAAATCTGAAGATTATGTAGCGGATGATAGATTATGTGGCAAATGTGGCAAATCTCTATTTATGCAAAAATCACTGCAGCCACACAACCGCATAATTCCAATGGCCCTGGTCATACTGCATGAGGACCAACTCTATTGATCACCAGCTCTGTAGATCATGTGTGTACATCCCTAGTGCACGTGGAGGAACTTCATCCATCAATAGCTTTCTGGACCACTTGGGAATCGGTGTAGAAATAGTAGGTGTCAGGTGTAAATCATGTAATTTTCCACTATTCCTGCAACTGATAAGGGCTGCCATTTGTATGGCCGGGTGTGGAAACATCGATGCGGATTTCCCGCATAGATCATTCATAATCTGGTCGTTGAAAAACAGAAAACATGTACTAAACAGGAGTAAATTAGAAAGTACAGGAGTGAAGACAAGAAATGTGCATTTTCCATCTGTCTGTCTATTTATGTATAAGACGTCTATCACAAGAAGGTCCTATGGATGCTTCAAAGTGCGCGCAGGGCACATTAGCGGGCAGTGCCAAGGTGCTGGCGCTCACTAGTCTGCACACGTGCACACCACCTTACATGGGACTCGCTCTGTGCCCCCGAGGCGCCAAACACCCCAGCTCTGCCACCTGCACCTCACGCCCCCTAGTGTTCACTCAGAGACATTCCACAATCATCCACTCACGGGTGGAATACGGGTGGTGATTCTCCCGGTGAGGCCTGCACGCACAAACACTGTCACGGCCCTCCAGCATTCACAAGCGCACCAGAGCGGAGCCGAAGAGCACACAGTGCATCACCGTGAGTGATGCTGCCAGACACCACGCACGCCACCCCGAGGTCCACCTCAGCTTACACCCGTTCGGCGAATCTCGAGGACAACTTAAGGGTGGAGAAATGCTTAAAGAATGAAGAATTAATAACTAGTTCTTAATACAACTGATTGGCGGTGAGGAGGGAGGTTCTACAAATAAAATGTCGGTGCTATTCTAGAGTACCTATCTGCATCTTACAAGTTACAATTGGGTCACAAAATGACACCCGGCAATACGAAAATGCAAAGTTGTGCTACCTTGGAATGGTTTTCTATTGCGACAAGAAGCCAAGGTTTTCTGAACTGATATGCCGTGTGGTCTTAGGCAAATGCCTTTGCCTACCCGCCCGGGTAATTCATCTTAAAGCTTAGGGTGACAGCGCTTGGAAGTGCTGAGTCGCCATAGAAAAGGCTATGCGACAAAATGTTGTGCATCCTCAGGCCTGGATTTACCGCAAGGAAAACAAAACAAGAACCTTTCTGAGTTCATCTGCAGAAACTTTCTGGGGGCTACAAAATGGCGGTTCGGACACAGGGCAGCAGCATTGTTGAACCAGTGGTGCGCGCGCACCACAGAGGAGCGGGGGGAAAGGGAGCGCGGCAGCGAGGCGAATGCGCGCTGCTGCGCGTGCTAGACACCGGTGGGAATGGGCGGGGCAAAGGCGGGACATGCGCCCGCCTTTGCCCAATTGCGTGCCGTTTTTTTTTTTTTTAAAAAGCACGCTACAGCCAATGTGGGCTTCTGAAAGCAAAACCACACGCACGAGCGTGTGGTTAGCTTTCTGAAGCCCACACAAGAGGTCTCGCGCTGTGCGAGCAGGGCTGCGCACTGCAACGCTAGGCGCGAGACCTAAAAACGAATTTAGTATGCCTGAACTCAGAATGATAAAATACATCTTTTAGTGAAGTTGGTTTTAACATTCTGTGTTTGAAAATACCACTTTTAGAAAGTAGGTATTTTCTTGCCTAACTATCCAAGCCTGCCTCTGCTAGGTTGTGTATTCCTTGTCTGGTTTGTGAGTGACAGGGGCTGGGGGATTCCAGGAGGCAGGGTGAGTCAGCACAGGGCTGAATAGAGAGATCTGCATGGAGATGTGTGGGAGGAGTTGCACCTGGGACCTGAATAGGGCTGTGCCTTCCCTCCACAATGCTGGCTCCACCTCCTGTGGTGCGTCTGATGTCCCTGGCCTACACTGTGAAAGGAAAGAAGGAGTCTTGTCAACAAAGTGCTCCAGGTCTGACCAGAACTGGTTTGGACTAGGCAAAGGCCTCTCTGCCTTCAGAGAACAAAGAGAAAATGAGGCTAAAAGGGGGGACCCAAACCCCAGAACTTTAGATCACTTTGGGAAACAAGAAGAAATCTTTGCTGAGGAGAGGAACCAGAGAAACTGAGGAAGAGACTATCCCTAAGCTGAGTGCTGTTTGAGGGATTGGCCTGCAGTGGTTGCCTGACTGCCAAAGAAAGGCGAGAGGAACTTTGTGTGTACTTTCATCAACTTGTGAAGGATCTCCAAGGGCTTGAGATAAAGCTTGCCTCCTGCTGAAGTCTCAGGGACAACAGACTTCACCAACCAGCTCCCCAAGAGTCTTTCTGGAAAGTGCCTGCTGCTGTGCTGGACTTTCTGAGGGACTGCGTGTCGCAAGGAGCTGGAAGCGCGACTCACGAAGAAGAAGCTTCGCCGCCACAGCCGAAGCGCCTTGCATCGCCGAAGAAAAGGATCGACATCACATCAGACGCCACCGCATCAACGGAGAAGAGTGTCGCTGCTGCTGCCGCTGTCGCATCGTTGCCGAAGCGCCTCGCATCGCCGGAGAAGAGGACCGACGTCACATCAGACGCTGCCGCATCACCGGGAAGCGTGTCGCAGGGCCTGTCGCGGCTCAGAAGAATCGTTGAGTCGCCGCACGGCCATCGCATCATTGCCGAAGCACCTCGCATCGCCGGAGAAGAGGATCGACGTCACATCAGACGCCGCCGCATCACCGGGAAGCGTGTCGCAGGGCCTGTCGCGGCTCAGAAGAATCGTTGAGTCGCCGTCGGGTGTGCACGCATCGTGTCGCATCAAGAAGAAGACGCCATCTTTGTTTCATTGCACCGGATCTTCATCCCATCACGGTGTTGCTGGTCGCATCGCCACGAAAGCGCATTAAGAAACCGACGCATCACCTCCCCACGCCGAGAAGAACCGACGCATCCCCTACGCATCAGTAGAGACCCGACGCATCACCGTTCTTGCGTGTAAGGAACCGACGCATCACCTTCCCTGCAACACTTTCGTTGTATAGCGTTACGCATCCAAAGGTACATTGAACTCAAAGTATCGCATTTTACATCTTAAGAGAACTAAGCTAATTCTACCATTTTTGAAGTACAGTATTGTGGATTTTTGTCATTTGTGGTCTTGTGTTAAATCTATATAAAGAATACTTATTTTTAATATACAACTGGTGTGGTGTCCATCTGTAGTGTTGTCACTTGATTACTGTATGTGTTCACAAATGCTTTACACACTGCCTCTGAGATAAGCCTGTGTCGTCGTGCCAAGCTACCAAGGGGGTGAGCAGGGGTTATTTTAGGAGTGTACCCCCTTACCCTGACTAGACGCAAGGGTCCCTATTTGGTCAAAGGTACCTACCTCTGCCAACTAGAGACCCCCAAATCTAACAATGTGCATGCTCCTGGCTGCCTGAGCTGAACTTTGCCAGGCTGAGGATTTCACAGCACCATGGGCGTGACCTCCTCAGCCTGGCAAAAGTTCCTTTATGCCCCCCCCCCTCATGATACAGGGGAATGTCACTGATTGCCTCAGTCCTGGGCGCTTCACTTTTAAGCCCTGAAGTGTCCAGGGGTGAGTGCCAATCAGTGACACCTCGTCATAGAGTAGGGTGCAGTCAGCAGTCTCACTGACCACATCCCACTCTGTGATGAGGTTAGGACTGCTGCCATCCCTCAATGAGGGAAGGCAGCAGTCCCAACCCTCCCGGGACCTCCGAGGCTTTGGACTGATGCCTTCCCTCATTGGCTAACCTGAGGTCAGCCAATGAGAGAAGGCAGTAGTCTCAAATCACCTGGGACCTCCGAGGCTTCCCTCTCAGAGTGCTGCAGTTCAGGTAGGATTTATGTGGTTTGTTTTGTTTGGTGGGTGTATGTATGTGTATTTGTTAATGAGTGTTGTTAATGGGTGTGCGTGCATGTGTGAATGCATGATTATGAGTGCGGTATATGTGTGCATGTGTGGCCCCGCCGCCCCCCTAGTAAACATACTAGCCGACACTGTGTATTAAGAAGGCAAGCAATTGTGTTGATTAAGAAGGTAACATAAAGCCAGAGCACAGGAGACATGCTATTTAGTGGATTGCCAAACAGTGCTCTAAACCAGAAGTGAGATGGTGTTAGACCTGGCATCCTTGGCGTGGTTTCCTCCTAATGTTTTGCCTTCAGACCTCCTGTTTTCGCTGACTTCATCTTTGCTGAACTTAGAACCCTGCACACTTTACAACTGCTACCCAGTGCTAAAGTGCTTGTGCTCTTTCCCTAAAACATGGTACCATTCGCTTATACCCAATTGACATATTTAATTTACTTATAAGTCCCTAGTAAAGTAGCACTACAAATGCCCAGGGACTGTAAATTAAATGCAACTAGTGGGTCTGCAGCACTGATTGTGCCACCCACTTAAATAGCACATTAAACATGTCTCCGGCCTGCCACTGCAGAGTTTGAGTGTGCAGTTTAAACTGCCATTTCGACCTGACAAAGTAAGCCTTTTGCCAGGCCCAAACCTTCCTTTTTAATATAAATGTCACTACTAGAGTAGGCCCTGGACAGCCCATATGGCAGGGTGTAACGTATTTAAAAAGTAGGACATTTACTTTTAAGTTTTACATGTCCTAGTTGTGAAAAACTCTTAAACCCGTTTTTCACTACTGCAATGCTTATCTATCTCATAGGATAATGTTGGAGTTGCCTTATTATATTTTACAAGTGTAATTTCCAAATGGGAAGAGATTTATGTTTGGTGTCTCTGGAATCCTCATTTGAAATTCCTAACTTTCAGTTAAGTCGATTTTTAAATTACAATTCTAAAAATGGCACTTTTAGAAAGTTGGCATTTTCTTGCCTTAGCCATTTGGTGCCTGCAACCTGTCTCTGGGCCATATGACTGGTTATGGGTGACAGTTGGGTTTTGTGTATTCCTCCTAGACAGCCACACACAATGGGAGATAGGTGTGACTGTGAGGGCCATCACTCGCAGGATGGGAGGGAGAAACTGGGCACAGCCCCACTTACACTTGAAAAGGCTGTGTCCTGGCTCCAGACAAAAGGCTGCATACCCCCTGTAGTTAGTCTGGAGCTCTTTAAATCAAGCGTTTGGGCTCTTCATGACTGCAAATGGACCTGTTTACACTGGAACCGTACACTCGTATTGAAAATCAGTGCGAGCCATCACCAGCCCGACTCTTCATACCAGCAGCAGCAATCAAATCAATCAATCAGGTTTCTTGTATAGCGCAACTATTCACCCGTTAGGGTCTCAAGGCGCTGTGGGTGGGGGGGGATCCGTGGTTCAGTCGAAGAGCCAGGTCTTGAGGTCTTTCCTGAATTAAGGAAATTACGTTGATTGGCTGAAATGTAGAGGCAGGGAGTTCCAGGTCTTTGCAGCGAGGTAGGAGAAGGATTTTCCTCCTGCCGAGGTCATGCAGGTCTGTGGGATGGTGGCCAGGGCCAGTTGCGCAGATCGGATATGTCTGGTGGGTGTGTAGAAGGAGAGGTGGTGGTTGAGGTATGCAGGTCCGGCGTTGTGGAGGGCTTTGTAGGCATGTGTGAGGAGCTTGAAGGTGATTCTTTTGTTGATCGGGAGCCAGTGGAGGTCTCTCAGATGACCAGTGATGTGGCTCCGGTGGGGAATGTTCAGAATGAGTCTGGCAGAGGCGTTCTGGATGTTCTGCAGTTTCTTTAGGAGTTTTTGGGTGGTGTCGGCGTAGAATGCATTGCCGTAGTCGAGTCTGCTGCTGATGAGCACATGGGTGACCGTTTTCCTGGACTCGGTGGGAGCCACTTGAAAATAGTTTGAAGTCGGCGGAGCGTGTGGAGCAAGGATGAGACTGCGTTGATTTGGCGGTTCATTGATAGCGAGGAGTCCAGGATGATGCTAAGGTTTCGTGCGTGGTCTGTGGGTGTAGGGGGTGGTTCCGACTGCTGAGGGCCACCTGGAGTTGTCCCAGGGGGAGGGGGTAGAGCCCAGAATGAGGACTTCGATATTGTCTGAGTTGAGCTTAAGGCAGCTGTGCTTCATCTAGTTGGCGATTGCCTTCATTCCATTGTGGAAGTTGATTTTGGTGGCTGTGGGTTCGTTGGTGAGGGAGAGTATCAGCTGGGTGTCGTCGGCATCGACAGCCCGCGGGGGACTGCCAACGCATTGCTAAAGCCTGACCATCCACGACGCATTGCTAAAGTCTGACCATCCACGACGCCTGGCCTGCTCTTTGCACCATCCCAACTACTGCCCGTGACGCTCTCCTTGCTCCTCGCAATCCTCTCCAACATGATTGGGACTCTTGGCACAAAACTATAGTAGGTAAAACTTCAGCGGGACTAATCTTGGACTCTATCCAACCCATGCTCCATCGCAGTCCAACTTTTGACTTTGACTTGGTCCAGTGCTACCAGACAGCTCCGGTTGGCACTTTCAACTTTTAGGTGCAATTTTACCATTTATTCTTTAAAAATTCATAACTGCGGTTCTATTGATTGGATTTTTGTTGTTTTGGTTTCGTTTTATTTATTAAATCAGGCTCTATGGTTGTAATCTGGTGTGGGATCTTTTTGTGTGGTGTTTTTACTGCTTTACTGTTTGAAGTTTCGCAAAATACTTTACACATTGCCTCTAATGAAGTCCTTCCACTGCTCATTTTTCAAATACTACCTTTTTTTTTGATTAAGTATTCCACACGTTTTTTCCCTCCTTGTGTTCTTCATGTTGCTTTCCTCATGTTGTTTTCACCCCACCACCTCTGTTGCTTCCCCCATGCCGACCCTTTGTGATTCCGCCATCTTCCCTCAGTATTGTTTCCAACCCCATGATCTCAATGTGGCTATCTCTCACCTGTGTTTCTCTCTTTGAGCTCCCCAGAGAAACTAAAGATATGCAAAGGACCTGCACAACTTTCTTTTATAAACCAAATTGTTTTGATTTTTGCATGCAGTAATAACACACATACAGTTCAGTGACAGTGTTAAGGAATGTCTGACAATAGCAGTGCATAGTAGCACTATCCTTATCGATGGAACAAACCATATTAATTTCATCACCTCCTTCAAATTTTGCAGTATTCATGAGGACACCCTCTGGCTTTAAAAGTGGGCTTTTCCATTTTTAGGCAGAATTCCATGGCAGTCCACCACTCTGCTAGAGATGGGGCCCTTGTTCAGTTCCAGTGATGGGCAATATCCCTTTTTGCAATCACAGTGCCTATTGCCACTAGAGTGCGCTCCCTTCTACCCATGAGGTCTTCAAAGATGACTAAGAGTGGAAGTCTGGGAGCATGGTCCATTGGCCTGTATATTATTTTGGAGAAGGTGGTGAGCACTGTGGACAAATATTTTGCTATGATGGGGCAGTTCCAGACCATATGGAAGATGTCACTGACACCACCCAGGAAGTAGGAAAATGATCAGAGCCTACTAGTTTGGCATATCTTTTGTGGGATGAAATATGTAGTTCATAAGAACATGAGCTGTATGAGGTGCAGATGAAAGGAAATCACCAACTTGCATGGGGCCATTTTTTGCATCCCTCTACTCACATTCCTCCTGGGAACGTCTGCTTGAGGACTGTGAACCGGTCAGGCTCATAGGGCAGGGTGCGTTGTATTAATAAAGTAGAGCATGTGCACTAAAGTTGTACATGTCCAGTCAGTGAAACACACTGAAGTTGTTTTTCACTGTTGTAAGGCCTATATCTGCCATTGACTAACACTGGATTACCTTATTACATTTAGTAAGTGACAGCTTTAGATTGGGAGCAAGTAGACATACGCTGTTTACACTGAAATTAATTGTAATTTAAAACCCTCTTTAATGGTAAAGTTGGATTTTAACTATTGAAAAGTTGGTGTTTTCTTGTCCTACTCAACTATGCCTTTCTGCCAGTCAGGTGCATTATTAATGAATGATTCATATATTTTTGAGACCCCCTCCCCTTCTCAATTGGGCTGAAGGCTATCTTAACTTCCAGTGGATTCAATTATAGCAGATCAGTCAAAGAAGATTGGTGGAAGGCTAATGCATGTCGGGGGTGTAGATATTTATACAATTAGGTTTTGTGTAGGTTACTCTTCCTTGTAGAGTTTGAAAAGGCTTCATGCACTTATCTTGCCAGACATCTCCTAATTTAGAAATCCCAATAAGATCCCATTTCTCAAAGCCTGACAATTGGGCACTGTGAAGTAGCCAGGTACCATGCCATAGTCTGCATGGACAAGTAGGCTTCCTCTCCCAGTGAGCCCAGCGGTTCACCAACAAAGGATGGTCACTCTAGTTACTTATGGGAAAGAATTAGGGATTCACTCACCAAACAACAGACCTATGTTATGGCCAATGATGAATATTTAGGATCAGAAAATAGGATCTTCAAACCCATCATGGAGCCAGTCATTTAGCAGTAGTATTTGTGAAGCTTAGTAGTAAAGCTGGAGAATCACCACACCCATCTCCCCATTGTATCTTGATTAGATACATTTATCGAATGCAAATAGTGGGACCCTATTCACCCCTAAATAGGAGCATATCTTGTCTCATAGAGCACTAAACCAAGCCTGAAGGATCACCAGTGGGATGTTTGGCAAGATATATAAGAATCTTGGTAGGACCACTATTTTGAAAAGGACAATCCTCCCCAATATGTAAAGCGGTAGGTTTGACCACTACTCAAGATCATGCCGAGCCTTAGCAACCAGTGGGGATAAGTTGAGGCTGCAGGTGAGGTCAGACTACAACAAAACATATTTTCCAAGGTATTTAAAGCTTAGTTTGCAAATACAGAAGCAAGGCTGCCATCAGGTCGCCTCTGTGTCTCCTTTCAGAGGGACGAAAGTTAACTTAGTCTAGTTAATCTGCAGGCGAGATGCCTCGCCATATAGATCTAGGGCCCTGGGTCAGACGACATCCAACAAATAGGAATACATTTATTTATTTTTATTTATGTGTTTTATAGAGCGCGAACTTGACCCGTTAGGGTATCAGAGCGCTTTACAGGGAAACATAGCCATGTACAGAATAGGCATAGCATCATCCAGTTACGGATCGAATGAGAGAGGGCAAGGTGCAGGATACATAAGGGAGATAGGCACGTATTTACAGATTAAATATCCAAATACTCAAGACGAGATAACATATTTACAGATTATGTTAACCAATGTTCGCGACAAGGCCCCAAGTTTCTGATGGGGTGAGCTAGATAATCCGAAGGGAGGCAATAGATGGCCATAGATCAGGGCCGTAGTGGTGGTAGAGGCAAAGTTTAAACGAGAAATGTACCCATAAGGAATGTTTTGGCATCCTTTTTGAAGCGAGTCAGAGAGGGGGGATTCTTCTGATGTCCGGTGGGAGAGAGTTCCATATTCCTGGAACAGCCCCGGAGAAAGCCCGGTTGTAAGTTTTTTTTTTCCGAAAGCGTGCAGGTTGGAGCAGGAGGTCTCTGGCAGATCGGGAGTTTCTGATTCCTCCGGAGATCACAAGTTTCTGCCTCAGATATGCAGGGGACTGCATATGCAGGGGACATCACTGTAATAGAGTGCAATACAATCTTCTCTGTCCCCCCTATTCTGGAACCCCCACACCTGGACATCTCCCCTGACCCAGGTTGCCAAAGAGTCCATCGCCAAGGTGAAGAGAAGTGGTGACAGCGAGCAGTCCCCTCCTAGGACCTCTACCTATGAGAAATGGAGGCGATAGAATGCATTTATTTTAACCTGAGCTTGGGGCTGGGCATATAGTACTTTCACATAGGATATAAAACATTGTTGAAAGCCCGTGCACAGTAGCACCACAAAAAGAAAAGACCAATCAAGGGTGTTGAATGCATTTTCGAAGTCTATGAGCATAAGGGCACAAGGTTCCCAAGAGCATTGAGCACTCTAAGCACGCAGACATGGGGAATAAGACTGCATTGATCCCGATGGATCAGAGCTGTATTGACCTGCACTAGCCACCCAGCTAGAACCTTAGCAAATATCTTGGTTTTGTTGTTTATGAGAGATGCCGGGCGGTAAGAGGATCATAGCTCCTGTATGAGCCCATGCTTTGATGCTACCACAGTTGTTACCAAGTCTAGGCCAGGCACCAATATTTACTTTACCATTGCCTCGTGGAACATAAGTTATTAAATGAGGGTGAGGAGTAATTTGAATTTAGTATAGCATTAATTGGGGGGCCTTCTGGACTGAGAGTCATGCCTGCGGACATACTGCTTCTAGCCTCCTCAATTGTTCCCACTGTAATGGGTTATTCTAGGCGTTCCCTATCCTGAGCCCCAAGAACTGCCAGTGGGATGTCAGCGATGAGAGGTGCAGAATGCTCAAAGGCTGATTGATCATGGTGCACATAAAAGGAGTGGTAGTATGCCGTGAATTTAAAAACAATCTCAGCAGAGGACTCAATCATATTCCAGCTTGAATTCCTGATATGTTGGATCACAAAAGATGTCATATCCCCAGGAGCCACCCTGTACAGTAACTGCACCTGCCTGATAGAGGCAATCCATCTGTGTCTGGCTTTGTTAAGGTAGATCTCTTGCAGAGTGGCCCTGTTGGCATTTAATTGATGCTGCAATTTCTCCTCATGATTTTTGAGTGATTCATTTTCCAGTTCAAGTATCCCGGATTCCAAGTTCGAGGTGACTTGGTTGCTTTCTTTTTTACTCGAGTAAACTTTGACTTTGCCACATGGCCGGACTGGCCGTACCAGGCATCGAGCATTTCCCCGGGAGGTTGAAAGGGTGGGGGACGATTGTGTTACTGGGGGCTGGTTTTGTAGCAGTTCAGCAGTTTTAAAAGCACTGCACAGTTCTTGTATATCCAGCAGTTTTCAGGCAACAATAAAAGTGCCAAGATAACTCTGGTGATTAGTGTACCATTCTGGAGAGAGATGGGAGCTTTGTGGCAGTCTTAACTCATCTAAGGTAGCAAAGAGGGTTAATATGCCTGCTGCAAAGAATGTGTACCATGTGTATCAAAGAACAGTATTTGTTGTGCATAGCTCAGTGGGTTACTGCTTTTGTCACAGATATTCTTTTGTTACCTGTGCAGTCCACTAGTTACAATTGTAAGATAGCACGGTGAGCTATGAACTGCCATGAAAGAGCTGCATGCAAACAGCATGGGACAGGTTAGAAAGGTATGTTTTTCCCCCAGTCTTTCATTTTCCTGATGTTGCTAAAAAAGGTTTGTTTGGGTAGAAATAAATTCTTATTAATAAATTCAATCTGAACCATTGTGCTATGTTCTGAATCCTGAGTATGTGCATCTCCAGACCAAGCGCTCTTAAAAATGCCTACCAGTATGGATGGCATGAATCCTACACCTTGTAGTCCCCTTTGCCTTATGAAACAATTTCTATACATTGACTTGCACACGTTTGATTCATTATCTCTGTATGTGTGTTTAATGTAAATTGCTACAACACCCTACACTGGTATGAGAGACGCTATAAAACAAATGAAATACATGTGAGAGATGGTTATGGAGAGATAAGAGGCACTGTTGGAGGGTGATAGTGAGTGAATCATTGAAGAGCCCCAACAAAGATTGTTGTATGCTGATGCACAGTAAGTTCATCATTTACTATGTTTTGAAAGCTAATACAATTGAATATATGATGACAAATATGTTGTAGAATGCACCATTTTGTCCTAAATTTTCTTGGTAGGAGAACCCCTCAAAGCCTCCCTCTGTAGGCTTTCTCGCTGCACTCGCTATGCACCATATGGGGGCTGGTCTGACAAAATTTGCCAGGGCTGCTTTGGGTTCCCAGTCCAGCCCTGCTTTGCCCCACAAGGTGGCCTTTCCGCAGCCCATACCATTCCCGGATTTGCTATACGAGCCTACATTGAGCTCAAAATATGGCTATAATTCCAGTTGAACATACTGAGAGACCTGGACATCCACCAAATGTCAGGCATTCAGTCTCCATATTGAATGCTCACCCTTTCTGGGAGCTCCTGTTTAATCACTACTGGAGAATTATCGGCTTTTCCGCAACAAGGAATATGTGCCATTGAAGTGCATGGCAACTAGGTGGCTGGGAGAAAAAGAATGCAGATTCTGGCCAGTTTTATGGGCAGTTAATATGTGGGTGTATTCTTTGACAGAAGGGCTCTAGACCTACCACACGTCACCCAGGCCCAAGGGGTCCATACAACTTGCCAGGGCAGTAGTTCCCATGGGGTCTGCGGCACGGTACCAGTCCTGTCCAGCTAAGGGCACATAATTGCATTGAAGTTACCTCCTATAATAGTGGAACTCTGTGTCATGTGACCTTCCCAAAGTCATTCAAGGTCTGCCTAGAGGGTTGAGGGGGAACATACGAGCTGATGAGATTAAACTGCCTCCCGCCCAACCTACCCTCCAAGGATACAAACCTGCAATCAGCATCAGTGGTGATTTTGGGGACAGACAATGGGAGGGACCTGTGTAGTAGTAAAACAACACCCCAGGAGCCTCAGGTACAGCCAGTTACTCTAGCATAACAAGGAAGGATCACCATGAGCCACGGAGGTGGGTTTCTTGCAGAAATATCATGCACGGGTTGGGTCGTTTAGCAGACCTGAGGATAGAGCCCATCTTGATCTGGTTGTTTGGATTTTTTTCATTTCAAAACATTCCCTTAAAGTAGGCCATGGAAGCCATCGTAATGAGGGAAGTGGGGATGATTCAGCGAAGAGGGACCTGGGCTGATGGGCCACGGCACTGTATTGGGTCTGTGTCTTATGATTATAACTATGACTACAAAGAGCTTGTAAACTGAAAACAAAACGAGTGTTAATAATTAAAATCAAAACTGTAAACTCCAAACACCCCATTCCCCCCACCCCATACTTCCACACCAGAAGCATCTGTGACCCCAACGCTTCCATTAACTGAAAAATAACACAGGCAACAGATTGCGTGTTGCTGTCTATTTCCCCAAACAGAGGAACAAGGAAGCTGTGGAGTGAGGTCTTGTGTCACACGCAAATCAAGTGTGTTACCTGAGGCACCCAGTCTCTGTTTCTCTACAGAGGTCCAGGGGTCAACAGGAAAGGCAGCCATCCACCGGCCCGCTTGAGCCACGGTTGCAGCGGTATGTCGGGGGCAGCATGAACAGCATGACAGCGGTCTAGCAGGAGTTAGGGGGTGGTAGGGAGCCCCCGGACAGAGCTGCGACTATGAACCACCTCCCACCTCACAACCCATGGCCGCTTGGAAAGAGATGAGGATGCTGAGGAAAAATGAGAACTGGGTTACCAAGGGCACCAGGGGTGTATTGCAAGCCACTGTCTAGCCCCTTCAGCCCAGGCCAGGACAAGGCCTGATGTCCAGCTCACTGCTCCAGGCCACATGGCAGTCATTTCACGAGTGACAGACAGACACCCCAGGCATAGGTGCCCACTGTTCTGCTGCCCAGCCCTCCAGTCATCATCGATAAGTGTCTTGGCTCACCCCAGCCTGTAGCCCAGTCTATGTGCTGCCAATAGCTTTCCTTGCGTAATGCCATGGATCAGGCTGGCGGGTAGTCATCAACGCCTCCTGTTGCACCACAGCTGCAGCACTGTGTGTGGGCAGCACGAGCAGCCAGTCATAAAGAAGGAGGGGCACTCCAGTACCAGCAGTCTCCATAGACAATAGGGTGGTGGGGCGAGGAACCCCAACAAAAAGGAGTGAGAGAGCAGAGGGAGTGCGAGCGGCAGTGCCCCAGGTGGTAGATGGCTGAGGAGTAAGATATCCAACCCCACTGCCCTCGCATTCCAGTGCTCTGCAGAACACCGATGATACAGTGCAGGCTGCTGCCCAGCGCCTCGGCGCAGGCCTGGGTGAGGCCATGTCATCCAGTCCACTACTTACTCCAAGTCCCACAGCAGCCACCTAAGGAGTGAGCCCTACAGTCATTGATGGTGGGGATCCTGGCCAGCGACAACACACCTGCGGCCACCCTGCACAGGACTTTTTGCTCTGGAGATTGTCCATTGGGTAAGGACCCGCCCCTTGTGTTCCAGGCAGTCATGACGTGGACACAGGTTTTGCCTGGTGGATCTGAGGTGCTGGGGTGTCTCCACGTGGGGCTGTCAGGGAGCATGGCTTAGTCTTTAGGTGGCCTGAGCCGTCTGCCATCTTGGGACCCATGCTTGGCATCCTCTTGTAAATCCGTAATTTGTAAAGCGCGAACTACTCACCCTTATGGGTCTCAAGGCGCTGGGGGCCGTCGTGGAAATTAAGTGAGCTATTGCCCAGAGTCCTCTTGGCGTCGTATCACTGCATCTAGGTAAGGAGGAAGATGAAAATTCTTTGGGGCACCCCACCAACACACCTCACTGAACTCCTGGGCAGACGAACAAGCTTTTTTCCTGGGCCCAGCAACAAGATTAGGCAGATTCATAGGCGCTCATAGAAAGCATTCACCATGTTGGCTCCACAGGCCATGCCCCTGACCTGCACAACTTTCAACTTCATTGGGAAATAAATAGTGCAGCTCCACAAAGGGCCACGGGGCCACCAAGAGCAACAAGACCTACAATTAGGTCCCTCACAGAGACACTGCAGAGTGAATGCCACAGGGGAATAAAGAGCTTGCTCCTTCTTTCTGCTCCACAAGTTTTAGATTAGACTCTAAGGACCCCACAATTTAACAACATCACAATTTTAGGTTTCACCTATGAGACAGCATTTAGCTGTCTATTGTCCAAAGCCTATTGCAGACCCTAGAGCTGTAAGAGAGATTAAAAATGTTGGGGGAGCTGACCAGTTTTTAAGAACCTCTTTTGCTAATGGATTCAGACATATCATTCAACAACAAACATATGCCTAAAACAAGACAAACCTGTTGGCTTTGTGAGTGCTTGTTAGCAGTTTGATAAAAATGAGCAACGTCAATTATTTGTTGTAAATAATAAGAATTGGTAGTTACAAATGTAACAAATGTGGCTATTGCTATGTATGCTTGAATTGGATGAGCCTGTAAACTGAACACTTTTATGGCCCATTGAGTCACACTGATTTTAGCCCTATCTCTAGGTCTCTCAATCGTGCCACATTGTGGACACCCTCACCTGGACTTCTAAATGTGACTCAGCTCACATATACCATAAGGCATCGGAAAACCCTATAACTTAGGCTTTTTTTTGGAGGCGAGACTTCTTGGCTTTGCCACTACTTAGAAAAGCAAATTACAATATAAAATTGCACTAAAGCAAAGGGAGTTTACAAATGTTAACACATTCTAAGGTTTCACTTTGGTAAAATATGCAATGTATATAGAGTAACACAAGCCCTTTGGAAAAGCCATGTCCTATTGGCTTTGGCAATGCTTGTTTTCCCCGGTGCCTGCTGTTTCTAAAATCTCATCTAATACACAAGCAAGTAAAATATTTACATTGCACACTACACATCTACATTGTTCCTACACATCCCTCTCTGGAATGTTCATTTTGTCTACGATAAATTGTCCTTTATACTTGATCTAATTGTTAATAAATGAATGTGTAGACAAAGCTGTCACTCAGAAGAGAGCATCCTGGCGCTATGCTTGAAGTATCATAGATTTCCAAGATGCTTCAGATCCGATGGTGCGCATATTGCTGGCACGTAGATTCCAAGCTTCAGAGCCTAAAACTGAACAAGACTTTCCACCTCAAGATTTTAATCGAAACGATGGCGGCTTCAAGAGATTCTTAGAGGAAGATCTTAAAGATGGTTGGGGCAGTGAGTGCCAAAAATAATCGTTGAGGTATTTTGGAACAAAACGATTGAAAGCTCTATGAGCAAACAGAAGTAATTTGAAAAGGACCCTTATGGATTGGGAGCCAGTACAGTTTGTTGAGTGCGGCCGATGCAGAACTTCTCCTAGGCAGTTGTAGAACCAGTCTAGTGGATGAGTTGTGTACCATCTGGAGTTTGTGGGTGATACGTTTTGAACAGCGTGCATACAGATTGCTGCAAACGTCCAGTCTTGATGAAATGAACGCAAAGGCAACTGTTTTCCTAGCGGTCAGAGGCAAGAAATTTAAGAAAGATTTTATAAGATTGAAGCATATGCCGGCAATGGCTGATGCTTGTGGAAGAAAGAACAAGTCGGTTGGCAAATTTTACCCCATGATTCTTCGCGACCATTGCTGTAACTGGTGGGGGGTACGGAATCTGGCCACCATTTTATGGAGGAAAAACAGTTGGATTTTCCAAAGAGGAGTATTTCCGTCTTATCAGAATTGCATTTAAGATGGTTATCTTGCATGCACTGAATAGTGTCAGTCAGGCAATTCTGAAAATTTGTTTCTGACTTGAATGAGTTTTTGTCCAGGGACAGGATCAGTTGGGTATTGTATGTAGTAGCACTTCCATATGAAGAAATGTAGGAGATCAGGGGAGTCAAACAGATATTAAAAAGAGCTGGGCTCAACAAAGAGCCCGGGGGTACTCCCATAGTGACTTTTCTTTCTGATGACACAAATTGTCCGAAGGCAATCATTTGCCTTCTGTTAGTCAGGAACCATTTTAGCCAAGCTAGGACAATGTGCGAGATTCTGATGTTCTGCTGCATTAGAATGGCATGGGAGATGGTATCAAATGCAGTGGAAAGGTCCAATAAAATCAGCACCGCATTGTTCCCTGAGTCAAAAGTCATTTTAATCATTTCTAAGATTTCAAGGAGTGCTGATTCTGTGAAATGTTTGGGCCTGAAACCAGATTGCTATGTGTGAAGTAGATCGGAATTCTTTAGAAAGACCTTACTAAGCATTGGGAGGAGGGAAATGGGTCTTAAGTTGGAGAGAATAGTCTGATCCGCCAGAGGTTTCTTCTATAATGGCTTGACAATTGCCAGTTTCCACTCAGCGGGAACTGTCGCTTCTTCTCATGAGGTTTATGATGTGGTTGATGATAGGATTTACCTCATCAATTGCTGCATGTAATGTAGATGGAGGACAGGGGTCGAGTGGAGATCCTGATTTGAATTTCAGGATAGCTTGACGAGTGAATGCTAGAGAGATCTTCTGGAATTGGGGAAGTAACACCTTCAGGGTAGAGTTACTGACGGGTAGCAACAGATCATTTTCTAAGATGGTACTTAAAGTTGGACTGAAACCCTGCTGAATAGCAGAAATTTTATCTTCAAAAAAGACGGAGATTTGATTTCAAAAGAGCCTGGGAAGGGGGAATTTCCCGAGTGAGGGCTTTTAGTTGGAGAAAAGATTTAGCTACGTTGAAGATCACTTTTGAGTCAGAACAAGATTCTACAATTTTAGATGTGTAATAGCATCTCAGGCTACATTTCCTGTGCTTAACTGAGACTTCGATTCTTCTTGGTAACTCTGATACATTAGATGCTCAAAGTACTTTTCTTGATGTCTTCTCTTATACTTCTTGTCCTGTAGGAACCAGGGATGTCATTGTCCTTCTGTTTCCACTCTTGTCTGTCATACTTTCTCTAGTGTCACCTTTGTAAGCCAAAGCTTACACAGTTGTTTGCTTTCTAATTGCTGGCTCTATTTGTTTTAGGCTGGGCAGTATGACTTTGTCCCTTCCGCGGAGCATAGCCAGTTTACTGTGTTCTTTCACGTGTGCTCGTTTTGTGTAAACAGACCTTTAAATTTTGTTCTCATCTTGTCACATTTGCTGTGCATTCACAGACAGAGGTCAAATGTTGGGCTCTGTCTTCTAAGGGAGCTTGGTGTTTCCTTTCTTTCTCTGACTTCAAAGTGAGAGGATTTATGTGACAATCATGCTGGGTACTGGGGGTATGCTGTAGGAGGATGTCATTTTGTTTCTAGCACACAACAACATTTAAACTGCTGTAAATGAGCTGTGCAAATATTTCATAATATATCATAATTAGGAAAGCACTAATGAAACACATTTTTTGTGTGATGGAAACAAATATTTAAATACAACCAAAACAAATCAATACACTAGGTGGTGCCATTTACACATATTGTTTCTGGGCTGTACAGTTTTATCAGTAAAACAGTTTGCCTGTGCAAATGTAATGTTCATTTCAATTGAAAATATGTTGTCTATAATGGCAGTGCAATACCACACCCTCTAATCCACGACACTCTACGACACTCTGCTCCCCCATGCTATGCCAATCCGCTCTATGCCACTCCACTCTACAACACTCTACTCCACTCTATGCCTTTCAACTCTACTCCAATTTATTGCACACTACTCTACTTTGCTCTACAACACTCTACTCCACTCTACTCCCCTCAGGTCTACAATCCTCTACTCCACGCCACTCTATGCCCCTCCACTCTAGGCAACACTCCACTCTGCGCCACTCCACTCTACGATACTCCACTCTATGACACTCCACGCACCTCCAATCTAAGCCACTCCACTCCACTCTACTTTACTCAATGCCACTCCATGATACTCTACTCCACTCTCCACTCTGTGCCAATCTAGGCCACTCCATCCACTACCCGACAATCTACGCCACTCTAAGCCACTTCACACGAGGCCACTCTATGCCACCCCATCCGATGACACTCTACACCTCTCCCCTCTACGACACTCTATGCCACTCCACTCTATGACACTCTACACCACTTTGCTCCACTCTTCTCCATGCCACTTCACTCTATGACACTTAACTCCACTCTACGCTACACCACTCCACCCCATTCCACTCACCTGTACTCCACTCTACTCTATGGCACTCCACTCTACGATACACCACTCCACTCTACCCCGCACTACTCCACTTTACTGCAATCTAAGTCACTCTATGTCACTCCACTCTATGACACCCTACTTCATTCTATGCCACTCTATGCCACCCAACTCCATGGCATTCCACTGTACAACACTCCACTCCCCGGTACTCTATGCCACAATACTCTACTCCACTCTATGCCACTCCACTCTAAGACACTCTGCTCCAATTCCACTCCACTCTACTCTACAAAACTCCACTCTATGCCACTATGCTCCACTCTACTGCACTATATGCCACTCCACTCTATGACCCTTCATAACACTCCACTATATAACACTCTACTCCACTCTATGGCAATGCAATGCACTCTGCACCACTCTACTGTACTCTACAGCACTCTATGTAACTCCACTCTATGCCCCTCCACTCCACTTGAGTCCTTCCACTCTATGCCCCTCCACTCTACACCCCTCCACTCTACACCCTCCACTCCATGCTCATCCACTCTACAACACTCTACTCCACTCTATTCTACTATACAAGACTCTACTCCCATCTATGACACAACAGCTTATGACATTCTACTCCACTCTACATTATTCCACTCCACACCACTCCATTCTACTCACTCTACTCCACTCCTCTCTGCTCCACAACACTCCACAATAGTTCACATTCCATCTACGCCATGCCACAGCACTCCACGACAATCTATGCCACTCCACTCTGTGCCACTCTACTCCACTCTATGCCACTCAACCCCTTGCCTGTTAGAAATTAGGGGGCATATTCACAAGGAGCTATCGCCGAATTAACGGCACTTTATTGCAGCCAAAGTCGTGATAAATTTACCCCCCCATTCACAAGCCAGTGTTAACAGCCCACAGCACCAGTTTACCCGCAATAGCAGCCGCAAAAAACATCGCCACAGAGGACCCTCGCAAATATAGCTAATGAGATGCAGAGTAGGCGTTCCCGAGACAGCAGCACACCTCAACATTTACAACAACCAGCCATATCCGCGATAAAAACACAAAACAGGCGATAAGGCGCGTTAGCACCAGGAAATCTACACCTGCTCTGACCTGGTGTAAAGTCGGACGGCAGCCAGCACCACAAAAGGGAGCACAGCCCAGGTCCACATCCGAAGGGCAACAGATGCCATGGAGCCACCCATCATGCAGCCCGGACACCCAAGAGGGCCACAACACCCACCGCCACCACCCCCAGGACCACCCCTCCCTGGCACCCCTGACCAAAGACATGCCACATCAGCCACACCTAAACATGTACAGAATATTCCGCTTGATACCGCACAATCAGAACTGGTGACATGCATGTGTCGTCACAGAAATGAGCAGCACACATCCACTTTCGAAGCAACAAATGAAACTTTATTAAAATGAACAACGAAATAAAATGAAGATACATGGCCGCTCTCCTCGGGACAATACGTAGGTCACAGCCTGCAAAACAAAAAACATGATAAGAAGGTGTGTCCTGCACACATCAGAGGACAGAGAGAGAGCGAAGGAGAGAGAGAGGAAGAGAGGGAGGGAGAGAGAGAGAGAGTGCCGCCCCTGCGCACCCAGGCCACACTGCTCACCTGCTGCCACCGTTGTGTCTCCAACCACATGCCGGTATGTATAGCAGGACACCAGGTCACACATCTGAGTCCGAGCCGTCAGCTGAAACAGAGCCCAGATACATGACTGGCACAGTACACACACTTGCACAAGACAACATCGCCTGCCCGCCCATGCACACCCAGGCCTCAATGCTCACCTTCCACCACCGGCGCATAGACAGGAGGTCCCACCACCTGCCGCTGCAAGCCACAAGCCCAGGGCCCGCGGACATGGCACCCTCCACATCATGCAGCCCTGCTCCGCAGGCCACCAGGTCTCACGTTTGGTGCTGGGTCTTGATTACTCCATGGCGGATCACTGACAGAATATCGAATACAAGAATATCGACCTACAACAATATCGAAGTAAAAATATAGAATGCCAAAATATCGAATGCCTATCTACAAACAGGTAAGTACAAAAATATCGAATCCAAAATATAGTTGTAAAAAATATAGTCAAAATATCGAATTTTTTAAATATCTTAAAAGTAATGTAAAATTAATGAAATAATATATATAATTAACTAAAACATACTTAAAAATACTTAAATAACTTTAAAATTAATAAATAATTAATGTAAGTTAAAAAAAAATAAACATACATTTTTATTTTTTAATCCATATATATATTAACGTAATATTTATAAAAAATATTCAATATTTTTAGCGTAGGATAGCGGGAGGGTAAAATTTACTATTACCACTCCAGTGAGTGCAACAGTAGGGAAAGCATTGGATAGCGGGAGGGTAAAAATTACTATTCCCACTCCAGTGAGTGCAACAGTAGGGAAAGCGTTGGATAGCGGGAGGGTAAAAATTACTATTCCCACTCCAGAGAGTGCAACAGTAGGGAAAACATTGGATAGCGTAGGGGTAAAAGTTACTATTCCCACTGCAGAGAGTGCAACAGTAGGGAAAACGTTGGATAGCGGGAGGGTAAAAATTACTATTCCCACTCCAGAGAGTGCAACAGTAGGGAAAGCGTTGGATAGCGGGAGGGTAAAAATTACTATTCCCACTCCAGTGAGTGCAACAGTAGGGAAAGCGTTGGATAGCGGGAGGGTAAAAATTACTATTCCCACTCCAGTGAGTGCAACAGTAGGGAAAGCGTTGGATAGCGGGAGGGTAAAAATTACTATTCCCACTCCAGAGAGTGCAACAGTAGGGAAAGCGTTGGAGAGCGTAGGGGTAAAAATTACTATTCCAACTCCAGTGAGTGCAACAGTAGGGAAAGCGTTGGATAGCGGGAGGGTAAAAATTACTATTCCCACTCCAGAGAGTGCAACAGTAGGGAAAGCGTTGGATAGCGTAGGGGTAAAAATTACTATTCCCACTCCAGAGAGTGGAACAGTAGGGAAAGCGTTGGATAGCGTAGGGGTATAAATTACTATTCCCACTCCAGAGAGTGCAACAGTAGGGAAAGAGTTGGATAGCGTAGGGGTAAAAATTACTATTCCCACTCCAGTGAGTGCAACAGTAGGGAAAGCGTTGGATAGCGTAGGGGTAAAAATTACTATTCCCACTCCAAAGAGTGCAACAGTAGGGAAAATAATGATTTAATAAAAATAAAATAATTATCAATACCAATAAAAAATTAATTAAAATGACTTACCAATTACAAAATATTTAATAATTAATTCTAAATACCAATAAATATGATTCCTTAAAAATTAATTACCTATTAATAAAAATTAATTACCAATTAATAAAAATTAATTACCAATTAATGAAAATTAATTACCAATTATTAAAACTTAATTACCAATTAATAAAAATTAATTACCAATTAATAAAATTTAATTACCAAATAAGAATTAATTAACAATAAATTAATACTTAATACCAATAAATACAAATAAATAATTACTGATTTACAATTAAATTACTTCCCACCCTATTCCCCTATAAACCCACAACCCGCTCTGAATAATAAATTAATACAATGAATATAATTATCAATTAAAAAATTAATAAAAATTAATTACCAATTAATAAAAATTAATCACCAATTAATAAAAATTAATTACCAATTATTAAAAATTAATTACCAATTAATAATTAATTAGCAATGAATTATTTATCAATACCAATAAATAAAATTTAATAATTACTTAATTAAATTTAAATTACTTCCCACCCTATTCCCCTATAAACCCACAACCCGCTACAGAACTAAAACGCACAATTAAATTAAATATAATTAATAATTCCTAAAAATTAATATTTAATTTACTATAATTAAATTACTTCCCACCCTATTCCCCTATAAACCCACATCCCGCTACAGAATTAAATTACGCAAAAATTAAATAACATAAAATTCCTTACTTTATAAAAATTAAAACATACATTACAAAAATAATACATACTTTTAACACATATACTAACACTTAAAACACTATAAAAAAATTCGATATTTTTAACAACTATATTATGACTGTCGATATTTTGACAATAGATATTTCTTACCTGAATTTCGATATTCTTAACCACTATATTTTGGCAATTCGATATTCTGTCCATTCTATATTTACAACTCGATATTTTGGCAATTCGATATTTACAATTCGATATTATGTCTGTTTACCCTCCATGGCAGAGGACATACCAGTGCACCCGGCACCATCGCAGGCTGCACACCCGCTCAGCCCAATGGGTGCCACCAACTCTGGGATCCCAGAAGCGACGCCACGTGGCGGTAGGCCTGCGCTGCCCGCTGGCTCTGGCCTACACTGCGGTCCAGCAGGGCACACAAAACCTGAGCCGTCCGGACCGCCGGGACGGGGCATCATCGCAGGCTGCACACCCGCTCAGCAGCTCAAGGTGCCACTGACTTAGTGCACCCAAAGTCACTGTCCCGTGGCGGGGTGCCTGTGCCATCCGCAAGGCCTCTGGTGCCACTAACCCTGTGCAACCCCAGTCTTCGCCACGTGGTGGTAGGCCCATGCCGTACTCAAGGCCTCGGATGCCACTAACCCTGTGCGCAGCAACTCATGGGCTCTATATGAGTGCGAACCGTGGGGTGTCCGTCATCCAGTCACCACCGGAAGAGGGGAATGTGACATCGTCGGACCCTTATCTTGGCGGAGTCACATGGCCTGTGACGCCTGTGCCGGATGGGTGTGGTGTGTGTGAAAACCTGCCCTCAGGGAGTGGCTGTGACATGCTGACGACTAGACCAGTGACCTGCACACCACCAGCGAGTACGGCTGCGACGGGTAGCAATAAGGGCCCCCCTCGGGGCGTAAGCGGAGTGGCCTGGCCTGCCGTACGCCGGACCAGCGCAGGGCTTGCAACAATGACTCGTGGGCTCTGGGCGTGGTCCAGTCCATGTCCGGACAAGGAAGTGACTGATGCGCGTGTCCCTGCTGCAGTGTTCACGGAACCCGCTACACAAGATGCAATGTCGCACACCCTTACTGGCATCCCACAGGATGAACATCATTGACGCAAGGGAAGGCACTGTCCCCACATTCATCCACACAGGAATGACGTAAGACATTACACAGCAGTGCGTCACTGGATGTTTATTTGCACATCCAGTGCAGTCATGCAGCTGGAGCGGTACAGGGCAATGCCGAGCACACCACACAATATGGGCCCGTGGAAGGCCAGCCAGTGTCCATCCCGGGATGACCTGTACTGCGGAAGAGGAAGGTTACAGTCCGCAGTCTGTCCGCCGTGTCATTGGTCGTCAAACAGGATGTGGCAGTCCATGTCGCTGTCCAAGGTGAGTGCCTCGGAGTGTATCGGGGGTCAGTGGTAGGTCTTGAGGCCATGTGCGGCACCAAGCAGAAACAGGCAAGGTGGCGATAATGGATGCTAGTGCCTGGCCCTCCTTACCACAGTCCCATCCACGTCCTCGTCCCCGGGTGTGTGCCCTGCCCCACCTGTGGGTGTTGCAGTGCCGGCTGCGGCACTGTGTGCCACTGACTCATCAGGGGCCGGAGGAGGATTGTCGGCCGCACTGTGTGGCAGTGACACATGAGGTGCCGGAGTGGATACGCCTGCCACACTGGGAGGCACTGACATACCAGGGCCCGGAGATGTGGATGGCGTGGGGGCAGCAGCATTCATCATCGCCACGCCTTGTGGGAGCAATGCTATGACGAGGACATGCAGGGCACGGTAGATCCCAGCTACATTTCGCTGATGTGCAGCGGAGGCTGCCATCCTTTCCGCCTCCATCCGCACCATGTCCTCCAGAGCCTCCGCATGTGTGCCAGCTCACGGCTGGCATCGCTGTGGCCACGCTGAGCGGACAGGTATTCTTCCCTCCACGTCATGACTCCAGAGATGTCAGTCAGGGCTCGCTGGAGTCCATGGGGTGGACATAGACACCCAAGGATGGCGTCCAGTTTGGTAGCCATGAGCTCGAACCCCACCCGCACCTGCTCGGCCGTCTCCCTCTGGCCCTCCAGCACACGGTGTTGGAAGGCCATTTGTTGTTCCTGGGGGACTTGGGAGGGTGCCAGGGCTGTGGGTGCCTCCTGCTGGGTGGTTTGGGTGGTGGGTGGGGTCTCATGGATGTAGCTGGGCTGCCCTGATCCTGGAGGTGAGTTGCGGATGAGGTCACTGAGGTCTTGGATGGTTTGGGTGTCGATGCTGGTGTTGTCCTGATCCTCGTCATCAGTGAAGAGTGGCTGTGACTGCTCTGCAGGAGGTGTTGACGATGCCTCTGCGATGTGAAGGGGAGATGGTGTATTACAATGTGTCCACATGTATGTAGCCGCGAGGTACAGGTTGACATTCAGACAGCATGGCATTGTACATTGTGACAGTGTGTGGGTCTGGGCGAGGACCCAGAGTGATTGTGGGTGTGCACTGTGCCCTGCTTGCTTGTGCATGTGTGCCATTGTGGCCATCTCCCCCGTCCCCCAGTACCTGGTGGTCACTCACCCTGTTGCGGTTGTGTCCTGTCGAGCAGTGTCCGGTCCCCCGACTCCGGCCACAGTCTCCACACTGATGACTGTCGACACCAGCTCCTCCATGTCATCCAGCTCCAACTGTGGCGCTGGGCCCCCACCTCCGGTCTGCGTTGCTGCCTTCAGGTTGGCGGAGAGTTTATCCTTGGTCATCCGCTTGATGTCATTCCATCGCCTCTTGACCTCGTCCATTGTCCGCTTGTGCTCTCCGACGGCATTCACCTTGTCGACGATGTCCCGCCATATTCCATTTTTGGTGCCCAATGACACGTTGGAGGTGACGAAGAGTTGTTGATGGTGTTCCATCACCTCCGTGACTATGATCCTGTTCGCCTGCGGACTGAACTTGGTCTTCCTGGTCTTCTTGTCCTTGCCCTTCCCTGTCTCCGAGGTCCCAGGCTGGTCGTCCGGGGTGCTTGTGGGGTTGCGCTGGTCCTCTGCGCCTGCTCCGGCTGCCTCCATGGGGCTTGTGTGTTGGTCAGTTTGTGTGTGGGTTTTTTTTTCTGCTTTTATGGAGGTTTCTGACGCCTGCCAGGTGTGTGTTGCAGGCCTGGCGCTGCTTGTCGCTGGTTTCCTCATCGCACTTTGGCCCATTGCGTGTTTTTTGGTGTTGTGGTTTGTGTTTTTATCTCCATCGTGGTGGTTGTATCACGGACTTTGTCCGCGGTTTCGGCAGGCTATCGCATGCTACCGCCTTGTTGTGAATTCCACGTTGACACTGGATTATTTTCCCGTGATAGGCTGCGTTATTGAAAGTTGCGTTACGCTACTCCTGCAGTAGTTATCACACTATCTTGTGAATATACCCCTAGGTTACTAGTTGAATTGGGTGATCCCCTACTCAAGCAGCAACCACAATTTTGGTCAGGGTGAAACCCCAAATTCACCTGTGCTTAACCCTCTGGTAGCCTGGCACAAAAGCAGTCAGGCTTAACTTAGAGGCAATATGTAAAGTATTTATGCAGCACTTCAACCAGTTTTAAATTGGAAACAAAGCACATGAAAAATCCCATACCAATTTTGAAAAATAGAATAAAATGTAATAAATTATTTGAGACCAAAACAACAAAAATCTAATTAGTAGAACTGGAGATATGTAATTTGAAATGTTTAAGTAAAAATAGTGCCTAGAAGCACAAAGTGCCAACTGTAGTTATCTGGTTGCGCTGGACCAGGATAAAGTCACAAGTTCAGGCCATCACGATGGAGAGA
Organism: Calotriton arnoldi; assembly: GCA_963921515.1. Classification (NCBI taxonomy): domain Eukaryota; kingdom Metazoa; phylum Chordata; class Amphibia; order Caudata; family Salamandridae; genus Calotriton; species Calotriton arnoldi. The sequence goes on along the minus strand of CAWUFW010004959.1, from coordinate 657,544 downwards.
GAGGGAGACCAAATTAGGTCCGCTGAACATGAGTACTTTAAATCCTGGTTGCAGAGGGTTGCGAGATTCCACGTTGAGAACGCATCACGCAGTGAGGACCTCCACCCTTGTCGAGGGTGCCACTGATGAGGGACTTGCAATGCGAAGTCCTGCATTAAAGATGCATCGCACACTGGCTGGTACCAAAGAAGTTGCTGGGTTTATGATGAGGAGTCCTGGGTCATGGTCGAGGATGCCGTTGATGAGCGGCTTGCGATGCTAAGGCCTGCCTCTAGCGGCGGCGGTTCAGATGTGCTGCGGGCTGTGATGCAAAGTTCTGCATCTGGGATGCATTGCGAAGCGAAGCGGCGAAGAAATGCGTCATGCTGCATCAGTTCTGCCCACAGGACAACAGCTGGACTGCCAGAACACCTTCAAGTCCACTTCTAAGGGTCAAGGACTGGACTGGAGTGGAACCACTTGGGTGACAAAACTCACAGCAAGCTGAGTCCAGGTGTTGGGTTCAAGTTGGTTGGAGCCTCTTCTGTCACTGAGGCTTCTGATCAGGAGGCCAGCCAAACGTCCCTTGGAGTCACTCTGGTGGCCCTGGGCTCAAGATACAGTTCCAGTCCTTCTTGCTCAGAAAGCAGGGCAACAGAGTAGCAATCAATCTGGCAGAGCAGCACACCAATCCATCAGAGTCTTCTACAGGTCCAGAGGTGTACTGAAGATTTAGGTCAGTGGATCCAATATTTATACCTAGTGCCTACCTTGAAGCTGGAGAAGTTACAGAGTTTTCCTCTCCCAGAGGTGCTTGGAATCTCCTGCCTCCCTGCCCTGGCCCCAGATTGTCTGGGGTCACAATAGACCAGTGTCAAATCCTTTGTGAGTGTGCTCAGGTGTGGCCTTTGCGGTGTAGGTGACAGCTCCTCCCCCTCATCATGTCAGAGATGGACCATCCTGCCAACACCTACCCTTCCTTTGTCTCACAATCTGGAAGAAATACACGAAGACCAACTGCCAGCTACACTTAGTCATGTGAACCAGGAAACAGGCTGCAGGCTTCAACTGCTTTGTACAAGAAAATGCCAACTTTTGAAAAGTGCAAAAAGAGCAGATGATGGACGGAATGCTGAATCAAGTAAACATTCACACCCAGTCACAGATCTGGGTTAAATCCATCATTTTTTTGCATGCCACACCATTCCAGTTTAGACCCAGCCATATGCAAATCATTCTTGACCCTGTTCCCCATGGGAACAGTCCAGCCCGAACTGCCAGGCCAGGTCCTCCATGGACCAGAAACAAGCATCCTAGGACCGATTTCGGGGTTTCGCCCCTCATCAGCCAGGATAGTTTGAATTTGGTGGCATAGCAATCACACGACCCACGTCTGGGCATACCCTTCCCACTTAGGGCGACAAATGTAAAAAGAACAGATGATGGACGGGATGCTGAATCAATCAAGCATTTACCCCCAGTCACAGATCTGAGTTAAATCCATTGTTTTTTTGCACGCCACGCCATTCCAGTTCAGAACCAGCCATATGCAAATCAGTCTTGGGAACAGTCCAGCCTGAACTTCCAGGCCAGGTTCTCCCTGGACCAGAAACAAGCATCCTAGGACCGGTTTTGGGGTTTCAACCCTCATCAGCCAGGATAGATTGAATCTGGTGGTGTAGCAATCACGGGACCCACGTCTGGGCATACCATTCCCACTTAGGGCAACTAATGCAAAAAGAACAGATGATGGATGGAATGCTGAATCAACCAAACATTCACCACCAGTCAAAGATCTGAGTTAAATCCATCATTTTTTTGCACACCACTCCATTCCAGTTTGGACCCAGCCATATGCAAATCAGTCTTGACCCTGTTCTCCATGTGAACAGTCCAGCCCGAACTGCCAGGCTGTAGGGACTGTAGGGAATAGGAGTCCGACTGCCGCACTGACGGGATCCTTGTTCCTGTCGGACACGGCGGTGTTTCCCCCCACCAGCCGAGATCTGACCGCCTGCATCCTAAAGCGGCGGTCGGATCCAATGGGCTGGATGGCGGTGGGACTGCCACTGGCGGCCTGACGGTGGCAGTCCCACTGCCATCGTAATTAGGCCCAAAGTGTCAGACATATTTCATTTTAGAGACCCCTTAATGAAGCCTGTCTAAATACGAGAATAAATACAAAATCAAGAAAACCCAATGTTAAAAACAACATAATAATAATATTACACTAACATATTTCATTTTGAAAGTACACCACCAGTAATACCATGATGTGAAACACCACACACCAAGAAAAGCAAGCTAAAAACCTTCAGAATGCAACAAGATATTTTCCTCCATGGTTCCAGAAATCTGTTGCTTAACTTCTTTTTTAATGTTCTCCATGGAAAGGGCAAGAGAGAAATATGTCAAAAATTGCTGAGATTGCTGGGCATAAGGGGGCTAACCACTGCTTTTTTTCCAATCTGAGATACAATGGTCCGCAGCGTTTTATAAAGGTCTTTAGTGGCAGGACCGATAGTGCCTAAAGCTCTGGAAAAAAACAGGAATAGAGCAGGTTCGTCGTGGGAGCCAGAACTGATTGTCCTGACAGAGCAGATGATTCAGTAAGAGGAGCAAATTCCAATGGTCATTCAGAGGAATGACAGGTGCTTTGCAGATGCAGGCAAATATTCTCACTTTTTTCATATAAATATAAAGAAAAAGAATAGCACAAATTGGCAGAAATAGTGACTGAAGGAGTACAGGAATATTTTTTTTTGACTCGATGTGAAGCGCAATGCACAATGTATACAAGGTAACAATTGTCTTACTGGGGGTGCTGCCATCAATGTTACATCACAGAACTCATTGGGATTCTGACAAATCTAAGCAACACATAAAGAACAGGTGTAGCAAAGGAGCCACGCCCGTTCAGCAAGAGAGTAGTAACTGTGTCGTATGTAGGTGGTGTTTCATATTGGAGTACAGTGTCACACATATCTTACTAATGCATAGTGGGGTAGCACACGGTCATTTGCAGACAGCACATTTTGCATTGAACTGACCACTGATTTTGGACACACATACAGTTTTACTGATAAAACTATACAGCACACAAAAAATAATGGGCCCAATTCACAAAGGTAAAATGAGACGGCCTAAAACGTTAAAACTTTCGGTATTCACAAAGGGCATTTACTACTTGTGAATGCCCTTTGTGAATACCAAAATTCATAAAGTTAGACCTTTGTCTCAGTTTACCTTTGTGGATTGGGCCCATTGTGTCTAAATCAGGTTTCAGCTAATTTTTGTAATTTGGGCATCACCAAGTGAAGCGTCTTGATTTGTTTTGATCCTTTTAAAAACTTTGTTTCCATTGTACTTCAGAATTACAAAAAGGTGCTTCATTTGTGCTTTCCTAACTGCTGATATATTTTGAAATATGTGTACAGTTAATTTATAGGTATTTCATTTTTGTTCTGTTAGAAACAAATTGACATTGTACAGCCTTTACTTTCACACCACTAAGAATGTCACATAGTTTACCTTACAAAATCCTGTTACTCTGCAGTCAGAGAGAGAAAAGTCAACACCAATCTTCATGTCAAAGGAAAAAGCAACAATTTGTCAGACAAAATAGGCTGACATTTGACCTCTGTGTGTAAACTCACAGCAAATTTGACAAGATAAAAACAAACTTTAAAGTCATCTTTATAGACTCATTCAATGTAAGAGCTCCAGCATGGATGTAGTGGGGGGCTGCAGCCCCTTGACCCGCATCTCTAGTTCCAGCACCTATGAATTTATTCGTTTGAAGATTGTTGTATGGTTCATTCTTCCAGCAGTAAGACATTTATTTTTCCATACACTCACAAATCCAGGAAGAACGACACCCACTGAATTTCTTTTTTTTGTAACTATATTTTATTGTGTTTTTTGAGATACGCACAGATAATGCACACACATTGTGGTTCCTCGCAGTGAACAACCAGGAAACAGTTGTAGTATTCCCCATGTATTCCCCTCCATCCCACTTCAGGCGCTTCCCCCGTCCAACCTGTAATAAGCCCACCATTTCCCCCATATTTTGGAGTGTTTTTTTTGGGTATTAACTTACTACATAAATAGGTTCTTGTAGATTCGTACATCAGTCCATACCTGCACTCCATTCCCTCAGCGGGGGAGGGGGGCTTCTGGTGCTTTCCAGTATTTTGCAACGTCTCTTTTCGCCGGTAGTGTTCTCAGTCCTGCCAAAGTTTACTCGCACCTCAGCCCCCAGATTATCCAGAGTACCGAGCAGAGCAATTTTGGGAGAGGCTTCAACCGTCCGACCCAATACTTCCAAGAGTATCTTAAATATCGTAAGCCAATATCGATGGATGATGGCCCCATATGGCCACACCATATGGTAAAAATCTCCCATTCCTCCCTTGCATTTAGTGCAGGTAGGTTCTGATATTCTGTGAGCTTTCCATAATCATCCGGGTGTGAAGTATGTGCTGTATAAATATAAATAGTTCAATTGAATGAGGCTTAAGCGAGCCAATATGGCTTGGGTACGCAGCCCCATGCATGCTTCCCTCCATTCTGCCTCCTCCAAAGGGCCCAACCATTCCTCCCATCGTGTTTTCAGGCTCAATAATGTGCAGGGGGAGTAATTGACTAAGGGGCATATTATCAAGAACGGCGTTAAAAATTATCGCCGGTTTAGCGGCAGAAAACTGCCGCTAAAGCGGCGATAATGGGCTTGATAATATGTCCTGGAGAATTCCAATAGAAGTCCATGTTCTGGTGTGAACATGGGCTTCTATTGGAATTCTCCAGGGCATATTATCAAGCCCATTATCGCCGCTTTAGCGGCAGTTTTCTGCCGCTAAACCGGCGATAATTTTAACGCTGTGCTTGATAATATGCCCCTAAGTCTCTGTAAACTTCAGGAATGTTACCCCATCCAATGGGCCCATGAGTACTCGTGCCTTCAATGGGTTGTAATCCGATGGGTGGTGAGTATACTATGGTACCTGACAGGGCTAGTCTGAGCTGGTGATAGCGATAGAATTGAGATTTATTTAGGGAGAATTCTGATTGAAGGGTAAGAAAGGGTTTCCTGTGTTCGCCCTCCAAGATGTCTCCCAGCCTCGACATGCCTATCCGGTCCCATCCCCGGATTCCTTCAATTTGTGCCACCCAGTCCAGCCATGCTCCCGTCCAGAAGGGGGTTTCTAGTGTCACTCAGTGATTCCACCCTGAACAGTGTAATGCTGACCTCCAGGCCTGGAATACTTTCCTGGTAATCTCCGGGAGTGCATGGCATATGGGTGTCCCATTTAGTATACCTACAATGTTATCCAAGCGAATCAGTGAAACCTCCGCTCTGAAGGCAAGGTCCTCCCATCCACGGTGTATCCATTAATTCACCACTAGGGTATTCACGGCTCAATAGTAAAGACAGATATCAGCCATGGCCAGGCCTCCTTTGAATGAGGACATTTATCAAATGAAATTCTGTGGAGTGTGTTGGCCCATATAAATTTACACGCTTTGGAGGTGATGGTTACGAACTAGTGGTTCGGAATAGAGAAGGGGATATTCTAGAATACATATAACAGGCGTCGGAGAACCATCATCTTATTCGGGCCACCCTGCTCAACAAGTTAATTGGTAATTTGGTCTATCTGTCCAGGTCTTCCTGTATTGTATGAGTGAGTGGTCTGAGGCTCCAGGCCATTCCTGGTTCCCAGGCCATATGAAACCCTACATTCCAGAAACTCAAGTGCAGATAGGAAGTGGGATGCCAAGTTTTATACCCTCGAACCCCTCTCAAGGGGATAAGAAGAGATTTGATCTAGTTCACTTTCAATCCAGATGCTGACCCAAAGGTGTCTAAGATATGGATAAGCCGGGGTCCTGTTACATTCGGTCTGGCCATGAAAAGAAGGACATCGTCAGCGTAGAGGGCTATCCTGTTCTCCAGTACCATTCCCCAATCAAATCCCCAGACCTTGGCATTGCATCACAGCCAGGCCACCAGCGGTTCTATTGCTAGGGCAAAAATAAGGAGGGCTGGAGACATCCCTCTATGGTACCCATCCGGATCTGAAATCTAGGAAATATTCCCACATTCACCCCCACCTGTATCTGTGGCCTGGCATATAGATGCTGATGTAGGATTGGAAATGTGCACCAAGGCCCAGTTTGACTAGCACCTCATGTAGAAAGGCCCAATCCAGAGAATCATAGCTCTTCAAAGTCAAGCAGTATGAGCAATGTAGAGCAGTGCAGAGTATGGAGCCGGGCCAAGGCCCGGTAGACTCTTCGGATGCGGTGTCTTTTGCTGCGTCGGGGAACAAATCCACATTGATCCATGTGGACCAGGCGGCTCAGCCCATGGATGAGGCATCTCACCAGAATCTTAGCGAACAACTTAACCTCAATGTTTGGCGGTAGGCGGCACATCCGTATGGTGGCTTATTGGGTTTTGGCAGCACCACTATGGTGGCCAGGTCTATCTCCGTAAGGAAATTACCTCTATCAATGGCTTTGAGATGTATATTTAAGATAGGTGGTAGGTTGGTTTGGCGCAATCTACAATAGACTTCTGTTGGGAAGCCATCTGGTCTGGGTGTCCTACCCGAACTGAGATCCAAGAGGGCCTCGTTAATCTCTTCCATGGTCAATGGCTGATCGAGGTCCACCCATTCCGTGGTGGTCAGTCTTGGCCGAGGGATGTCTGCAATTAGCAGGGCCTACTCCTTGCGTGCCGGGCATTCACATTCGGCATAGAGAGAGCCGTAGTATTCTGTGAAGGAGGATGCGATCTCGGGGGTGGTCAAAGCTTTCCCTCTATTCGGCTTAGTAATACAAGACGCTAATCTAGACTTAAGTTCCTTAGTGGCAAGCCAGTGCTGGAGCTTGCTTAACTTGTCGCCCCATTCATACACTCATCTGGTTGAGGCTTCCTAGCACTGGTGAACCTCCTCCAATCACAATTGGTGTAAGGTGGGCCTCTTCACTGCCTGGTGATAGCTTATCAGTTCCGTCAGGTTGCCCCGACTTCTGTTTTCCTGTGTTAAGATAGATATTTCCATTTCTAAGATTCGGGCATGTGCTCCACGAAACCTGCCCCTGACATAGGATTCAGCCTCCCCTTGCATTCTGGCTTTGCTGGCCTTCCACAGTGTCCAGGGTGAGTCCACCGTCGCATGGTTAGAAAAGTAAGTGTTGAGGTGCCACATCTGTCTCTCTATCTCCTTCCTCCTGTCCCAGTATGAACCATGACAGGAGTGTGGTCTGAAATACCCCTCATAAAAATATGGGAGTCTCGTGTATGCAGAAAGTCGGGGTCTAGCAGCAAGAAGAAATCAATGCGGGATAGTGAGCCGTGAGCTGCCAAGGTGTGAGTGCATTCCCTAGCCTCAGGATTCCAGACCCTCTAAACATCACATAGCCTAGGGGCCCAGTTGGCCAGTCCCTTCCTCACGCTGGAGCTGATCTCTGGAGCCTGTAGGGAGTCCAGGGGCCCAGGATTTCAATAAAATCCACCCCTATGATTGTCTTACCGGAGGGCAGGGACAGTATGAGATATCTAATTGTCATTAGTGTAGATGAAGCCAGTTGTGAGGAGACATATAAGAAATTATGTTGTTGGTTGACTGGGGTGTGAGCCCTGGTCAAGTGGCAAACATAATCCTTGTCAGGGTAAGGCTTAACTTAGAGGCAATGTGTAAAATATTTGTGCAAAACGTCAAACAGTAAAACTGTGAAAACACCCCACAAAAAGATCTCACACCAGGTTAGAGATATAGAGCTTAATTTAATAAATAAACCAAGACCAAAACAACAAACATTAAATCATTAGAACCGGAGTTATGAATTGTTAAAGAATAAACTGCAATAGAGTGCCTAAAAGCATGAAGCGCCAACAGCAGCTATCTGGTCACGCTGGACAAAGTCAAAAGTCCGGGCCGACTGCGATGGAGCGCTGGTTGGATACAGTTCCAGATTAGTCCCGCTAAAGGTTTACCTTCTCACGTTTTGTGCCAAGAGTCCTGTTTGCGATCGAGAGGGTCACGAGGAGCAAGGAGAGAGTCATGGGCGGTAGTCAAAGTGGTGCAAAGAGCAAGCAGGGCGTCGCGGACAGGCGGGCTGGAGTTTCGCGTTGGCAACCCCCCACGGGCTGACGATGCTGCTGTGTGAAGAGATGGGCTGGCGGCGGCTCGCGCTGATTTTCGGAGCGAGCGGCGCGGTTCAGGTGAGAACGAGCCCGTCTGAGGTCAGAAAGAGCCCAAAAGCTTGATTTCAAGATCTTGAGAGCCACACCAAGGGTCTAGGATCTGAGATGCACCACTTGGGGGTCAGGCACTCACTGAAGTTGGGTCCAGGAGCTATTGGGGAGCCTTTTATGTCCCTCAGGGTCAGATCAGGAGACCAGCAGACTAGCCCTTTGAGTCACTCTGGGGTCCTGGGTTCAAGATGAAGGTGCAGGTCCAGTTCTTTTTCCTTAGGGAAGAGAGCAGCAGGCAGCAGGTCAGCACAGCAGAGCAGCAGTTGCTTTAGAGCAACAGTCCAGCAGAGTGGCAGTCCTTGTAGCCGGATCTGGTGGCTCAGTGGACTAATGCGCCCACTTCAGGGGCCTGTTTTCGACCTCATGGTCACAGGTTCAAATCCCAGCGGGTCCACTCAGCCTTTCATCCATCTGAGGTCGAGAAAATGAGTACCATTGAGTTGGGTAACAATAAACATCTGTTATCCAGCGCCAAGATGCCTCAGGGTGAACGTGCGCTTTACAAATACACATGTTATGTTTATGTAGAAGCGCAGCAGACCATCCACAGGTCCAGAAGTGTACTAAAGAGTTGGTCTCCGAGATCCAGTATTTATACCCAGTTTTGCCTTTGAAGTGGGGGAGAAGCTTCTAGACGTTTCCCTTTGACATCTCCAGGCATCCTACCTTCCCTGTCCTGGCTCCAGACTAAATACAGGGGGTATGCAGCTCTTTGTGTGGAGGCAGGACACAGCTTATTCAGGTGAAAGTGGGGCTGTTTCCCAGCTCCTCCCTCCCATCCTGCCAGTGATGGCCCATCCAGGCACACTTAAGCTCCCTATTGTTTGTGACTGTCTAGGAGGAATTCACAAAGCTCAACTTGCGGCTACATCTCGCCATGTGACCAGAAACAAGCTACAGGCACTAAATGGCTAAGGCAAGAAAAAGCCAACTTTCTAAAACTCCCGTGCTCTCCATGCCACTGGAGTCAAGCTAGCCTTGCTGATGAGAGGTGAAACCCCGAAACCAGTCCTAGGATGTTTGTTTCGAATCCAGGGAGGACTTGGCTTGGCAGTTTGGGCTGGACTGTTTCCATGGGGAACAGGGTCAAGACTGATTTGCATATGGCTGGGTCTAAACTGGAATGGCATGGGAAGTAAAAAAAAAATGGATGTAGGCCCAGATCTCTGTATTGGGGTGAATCGATGAGATTGTTCAGCATTCTGTCCATCAATTGTTCTTTTGCAACTTTCTAAAAGTGGCATTTTCAGAATGGAAATTTAAAATCCGACTCCATCGGAAGTTAGGATTTTAAATTGTGATTCCAGAGACACCAAACATGACCTGGCCGTCCCTTGCCATTTGGAAATTACACTTATAAAATATAATAAGGGAACTCCAATCCAATATGATCCTATAGGAGAGACAGGAATTGGAGTAGTGAAAACGAATGTAAGAGTTTTTCGCTACCAGAACATGTAAAACTTAAAAGAACATGTCCTGCTTTTTAAATGCATTGCACCCTGCCCACCGGGTTATCCAGGGTCTCCCCTTGGTGTGACTTATATGTATTAAAAAGGTAGGTTTGGGCCTGGCAAATGATTTATTTTGCCAGTTCAGAATGGTAGTTTAAAACTGCACACACAGGCCCTGCAATGGCAGGCCTGAGGCATGTTTAAAGTAACTCTGGGCAGTGAACTCTGCTCCGCTTGCGGAGTTTGCGGAGTTTTCTTCGCGGAGCGACCACCCCATGTTTAATTTGGTCTAAGAGGCCGTTCACATTCCTTGTCATGGCGGTCTTTGTGGGAAACAGTATGTAGGGTTAGGAAATGTAGAGGGGACTCTCCAGGTGGCAGGAAGCTCCCCTCAAGCCCCTTCGTCCCGGTTCTCAATGATGTGGAGCCGTGGTGTTTGCAACAATGTAAGGCATTTGTGTTGCAGTGTGCCTAGGAAACTAAAATCAAAACAGAGAATATAACAATTTAACCATCTCCCTTTTCCCCCAAGTCCCGCACACCCTATAATTCCCCACCCCTACTTCCACACTGTAGAAGAATCTATTGCCTGAATGCTGTTCCCAAACTCTTAACTAGGCGGTAACATAAACTTTCGCCTCGTTCTCTTGGCCTTTCAGGGCTGTGTTTAGGATGTATTAGGATGTATTGTGGTGTGTGGAAATGTATTAGGTCAAGTAAATCAGTTCCTTTTCTTAGAGAATTAGTGTTCTGTGTCTGCAGGGGGTGGAAGGTTTTGGGGGTCAGTCCCTTCTCTTTCCGAGTCTGATGTAATCAGGAACTCCTGGTGTCCCTGGCACCCCCTACGGGACCTCTTCCTGTGCTCGAGGCCTCTTTACCCATTTCCAGTTGAACCTTGACCTACACACACAGGGCGTTCGGGCCATGGCGGTGGTTGGTATGTCCGTAGTGGTTGTTGCTCCCTCAGCCAGTCTCAGTCCTCCTTCGAGGTCTCAAAAAAATGTGATTTGCCCTCCTGAATCACTCTTAACTATGTTGGAAATAGGAGCATGTATTGTAGTGCCATGGCCTTGAGTTTCTGTTTGAGGTGACCATATGACTTCTGTTGTATGTGGTGTAGTCTGGGAATATTATCACACATCCGGATTGATTCACGAGCTGTCCTCTCACTCTTGCTCCACCAGGATGAAATCCCTATTCCATAGCTCAATATTTTGGAGATCATGGTGCAAGGTGGAGCCTAATGGGGGGTTAGAGCCAACGATCTATGTGCTCGTTCGATGATAAAGCATGCTGACAGTAGGTCGTTGTTAATCCATGATTTAACCCATTGTTCCAAGAACAGCTCTGGAGTATGAAAGTAAGGTTGCTTCTGCGAGCTCTCTTTTCAGGGTCTTCCAGTCAGTCAATAAGGAGCTTGAAGTTCGAGGTCAGAAGGGACTCTTCCGTTTTGACATCTCAGACTGTATGTTCCAGTTCAGTGAGGCGCATCCCACCCGCTGATTTTCTAAAGAAATGTTATTATCATTATTGTGGCTGCTCTCCACCAAGACATGAAAAAAAGCAAGAAAGGCAGTAAAACGAGAATATGTGACACGGCTCACCAGTGCCTGGATACCCCCGGGGTGATTAATGGAGCTCTACAAATACTGACTGATTGATTGATTGATTGACTGCAGGAATTCAATAAAGTTAAACAAATGTGCTGAAATTAAGAAGGTCTAGGAGGTGCAGAGACTGACAGCAAGTGAATAGGTAATAATAGAATGGAGTGTGTGGTTCTTCAGGATCTGCCATGTGCCAAAGCAAGTCCTGAAATAAGGGCAGAGCCAGACCCTTAACTTGGCACACCTAGACATTTGCCTGGAGGTGCAAAGGTAAGAGGTGGCAGAACTTTTAGAGCCAGATCCCTGACCACCGTTATAGAGGTCCAAAGCTAAAAGCATCAATGAAAGAATGGCCATGTTTGTGCGTGGCAAGTGGTAAGCACTAAACAGTCTGTGTGGATGCTGAACGTGCTGTTGCATAGTGTCAGATGCACGCACATGGCAGCAAATTATATGCCCTTGCCCATTCGTCTCGGGGCTCCTCCCGACTGAAGCCCTACCACTGCTAAGGGAGATGTGGCGTAGTGGCTAGAGTAGATGACTTTTAAATATGGGAATTCCTGTCCTCCGTTTAACATTGTTTGATTCTGGGCAAATCACTTAATTGCCACGGGCCCCTGCAAAAAAAAGGCAAATATGTAACATTGTCTAATGGCCGTGGGCCAGATTTGTGCAATAACATCTGCAAAAATTCTGCTGATGACGCCACCCATTGTCAGTAGCATAGCGAGATTGCCATGGACCGTGGTGCAAGAAAGAAAAATTACCCCACGACTGCTGCTGGGATAGTAAAACACAGCAATTATCAGGGTTCAATGGGTCCCTTAAGGCTCTGGGTCTCCGGTGCGCCAATGATAGCTACACTCCTGCCTATTGTCTACAGGGGTCTGCTTCTGACCAGAGAGTGGTGTTTATCTGATGCCGCACAGAGGTGCATGCCTCACTTCTGCTGGGTGCAACATTTTGGCGGCTTCACTGATTACATGCAGTGCCGGCTTTAGGGCAGTGCAATTGGGGCGGCCGCACTGGACGCTGACCTGGAAAGGGGGCGCTGTCCTGAGGGGGGGCCGGAGCTGTGTTTAGCAATAACTTGCGATTTAAAAACCCCTTCAGCAGAGTTCCTCTTGCATCCAGTTTTCCGGCAGCATTAAAAATGTCAAAGATAACTCTTGTGATTAATGTTCCTGCTAGAGAGAGAGAACAGTTTTGTCTGGGGTCAGTTTTGACTCACCATAAATTAGCCCAGGGGGTTAATATGCCTGCCGCAAAGAACGCGTACCTTGCAAATCACAGATCTGTGGGGCATATTAGCAAGACCCACGTTAAAATTATCGCCGTTTTAGCGGCAGGAAACTGCCGCTAAAACGGCGATAATGGGCTTGCTAATATGCGTTATGGAATTCCAATAGCAGCCCAGGTTAGATGTCCTTCACATCTAACCTGGGCTTCTATTGGAATTCTATAACGCATATTAGCAAGCCCATTATCGCCGTTTTAGCGGCAGTTTCCTGCCGCTAAAACAGCGATAATTTTAACGTGGGTCTTGCTAATATGCCCCTGTATTTTTTGTGGATAGCTGAAGGGATTACTGCTTTTGTCACAGAGATCCTTTTTTTACTGCAGTTCATAAGATACAACCCTAATAGAGAACAGTGACTGTAACGATCTATCATCGAAGAGCTGCTTGCAAACTGCATAAAATAGGTTAGTTAAGACGTTCTGTTTCTTCCCCCGTCTATCATTATCTATCCCTAATGCAGCTGAAAAGGGGTTGTTTGGATAGAGATACACTCTTATTAGTAAAGTCAGCCTTTCCCAGTGCTTTAAAACAAATGAAATGTATGTGAGGGAGGGGTTATGGAGAGATGAGGGGCACTTTTGCCTGGTGGTCGTAAGGGAATCCGTGGAGGTGGTCATGGGGGGCGGTGCCAAAAATGATTGTCACACCGGATGCCGACAGCTCTAAAGCCGGCCCTGGTTCCTTGTCAGTGCATTGCAGGTTGACTGCAATAGGCCACACACAGGAGGGCACGCAGCTCTAGTGCAATGCTACATGCTGCCATTGAGTACCCCGCATTTTGGTAACTAAAACACCCAATAGACCTCACTCACAGATAAAAACACAGCCACGACAGACTAATGGCTACTTGGAAGGGGTATGTTTTTTCATTCAGCATGAGTGAAACCAGGTGCCGAGTTTAGAAACAATGCTATGTGCCCATTTCCAACCTTGCAGGACTAGTAGGAGGTACCAGGTACTAGTACGGGGGTGCATCTGGCGAGGGGGTAACAGCTGTTATGGTGTGCTAGAAGGTGAGGGACCTCGGTGCATATACATGCACGAGGGAAGGGTTATGAGCACAGCCAATGAAATTATATTATTCTGCGGCAATGGCGTTTTCCTTATACTTGTTGCTTTGCCGCATTTGCCACATAATCCATCATCTGCTGTATAATCTGCAGATTTTAACAAAAAAAAATGTTTCTAGCTCAAAGGGATCAAAAGTTAATAAAAACGTCACAACATGAGTTCCCTTGCAGTGGAAGGCCCTTCACAAAAGTTCACTGGCCATCCTTCAGTTGTAAAACTGGTACTAATGAGGTGCACTCTTTGGCCAGGATCTTAGCATGAGTAAAATTAATCAAGTAATGCTATCACAAAATGTTCCATATTTCACAGCATAATTTGCCTTTTCTTGCAGCATAAGTTGGTCAACCCTGCCACATAATTTGTTACTCCCCTGCCGCATAACTCCAGAGGCCCTGGTTATGGGCCATAGTCGTCCGTCGTCCATTTTGCCATTTATAACCACAGGAAATGATGGACATACTCTCGGTTTTCACACAGCTGGATGTTTTCAGCAATTCATGCACTGCCGATTTATTTTCTTGATCAGCAATATGCCTTATGGTGCCAGTGAAATGCATCTTGGGGATGACGCACCTTGAATTGCAATCAATAAATTAATTGAGTTTGAAAGGTTGAATCAGCCCACGGAATGCATCGGTTTCCTGTGGCATTTACATATTTTTCAGACACCTCTGCTAAATAATCCCTGTAACAAACAGTACCTTGTAAACAGGGTGCTTAGTTCCCTGTTAAGTATGTATCGATTTTCTAACTACTTTATCCTTTAAACCTGGGAGCTGTCTGGAAACAGCATTTGTTTTCTCACATAAATATTTTGCGAGCACGTTACCGCTCAGTGGTTTCACGAATCTACATATTTCTTGGTTACTAGTCGATAAAAGCTGCAAAGATTTTTGTGCCTTATGCCAGGGCATATACAACTCCTCATTAAATTCATCCTCCTGGCCTTAAGTATTCACCTCTGATTCAGATCCAGTCCGGCAGGCCACCGTACACACCGTGAGATAAAGAGCACTGATGTTAATTGCCTCATTTTACAGCAGGCGACCGTGCATCTGTGCGGCTGATTAGTCGTAGCCATAGACACCATGGCCGGGGCGCTTATTTGAATCTTGTACACTTTGTTAGTGAACATGTTTCTCTTAAGCGGTGTAAGAACTGCTTTAGGCGAAAAATATTTTTCTGGATAACGTTAAGGAAAGTCTAGGGGCCAGATGTACGACCCATTTTTGCATGCGCAAACGGGTTAGCGACCCGTTTGCGCATGCAAAAACTGTTAGGGCCATGTACAAACCCTATTTAGCGTGTCGCAATTTATTTGCGACTCGCTAAATAGGAATTGCGACTCGCAATTAGGAAGGGGCGTTCCAAGGGCGTCCCTTCCTAATTGCGACTCGCAACCCTATGTAAGAATGTTTTGCGACCGCAATTGCGGTCGCAAAACACTCACAATTTACCGCCCTCTTCAAGAGGGTGGTAATGCAGTCCCAAATGGGAAGGGGTCCCCAGGGGACCCCTTCCCCTTTGCAAATGCAGTGGAAAATACTTTTTAGGGGCAGGCAGTGGTCCCAGGGACCACTCCCTACCCTTAAAAAATGAAACGAAAATGTTTCATTTTTCTTTTTTTAAATGCATCCCGTTTTCCTTTAAGGTAAACGGGCTGCATTAAAAAAAAACTGCTTTATTTAAAAGCAGTCCCCGACATGGAGGTCTGTTGAGCCCAGCAGGCCATCATACCTGGGAGGGCCAACCATTCCCAATGGGGTTGCAAATTGGAGTGCCTCATTAATATGCATGAGGCATGCAATTTGCAACCCCATTGGGAATCGCAGTCAGTGTCGCAGACACTGTTGTACATACCAATTTGCGACTCGCAAATTGCGAGTCGCTATTGCGACGCAATTAGCGACTCGCAAATTCCTTGGTTGTACATCTGGCCCCAAATTCTGTTAAAGATGCGCAGACAGGTAGTCTGCTTCTCTAAATCTTTATTACTCACTAGAAGCAAATAAACAAGCATTGGCAAAGCCAGTAGGTTTCGCCTATGCAAAAGCTATTGTCTTGGCCAATGTCATTTATTCACTTTGTACAGAAGCATTGCTGTGCAGCATGGGTAAAAGAAAAATTTGAAAAAAAGCGCTGTTACGTGGCTAGTGTTGGCCGCATCATAGAGCTTTTTAGGTCGAGCCTGTGCAGTGCATGCTGTGCTCTGCGAGGCATGCTGTATTGATGTAGGGCCTTGAAGCTCCGCCAACTCTCCACTCACATTTTTCATTGGCTTTTGTCATTGTCCACTGTAAACTGTGGCGGTTCATTGGTCTAAAGGCTTAGTAGTCCCTCCTTAGTACTGCCTTGTCTCATTTTGTAACCTCCCATGGCGATACCTGTTACGTGTGTTGTTGCTCGGTAGGCTTTAATTACAGCCTCCGAGCAGTATGTTCTCAAATAGCTTTGTCCTGCCTGCTGGACTCGCTCTCTCCTAACGCTCTTTAAAATTTTTATAGCACGCATCTGCAACGGAGTAGGTCTCTCATTTACGAGAGTTTAAGCTTTTGGCATTGTAAATGACAATGCCTTTTATTTATCTGTTTTAAAAACAACACATAAATAAAAGGCATTGACATTTACAATGCCAATAGCTCAAACTCTCATAAATGCGAGAACTATTGCATTGCAAATGCTTGTTTTTCGTATGCAGCAAGAAGTGGATGGAGAGCGGAAGACACTAATCAAAGTAAATGAATTAGTACTTGGTCAATGCTCCAAGTGAAAGAACAGCAAGTGACATCTGCAAGTGCTGGGCAGTTAGGGGGCAGCAGATAGGAGTGACAATGCAGCCAATGAATATTAATCAATGGGCAGTGTCCAACCTCTATAGTGAACAACATGTCTCACAGCTACAGCGCATGCGCTGTCGGCGGGCGAGACCTAAAACAGTAACATTTCTTTCAATAATAACTACAGTTCTCATATACCATGAGGTAGAAACAAACAAAATATATCAACCAATCAAAGGCTTCGTCTACCTCTGTCTTCCTCTATGACCACCTACCCCTCTTTTCTTTGATGTGTAACTCCAGTGAAATCACCAAAACTTAATCCACATGGCTTTAAGCTTAGCATCAGCCCTGCTGCACATTCTGTCATCTATACTCCGTCCATCAAGAAAGATCACACTATTAATATCCTTAGGTTGGGAACAGGAAAAAGGCATAGTTCAACCATATGTCAAATAATTCAATTATCCCAGTTGGCAAAACATATTATTTGCAAACTTTGACGTCATATACTAGTACCAGCAATAACGATGGCATTAACTCACCTTTTTTCTTTTGGTAGAGATAACATTCCCCTCAGAGTCTTTCATAGATTTTAGACTTTTTTTTAATGCTGTCCAAATCTTCAACCTTGAACCTCCTATAAGATTTACGTACATCACCACAAATATATTGCCGACCCCTAGAAGGACATAGGATTGCACTTTGTCCTTTATCTTCATGGGGAAAAAACCTGGCAATAGCTCCAAAAAATGTATGTGAAGTCCCATCTCTAGTTCTGATCCCATCTCTAGTCCTGATCCCATCTCTAGTCCTGACCACAGACCTCCTGTTAAGGTCTAAATGGCTGGTGTTTGAGTCTATTACCATATCCATTTTTGTGCCAAAAATGGCCAAGCCGTTCTTGGTCACCGCATGACTATGCTAGTTTCGTCCTGGCCTCCACTGATCAAGCCACTCTATCTGCATCCAAGACCCTCTCTGCAAATGGAGTATATTCATTCTCTGCACAGCCGAATAATGAAGGGGACTCGGAAATAATGCTTTCCTGTATGGTGCCTAAAGTTGCCCCACAATTCTGGCCAGATCTCTCAGAAAAATCAACAGCATTTAACTGATCTACTACCAGTTTGGTAAAATCTTTGTATGGGTAATTTCAAGACTTGTATGGTTCTATTTGAAATCCCAAACACTCCATCTCTTGAGATGGACTCAGGACTAGTTTCTCCCAATTGAACACAAACCTTAAGTCCTGTAGCAAGGATAATGCCATCTTCTCCTGCTGTTGAAAGATTAGTTTGCCCTGTACCATAAACAAAACATTGTCTATATAAGGTATTGTTCTGATACCTCTGGACCTCAAAAAGGATAGCGGTTTTGTGAAACACTATGGGTCGAAAGACAATCCAAGTGGAAGACTGTAGAAGTTTCACATCTTGCCACCTCACTTATACTGTAGAAAATGACGTCACTCCCACATAAGACCCACTATATATGCTTCTTTCAGATCCAGATGGGACATCCAGCCTCCCTGATGTAAAACATCTCAAAGGAAATAGATCTGCTCCAATCTGGAATGGTGGTAGATTAGCCAACCTTTCAAACCCTTCAAGTTCACAATCGTCTCATGTCTAGAGGGTCTATTTTGGCCAACAAAAACAGATTTCCCAAGAAACCAGTATCTGATGAGTCTACCATAGTTATGGCTCAATTTTCCTATAATTGTTGGACCTTTCTATTCATCAAGTGAGACTCTCCTCATTGAACTTGATGGACGTTACTTGAATCAGAATTGTAGTGAACTCCAGTCGGAATCCTGTTATAGTCTCCTTTATACACACATTTATTTGCCATTGTGAACAAACAACACTAACCTACCCCACAAACAGGACGCTCCACTGTGGTGTCTTAGCTGTGTAGGTATCCTGTGGGAACTTCGGTCCCTATCTCCATGGACTGCCACAAACTCCTGTCCCCTTCAAGGGAAAGAAAGGGGGAGGACTACTGGTTATCCTGCCACTTCTTGCCTTCTCTGCTTCCTTGGCAACTGTTAGCTCGAAAACCTTAGCTGGATAAACAGCCCCTTTCTCTGCCTTTTTAATAAAGTTTGAACTTTCTCAAGCACCATGTAAGTACTAACAAACTTTGTAATCTTCTTGGTGAAGAGTTCAACAAAAAGCTGGCCCTGGAGCGACTATTCCTGCCTCTGTCATTTCCAGATCTGCCAGCGCAGGGTCAATCTCGAGAAGGAAAACATCCTGTCATTCTGTCACCAGTACACAACAGGTATTGCCCAGAAATCATGTTCCCTCCTGGCCTATCCTTCAATAAACCTATGTCTATGATATTACCCTTTACCTTTGCTACCTCCTCTAGTTCCAAGACCTTTGCATGGGGCCTGTAAATCTCCAAACACGATCCTGGCATTCCTGGACCTCTCTAGTTCCTTCTTTGGGTCTTTCACAAATTTGGACATGAAGGTGAGTAGTTTAGTATCCATCTCAAGGATGACTCTTACCGTGCCCTCAATGTCTGGGTGAGGACATTCTGCCTTCAGCTTGTTATGAACTATGCTTTCCAAGGGAGCTCTTAATCCCTTGGATTGAAAACTTCCCACTTTTTGCAACCACACAGAATGATGAATCCTTTCTATGACAAATCCAGGACCTAATCTGCCCTGTTTTAGGAACCTCTGGCCCAGTTCTCCTCAGTTTATGGTGAGTCCACCTTGCTTCATTTCGACTGCGAAGTAGTCATCCCATCGCAAACCCGTATCTTTGTTCCCACTATCTGAGACCCATTTCTGCTCTTCTGTGCCATCCCTATTGCATGGGGATGAATAGTCGCCTTCAGGCTTGCCCGTCACAGATCCGTTGTCAGCCACTCTTAGCAGCTCACGGCCACCCCCCTAAAGAAGATTGCACATAGGCTGTCAAAGAGATGATCTTCTATGAAAGTGCCCCTATGGGTTCACCTTCCTCTCTACTCAGAAAGGCCTCTTAAGACCTTGTGAACTGGCAACTTACTAAATGTGGTGGGTGAAGAAACAGCAGCATGAGGGGCCAGCCACATTTTTGGTAGATGTTCCATTGGTTTCCTCCACTAAAGCATGCCCCTAGAGCATAATTTAGAGTTGGCTGATATTGGAAAACCCTCAAAAAGTGTTAAATAAGGACAATGATCCAGCACTGGAATTTTCTCCAACATAGAAATGACATTGTGGAGGAAATTCCGCAGGTGGCTTCTCTCCTGGATTCACTTCCTCCAGAATTGGAGAATTTTGCATTACCCCCATATATATATATTAGGTCTTTACTTTTATCCACTTTCTGCTCTGGGAGCTCGATTCTGAAAGCCATGGCACATCTAACTTAAGTGCACAAATGACTTCACTTCCTAGTGCAAGTTTACTTTTGTAATTCACAAAACATGTATTACTCACACTGAATATTACCGGAGTTAGGTGTAATTGTACATGGGATTACATCTGCTCTAATGAATAGGGAGCATGCGCACTCACAAATCTTTTAGTTTGTTAGTATTTTCAAATGTTTTCTTGTCCTCTACCACTATGAATATGGCAGGACATTTACTCCTGTTTGGGGAAGGAGTAATGTAATCTCCTGGGTATGAATGTGAAGAGAGCACCAAAATTTGTGTAGATGTATGTTGAGGGAATTCAAGACAGGGAAAAACAAAAAAAGATAACAAGTGTCTTTGCTTTCACAAGAGACGTTTTTGGATGAAAAACCATAAACTTTGTGGAATAAGGCAACTGCAGCTTTTCAGGCATACACCTTGATACATTTAAGAATGCCAGAAATTTCTAAATGTAGTCCCAAGCATTGGCATTACTTTTAATATTCATTGTGAGTCCAACCTTGGTCCCCTTGGGCTGGAGCATTGTCACTAACTAGCTCATGTAGTTATCCTGAACACATGTCACAGCCCAAGCCCTCATTAATCAATGTTTGACATTGGTACTCCTATGTCTACTATGAACACTGTCCCTTAATGGATATTTTGTTCACACCTTCGTATGAGAGAAGGTGGGATACTTCTTTGAGGCTACATTACAAAACAACTCAGTCTTTCTAAAAGTGTCTTTGGGTATTATTGTGGATATACAACACCTACAACTTATGTACCAATAACAATATTTGTGTAGCACAATTTGCACAAGCATTCTATAGCTTCATAAGGTCTTATAAGTGCCTCTTCAGAATAAATTAGTAAATAGGTCCTACTTAACAGGTAACAAAGGGTCTGTGTTACTAATTTCAGGAAGTAGAGGAAATAAGAATTCCAGGTGTAGGAAGTCTAAGTCATTTCCCTCATCTGGACCTTGTTCTGAAGTGGGGAGCACTACAAGCAGGAGCTGACCAGGAATGGTTACCATGGGAGGCAGGATACAGGCTATAAATGGGTTTACATTAGGTTAGGTTAAAATATGTTAGGTTAAATTAGATTCAGGTAGGATTAGTTAGTTTAGAATTTAGGAGCCTCAATTGCATAGTGAAAATGTGTATCTAGTGGGTGTATTGAAGCAGCCACACTTATAAGTCTAAAGCAGAATTGATGTAATGGAAACCTCTGGAACAGTGGTAGACTTTTAGTAGTTTTTTTTTTTTTTTAAATTAACACTCTACAAATTATACTAGTACTGAAAAAAATATTGAACCAGAAATTAAAAAGCTCCACCAACCCTTCTTCTGTCTGTAAAAACAAGACAAGAAATATTCAGCATACAAAGTAACCTATGACAGAAAAGCCTTAGCTGTCAGGGCTTGTTGCCCAAGGTCCAGAAGCAGCTTTAGGCAATTTGCACTGGATTGCAAACCAAGGAGCTGTCTGAATAAGCATCTGCTGCCAATCACTGACTGGCAGTGCAAGGAAGGAAGAAAGAGTCTCACCAATCAAGATCTAGGTTCATGTCTTTTACATCTGCAGTTATACCAACAAACCACAAAAGGTAGGAATGGGCATACTAAGTGATAGGGGTGGACAAGGAGTAAGAAGAGCGTGTTGGAACCCAGGATGGGGCCGGGAAGATTCAGCCTCTCCAAGTTCTTTGGGCCCGATTCACAGAACTAACTTACTACAAAATCCTAAACTTACTACCATTTTGGTATTCACAGAAGGCACTTACTCATTTTGGTATTCACAGAAGGTACTTACTCATTTTGGTATTCACAGAAGGCACTTACTCATTTTGGTATTCACAGAATGCACTTACTCATTTTGGTATTCATAGAATGCACTTACTCATACTAACTTTATGTCCACACTCGAGCCGGAGATTCCGGCCCAATGGTGGAGATTCCGGCCCGGTTGTGGAGATTTCGGCCGGTGGCGGAATCTCCGCCACCGGCCGGAATCTCCACCACCGGCTGGAATCTCCACCATCGGGCCGGAATCTCCACCTCCGGGCCGGAATCTCCACCATCGGTGCTAGCCGATTGGCCTGTAAACCTCTACATTTCCTTCACTACCTCTCATGTGCTTGTCTATTGATGCAGCTAGCATTTGAAATATTAGTGTCCAACACCATATTACCGATCCTAGGTTTTAGTACCCTAGGTCCCATTACCGAACACCATGCCTTTTGGTTGAGACCTGCCTTCCCAGTGAACCTGTTGTAGAGGGCCTTCTATGTAAGTTCGATTGTACTGTGTACTACACTAATGATGATGTATATTTGAATGCACCAAAAGTTAATGAAAATTAAGTTTTAGCAGTCTTATATGAAATTAATGATTGTACGAAATGAATTCATTATCCGAAAAGAATGATTTAAATGCAAGACCAATGCGCCTAAATCTATCTCAGACATGCTTGCTCAAGTGCCTTACGCTCTATGGTCTGAACATGCAAATGATGATGGTTGTGTCTTGTCAGCAGAGCCTGTAAAGATTAAAGTAATTCCTATGAAGAAACTCCTCTGCATTTCCCCTATCAATTACTCCCATGTTACCAATAAAAAAAGCTTGGTAAGGACATGCACATTTTTGTCCAATATCTCAGAGCTTTTTATGCTGTTATAATACCCAGTTGTCCTGTTATGACGCACCCTGTCATGTATTCCAGCCATTGCAAAATGGTTCACTGTTGTAGGACAAGACAATGCCCTTTCAGGCTTAGAGTGCTGCATAAATTATGCAAAAAAGGGAGCAGGGAACCCTGGTTAGTTCCCACGTTTTAAGTGGAGAGCAGCCATTTCTAAAACAAAATCTCTAAACATAGGATTAGCTAGTGCCATCCAAGCTGAGCTGAAAATGACAATAGAGGTTTGCCTTCCAGGCATAGAATTACAGCTATAGATTGGGAAATGACCATCTAAGCAACCCTGAAATCAATTAAAGCACCCCTTGACACAAGGTTTCACTGCTATTAGAGCTCGTCAGAGAGGCACAGCTTTGCCCACACACAAGGGAGAATCTAGTATAGGTCATAACAATGCCCTTTCAGTCTTAATATGGCTCATTAAACATATATTTATATATACTCAATTAAAAAAGCAAGGGTTAAAGTGGAGGAAATCAACAAGCCACACTGGTGCCCAATTTGCTATCACCATTAAAGTGATAATGTACATAACCTTTGACCACATGCTGGACACATAGCAGAAATCGTCAAGTTACCCACATTTGGTGAATGTTACCCTCTTTTTCACCCACCTTACAAACAAAACGTTTCTATAGGCTGTAATGGGGTTGCCACATTTGTAAACCATCGAGCACCCTTTAAAAAAGAGTTTCTACTGTATTCACATAAACAGGGTCAACCTTTTAAAGACTACATATAAAACACAATTTTAAGTCAAGAGGTTGGCAGGCATGCATTTGCCGCTGATAAGACACCTTCAGCAAGGCTCTATCATCAACCCTCCTTAGTTTGGTAAAATACACTACACATTAGCACAATATCGTACAGCCTTAGAGCCATGCTTACAATCATACTATAAGTTAACCCATCTCTAAGTGTGTCACCCCTACATCTACAATATTCAACAATGTGCAATGCTTCAGCATATTTATAGAAGTTCTGGAAATAAATATCCAAACCTTATAAATGTCCTTGTTTCATAGAATTTGTCTATAAGATTGTATTACAACTATTTACCAAGGGCACATGCCCAGACATACAGTAGTGAATAATCTGTTGTGAACAGAAGCTTTAACTTTTTTTCACAGATTATTTGCAACAAGCTTGGCCTTAAGCCACACTTTACACTGAAACATGCCTCTGCAACCCACATCGGGTGCACTCAGCCTTTACCTTATTTAACATGGAATACTACTTCCACCCAAAGCTTTACTGGTTGGTAAACCGTGCGCCATATTACTTTCACCATGCACTATCACACTTGCCTCCAGGGCTTATGCTGTTCCCATTTTATGCACCCACTCATGTACACACGGTCATTCTAAGATTAATATGACTATTTTCTCTTTACTATCAACTTTCTTTTTAAAATGATATAAGGGTTTATACAGTAATGTGAATAGCATTATCATCAGAAATGTCATCAGTGGTTTCATCAATGATCTCATTTAACATGTCATGAGTCATGTAATATGTGAGGTACAGCCAGTGGTCCAGATATCTCTCACTTTTCCTGAGGGTTTACCCCTTCATGTCCAAACTAAGGGGCCGATTACGATGTAGGGCGGAGGCACATCCGCTGTGCTGGCGGGGGCGGAAAATGCCCTTTTCCGCACTCCAGCAGCGGTCCTCCCGCCCGCCATATTACGATGGGCAAACATAGCCCATTTTCCGTCCGCTACGGAGTCAGGTGAACCGCCAGATTTTTGCGCCCGCCACCGCGGCGGAGGGAGCCAATAGGGACTCACCGCCATGCGGAATGACGTTCCGTCTGCCGTACAAATCACGATGCCGCAAACAGCCCATCACACCGCAGCGGAGAATCCACCCACCCAGAGACGGCGGAAGCACGACAGCGGAGCGCGAAACCAGACTCCCGGTCCCCTCCACCCGGTCCTGATTGCAATGGATCCAGCACTCCAAGCCCTTCCGGTGCTGTACCTCCTCCACTACCAGCAAATAATGCACCGTCACGGACAACGACGCAGGTACGCAAATACACAACTCCGCACACAACCACAACACACAACTCCTGTGCCGACACACGATTCCTGTCCACATCAGACACTCTGGTGGGGACAGGAACACATCCCCCAGTGTACCCACACATCTCCCACCTGCCAGAAACTCACCCCTCCGCATCCGGGTCACCCATCAATCGCGAAATCACAGCAATGTCCCGGTCATGTCACCGCAGCGGTGAAGACGCGGGAAAACCTGCACACAATGTAGTAGGCAGGGCTTTCGCCAGGCATGGGCAGTCTGCAAAGATTCACAGGGCTCCACCTTCACCCTTCCCACACTACTCATCCCACACCCATTTGAGAACATGCTGTGTGCTGCTCCTGTGCCCCCCCTGCACAATTAATCTGCCAGGTGCGGCCAGACCTTGCACCTCACACATCAAAGGACAAGGGAGATTGACTGGGAAGGTGGGGGTGAAGAGGAACACCCTGCACAGAAGCTCAGGGGCTGGACAACCCTCCTCCTCACACCAACCTTCCACCCCTGTGAAGCTAACTGAGTATGATCACAAAATGAAGACTCACACTACCTATGAACATCCAATGAACTGTTCACACTGCCTGTCAAGTCACTCACAAACATTCCACACTGACACCCAGCCACATACCCATACCATAGGCCACCAGCAATGGAGGACAACAAATGTGCCAGCCAAAAGTGAAGTGGACAGTGCTGGAAAACCATGGAGCAAGCCACATAGCATCTGTACATCACATGCAAGAGAAGGAACATATCACACCACCCTTAGGCCATCAAATCAGACATGGCTGGCACAGTGAGTCAAATTAAGCCAAAGTGACCTCTGTGCAACAACTCAGGGAGACATCAAGGCAGGCCATGCATAGGCACAGGAATGATAAGAAGTGTCTGAAGTCATACAGTGACCAGCCACACATCTGTCTCCACTTACTTGACATGTGTATGTCATCAGCACAACACACATGGCTCATTGTCACACTCCTTGACTGTCAAACACAAGTAGGACCTTCACACATACCCCTCCTCTACCCACCTCACACCTGCAGCCCACAACACCTGTGAGAAACACACAGAATGGTCCAAATGATGTCCTGTGAGTCCAATGACAACCAATCACACTCCCTGTGGTGCATCCACAAATGTAACACCCGCACTCAAGGATGCCTGAACCAATGCTGACACAAAAACAATAGCCAAACACAAAGCTCACAAACAAAATCCACAGAAGTCCAACAAGCCCAGACATGTGCAGCCAAATAGTGGAAAGGCAATGTGACCACAGACAGAACAGGAGTACACAACATTGTCACTCAGGGCCAATGCCCAGACACCATACCCCAACACAAACAAGAATCGCATCATCCAAAAACAAACATGAACAATAACTGGGATCAATGGGACAAACAGCTGACACAGACTGAGACACCACACCACTCATCCAGTGAACATGGCGTCACAGTGTACCACAAGCATGCACATGCACAATCCTGACAAGTGACAGGTCAAAAATAGGAGGAGAAACCACCAATGTGCACCCAAAACCAGCTCAGGAACAAGAATCCACCTTGCTGCATGTGCCAGACACACAAGTAATGCACACTACACTTGCAACACACATCTGCATGTATCACACAGCAACAACTACTCACACACAATCCCATGCAAATAGAACATCACACACACATAGCATCTGTCAGTAGAAAGAGCCAACACAGGCCAAACACTGCATACATCCACAACAAAAACACCACAGATGCACATACCAATCCATCACATAGCAAACTCAGCTGGACATCAGGGGGATGCACACCAGGCAAGTACAAGGCAACACACACTGACAGCTCTGCAAGCACACCAAGCATTGTGTGCACACCAACCAAACCAGTAGCACATATATCTGAGTGCCACACCATGAACTCCCACAACACAAATCATCACAGCACACAGAGAACATCACACTCAGGAAGGGTAGCAGTACCTCAGCAAACACACATACAGCTTAACCATCACCCACAGATGCACAACTAAGGGAAACCCAGGGGCAAACAACATGACTAGAGGACTGTGCTGCTCAAACATATGCACTGCACATGAGCAACCATGACTGCAAAACAGTTAAAGAAAACAACACATAACTAATTTGGGCAACTGTCCTGAGTGGCACATCGGTCCTGTACACATTTTAGCCCCACACAGCATAGTGTCACACTATGAAGTGGTGGGGAGGCTCACACACTGGCAAGCCATGGGGTGGAAGACATGAGATTGAAGTGGTGTGTACGTCAGTAGTGGACAGGTGAGGAGTGAACAGTACACAAACACATAGAGTAGTTACTCACAATGTGTAGGCATCAGAAGCACATATAGGGGATGGCATGACTCCACATACCACATACCATACTGGAGCCAAAAATGGGTCAAGTGACAGCAATGCATGAGAAAACTCACAATTAATGTCAGTGTGGCTGAGCAGGTCTGCACAGTGAGCACAAACAGTAACAAGACACATGGCTGATCAACAAAACACAACACAGACTTGGCAGGCACACACACTGCATACTCACAACTGGCAGCGACAAGGACACACCAACACACTGCACAGTGCCCAACCTACAACTCCTACATGTGCCCACAATCTGAAGCACTTGGCAGACAATTGAAACAAACAGGCACTCATTACCTGGATCATACATGTGTGCAGTTGGCATTGCAGGTGTACACACACATCAACACCACTGACAATGACAGCCCATTCACACTGTATGACCACTCAAGTTCACATATACAAATGTACCCCGTGTGACTAGGAAGACAGGCCTACACAAGATGACCACACATCAACACTGCTGTTCACACATTAAGAAAGATCACACAGATATGATGGACCATGGCCACCCCGCAAGTAATCCTGTGGACAGAAATCACCTCTGTTGTGGCATTGCATTATAACATAACATGTGTACAATGTAGCAAACCTGACCATAGAGTGAGTAGGATAAGAGTAGATCATCACAAACAACCATTATTGCACCCTCAGGCCTCACAGTCTTGAAGAACTAAAGTGCCTGTCACCTCTGCCAAACTCTGAAAAAGTAAAACAACCAATTGGCAATGTTGAAGTGGCATACAGAGCATGTGTCACATGAAACCATGCCCATACATAAAACCACTTATTTAGCAAGGACACCGACAAAGCAGACAACAGGAGTAACTGTCTTTATTACATATTACTCAGATATGCACCAAAAGTAGAAAACAGCAAGGCCATTGGCCAGTCCATAGTTCAAAGTATGTACATGTGTGCATGAGAACCTGCACAGGGAATGGGCATCCAAAGTGACAAACAGCAAGGCCAGTGGCCTGTCCATAGTTCAAAGTATGTACATGTGTGCATGAGAACCTGCACAGGGAATGGGCATCCAAAGTGACAAACAGCAAGGCCAGTGGCCAGTCCATAGTTCAAAGTATGTACATGTGTGCATGAGAACCTGCACAGGGAATGGGCATCCAAAGTGACAAACAGCAAGGCCAGTGGCCAGTCCATAGTTCAAAGTATGTACATGTGTGCATGAGAACCTGCACAGGGAATGGGCATCCAAAGTGACAAACAGCAAGGCCAGTGGCCAGTACATAGTTCAAAGTATGTACATGTGTGCATGAGAACCTGCACAGGGAATGGATAACACCGTACAATGCCATGGGAATCAACACAGCTCTGGGGATACAAATGGGCAGTCCAGGCACCGCTGTGGGAGCGATGGGTTTGGGAGGGAGACTTTGCCTCACACTTGGCTGTCAGTTGAGCTGGGAGGTGGCTGATTGTCGGGGCCAGTTGGAGGACTGGACCTGGGAGAGAGCGGACCAGCTGAGGTAGAGGCATCAGTGGCTTTGTGAGCCGGAGGGCTGCTTGGACCGGGTGGCAGTGTGGCACGGGGAGGCGGAGACATGCTGCCGTGAGACACAGTGTGAGAGGGAGAATGTGGAGGGCTGCCTTTTCACTTCTTGGGGATTCGATAGGTAAGAATTGTCTTGGTAGGAGTGGGAAGTGGGGCGGGCACAACAGCCTCACTCACAACCAAAGGTGCATCAGGTGCAGGTGGCTCTCTCTGTGGGGATTTTCTGGATCTGGTGTTACGCTTGGGCTGGCCTTGCCTATTCCCCTCCATCCCCTGTTGACCAGGTGAACCCCCACATTGCTCTCCTGTCCCAGCTTCACAGGGGTGTGGGTGGGAGTTGAGGTTGTGGGTGAATCTGCCTTAGAGAGCTGTTTGTGCGGACTCTTTGCAGGCACCAGCTTCACAGCAGGCAGGGCAACTGTTTGTCTGCCTTTGGGAGCAGGTTTGGGGACGGGAGTGTCCTTGGATGGGGGTGATGTGGATGCATGTGAGCCTGAGGCCTGCTTCTTGGCCTGATGCCCCTGAGTGTCACCAGAAGGGCTTTTCCCTTTGCGCTCCTGTGTGCCTGTTTTTGATTTGGGGGATGGTGTCTGTGCTCTGGTCTGCTTGGAGTGCTGCTGTTGTGTGCTGCGTGTTGAGTACTTGGAGCCTGAGGGCTGTGGTGTGAGGTCACCCTCGTCAGATGTTGCCACTGGCAGGGTGGTTGCCGAAGGGACTGGAGCTGGACTCTGAGCCTGTGACAGCTGAATGGCTGCCGTCACTGTAGAGGACAAAGACTGGACAGTTCTGTGCAGCCCACCCACGTCAGAATGAATGCCCTCCATGAAGGCAACTACCTATGCCAACTTCCTGTCATGATCTTGGAAGGCATTCAGGAGAGTAGTCTGACCCACACACAGCTGGCGCAAAAGGTCCACCGCCTCAACACTGAGGGCAGCAGGGGAGACAGGGGCAGCAGTGCCTGGGGGAAAGGACACTCTACCCTTCTTACTGCTGCGGGAACGGGCAGCACTAGTGGTAGTAGCCGGGAGGGTGGGCACAGGATGATGTGTGGTGGAAGAAGAGGCAGATTTCCCACTCCCTGTGCCCGCCAACATCGAGGAGTCACCGCTAGAGTCAGATGATGTTGATGTTGGTGTTTCTGGGCGTGATTCTTCCAGGACACTCCTGTCCCCTCCGAGGCGCTGGTCACATCAGTGTCAGTGAGCTCATGTGTAGCAGTCGTGCCAGATGCCTCACCACTGGTGTCCGTCCCCTGTCCTTCTGTGCCTTCGGTAGATGCTGCAAAAGAAAGAGATGTAGGTTCAGTACAGTGCCCTACTCACAAACATCATATGCAACCAAAGCAAAAAACTAGAATATGATACCCCCATGTAGCACACCACCCTGTGCAGTCTGCATGTGCAAGCTTTATGCAAAAGTCAGAAGATGCATGGAAACATGCATAGTTGGCATTAATGACCCATGTGACGTTCACACTGCCAAATAGCTGGCCCGTGCCTCCTAGTTACTTTACATACTGATTCCTGTAAGCATACCTACGTGCCTGTAGGTGAGATAGATGTACATCTCAACATGTTGTCACAGTCACATACGGAGTCACTTTAAGGGGACAACACAGATACTGACTCCAGGATGTCCTTATACCATGGCCATGAGCTACTGATGTCCACCATGTTGTGCTTTGAAGCGCAACGACCCTTGCACATTGTTGGCAGATGTGTAGTTCTCACAATTCCAAAGTCAGGCACTGCACACATCGACGTAAGCACACTAAGATGAGGAACACAGCTGTTCACTCCCCGGTGATGTCTATGACACCCATAATGCAGCAGATGGCATGAGGCCACATCTTATCTTGCAATGTCAAGGGCCATTATTTCAAACACATGAGAAAGTACATGGAGCAAAAATGCATGTCAGCTGCACTCAACACAGTGGCCACTTACAAGCCACTGCATCACACTGGAAACATCACAGAGCTCAACACTGGGGCAGGGTTGGGATACATGCAGTCACTCACACCCAAAGTCAACCTTCGCAGAATACTCACCCCCAACTTGCTGCTGATGGGCCCTCAAATGTCCATCCAGCTCTGGCTGTGTCACAGCCAAGATGCGGGCCATTAGTGGTGTCATGCTCCTGCGCGATAACCTTCCAGTCCGAGGGAGCAGCCCCAGCGTCATCTCTGCCACGTTTTTGCTCAGCCGGCAGATGTCATCCCACCTCTTGTGATAGTGTGTGTGCCGTCGGTTGCAGACACCCAGAGCCCGCACCTTGCATGCAATGGCCCTCCATAAGGCCTTACGCTGGCGGACTTTAAGCTGCAGGCATGGGAGACAAGAAGAGGCAGTTTCAGGGACACTGGGCCATGTTCCACTGTGTCTCAGGACAGGAGCATGCAAACACTTAGCACAGCTGTACAGAAACCTTGAGCAGAGGCCATACAACATGACACGTAGTACATTTGCATCAGATAATCGGATTGAAATGCCTTTAGGTATGAGGGTGGACACAGGACCTGGCCATCTCACACACATGCAGAATGGCAGCACACAAAGCAATGTGAAGAAGGCCCTCATCTGTGATGCAGTATGTGAGGGAGCAAGCCATACATCATGTTGGAAATGATGTTTTGGGGAAGACTCACTGTCTCCAACACTACACACCCCTCAATGTCCTTGGCCTGTGAGTGGCTCACTGTGTCATGGATGTCACATCTAGGGACATGATCTTACATTCTCACACCCTTCTCACAAGGTCTGTGTTGTGCAATCATCAGGCCTAAGATAGCTCATTGAGTGACAGGGCGGCAGACAACACATATGCCGCACTCTGTCCATTTACTGATGGGTTCCTGCCAAATTGGGCAGTATCTGTGCAGGCCAGGGGGACTCACACTGAGGTGAAACCTGGCCCATCGGAACAATCACATGCATGTACAATATGAGAGGTCAAACAGTGCCTATACATGCATTCAGTACACATCATGAAATCAATGGAAGGAGGATGTTTCAGAAGTAACATCACTCTGGTGTGTCATAGGCGATTTTCCACCAAGAGTGTCACCCTCAGGCATTTCGATCTTGTGCATAATGCGCACATATCCATGGTGACAATATGAAAAGTGTACACACATCCTTCAGTACCCTCTGGACGAAACACATTTGAAATGTCCCAAATGAGCAAGTGAAAGGCGAATGGACTCTGACATCCATTAGCACAGGCAATGTTTGTTCTAACTTCCACTCTCCAAACCAGCAGTGTTACTGTACGTCTGCAAAGACACTGCATGTCCCTCCCATCCTTCAATGCAGCCATGGATCTGTGGTAATAAGGCTACACACCCCATTTACATGAAGTCAGCATGCTAGGCAGTGTATCACACAAACTTGCACTCACATACTACAGCAGAGCAACATCATGTGAGCACTCTTTGCACTCTCCAAATTTCACTCTCAAACACCCACCATAACATCAGGAGCACCATATAGCCTCCCGTAGTGTGAAAGCACCTCGTCCACCAGGTGTAAGCACCTCGTCCACCAGGACCACAGCTCCTCTGTGGTGAAGGGACGGGCCCTGATGTTCTCAGTTCTCGCCATCACTGGATCCAGGAGACAGGAACAGCAGCAGTTGGGGATGAAGAATGGCAGGCAGCAGTGTCTGGATGCAGTGGAAATGTGTGGCTCTCTCACAGACATATAAAGCCCCCTGGGGTTGTTTCAGTGGTACTCAGCTGCTGCAATTGGTGTTCCAGATCAGCTTTGTTCAAATGTAACCAATGACCGGCTCCGCGGTAGCGGAGCACGCCTACCGCGATTTTCAAAAGTATATTCCACTAGCGCGATTGCGGTTCCCATTGGCTGAATGGGCATGGGCATTGGCGGTGTCACACCGCGGTGCCCAGGAAGTCGCTACCGCAATCGTGCATCTTACAATTGTATCCAATGACCGGCCCCGCGGTAGCGGAGCACGCCTACCATGATTTTCAAAAGTGTATTCCACTAGTGCGATTGCAGTTCCCATTGGCTGAATGGGCATGGGCATTGGCGGTGTCACACCGCGGGGCCCAGGCGGTCGCTACCGCGATTTGGCATCTTAACATTGGTGCCAATGACCGTGATTACGGTGGCGGTGCACGCTTAGGGCACCTAGGGACACATCATGCTGTAGCAATGGCCAGTTCTCATCATTGAATACTCCACACTTACACTGAATCATGCCACCAGATAGTTAAATTGAATGCTAGTGTGACATTTAACTCACTGATGTCTACACATGCCATGTCAGTGCACTGGAGTACACGCATTGGCATGTAGTCCCTCACATGTCACTGATGATGTTGTTGTGCATGTACACAGATCTGTTGTGTGATGGACTCTCAAAGATGGAAACATGTCAATGTGTGAGATGGCTAAGCTACACACAGTAATGATGGACTGACTACTTAATGTGCATACTTCACCGTGTAGATTGCTGAACTCATGTTGATACTTGACCTTCATGCACACACTGTGCTCATTGTGTCGTTAATGTGTGCCCTGTCCAACTCAGGCAAGAAGGTGTGGCAGGTACAGCAGCTACATAGGAGACAGCAGTGTTGCTGTTACAGACATGTGCTGTGTCTAGGTACTCTCAGGGCTGGTGACACAAGATGTCGGAATGTCCCATTTCTCATTCACATAGTCTGAATCTGTCTCGGGTGTACTCAGTTTGTACATACTGATCACGTGTACAACTACTTGGGGTCAAGTTGTCTCTGCATGTGACTTGTGCTGTAAGCTGTTGTTTCAGGCCAGTCATTGTTGGCGCTGTGTCAGTCAAGGCGTTAGATGTTGGACACATCTCATAGGTGAATTGAATTGACAAGTGTCCCCTTTTATCTTATGTAGGAGGCGACCAAATGTGCATCGTCCATACACCTTGCTGGCGGACATGGAGGATGTGGACATCATCCGTAAGTTCCGTTAGGATCGGCAAAACCTCCAAGACCTATGTGCTCAGTTAGAGCCCCATCTGAGGCCTCGCAGGACATATCCAACTGCTGTGTCACCAACATGTAAGGTGATGGCGGCCCTGCATTTCCTTGCAACTGGCTCGTTCCAGTACATGGTGGCCAGCGCAGGTGGGATGTCGCAGGCAATGTTCAGCATGGTGCTTCGGGATGTCCTGTCCGCTATGATGGTATACAAGGACACCTACATCCATTTTCCACGAAGACAGGAATAGGCAGCTGTGAAGGGTGATTTTTATGCCCTTGCCCACATCCCTAATGTTGTTGGTGCCATTGACTGCACCCATGTTGGCCTGGTTCCGCCACAGGCACGTGAGCACATCTACAGGAATAGGAAGCATTCCCCATTCCATTAATGTGCAGGTTGTATGCCAGGCAGATATGATCATCTCACATGTCTGTGCCAGATTCCCTGGCTCAGCCCACGACTCCTACATCCTGCGTAACAGCATCGTACCACAGATGATGGCAAATCTGCATCCTGACCGTGCGTGGCTTGTAGGTGAGTTTGCTGAGTCAAGTATTGTGCTGTATGTGTGACATGCTGTCCGCAGCTACAGTCATATTACAAAATTGTTCTCTGTATCTGACACATAGGTGACTCTGCATATCCCAACCAGCCTTGGTTGCTGAGCCCACTGCGGAATCCCAGGACCCCGGGGGAAGTCAGCTACAATGAGGCCCGTGGGAGGACACGTCGTGTGGTGGAGCGCACTTTTGGGCTTCTGAAGTCTCGGTTTTGGTGCCTGGACAGGACCGGAGGTGCACTGATGTACTCTCCCAAAAAGGTGTGCCAGATAATTGTTGCATGCTGCATGCTCCACAACCTGGCCTTGCGCAAGGAGATCCCTCTGCTCCTGGACGATGATGCACCGCAGATGCCCCCCCTGCAAGCCCACACATGTCCAGTGACAAGGATAGTGGAGAGGAGGAAGGTGTCGACCTGCGCCAACAGATAATCAACCGCTACTTCTCTTGAGTGTGAGTAACATTGTACAACAGTGCCATTGTCTGCTGTCTTTGATGGTGGTGATGAGGCCGAGAGGAGCTTTTTGACTGCTGCCTGTTGTTGGCTCTGTGCTGATGGCTGATGTGTGTGGCACAGTGTAGTCCTGACCAGCTACATGATGCTATGTTGAGATTGTTTCTCCTTGTGATGTGTGCTGGTTTGTGTACCTTGATGACTAGTGTTGTGTACTGGCTGTGATGCCAACACCTGACGAGTAAATGTAATTCTCTTGTGTCTCTCTAGATCCCTTCAGACTCTCAATGCCTCGTCATGATCTGAGCTTCTGGTACATTGTGTTCTGACTCAACATTGTACATATTGTGATAAACATGGAGCTGACACAAAGACATAGGTGTGTAAAGAGTGTTTATTTACATTGAGTGGTTGTGACAGACAAGTGATGTTTCAAGAATTGGTGCTAAGTGAATCAATGAGTTGTCAGTGATGGCAAACAAGACAATAGAGTTGTCACCACATTGATGAGGTGACACAGTCCAACAGACACCTGCCATCAACATGGCAGTGTGGGTAAGGATAGTCAACAAAGTCAATGTCAAGGTGTACAGAGGTGCTATCATGGATGTCTCTTTGACTTGCGTTTGGCTGGTGCTTTGACACTTGATCCTCCCGTGGTGTTTCTCGGATGGCCCCTCTTGCGTTTTCCAGGGGGGGCTCCTGCTGCGGGGTCAGCGGTGTCTGAGGAGTCATCCTGTTGCTGCTCACCCCTCTCTGTGGCCGCAGCTGGGCTGGTGGGGGGATCACCCTGCGGGCCACTGGAGGGGGGTTGAGCTGTAGTTTGGGCCACAGGTCTGTCCCTCAGAACACCCACGAGCTGGCCCAAGAGGTCCACGATTTGGCCCATACGCGTGTCTATGGACCTCAGCAGCAGGCGGAGCTCACGCAATTCTTCCAGAGCCTGGCCCGTGTGTCTCTGGGCTTGTTCGTAGGCCCCAAGGACTCTGGCGATGTTAGCCAGGGCTTCGGTCCCAGTGTCCTCTCGATTTTGTCCCCTAGTTGCCCTCCCACCTGCCCTGCTGCCCCGGACCTGTGGCGTTGCCACACGATGCACCCGCAGACTCTCCCTGCCCTCCTCTGATTGTGTGATGGGGTTGGTAACCACTGAGGCAGGGCGAGTGTTGCAGGCAGCGGTGGTGGTTGAGGCCGCACAGGTCGTTACAGCAGGGGTCAGCGCGGTTGTTGTTCCTGGGGTGGTGGTGGTGGGGACGGTGGGGGCCTGGGACGCGGTGCGCCCTGGCAGTCCAGACGGGCCAGGTCGGTGCTCCTCATCCGAGAAACTTAGGGAGTCTGCATCGGAGAGTCCATGTTCCGAGTGTGGAGACTGGCTCTGCAAGTTGGTGTTGTCTTCTGCAGCAGTCAGTTGTTGATCTCCTGTTGAACAGAGGTGAAATGGTCATTAAAGTGCACCCCACAAGCATGGTGTTAAATGTTTGGATATTACATGCGTTACACCACAAAGTTTACATTGTTTTCACTTTGTATGGCTGCAAGGTACTGCACATCATGCCATGATGTGTGGGTACATACATTACTTGTCCATGGTGTGACATGTAAATAGGTACCAAGTTCCACGTACAGATTGTGTGATTAGAAGAACATGTCGTCATCTACCGACTTGCAGCCCATCAACTTTATGTGATTTGTCTTTTTGGTTTGCTCTGCAATGAAGACGTTACATCTGAGCAAGAACTAGCCATTGTAATCTTTTGCATACCTTTGTGATATCATGTACTTTACTTTCTTTCAACAACTGACCATGCATGTTTTGCGTTCACATGGGCCTTCATGCTCTGCCACCATGGCACTTGCACATAGCATTCCGTGCTGGACATGATTTTGCCCTGAATTTCTTCACAATGTGACTTGCTGGCTTAACGTTACGTTTCTGTGACAGTTACATACGCTTGGCTATCTGCACACAGGAAGTGACTATTGGATGTATGCCATGTTGGGTGACATGTGAGGGGTGGTGTGGTCATATGGCTCCATGCTTTTTGAGAGGATTGGCAGGGTGCATGCACTGCCTACCTACCTGTACTGTGACACACTTGAGGGGAATTGCTGCCACATGGTTGTGGGTGTGGGGAGTGCTCCATCCTGGTGAGCTTTGGGACAAGGGGGCCTGGTGGGAGTTGTAGTGCAGGCTTCTCAGACACAACCACCCCCTCCCTGTTGAGATGGCTACCTACCTGTTAGTTTGATGAGGGGAATGCAATGTCTACCACTTGCTTCTGGGTGGGGTGTGGGGAGTGCTCCATCCTGGTGTGCTTTGGGACAAGGGGGCCTGGTGGGAGTTGTAGTGCAGGCTTCCAAGACACAACCACCCCCTCCCTGTTGAGATGGCTACCTACCTGTTAGTTTGATGAGGGGAATGCAATGTCTGCCACTAGCTTCTGGGTGGGGTGTGGGGAGTGCTCCATCCTGGTGTGCTTTGGGACAAGGGGGCCTGGTGGGAGTTGTAGTGCAGGCTTCCCAAACACAACCACCCCTCCCTGTTAAGATGGCTACCTACCTGTTAGGTGAAGGTGGGCAATGCAATGGCTGACACATGCTTCTGGGTGGGGTGGGGGGAGTGCTCCATCCTGGTGAGCTTTGGGACAAGGGGGCCTGGTGGGAGTTGTAGTGCAGGCTTCCCAGACACAACCACCCCTCCCTGTTGATGGCTACCTACCTGTTAGTTCGATGAGGGGAATGCAATGTCTGCCACTTGCTTCTGGGTGGGGTGGGGGGAGTGCTCCGTCCTGGTGAGCTTTGGGACAAGGGGGCCTGGTGGGAGTTGTAGTGCAGGCTTCCCAGACACAACCACCCCCTCCCTGTTGAGATGGCTACCTACCTGTTAGTTTGATGAGGGGAATGCAATGTCTGCCACTTGCTTCTGGGTGGGGAGTGCTCCATCGTGGTGAGCTTTGGGACAAGGGGGCCTGGTGGGAGTTGTAGTGCAGGCTTCCCAGACACAACCACCCCCTCCCTGTTGAGATGGCTACCTACCTGTTAGTTTGATGAGGGGAATGCAATGTCTGCCACTTGCTTCTGGGTGGGGTGTGGGGAGTGCTCCATCCTGGTGTGCTTTGGGACAAGGGGGCCTGGTGGGAGTTGTAGTGCAGGCTTCCCAAACACAACCACCCCTTCCCTGTTAAGATGGCTACCTACCTGTTAGGTGAAGGTGGGCAATGCAATGGCTGAGACATGCTTCTGGGTGGGGTGGAGGGAGTGCTCCATCCTGGTGAGCTTTGGGACAAGGGGGCCTGGTGGGAGTTGTAGTGCAGGCTTCCCAGACACAACCACCCCTCCCTGTTGAGATGGCTACCTACCTGTTAGTTTGATGAGGGGAATGCAATGTCTGCCACTTGCTTCTGGGTGGGATGTGGGGAGTGCATCCTGGTGTGCTTTGGGACAAGGGGGCCTGGTGGGAGTTGTAGTGCAGGCGTCCCAGACACAACCACCCCCTCCCTGTTGAGATGGCTACCTACCTGTTAGTTTGATGAGGGGAATGCA
This sequence comes from Calotriton arnoldi, assembly GCA_963921515.1. Lineage (NCBI taxonomy): Eukaryota > Metazoa > Chordata > Amphibia > Caudata > Salamandridae > Calotriton > Calotriton arnoldi. The sequence goes on along the minus strand of CAWUFW010004959.1, from coordinate 619,543 downwards.
ATGTCTGCCACTTGCTTCTGGGTGGGGTGGGGGAGTGCTCCATCCTGCTCAGCTTTGGGGCAAGGGGGCATGGTGGGAGTTGTAGTGCAGGCTTCCCACCCACAAACACAACCTCCCAGTTAAGATGGCTTCCTACCTGTTAGTTTGATGAGGGGAATGTAATGGCTGCCACTTGCTCCGGGGGGGAGTGCTCCATCCTGGTGAGCTTTGGGACAAGGGGGCCTGGTGGGAGTTGTAGTGCTGGCTGCCTGTACACCTGCCCCCATGGTAATATTGCTAGCTACCTTTGGGGTGAATCAGAGGGAGTGAATGTTGGAACTGTGAGACATGTGTTGGGGAGAGTGTGGTGCACATGCATGCATTTTGACCTAGGAGGTGTAGCTTTGTAGTTGTGCAAGACAGTACATAGCAGTGTGATGGTAGACATTTGTTGGTACTTACCAGCCTCCACTCCCCCAGGTATTCCTGTGAGACTCTCTGGATGCAGTATGCCAGGCACCTTCTCGGCCCATGCCGTGAATGTTCGTAGTGGAATGGGAGGGCCACCGCCAGTCCTCTGAGTCAGCTCACGGTTCTTGTTGTTCTTCTCTTTCACCTTGCTCTTGAGGTCATGCCACCGCCTCATGATCTCCTTCTTGGTGCGCGGGATGGTCCCTACTGCATTGACCCTGCTGACTATCCTTGCCCACATTTGCGTTCTGGTGGCTAATGGTGTCTGTTGGACCAGGTTTCCAAACAAATGTGGTTCTACTCTGATTACCTCATCTACCATCACTGACAACTCATTGTCAGTGAATTTGGGCATTTTCGTCTGTGACATGGTGTGTGATATGCAAATGGGTTAAAGGTGCAGGTGTGGAGGAGGTGGTGTTGATGTGTGTGGTGTGTGTGTTGTTGTGATGGTGTGATGTGTGCAGATTTGCCTATCCTTTGTGAAGTGGGGTTGGACCCTTCAGTTGTGGAGTAGTGCAAAGGATTGTGCTCAGGGAAGGGGCTGGTTTTATACTCAGCAATGTGGGTGGGTCAAAATTGGTGTATTCCTGTCAGGTGTGTTGTGTGGGTTGGCCTGGGATTTGTATTTTTTGGGTGCCATGGGGATGTGTCATTGGGGTGTGTTAGGAGTTTTTTGAGGCTGAGCCAGGTTAATTGCCACACTTGGTAGCCTTGTTGTGTGTTTTGTTGTCGTCCGCCATTGCTGTTCCGGTGCGAGCGCGGCGGTGGGTATACAACCGCTCTTCCGCCGGCTCTCCCATTCATCGATGCTTGCGATCGCGACGGTCGGAATGCAACGGCCCTTCCGCCGGCTCTCCCATTCACCAATGGTTGTGATCGCGGCAGTCGGAAAAGAGCTGATCGTTCCGCTGTCACCGCAATGGTATCCTAATTCAACATGCGGTCACTCTGCTGGCCGTGCGGCGGTTTTGGGTGTTTCTGCTGCAGGACCGCCCGCCGCGGACGGATTTTTACCTGCTCCGCACGCTCCCAGCAGTCTTTCGTGCATTCTGACCGCCGCAGTCGGATTTTTCTGGCGGTTCATCCTAATCTGACCGCCAGTTTTCCCGCGGTACATGCGGACAGTTAATTTCCGCTACCACGGCGGCCGGAGTGCTTTTCCGCCCGCCATCGTAATCAGGCCCTAAGTCCCGTTTTAAATACAGTGGGCCTCATTTCCGAAAATCAAATTTTCTTATTCCTAATTTGCTACTCATATCAAACAGTAAAACAGGAAATGCTAAAGCTTATTTACAAACAGTTACTTTATACAAATACTGATTTGTTAGAATTCGGCATTTTAAAATATTGAATTAGTAAATGCGATTCTATATAAGTCACAAATTGCGAATGTCACATTTGGAGGTAATGAGGCCCCGCAGAACTAGATCAGGAAGAGTATTTTCTAGAAGCAGCCAAGCACAGTCATTATTTGCCTTCCAGCTAAGTACTTTCATTATTGAAAATGTTGAGCCAGGAGTCACAGGGGGACATACTGAGGAAGCGAAGAAAAATGATGCAGAGCTGGTGGAAGAGGGTGTTGGTGAGTCCACAGGCTCTTAGGAATGTTTCCCTGTCTGTTCCAGGATCCACAAAGAAACAAATATAGACAAGGATTCAGAACAGAATTAATGCTGTTGGAGTGACTAAGAGGTTGGAGAAAGAAAAACTGCAAGAGGTAGTGTGACCTCTGCTCTCGCACAAAGGAAAAGGTTGCAAACTGAAAGAAGAAGAGGGCAACAACTGGTGGAGGGATGAGTAAGGAACCACTACCCACTCCAATGGAAGAGATGATTGAATTCACCTTGCAGCCAGAAGCCCTCTCTGGAGTATCTATTGATATTCTGTCCCTGCATCAGGAACGAAATTGTAAGAAATGAAACTTTTTCAAACTTCAATTACATAATTATTAAACAGATACTTTTATTTTGTCCAACTTTATATAATCAACCTTCTAATATTAACCAACCTGAAACTCAGGATGTGGTTGAAACATCATGTCCCACTGAAGCAGAGCAAGCACTACCTGTCCTTAAGATTACCACTGACACAGAAAGCGGAAGAAACAGTCAGTTCAGTGCAACAACTTTAATAGAACACACTCTTACTCATGACATTTCAGCTGACAAAGCAGAGCAAAGCATGCCACCAGTACCTGCAGGTTATAGAGGAAGAAGACCTTTAAGACAAACTGTGATGTCTAGTAGGTGAGACATCTGTGACACATCCCCTACTCGTTCATGTATTGGAGCACTTCATGCCAAAATACAATGTAGCAGTATAGAGCCACATCTAAATTAAGTAGAAGAATAGGAAGATTAAAGAGAGCCATTAAAGAAGGCAATCATGTAACCAGAGCAAGCTTTGAGGACTTAACTGTGGCAATAAAAGAGTTGGCTACTCAAATGGCACAAGACTTCTTCGCACAGGTGTCAACAGAGGCACACAAACAATTGTCTACAAATATTTGGACGTTCTGTGGAAAGGTTGGCTACAATTACTTTGACAATGTGTAGGAGAACAGCTAACATGCAGTTTGAGTTAGTACACCTCAGTGGTGATGTTGTAAAGAGCCTTGGACAAATAACCAACACCCTTGAAAAAATGCAAACCATTAATATTGGAAATAAGCCACCAAAGTCTGTTGGTAAAACTGAGGAGGGCTCAAGTGTGAACAGTATGTACATGGGTGAGCCTGCTACATTCATGAACATTAAAAGACACAGAATTGAAGGACAAGAAAGGCACAACCAGCATTCTCTACAAAAAACCAAGCAGTGGGCATCAAAGGTGAAATAGTCACATAAACTTTGACAAGACTTATACTGTGCAAAACAATAATTGCTTTTTCCTCTCAAAAATTGAGGGGATATTTTGCCTATCTTCTGCATATTCTGTGAATAAAGATATTTTTGTTTACTATACATCACATTTTGATTCTTGTTTTATTTAGATTTGTAACAAAATGTTTTCTTTACCTCAAAAATAGTTATTTGTTAAATCATCTCAGTGTGTACCCCCCTCTGTTGCTCTTGCTGCACCTGGTCCCATAGGTGGCAAGAGAGGGCGAACCCTTCATTCTCCTCTTCAGATTGATCACTTGCTGACTCCATGGCTAGACGACTCCGCACAGCTAAGTTGTGTAGCATTGCACATGTGACAACAATCTTACAGCACATTGTAGGGTCATACTACTTGCAGACATCAAAATTTGTCTTAAAGTTGGCCAAAAGTTTTTTCTACGAACCTCCTTGTTTGTCTGTGGGCATCATTAAATCTCTTTTGTGTAGGGGTCTCTAGGTTGTAAATATGGAGTCATAAGCCAAGGACTTAAAGAGTATGCACTGTCACCTAACAATTACTACAACTGATTTAGTGTTTCTAATGTTATAAATGTTCGTAAGCACGTAGTCATGTTAATCAAAATTACCTAATAGGCAGCCTTCTCCAAACTCTCCTATCGATAGGCACTCATACAGTCCAAAGTGTCTAAATATATAGGAGTCATGAGTTCTCCCAGGATACCTTGCAACAAGGATTGTAATCAGAGTTCCTGCAGTATATACTACTTGTACAATTAATGAATTGTGCCTTTTACAGTTACAATACACATACTCTGTCTCAGAGGATGGGAAATTGAAATAAGAGTATCGTCGCCACAATCAAACAATTGAGAAAAATGTGAAACTGATTAAAATAGAATTTTGGCACTTTTTAACTCTGTGGGGGTGGTATGTATATGTGTAGGTACAGCTATACTATGCTGGGTGTGTGTATTTAATACAGGGTCCAAATCATTAGTCAAAGTAATAACAACTTATTTGGTAAACATATATTTTGCTTACACCTCCTCATCACTTTGGTCATGCAAAGTCACCCTCTGCCTGAATATTCTTTCTCTCCTCCTCCTCTTCCTTTGTTCAGCTCCCATAATTCGAATCTGCTTCACTGCAGTCACTATGAAAGGTCCCAAGGTATTTTTGGCCCCCTTTTGTACTCTGAACCTGGCACCTGCTTCAAATCCTTTGTATTTTGCACATGGAAAACGCAGTGTTTTAACAAATTTCCTAAATGCACCTGAACTCTGTCATCTGTGAGTCTACCCTGACAAGTGGTGCCACCCTAGTCCTGAAACCGTGGAAGTGGGCCTGAGGTGCTTGCCAGCCTCTATGGATCCAGCGGAACCGACCCATCTCCTCTGCTGCACGGCACATCCCAGAGAAGAACAGATGCATCTTTGCCGCTGCTTGGACCAAAAAATTGCAAAGACCTGCATTGCTGCTGCAGTCCTTGGAACCGGCACATCACCCATGACTGCGCGATGAATCTTTGGTGTGGGCCCTTGCATCTCTCATCGACGGCAGTCTCGACGATGACGACGGACTCCGCATCACCTCAGAACCGGTGCTTTGCCCCGACTGCGTGCCGCATCCTTGACACCGGTCTTCACATCGCAAGCCCTCATTGACGGAATCCTCGATGAAAGAGCAGGACTTTGCATCGCAGCCTCGCCGCGTATCGGAACCGATGCATCACTCCAGCTGCGCAGCAGCGCATCCTCGTCTCTGATCCATGCAACACTCCGCAACCCAGATTTAATGTAATTTGTTTAGCGCGCAGAACTGGGTCCCTGAGCCGGCCAGTGCTCCATTGCGGTCGGCCTGAACTTGTGACTTTGTCCCGATCCAGCGTGACCAGATAACCGCACTTGGTGCTTTGTGCTTTTTTGTGCTATTTTCACTGAAATCTTTCAAACTGAATATTTCCAGTCCTACTAATTGGATTTTTTTGCTTTGGTCTTGTTTTATTTATTAAAACCTACCCTATTTTTCTACATCAGTGTGAAGAGCCTATTGTGGTGTGTTGTCACTGTGTTACTGTTTGAAGTGTTGCACAAATACTTTACACATAGGGGCCGATTCCGATCTCGGCCGGTAGGGCTCCGAATAGGATTCGGCTTTACCGGATCCGATTCGGAGCCCTTTTTCCCGACCGAATCGTACGCGGGTCCGGCCGAGCGAGTACGATGCGAATTCGCCGACCGACTCGTCCGGGCGACCCGACCGCTCCGACCGACTCGTACCCGGATCGTACCGCTCCGACCGACTCGCTCGGACCCGATTCGCACCGCGCAATGGAGACGTTTTCCGGCCGGGTAAGTACGATGCGCACCTCGACTGCTCCGACCGACTCGCGCCGTCCGACTCGAACTCGCTGTCGGAGCCGTACTTTGGGGGTCCGTGTCGGACCCCCCTGTACGCGTACCCGCGCGAGTCGCACACAGGGGGGACCCATGGGTCTTCCCTACCTGTGCGTGTACGCCGCAAAGCGCTTCGCGGCGTACTCGCTGTAGGGGGCGCCCTTGTCCGCCTCGCACCCATTGAGTCAATGGGAGCCCGCGTACGCGTTGTACGACCGGCTCCCATTGAGTTCAATGGGAGTCCGACCGACTCGTGTCCGGTGGCATACGAATGCATCGGACTCGTTCGGTCGGACTGCACGGGTCCGATTCGGTCGGAAATCTCTCCGGGTCCGGCTCGGTCGGAGAGATTTCCGGCCCGAATCGGAATCGACCCCATAGCCTCTAAGTTAAACCTGAATGCCTCTGTGCAAAGCTACCAGGGCCTTGAGCACAGGTTAATTTGGGGTTTGCTTGTGCATTACCCTGACAAGGATTGTGGTTGCTGCTTGACCAGGGCGTACACCCTAGTCAACCAGTAACCCAATTTCTTAGAATTTCATGTTTCTAAGAAGCCTTGGTGTACATCGTGTTTTGTTATAGTGTTTATGAGCACTTTTAGATTCAGGTTTTTGTCGAGAATGATTTCAAAAGATTTTGTGTATTTAAGTTATGTTAAGTGAATGAAGCCATTCTGGGACATGGGTTGTGCTTTTGGAAAGTGAAAAATAAACAATTCAGTCTTCGAAGGCTGAGAAACAGACATGGTTATTGCAGAAAAGGCCTCCATGGAGTGGGGTGGGACAACACTGGGAGGGTGGCTGCCCCAAAACTTCTCCCAGCCTCACTCGAGCTCCAGTGTGGGGTCCAGAAAGTGATCTTCATTCACTAATAGCTCTCATGATTCACTAGAGTAGTCAGTCCAAAATATTAGACAGGTCTACATCAGCTGTTACAGCAAAGGTGCACAAATTGTGGGTTGATGGGAATGGATGACCATGATGTTCAGAAGCAAGAAAAGAGGGGGAAAATCCAGTTTCTTCCGCATTATTTCAAATGGAGTCAGAGTTTTGCTTTGCACTGTTCTTGGCATTTGTCTTCTACTTGTCTGAACAAGTGGTATGCCACCAGGAGTCGTGACCTTCATGTTGCAGGTGATGAAAGGCTGTCACAGTGGTTTCCAACAAGGTATTTACCTATAGCCTCCTAAGAGAAGCAAGAAAGGAGTCAGGAAAAAGACCATGTGGGTTTGCAGCAGCAGGTGCAATAAAGGTGCACCAATGGTGGGCAGCTGGACTGCTGATAGAGATTAAGATCTGAAGCAGTATTTGGAAGGGAAGAGTCAGGTCTCGCCTTATTTCAAACTGTGATGGTTCTCTTCATAGGGTTGGTTGCTGACTTTGGTATACATAGATATTGAGAAGATCCCTCAATATGAAAAATAGCCTATCCTCATAGAAGTTCTATATTACTAAATTTTGAATAGTATACTGTAGCACATTTTTTGGGTATTCATTAGAGAAATTCTTAATACACATTTAAAGGCAACACCATGATGGCGTAGAGGATTACCAACACAGCCTATTCACAAACTGCATTTTGAATGACTCTTAGTAGTACAAAAATAGTACTACTACTGTACTACAAAATGCTATCCACAGTCCTAAGTGTAGAACTCCTGCCTCCCCTATCTTTTTCTATGTGGAGCCCTCCAGTCTGACTGCAGAGGCTCTGCACATATTAAAGTATATGTTTTTGTGGTAAATGTGGGAGAGACAGAGCGGAGTGGCTGGAAAATGGGCAATACTTACCACTAAAGGGGAGGGATTAAGGGAGGACTAAGAGGGGTTAGGCAGGGGTTTAGGGAGGGACATGCACACACCCACAAAAGAGTATGCCCATTGACAGTCCAGCACTACTCATGACAACTCACAGGTGGTGTAACACCTTCCCATAGAAAATAATTGAGGTAGGGATTAAAAATAAAACCCTGTAGGAACTAATGGAAAAATAAATTGCAATATTTAAACTGTATAATAATATAGCAGAATTTTCATTAAGGCTAAAAAATTCTATAAATAATGCATAAATATTACCTATATTAAACTATTTTATTAATATTTTTAAAGTGTACAATTATTGTAACATCAATATTTATTAAACATTAATGAAATTATTGTTAATTAATTCTATACATCACTTTTAATAATTTAAACGACATATTAGAAAATTTAATTTTTTACATTTAGCTGAGATTTTTTTTTTAAACTACAATGTAGGAAATTGGGTTACTGGTTAGGGGATAAACCCTACTCAAGCAGCAACTAAACTAAAACTTTGTTTAAAAAAAAAAAAAAAAAAACCTACAATATCTGTCAATGTGAAACCCAAGCAATTCCCAAATTAATTTGTGCACCCTGAATCTTATGCTTTTTTTGGTAAATTGCTTTCTTTGCATTTTGTAGTTAGAAAAATTTCATGTTTTCAAGGATTCAACTAGGTATTTCCTACAGCAGTCCAATTGTGTTTGGAAACATTCTTATCTTACACTGGGATCTAGGTTCCCATAGTGTCCCCGCTATATCATTTTAATGATACTGTCTAATCATTTTCACAGTAGGTGTCTCCCTGAAACAACAAGATATAGAAAACAATAAAACATAAACATTTTGTGAGAAACTGGGTTGTTGGTTGACTGGGGTGTGAGCCCTAGTCAAGCACCAGCCACAATCAAGTGACAAAATTAACCTTTGCTTTACCTTCTGGTAGCTTGGCACAAAGCAGTCAGGCTTAGCTTAGACGCAATATGTAAAGTATGTATGCAGCACTTTAAACACTAATAAAGTGAAAACACAAAACAAGAAAAATCCCACACCAATTTAGAAAAATTTAGTAAAATTGAATACATTATTTGAGACTAAAATGACAAAAAAAAATCCAATCAGTAGAACCGGACATATGTAATTTCAAAGTCATGGGTAAAAACAGTGCCTAGAAGAACAAAGCGGCAACTGTGGTTATCTATTGCGCTGAACCGGGATAAAGTCACAAGTTTAGGCCCCCCATGATGGAGCATCAGGGACCAGTTTAGGCCAGCTGAACAAAGTACTTTAAACCCTGGTGGTGGAGCAGTGCGAGATTTCGTGTCCAGGATGCATCGTGCAACAGCGGTTCTGTGGAGCTGTGATGCTGCAATGCAAGGTCTTGAATGGTTGTCAAGGATGCCATCAGTGAGGAGCATGGGATGTCAAGTCCTGCGTTGAAGATACATCGCGCACCTGCGGTTCCGAGGAAGCTGCATGGTTGCGATGCTGAGTTCTGCGTTGTCTTTGAGGATGCCATCAATGAGGGGCTTGCGATGCAAAGGCCTGCATCGAGGATGCGTCACAGAGCAGCGGTTCTGAGGAGACTGTGAACTGTGAAGCGAAGTCCTGCGTCGGGGATACGTCGTGCAGCAGCTGTTCAGAGACGGAGCTACAAGGAGATGCATAGCGTTGCATCGGTTCTGCCCACAGAACCACAGCTGGGTTGGCAGAGCACCTTCAGGCCCACTTCCTAGGGTCCAGGTCTGGGTTGGCACCACTTGGGGGGGGGGGGGTAGGAATCACAACAGACAGAGTCCAGCTGCAGGGTTCAAGCTGGCTGGAGCCTTTTCTGTCCCTCAGGCTCTGATCAAGAGGCCAAACAACTAGCCCTTGGAATCACTCTGGTGGCCCTGGGTTCAAGATGCAGGTCCAGTCCTTCACTCAGGCAGCAGGGCAACAGGGCAGCATGGCAGAAGATTAGCAGTCCTTCTTACAGAGCAGCACAGCAGTCCTTCTGAGTCGTCCACAGGTCCAAAGGTTGAGGGTCTAATATTTATATCTGGTGCCCACAGTAGGAGAAGGTTCTGGAAGTTTCCACACCAGAGTTGTTTGGAATTTCCTGCTTCCTTGCCCTGGCCCCAGCTTGTCTTAGGGTCACAATAGTCTAGTGTCAAACCCCTTGTGAGTGTGCTCAGGCAGAGCCTTTGTGATGTGCAAGTGTGGTAGATGACAGCTCCTTCCCCTCATCAAATCAGAGATGGCCCATTCTGCCAACACCTATGCTCCTTTGTCTCACTGTCTGGGAGCAATATGCAAAGACCAACGGCTAGCTACACCTAGTCATGTGACCCAAGAAACAGGCTGCAGTCACCAAATGGCTAGGACCAAAAAACGCTGACTTTCAGAATTGTGATTTAACATCCGACTTTACCATTAAAGAGGGTTTTAGATTACAATTCTTTAGACACCAAACGACATTCCCACCTGTTCCCAATTGAAAGCTATCATACATTAATTGTACTAAGTTAACCCAATGTTATCCTATGGGAGAGGAAGGCCTTGCAGCAGTGAAAAATTAATTTAAGAGTTTGTCACTACCAAATCTTAAAATACACTGCAATGCAAGCCTAAGACATGTTTAAAGGGCTACTTAAGTGGGTGGCACAATGAGTGCTGCAGACCCAATAACAGCATTTAATTTACAGGCCCTGGGTACATGTAGTACCACTTTATCTAGGGACTTACAAGTAAATTAAATATGCCAATTGGGTTTAAGCCAATGCTATCATGTCCAAAGGAGAGAGCACAAGCATCTTATTACTGGTTAGCAGTGGTAAAGTGTGCAGAGTCCTAAAGCCATCAAAAACATGAGGCTGGATGGCTGAAAAGGTTGGGGGAAACCCACACCAAAGATGATGTCAGGTTCAACATACAGCTAAATCATTTTATTTTTATATGCTCAAAATAATTACATTTGTATTTAAACTTATGTTAGTAATGCTCTAGCATTTTTTGATATTATTCTACACTTAAAATAAAAATTAATATATTCATTTAATTAACAATACTTAACATAAAAATATTTTATCCAATTTTACCATGCAGAAATCTTTGCCCCAATAGCAGAGATCTCTCACAAGTGGGTGGAACGGTCGTAAAGTCACCACTAGTAGTAACTTTACAGTTGTATTTGACATTTGTACTGACTCCGCCCCCCCTCTTTTAGTGGATGGTGATATGTAAGTTTAGAGAAGAGAAACAAAGAAGAGGAGAGGGGGTCCAAGGGAAGTTTAAAGACCAGCGAGGACAGATTCCCCAAACATTAATGCAAAACACAAAGAATCCTCGGGTCTAGAGTGCTGGAACAGCACCAGGAGAGACAACAGCAGAGATATCTTGTCGCTAGTGGGGGAGTCCTTTAATTAGGACGAAATCCCATCACCCACCAAGGTGGCATGCTTCATCATCTGGGATTCTCCTCTTGGCAGAGGCTCCTAGCTCCGCCAAGGGCTACAACCCCCTCCTTGTGAGGGAGGAGCTCAGGGATGTTTTTAGTTTCCTACTCTACGGAGGATATACTAAATCCTAGAGATGTGAAGCTTTAGACTGGTTGGGTAGCGGGCGCAGTGCAGGAAAAAGAAACTCAAAATGTGAGGTAAGTGATGCTAAAACTAACTACTAGGAGTGAAAAAACGTTATTGGCTCATTCCTAGTGTCAGGATTAAAAACAGTGCACCTGCAGTATGGAAATAATAGTTACTGCATGTGACAGATGAACCAGGTCAACATGTTTCGGCCCAATCAACCCATAAAGGTGTCATGGCCTTCTTCAGGACCTTCAAACAATGTGCTACTGCGTTGGATTATGTGAAAAGTGGAAGGTAATACAAGTGAAAGGTAATAAGAATAGATACAAAACCAGTAGTCCCACTTTTGGTGAACACGATTTACTGGTTTTACCAGTAAAAAACAAAAACGACAAGAGAAATCAAATGCATGTGTCCCAAAACATATAGGTCAACACAGTAGTGAGAGAACAGAGTAGTGTGAGTCATATGTCCTCATCCATGGCCTGCCATCAAAGTGCAGATGAAAAAAGGTTTAAAACTTGTCTTACCCGTTGGTTACGGATAAGAGGCCTCACCTCAGCCTCGCAACAACTCATGGGAGAGGCACCGCTCTGAAAGAAGGATGTTTTACATGTGTCAGACCAATAGGACTATATTCAGTCAGACACAACTCCAAAACATGCATGCACATTGAAGAAAAATGTTCACAGTATCAACCAGGGCACCAAGGTGCCAGTAAGTCAGCTATCTGACGGTGGAACGCGTAAAAAATTTATGGTTGTAACCTACTAAGCTAAATAGACTATCAACGCACGTTAGTGATGTGCGAGAATACTACGAAAGGGGAGCATGGCACACCTTTGTGTTTTTAGCAACGTTATGGCATTACAGGTAACCAGCTTCCATGCAAGTGTAGAGGAGTGCAAGCGTCTACGCGGCGTATAATGGGACACGCTGTGCAACGTTGCCAATGGAAAGAAGAAACCATCATAGGAGTCAGATACATCTTTGATGAGGTAGCTCTGACACATATGAGCACAGGAAAGTACACATGTATCAGCAATAGAAAGTAGTGTCTTGTAATACAACTCGCGTTGGTAGTAACCAAACGGTATACCTAGTAGGCTGATGTAAGGCCCAGCTGCAATGCGAGTGGTAAAATATGAGTTAGTGTGCCGCTAAGAAGCTAAATTCCGCTACGGCGAGTGAGATTTAAACCAAAAACTCCGTAGTGCAAGTACTCAAATATGAAATATTTGGCTGCAAAGAAGCTCAATAACATTCCGGAAAACGAGCGTGATTAAAACAAATAACTGTAACAGACAAACTGCCGCGCCGCAATGGCGGCTCATGTCAGTAAAAAGCCAGCGTTGTCGCCCAGGGGTATGTATTCAAATATAAGGTCGCGGGCTACTAAGAAGTAAAATAAGAAGCTAAATAGTGCTTTGGCAAACAGGAGAGGTCACTCCATAGTGCAAGTTTTCAAAATAAAATTAGTAGGGTGCTAGAACGCTACGCTTGCCAAAGCGTAGGGTTTTAGCAGCCTACTAATTTTATTTGGAAAATGTTATTGAGCTTCTTTTCAGCCAAATATTTCATATTTGAGTACTCGCACTACGGAGTCTTTGGTTTAAATCTTGCTCGCCATAGCGGAATTTAGCTTCTTAGCGGCACACTAACTCATATTTTAACACTCGCATGATGGTTTCTTCTTTCCATTGGCAACGTTGCACCGCGTGCCCCATTATACGCCGCGTAGACGCTTAAACTCCTCCACACTTGCATGGAAGGTGGTTACCTGGAATGCCATAACTTTGCTAAAAACACAAAGGTGTGCCATGCTCCGCTTTCGTATTATTCTCGCACATCACTAACGTGCGTTGATAGTCTATTTAGTTTAGTAGGTTACAACCACACATTTTTTACGCGTTCCACCGTCAGAAAGCTGCCTTACTGGCACCTTGGTGCCCTGGTTGATACTGTGAACATTTTCCTCCAATGTGCATGCATGTTTTGGAGTTGTGTCTGACTGAATATTGTTATATTGGTCTGACACGTGTAAAACATCCTTCTTTCAGAGCGGTGCCTCTCCCCTGAGCTGTTGACAGGCTGAGGTGAGGCCTCTTATCCGTAACCAATGGGTAAGACAAATTTTAAACCTTTTTTCATCTGCACTTTGATGGCAGGCCATTGATGAGGACATATGACTCACACTACTCTGTTCTCTCACTACTGTGTTGACCTATATGTATTGGGACAAATGCATTTGATTTCTCTTGTCGTTTTTGTTTTTTACAGGTAAAACCAGTAAATCGTGTTCACCAAAAGTGGGATTACTGGTTTTGTATCTATTCTTATTACCTTTCACTTGTATTACCTTCCACTTTTCACATAATCCAACGCAGTAGCACATTGTTTGAAGGTCCTGAAGAAGGCTGTGACACCTTTCTGGGTCGATTGGGCCGAAACATGTTGACCTGGTTCATCTGTCACATGCAGTAACTATTATTTCCATACTGCAGGTGCACTGTTTTTAATCCTGACCCTAGGAATGAGCCAATAACGTTTTTTCACTCCTAGTAGTTAGTTTTAGCATCACTTACCTCACATTTTGAGTTTCTTTTTCCTGCACTGCGCCCGCTACCCAACCAGTCTAAAGCTTCACATCTCTAGGATTTAGTATATCCTCTGTAGAGTAGGAAACTAAAAACATCCCTGAGCTCCTCCCTCACAAGGAGGGGGTTGTAGCCCTTGACGGAGCTAGGAGTCTCCACCAAGAGGAGAATCCCAGATGATGAAGCATGCCACCTTGGTGGGTAATGGGATTTCGTCCTAATTAAAGGGCTCCCCCACTAGCGACAAGATATATTTGGATATGTAAGTTTATACTTTTCAGTAACTTTACACCTGTAAGTGGTGAATACCATAAAGTAGTAAAGTTTACTCAGGTGTAATTAGGCCCCAAAATGTTTGAAGAGAGAAGGTTATCTATAAAATGCTGCCTAGAGAGGAAACACCTTTGCAATATTAAGATTATAACCCAAATATCTGAATTTTTATCCTGTATTCTTTATGGAAACACGATTGTCTGGAAAGACTAATGTATTCCTTTTACAGGATGCAATATATTATCATATACATATCTTTAAATAAATACCCTTTTCAAGACACTTTGCTTCAAACCAGCTGTATGAACATCTTTTTCTCAAACACCTTAAAGTGAACTAGAGATTTTTCTCTAAATTCCTCATAACCAGATATATGGCCTCATCAGGGATGTTGCTTCGCGTGTGTGTGTGTAGGGGGTGGGGGATGATAAACACCAACTAATTTATTCAGTGGTTTGGTAGCTGGGCCTGGGGCTCTGAGTCAGGTCTGCTATGTCTGTGTTGGTTTTTCTCGTCATTCATATCTCATTAAGAGGTTTTAACTTTAACTCGGCGATGCAGCGAGCGCAAGGTGATGGGTTTTATTTATTTATTTATTTATTTTTTCCTATTCCATCGTCTGTCTGCTTCCTCTCTTCCTGGTCCACCCCCCAGCTCTTACCTGTACGGGCTATGCCTGAAGAACACATTTAAAAAATAGTCATAGCTTCCGTTATTAAGATTTATTCCTATCATTTTTTCTCATAGAGTGTTAATGATAGTCTTTAGATGGATCTGAAGAGCACATCCTTTGATGTATCCTAATCACACAGTACGAAATAATATTCTTCCCCAGCACAGAGTGAGTTCTGCATCTAGATCTTCCAATCACACCCTGTGTTGATTTTTTTTCTGTATGGCTAACATTAGATATATGATTAATGTAAAGTATACTGTGTGGTTCCCGTTAATCTGCTGCATATAGCTTAATTATAGGTTTCACAGTCTAACTAGGCAGCAATTATCTGTATATTATTGTGAAATGAAAGCTTCCCTCTACATTGAATACATTTATTTAATCCTAGTAAACATATAAAAATGTATATATAACTTAATGTGTGCACTGGGTTTGCACAAATTATGTGTATTACTTAAATCCCAAATTGCTTGCAGCAGTGTGTATAAATTTAGAAACTTATTGAGATGCAGGGTTTCACTAAAACACTCCGGTAATATGTATTTCTCTTTTAAGCCTCCAGCCTGTTGGGGTTGATAATAATGTTTTCAGCTGGAACATACTTCTGCTGCGAGAACACTGCAGGTGATGCCACTATACTGAACAATTCCACATGGGCAGACAGAAATTAGGGATCAGGAAAATTTGTAGAGGGTAAAATGCACTGAGTTCCTAAACTCATTGAATTTAGGGCTACATGTACGAAGCATTTTTGAGGTCACAAACAGCCCGATTTGCAAGTGCAAATTGTATTTTGGGGTGTACAAAGCCCAAATTGCGATTTAGTAACTTGTTACCGAATTGCAATTTGGGTTTTGCGATTCGGTATTAGGAAAGGGTGTGTTGAGGGCCTCCCTTCCTAATACCGAATTTAAAAGGTATGTACGAATGTTTTGCGACCAAAATGTGGTTGTAAAACATTCACAATTTACAGCAAATTGAAAGTTGATGGTAAACCATTTGCTAATGGACCACTTCCCCTTTGAGAATGGTGGAAAAATATTTTTTAGAGCTACTCTTAAAAAATGAATCTTCAAAGCTTCACTTTTTTTTTGTAAACGCTGCCCGTTTTCCTTCAAGGAAAACGGGCTGCGTTTAAAAACAAAAAAATTGTTTTATTTACAAGCAATCACAGACATGGTGGTCTGCTGACCCCAGCAGGCCACCATCCCTGTAATGGCTGCGATTCCTAATGGGTCGCAAATTGCGACCTACCTCATTAATATTTATGAGTTAGGTCTATTTGCGACCCACTAGGAATCACTAATGTTTCATACATTAGAAATAGTGCTTTCCTAATTGCGATTTGCAGGAAATCGAAATTTCGGAAATCACTATTCATGACTTCCCTACATCTAGTCCTTTGTGCAGAAAGCATCAGTTCCACATGCAATTCCCTATTTCCTATTGCAACACAGGGTATAGGAGATAATTACCGTGCCAAGGAAATCAGTAATTACATTACTGGCCACTCATAATGAGAACGTTCCAGGTCTCTGCTATGGTTATGGAGTTTTATTCATCGAGTTCAATACACCATCCATAAGAAGAGCCCATCCAGGTTCTGTGGAATATTCCAGTGCAAATTCCGCCACTATCTATGCCAGATGGCCTTTTCATCACCAAATATGAGCAATAAGATATGTACCTCAAAGATGGTGATACAATGTTATTGGCTTCAAGTCTAATCTCCCGAATGCTTGCTGGTGTTTCTCAGGGTCTTAAGGAAATTGCACTTAGCTTTTAACTGAAAGTTTGGTATCCTTTCCATGGGAGTCTTTAACAGAATTAACTGAAACCTGTTCGCGAGCAGCTGTAAAGCTTATCTTTCCCCATACACATGATAGACCTAGGAGACAGACCAGTACGCTTTATTTATTGCTTGATTAATTAAAATCATTACAATATACATAATTGCAAGTTTTGAGGACCACTATTGCAACTAAAATAAGCCACCAATCTAGAGCCTAAAGTGCAAGTGCACTGACGTATACTTTTAAGGTCTCATTATAAAGAAACAAAAATTCTTCGGAATGAACATATTCGGTCACTAGAACAAGCATGATAAAAAAAAACATAATATAAAAGGACATAATGAATCATAAAAAAAATATATATAATAAAGTGCAAATGCATGTCAGGTGAAAACACAACCAATGCAGTGGGGGGTGGTCAGCCCCGGGCGGCACGAGTTTTGGGGGCAGCAATTTCCCTCCCCCTGTTCTTACCTGCGGCCGTTGTGGGGCGGCAAAAGCAGGGACCCCCACGGGTGGCCAAAGGTCTTGCTACGCCACTGGAGAAATGGCCCCTTACATCGCTAGGTCAATCTCTGTAAGAGGTCTACCCCCACCCGACTGGTCAATATCAATATTAATAACAATGTCAATATCAGCTGTTTTGCTGTGTGGATGATTGTTATGTTATGTTATGTTAGCAAGTTTTATAAAGAGCACAGCTACTCAAAGAGTGTCTTGCAAGATGATTGAATTGAGGTCCCATTTAAAAGGGTGATCACTGCTGGACGGCATGACCTAACTTAGAAGGCTCTTAGGGCAGGCCGTAGGATTGTCACCTTTGAACTATCAGAGCCAGGCACACACAAAGCAGGTGCAGTATGCTTTCCTGTCTATATCCACACAGGTGACAGACCAATATGTCTGAGGCGGATATAATTCCACTATAGACATTAGAGTCTGTCTCTTATGTCTATGGCAGGAGGACATTCAGTACAGTTGTTGTCCTCAGCAATAGCCCATCAAGGAAAATATTCTTGACTTCAAAAGCACAGTGATGCCCCATATTTTTAAACCACTAAGCAGTCAATCAATCAATCAATCAAGCATTTGTATAGCGCGCTACTCACCCGGAGGGTCTCAAGGCGCTAGGGGGAGGGGGGTCCGCTACTGTTCGAACAGCCAGGTCTTGAGTTGCTTCCTGAAGGAGAGGTGGTCTTGGGTCAGGCGGAGGTGGATGGGTAGGGAGTTCCACGTCTTGGCAGCCAGGTAGGAGAAGGATCTTCCTCCCGTTGTGGCTCTTCGGATGCGGGGGACGGCGGCGAGGGCGTGGTTGGTCGATCGTAGCTGGCGGGTGGGAGTGTAGAAGGTCAGACGGTCGTTGAGGTATCTGGGGCCTTGGTTGTGGAGAGCTTTGTGTGCGTGGGTGAGGAGTCGGAACGTGATTCTCTTGCTGACGGGGAGCCAGTGCAGGTCTCTCAGGTGTCCGGCGATGTGGCTGTGTCGGGGGATGTCCAGGATGAGTCGAGCTGAGGCGTTCTGGATGCGTTGGAGTCTTTTCTGAAGTTTGGCTGTGGTTCCGGCGTAGAGGGAGTTGCCGTAGTCCAGTCGGCTGGTGACGAGGGCCTGGGTGACCGTCTTCCTGGTTTCGGTGGGGATCCACCGGAAGATCTTCCGCAGCATGCGTAGGATGTTGAAGCAAGACGAGGAGACGGCGTTGACTTGTCTGGTCATTGAGAGGGAGGAGTCCAGGATGAAGCCCAGGTTGCGTGCGTGGTCCGTTGGTTTGGGTGCGTTGCCCAGGGCAGTGGGCCACCAGGAGTCGTCCCAGGCGGAGGGTGATGATCCTAGGATGAGGACTTCCGTCTTATCTGAGTTCAGTTTCAGGCGGCTGTTCCTCATCCACTCGGCTACGTCCTTCATCCCTTCATGTAGGTTGGTTTTGGCGGTTGTGGGGTCGTTGGTGAGGGAGAGGATCAGCTGGGTGTCGTCGGCGTAGGAGATGATGTTGAGGTTGTGTTGGCGTGCTTCTTCATCAAGAAGCACCCTGGGGCAATTAAAAGCGTAGTGCTATTCTGTTCACATTTCTATTTTGTCATTCATTCAGCACTCTTCCATGTTTTTTCCCCTTTGTTGCTTTGTTCCAAACTAGTCATGCTATATCCGAAATATACTGTATACAAAATTACAATTTGGCTACTTTCTGGTAATGTGACATCGCCGAAATGATTGCACTCAGAGGGGCATATTCTCAAGGACTTATTGGCGATTTATCGGCACTTTAGCGCCGCAAAAGTGGCGATAGATTTATCGCTCTATTCTCAAGCTGGTGCAAACTGCCGATATCGCCAGTTTTCCAGCGATAGCTGCCGCAAAAAACATCGCCACGGATGAGAGCGACAACTAACGCTAATGATATGCAGAGTAGGCGTTCCCGTGCAAAAACACACAAAAACACCACTTCGCGATATTCTCAACGACCAGCCAGATCTGCGATGCGATCCAAAAAACAGGCGATAAGGCGCGTTAGCAGCAGGGATTTAACTCCTGCCTTTTACTGGTGTTAAGCAGGACGACAACCTGCAGTATGAAAGGGAGCCCAGCCCAGAGCCACATCTGAAGACCAACACATGTCATGGAGCTACTGATCATGCAGCTTGGAGATCCAAGAGGTCTACAACACCCACCGCCACCACCCCCAGGCTCCCCCTCCGGCCCCCCCCCGGACTACCACCGAGGCAGCGCAGAACGAGGCAGCGCAGAACAAGACAGCTGACCTTCCGAAAACGGCATGGCCCCTCAGCCACACAATTGCAGAATGTGGGGAGAGGTGGGAACCAAGTATGTGTGAAGGAGGCAAGTCACCCATGAATAAGAATGTACACAATGCCAAGTGTGGCAGTGATGTGCTGGACAGACTTCAGTATGCAGAGCACAGACATGTCCATGTGAACGCCACTAGCGGAGTCCCGTACGGAGTACCCCGTATTTTGCGGTCATGGACTCGTGACTGTTTGGTGATTTTACAAATTGATCACTCTTCGATAGAAATTAGAAGTGGAATGACCCGTAGACGTTACCTCACGTCACCAGTTTTGTGAAGTGGATTACGGATTCCGTTTTATTTAACAAATCTTCACTTGCAAAGTACGTATTAGCAAGTGGGAAGATATTGATCTACGTTATCAGTTTTGGATATGGAGCACGGAGTTTGACCGTATTAGACAATTATACACTTGCAAAGAGTGACCTTACAAGTGAGAAGGTACCGATTAACAATTATCTCTATTGGAGCATTATTCGTGGAGTTGGAAAATTATTTCTTTATCAGCCCTGAAGAAGTCATTGATGCGTATTCGCACACGACGAAACACGTGTTGGCTGCTTTGTGTGAAGAATTGTACTACAAGGCTTATTCTATGAGATACTGTACTACGATGAGCTGTGGAGATACTACCAGAATAAATTGAAATAAAAAATATGAACTTTTTTGGACAACCTGTGAAGATTTTACACTGAACTGTAATTGTTATAGTGTGCTCAGGGTAGATTTCTTTTTCCTAATGGACATATACTGCTGGTGTTTGTAATGTTGTGGACAGTGGACGCAACCATGTTACCTCAGGCAGTGGGGAAGACCTGGGTCATGTAGCTGTGTCGTCCCCCCCTGTAAGCGTAAGCGGAGTGGGCTTGTCCGGCGTATGCCAGTTCAGCGTAGGAGTGTGAATAAAAAGGCCGGGGCTCTGGGCGTGGTTCACTTCCGGGATGGTCAACGCGTCTGCCAGGGCGGCGCCCCTCACCCTGCCACGAGTCCGCCGCCGTGACCGCCAGCCTCCTCAGCCGATCGCTGGCTTCCGCGACACAGGCCCCCTGCGCACCCAGTGGCACAGCACCGCGGAGTCATGTGTGTGCTGACTACTGCCTTCGGCCTACACTGCGGTCAGCAGGTCCCCCAATTCAAATCGAGTCTTGATTTATTGATGGCGCAGTCCAGTAGGCAACAGACATTGCTTCCAGTGCCGCCCGCCCGGACGACGCATCATCGCAGGCTGCGCACCCGCTGAGCGCTTCAGGTGCCACTATTTCTGTGCAGCTCAAGTCAACGCCACGTGGCTGTGGGCCCTTGCTGACCGCTGCCTCCGGCCTACACTGCGGTCAGCAGGGCTCACACATATCAAATCCAATCCTGACCTGCAAGGACACGCCATCATCGCTGGCTGCACACCCGCCACCACCGCCAGGACCACCTCCAACCAACAACTGCCAGAGTCGGAGGAGTCTTACAGCCAGCCTATCAAAGTTGCTCACACCTGTCTTGGATGCCATCATCAGCTTGATACCCTGCTCAGCTCTTCAGGTGCCACTAACTGAGTGCACCACAAATCATGGACCCTTTATGATTGAATCTTGTGTGTGTGATTTCAGATCTGGTGCCCCTACCTCAGTGCACCACAAGTCATGGACCCTTTATGATTGAATCTGTGTGTGTGATCCGATGATCACTGTTCTAGTTGTTGCCAGCACCAACCACTCACTGAGGGCTGGCTTACACTCACCCCACACCCATCCAGCACAGGCGTCACTGGACATGTGACCCTGGTAATAAAAAGGGGCCGGGCGCACGTGCCCATAGCCAGTTCCACTATCTATCTAAGTGTGCCGTGTGGTCATTATGTATGCATGATGGCCCCGGGCCGTACCACATTACATTGTGCTGTGGACAGCGGACACAACCATGTCACCTCAGGCAGTAGGTAAGACCTTGGACACGTAGCCTTGTCGTCCCCCCCTGTAAGCGTAAGCGGAGTGGGCTGGACTGGCGTACGTCAGTCCAGCGCAGGGGTGTTTGGAATTTGCCCAGGGCTCAGGGCGTGGTTCAGTCCTGGCCTGGACAAGGAAGTCACCAATGTGTGTGTCTCTGTTGTAGTGTCGGCGCCACCCGGCCCGCAATCGACAATGTTGCAATGTAGCATGCACCCGGAGGGCGGCCTTGCACGAACGGAGAAATCAAGGAGCGCAAGACCGCTCGGGGTCTTGGCTCATACATGCCAAGTGTTGTGTGTATCTGTATTGCCGCAGCATGAGCCAAATTCCTAGCCTTAATCGCAGCGTGAGTTCAGCCTGGCATAAACTCTACATCTATGTCCGCCCTATCCTTACCATAGGCCTACACTCACGTGGCCGCCCACCTTCAACGGCCAACATCACAGTGTCGTTGTCAGGCTTGTGGACATGCGCAGACAGGCATGACAATGGTGTGCCGTAGGAGTGCAAGTGATGCAACCGCGCAGCGCACACAAGTAAATAGGCTCGGGGGGAGGGAGGAGCAGTTGTGAGGCAACTTAACACACAGTGATGCCGCTCATTTGCCACATGCAAGACATGTCAAACATGAATCCCAAAGTCGCACACATCCCACCCCACCCCCAGCAAGCCACATCACATTTCCTGAATGCAAGCAGATGACAAACTAACATTAGGGATGAAAGCTCCTTTGTCTGAACTATCAGGTGGAAGCACATCTGCACCTCCGACCTCGGAATTGCATGTGCCCAGCACCCCCTGACAGATACTATAGCAGCTGATGACGACTCCCACACTACGCACAGCCCAACGAAAGACCAACTTATACACACCCCACACACAGAAGTCCTTGCTCGAAGTTATCTTGCATGGAATGGCCTTCACACTTACTCCCACACCATCCCAGGCATACAACCGTTGCACACTAAAACAACTCATTGATCCGAGCTGTGGCATTTCATCCACAGAACTGGCGCAGGTCAGAACAGTGCAGCTTCAATCAGAGCCACTAACGCAATGGCAGAACATCTCGGACACATGCACAACCCCTATCACGTGGAACTGTACTGTGCACGTATGCTGCATTTACTGGGGGCACTGCCATTGGCAGTGCTGCCTGATCAGTTACCGGCTAAGCTTCCGCCTTACCAACGTCACCTGCATTCAGCCTGTGTTGCATTGTCGATCGTGCATATTCGAGTGGTCCATGGATGTCTGCCTATCCAACAGAGGACGGTAGCTGAACTGGATTTTGACATGTGTGTGCGCCCCCTGTTGGCCCACGACCAGGAGTGTCACCGTGATACCCGTTTATGGGATGCCCTGATACTTGGCATACGTGCTGGCAGCTGGACCTGGGAGATTGCACAACTCCTCGTGTGCAGTGACCACATTGAACCGCTCCCCTATTGGGCTGTAGTGCTAATTGGTGAAAGGGGGTGGACGCAGCACATCTGTCCGGACCTGCTAATGGATTGCCTCGCCGTCCTGTTTGATGAAGTCGACAACGACCTCATGTTGGAAATGATAGCCTACGAAGCTGCAATCGCTTTCATGGATGAGTAACTACGTACCTGCAGCCACAACAGATTGGAACCCATTGCACATGTCCCAACACCTTGTTGCATCTTGGAGATCTGGCCACATATCCCACGACAACAGTGGACATGGCTGCATTTGCCTGGACTCCGAATACATGAGCGGACAACAACGCAGGTTAACACACACCTGTGAAAGGTGAGGCACTCCCCCGGAGTGGACAGCGACGCTTGGCAATGTTCCTCATTCTGACATACTGCTGCATTGGTCTGCATGTTGTGGCACTTATCTTGCCCGTACTGACACCCATATGCTGATAAAGTCTACGCACCTTCACTTGTATTCAACTGTGATGAGTGTTGATTTGAATGACAATGTGTGTCTCACTGCCTATCTGGGTCACGGCCATACATGCGCATTGATAGCATTACCCAGGGAGTACCTTTTTGTGGAATCACTGTCCCTACATTCATCCATACTTTCATACTTGATTGATCATAGCCATGACACATCTGTGTGAATTAGAATGTTTTATTCGCATTCAGTGGGGTGTTGAAACTGGACCAGTACAGGGCCATGCAAACCCCACTTAACATTGTTGCCCCGTGGAAGGCCAGCCAGAGTCCGTTAGGGGTTGACAAGTTCATCGGAAGAGGAAGTCTTCAGTCCGCAGTGTGATTGCTGTGTCATTGGTAACCAAACAAAATATGGCAGTCCATGTCGAGGTCCAAGGTGAGTGTCGCTGAGTGTATCCGGGGACAGTGGAAGGTGTTATTCCAGGGCATGATGCAGAGGGCAGAACCAAGCAGAAACAGGCCATATGGCGGAGATGAATGCTACCACTTCATTCTTGCCACAAAGCCAGATTCATCATCATCTTCGTCCTCTGATGTGTCAGGTGCCTCACATGTGGGTGGTGGTGTTTAGTCTGCATCACTGTGTGGCACTGACACATCAGGGGCCGGAGATGGAATGTCTGCCGCACTGTGTGGCACTGACATTTCAGGGGGCGGAGATGTGGATGGAGTAGTAGCAGCAGCATTCATCCGCGCCAGGCCTTGTGGCAGCAATGCCATGACGAGGATCTGCAGGGCATGGAAGATCACAGCTACATCTCGCTGGTGTGCAGCCGTGGCAAACATTCTTTCCGCCTGCATCCGCTCCAAGCTCTCCATCATTCTCCTTATGTGTCCCAACTCCCGGCTGACATCGCTGGAGCCACTCTGACTAGACAGTTGTTCTTGGCTCAGAGTCATGACTCCAGCGATGTCAGCCATGGATTGTTGGAGAGCATGTGGACAGTGGGTGTCCGTTAGGGACTGTAAGTCATCCCTGATGGGACTTAGACACCCACGTATGGCATCTAGTTTGGCTGCCATGAGGTCGAACCCCACCCGCTGCTGATCAGCCATCTTCTCCTGGCACCCTAACACACGGCGTTGGAATGCCATGTGTTAGTCGTGGGGGTCCTGGGAGACAGCCGTGGTGGTGGGTGCTTCCTGCTGTGTGGTCTGTGCAGGGGGTGGGGTCTCCTCGATGCAGCTGGGCTGCCCTGCTCCTGGAGGTGGGGTGCCGCAGATGTCTATGAGCTGTTGGAGGGCGTCAGTGTCGATGTTGGGGAGGTCCTCTTCATCATCAGTGCTGAGTTGTTGGGTCTGCTCTGCAGGAGGTGTTGATTCTCCCTCTGCAATGTGAAGGGGAGATGCAGATTGACATTGTGTTCACATGTATGTTCACGCATTGTACAAGTTTACTAACAGACTGCATGACAATGTACATTGTGACTGTTTGTGAGGAGATGCCTATTTCATGCGGGACAGTTGACATTTCTACACCATCAGGGATGTGAGGTTGTACTTGTACATTATCATCTCACAGTTTCCTGCTATGCCAAATGCGAATGGCCATTTTCTACACACAAGTGGCAGCAGTTGTGTCCTCTGTTCTGTTGTGAAAGTGTTGCAGTTTGTACCACATTGTTGTCAATGTTGAGGTGCTCTGATTCTTATGTGTGTGTGCTGCATTGTCGGTGTGTTGCCCCTTCAGCTCTGATTTGGCTGGCCCTTATCCCTTTCAGGCGGTGTGCCTTTCACTTCTGTGCTTATACAGTGCTATGATGTTGCCGACTTGGGTAAATTGGGCTCTTGGTCGGAGTTGTGACTCTTGGGCATGGTTTGTCCGCAGATGTGCTATACTTAATTGTGCATGTGTGCCATTGTGCCCATCTCCCCCGTCCCCCCAGTCCCTGGTCGTTACTCACCCTGTTGCTGTTGGCTCAGGTCATGTTGTGCAGTGTCCGGTCCCCCAACTCCTGCCACCGTCTCCCCAATGATGACTCGGGTCACCATTTCCTCCATCTCATCCAGCTCCTGGTGTGTCGCTGGACTCCCACCTCCAGTCTGCATTGCTGCTTTCAGGTTGGCTGCGAGTTTCAGCTTGGTTTTGCGCTTCACATCAGTCCAGCGCTTCTTGCAGTTGTCCACTTCCCTTCTCTTCATTCCGACTGCATTCACCTTGGCCAAGATGGACTGCCATATTGTATTTTTAGTTGCCAATGACACAGTGGAGGTGATGAACAGTTGGTGGTGGTGTTCTATCACCTCCGTAATGAGGATCTGTTATCCTGCGTACTGAAACGCGGGTTCCTCTTCTTCTTCTCCTTGCCCTTCCCTGACCCCGAGGTCCCAGGCTGGTCCTCCGTGGGGCTTGTGGGGTTCTGGTTGTCCTCTGTACTTGCTCCGGCTACCTCCATGGTGCTTCGCAGTTGTTTGTGTTTTGTTTGTGTTTTTTGTTGCCGCTTTTATAGTGGTTTTTCCCGCCTGACTTGTGGGACTTGCAGGCCTGGCGCTGCTTATCGCTGGATTTTTTATCGCAGTTGGGCCCATCGCAACTTTTTTCACGTTCGGGTTTAGATTTTTATCACCATCCCGATAATTTTATCGCGGACATTTGACG
Organism: Calotriton arnoldi; assembly: GCA_963921515.1. Taxonomy (NCBI): domain Eukaryota; kingdom Metazoa; phylum Chordata; class Amphibia; order Caudata; family Salamandridae; genus Calotriton; species Calotriton arnoldi. The sequence continues at coordinate 593,865 of CAWUFW010004959.1, read as the reverse complement.
CGTTATCGGGAAACTATCGCATGTTACCGCCGTGTTGAGAATACGACGTTAACACGGAGTTATTTTCCCGCGATAGACGGCGATATGAAAAATTGTGTTAACCTATTTTGGCGATGATTATCGCACGTTCTTGAGAATATCCCCCAGAGTTTCTGCCCCACAGTTTAGTTAGTGGTGCTGTTTTTGGCCTCATCATTGTTAAGGGTAGCACATGCTGCAATATTATGTAAATCACAGGAAAATACTACCTCTGCAGATCCAGGTAATTCCACTGTCCCAGGAATACGCAAAGGGCAAGCCTTACAGAAGAAATCCACGTGATGACGACTCATTTGACCTGCATCACGCCAAAACAAACCATTAACAAAAAATGCAGGGCCTGGCACGGTTGCTACAGCACATGTGTTTGATGTGACAGAGTAACATGCTTAAGATAGAGATGGCTGAAAGGATATCCAGAGTCTACAAGCTGTGCAATGGTAGTGACTAGCTGGTGCATTCACATCTGATTGTCTCATTGGGGCTCAGGTTAACAAGTGCTGTAAAATTCAATAAGTAACATTGGAATAATTCATGGCTACTGAAGAAAATCATAATTGTAAGCGTGTTTAACTAGGTCCCTTCCTCACCAGCCTTAACTGGATCCACCCTGATACATGATGAATCGAAGCTCATTCATCGCGCCTTTACACAGCTCTAACATCAGGTGGATCGTCGCACTCAAAGGCACCCCCAAAAATCATTCTTATCGGAGAAATATTCCTACAAATTTTACTTACTCATTCTTCTGTGCAGCTTGGCCACTGGATATTTTTTTGCTTTCTGAACCTTTCGATAGGTGTATATCACCCCCTTATCAGAATTTGCCTTGTGTTCTCATCTCTTTTGACTCTACTTTTCTACAAAGATCTTTTGGCTCACAGAACGTTGACATTCGAACATGGTGTGTGCAACATAAAATGAATGTCTCTGAAATATGAAATACCCTATCCAAAATGGATGCTCTGTTGGCATTAACATTGAGAACCCCTTCTTTGGACAGCCTTTGAGCTAGTATTCTGATGGTTGGATCTTGCAGTGTCATAAACCAAACAGTGCCGCGCAGTGAGACTGTCAGTGGTGGACAGTTCTCCAGCATATCTCACAAATCCTCACACTTCTGAGCTTGGTTTTAATTCTGTGACACATGACATCTGCTGCACTTACTATTTGTCAATAGAGGCATGGGCAACACACAGGCTACACAGTAGCCCTTGAACACGGTGTTCCATGCATCCTCAAAAATACTGTCCACCAAGCAGATAAAGCACCACCACAATGTTGTAGCTCTCAACCACTTGCCTGGTCCTGATTGCCACTCCCCCACACCACTGCAGCAGCACAGAGGTACCGCTCCCGGCCCTCCAACTGTGAAGTATGTGTTTTGAGCCCCGGCCCCCTATTCAGTTGGTGCCAGTTTTCTTCTCTGTTTTTTTTTCTCTTTTGCTTTTACCTTACTCTTTTTGATTTTTTTTGCTTTAGCTTAGCTTGGCCCCATGGATAGCTGGCACTAGGTTTTCTTTCCTTATTTTCACTCTTTTGGCTCGTAATTTACTCCTTTTGCTTGTTCCTTTGCTGCTCTAGCATCATCACCGCAGCAGCCAACAGGTCCATTCCGGCCCACCACTTCGCAGGCGCTTCAGCCGCTGCCCTTCAACTTCCCGGTCTGCCCCTCCCACCTCCAGGACCACTTGATGAGGGCTGCAGCATGGCCGCGCAGCAGACGCATGCAGCGGACGCACCACTGATGCGCCAAAGGCAAGCCAATATACACCCATCTGTGCCTGAACCCTGCCAGGAATGCTGGTTCCACCGCCCCCCACACCGGTACACCTTCAACGAGCTCCAGAAGCTGGGACATCAACCCCAGTAGCTGGGACATCAACTTCAGCATCATTTCGCCACACTCTACCACAGAGGGACACTTCACCTACCACCGCAGCCGCTTGCTACGTGGCGACCCCCACGAACCCTACCCAGCCGATGCCCGACCAGAGATCGCTGCTCCACTGCACGCTGCTCTATGCCAGATCCCTCTGCAAGCACGCCACAGAAATCTGGGACACTATAATTACCCTTGCCCCGGACATGATGTTCATCAATGAAACCTGGCTCACCCTCTTATCGACACCCAACATCACCACCGCGATGCCCCATGAATGAAAGATGATCCACCGTGACCACACAGGCCGACACGGCGGAGGCATCGCCATCATCCACAAAGACACTCTCTATTGCACCACCTCGGACGACGACACTACGTTGATCATGGAACACTCAACTTTCACTACATCTTCCTGGGACACCTTAACTTCCACCTCGAAGACCCCAACGACTCCAACTCAGCCACTCTCCTGGAGAACATGAGCAACATTGGCCTCTCACAGCTGGTCACTGCTCACATGCACAGCGCAGGACACACACTACACCCTGGGCCAGATGTACGACCAATTTGCGAGGCGCTAAATGAAATGTACAACAGTGTGTTTAACACTGTTTGCGATTCCCAATGGGGTCGCAATTTGCGAGCCCATTGGGAATGCCAGCCCTCCCAGGGATGGTGGCCTGCTGGGCTCAGCAGACCACCATGTCTGGGACTGCTTTTAAATAAAGCAGGTTTTTTTTTTTTTTTTAAATGCAGCCCGTTTTCCTTAAAGGAAAACGGGATGCATTTAAAAAAAAAAAAATGAAACGTTTTCCTTTCATTTTTTAAGGGCAGGCAGTGGTCCCTGGAACTCTGCCTGCTCCTAAAAAATAATTTTGCATGCATTTGCAAAGGGGAAGGGGTCCCCTGGGAACCCCTTACTGTTTGCGAATGCATTACCACCGACTTGAAGTAGGTGGTAATTGCGAGTGTTTTGCGACCGCAATTGCGGTCGCAAAACATTTGTACATGATTTTGAGACTCGCTATTTGGAAAGGAACGCCCCTTCCAAATAGCGAGTCGCAAAACCTATTTAGAGAGTTGCAAAAAAATTGCGACTCGCTAAATAGGCTATGTACATGGCCCAATAGGTTTTTGCATGCGCAAACAGGTTCGCAAACCCGTGTTGGGGCAGCTTGAGACCCTCAGAAGGTGTGCCCTGTGATCTTGGACACACGGAGGAGAAGCGAGACTCTGACGTGCTGGGTGCGTGTCGTGGTGCACATGAGGCGCTGGTGAAGAGCGCCTGGTGAACATGTGCATCGACGGAGGAGAGTCTCGGACGTGCAGGGTGCGTGTCGTGGTGCACAGGAGGCGTCGGTGAGGGGCGCCTGGTGAAGTGGGCACCGGAGGTGAAGTGAGACTCGGACGTGCAGGGTGCGTGTCGGGGTGCACCGCAGGCGCTGGTGAAGAGTGCCTGGTGAGCGGGTGCATCAGAGGTGAAGAGAGTCTCGGACGCGCTGGGTGCGTGTCGTGGTGCACTGGAGGCGTTGGCGAGGAGCGCCTGGTCAACGCTTGCATCAGAAGTGGAGTGAGTCTCGGACTCGCTGGGGTGCGTGTTGGGGTGCACCGGAGGCGTTGGTGAAGAGCGCCTGGTGATCGAGTGCACCGGAGGAGAAGCGAGGCTCGGACACAGTGAGCGTGTTGGGGTGCGGCCGGAGGCGTTGGTGAAGAGCGCCTGGATATCGGGGCACCGGAATTGGAGTAAGTCTCAGTGAAGCAGTGTGCGTGCTTTGGTGCAACCTGGGACTGTGGAGGTGATCAGTTGATCATCATGTGCACCGGAAGAAAATGAGTCTCTGCAGCGTGGTGTGCGTGTCTTGGTGCCAACTGAGACCACAGGAAGGAGTGCTGGTTGAACGTGCACTCGGAGTCGACGTGAAGTCCCATCAACGTTGTGTGTGTGGCTTCGTGCCAGAAGAGACCCGGAGGGTGCGGTGGTGAACGTGCACCCGGAGTAACGTAATCTCAGGGGCGTGGGGTACGTGTGCCCTGCGGCCGCCTGAGACCTTCCTAACAGTTGCGGCCCGGACCGGCAGCCCCGGAGGAGCTGAGCTGCCAGGCCGAGCCGCTGAGGCCCATTGAGAAAGTTCGGCACGAAAGGCCTAGTTCATTAAAGGAGGAGAGGAGAGTGGGGTCGCGCCCCCCAGGTAACGTGGATCACTGCCTGGGCGGGGTGCGGGCTCGGAGGGACACTCTCTCGGCCTCTCAGTCCTTCTGACGACATGAGCCTTTGCTTCGGCTCAGATTGGGGCCTGTACTGACCAAGGAGTGGTGGTAATGGGGCCCGAGTGGGAAGCTGTACTTTATTTCATCGTGAATACGTGTGGGGGGCAACTGTTACCGAAGAGGCTGACTGTCGTAATACACATTGCCAATATTGCTGCTAACGAACTGCCGGACTGTCTTATGACGCCTGTCATTATTTCCGCCTACCGAAGTACACGATTGTAGCGGCCCGCATTGCATTATTTCGTCATTGCAACGTACATGATTGTAGCTATGCATTGCATTATTCCTTAATTGCAAAGTACATGATTGTGGCGGCGAGCATTGCATTGTTTCTTCATTGCAAAGTACATTATTGGGGTGTGACGCATTGCATTATTCCTTCATTGCGCAGTACATGATTGTAGAGGTACGCATTGCATAATTTCTCCCATTGCAGGTACCGGAGTGTATCGTTACACATTGTATTATTTCTCCTGTGCACGGCACAGGATTGTATCGTTACGCAGGGCACTATTGTTTGTCCATTGTAACGTGTGTGATTCTAGCATTACGACCAGCATAGCGTTTGGAAAGCGGTGGTTGGGATTTGAACCTACCAGCCAGCCGGAATGAATATTACCCTTTATTATATGTTGGCTTTTGTAACGTGTGGTCTGATCGTATATCTTTCTATATAAAGTTTATACTCGTTTTTATGAAACTTGTGTGGAGTCCATTTGTGGTGTCACCAGGCGGGTTGCTGTGGGTGTGGTTGCACATACTGTACACTCGTGCCTTGGAGATAGGCCTGACTGCTCGTGCCAAACTACTAAGGGGGTGAGCAGGGCTATCTCAAACGGTGTTCTTACTTGGCCTAACGTTGAGGGAGGAGTCCCGGGTCGCGCATTTGTGACAGTGACGCGTGACTGGGACTCCGGCTTCCAACACACACTCACAGCAACCCACTGGTGACACCACAAATGTACTCCACACGAGTTTGATAAAACGAGTATAAACTTTATATAGAAAGATATACGATCAGACCACACGATACAAAAGCCAACATATAATAAAGGGTAACATTCGTTCCGGCTGGCTGGTAGGTTCAAATCCCAACCACCGCTTTCAAAATGCTATGCTGGTCGCAATGCTAGAATCACACACGTTGCAATGGACAAACAATAGTGCGCTGCGTAACGATACAATCCTGTGCTGGGCAAAGGAGAAATAATACAATGCGTAACGATACACCCCGGTACCTTGCAATGGGAGAAATAATGCAATGCACACCGCTACAATCATGTACTTTGCAATTAAGGAATAATGCAATGCGTAGCTACAATTATGTACTTTGCAATGAAGAAATAATGCAATGCGGGCCGCTACAATCCTGTACTTTGTAATGGAGAAATAATGCAATGACTAGCGCTTAAATCGTGTACTTCGTTATGCAGAAATAATGTCAGGCGTCATAAGACAGTCCGGCAATTCGTTAGCAGCAATATTGGCAATGTGTATTACGACAGTCAGCCTCTTCGATAACAGTTGCCCCCTACACGTATCAATGATGACATAAAGTACAGCTTCTCACTCTGGCCCCAGTACTGCCACTCCTTTGGTCAGTACGGGCCCCAATCTGAGCCGAAGCAAAGGCTCACGTTGCCAGAAGGACTGAGAGGCTGAGAGAGTGTCCCTCCGAGCCCGCACCCCGCACAGGCTGTGATCCACGTTAGCTGGGGGCGCGACCCCACTCTCCTCTCCTCCTTCAGCGAACTGGGCCTTCCGTGCAGAACTTTCTCAATGGGCCTCAGCGGCTCGGCCTGGCAGCTCAGCTCCTCCGGGGCTACCGGTCCGGGCCGCGACTGTTAGGAAGGTCTCAGGCGGCCGCAGGGCACACGTACCCCACGCCTCTGAGATTACGTTACTCCGGGTGCACGTTCACCACAGCACCCTCCGGGTCTCCTCTGGCACAAAGCCACACACACTTTGCTGATGGGACTTCACGTCGACTCCGAGTGCACGTTCACCAGGCACTCCTTCCTGCGGTCTCAGTTGGCACCAAAACACGCACACCGCGCTGCAGAGACTCACTTTCTTCCGGTGCACACGATGATCAGCCGATCACCTCCACAGTCCCAGGTTGCACCAAAGCACGCACACTGCTTCACTGAGACTTACTCCAACTCCGGTGCCCCGATATCCAGGCGCTCTTCACCAATGCCTTCGGCCGCACCCCGACACGCTCACCGTGTCCGAGCCTCACTTCTCCTCCGGTGCACTCGATGACCAGGCGCTCTTCACCAGCGCCTCCGGTGCACCCCGACACGCACCCTGCGCGTCCGAGACTCACTCCACTTCCGATGCACACGTTGACCAGGTGCTCCTCACCAACGCCTCCTGTGCACCACGACACGCACCCTGCGCGTCCGAGACTCCCTTCACCTCCGATGCACCCGCTAACCAGGTGCTCTTCACCAGCGCCTGCGGTGCACCACGACACGCACCCTGCGCGTCCGAATCTCACGTCACCTCCGATGCACACGCTGACCAGGCGCTCTTCACCAATGCCTGCAGTGCACCACGACACGCACACTGCGCGTCCGAGACTCACTTCATCTTCGGTGCACACGTTGACTAGGCGCTCTTCACCAACGCCTCCTGTGCACCACGACACGCACCCAGCGCGTCCGAGTCTCACTTCTCCTCCGTGTGTCCAAGATCACAGGGCACACCTTCCGAGGGTCTCAAGCTGCCACAACACGCGCCCACCGCGTCGCTTGAAACTTCTCCGGAAACTTTTATGTTCCTGTGTTTCCAAACAGGGAGCCAGCTCACCTCGGGCCCTTGGGGTAACAAGACACAGCACAAAGCACACTCTTCTTCAAGCAGGGGGACCCAGCGCACAAAGCACAGTCCCAACAACCTCTTCCTTGGTTAAAACAGCAAACTGCAGACCAGCCCCAGATCACGAAGCAAGGGTCGGTCCTTCCCAGCAGTCTCTTCAGTTGTTCCTTCCTTAGCAGGGGTTCCTCTTGACCACGAAATGGGTCCAAGCCTTTATAGTCTCAATCCAGTTCTATTCCAACGTTCAGGGGTCTCAGCTCTCATAGTTATACCCCTAAATGTCTTTGAAGTTCGTTGTGCTCAGGGGTCCCTGACTCCTGCCTAAATCAGTTCTGGGTGTCTCCCTCCCAGTGTCACCTTTCTCCCTTTGATACTGGGGGTCTGGATCCTTAATCACTCAGCAGGAGATGGGTCAATTGTTTTATAGCCGCAACCCAGGCCTCTTCACCTCCCGGGGCTTCTCCTCCGCCTACTCTCCAGATGCAGGTCAGCCTGGTGCCATATCAACCCCTCCCTGGCTCAAAACCTCCCCCAGCTCCTCTCCCCTCTCAGATCCAGACAGTCAATCCACATTCAGCAGAGACACACAGAAATGATTAAAGCACAAAACTCAGCCACTTTCTAAAAGAGTGGTTTCTGAACACACAGTGACAAAACCACTTTCACAGAAAGATGGGTTATGACACTGAGTTCATACATACTAAACTTCACCTCTCCATTTTAGACTTATGGGAAACTAGGCTAACAAACACAATACCCAGCCTCCCCCATTCTGTCCTATGGGCAGGATGGCGTTTCACCAGTGAAAAACGAAATGGAGTGTTTTTCACTGTCAGGACATAACACACACCTCAGTATATGTCCTGCCTTTTACTTACACTGCACCCTGCCCAGGGGTTACCCGGGACCTACCACAGGGGTGCCCACTGTGTACGCAAAGGGAAAGTAAGGCCTGACAAGTGGTTGCACTTGTCAGGACAACATGCTAACTTAGCAAACTGCGCGCAGGCCCTACACTGCAGGCCTGAGTTCCCTTCTCCGCGCACCTTTGCATTACTAGCCCTGGCACACACAGTGCACATCACTAGGGACTTTACTAGTAAGGCAAACATACCAATCATGGCCAACCAATTACCATTACACTTTACACAGGGAACCCTTGTACTTTGACACTGATCAGCAGTGGCAAAGTACCCAAAGCATCTAAATTGGCAACTCTATGTCAGGAAAACGGTCTAGGGGGAAAGAAAAAAGTTTAGGGAACTTTAGCCCAAAAGGCCAAGTCCTACACAACCCCCTCCCAGCCAAAACCAGGGTAGACCAATCATTACTTTGATGGACTTCCCGGCTTCGGGCGATAGAACCAGGATGCAGGCCCTCTACCACAGGGACACCCTCCTGTTCCACGCCTTCCTGACCCCAGGGGGTCTTCTTGATCACTACTCCCTGAGCCATCAATGCTGTTCCATGGATCCCCCCGGCCAGGGGGACCCTCCAGGGGTGCTGTTCCCATGCCAACCCCACCCTGGAGTGGTGCCCTGGGAAGGCCCATCGGTCAGGATACTACCTCCAGTCATCCTGCCCTCCAGATTAAAAGTGGGTTTACCCTGGTCACTTCTAGGGGACCCAGCCCCACTGGCTGGACACTGTCCCACGGGTGTTCCCACTGGGGAACACAGCCCTCTTTTATCCTTCCATTTATTTTTCTGGGCCTGCCACTTAGGAATGGCACCCACAAACTTCAGGACAGGAGGAGCTCTGGCTACAGACTCCCCACGCCCTCCTGACGCTAGGTGTCCTTCCTCACGCCTCTGGCAAGTAGGCACTAGGCCTCCACCCGGGGGCTCTCCTACGGCCCCCCCCAGTTTCCTGGGTGGTGCTGCTGATCCCTGGGTGTGCTGCTTACTCTTCCTCCCCCTCTTTTGAGACAAGGGGCTAGCCAGCAACCCCTCCTCACTACTCTGGGATCTCCTTGCGCCACTTGGCCCTTCTTCCCTCTCTGGGGCCTTTTCAGGCCCCTGGACCCGTGACCAGGGGTCCGGTTCTCGTGCAGGCTCCCGGGAATCAAGGACCCCACACCTTATCCCGGGGTGGCGCAATCCTGGAAAATAATTTCTGAGCCTAGGCTCCCCTGGTGTCAAATTGGACAACCCCTCCAAATCATTTACCATGCTAACCACTACCCAATCTTCCAGTGCACACTTGTACTCATCCACACTTGGCACTGGCTGTGCGCTGCCACCATTCGAACTGGACTCTGCTTGTTTACCCTTACTGTCCAGTTCCCTCATGCTTAACTCATGAGCGAAGAGAATCCGTTTCTCTTCCAACGCGAGAGCGTTCCTGCTCTCCTCTGCTTGAGTTTTAAGCTTTAACACCTCCAACTCATGCAGTCTGACCCTTTGGTTTTCCTCCAACTCCTCTGGGGAAAAACTCCTCCCTGAATGGCTACTACCAGCCCCTGCGGCTGGTCCCTCCACTGGCAAATCCTGTGGACCAAATCCATTTCCTGGGTCATCCTCATCCACCTCAACATCACCCGTCTCCTGAGCCTCTTTGGCTTCCCACCAGGCCCTCAAGGCCACTTGCAGCTCCTCCTTTTTGGCGCTACCCTTCATGGGACATCCCAAAGCTCTGCAGAATTTCCTCAACTGATCAACCTTGTAGGTAAACAATGCCTCAATGTTAAACTCTAATTCTGCAGCTGCAGCCTCACCGGCTATCTGGCTCCCCTCCTGAGACATGATGTGTGGTTTAAAGGTTACTCAACAATAGAACCAACAATTCAAAACAATATGTTGTTGCGTCGTGGTCTGCGATCAATTTATGATGTACACCAATTACTGTGAGTGGTTTTGCACACACGCGTTTCAATTACGTTAGGATCGTATCCCACCGCTCTGCCGCCAAATGTTGGAAGCCGGAGCCCCAGTCCCGCACCACTGTCACCAAATGCGAGACCCGGGACTCCTCACTCAACGTTAGGCCAAGTAAGGACACCGTTTGAGATAGCCTTGCTCACCCCCTTAGTAGCTTGGCACGAGCAGCCAGGCCTATCTCCAAGGCACGAGTGTACAGTATGTGCAACCACACTCACAGCAACCCACTGGTGACACCACAAATGGACTCCACACGAGTTTGATAAAACAAGTATAAACTTTATATAGAAAGATATACGATCAGACCACACGATACAAAAGCCAACATATAATAAAGGGTAATATTCGTTCCGGCTGGCTGGTAGGTTCAAATCCCAACCACCGCTTTCAAAATGCTATGCTGGTCGCAATGCTAAAATCACACACGTTGCAATGGACAAACAATAGTGCGCTGCGTAACGATACAATCCTGTGCTGGGCAAAGGAGAAATAATACAATGCGTAACGATACACCCCGGTACCTTGCAATGGGAGAAATAATGCAATGCGTACCGCTACAATCATGTACTGCGCAATGAAGGAATAATGCAATGTGTCACACCCCAATCACGTACTTTGCAATGAAGAAATAATGCAATGCGCACCGCTACAATCATGTACTTTGCAATTAAGGAATAATGCAATGCGTAGCTACAATCATGTTCTTTGCAATGAAGAAATAATGCAATGCGGGCCGCTACAATCCTGTACTTTGCAATGGAGAAATAATGCAATGCGTAGCGCTTCAATCGTGGACTTCGTTATGCAGAAATAATGTCATGCGTCATAAGACAGTCTGGCAGTTCGTTAGCAGCAATATTGGCAATGTGTATTACGACAGTCAGCCTCTTCGATAACAGTTGCCCCCCACATGTATCAACGATGACATAAAGTACAGCTTCTCACTCTGGCCCCAGTACTGCCACTTCTTTGGTCAGTACGGACCCCAATCTGAGCCGAAGCAAAGGCTCACGTTGCCAGAAGGACTGAGAGGCCGAGAGTGTCCCTCCGAGTCGGCACCCCGCCCAGGCAGTGATCCACGTTACCTGGGGGTGCGACCCCACTCTCCTCTCCTCCTTCAGCGAACTGGGCCTTCCGTGCAGAACTTTCTCAATGGGCCTCAGCGGCTCGGCCTGGCAGCTCAGCTCCTCCGGGGATGCCGGTCCGGGCCGCGACTGTTAGGAAGGTCTCAGACGGCCGCAGGGCACACATACCCCACACCTCTGAGATTACATTACTCCGGGTGCACGTTCACCACAGCACCCTCCGGGTCTCCTCTGGCACGAAGCCACAGGCACAACGCTGATGGGACTTCACGTCGACTCCGAGTGCACGTTCACCAGGCACTCCTTCCTGCGGTCTCAGTTGGCACCAAAACACGCACACCGCGCTGCAGAGACTCACTTTCTTCCGGTGCACACGATGATCAGCCGATCACCTCCACAGTCCCAGGTTGCACCAAAGCACGCACACTGCTTCACTGAGACTTACTCCAACTCCGGTGCCCCGATATCCAGGCGCTCTTCACCAACGCCTTGGGCCGCACCCTGACACGCTCACCGTGTCCGAGCCTCACTTCTCCTCCAGTGCACTCGATGACCAGGCGCTCTTCACCAGCGCCTCCGGTGCACCCTGACATGCACCCTGCGCGTCCGAGACTCACTCCACTTCCGATGCACACGTTGACCAGGCGCTCTTCACCAGCGCCTGCGGTGCACCACGACACGCACCCTGCGCGTCTGAGTCTCACGTCACCTCCGATGCACACGCTGACCAGGCGCTCTTCACCAACGCCTGCGGTGCACCACGACACGCACCCTGCGCGTCCGAGACTCACTTCGCCTTTGGTGCACACATTGACCAGGCGCTCTTCACCAACGCCTCCTGTGCACAACGACACGCACCCAGCGCGTCCGAGTCTCACTTCTCCTCCGTGTGTCCAAGATCACAGGGCACACCTTCCGAGGGTCTCAAGCTGCCACAACACGTGCCCACCGCGTCACTTGAAACTTCTCCGGAAACTTTTATGTTCCTGTGTTTCCAAACAGGGAGCCAGCTCACCTCGGGCCATTGGGGTAACAAGACACAGCACAAAGCACAGTCTTCTTCAAGCAGGGGGACCCAGCGCACAAAGCACAGTCCCAACAGCCTCTTCCTTGGTTAAAACAGCAAACTGCAGACCAGCCCCAGATCACGAAGCAAGGGTCGGTCCTTCCCAGCAGTCTCTTCAGTTGTTCCTTCCTTAGCAGGGGTTCCTCTTGACCACGAAATGGGTCCAAGCCTTTATAGTCTCAATCCATTTCTATTCCAACGTTCAGGGGTCTCAGCTCTCATAGTTATACCCCTAAATGTCTTTGAAGTTCGTTGTGCTCAGGGGTCCCTGACCCCTGCCTAAATCAGTTCTGTGTGTCTCCCTCCCAGTGTCACCTTTCTCCCTTCGATACTGGGGGTCTGGATCCTGAATCACTCAGCAGGAGATGGGTCAATTGTTTTATAGCCGCAACTCAGGCCTCTTCACCTCCCGGGGCTTCTCCTCCGCCTACTCTCCAGATGCAGGTCAGCCTGGTGCCATCTCAACCCCTCCCTGGGTCAAAACCTCCCCCAGCTCCTCTCCCCTCTCAGATCCAGACAGTCAATCCACATTCAGCAGAGACACACAGAAATGCTTAAAGCACAAAACTCAGCCACTTTCTAAAAGAGTGGTTTCTGAACACACAGTGACAAAACCACTTTCATAGAAAGATGGGTTATGACACTGTGAGTTCATACATACTAAACTTCACCTCTCCATTTTAAACTTATGGGAAACTAGGCTAACAAACACAATACCCAGCCTCCCCATTCTGTCCTATGGGCAGGATGGCGCTTTCACCAGTGAAAAACGAAATGGAGTGTTTTTCACTGTCAGGACATAACACACACCTCAGTATATGTCCTGCCTTTTACTTACACTGCACCCTGCCCAGGGGTTACCTGGGACCTACCACAGGGGTGCCCACTGTGTACGCAAAGGGAAAGTAAGGCCTGACAAGTGGTTGCACTTGTCAGGACAACATGCTAACTTAGCAAACTGCGCGCAGGCCCTACACTGCAGGCCTGAGTTCCCTTCTCCGCGCACCTTTGCATTACTAGCCCTGGCACACACAGTGCACATCACTAGGGACTTTACTAGTAAGGCAAACATACCAATCATGGCCAACCAATTACCATTACACTTTACACAGGGAACACTTGTACTTTGACACTGATCAGCAGTGGCAAAGTACCCAAAGCATCTAAATTGGCAACTCTATGTCAGGAAAACGGTCTAGGGGAAAGCAAAAGTTTAGGGAACTTTAGCCAAAAAGGCCAAGTCCTACACAACCCCTCCCAGCCAAAAGCCAGGGTAGACCAATCATTACTTTGATGGACTTCCCGGCTTCGGGCGATAGAACCAGGATGCAGGCCCTCTACCACAGGGACACCCTCCTGTTCCACGCCTTCCTGACCCCAGGGGGTCTTCTTGATCACTACTCCCTGAGCCATCAATGCTGTTCCATGGATCCCCCCCGGCCAGGGGGACCCCTCCAGGGGTGCTGTTCCCATGCCAACCCCACCCTGGAGTGGTGCCCTGGGAAGGCTCATCGGTCAGGATACTACCTCCAGTCATCCTGCCCTCCAGATTAAAAGTGGTGGGTTTACCCTGGTCACTTCTAGGGGACCCAGCCCCACTGGCTGGACACTGTCCCACGGGTGTTCCCACTGGGGAACACAACCCTCTTTTATCCTTCCATTTATTTTTCTGGGCCTGCCACTTAGGAATGGCACCCACAAACTTCAGGACAGGAGGAGCTCTGGCTACAGACTCCCCACGCCCTCCTGACGCTAGGTGTCCTTCCTCACACCTCTGGCAAGTAGGCACTAGGCCTCCACCCGGGGGCTCTCCTACGGCCCCCCCCAGTTTCCTGGGTGGTGCTGCTGATCCCTGGGTGTGCTGCTTACTCTTCCTCCCCCTCTTTTGAGACAAGGGGCTAGCCAGCAACCCCTCCTCACTACTCTGGGATCTCCTTGCGCCACTTGGCCCTTCTTCCCTCTCTGGGGCCTTTTCAGGCCCCTGGACCCGTGACCAGGGGTCCGGTTCTCGTGCAGGCTCCCGGGAATCAAGGACCCCACACCTTATCCCGGGGTGGCGCAATCATGGAAAATAATTTTTGAGCCTAGGCTCCCCTGGTGTCAAATTGGACAACCCCTCCAAATCATTTACCATGCTAACCACTACCCAATCTTCCAGTGCACACTTGTACTCACCCACACTTGGCACTGGCTGTGCGCTGCCACCATTCGAACTGGACTCTGCTTGTTTACCCTTACTGTCCAGTTCCCTCATGGTTAACTCATGAGCGAAGAGAATCCGTTTCTCTTCCAACGCGAGAGCGTTCCTGCTCTCCTCTGCTTGAGTTTTAAGCTTTAACACCTCCAACTCATGCAGTCTGACCCTTTGGTTTTCCTCCAACTCCTCTGGGGAAAAACTCCTCCCTGAATGGCTACTACCAGCCCCTGCGGCTGGTCCCACCACTGGCAAATCCTGTGGACCAAATCCATTTCCTGGGTCATCCTCATCCACCTCAACATCACCCGTCTCCTGAGCCTCTTTGGCTTCCCACCAGGCCCTCAAGGCCACTTGCAGCTCCTCCTTTTTGGCGCTACCCTTCATGGGACATCCCAAAGCTCTGCAGAATTTCCTCAACTGATCAACCTTGTAGGTAAACAATGCCTCAATGTTAAACTCTAATTCTGCAGCTGCAGCCTCACCGGCTATCTGGCTCCCCTCCTGAGACATGATGTGTGGTTTAAAGGTTACTCAACAATAGAACCAACAATTCAAAACAATATGTTGTTGTGTCGTGGTCTGCGATCAATTTATGATGTACACCAATTACTGTTAGTGGTTTTGCACACACGCGTTTCAATTACGTTAGGATCGTATCCCACCGCTCTGCCGCCAAATGTTGGAAGCCGGAGCCCCAGTCCCGCACCACTGTCACCAAATGCGAGACCCGGGACTCCTCACTCAACGTTAGGCCAAGTAAGGACACCGTTTGAGATAGCCTTGCTCACCCCCTTAGTAGCTTGGCACGAGCAGCCAGGCCTATCTCCAAGGCACGAGTGTACAGTATGTGCAACCACACTCACAGCAACCCACTGGTGACACCACAAATGGACTCCACACGAGTTTGATAAAACGAGTATAAACTTTATATAGAAAGATATACGATCAGACCACACGAATCAAAAGCCAACATATAATAAAGGGTAATATTCGTTCCGGCTGGCTGGCAGGTTCAAATCCCAACCACCGCTTTCAAAATGCTATGCTGGTCACAATGCTAAAATCACACACGTTGCAATGGACAAACAATAGTGCGCTGCGTAACGATACAATCCTGTGCTGGGCAAAGGAGAAATAATACAATGCGTAACGATACACCCCGGTACCTTGCAATGGGAGAAATAATGCAATGCGTACCGCTACAATCATGTACTGCGCAATGAAGGAATAATGCAATGCGTTACACCCCAATCACGTACTTTGCAATGAAGAAATAATGCAATGCGCACCGCTACAATCATGTACTTTGCAATTAAGGAATAATGCAATACGTAGCTACAATCATGTACTTTGCAATGAAGAAATAATGCAATGCGGGCCGCTACAATCCTGTACTTTGCAATGGAGAAATAATGCAAAGCGTAGCGCTTCAATCGTGGACTTCGTTATGCAGAAATAATGTCATGCGTCATAAGACAGTCTGGCAGTTCGTTAGCAGCAATATTGGCAATGTGTATTACGACAGTCAGCCTCTTCGATAACAGTTGCCCCCCACATGTATCAACGATGACATAAAGTACAGCTTCTCACTCTGGCCCCAGTACTGCCACTTCTTTGGTCAGTACGGACCCCAATCTGAGCCGAAGGAAAGGCTCACGTTGCCAGAAGGACTGAGAGGCCGAGAGAGTGTCCCTCCGAGCCGGCACCCCGCCCACGCAGTGATCCACGTTACCTGGGGGTGCGACCCCACTCTCCTCTCCTCTCCTCCTTCAGCGAACTGGGCCTTCCGTGCAGAACTTTCTCAATGGGCCTCAGCGGCTCGGCCTGGCAGCTCGGCTCCTCCGGGGATGCCGGTCCGGGCCTCGACTGTTAGGAAGGTCTCAGACGGCCGCAGGGCACACATACCCCACGCCTCTGAGATTACATTACTCCGGGTGCACGTTCACCACAGCACCCTCCGGGTCTCCTCTGGCACGAAGCCACACACACAACGCTGATGGGACTTCACGTCGACTCCGAGTGCACGTTCACCAGGCACTCCTTCCTGCGGTCTCAGTTGGCACCAAAACACGCACATCGCGCTGCAGAGACTCACTTTCTTCCGGTGCACACGATGATCAGCCGATCACCTCCACAGTCCCAGGTTGCACCAAAGCACGCACACTGCTTCACTGAGACTTACTCCAACTCCGGTGCCCCGATATCCAGGCGCTCTTCACCAACGCCTTGGGCCGCACCCTGACACGCTCACCGTGTCCGAGCCTCACTTCTCCTCCAGTGCACTCGATGACCAGGCGCTCTTCACCAGCGCCTCCGGTGCACCCCGACATGCCCCTGCGCGTCCGAGACTCACTCCACTTCCGATGCACACGTTGACCAGGCGCTCTTCACCAGCGCCTGCGGTGCACCACGACACGCACCCTGCGCGTCTGAGTCTCACGTCACCTCCGATGCACACGCTGACCAGGCGCTCTTCACCAACGCCTGCGGTGCACCACGACACGCACCCTGCGTGTCCGAGACTCACTTCACCTTTGGTGCACACATTGACCAGGCGCTCTTCACCAACGCCTCCTGTGCACAACGACACGCACCCAGCGCGTCCGAGTCTCACTTCTCCTCCGTTTGTCCAAGATCACAGGGCACACCTTCCGAGGGTCTCAAGCTGCCACAACACGTGCCCACCGCGTCGCTTGAAACTTCTCCGGAAACTTTTATGTTCCTGTGTTTCCAAACAGGGAGCCAGCTCACCTCGGGCCATTGGGGTAACAAGACACAGCACAAAGCACAGTCTTCTTCAAGCAGGGGGACCCAGCGCACAAAGCACAGTCCCAACAGCCTCTTCCTTGGTTAAAACAGCAAACTGCAGACCAGCCCCAGATCACGAAGCAAGGGTTGGTCCTTCCCAGCAGTCTCTTCAGTTGTTCCTTCCTTAGCAGGGGTTCCTCTTGACCACGAAATGGGTCCAAGCCTTTATAGTCTCAATCGATTTCTATTCCAACGTTCAGGGGTCTCAGCTCTCATAGTTATACCCCTAAATGTCTTTGAAGTTCGTTGTGCTCAGGGGTCCCTGACCCCTGCCGAAATCAGTTCTGGGTGTCTCCCTCCCAGTGTCACCTTTCTCCCTTTGATACTGGGGGTCTGGATCCTTAATCACTCAGCAGGAGATGGGTCAA
The DNA here is from genome assembly GCA_963921515.1 of Calotriton arnoldi. Lineage (NCBI taxonomy): Eukaryota > Metazoa > Chordata > Amphibia > Caudata > Salamandridae > Calotriton > Calotriton arnoldi. The sequence continues at coordinate 576,444 of CAWUFW010004959.1, read as the reverse complement.
TTGTTTTATAGCCGCAACTCAGGCCTCTTCACCTCCCGGGGCTTCTCCTCTGCCTACTCTCCAGATGCAGGTCAGCCTGGTGCCATCTCAACCCCTCCCTGGGTCAAAACCTCCCCCAGCTCCTCTTCCCTCTCAGATCCAGACAGTCAATCCACATTCAGCAGAGACACACAGAAATGCTTAAAGCACAAAACTCAGCCACTTTCTAAAAGAGTGGTTTCTGAACACACAGTGACAAAACCACTTTCATAGAAAGATGGGTTATGACACTGTGAGTGCATACATACTAAACTTCACCTCTCCATTTTAAACTTATGGGAAACTAGGCTAACAAACACAATACCCAGCCTCCCCCATTCTGTCCTATGGGCAGGATGGCCTTTCACCAGTGAAAAACGAAATGGAGTGTTTTTCACTGTCAGGACATAACACACACCTCAGTATATGTTCTGCCTTTTACTTACACTGCACCCTGCCCAGGTGTTACCAGGGACCTACCACAGGGGTGCCCACTGTGTACGCAAAGGGAAAGTAAGGCCTGACAAGTGGTTGCACTTGTCAGGACAACATGCTAACTTAGCAAACTGCGCGCAGGCCCTACACTGCAGGCCTGAGTTCCCTTCTCCGCGCACCTTTGCATTACTAGCCCTGGCACACACAGTGCACATCACTAGGGACTTTACTAGTAAGGCAAACATACCAATCATGGCCAACCAATTACCATTACACTTTACACAGGGAACCCTTGTACTTTGACACTGATCAGCAGTGGCAAAGTACCCAAAGCATCTAAATTGGCAACTCTATGTCAGGAAAACGGTCTAGGGGAAAGAAAAAGTTTAGGGAACTTTAGCCAAAAAGGCCAAGTCTTACAACCACCATGAATCCCATCCACTCAAGCCCACGGACTCTTACTGCTCCACATCTACAACCTAGGAAGGGAGGAAATCAGCAGCACCCTCACAGAAATCCTCAAAGCCTCCATCACCGTAGCCACATTTCCTGACACCTGGAAGCAAGCGGAGGTCAAGCCTCTCCTGAAGAAACCCTCTGCCAACCCCAGCGAACTCAAGAACTACCACCTCATCTCACTTTTCCCACCAAGGTCCTGGAAAAAGCCAGCAGCAGCCAGCTCACAGAGTACCTCAAAGAAAGCATCCTGCTCAATTCCTCCCAATCAGGCTTCCGGTCCAACGACAGCACCAAGACCGCCCTGATCGCAGCAACGTATGACATCAGACACCACCTCGACGTAGGTGAAACAGCAGCCCTTATCCTCCTGGGATCTCTGCGGCCTTCAACACCATCTCCTACCACACCCTTATCATCAGACTCCACCACATCGGCATTCCAGGCAATGCTCTCAACTCCTTCCTCTCCAGCCGAACACACAGGGTCCATCTGCCACGCTTCTCAGTCGTACCCAAAAAGATCATCTGCAGTGTCCCTCAAGGCTCCTCCCTTAGCCCCACCCTCTTCAACGCCTACATGACGCCACTTGCTGATGCCCACACCCACGGAATCAACATCATCTCATACGCCGACGACACACCGCTCATGCTATCCCTCACAGAAGACTCCAACACCACCAGAGCTAACTTCTGAAACACCATGTCTTACATCGCCACCTGGATGAAGTCCAACTGCCTAAAGCTCAACTCGGACAAAACAAAAGTACTCATCTCCGGGAACAAGCCTTCTCCTTGGGACAACACCTGGTGACTCACCAAACTTGACCTCTCACTTACCCCCACCGACTCTGCAGGTAACCTCGAAATCGTCCTAGACAGCTTACCAACCATGAAGCAGCAAATCAAAGCTGTCTCGTCTGCCTGCATCAACACCCTCCGCATGCGACGCAAGATTTGTTTATTTTTATTTGTAGTCTTGTAAAGCGCTCAGCTACCCCTAAAGGTTTTCCAGCGCTTAGATCTTCTGTTGGATCCCCATCTCCACCAGAAAAACGGTCACCTAAGCCCTCGTCTCCAGCCATCTTGACTATGGTAGCGCACTCTAAACCAAAACCACCAAACATCCCCTAAACCGCCTCCAGATCATCCACAACACAGCAGCAAGGCTCACCCTCAACCTCCCCAGAAGAACCAGCATCACCCAGCACATTAAAGCTCTCCACTGGCTCCCCGTCCAGGAAAGGTGCCTATTCAAACTCCTCACACATGCCTACAAATCCCTCCACAAAAGTGGACCCGCCTACATCAACCACCACCTGACGTTCCACTGGTCAGCAAGGGAGCTCCGCTCCTCCTCCCTCCCCCTCACCCTGGCTCACATTCCCCGCATCTGCCGGAGCCGCTGCGGAGGTCGTTCCTTCTCCTACCTCGCCGCCAAGTCCCGGAAATACCTCCACCTACGCACCTCCCCATCACTTGAAGATTTCAGGAAGAAGATCATGACATGACTTTTCGACCGATGCTCGCAGAAGAACCCCAGTGCCTGGAGTACCCCAGGGGTGACAGGTTGCGCTCTCTACAAGAACCAATTGATTGATTGGCAATGCAGCGTTTTGCCACTCACCTTTTCACACCCGAGAAGAGGTTATCCTTAAATCCTTCAGAAACAGACATATAACCCAGTATAAACAACACCTTACCCTTTGAATCTCCAACACCAAAACAAAGTCTCACCATACCCTCAATGAAATGACAAGCTAAATAACCTTCACCAGTCAAATGAATGATCCATAATGGGGGTACAACTATTCTAAGATAAAAATTAACAAACTTCTGCGCTTAATATGAGTCTCCTGCCTGGAAATAAAATCAGTACAGCGCCAGACCAACAAACACCGTGCATATTTCCAAGATGGAAAATGTAACCCTTAGTTGGCAGAGAGAATCATTAATCCCATGAAGTGCAACTGTCTCTGTTCTGGGTCATTTTATTATTATTCTTTTATGAATTGATTTATTTAAGACATTCTGTCCATAAAATAAAACCTTAACATCAAGTACATTACATTTCTTGTAAAAGCACCATGACATTGAAATGAAGCACAGTTAAAGCCAGCTTTGAATAAAGTACAAATTACAAATGGACAAAAGCAGCAGTGATCTGGATTTATGCGATGAAGTACAAGCAATGAATCCAAATGTAAAAGGGAGCAGCATTTAGAAGCAGAAATTCAAATATATTCAGGGCTTTTTTTCTGAGAATAATTGGGTCTCACCTACGCTAAATACAATTAACCAGTTCTATTCCAAACTGGAAAGTTCACAGTAAGGCCTTATGAACCTCGCATGCATTTACTCTTCACAAGGAAGGCATTTTGAAATGCTAGCAGGGATACCAACCAATTCTCTGCTTGTGCACACTACATACATAGCAGTAGTTGTCAGATTCTGGATTATTAGTTTGGAGGGGGGAGGTCCCCCCCTAGTCTCTTGCTTGGACTAAACACTGTTTCAGTGGGAAAACCTAGACTTCACCACTGGCAGCCATGGCATACAGCAGGAGGCTATTCCACAGAGAAACGCCTAAGTATGTAGGGGCTTATTACGAGTATGACAGTCCACGAGTTTCCTCACCACCACACTTTTCAGGGGGGTGCACCCGCCATTAAAAGTGTGGCAGTGAGGAAACAAAGAGGGCCCTACATGGCACCCTGGAGCCTCACGTAATGTGGAGGGGGGCACAAAGTGTGACCCCCTGCGGCCACGCACCCCTGTACCTGCACGGCATGGACTGCAGCAGTCCATGCCATGCAGGTACTTCCTTTGACGTTCTCATTATGGTGCCTACTTCATACGCACCGCCCTGGGAATGCCAAAGAACTGCCCACCAGACCAGGAGAAAAGTCCTGATTGGGCGATCGGTTCCTACATGAGTTTGCTGGTGCTGGAGCAGGGCGGTCCCACTCCTGCACCGAAAAACTCATAAAAGGCCCTTAAGCCGCAAATGAAAGTATTACCAAAGTAATTTAGTCAAAAGCAGAGCAATTTAATATTCAAAATCAAATGAAATTATCAAAATCAGATTAAGAGAGTTGAAGTTATGAACTCAGCACATTTTTAAGTTGCTTATAGGGAAAATAATACTGGTGTTATAAAAGTCAGTGTTGGTCGATGTGCCTCACAAAAAGCAGTCAACGGAGGTCAATATTGCAACCAAAGTGACTTGGAAGGCTGGGAAAGAGTGTTACCTTGCAGGCTGGTACCCTTAAACGCTTCCAACTTCCCAGCACTCTTTTGAGGGGACTCTCGACATAGATTCACAAGGGAGACAAACCTCTGTAGCTCAGCTTCTGGATATAGAGTCCCAATTTGTTCAGATGCTGGACATCTTCCTATTGGTTACTCCTAAAGCTCCCAGCCTCCTCAGGAAGACTTCCAGGAGACCAGCTAAATGGTTAAACTGGTGTTTAAGCTCAACCTCTCACTCCAGCAGGGGTTTAAGCAAAGTCCAGCTAAAACCACTCACAACTGGTCTCATGGTTCTCACTCAGAGGAGTCCCTCTCTTCAACCATTTCTGTCCCTGAGGCTAGAGAGGGCCATCAAGTCTGACCACTGAGAGCACTTGCAAAGCAAAGGTACAAGGAGAAGCAGGGTTCCCTCAGTCTTTCACCAGGCAGACAGCAGACTTCCACTTCGTCTTCTGGTCTCTCGCAAGTCCATCCTTTTCTGAGGGGCTTGCGATGGGAAACCATTTTTATAATGCCCACTAGCTAATGACTGGTGGTAATCCTAATGCATTCGAAAGAAATTCCCACAGTCCAGCCTGTTCTCCTGAAATACTTCCTCTCGACTTACTGAAAATCAATTTTAGAAAGAAACTGCTGGTTTGGGCCCTTCCAAAATGACAAAATGTGTGTGCTGCTGTACAGACCCCTGAAGGTCCACTCAAGTGACCTCTAGATGCCCGCTCAATCTCTACAATGTGCTGCATCTTTACATCACATCATTGCACAATTGAACGGAAGCACGGCACACACAGAACTTGGGACCCTTTTCTTGTGTATTTGAACTCAATCTCCTTTCATCTTAAATGTATCATTCATTTATTGAAATGTATTGCATTTCTCAATATATGTAGCAACTGGCTACATTGGGAGAATGTGTGATCTACTCAACACCACTAGGAGCCATATCTTCAAATGTATTTTGAAGTTTAATTGAAAAATACTCCAGTATTTGTGCAGAGAAGGATTTTGCCTTTGTATGGTAGGACATATGTGCTTTTAGAACATTGACAGGAGTTCACTGATAACAAGGGCTCCTCACAGGAACCTCAGCTAAACCACCCATCGTCTCCACCCCGCTTAATGCCTTTTCACAGTCTCACACACCCCTGTGATGAATCACCAGATACCTTGAGACAGATGAGTGTGCTTAGTCACCAAGACGTGTTTCAATGGGACAATGCATCCAATATGCGCCAGGTTCTTTAATGCTCACTTTCCAAGTGACAAACGATTCATGAACCACGCATGAGTATGCTATACTTAATAGCTGCTTGATGTATTGTGAGTTAAACTACTCCAACATCCCCCACCGCCTTTTGCCCAGCAATATCGCCCCTTGGGTAATATGTCAGCCTGGCAACTTCACTGCTGCAGAGAGAACTAGGATATGTGCCACCACATAGTTGTGTGGCGTGCGAGTGAATGCTTACCTCTCTGCAGCAATGCATGCTAGGGTGGCTCCCATGGTAAGGGCAGCGGCACATACAGGAGGGAATGGGAGCCAATCCTCGGCCTCCATTGGACAGGAGACAACGGATGCCTATTGCCACTTAAATCAAGTAGACACTGTGGTCAGATGAGTAGACATGGCACACACTCACCGTTGCCGTGGCAGGTTCATTGGGGGGATGGAGGTCTGGGTGGAGTTTTAAGTGTGGGTGGAGTAAAGATCATCCCATAACCAGCCCAGTCAAACAAATCCCTCCATAAATGGACAAAAAATCCGGCCTTGTGGCGACAAACCAATTAGACCAGAGGATTAAGAGTCACAAGGGAATATCCTGCCCATTTTCATCTTTATTGAGTAGGTCGGAGCTGACATCAGTGAGAAGGGAGAACCAGAGTGGAGTGTTGTTGGATGAGTTCACAGGTGCATACTCTCAAGATAAGCAGAGAACATTTAGGAACGCGAGATTAAGAGGGAGGAGATCAGGATAGGGTGTTTATGGGCTGTTTCTCTCTCTGCCGTGAACTGGACTCCTTCGAGGATGTTGAGCTTTCATAATTTTAGGAGGAACTAGGGAGCCCAAAAAAGAACATTTTAAGATAGAACAAGTGCTCGAGTACTTTGAAGTAAATAGTAATTTATGGCATGAATAAAACTGACTGGAAATACATCCTTGTCTGGTGTGAACAGTGAGATTATTACATGGTGCATTTGATTTGCACACACTTTGTTTTACCAAATCAGGATACACATTTAAGATGGATATACGAGGCTTAAGTCTACTGTTTTCTATCACTTTTATTGTAGTCTTTCTTTTCACAAAGTGATATTAGATGGATTGTCTATTTTATTTTCCACCAGAAGGCTAATAAAGTTGTCTAGAAATGGGTTTCAAGTGAAAGGATATGTAAGCATTCATAAATCTGTGCTGGTGCCTCATTCCACTGAGCTTGCTTCTTGTCTAGCAGAAGCACTCCTTGCAGACTTATGCGAGATGAATATCTGAGGGCTGTCAGGGATAGGATCTCTTGCAAAATCCTGACATGGTCCCCACACGGGTACCTAAATTATACTATTATAGTTGAGCTGAAAAGCACAATGTATTGTTGTATATTTCCCTATTTGGGTGTGCCTACAGAGAGTATTTGCTGTCTGACAAGACGTAATGTCACCACTACATGTCACATTCAACACACCATACAGCACATGCCATACAACATGTAATCTTTGCAAAGGGTGACCGCTCTTGAGTCATTAGCTTGCTTAGCTGAGCCCATTTCAGGCATTTTGCTAGGTTGGCCTTTATGTTTACCAGTTCGTGGATGGTTATATGGTCCTAAACTTTTGTGGCCCTTTGCCCCTTTGCAGATCCTGAATATCATCACCCATGATTCAGGCTGCTCCCTTTCTCCAATAGCACCCAAGACCCACTGGCCAAACTGGCTTTCCCACATCTCCAGGACCATCTGCCCCTGAAAGCACAAAAATCTTGGAGATACTACACCAAGCACCACTCCCCAGTTTGTCCCTCCGCCTTCACTTATTACAGGGAGCTGTGCACTTGTCCGATGGCTCTCCATCACACTCCCCTTGGCCTTTACTCCAGCATTTCACTGCCCGTGGCTGCCTCCCACCGCTCGTCCCCTCCTCTCCTGAGCAGTGGTGCTGGAACAGTTTTCAGAGTGGGGCTGCTGGCATCAGTGTTACATCACTGAATTCATAAGGGATTGTGAAAAATACAGGCGTCACACAAAGAGCAAGTGTAGCAAATGGACAAGGCCCATTCAGCATGAGTGCCAAGGGTGTAGTATGTATCTGGTGTTGTGTTTTGGAGCACACTGTCGCACATATACTACCCAAGCATGGTGTCATTTACAGGCAGCACATTTTCCATTTCAATGATCACTAAATTTGCAGGTATTTACCAGCAAAAGTATACAACTCACAAACGATAATATGTGGAATTTGGGTTTCAGAGAATATTGGTCATTTACGCATCACCCAGTAAGTGGCTTAATTTTTTTTGCTCCTATTAAAATCTTTGCTTCCATCACGTTTCAGAAGTAAAAAAATGCTTCATTTGTGCTTTTCTGACTTTATTTATTTTGAAATATTTGTACAGTTCATTTATTGGTATTTCAATTGTGTTGTGTGTTAGAGGCAATGACACCCTACAGCCTTTCCTTTCATATCAGCAAGATTGTCACAAAGTTCACTTTACAAAATCCTCACACTTTCCAGTAAGAGAAAGAAAAGCAAACACTAGCCTGCATGTTAAAAGAATAAGCAGCAATTTGTCATGACTAGACTGACATTTGACCTCTGTCTTTGAATGCAAAGCAAATGTGACAGTATAAAAACAAAATTTAAAGTAATCTTTAATGTTCTTTCATCTTCGGAACTCCAGCTTGGTTATTTTTGGGATCCTGCAGTAGCAGCAGCACCCCTACTTTCAACACCTCTGCTCCTGTGGAAAACTGGGCCCTCTTCATGCAGCTCCGGGGGCCGTATTACATAAAGTGCCCCGGGGGCGCAACAGGCGTTTGAGCCTGCTTTGCGTGCCCCCAGGCACTTTGGTATTACACAAGAGGCTCGAACACTTGTGTGGCCCCTTCTGTAATACCAGGTAGGTGTTCGTGGCCCTACTCCACCCGCAAGCTCTTGCCTGCGCCTCATCCCTGGTGGTCCAGCGGAAGAGCATGCTCTTCTGCTGGTCTGCTCTGTGCTTGCCTGCCTTTTTCTGTCTTTGTCTGTTTTTCTGTTGATTCTGCCGAGTTCTGTTTTTCTGTGTTTGCCTTTTTCCATGCACTCAACCCTGGACGTAACAACAACTGCCAGCTCTCAACACCAAGCAACTCCCAAGGCCCGTTCTCCTGCCGACACTGCCGCTGCACCTCCACCCACCTCCGGACCCAGGCAGCCACCGCCAACCCACCGGACGCCAGTGCACTGAAACACCTGAGCTGCATCCTTCTCAACTTGCACTCCCTGCACAGACACTCAGTAGAAGTTTGGGACCTCCTCAACACCCTCTCGCCTGACATCGCCTTCCTCAAAGAGACCTGGACCAACGCCAGCTCCGCTCCGGACATCGCTACCGCCATCCCCGACGGATACAAGATCCTGAGGAAAGACCTCCCCAACTGCCCAGGAGGAGGCATCGCCATTGTTAACAAAAGTTCCCTCCGACTGACAACCTCCAACTCGAACGAGGCCTCCCCCCCCATGGAACACATCCACTTCCAGATCTAGCCCAACCCCAGAACGACACTCCGCAGAACACTCACCTACAGACCACCTGGACCCCGCTTCCCATCCACCAACACCATCGCAGACTACATCGCTCCCCACGCCCTCGCCTCCACGGACTAAGTACTGCTCAGAGACCTGAATTTCCCCTCAACGACCCCAACACCACCGCCCTCCCAGAGAATCTCGCCAACATTGGCCTGCAGCAACTTGTCTCCACCCCCACCCACATGGCTGGACACACTCTCGACCCCATCTTCGTCGGAGGAAACAACATTCGCTTCAGTCACACCACGGAACCTCCCTGGACGGACCACCACTGCATCCAATTCTCCTTCTTGAAACCCACTGCACACAAGCCGACGCCACACCTCCCACGCAGAAACTGGAACAAGATCACCGAAGAACACCTCACCTCCGCCCTCAGCCGCACTCCTCCCCCTACCACGACAGACACCAACACTGCAGCCAACAACCTTCACCAATGGATTGCCAGCTGCGCCAACACTCTCACCCCCCTCCAGAAGTCCAACAGGCGACACAACACAAAAGCCACCTGGTTCATCACGGACCTTCGAGAATCCCAGCGCTCATGCCGACGACTGGAGAAAGCATGGAGAAGCAGCAAAACCCCGGGAGCACGCAACGCCTACAGGGCTGCCACCATGTCACACCACCAACTCATCAGATCAACGAAGAGAAACTTCATTCAGGACAGAATCCTCTCCAACTCCCACAACTCCAAGGAACTCTTCACCATCATACATGGACCCCACTGCGAAACCACCGACGTCCCTCCCTCCCAGGACATTTGCAACAAACTGAGCTCCTTCTTCCACCACAAGTTCAGGACGCTCCACAACAACTTCAATGACCAAGACCACGGCACCGACCCAACACCCTCCACCAGCGACGCCACCCAGCCGACCCTCCTCACCTGGACCCCTGTCACCACAGAAGGCACCGCAAAGACTATGAAAAGCATCCAGTCCGGAGCATCCACTGACCCCTGCCCGCCGCACATCTTCCACAGGGCTGCCTCCACCATCTCACCAGAACTACGACAGACAATCAGTTGCGCCCTCGAAACAGGCACGTTCCTCGACGACTGGAAACGCACGGAAGTCAAACCCATCCTCAAGAAGCTCTCTGCAGACCCGACTGACCTCAAGAACTACAGGCCCATCTCTCTCCTCCCCTTCGCGGCCAAAGTCATTGAGAAAATCGTCAACACCCAGCTAACGCATTTCATAGAAACAAACAACATCCTCGACTCATCACAACCCGGATTCTGCAGCAACCACAGCACCGAGACCACCCTCATAGCCGCCACCGACAACATCCGCACCCTCCTCGATCAAGGCCACACTGCAGCCCTCATACTACTAGACCTCTCAGCAGCCTTCGACACCATCTCCCACTGCACACTAGCCGCCAAACTTCATGACGCTGGCATCCAGGGAACAACCTTAGACTGGATTTGTTCTTTCCTCTCTGACAGAACACAAAGAATAAGACTCCTGCCCTTCCTCTCCGAACCCACAGAGATCAGATGCGGAGTACTCCAAGGATCCTCCCTCAGCCCCTCGCTCTTCAACATCTACATGGCCCCCCTTGCAACCATTGTCAGAAAACACGAACTCTGCATTGTATTGTACGCCGACGACACCCAGCTCATCCTCTCCCTCACCAAGAAACCTGTCATCACCAGGCTCAGTTTCCAGTAAGGAATGAAGGACGTCGCATCCTGGATGAGCAGCAGCTGCCTGAAGCTCAACTCGGGTAAAAAACAAAGTCCTCATCCTCGGGTCCACCCCCTCCGCATGGGATGACACCTGGTGGCCCCCGCCCTCGCAAACCCACCCCCATGAACCACGCCCGCAACCTCAGCATCATACTCGACTCCACACTCACCATGAACCGCCAGATCAACACCGTGTCCTCCACATGCTTCAACACCTTCTGCATACTCCGCAAGACCTTCAAATGGATCCCCCCTGACTTTGGGAAGACCGACACGCACGCACTCATCATCAGCAGGCTGGACTACGGAAACGTGCTCTACGCCGGAATTAAAACTTTCCTTCGCAAACTCCAGACCGTCCAGAACGCCGCAGCCAGACTCGTCCTCAGCATCCCATGACATGACCACATCACCCAGCCCCTTTGCTACCTCCACTGGCTCCTCATTGAAAAGAGAGTAACCTTCAAACTACTCATACACGCCTACAAAGCCCTCCTTAACACCGGACCCCAACATCTCAATGAAAGAATCTCCTTCCACGCCCCCAAGAGAAACCTCCACTCCGCCGACCTAGCCCTTACCGAGGTCCCCCGCATCCACAGAGCCAGAAACGTGGGGCAGATCCTTCTCCTACATCGTGGCCAAGACCTGGAACGAACTCCCCCTCAGCATCAGATGAAGCCCTGCACTGCAAATCGTCAGAAAGGACCTCAAGAGCTTGCTCTTCCGATGACCTCGGAGCTGCCCGACCCCCCCCCACAGCTCCTTGAGACCCTCACAGGTAAGTCGGGTGCACTATAAATCCCTAATTGATTGATTGATAGCGCTGGCGCAAATAAAGCACCAGCGCTATCTGCAGAGGGCGTTCCCTCATTTGCATGGGGGCGTGCCCCATGCAAATGAGGGAAACCCTTTGCCTCTGCGCCCACGCCGTATTTCAGATGTGGGCGCAGAGGCAAAGAAGCCCACAGAAGGCGTATTCACAGTGCGACACCTAAAAGTGAGTGAGTGAGTGAGTGCGCTCTGGTGGAAGCCCTCTGGCTGGGGTAAAGGCGGTCCTATGGACCCCCCAGACATCCCCTCACTGACTGCACCCGCCTGCAAGGGGATCTCTAATCCTCTTCAAAAGTGCAGGCATGTTGCCGCCTGCACTGTGAAAACACAGAACGGCTGTAAAGCAGCTGCTCCGGTTTTCATCTGAATGCGCTGACCCCAGGACATGTACAGTATTTTCTCCAATTAAATCGACTCTAAAGAATTTTAAAGTTGGTAACAGAAGCTTGCAGATCTAAGTGGTTGTTAGCTCTGGTTAAGTGATTAAGTAAGTCCCACGTGACACTTGCTGTGATTTTGATTCTATATTGTGGTATGCCATGCTAATCAATGATAGGTATACCCTCAGCAAAAGTCTATTTTATTTGCGGTATTCCCTGCTAATGTTTGACTACATTCAGTCGTGGCCCATTTGTCTTCGTTATCCCATATTAATGTATGAGTACAACGTGTCTAATTTTTCATATCTTTGATACATCTCCTCCTAGACGTAGCCAGTTTTGTTTGTGGTATCCCATGCTAATTTGTGACATGCCTTATCTCAGTCATAGACCATTCTATTTTTGGTATCCTACACTGGTGTTTGACATATTCTCTCCCTGATGTTTTCATAAGAAAAGACATCACTACTGTGTGGTTCCTCCCAGAGCACATGTGATTGTCATCTACAACATGTACTGTGCACTCGTTTCACCTAAGTAACTGCAGAAAGGACATGGTAGATGCACAGAACATACCTCAGTGATGTGAAAGATAAAGATCGTCTTTGGGCTGCAGTGTATATCCTGCCATCATATGACAAAATTAGATGCCTCAAGGGAGCCTCACTGTCCTCTTCATAGACTGCAGTTTAAAAAGCACTGCAGTGTCATGGGGCAAGAAAACATGTGTTGGCCATATAGAAAATCCTAGGGGCATATTAGCAAGGGCACTATCGCCGCTTTAGCGGCACTTTTTGCCGCTAAAGCGGCGATATTTATATCGCCCTATCAGCAAACTGTCTCTAACAGCAGTTAGCGACAGTTTGCGGGCATTAGCGCCCGTTTTTGTACCGCTTTGCATGTCAGCGATATTTATCGCTAATGACATGCAAAGTGGGCGTTCCCGACGAACAAACCTGGGAAACACTCGCTAACAGGCCTATCGCCTATTAGCAAGGTGGCCATGGCCCCAGTTAGCGACGTGAAAAGTCGCGCTAACCGGGGTCATCGCCATTTATTTAACACCTGCAATTAGCAGGTGTTAGCCATACCTAACATGGGGTAGATTATGCTGATACGACCACAGGGTCGTATCAGCAAGGTGTTCTCCCTTCTCCATGCAACATCGCTGGTTTTTCAGCGATGTTGGCCTCTTTCCTCGCTATCGCTGGAATATTCATCGCCATAGCGCTAATTGTTGCTAATACAGCGTTAGCGTGGCGATATATTCCAGCGATAGCCGGCGATAAAAAAAATCACGCTAAGCAGGGTTAGCGATGATTATCGCCTCTTCTTGCTAATATGCCCCCTAGTTTTGTATATTAACTAAGTCTCTCCTAAAGTATGCCTTGTAAGCCTACAAGGATGTGTTCCAAATATATAAAAGGGATGCATGATAGAAAAGTTTGTCCCCAGAGAGAAGGGCTACAAAAGGCTGTATGTCCTTATGTAGGTAAAACTATGGGGCATATTAGCAAGACCGGCGATACAATTATCGCCGTTTTAGCGGCAGAAAACTGCCGCTAAAACGGCGATAATGGGCTTGCTAATATGCGTTATAGAATTCCAATAGAAGCCCAAGTTAGATGTGCAGGACATCTAACCTGGGCTTCTATTGGAATTCTATAACGCATATTAGCAAGCCCATTATCGCCGTTTTAGCGGCAGTTTTCTGTCGCTTAAACGGCGATAATTTTATCGCCGGTCTTGCTAATATGCCCCTATATTTTCCAAAAACAGCCCTGGTTATGAATAAAAGCCACTTTATTGTATATTGGCCATAGGAAATAATAAAATGGTTAAATAAAATAATGTTCAGCTTGTTAATATCTAACTCAATTGTGAAAGTAGAATATTGATACATTTGAAGGATAAGTAGCTTTTTAAAAGAGCAAACAAGTTTGGATTAGTTTTCTCTCACAGCTCTGTTCTGATGATTTAATGCACCTCCCTGGCAAGCTATTAACGATCCTCCTTCTGGGAGGCAGTGCCCAGACCCTCCATAGACTTTTGTCTGTGTTCTGTGCTAGAGGCAAAACCAGTTCTAGCCCTGGCAGAGGGAAGGACAACTCACTCCCATGGGAAAGTGATGAGAAGGGGAGGACAAGGCTTCTGCATTTGGAAGAAGAGCTAGATATGCTAGGCATGCTAGATATTAAGAAAAAGTATGTTCCCACAGTGAGCAGGTACAAAAAGCTGTTTGTTCCTTTGAAGGTAAACCTACATTTTCCCAGTCCTAGTTATGAATAAAAGCCACTAATTGTGTCTTGGTCAGGGAAAATAGTAGAACTATTAATTAAAGTTATTTGCAACTTGTTATTAAAAATCTAATCCAATGATAAAAATAGATTTTTGATAACTTCAGTGGTCAGTAACTGTAATCTGGTTTAGAACTGGTTTGCCTTACAATGCTGACTGAATACACACCCCTGGCTGGCCTTTGATAACTCTCTTCTTGGAAGACAATGGATGGCCTCTGGCATTAGGGTATAATTAACTATGATAAATATTAGACTGTTGAGAATTTAAAGCATTGCTTTTACAGTTCTTCCTTTTGAAGTGAAGATCTCTAATGTGGATGTCAAGAACTGGAACCGTTCATGCCCAGAGACTCCCTAGGCTTTGTCTGTGCGCCAAGAAGGAAGGAAAGCCAACTTCAGCCCTGGCAGAGGGGAAGAAAATGTTTCTCCATAGAAAAGTGACTAGAAGGGAAGGAGAGGGTTCCTGCAGCAGGAAGAAGGTTAAGGCCATCTCAGACAAGGGATTCTGGGGAGGCTTATAATAAATTGAGAAAGGAAGTGCTGAAAAAGGAGGTTTGGTTATTTGTTATTTTTTAATAAACCACAGCTACCTCCCAATAGTAACCTCAGTGCACTGTGACTCTTGGTGTGGTGAAGTGTGGCTGATGGAGAGGTAGGGAATACACTCTTGAACATTAATGGAATACCTGGTAAGGTAAGGAAAAAGATGGTCCAGAACTTGCTGGAAAGTTGCTATGACTGCTTGTAGGAAATTCTCCAGTCACTGACTAGCGTCACGTGGCAAGGATAGACCCAGGAAGAAACACTGCCATTTTACATATACGCGTTTCTAAAGTTGCCTTCTGTTTCCACACAATGACTTTTGACACACATTTGCATACGTGACAGTTGAGGATTAGTTTACCTGAATCCACATTGCTTACAATTCCACTTCATAAGTAAACTATCACTACACCTTGAACATTCGGTACAAGGCCTGAACATATATTGTGCAAATGTTGTTGTTTGTTATTCGTCCAGAAGGTGACGGCGCTATCTAAGAGACAATAAACAATGTCAGCTCGGCTGAAGCCTCGACACGGAAGCATGAATGCTGCTTTTATAAGTACATGTGCATTTCCATACTCTAATTTAGATGAGCACTCTGCCCATCATTGCGAGGTCATCACTATCGTCATCATTTTTGCACAGCTGATTCCTGTTTACCTTCTGCGAGGAGGTATGTCAAACTTGTGACCAAGACGGGGACCTACATACCTTGCCTTCAGGTAATGTGGATTTAGATCATCCATTAGGGGACTCTTGGCAGACCACCCTCTCTAGGCAGCTAGGTTAGGGAACGGATAGTAGGAGTACATTATACACAGATCTTATATGCCAGCGTATATACACTGTTTTAGCACAATGGTGGAATTGTTTTTTTTTTCACTGTCCTTATATTGCTAATCACTTTCGTCTGCTTCTGTCTATTAATCGTTGCAGTGCATATATTTGATACAAGAATCTCGATGGTTCAATAAATATTGAAAACGCCCCATTGTGAATTTCTTGTACATCTCTCTGAGTCAACACGAGTGACTGAGCAAAAACGCTCTAGATCTGTTACCACCATTCCTTGGGGGTCAGAGTTGTCATGTTCTGAGGATTCCCAATCCATTTGTTACCTTGCCAGGTTTAGGGTTACTTATGGTGGCATTGTGAGCAGCAGGACTATAGGCCAACACATGCTGAGGGGGTGTACAAAATCAGGCTGGCACCATCCCAACGTTTATGTTGTCCAACAAACGAACAGTTCCTACTGAAAAGTGTGAACCGTACGACACTAGTGCATAGCACAAGATGGCCTGCCTCACCCACTACCTCATCAGAACACTCCTGGATCTGGGAAGACAACATATGAAGCATAAAGACTCTGGGCCTGATTGTGAGTTTGGCAGATGGGATACTCCATCACAAACGTGAGAGATATAATGTCCGCTATATTACAAGTTCCATAGGATATAACGGAATTGTAGTACGGCGGACGGGATATCCGTCACGTTTGTGACAAAACTCGTAATCAGGCCCTCTGTCTGACTGCTGAAAGAAATAAGCCCAAAAAACTCATGACTTCTCTTGAAACTGCTCTTCAAGATTCAAGTGGTTGGCCTCCTGTTGCTGCTACAGGCATGCAAAAGGCAGACAGATTCTTGACTCCAAGAGGACCCAAATGACTAAAGAGGATTATACCTTCCTGGAGAGAGACCTGGTGCCTAGAAGCCTGTCTGAGAATCTGAGGGCAATAGACGTGACTTGTAGGAACTTTTATTGCAGTAAGAAGAAATTGGGACTTAGTCATAGTAGCAAATGGGTTCTGCCCAGTAAGTCCACCAGGAGTTTTTTCTTTTGACTACTAGTTTTTGGACTTTTACTGTGAGCGAGTCTTACTATCAGAGTCTCACTCACGATAAATTCATGGTAATTTGACTGAACGTGCTAACCACCAGTGTCTGTGTCTGCTTTTTAAGATAAGGCCGCTACCGTGCATCTAGGGTAATAGACAGTGGGCTGGATACATGAAAACACGTGTCACAGAAGGAACTCTGCAAGGATTGGTACTGGCCTGTGGTAGTCCTTATAATATGATTGGGCATTCATAGTGTAGGTCTGTATTTCTTACCGAAGTCTATGGTGATTTCACTGTATTTTACATGATACGCAAAATCTCCCCTAAAGTAGAGTTTTGCTCCACTTAGGGCTAGAGGGTGCAGTGAAGTATCAATATGGAGAGAAACATGCACCCCAAGTTTGAATATCAGCCCCCATTAACCCATATTCACACCTTATGGGACATGAATATTTGCCATATTTCTCTGGCTCAGCTCATAATCAGATTCCTGGCCATGACCCTCTCTTACTGGGTCAAGTTAATTACTGTGCTCCCCAGCAGAGGGATCAAAGGCCTCCCCACACAAAAGGGGCAATCAAGAGAGAGTGACACAGTTCCTGGAAATGAAAGCAGTGGGGAGGAAATCTGCATTTGATAATTAGGTTGTCTCACCGCACCTGGGAGGGATAGCCCAGGCTCCCTGAAACGAAGTTGGGAGCGCTGGGCCTTCGGAGCCAACACAGTGGTAGCTCGCATTTGAAGTTTTAGTTGGAAGGAATCAGACAGCTGTGTCAGCTAGGGGTGGAGCTGAGGGCCTAAGCGGAGCTCTATCAGAGAGAGTTTGAAGTTGCTATCTTGGATTGTCCCAGAGCTGCTGTGTAGTAGTGTTGGGGCGGGGTGGAGGGATGATGTGGCATCCTAGAATAGGCAGATAGACTGGCAGCTAGAACTTACCACCCCCACTTAAAAAGCCCTGCGCTAGGGAGAAACAGTTGAGAAGACCTTGGACCTGGGAGCGAAAACAGAAAACATAGATGCCCAGCTGGAAGGAGATGGAACCTGATGCCCTGCAAGGTTGGATTAAGGACTTTGACTCCAGCTGACCCCCAGGACTAGGCTAAGTCACTGGCCACCTTATGCCCCCTGAAGATCAGTTGAGGGAAAGGACCTGGACTCCACTGCCACCCGGTGCCCTTCAAGATGCCAGGAGGCTCTGGGGCCAGGGAAGCGCGGGAAGGAAGCTGTTCTGTGGCTAGATGCAAAGGGACTTTGAAAGATGCACCTATGTGCAGCAGAGGAGGGTCAGCAGAGAGGCAGAGGACAGGTTTGTACCATGGAGCCCAAAATGTCAGCTCCTCACAAAATAAATAATTGTAAAGGCTAGTAGGCCTGTATAATGCTCCTGGGGGTTAGGGCTGGCAACCAAAAGCAAAACAAGCCAAAGATGATCAGAATCAACCCAATGGGACCAGAGTTGTGCTGTTCTAAAGATTTGCCTTTTCATAGAGAAGGAACTAAGAAAACAGGTGCATAGTGTTGCGCTACATTTTTTAAATGACCCCGGGGAAGGCCAGGGCACGCTGGTCGGTGCAACGATCATTCCAATGGTTAGTGCGGAGAGGACATGCACGGGGCCTCTTACCGATCATATTTGTGCCCTCAGAGGCTCCCATCTCCAAGGGCTGGCACAGTTCTACTGGGGCTCAGTGGAGGGATACTCACCTGCCTCCCCCCAGGCCCATGTCTGAGTGGGCCTGCACGTCCCGCTCTCAGCCTTGGATCCTGCTCTTAAAACTGCTGTTGAAAGTGCAGGTGGGAGCACTACAGGAGATGGCTCCTGCATGACTCCAAGGAATGGTGCTGCGCTGGTGGAGTCAGCAGTTCAGTGAGGGAGTGGGCTCTTGCACTGTTCCAACTCCATCACAGGTTGTTGGTGCCCTGTGTGGGACCGGTGATTCCAAACACCCACTTGCAGAATCTCCTTACCACAGTGGCGTAGCTAGGCCTTCTGCCGCCGGTGGGGGTTCCAGGCTTTGCCGCACTGTGGCAGGCGTAAAAGCTGAGGGTGCTGGCGAACAAATCCAGCGTTTGCCTCCCCGCGCGGCCCCAGGTAAGAGCAGGGGCGGCTGCCCCATCTCCCCCTTGCTACGCCACTGCCTTACCATCAGCAGCTACTAAGAAATGTTTGGGGGCTGCAGGTCAGCAGCAGCCCCCAACAATGTTATTAGAGCATAACCCTAAGTCTCCTGCGGCCTGTTGCTCATGACCCCAGGAGAACGTTCTCTTAAAATGAAGCACTCTCTGGAGCATTTGCTCTTAAGCTCTGGAACATGGTAACCCCTTGTGTTTGGCCGTATGGCTGTATCATATGCTCTATAGAAAGTGAAGGACTCTGGCACACTTGTTTTCTCATTGAAATGATTTATAAGTAGTAGTGTCAATGAACACTGCAATATTTACATGTATAATGAATGTGTTTGAGTATAGTTATTGTCCCCATTGGTTTTAAAGGTGACACAATGGTGAATCATTACGTGGTTATTGTGGTTAACCCCTGACAAAGCCAGCAGGCCTGCCTTATAGTAATTATACCCCCTTCCATTGTGGCATTGCATCTGGTGCAGATGGGGGGTATTGTGATTATGGGGTTCAGCACCCACTAAGGGTGAAATGGGATATGAGGGTGTCACCCAAGGTTCTTCCATCTACCTGAATGCACATATTTGTAACGTAATGCAGAATGTTTAGTAGTGTGTGTGTAATAACAGTACTTTTTCTTTTTAAAAGAAAAAGCCCTGATTGGACAATAATTTATTGAGTGTTGTGTTTGCATGCCAGCGAATTGGGATTGCTACTCTCCGGAGTGGACCTAGGACAGCTCTACTTCACTGCCCTGAGTGAGTCAAGTGATACACTGGGCTACGTGGTTCCCAGAAAAGAGACAACTGGGGACCTATTACTTGTGAAGGACTCACAAGCTTCATCACTAATAGCCCAATTTGTTACTATCATTTTTCCACCTCGGAAGAGTAACGACAAGCTGATGAGGCATTCACAAGCTGGCTGCACAGTCAGAGTGCAGGATATATTGGTTTGTCCCGACTCAGAGCTTTTTGCATTTCAGAAAAAGTCTTTATTGGGCCCTCATGCTTAAGGTGACTGGCCTCTTGGAGCCCTGCCTTGTTTCAGCTTTATTCTTGCCACAGTGGAGGATTCTGAGAGCCCAGAAATGTGACTTAAGGCCTGGATTTATCAAGATTTCATGCAAGGCAGCACAACATGGTAAGTTGCCGTGCTGCGTCAAAGAGAGAGAGCAGAACTGTTCCATATTTACAAAGATTCAGTGAAATTCTGATCTCTTTTAGCACTGAGGCAAATGTGGCTGCCTAGCTCCAATGCTGGCACCCTTGCGTCATTTCGCATGCAGAATGCAGCACACATGCAAAGAGGAATTACAAGGAGAAATAAAGATATTTCTTCACGTTACACCAGCCTCTAGTAGATGTATCATGTTAGTACAGACCCATGTTTACAAGTCTTTGCAAATATGGGTGTTTTTGTCAAAATACCGTGGTGGATGCACAGGAATGTCCATGCTCCAACAATGTAACGCCTACCTCATACAAGGTAATGCAAGACAGCGCTATGCACTACCTTGCTTTCCTCTTTTGCTTTTTTACAAAGGCAATCAAATCGGGCTTTGCGTGGCTTTTTACATCCTGAAATAGATTTAGCAGAATCTTAGTAAATCTGTCCCTTGTTCCGGGGAAAGATAGCAAATCTAAGCCAAAAGTGAAGCAACCTCACCAGCTACAAAATCCTGTTTTGTCTTGCTCAGAGCTTTTGGCACAGAATCTGGGGCCATAATTATCAAGGGACTGCATTGTCCTTGTGTCATGCAGGGTGTCCCAAGGCCAACGCAATCCCTAAGTCAGCATGGACCTGCGTACCTTGGTAAATCTGGAGTAATGCAAGGTAGCGCAAGTTGCTGCCTTGCGTTACTCTGCCCTGGGTTCCATGGGTGGAGCTTGGGTGTTTCCACGCATCCAGTCATGGATTTTGATGCATTCCCAGATTTACCAACACTGGTGTACCTGGGAATGAGTCAAAATGCTACGCCTTCCCAGGGGAGGCGCACAAGCATGAATATATGTATTTCTCCTCGTTGTTTCCTCTTTCTGCAGCACATTTAGAAGGAGGAAAAAGCCTCAGAGGATTGTTTTCTGCGGGAAGGTGTTCTCCCCCACCCCTCAATCTTACGCCCCTGGTCTAATGAGGATATTAATACCTACAGATTTGTGGCCACTACCCACTACTCCAAACAGGAAGAGGGAACGGATACGGGGGAGGAAAAAGGGGTCCCCTTTGCATGAACAATTACCTCTGCCTGACCCATCCCACCAAGAGCACACAAAGGAGCACGTACACAAGCCGTAGACATAAAGGAGGAGACGTACTCCACACTGTTAAGGAAGTTGCTAAAAATCACAGAATGTTATAATGCTGCTATAGCAACATTGCTGCTAAATTCGCCCTGGGAAATGAGCACACAGATGGTGAGGGATGAAAATGTTAAACACTTTCCTAGACGAGACTCCTGTCTCCAGCATGACAGCGGGTTGAGTGATATTTGGGGGAGGACAGCCAGTAGCACTTCTGCGTCCAAGTCAATTTAGTAAATGCTGTCAATAACTCTAAAACGTTCTGTATCAGATGGACGCTGAAGGTTTTTCTGCAGTTGGGCAGCTCAGCCTAACCATGGCCAATGCCACTGTTACTCTGAATCATGATACCTTTGTGTGGCATACTGTGCCAACCTGTGAGAACAATGGTGTACCTTTTCTTGATAGTGCGTCTGTGACACATGTCCCTTGAGTTGTTTTTTTTATTTTTTATTTGCAGTTTTATATAGCAGGAACTCGACCAGAAGGTATCGGAGCACTTTACATAAGCACCAGTTGTGTTACAGACGGACACATTCATTCTGTTAGGCACGGGGAGATTAAGCGATTTGCCCAGAATCACAGGACGTTGAGCGTCCCTGCCAAGACTCAAACCCGGTTCCCCAGCTTCGAGGTCGACCCCTCTAGCCGTTAGGCCACATCTTCTTGTTAGATAATTGTGCTCATAGACGTGAGCCCTCCAGCCTTGGGTGCGAGCCAATACACCAATGCCTTTTCATATCAAGTTCAGCAGATGTTGCTTGCCGCTTGGTTACCTATTGCCATAGGTTGCAGGCTTCACCTGTAGCCCTTTCACAAGCTTGGTGCTGTGTGTGCTTGTGGTGTGTGCTTGGCCGTGCTATGTACCTTGAGCAGTTGATATTCTCATTATTGCATCATTTTATTGGTTTGATTGTGCACTCTTACAGAACTTATTATTTTTATATGGTAGTGACGTGTGTATGCATAAGTGTGGCGTTTACAGGCTTTCACTCTCAGTCACTACTGGGAGACCCTCATGTAGTGGTTATGAGTGGCTGTTTATTGTTCTCTGTACCACATTCATGCTGTAAGAGACACTAGAGAGTAAATGGCACATTGTACTTACTAGGATTGCAACCTGTTCATCATTATTGTGTTGATAGCTCCTTTGCTGCTATCGACCCTCTTTGATGCGTTGTTTTGTTGTCATGGGGGCCTCTCATTTGCTGCACGTGTTTGACTATGCGTGTGTTCTGCAAAGTGCAACACCTGCTCTTTCTATGTTTGTGGCATGTCTGCTATATTTGGCTCTTCGCTGGTCCTGTGACCTTCTGTCTGTCCTTTCTTTTATTGTGTAGGGAACACTTCTCCTCTCTGAGCATCGGATTTATGTTGAGAAAATGATTGGTGATGTCCCTAGGAGTAATTTCATCAACATCCGATCCAATGCTATGCGCAAGGCACTGGCGTGACAAGGCCAAAGTGTGATACACCACCGTGGTATACCAATGGAATGACAACACACTCTCAGTAGCAGCCGGTGTCTGGGCAAAGTGGCGGTGCGGGGGGAGGGAGGGACCGGGGACGGCGGACAAACAAAAAGAAAATTTAAAAACTTACCTTCGGCATCGCCGGTCTTCCGCTCCTCTCTGGCTCCAGTCCTCAACAGGCACAAGCTCCCAGACTCCCCTGCGGCCAAACCTGATGCTGCTGGCAGCATGAGAGCAGCGTCAGGATTGGCCTGAGCGACCCAAATTTGCATTCACAGTGAGACTGGGACCCTGTGCCTGCTGCCTTCAACCCGGCAATGCAGCTCGAGTTGGATACAGCTTCAGTGTGAATGCCGTTGGGCCGTCCTGAGATTGCCGGCCAAACGAACATGCACACTGAAGGCAGTGTGTGCAACCGCCCCGCTCAGAGTCTGTCATTCCCCCTGGCCCCACCCCCAAAAGACTCGACCAGGAAACAAAATAAAACGATAAACCTGAGTTCATTAGCCTTTAGTTTCTTTTTTTTCTTTTTTAGGCTGCTTGCAGGGGGGTGACGCTTCTCCGCCTCTGCACACTCTCAGACCCTTAAACCTGCACCAACCAATCAGATGTTTGGTTGCCTTGTTGATGACTAATATGTACCTATTTTCATGGATGCACAGATGGAATAAAAAGCATGAAATAAATCGCAACATCTTTGTAACTGTGCAATGCGTCTATACCAAATTATTAAAAGTAGTTTAAAATAATTATAACCACGTAGCTTTATGAAACAATAATATACCGGTTTATACTGTTGGTATGATCATTACCCAATCATGGGTAACCCGGTGACCACGTTTTCGACCTTGCATTTTATCCGGGCAGACTCATAGTATTAACTTTTACATGTTTACTTATTAATCAAAATTGAATGATTGCAATAATAGATTATGTTATCCTTGTGATACTGTTGTGAAATACAATGCTGTCTGTGAGCCCCAGTGCATGGGGAAAGGAAGAATGAAAAAAACACTTTAATTTCAATTTTTGTTGAATTATGAACACACTAATTTTTATGTATCATTTTACCGAGATTACCCAGGAATTAAATGGCTGCACTATGCTCAGTCTACAGCCCTTTCTCTCTTCTCTGTACTGTTTCCCCACTCTGATCTAGCTCATAATTCTCTAGTATGCTCTCCCACTCTAGCCCACTTCCCTCTTGTCAACCACTCGATTTATTAAAAATAAAACACAGCACTTAGGAAAGCCAAGTCAACTAGAGTTAAATGCAAAATAGTAGTCATCCAAGCAAAATATCAGTGACAATTATCATTGCAGCTGACCAGGGCCCTGGCTAGTTAAAGGGCAGTTGGAGCAGTATGCTGCAAACATGTAAAGTTTGCTTTAGTATATATAAATTTTCTCTTGTCAATGCAGCAGCAGGATCATGTGATAGCAATTAGCTTCAGCAAAATATTTATCTAGTGTGCAGGTGCCTGAATCCTTTCCTCCGAGGGAGTGGAGGATCACCTTGGAGGGAAGCTATCATTCACAATTCACAAATACAAACCCTATTCTTCTCTCAAAAACCTCACTTCCTTTTCTAGGCTTGAAAACGAGGTTACGCTTACTGAAATGTGCAATGTACAGCATGAGACATCATGGTTACCGGGCCTACTAGGAAGTGGGAGACTTTTAAAACTAAATCAGGAGAATGTATTTCCCCCATTGACTTCTATTGCGGCCTGCATCAGGTTTATTGGCATGAATGGGATTAGCTAGTGTGCTGCTGCAGGATCGGATATCAGAAATTCAAATATATGTTTTTTTCCATACCTATCGCTATGGCAGGCAGAGAAAGCGTGACAATATATTTGTGCACTTGCTTGCAGGAGCAGATACCTGGCAGTGCAAAATCCGAGTCACACAAGACCAGCCCCTGCCATCTGAAGCCCGCTGAGGAATCGGGTTTTTGCATGCAGAAATCGAGAGGCGGGAGATAGCCTTTAAATCGGTAGTTTTCCGTCTGAATCGGGAGGATTGGCATGTATGACTGTACCATGCAGAGTTATCGACTAATGCAATACTATGTGAAGCTTTAAGAACTAAGAAACAACTTTCATCCATCTCGCTTTTCTCTCTATTCTTTCTTCTCTTTTGCCCCTCTATTTCTATAAAATTCTCCGCACTCATCACTTCCTTCTCCTGCTCTTCTATTTACACAATTGTTCTTTTCCACTGTCCGTCACTCCTCCATCTACCCCTCTTTATTCCCCTTGTTTCATCCTTTATACCCACGCTCTTTGCCCCCTCTTTCTTTTTCTTTCTTTATCTCTACTGCTCATTGCTCATACATTCCACTCCATCTTTATCCTCTTTTAGTTTTAAGGAGATAGAAAATGGCATCTGGATGAATTTGCTGTTTTTATTGTTCCAGCTGATCTAATACACTGGCATGGTTTAGTTTAGTTTGCAGGTTTATGAAGATGAGCCAGTATGAAGCTGGGCCGCATGGAGTTAATGTGCTAATCTACCTCGCTTATTGATTGACAGTTTGTGAACTATGGTTGAAATGTGTGTGTATACACACACATATATACAGAGAGAGAGAGAGAGAGAGACAGAGAGACAGAGAGAGACAGAGATTGACATAGTGAGAGATAAAGGGGGAAAACAATACAAATGGTTTTTAGTCGGACTCAGAGTTTTGAGTTCTTTCAATATAATTGAAGCTATTTTCTTGTATAATACACATTGGAAAACAAGATGAGGCACAGAGAGATGAAGTCTAGTCTTTTTTAGTTTCTTTTATTCCGAATAATTCAAAATTTACCAAAGTATATAATTAATCAGATATAAAAGAAATGTAAAATACCATTTCATTAGAATATTAAGATGGATATTTTTGAGCCTTGGGTCTCACAGGTCAGCCCAAGATTATGTCTATGACTGTGTGCTCTGCAATTGAGGATGTTTGATGTCTTTTACCCGCCATCTTCAGCATCCATGGTGCTTATATTGGAAAACCCTGTAGTGTGTTTGGTGATTTCGGTTTTTACCAGTGTGCCAGTTCTCTCTTACCGATGTTATGTTTGTGTATGTTGTTGGACTTTTCAAGTGTAAAACAAGCTACAAACCAACGTAGCACTGTCCAAATGGGGGTGAGGGGGGGGGGGGCAGAGCCAAAGCATCGAGAACAGCAGCCGAAGGGCAGGAATAGGGGAGCCGACATAGAGGGCTGTCAGTGTTTAATTTGTAAAAAAATAAGTGCCAGGGCCCTGGTCAGAAGGCAGCTGCAGCTCGCACCACCTAATGCCCCTGCCAACGCTGCAGATGACGGTACCTACACAACTACTAACCATCATACTGTTACAACTGAGGCAAGCCAGAGTGTTAGAGGCCCCCAAAGCTCAAAGAATAGTATGGGCGACATGTGTTAGTTCATTTCAATTATTAAACAACTGTTGTCCTATTTATCTCTAAATTACACAAACAGCTGGTAGCTGGCACAAGTGCCAGTGCTGGTGCCGAGCACCGGAAACCACAGGCTCAAATTAAGCACTCAGGGCTAATACAGAGGGCATGATACAGAGGGCGTGATATAACAAAGCAGTGAGGGTCGCAAGAGGCTACAGGCACACTAGGGTTATCTCAGCACCAAAGGAGCTGGAGTTATTTAGGGGCACGACATAAGGGAGAGGACTCTACAATGGTCCTCTGAAGTTTGACTCACTTTGTGCACGTCTCAAATCACATTCATATATGCTTCCCTGTGCGTATGGGGGGGCTTCTTGAGTGGATCAAGCTGCATAGCATGTATTTATTAATTAATAGGGCAAACAATACATATCCATTTGTGTCTAGGCCTTTTGAGTAGGGACAACGAGTTCACATGCCCATAAAATCACTCTGTAAGAATTGTTTCCTTGTTGTGGACAGTGTGGCACTGATATTGGGCCTGCCCATGCACTGCATCCTTTTGGTATACCTTTGGTATGCTTTTTTGTACTTGATGCCTTTTAACTCTGCACAGGGGGAAGAGGGACCCTATTATACCCTGAGACTAAGGGGCTGATTAGGATGGCGGGAGGATGTCCACCGCCGGGCTGGCGGTGGCGACCGCCGGGCCGGCGGTGGACATCCGCCCGCGATCGCAAACCAGAAAACCGCCGGTCAGATTAGGATGGCGGTGGGGACCGCGGCGGAGGGAAATTCCGACCGCCGCTTTTCCGCCGGTTGCCATCCACACTCCTGCCTGGTGGACAGAGCAGGACCGGGATAATGGTGGCGGTGCCGAGCAGGCTCCGCCGGCACGATTATGATGCCGGCGGTAGCCAGCCTTTCTGCAGCGGTCAAACCACCATGGAAAGGCTGGCGGAGATTGTCTTCCGGGGGCCCGCTGCGGGCCCCCAATGTGTTGGGGGGGGTGTGGGTGCACTGGGGGGGTACCCATGGTCCCCCCTACATTTCCCTGTACCAGGTGGCAGGCAATGTGCAGTGCCTGCCACGCAGTGCAGGGAAATGCAGGACATGCTCCTTTCGACATCGCGGCGGTGCTGCGGGCAGCAGCAACCGCCGCAATGTTAAAGCCCGCGATCGTACCGCTGCAGTCGGATTTCGACCGCAAGCCATCGTAATTCGACCGGCGGTTATCTCGTGGTCCATGCGGGCGGTCTTTTCCCGCTACCATGGTGGTCGGGGAGGTTTTCCGGCCGTCATCCTAATCAGCCCCTAAGTGTGGCACTGCTTACCAGACATGCTTATCTGTAATATGGCCTTGAAGTCCAGCTGGCAGCTGTCTATCTGGCCTTCAATGTGCTGACTCACAGATGACTTGCTGACCTTTTTAAATGGGATCACTGTAATGACCTTTCCCAGGCTCTAATCATCTGCTGTTAATGAGCATTTGACCTTGAGTTGTCCTTCACTGGGTGATGTCTCCCCACCAGGTCACATTAGAGTGCTGATCTCCTATAGAGTGTAGGCAAGAATCAGATGAGGCTATTCGGTGGCGCAAAATGATGGCGGCCGCTCTACAGAATGTGATAAGGGGCCCTTGAGTCCCCCATATCTCACAGACATTCATTGGCATTGGGCTGAATGGGGGTCTCCTGGAAGGCTGAGAGGCCCCCTGAAATGTTACTCCCCACACCACTTGGGCCTGCGTTACGCCCCTGAGTATGTTGTTCCTAATCAGGCTTAAGAGCGGGAAAAGGGTGGTGGTAGCAGTGGCGTAACAATAGCCCCCGCAGCCCCCGCAGTGCGGGGGCCCAGAGCTCTGGGGGGGCCCTCTCCGACACTGTGTATGGGCGGCGGGGCCCTGGCCTTAAAGCTCTTGACTTGGTCCGGAATGTAGAGGAGGGGGGGTCCCTCTGTGAACTTTACAGGGGGCCCCCCTTAAGTTTTGTTACGCCACTGGGTGGTAGTTGGTACTACTGCTGTAACATGGCCGTTAACTCTCGCTCACTCTTTCACATCGTATTAATATTCATGGTGGGAAATGGAAGCTTAAACGTTTGCCCCCCACAGTCAATCCTGAAATCATTATGAGCGACTTTTTCTCTTCTCGGGGTCTGGCGCTCGCGGAGAATAAAACAGGCAATTACATTTCCAGATCGGTGGGGGGGAGAGGAAGAAAGAGCTGCCTTCCCGTCTGCTGTCTGAAGGGAATCTGATTCTCTTCACAGCTTGTGGCCGCCATTAATTCAAGCCAGTGACGCAGTTACGGTTCCATTTCTCAAATGCTAGAATGTGCCTGTGCCGGTCATCTGTGATACTCTGAATGTTCGGTTATTCATGCAGCGGTCGAAGTGCATAAAGAAAAGAATAGGAACTGTGATCCTGAGTATAATGAGGGCGGGGTCAGTGAGTCAGGGGGCGGGGTCAGAGGCGCGGCTAAAAATAACATAATACTCTTTGACTATTTTGTTGGCCTTTCACTAACAGTTAACTGCATTTAAAATATAATGCACACAGCTTAAATTTAAAATAATTTCCTCTGAAATTAATCTCTGGAAAATGCATTTTTCCGGTAGGAAAGCTCACTTTGTTAATGCAGTCACTTTAGATGTCTGTGGGAATAACTGGACAGTGCACTGGAGAAATAGTGGCATGTATTTAGAATGCTAAGAGGTTCACACCTGTGACAGAAAGTGCAGTGAATATGTAAATTTGGTGCAAAAAGATTTACAGTGCTTTCAAAAGTTATGTTTTAATAACTCACAGACTGTAACTGGTGCAAATCTTTTTACAGTTTTCCATTAAAAGGATACATTCCAGATCCCATCAATTAAAGCCTACACTGGCTCCCAAGCAGCCTTCAGATTTGCTGAATAACCAATTGCACACATTTACATTTCTTTCAGGAGCAGCGAACCTGGACAGGAGGCTTGCTTCTTCTTTAGGTGCCACTCTCTTCTCTCACTTCACAGTAGAGAAGACCCATCTAATCCATTTTCAACCTTCAGCAACTCAACCAATTCAGGGATAGTTGTTTTTTAATAACATAAAGTACGGGAAGTGTTTTGATCAAATGAATAAAGCTTGGGAACGTCATTCCCCCATTCCCTTGCCCACTTCAACCTCTGCATTCATTGCATTTTGTAGAACCCTACTATGTTAGGTACTTTGAGGGTTAGCTGGTCCATTCGGAGATCTAGGGTCTATTGGAATAAGGGTGTGTGATAATTCCATAATTTCCTTTTCTTGCAATCATGAGAAATTGCAGAAAAATTACACAAAATTATGTGAAACGGAAATCTGCTATTTATTGTTATATTTTAGCGTGAAATGCACGTGAGGACTCAAAAACCATAATTGTTGTGAACAACAGTCGTTTGCGTTCTGTGGTTCATGTTGCTCCCATACAGTTACATATGATTTTCTTTCTACATCTGCTGCCTCACCATCTTTTTTTTTGCTGTGATTTTGGGGTTACCTGTTGCTTTACCTGCCTGGTAAACAGGGAAAGGCAAAGCACTCTCTTCAGGGGTTAGAATGGGTAGAATTCAAGATGGCGTTTAGTCCACCCCAAGTTCTGACACTGTGGGGCATATTTACAACTAAATGTCAGAGCGCGGAGCTGCGCCAAATTTGGCAGCGCAGCGCTCTGACATATCCAAAACACAGGGATGCGCCGTATTTACAACAATACGGCGCACCCCTGTGTTTTCTCTACTGCTGGCGCTAAAATTAACTGCCTAGTGCCAATGCACGCACCCTTGCACCATAGTGCAAGGGTGCCTGCGTTGCAAGGAATGATTGTTTATGTGCAGGAAGGTGCCCCTTCCTGCACATAAACAATCCATAATGGCGATTGCATACTTATTGGTGTGCTGCAGAATGCAGCACACATACAAGTAGCAAATTGTCATTATTTAAAGATTGTTTATGAGCAGGAAGTTGTCCCTTCCTGCACATAAACAATCATTAATGACATTTTGCTCTTTCTAGTGTGCTGCAAAATTCAGCACACATAGAAATAAAAGTATTTCTCCTTGTTGCGCCATTCAAATGCCTGCTCTTTCATGGTGTTAGTTTTTGGGGCTGTCTCAGATTTACAGATCCTTGTAAATCTGGGGCAGCATCAAAAAGCAATGGGCGTTGCGTTAGAACGCCCACAGCAACACCCATTGCATGCCCCTTCCATGCTAAGTGATGCGTGTAAAGGGGCCACATTTACAAGATGGCGCTAAGCCACAAAAAGTGGCTTAACACCGCTTTGTAAATATTTATTTAATGCAATTTTATATAGCGCGAACATTACCCGAAGGTGTCAGAGCGCTTTACAAAAGAACCAGTTGCGTTACATAAGGACTTTGGATTACAAGAGTTACATAAGAGATACAAACAGAAAAAAATTGCAAATGTACAAGTTGTAAAGTCACTCAAGGAAGAGATACAAACAGATAAACTCTAAAATCACATAGGAGTGGTAGTAAGTTCAATGGTCTACTACATATACTAGTGGTTAGAGTTATATATATACAAATTGCAAATTCACTCAGGAGAAGGGCATACCGCCACCAGAACATCGCTAAAAGTGATGTTCTGTTGGCGCTGTGGCCTTGTAAGTATGCCCCTGTGTCTCTCACCCTTTTACTCCATTAGGCCCCTGTGCTATTGTGTCTTGCAATCTCCTCTGTCATCTCAATT
Organism: Calotriton arnoldi; assembly: GCA_963921515.1. NCBI lineage: Eukaryota > Metazoa > Chordata > Amphibia > Caudata > Salamandridae > Calotriton > Calotriton arnoldi. Next base: position 545,870 of record CAWUFW010004959.1, on the reverse strand, counting down.
CTGCTTCGTCCGCAGTGGTGTCCTCTGCTGATCACCTATCAATATTTTCTTCGCACTTTACTGTCAAAGCTCACTCGCTCATCCTATGCCTCCCCTGCCACAGTGATGAGCCCACTCCATATCCCTTCTAAAACTCTCCTGTCCCTATGATTGGTCCCATCAATCATCATATTGATCCTAATATTTATATCAGCATTCATTCTTATTTTCATCACCTTTAAGCTTTTGATAGTTCCCTGTACACCATCAAATCCCTATATAAATAAGACTGCAATCACATGGAGAAACCATGAGTCATGTAGGAACTTTTCATCTCTATTAAGATGTGTAGCAATATTCATGATGAATTGAAATTACCCATCTTTCTATAACTACATCTGCTATTTGTAATTCTTAAAGTTTGAATACGCTGTGACTCGTTTCCATTTTAATTAGGAGTGTCCATAATTATTAATTAACCAATAATGTTAAGAGTTGGCTGGTATCAGGGAATCTGTCAAAAATCTTTTGGTGTTCCATCCGCATGATTCATAGGGCCACATGTATGACGGAAACAATTAACAAGTTGCTATTTGTGATTTTTTTGCAACTCGCAATTAGGAAGCCGCAAAATGCGTTGTACCAATGTATCTCGGACACATTCAGCGATTCCCAATGGGGTGGCAAAAGACCTACCTCATCAGTATTCATGAGGTAGGTCACAATTTGTGATCCATTGAGAATCGCTTGGGGGTAACGTTGCCAATGGAACCCAAATTCGTGCTCCTGGGGATCCCTAGCGAAGTGGACGTAACTAGGACTCAGTTGATCTTTGTCTCTTTGGGACTGGTGGTGGCCAAACGAGACATAGCTAGAAAGTGGGGTGTGTCCGACAGACCGTCCATACAGGAATGGACTAAGGGGATGGACCTATATATGACGGCCGAGCAAGTCACATACCGTAGCAGAGGGTGCCCGAGGAAATTTCACAAGACCTGGGACCCCTGGAGGAAATACTTGGCGTTGGACACAGGGAGCGACACGCAGCAGTCTGCCGGTCACACGACACAGGGGACTTCGACGGAGACCTGAGTCTATAAAGTTTCACAAGACTATCCCACTAACTTACCGACAACCGTCTCTTGGTCCAAGACACAGTCCCCTCTTTATGAGGACAGCTGCCTCTGGCATACACTGGTTTTCAATGGATCACTGGGTGAGAGGGGGAGATGGGCCCAACGACAGTGACTATATTTGCAACGATTTGCGCTCTACTTCTGTTACTGTACCATGTATGACTTCCTTAGTGCTGATTGTTCAGTTGTATAAAATTTAAAAAAAATAAAAAATACCGGGATGGTGGACTGCTGGGGACAGCAGACCACCATGTCTGTGTTTGCTTTTAAATAAAGCAACTTCTTTTTAGGTCTCGCCTAGGCAGCGCTTGCGCTGACTCGTTGAGACATGCAGTATACTATAGCGGGGAAGCTTCGTTTAAGCTCCGCCCACTCTCCGCCCATCTATTGGATTGGCTTACATCCTAAATGCTGCATTCTGATTGGTTTTCAGCTTGTTAGTCCCTCCTCCTGACGGCCATGTTGTCATTTGTATACTTCCATGGCTATCGGCCCCTTTACTTCAAAAACTATTTTGTTCCCGTGCCTCCCCCGTCCCCTCCCTCAGTCTGTGAATTCTTGGACCACCACCCCCCCCCCCGCACTCCCGATCGTGCCTTTTTGCCCGCCCGTACTCCCTTTTATAATGCAATAGGACTCGCGTAAATGCGAGTTCTATTGCATTGCAAATGCTTGTTTTTACAGTAGTGCCTTACATAGTACGCATGCGCGCCAAAAGTGCAACGTGCTTTGTTTATATTCAGCCCGCTGTGTGCGCTTTCACTTTCGATGCTGCCGGGACACTTGCGACCACTTGTTATTGTTTCGTGTTCGTTTAATTTTATTTCCAATTCTGTTTCCGTGGAGGCATTGCAGCCCCGCGCACATTGGCGTCCTGATTGCCCGCCCAGTATTCGCTCTTCCCTCCCACTAGTTCTGCCGTTTGGGTAGAGCGGCTCTGAGTAGAGGTGCTTGTGCGGAGCTGGTTCCTCCCCTGTGAGCGTGTCGCTGCTGGAGCAGGGGTCTTCTGTGTGTGAGCAGCTCATGGGGTGGGCGTCCTCGATAAGAAAGGCGGAGGAGGGAATCCCCTGGAATGCGGAGTCTCCCTCGCTTTGAGCAGTGAAAGCTCCGCTATCCGCTGACCCCTGGTGGTGCGAACCTGTGCTCTGGTACCGAGGGGTGTGGTTAAAAGGCAGCCCACTGCGCTCCCTCTCAAACGGACTGCCCAGCCTCCTTCGCTCCTGCTGCAGGGAGCACAGAAACATCTACAAGCCCAACAACAAAGTCATGGAAGATGAGTGCATGCACAAGAAGCCATGCCGCGACGCCCACACCAAGGAGATCGACCTGGTGGGCAGGGACCCCAAACACCTCAACAACAACGTGGTGAAGGTAACGGATGCACGGCGGCGTGGGGGCGTCGGGGGAGGGGGGGCTCCCACCTGTATACAGAGAAGCAAGGTAAAGGGGGGGCACACCTTTATGCCCAGAAAAGCATCCTGAATCAAGAGCAGTTCAATCGACAAACTCTGCGCTAACAGTTTTACAATATTTATGGGTGAACTTTTCGCGCCAGCCTTCCACTTTACATCAACCACACACGGCCGCGCGTTTAACAAATGGTCCCTGTAACTCCAGTGCAGCATAGTGTTACGAGTTTAGACTTCTCACAGCTGGATTTGACTAAAACTTCCGAGTTACCTTTGCAAAGCCACCAGGGCTGGGCAGGAGTCAGTCACATGTGCTTGGCACACGAGGGTCGCGTCTTTCTCCCACCGGTGCAGGGACACCGAGGGAAATTCCACGCTCGCTAGGTTAGTCCACTGAGGCCAGCCATCAGCTCCCTGCTGGCAGTGCCCTATATAAAATCTCAGAATTTTACAGGAAAGGCTGCGATGAAGCAGCCCCAAACATGGCAAGTATCGCTTGCAGTCCTATAAACATAGGACGTGTGTGTGCGCGCGACTGTCAAAGCAACAATAGAAAAAGTTAGGCACGGCCAGCCGCATGCAGGTCTGTGAGTGCGAAGTGCCCCCAGCGGATACTTTGTTTAATTATGTTTGAACGATCAGTTTTTATTCTTTTCATTTTGAATTGTTTTTGCCGTTTACTTCAATTAAAAATATGAATTGTGCTTATAAAAAAGTAAAAAGTTATTTGTGCCTATGGTAAATGCTTCGTACAGAATGCGAAGCGCAGTAATTTCTGCTCCTGTGCAATGTCTTATGGTCCTGTCGCCAGGAGCTTCAAGTAGTTCCCCAAACAGTTAAACGCGTTTGCTTTTTTCCACTCCCTTCCCCTACAACTCACAGACCTTTCAAACAAACTTCACTCGTAGCGTCAGCGCTAGGACTAAGAGAAGTCTAGTTTTTCGATCTCGGTGGGGCTGGAGACGGCTGCACAGTCACACACGTCTGTCTCAAAGCCCCGTCTCCAAATTTAAGGAGAACTGTCCTTTTAACTAGAAAGGTGCCTACATGGTTTGAGAGACCATTATAATGTGAGAAGTAGGTCTGTTATGCGCAGCGTGCTGCCTCCGACAGGGGAGGCTGTTTTTAGGACTGGCATGTCTGTTACCATCTCTTTCCAATGGACGAACAGTGAGCTCTGGTTTCGTGTTAATCTTTGGGCATTTTTGCTTTCTTTAACTCTCTTTTTCATCATTCTGTCTTCATTGTGCCATTTCCATTTTCCCCTTTATTTTATTTTCACTCCAGTTGTTCTCTTTCCACATATTCGTTCCATCTCTGTTTCATTTTCCTCCTTTCTCTAGCATCCTTTCTGTTTCAATATTCTTTCCTCTTTCATTTCTTTGGTAGGTAAAAGACATTGTCATTTACAACGCCAATACCTCTAACTCTCACAAATGCGAGACCAATTTGCATTGCAAATGCTTGTTTGGAAATGCAGCCCGTTTTCCTCAAAGGAAAATGGGATGCGTTTCAAAAAGAAAAATGAAACGTTTCAGTTTCATTTTTTAGGAGTAGGCAGTGGTCCTTAGGACCACTGCCTGCTCTGAAAAAACGGTTTCACTACCATTCACAAAGGGTAAGGGATCCCCTGAGGACCCCTTCCCGTTTGTGAATGGCTTACCACCTACTTGAAGTAAACGGTAAACTGCGAATGTTTTGCGACTGCATTACGGTTGCAAAACATTCAAATATCCCCCTGCAACTCGCTATTAGGAAGGGACGCCCTTGACACGTCCCTTCCTAATACCGACGCGCAAACCCTACTTAGGATTAGTACTTGCCAAAAGGCTCTTTAGGTGTCACAAACGGCCCGGTTCTCCTTTTGCAACCACTAAAACCTGTCATACATGTGGCCCTTAGTTCCCTTGACTCATGTAGGAGAGTGAACCACTTCTTTTCCAATGGTTGACCCTTATTACTCTCCACTGCCTGAACTCTCTTTGCGGTGGTCCAGCCACCGCAGAACCTCCATTGCTATGGCGTCTAAAGTCTCACATTTTATAAGGTGGTACTTCCAACTCATTTGTTTTCCTGAAAAAAAGAAACCTGGATCCCTCCCAACACACACACATGCCCTGTTAAAAAAATCTATGTTTTGAGGGTTTATGTATGAAACAAAACATGACGAGCATGTTGCAAAGACCAGGTAGGCCAGTCAGCATTGACAGCTTGACGGTGACAGCTGGCATGACAGTGCCACCCAAAATGGGAAACGGGTTGGCAGGAGCACTTTTGGAGAAATTTCACACACTAGTAGTGGGGATCTTTGAATATAGCTGCTAAGCTTCCCTCAGCTGATTCAAGTGATTAGATTAAAAGGCAATATACTTTAGATGCCAAAGCAGGCAACTGGGTACCAGATATATGAATATATAACATGACAACTTCTCTGACCCCTTCTAAGGCAGTCAGAAATCATGAAACATTCTTGGATAAATGGTTGAGCCTTATTGGTTTCCTATCATGTCCCACAATAAATATGAAACTAGTGTGTATCTGGGGCTGCCAATCAATTCTATTAAAAATGACAGAGAATGCAGATTTTTTGCAGGACTTCTTGATTGAGATATCTGCATTGATACCCAATGACAGAGCCTACACATTTTAATGCACACAACACAGTGCACTGAGTAACAGTGGTGGTTGCTAATTTTAGCAGAGAGGGGGTGGGCGGGTCACACACATACATACATACACTCACTCACTCACACCTATGCATTCACAAATGCGCACACACACATGCTTAGGTCAACCTATGAGAACAGGCAGCAGTCCCTCACTCTTAACAGAGTTGGATGGGGTCGGGGATATTGCTGACCCCACCCCACTTTGTGACGAGCTGTCATTGATTGACACTCAGCCCTGGACACTTCAGGGCTTAAAAGTTAAGCGCCCAGGTCTGAAGCAATCAGTGATGCTCTGCCTCATCTCAAGGGGTTGCACCTCGAGGCATTTTTGCCAGGCTGAAGAGGTCTCACCCACAGAGCTGTGAAACCCTCAGCCTGGCAAAGTTCAACTCAAACAGCCAGGTGCCTGCACATTTAGTGCATGTACAGCTCCTGGCTGCCAGAACTAAACAAGAAGAGGGTCTGGCAGGCTGACCTCTGCTCAGCCTGATACACACTCTTCTTAGGGGGCGTGGCCCCTCCGCCCTTACAGACCGGCTGCGGCTGCTGAGTAATACGCAAGCAGAGGTTCACTTTACATTGAAATGCTAATTTTATATCTTTCGTTAAAATTCATACACTCAGCTAAACAGATACTGTAAGAATTGGGATAAGTGGTTGAGGGGGTGAAACCCTACTCAAGCAGCAACCACAATCTCTGTCAAGGTACAAAACAAGCAAACCCCAAATTAACCTGTGCTTAACCCTCTGATAGCTAGACACAAAACCAGTCAGGCTTAACTTAGAGGCAATGTGTAAAGTATTTATGCAGCATTTCAAACAGTAATAAAGTGAAAACAGAACTCCAAAATATTCCACACCAGTGTAGAAAAACAGAGTGAAATTTAATACACTATTTGAGATCAAAACAACAAAAATCCAATCAGTAGAACCAGAGAGATGCATTTTCAAAATTGTAAGTAAAAATGTGCCTCAAAACAGAAGGTGCCAACTGTGGTTATCTGGTCACTGTGGACCTGGACAAAGTTACAAGTTCAGGCCAACTGCAATGGAGCATAGGCCGGTTACAGGGACCAAGTTAGGCCCGCTAAACAAGAGTACCTTAGATCCTGGTTGCGGAGCATTTCATGATCTCACGCTGAGGATGCCTCATGCAGTGGTGATTCCTAAGAGCTGGTGGCTGAGATGTGAGGTGATGTGTCATCGTCAAGGATGCCGTAGACGAGGGGCTATGATGCGAAGTCCTGCACTGAAGGTGCCTCGCTCATCGGCGTGTCCGAAGAAGTTGTGGGGCTTGCAATGTAGAGTCCTGAATCGTCGTCTAGGATGTCATTGATGAGAAACTTGCAATATCGAAGTCCTGTGTTGAAGATGCGCCATGCTGCAGTGGTTCCAAAGCGGAGCTGTGAGGAGATGTGCCACGCTGCATTGGTTCTGCCTACAGAATCACAGCTGGGCTGCCAGAGCACCTTCGGGACCAGTACTGGGGTGGCATCACTTGGGGGACAAGACTCACATCAGACTGAGTCCAGGTGCTAGTTGCAAGGTACAGTTTGTAGACTATCAGATGTAAAAAATCCGGATATTTCCCTAATGTGCTGAGTAACCAGTGGGTACCGGCTGTATGTCAAAAACATCACTTGACATAAAGTAGTGTCCTAAATCTTTTTAGTACCCTGCACTTGATGATCAGCGGAATGGATTTTGAACAGAGCAAAACCTTGCATTAGCTTAGTTTCCTTAACTTGATAAACACTGACGACTGAACCAGTGAGTAGAGATGGGCATTCCATCCTGTGATAAGAATCTGGGGGCATATTATCAAGAACGGCGATAAAATTATCGCCGCTTTAGCGGCAGAAAACTGCCGCTAAAGCGGCGATAATGGGCTTGATAATATGTCCTGGAGAATTCCAATAGAAGCCCATGTTCACACCAGAACATGGACTTCTATTGGAATTCTCAAGGGCATATTATCAAGCCCATTATCGCCGCTTTAGCGGCAGTTTTCTGCCGCTAAAGCGGCGATAATTATTAACGCCGTTCTTGATAATATGCCCCTCGGGGTGAGACTGGGAAAGAGAAAGAAAGAAAAGCACGAGACTGGAGCCCGCTCCAAGAAGGAATTCTTTCTGTCAAGAGATTGCACTATATAAAATCGATGTTACGGAGATAGTTTATTCCTACTTACTGGGAAACAGATGTGACAGATGAGTATATCAAACCAGCCAGAGAGAAGAGGTTATCCTAGATAAAGGTAAAAGCTTGCCAGTTTTGGTAGTGGAGGAAGCCATATTGAGCCTTGGGCCAACCAAGAATCTCGCTGTAAGCCCCAGAATCAGACGCGGCTCCTCCATTGGATCGGAGGAGCGTTGCCCAACTTAAATGCCCTGAGTTGAAAAATAAAATGGTAATTCATTACCATTTTACTTTTCTTATGCCCGTCCCAAACAGAGTATCAGGACGGGGCGAGGCCTGCTGAGTGACAGCAGCAGGGAGGAGGGTGGGCTGCCTATGCACTGTTTACAGCGCGCATGTCTCATTGGCCGGCCGTCTTGTGACAAGCAGCCACACATGCACACTTTAAACATCTCTAGCCCAGCTGTCTTAAGACAGCTGGATTAGAGCAAGTGCAGGCCTTCAGAGTGCTGTGGAGTTCTGAGTGAGGCCGCTCCCTCCAATCAGGGCACTGCTCTCATGCTGGTGAGCAGCGCCAGAATTGGTCAAGGGAGTTTCCTGGTTGCCAGCAGGCTGCAATCAAAACGAGGACGTCCGGAGCAAGGATGTCCTCTCAAGCTCAGTAAGTGTTTATTTTTATTTTTTTATTTTATTTGCACGACCCACTTACCCCCTGTGTGAAAAAACAACAAAAGTGAGGAATGGATACGTGTGCGAACAGGTACATTAATGGCGTGAGATAATGCAACTTATGACACACTCCCAGATAAAGACTTTGAGCCATGAATTGTCTTACGTATGAGTCGGTCACTGTTGACTCGGACATGACCTTAACAACAGGAAGTATGTGATTTTATGCAGTTAGCGCTCTAATGCTCCTGATCTCATGAGGTTCCACTAACGTGTCTTCCACTGTGTCCAGTCCCCAAGCATGCTGTATTCCCTGCGTTTGCCCTGAATCCTGACAAACACTCCTGGAAAGGTAGAGTATGCTCCAGAGCCTGAACTACACCTGGGCATAACCTGCTCACAGGAACAGTTGTCTAAATTGAAGGAACTGCAGCCCTAGATGTGCTGTCAGCAATGGACGCCCCAAGTCAACCGCGGAATTGTCGGCCCCACATTTATTTTGAATTTTGATTTTTTAAGTTTGTTTTTTTCTCAAATTTGGCGCACCACTTTTGCTGCTCTCCATGATTGAATGAGAAGTGACCATCTGTCTCTGGTAATGAGTGTGAGGTTCAGGATTCTCTTGAGAACGTGGAAGGAGCAAAAACAACTGCTAAAATTAGGACAACGAGGAATGCCTGGGACTGTGAGGTGGATGTGGGAGCTGGTTAACTCCTAAAGGAGTTACAGGGATGAGGGTCCATATCTAGAAATGAACTTTGTACCCTTCACCAGAATGGACTATGAGAATGTGCACACAATTAGAAGGAGTGAAGAACTGTAGGACACAGAGGATCAGGCAGGTTCCGTTTCTTGAACTCCTCAGTTCCAGTGAAGCATGCATGGGCTTCAGGATGTCAATAGTCAGGTTCCCCACATGGTGCTTGTTCATTTCCCATTTAGAGACAGGCACGAGAGAGTCATTTTAAGGAAAATCCATTATCTTTTAGTAGAAGCATCAAAGTGGGTACGCATCATACCAGCCTGGCCCCACAGTGGCGAGGGGCTGATTGATGACAGAGGAAAAGATTACTTCACACTCACATGTGTTAATTGAGGGTATGTGGCCCGAAACGTACTAGTAGAAATGACGGAAATAGTGTTGCCCATATAGACTTTGTGATAGTGCCATTGCAAAAGACCCTTGCTGCACATATCAGATATCATTTTCTTTACCATTGTTACCACTTTGAACGCTTCGATTTAAAGTGGGGGGAGGTCCTCAACAGGGAAGAACAGTCAGAATCCAACAGACAAGCTGCCGGGAATCGGAGATTCACTCTGGTTGGCGCTCAAGTTGGCCAGATGTATCAAAGGGTTTCACCCATTCTGTGTCTATGGGAAAATGCTTTAGTACATATGGCCAGGACTTTTGTTGAGGCCGAATGTGTGGATGAACAAGTAGGTCTGCAGACCCTTTTCTAACTCTTGGAAAATCTTGATCAAGTCTTAGGTAGAGGAAGAAGGAATTCCGGACAGTGGAGACTCTCGAGAGAATCTAGAGAGGTGACAGATGATGTAAATATGTTTCATCCGGAGTGGGCAAGGATGTATTAAGTACCGCTTAGACATTTCAGATATGGTAAGGCAGTATGGCATTGATGGATAATGTCTTCCAGCACACAGACTACTACAAAACCTGGTGATTTTGGTATAAACTGCTGGATCGCAAGCGGTAGGTGCTGGGGGTTGTGGTAGTCAAACTTGTTACCATCAGAGGCATATATTCAGGGGGATGTTTAGGGTGTTACACTCCCCTAATAAAATTATTTCCTGATGAACAGTTGGTTACAGGTGCCTTCAGTTGGGCATAGTGGGGTATCTGTCAAGAATTCATCTGGGATTTTTGCATGCACTCACTTGCAAACACTCACACATACTCTCATCTCTGTTTTCAAACTCCTAAAAATGTTGATTATTTTACAAAATATTGTGTTTCTCTCACTTAGTACTCCTACCAATCCACATTCCTCTCTCTTTTCGCTGCCCCTCAAGCCCAGGGCCAGACTGGCCGCAGAGGGCATCGGGCATTTCCCCGGGAGGCTGGAAGGGTGGGGGCCGGTTTTGCAGTGGTGAGGGTCGGTTTTGTTCCTGGGGGCCGTTTTTTCAGTGGTGCTGCGATATCGGCCCCAAGTAACAAAAGCTACAGTGCTTCACACTCGCTCGCCGGTCCAGCAAAATTGCCAGGGCTGCTTTAGGTTTCCAGTCCGGTCCTGCTTAAGCTCCTCCCATGCACCCTGCTTGTCGTATAATGTATTTTAACATCATATGTGTTAGACCCGGGATCCCTGGTTGGCTGAGGTAGGTACCTTAGGCCAAATAGGGACCCGCGGTTCCACGTCAGGGAAAGGAAGGTCACCTTCTGAGATAGCCCCCGCTCACCTCCTCGGTAGGTTGGCACGAGCAGCCAGGCTTATCTTCAAGGTAAATGTGTGAAGTATTTGCAACCACGCTCACAGCAACCCAATGATGGCACCACAAATAGACTCCACACGAGTTTTGTAAAAACGAGTATAAATTTTATATAAAAAGATATACGCTAAGACCACACGATATAAATCCAACATATGCGTATTTGTAATATTCCTCCTGGCCGGTTGTTAGGCCAGCCAGCCCTTGCAAGTTCTGGCGATATTAATGAGCACTTCTAAACATTCGACTGTAATCCTAACACCATGTTATGCTGATCGTAATGCTAGAATCAGGCACTTTTGCAATGTGAAAATAATGCAATGCGTACGCAACAATCAGGCACTTTGCGATGTAAAAATAATGCGATGCGTAACACAACAATCAGGTACTTTGCAATGTAAAAATAATGCAATGCGTAATACAACCACTAGGTACGTCGTTATACAGATGTAAGGCAATGCGTAATACACTAATCAGGTAGTTCGTTATGCAGGAGTAATGCAATGCGTAATACGCTAATCAGGTAGTTCGTTATGCAGAAACAATGCAATGCGTCATACGACAATTAGGTAGTTCGTTATGCAGAAACAATGCCATGCATCATGCACTAATCAGGTAGTTCGTTATGCAGGAAAGATGCAATGCGTAATACACTAATCAGGTACTTCGTTATGCAGAAATGATGTAATGTGTAATACGACAATCAGGTACTCCGTTATGCAGAAATGGAGTTATCCGTAATACACTCCGGCACCGATCACGGTGCCTCAGGCGGTCTCTCCGCCACTCCTTCTAACTCGCAGGTAGCCTTTGACAACAGTTGCCCCCAACACGGGTATGGTGTAACAAAAAGTGCAGCTCCGCACTCCGGCCCCGGTACTGCCACTCCCTTGGCAATACGGGCCGCGATACGAGCCGAAGCAGAGGTTTGCGATGCTGAAATGAGCCCGCGCCCCGCCCCGCCCCAGGAGTCGACACACGTTACCTGGGGGCGCGAACCCACTCTCCTCTTCCAGTGACCTGGGCCTCAGATGCAATCTTTGTGAAATGGCAACGGTGGGCTCGGGCCGGCGGTTCAGCTCCTCCGAGGCTGCCGGTCCGGGCCGCTACTGCTACGAAGATCTCAGGCTGCCACAGGGCACACGCACACAGCGTCGCTGAGACTCCCTTGAGCTTCGGGTGCACGATCACCGGGCACTCCACACGAAGGTCTCACGCTGCACGAAGATCACGCGCACAGCATCGCTGAGACTCACTTTAACTCCGGGTGCACGTTAACAAGGCAATCCTCACGAAGGTCTCACGCTGCACAAAGCACACGCACACAGCGTCGCTGAGACTCACTTGGACTCCGGTGCACGATAACAAGGCAATCCTCACGAAGGTCTCACGCTGCACAAAGCACACGCACACAGCGTCGTTGCGACTCACTTGGATTCTGGGTGTGCACGATAACAAGGCAATCCTCACGAAGGTCTCACGCTGCACAAAGCACACGCACACAGCGTCGTTGAGACTCACTTGGATTCCGGCGCACACGATAACTGGACAATCCTCACAAAAGGTTCAGGCTGCACAAAGCACACGCACACAGCGTCGCTGATCCTCGCTTGGACTCCAGGTGCCCAAGATCACAGGGCACACCTTACGAGGGTCTCAGGCTGCACGAAGCACACGCACACAGCGTCACTGAGACTCTCCTGGAAACTTTTGTGTTCCTGAGTTTCCGCAACAGGGAGCCAGCTCACCTCGGGCCCTTGGGGATAAGTTACTTCAGGACACAGCACACAGCAAGGTCCTTTCAAGCAGGGGGACACAGCACACAGCAAAGTCCCTTTAGCCTTTCCTTGGTTAAAACAGCAAACTGCAGGCCAGCCCCAGAACACACAGCAAGGGTCAGTCCTATCCTTCAGTCTCTTCAGTTGTTTCTTCCTTGGCAAAGGTCTTCTTGACCACGAAGTAGCTCCAGTCTTGTTCACAATTGATCAAGCCATTCTCCAAAGTTCAGGGGCTTCAGCTCTCATAGTTATACCCCTCAATGGCTTTGAAGTCTTTGTGTTCAGGGGGCACTGACCCCTGTTCAAACCAGTTCTGGGTGCCTCCCTGCCAGTGACACCTTTATCCCTTGATTAGTGGGGGTCTGGATTCTCAATCACTCAGCAGGAGATGGGACAATTGTCTTATAGCAGCAACCCAGGCCTCTTCACCTCTAGGGGCTACGCCTCCCCCTACACTCCAGATGCAGGTCAGCCTGTTGCTGTCTCATCTCCTCCCCTAGGTCAAGACATTCCCCAGATCCTATCGCTTTCAAATCCAGACAGTCAATCCACAGCCAGGCAGAGACACACAGAAATGTTAGAGCACAAAAACTCAGCCACTTCTAAAAGAGTGGCTTCTAAACACACAATGCAAAAACCACCTTCATAAAAAGATGTGTTATTACATTGTGAGTTCAGGCATACTAAACTTCTCCTCTCCATCTTAAGCCTTTGGGAAGATAGGCTGGAAAACATATTACACAGCCTCCACATTCTGTCCTATGGGCAAGATGGCCTTTCAACAGTGAAAAACGAAATGGAGATTATTTCACTGTTCAGACATGGTACACACCTTAGTACATGTCCTACCTTTCACATGCACTGCACCCTGCCCAGGGGGTACCCTAGACCTACCATAGGGGTGTCTGATATGCATAGAAAGGGAAAGGTAAGGTCTGGCAAGTGAGTGCACTTGTCAGACAACATGGCAGTTTAACAAACTGCGCACAGGCCCTGCAATGGCAGGCCTGAGTTCCCTTTTTAAAGCTACTTGTGTGGGTGGCACAATTCGTGCTGCAGGCCCACTAGTAGCATTTGCATTACCAGCCCTGGCACACATAGTGCACTTTACTAGGGACTTTACTAGTAAGGCAAACATACCAATCATGGACAACCAATTACCATTACACTTTATACAGGGAGCACTTGCACTTTGACACTGTTTAGCAGTGGCAAAGTGTCCAAAGCATCTAAGTTGGCAACACAATGTCAGAAAAAAGGTCTAGGGGAAAGCAAAAAGTTTAGGGAACTTTAGCCAAAAAGGGCCAAGTCCTACAATATGCCAGCCTGGTTCTTGGAAAATCTGAAGCTCCCTCCCGCCCCCAATCTTACTGACCAAGCTGCACCCCTGGTTACCATGCCTCATATGCCTCATGGGAGGTAAGGTAGAGCAGTTCACCTACTCACGTGAAAGGGCCAGGTCTCTCTCCCTGTATTTACAGCATCCGAGTTGCGGCAAAGGAAGCAGTTATCATCACAGATGTTGGAGTGCAATATTACCCGAGCACCATGAATTTCACTAGTGTTTTTTAAGCATCTAATTCCCTGTTTCTTTCATCTTGGCCTTCGTCTTTTTAGTATTTGTTGCTGCAGCGTTGTGTTCATTTTGGGCACTAGCTTGATCCTTGCCTACCACAGTGAAAGAAATGGTGCCACATCCCGATCTGACTCAATAAGTGGATGCCACTCAGAGATGTAGGAGGTTTTCTGCAGCTCTGCAAAAAATAAAAGCATACTTAATGTTAGGTCGATTTCTAGAGACTTTGGGGGATAAGCTACGGCCTTTCAAACTCTGCCAAAAAGGGCTACATTTTGAAAAACACTACATCAATGTCACATCACCAGCACATTCTATTGATTCTGTCTCCACCGGACTGATTGATGGACCGCCTGAAAAATGTTTGTTGTGGGCAGGAGTTGCTACTGTACTTTGATGTATTTAGCTCCGCAGGATATATTGTGGAATCCTGTTTTGACTGGCTTACAAATGCTAGTTTTAGAGTGGAAATGTTTTTCCTTTTACAATATTTTGTGAATAATACTCTTTTTTGGCAAACAAGACTTGCTCAGCTAAGATTATCTACTGATTTTGCACCATGTTCTAATTGGATTTGTGCCTTTGGGCCCAAATCGAATACGGTTTGAATGTTGACTTGAAAGCCAAACACAATTACTTGAAAGCTAACTTCTTTAAAACTACAGACTCTCTAAGTTTGTGTTATATGCTCTATTTGAATGGATTCCTCTCGATATTTGATAGAGCCTGTTCGACTTTTGGATGATGTTGGCTGTGTTCACACTCATCAATGTCTTGTTAGTAAGCAACATTAGAAACCATATGCTCTTTCCCCATGGAAATCTATAGCAAATCCATATCTGTCCTGTCTGTCCTGTCCTGTCCTGCCTGCCTACCTGCCTGCCTGCCTGCCTGTCTGTCTGTCTGTTGTACCAGGCCCTTTCAGTAGGGTACCCTAGAATTTTGACCTCATTTGCTGAACCTGGTTTTTGGTGCCTTTTTTGTCATGCCTCCTCCCTTTATTGTCCTGCCTCTCATTGACCTGGCCCGTGCCCTCAAGCCTCCCATAATGTTACAGCCTCTGATTGAGTAATTCCCACCTCCACCCACGCGGTTGGTCCAACACACACCTGTCTCAGCCCCTTGACCCATACACTGACTACAGGGAAGATGTTATTTCAACCCGCCCCGGCTTCAACTAAACATTTGTAAGTTGGTTATCAATGTTTTATTGTCTGTCTGAATTCTATGGCTTGATTTGTTATTTGTGACCTCCAAAGGGACCTTTTCCAATCGTTAGAGCAAGGCCCTTAGGATACCTGCATTTGCCACAAGCTTCATAGGATTTGCCGAAGTCTCACAAGATTTCACCAAATCTCGGCAGCCATTTTGGGCGCGGTTGTTTTTAAACCACACCCAGGATCTTTCTAGTGCTTTGCTGCGAGATTCGTCACCAGGCAGGATCCTCTCCTGCACCAGTGTCATTTACCTAAATAAATCCAGCAAAAAAACTCTTCTTGGCGTATCTTTGGCATATCTTTGGCCCTGGACACAACCACTGCTCAGCCACAGGCTTCAGCTGACCTGCAAAAAGAAAAGAGAGTGAGTTGAACATTTTGGAACAAACTGAGTACAGTGACAAGGTAACAAATTCCATTTATTTAAGCAAAGCTATACACAAGGAGGACTAATGAAACCTGGATATTCCTGCAACACGAAAGACTTTAAAGGCAGTATGACCAGACTCAAGCTGGTGTGCATGTTCACATCAGAGAAAGATGTAAACAATTGTAAGTTGCTGCATAACCCATGCATGTTATCTGTATACTTTATCGTGGTAGAAAGTGGTGAACTAGACAAATGCTTTTTTATAGACCCCGAGAAAGGAGGACCAGACCAGACATCTGGAACCTTCGTTCCCTACACTGTGGTCATATCTGCCTTACAAGGATTCAGAGAAGATATCTGAAGCCCTACACCCATAATACAAGCGTCTTACCCTTAAGTTAAAGCCAATTAATCGCAGGTACAACATTTAGGGGTTCAGAACACTAGTACCGACAATTGAGAGGGTTACATAAAACACACAAAAAAGTAACCACATCTTATTTACTAAGGTTCGACAACTGTGATAAGAAAAGACTTGGATGACGACTTAACATGACCCTTTTCCCCAGAGGAACTGATCTTCCTTGTTGTTTAAGGTATTCACCAGCATGGAAGGTAGGGCTTTTGGAGTTGGGTTCATATCTCTGCGAAGCTACAGTGTGGGCTTACGAGGTAAGACATGCATTTTGAATTTGAACACTTTTTAGGACTCTGTGCACTTTACTCCTGCCAACTAGTGGTAAAGTGCTTGTGCTCTCCCATCTAAACATGGCAAAATAGGTATACACCTGATTGATCTCAGGCCTTCCGGTGCAGCCTGTAGTGCGGTTTTAAACTGCAATCTCGTCTTGACACAATAAACCTTTTGCCAGGCCTAAACCTTCCTTTTTAATACTTATAAGTCACCCTCAAGTTAGGCCCCAAAGTCTCAAAAGACAGGGTGCATGGTACTTAAAAAGTAGGACATGTGTGCATTAGTTTTACATGTTCTCATAGTGAAAAACGCCTAACATTGTTTTTCACTGTAGCAAGTCTATCTCTTCCATAGACTAAGACTGGGTTACCTTATTACACTCAATAAGTGATATCTTTAATTTGGGAGCAGATAGAGAAATACTTCTTCCACTCATTTGACTTGTAATTTAAAATCATCTTTAATGGTAATGTCACCTTTTAAGTTACTTTTCTAAAAAAGCCAATTCTCAAAAGTAAACCAAATGTGTCCTTCTGCCAGTGTCTAGGGTCACATGACTGCAATGGCCCTCCTGTGGTGTGATGTGTATTCTTTCCAGACAGGGAACAAAAGGACCATGGGTGTAGGAAAAGATTTTTCTCTTCTGAGCTGGACTGCCTGGGGGCTGTACTCAGCCCTTCCTGAGCTTCGAAGGGAAGCCAGAGGGCTATGCCCAATGAATCCTGAAGCTGTCTACTCTGTCACTAACAAATGCAGCTGACATCTGGGTCTGCGTGCCCTTTGTTACCCTAGGCAGTTTGAAGCCAAACCCAGGGGGAGGGGCAGAACTGACCAGAACCATTTTAGTGGTAAACAAAGAGAGGGACCCCAGACACATAGGCTGGCACTGGGTATAAAAGTGGCACCCTCAGAACCTCTCATCAGAACACTCCTGGGCCAGTGAAAACAGCAAAAGCAAGACTGTCGTGCTGTCTGAGAAAGGAAGGCTGGCTCTGCTTTCCTTGAACCCAGGATCCCCAGAAGTGACTCTAAAGGTCAGGTGGCTGCCCTCCTGTTTGAGCAACAGGGGCAAAACAAGCTTTTCAGAGGCCTTCCCTGCAACTGCCCAGCTGATCAGCACCAACTGGACCTCCCTGAGGCCTGCTCCTGGTCTCTTCTCGAGGGAGTCTTAAGCCCCAAGAAGTTCCCTACCAGTTCCTGGACCCTTGGTTGTCATTGCAGTGTACTCCTGTTTGAAAACTGCAAAGACTGAGCTACAGGTGAAAATCCAAATGTTTTGGGCTCTTCTCGACAGTGAGCGGACTCTTTGCATCAGCAATGAAGGCCACCTCTGCCGTCAATGTGAAGCTCAGACAGTTACCTTCTCTTCATGTCAACAGCTACGGCCTGTGTCTGCCGCCAATGCAAAGCTCCAGCGGCAACCTACTCTTCAACTAAGGCTCCTTGTGAGGACTTGGACTGTGAAAAGTAAACTCTTCACAGGAAGAACTTAGACCAGATCTCTATTGCAGTCAGACTGAACATGCAACTTTGACCTGGTCCAGCGCAACTAGAGAACCGCGAGTGTTGTGTTGTGCTTTTTGGCACTATTTTCACCTGAACCTTTAAAAATTCATAACTCTGGTTTTACTTATTGGATTTTTGTTATTTTGGAATCATCTTATTTATTAAACTTTACTGTATTTTCTAACTTGGTTTTGGATTTTTCTTGTGTTTTCACTTCATTACTGGTGAGTGCTGCAAAAGTACGTACACTTTGCCTCTAAGTTGAGCCTGACTGCGTTTGTGCCAAGCTTTTGAGCGAGATAGATGGATCTATAGTCAGTCAATCTAAGGTCAAATGTTATTACCTTTCATTGCCTGTTTTTATTGTTTTTTTAACGTGATCTTATGTTTTTTCCTGTAATCAGGATTATTTGGTTCTATAACGTTTGTTAAGGGAGAGTGGGTGTTTCATTTGTCTGGGAATCCTCTGGACTTACATCTCAAATCCTTTCTCTTGCCAGTGTCTTGAGCTTTCATTTTGTACTTACCTTGTGGTCCTGTTTGCACTCTCTGGTCCGGTATTCGTTTCTGCAGAAAGAGTGCATTTTTAGCCATTTTTACTCTTAGTGGACATCTAGACGTGCCATTTTGTTTTGCTGAGCAATCTAGTTGTCCAGTATCTGGCATCTCCGTGACCTACTTAAAGTGGCAAGGACGTGCAGCCAAAGGTGCACCAAAGCCTAGCCCCTCAGCGCCCATCCGTGTCTTTTCCGTGGCCAGCGCTAGCCACTCTCCTCGTTTGTCATCAAACAAGGTAGCCTCACTAGTTTACTCAAGCAAGGAACTATTAAAAGTAAATGTTAACAAGGAAGGCTGTTCTAGAATCCCATGTGACAAGCAGAAGGCAATGGATTTTTGTAATGAGTGTAATTTCTCTCTTAATTCCATACCTGGTGCTGCTATCATTCGACGGCATATTTCAGCATGATGTGAATGGGGCTAAGGTTTTTAGGGCCAGATGTACGACCGTTTTTTGCGGTCGCAAACGGGCATTCTGCCCGTTTGCGACTCACAAAATATGGTTTGCGACTCGCTATTAGGAAGGGGCGTGCCAAGGGCGTCTCTTCCTAATAGCGAGTCTCAAACCTAAAACACTCGCAGTTTACCACCCTTTTCAAAAGGGTGGTAAGCCACTCGCAAATGGGAAGGGGTCCCCAGGGGACCCCTTCCCCTTTGTGAATGGGTTTGCAAATATTTTTTAAGAGCAGGCAGTGGTCCCAGTACCGGGATTTCAAAAAGGCTGACACATACTGCTATGGGACAATGCCAGCATTTAAAGAGCCCACCCAGTGTGCATTTAAAAACACACAATTGTCTTCGACCAGTTTTGCATCTGTAACTGTTAACAGAAATCGCTGGAAAATTAACAAAACAATGCGCTCTGGTAACAGACCTTTACGGGACATCAGAGCTTTACGGGACAAACAAGCAGATGCTCCCTTTAAGGGGATTAGGGTAAACCAGAAATGGAGCAGTCAGAATGCCGACAACTGTTTTGGGGGTAAGGCGCGGTGGCACCCAAAGTGAAAGGGGCAAAGTCTTGTTGCACAGAGTCGGTGGCACCCAAAGTGAGAGGAGCAAAGTCTTTGTGCTACTGCAGTACCTCTGGCATGGTGGCGGTGACCAGAGGCGGAGCAGCCACTCGCTCAGTCTCAGCCTGTAGGTTTCCGAGATCGCAGGCTCTTTGAAGTGCTCATTTGTGCATCGAAGTGGCTGTGGTGGAGGGGAGGGAGGAAGACGGGCAGAGCGGTGAATGCTGCGGGAGGAAGAGGGAGGAAGCATTGCCACACAAACAAACGGGACTCCCGTCGAGCAAAACGTCAGCGCAAGCAGGGGTGCGTGGACAGAAGGAAGAGGACAGTAAAGATGGGAGCAAATGTAGATAAAGGTAAACAAGCGCGCGCGCCTCGCGCTGAAAGGAGGCAGCAGGGGGAGGGGAGAGAGGAGGGGGCCTGCGCCGGTTTCCCTTGCGGGAGCGAGCAGGAACCATCTGTTTGTAATTAACAGATGGTTTGAAAGCTCGCTCCCGCAAGGGAATCGCCAAACGTGCATGCGTTGCCATGCAAAGCAATGCAATGCGTGCACGTTTTTGGCAGCAAACCTGAATCGATTTCTAAAGGTCTTTTCCTACGCAGCGCATGCGCGCAGTGTAGGCGAGACCTAAAAAACTGCTTTATTAAAAAAACAGTCACAGACATGCTGGTCACCATCCCTGGGAGTGCTAGCCATTCCCAATGGGGTCGCAAATTGCGACAGCCTCATTAATATTCATGAGGCATGCAATTTACGACCCCATTGGGAATCGCAAACAGTGTCTGAGACACTGTTGTACATTAAGTTTAGCGAGTTGCAAATTGTGAATCGCAATTTTGCGCAATTTGTGACTCACTAAACTTAATAGTCGTACATCTGGCCCTTAATGTTTGTTCTCTATCAAAAACATGCACTGCATATTTTACAACTTCTAATTGAAAGTAAGTTAGATGCTTTGGGGGATATTCTCAAGAACGTGCGATAAACATCGCCAAAATAGGCTAACGCAATTTTTCATATCGCCGTCCATCACGGGAAAATAACTCAGTGTCAATGTCGTATTCTCAACACGGCGGTAACATGCAATAGTTTCCCGATAACGCCTCAAATGTCAGCGATACAACTACCGCGACGGCGATAAAAAAGGAAACCCGAACGTGAAAAAAGTTGCGATGGGCCCAACCGCGATAGAAAAATCGGCGACAAGCAGCGCCAGGCTTGCAATTCCCACGTCAGGCGGGAAAAATCACCATAAAAGCTGCAAAAGAAAAAAGAAAACAAAAAACATAACAACTGCAAAGCACAATGGAGGTAGCCGGAGCAAGTACAGAGGACAACCCGAATCCCACAAGCCCCATGGAGGACCAGCCTGGGACCTCGGGGTCAGGGAAGGACAAGGAGAAGAAGAAGAGGAAGACGCGGTTCAGTCCACAGGAAAACAGGATCCATCAACAACTGTTCGTCACCTCCACTGTGTCATTGGCAACAAAAAATGGAAGATGGCAGTCCATCGTGGACAAGGTAAATGCAGTCGGAGTGCTGAGGAGGACAATGGACGAGGTCAAGAGGCGCTGGAATGATGTGAAGTGCAAAACCAAGCTGAAACTCGCAAACAACCGCAAAGCAGCAATGCAGACTGGGGTTGGGAGTCCTGCGCCACAGGAGGAGCTGGATGAGGTGGAGGAAATGGTGTCCACAGTCATCAGTGTGGAGACGGTGGCAGAAGTCGGGGGACCGGACACTGCTCAACATGACCTGACACAACAGCAACAGGGTGAGTAACCACCAGGGACTGGGGAGACGGGGGGAGATGGGCACAATGGCACAATGAAGTATAGCACACTGCACAACCACAATGACTCTGGATCATATCCCTGATCTCCTTGCCATACTGCAGCACACATAGAAACAGCAAGTAGTCCCCCATCCACAATGTGCCCAGAGGGGGCCCTCCACACACATCACCAATCTCACAACAAACCCAAGCACATGTGCTGAACCCAGCAAAGCTGCGGATCCGTGAGCCCCACTGACAATGCAAGTGACAATGCAAGTGACACTGCATGACGATGAGCATGTCTGCAGGCCACTCATCATGACATGTTGCACGCCACGACACCGAGGTGGCTGAGTGTGGTCCACATCCGGAAAGGAGCAGGTCACACACTGACACATCCACGTGCACAAACAATCCCTGACAGCAACAAGACATCTGCGGACAAACCATGCCCAAGAGTCCCAACTCCCTCCAAGAGCCCAATTTACCCAAGTATGCAACATCTCAGCACTGCATAAGCACAGAAGTCAAAGGCACACCGCCAGAAAGGGAGAAGGCCAAGCAAAGTCTGAGCTGCAGGGGCGACTCTCCCACAATGCAGCACACACACAAGAATCAGAGCACATCAACATTGACAACAATGTGGTACAAACTGCAACACATTCACAACAGAACAGAGGACACAACTGCTGCCGCTTGTGTGTAGAAACTGGCCAATCACATTTGGCATAGCAGGAAACTGTGACATGATAATGGACAAGTACAACCCCACATCCCTGATGGTGCACAAATGTCCACTGTCCCGCTTCAAATAGGAAGCTCCTCCTAAACAGTCACAATGTACATTGTCATGCAGTCTGTTTGGAAACTTGGCCAATGCGTGAACATACATGGAACACACTGTTAAACTGCATCTCCCCTTTACATTGCAGAGGGAGAATCATCACCTCCTGCAGAGTAGACCGAACACCTCCTCACTGATGATGAGGAGGACCTCCCCGCCTTCAACACCGACGCCCTCCAAGAGCTCATGGACAGCTTCCGCACCCCACCCCCAGGAGCAGGGCAGCCCAGCTGCATCGAGGAGACCTCACCCCCTGCACAGACCACACAGCAGGAAGCACCCACCACCCCGGCTGTCTCCCAGGATCCCCTCGACCAACACATGGCATTTCAACGCCATGTGTTGGAGGGCCAGAAGGAGATGGCTGAGCAGGTGCAGGTGGGGTTCGAACTCATGGCAGCCAAACTAGATGCCATCCATGGGTGTCTGCATCCCATCAGGGACCACTTACAGTCCCTAACGGACACCCACAGTCCGCTCCATGGTCTCCAACGAGCCATGGCTGACATCGCTGGAGTCATGAATCAGAGACAAGAACACCTGTCTAGTCAGAGTGGCTCCAGCGATCTCAGCCGGGAGTTGGGACACATGCGGAGGCTCATGGAGGACATGGTGCGGATGGAGGCGGAAAGGATGGCTGCCACGGCTGCACATCAGCGAGATGTAGCTGGGATCTACCATGCCATGCAGATCCTCATCATGGCATTGCTGCCACAAGGCCTGGCGCAGATGAATGCTGCTGCTCCTACACCATCCACATCTCCGCCCCCTGATGTGTCAGTGCCCCACAGTGCGGCAGACATTCCACCTCCGGCACCTGATTTGTCACTGCCACACAGTGCGGCCGACAATCCACCTCTGGCCCCTGATGTGTCAGTGCCACACAGTGCTGCAGCCCAAACACCACCACTCACAGGTGAGGCACATCACACATCAGAGGACGATGATGTGGATGAGACTGCTGTTGTGGTAATGAGGAAGCGGTAGCATTCATCTCCGCCATATGGCCTGTTTCAGCTTGGTTCAGCCCTTTGCATCATCACCTTCCACTGTCCCCCGATACACTCTGCGGCACTCACCTTGGACCTCGACATGGACTGCCGTATTCTGTTTGGCTACCAATGACACAGCAATCAGACTGCGGACTGAACTCTTCCTCTTCCGATGAATTTGTCCTTCCCTAATGGACTCTGGCAGGCCCTCCACGGGGCAACAATGTCAAGTGAGGTGTGCATGGCCCTGTACTGCTCCAGCTGCAACACTCCACTGAATGTGAATAAAACATTCAAATTCACACAGATGTGTCATGTCTATGATCCTTCAAGTATGACAGTATGGATGAATGTAGGGTCACTGATTCCCCCTCATGTCCATTTTGCACATGTTGTGGGGCTTATGTCACAGGGTGCAACATTGCCGATTGCGGTCCGGGTGGCGCAGACACTACAACGGAGACACACGCATTGGTTACTTCCTTGTCCAGGCCAGAACTGAACCACGTCCAGAGCCCCGGGCTCATTGTTCACACCCCTACGCTGGACTGGCATACGCCAGCCCAGCCCACTCCGCTTACGCTCACAGGGGGTGATGACACAGCTACATGTCCCAGGTCTTCCCTGTAGTGATCTGCTGGTCACTGGTCTAGTTGTCAGCATGCCACAGCCACTCTCTGAGGGCTGGCTTACACCCACACCACACCCATCGAGCACAGGCGTCACGGGACATGTGACCCTGCCAATAAAAGGGGCCCACCACAGCACATCCCCCACTGCCGGAGGTGACATGATGGCGTCCACATCCACGGAACTAAATCATAAAGGGTTCGTGACTTGCGTTGCACTGAGTTAGTGGCACCCGATGGCCTGCATCCGGCACGGGCCTAGCGCCACGTGGCGATGACTTGCGTTGCACTGAGTTAGTGGCACCTGATGGCCTGCATCTGGCACAGGCCTACCGCCATGTGGCGATGACTTGCGGTGCACAGAGTTAGGTCCACCTGAAGAGCTGAGCGGGTGTGCAGCCTGCGATGATGCGTTGGCCTCGATACGGCGTCCAGCAAATCAAGACTCGATTTGAATTGTGAGCCCTGCTGGACCGCAGTGTACACGCAGGCAGCAGTCAGCACACACATGACTGCGGTGCGGTGCCGCAGGGTGCGCTGGGGGCCTGTGGCGCAGAATCCAGCGATCGGCTGAGGAGGTTGCACCGGCATGTGGAGGGCCCTCTTGGAGACATGCCGGTGGCGGCAGGTGAGCATTGAGGCCTAGGTGCGCAGGGGCGGGCAGTCATCGCTGGGCGGTTGACCGGTCTGGGGACCAGGGCTGGGGTGCAGCAGGCGCACAGGATCGCGCAGGCACCACCGGTCACGGCGGCGGCCTCGTGGTTGGGTGGGGGGCGCCGCCCTGACAGACACGACCCTGCATGCGCTGACGAGATGTGCACGGGTTGGTTTGGGATGTAGTCACCTCGTCTCCAGTGTGAATACGGCCGTTGAATGTGGTCGGGCACGTGTGTGTAGGCCTATGGTCACGATATGGTGGACACTGAGATACACGCAGTAGTTACTGTGGTGGCCATCCCGGAACTGGACCACGCCCAGGGCCCCGGGCTATTCATTCGCGACATACACTGGCCAAGGCCTCTCCGCTCAGGCTTACAGGGGGGACCACATGGCTACATGTCCAAGGTCTTCCACACTGCCTGGGGTAACCTGTTTGCGTCCACTGTCCACTACACTGCAAACACCAGCAGTAGATGTCCACATGGACATGTCTGTGCTCTGCATACTGCAGTCTGTCCAGCACATCTCCGCCACACTTGGCATTATGTCCTTTCTTATTGCTGGGTCACTTGCCACCTTCGCACATTTTTGGTTCCCACCTCTCCCCACATTCTGCAATTGTGTGGCAGAGGGGCTCTGCCTTTGTGGATGGTTTGTCTACATGTCTGGCCCCTGTTACCACGGTTACTTGTGTTGTTGTGTCCGGTAGTTGGGCATGTTGGTTGGCATGTTGTATGTGATTTTGTTACGTGTGCTCTCTCACAGTTGTGAGTTGTGTGATTGTGGAGTTGAGGTGTGTGGTGTGTTCAGTTAGTACTTTCCAATGAGCAGTGCATTGCCATAGGTGCCATCCTGGAAGCGCTGGTTGATGATGGACTGTCGGAAGATGTATGTATCATGCACACTGCCTGTGAAGTTGGCGACGACATTGGTGAACTGTCCCCGGTGGTCCACTATTGCCTGCACATTGATGGAATGCGTGTGCTTTCTGTAGCGGTAATTGTGTGCAGGGTCGGCAGCGGGCACAAGTGGTACATGTGTACAGTCAATTGCCCCCGACACGTGCGGTAAGGCAGCTATGGTGTAATTCCCTTGCATGGTCTCCAGCTGTTCATGCACAGCGTGGGGGAAGTGAAGGGGTATCAAGATGATACAAACCGTGATGTTTACAGGTATGATGAATCCTGCATAATGAGACCGTAACAGATGTTTGTGTGGTCGTAAACTTCGTTTTCTTTCCTGCGGAGGTTACGAGCACACGGACTTCTGTTACAGTATATTTGGAATGGATTCATCATACCTGTATGCATTCCGGTTTGTCCAAGTGCAATACACTGTACCAGATTACGTTTGTGACTATGAGGACGCTTGACCATTGTCACCATTTCTCCAACAGGTTTCTGATTACTGATTTCGGGATATGGAATGGTATTGGGGAGTTCCCGCAGCATTTGCAGTTTATTGGATCCACACGTTGCCCTGGTGAAGTTCCCTGTTGGGAATGGAACGCGTTGGCTGAGCTTTTCGTATTGTTGTTTATGTATTTGTAATAAAGTTCTGTTTTTCCACTACCGTTGACTACTGGACTTCATGACCTGAGGGGGAGGGTCCGGGGGGTGTTTGCGGTGGGTGTTGTGGCCCTCTTGGGTCTCCAGGCTGCATGATCATTGTCTCCATGGCATCTGTTGGTCTTCAGATGTGGCTCTAGGCTGGGCTCCCTTTCATACTGCAGGTTGTCGTCCTGCTTAACACCAGTAAAAGGCAGGTGTTGAATCCCTGCTGCTAACGCTCCTTATCGCCTGTTTTCGGATCGCATCGCTGATCTGGCTGGTCGTTGAGAATATCGCGAAGTGGTGTTTTCGTGTGTTTTTTGCACGGGAACGCCTACTCTGCATATCATTAGCGTTAGTTGTTGCTCTCATCCGTGGTGATGTGTTTTGCGGCAGCTATCGCAGGAAAACTGGCGATGTCGGCAGTTTGCACCAGCTTGTGAATAGGGCGATAAGTCTATCGCCACTTTTGCGGCGCTAAAGTGCCGATAAATCGGCGATGGCTCCTTGAGAATATGCCCCTTTGTTTCTAACAGAAACATAGCTACGCTTACAGTGTAAACATGATATATGTCAGAGTATTACTAGGTTTTGCCATCTACAGACAAGATAGGCAATGTCGGCCTTCGGGTTGTGCGAACCTTGTTGTCGCACAGGGCCTGCAACAAAGGGGGCCTGAAAATGTCTCAGAAAATTTCACAGAAATTTACCATTGACGTCAGAGTGCCTGACCCTTAAAGCTCGGTGCTCTCGTTGGCCAGCACTCTCAGCTGAAGACGAGCTGGGGCAGCCAGCTATGGAGACAACAAAAGAACAATGTGGCGAGGAGGTGGAAGGGAGTTTATGCGCGTCAGAAGCCCTGAAGTACCACAGAAAGCGGGAGATTTTTCATGGTTTCTGTAAACACTGGCTATGCCACTGCTAGCTCTGAGATTGCAGAACAGTAGCAGGTAATGTAAGGGCACAGTGACTCGGGGGTTACTGTCGGATCGTGCGCTGCGTGTAACATCATTGTCATAATCTTCTGCACTGCAGGAAGGGCGGTACCTTCCCCTACACTGACCTGTGTGAGTTTTCAAACACGCACAGCAGGAAAAAAAGCAGCCGTGTGCGCTGTACATTGTGTATGGCACCCTGCCATGGGGCAGAGCAATTTATGAATGCATTTCTCAGTTCATTCATATCCAGTAACATTTCCCCATTATCTGCAAAATGAGAAGTTTAAGCAACTTTTTTTAGCGAGCGTCAGGGATGACGCAAATCTTGTTATTTTTACTTGTAGCCTGGGACCCACTGAGTGGCTTGGCACTGATATTAGCCGAACATAAAGTTGGACAAACTCTAGACTACAGTGAATTGATAAAAGAATTTACAGGACAGAAAGCAAAGAAAGTCCCCATTTTGTGAAGAAGTAGCATTAAATATTATTCTATTAGAGGTGCACTTGTATAGTTACATTTTACTTGTTGCACTTGTTAACAGTGTACTAAAGTGGCAATGAAAAACAATTTGACTTGTCTCAGTATACTCTGCACAGGGCTCGAAATATCCTAAGACTGGCACTAAGGGGAGAGAAATCTGGAGGTGGGATTGCCATCATAGTCCAGATCGATTTCCACTGCTCCACTTTTAAAATCAATCAATTAAACAGAGAAGAAAGCCTTAGTTTCTCTATCTCCCTTTCAACCAAAAGAACGTTCGCTGAAGCTCTGATTTATCATCCACCGGGTCAAGCTACTGAATTTGTGACTTCTTTGGGGTGCACAGTTGATCCAGTGGTCTTAAAATATGCAAACTTCGTGACATTAGATGACTTTAATTCGCATGTGGATGCGCCAGCATCTATATTGGGGAATAGGACATGTTACAACGCAAACATTTACAACACATGCCTTTACAACGCGGTTTTTACATCGCAACATCCATTACAACGCATGATTTTACAATGCATGCCATCACAATGCATTTTTAGAAACTACATTTACAACGCATTCCATTACAACGCATACCATTACAACGCATAATACCTTTAGGGCAACAATAGGGTAAGTGTTGGATAGTGTAGGGGTAAAAATTACTATTCCCACTCCAGTGAGTGCAACAGTAGGGTAAGTGTTGGATAGTGTAGGGGTAAAAATTACTATTCCCACTCCAGTGAGTGCAACAGTAGGGTAAGTGTTGGATAGTGTAGGGGTAAAAATTACTATTCCCACTCTAGTGAGTGCAACAGTAGGCTAAGTGTTGGTTAGTGTAGGGGTAATGCGTTGTAATGGCATGCGTTGTAGTGACATGCGTTGTAATGGCATGCGTTGTAGTGACATGTGTTGTAATGGCTGCGTTGTAATGGCATGCGATGTAAAGGCAGTTGCGTTGTAATGACTGTGTTGTAAATGTAGTGCGTTGTAATGACTGCGTTGTAATGGTTGTTTCCCATTTAGGGCTAGTATTTAGCTGACACCTGCCAAACACCTAATTTGTGCATGCCATTTGTGCATGCCACTCATCAAACTGGGCACACTTTTGATATAATTTTTTCCAATCTCCCTCTCTCAGTATGCAGGCCGACCCCTCTCATTGGTTTGACCGGCACCTGGTGCCCATTAACTGGGACTGCGCTAGTGGGGGAACAGTTGAGGCAAAAGGACTTATAAGGGAGTCAAAGCTTGGAGTAAAGTCATCCTGTCCAACTTCACAAAATATCCTTAAAATACACAATCTTGCTTTATTGATGCCACCATTCAAGAAGCTGAAGTTTTGCCTCCTGGTTTCTTAAGGCCAGTAACTCAATGGCCCCGAAGAAAAGTTGCCTCGTGAAAAGTGGAGGTACTTCAGCCCCCAGATTTAACCCACAGCTTCTGATAATTAAGAAATACAGCAAACATCTGGAGTGCAAATGGTGCTCCCATTACAGCTAGATTGACAACAAGAACAGCCCTGAAAGTCCAGCCGCGGTCCGTGCAGGTAACAGTGGTGGGGCGGTGGGGCCAGGTAACGTGGGATTTCGAGGGACGATGCCGAGGGGAAATTAATTATTTATTTAATTTTCCCTCTGCATCGTCCCTCGAAATCCCCCCTTTCCCGACCCCACCACCCCACTACTGTTACCTGCACGGACCGCTGTTGTGAAAGTCTACCATAAGAAAATCAATAATGTGCGACACACTTTCAATACCCATTAAATTTGAAGGGCTGAGAATTCATCTAGGGAGATCTTTAAAATCACTAACCTGTATATGACTCCTAAGGCCAATCCTCAGGCCAAGACTCAGTGGTTCTCTGTGAAAGTTAGATTTTTCAGAGATAAAATCCTCAAGTACTGCTCTGGTCTGTTGCTGGCCCCAGAGTCGAACTCAATTCCCATTTTGGGAGTGGCACAATAGCCAGCTGTGATGGCTTGAGGCTGCGTAGACAAATTTGGCCCTTTTTCTCCCACTCAGCTCAACAAGTCCTTCAACAAACCTAACCTGTTTTACTCAGTGACCCCTGCCCTCCTGCCTTCCTAGCCTTGCCAGCAGAAGGTCTACTGCCTTTTCTTATAAAGCTCTTTAATAGCTCTGCAGACATGGTAGCCGTGCCTCCCAGATGGAAAAGAGCTAAAGTACTTTATTTGTTGAGGAAATAATCAGTCAACCTGACTATCATATCCAATTTTTGTTCTATCTCGCTTCTTCTGGCCTGTGCGAAAATGCTGGTAAAGCTGACGAGTTCTCAGTTATCCAGCTATCTGGATGAGAATAAGCTCCTCCATTATACTACATTGGTCTTTCGTCCGCAGCACAGCACCAAGACAGCTCTGCTTGAGCTAACTGAGGGCATTAAGTTCACCCAAGGGTGCTGCACTTATCTTGCCCCATCTAGCCGCAGCATTCAATACTGTCTCCCACACTGTTCTTCTCCAGTGTATGTCGGACGTAGCCATCGCAGGGCTGGCCTGGAGCTGGATAAAATCGATTTTGGAAGAAAGAGAGCAGGATATCTGGCTGGCTCCTTTTGAGGTATTTAGCAAGCAGTTAGCATATGGGAGGCCAGAGGACTCTTCGCTCAGCCCTACAATGTTTAACATTTATATGGCACTTCTAGCTACTTAATGAGTCTCCAGGGGTGATTACCGTCTCTTGAGGTGATTACCAGCTGCTCCTTACCTTTGATCCTGCTGTGACAGACATAGGTTCCATCTTTCACTCATGTCTATTGAACACATTGCATTGGTTACAAGAGAGTCATCTGCAATTCAATGGAGGTAAAACTGTGATTCTCTGATTTGGGCAAGTGAGTGAGCCGTAGGTTAATGTATGATGGCCTAAAGATCTTCCCCCTCCTCTTTTTCCAACTGCAGCCACTAAGAACCTTAGAGTCAGGATTGACGAAAGGCTCTTGTGGTGTCCTCAGCCTTCTTGTCAGCCACTGTCTCCAGGTTCTGGAATGTGGTGAAGGTTGCCTAGCACTGTTTGAACGGATTGTTACAGTTATCTCTGTCTTGCTGCTGGATGGGGTCTCAATGATTACAGCTACATAATAAAGTCTCTCTCTCCAAATCTACTGCCTCCGGATTTCATTATCAGAGAGACCAACTTCTACATTTTGGCGACGATTTACCTACGCGTCTCCTGAGACCCCAACAGCCAAAATTTTACTACAAAAGCTCAATCGCTGCAAAAACGAAGAGGGATCATCTTACCTGCCTCCACGTTCCTCATATGCCGTTCTTCTTCGCCTCGCTGAGCAGTGGTGGCTCCTGAGCAATCCCGCCTTCCGCTAGATCTTCCTGCCTCCCAAAGAAGGTTTTGGAAGGTTCACTGAGTCCCTCACATCGAGGGAGGTTCGTCTCTCTGCTTGTGTGCACCGCTGGTTCCTTGGGTCTTCTGCCTCGAGGTATGTCTGCTGCGCTTTGTTACCTCGTCTTTTGAGACGCTGCTCGCCGGCCCTTGCCTGACTTGCGCGTCATTGCCTGGCCTCTTGGGCCTACCTCTGGCAGTTCTTTCCCCAACGTCATCACGCGCATATGTCGTGGCCATTTTGAAGTCCTGCCTGACTTTCTCACAGCTCTTCTACGTATGGCAGGTCTGGAGCCTTTGTGACGTCAGTGGAGCGCAACGTCTCTCTAGCCCCTCCGACACACACGTTGCGTGCAGCGTCTTTCTCCATTGTTGCCGGTTCCCTTGGCAACTACAGGATTTACAGTCGTGCTCTGTTACGCGCGGCGAGCTTCATGTCAGCTGTTTTCTCCCAACGCTGATGCGCTCAGCTCAAGTGCGCTCAGCTGTGTTCATCACAACGCTGACACGCACAGCTTTTGCCTGCATTCTCAGCGTGTCAGTGTAACGCTTGTGTGCTCAACTCACTTGCGCTCACCTTGCTCAGCATTGTTCGTTACAACTCCGACATCGCTGACACGCACAGCTTTTGCCTGCATTCTCAGTGTGTCAGTCATTGTCTTTTCTACAGCGCAGTTGCACACAATTTAGTTCTTTTGGATTTACAGGTTCGACCAGCTCACATCTCTATTTCACCTACGCCGGCACGCACAGCTTCCAGTTGTCTTATAGCGTGTCCGCCATCTTCTTCACAACGCTGATACGCACAGCTTACTTTTGTTGATTTACGCATTGCCACTTTTACCCCAGTGCTTAATATTTCTCTAGCATCATGCAAAATGTTACTGCTCCTCCGTTTTTCCTCTCCTCTCCTGGTCCACCTCCCATACCTTGGAAAAAGTGGAAAAAGGGTTTTTCCCCATTATGCTCGAGTGTGCAGCACCTCATTAAGCGCAGAGAGAAAAACTTCTCTTCTCATGCACTGTCTAGGTGCTGAGGGTCAGGAAGTCTTCGAACACCTTCCTGACCTTCCTGATAGTGAATCCTCTTCGCTTAATGAATATGAAATTTGTTTACAAAAATTAGATTTGCATTACCTGCCTAAGATTAGCACTGTGCTCGAGCGCTACCACTTTGGTAGAAGTATGCAGAGACCGGTGGAATCTGTGGAGGAGTATGTCTCAGTTCTACGCAAGTTGGCATCCACATGCAACTTTGGTCCAACATTGGACGAACGTCTGAGAGACCAGTTTATGTTGGGTTGTGTTCTTGACAAGACCAGAGACGCCCTTTGGCAAAAAGACAATCCCTCTCTTCAAGAGGTCATTACCACTGCAAAGACCCATGAACATTCGAAAGCTTGCGTTGAGGTTATAAAAAAGGAGAACCCCACTGAGGAAAAAGACCACCCTGAAGTTAAAGCTGTTGTTGACCGATCGACAAAATTGAAAGCTGTTCCACTCCGAAAACCTGTCAATCAAAAGCGGTTTCAAGGGAAATGTTATAGATGTGGTGACTCTGGTCACATGGCTGATTTTAAAAGTTGTCCGGGGTGGAAAGTCAATTGTAAAAAATGTGGAAAAAAGGGCCATGTTTCGAAATGCTGTAGATCTGGCTTTAACCAAAAATCTGTGAAGGAAATGGACCTCTTTGATGATGAAGAGGAGGAGGTCATAATTTGTCAGATTTTAGCTGACAGATCAGATGGCCCCTATGAAGAAGTCCTTATCAATGGATCTTCAGTCAAAATGTTATTTGACTCTGGGGCAAAAATTACATTGATTCCAAAGGTGTTCTATGAAAATAACTTACAAGGTGAAGTGTCCCTTTTGAAACCTGATGTCAAACCGAAAGGTTATGGAGGGGTTCCTATTGAATTGAGTGGCTATTTTTGGGGTTCCATGAATTTTAAGGGAAGAATCATATCTGGGAAGATATATGTTTCTGTAAGGGGGACTCACTTATTAGTTGGTTTCACCAGAAGGAGTTGCATGTGTTTCTCGACCCTAACGAAGATCCCCAGGTTCGTCTGAAAGAACTACCACTCATCAGAGTAGTTAATGAACCTGCTCATGATCTGATAAGAGATTTTCCCGGTGTCTTTGCTAAAGAACTTGGGTGTTTCAAAAACTACTTACATTGCATAAAGTTGAAGCACAATTCTTTTCCTAAAGTTGCAAAAGTCAGGAATGTCCCTCTCTTAGTAAGAAATAGCATGAAGTCTGAATTAGAGAAACTCAAGGAAAAAGGGATCATCCAAGAAGTTGAAGCCACAGAATGGGTCTCTCCGGTTGTGATGGCGCGCAAGGCCAACGGAGAGGCCCGGCTCTGTGTTGACTTAAGAGAACTAAACAGAGCTGTGATTGTTGACCACTACCCACTGCCAAATATTACTGAGATGTTGTGCTCTCTGGATGGTGCGAAGCATTTCTCCTCCTTAGATTTGACCTCGGCTTACCACCAGGTCAAGTTGCATCCCTCCTCCCAAGATCTGACTGCATTTGTGACGCCCTTTGGTACCTTTAGGTTCCTGAGGATGCCCTTCGGTTTAATTTCTGCCACCTCTGTCTTCCAGAGAGTGAAGGAGGGTATTCTTGGGGTTCTAAAGGGTGTGAAAGTCTACCAAGACGATGTGCTGATTTTCGCGTCCGATGAACAAGAACATGACAGAAGACTCAGGCAGGTGCTATGAAAACTTCAAGATGCTGGTCTCACCCTTCGAGCTGATAAATGTAAGTTTAATGTCAAGGAGATTGAGTACCTTGGTCATTTTGTTTCAGCAGAAGGTATCAAGCCTAAGGCAGGGCTGGTAAACTCTATACTCAATTTGCGCTCTCCTTCTACTAAAGATGAACTCATTAAATTTCTGGGTATGGCTGAGATTTACCATAAATTTGTTCCAAACTTTGCTGGCAGAACCTTGGCACTAAGATCTTTGTTAAAAAAAGGGTGCGAGTTTGAGTGGTCCGATGTTTGTGAAAAGGAATTCACAGATATTAAACGTCTGCTCAACAATGCACCTTCTCTGAGTAGTT
The DNA here is from genome assembly GCA_963921515.1 of Calotriton arnoldi. Classification (NCBI taxonomy): domain Eukaryota; kingdom Metazoa; phylum Chordata; class Amphibia; order Caudata; family Salamandridae; genus Calotriton; species Calotriton arnoldi. The sequence continues at coordinate 512,404 of CAWUFW010004959.1, read as the reverse complement.
ATGACCCTTCCATGCCCTCTTACCTCATGACCGATGCCAGCTCCACTGGAGTAGGGGCTGTTTTGTTACATAAGATTGATGGAGTTGAGAAAACTATCTTGTTTATCTCCAGGCCTCTAAGAGGGCCCGAATGTGCTGGGTGTGTTCTGGGCTGTACGTAAACTGCGAACATTTTTGTGGGGTAAGAAATTTAAAATTTTGTCTGACCACAAACCCCTCAAGGAAGTCTTTTTTAAAAAAGGCATCGATTTTGTCAGTCACCGGATACGCAAGTGGGTTGTAGCCCTTCAAGAACTTGATTTTGATCTAACATATCTCCCTGGTGCCAACAATGTATTAGCAGACTGCCTCTCCAGGCTGGGTACTGAGAACGAAGAAACGTCTGCTGATGTTGAGTGGTTTGGTGGTGAAGAATTAGAAGAGGAAGTCAATGTGTGCCTGATAAGTGAAGGTGTCATTACGGAAGATGAGTGGAAGCATGAACTTGTGGCTGATATGACTTTACAAAATGTCATTGCCATGGTCAAAGGAACGTGGTGTGAGAAGAAAGACTGTGAAGATACTCTCAAGGGTTTCTGGCATGTCAAGGATGATTTGTCGGTTGTTGATGGATTACTTTTGCGTGGCAGTAAGCTAGTTCCACCTCTTGCCTTGAGGGAAAAGATAGTCAAGAACGCTCATGCCTCTCACATGGGCATTGCCAAAACTAAAGAGAGGGTTAGGGGAGTGTACTGGTGGCCCGGAATGGATGTCTATGTAGAAAGACTTGTTCGTGAATGTGCAGAGTGTGTGAATTGTGACAAGTCATTAAAGTGCAGGACCCAACCCATGGTGATTAGGGATCAAGCCACGGCCCCTTGGTCAGACATTTGTATAGATATTTTGGGACCAGTAAGATTAAGCTCACAAGATCGTTATGTCATAGTCTGCCTGGATATGTTTTCACGATGGCCGGAGATCAAGATTGTCAATTCAGTTGAATCTTCTGTTGTCGTGAACTTTTTAGATGAACTTTTTGAGCGGGAGGGCTTCCCTCGCACCATCTTGTCAGATAACGGTGTCCAATTTACGTCTCACTTCATGGAGGATTTTTTAGCCTCGAGAGGAATCAATCACAAGAAGTCCTCCTTATATCATCCGCAATGTAATGGCGTTGCGGAGAAGTTTATAAAGGTCCTTAAAGAAACGTTGCAACAAGCTAGATCTTGTGGTGACTGCTGGGAATCTGCCTTACGAAAAAAGGTCAGGGAATATCGCTTCACCCCTCATTCTTCGACAGGTATAACTCCCTTTCGCCTCTTTAAAGGGAGAGTAGCTAATATTGAAATGACTCCATACTGGATCTCATCTAAGAGGGCTTTGGTTGACGAGAATGTGGACAGCACAGATGGTTGGGAAGAGAGGGCGAGAAACAAGATGAATGAGAGAAAGATTCGTTATGATGAAAGGAAGGCTGTGAAGAGCACTATTGTCAAAGTTGGTGACTGGATCAAAATTAGGTTACCTAGGAAACATCTAAGTTCAGTCAACCTATTCAAGTGATTAAGCTCTTTAAGAATGCTATACAGACAAGTGATCACAGGATTTGGAATTTGGACAGGGTGGCAAAATGTTCCTCTTCCTACGCCCATTCCACCTGTGGTTCTCCTTCGCTGTTACCAGGACAAAAGGCTGAAAACTTTGGTGCATCTGGGAGCTGTAATAGACCTGTACGTTTGAAGCGTGCTCCTCTTCATTTACGTGACTTCATTGCTTGATATGCAAAATTGTATTTTGCTGTGTTTCCTTTACACAATTGTTTTTTTTCCTCTTCCCTGTTCCTTCAACATCCCCTCCTCTAGTAGTATGCTCTTCTTATGTTATTGTTCTGTTTGCTCATGGAGGGGGAGGTGATGTGGTGTCCTCAGCCTTCTTGTCAGCCACTGTCTCCAGGTTCTGGAATGTGGTGAAGGTTGCGTAGCACTGTTTGAACGGATTGTTACAGTTATCTCTGTCTTGCTGCTGGATGGGGTCTCAATGATTACAGCTACGTAATAAAGTCTCTCTCTCCAAATCTACTGCCTCCGGATTTCATTATCAGAGAGACCAACTTCTACAGCTCTCTTTCCATTATCAGAACCTCTTAGTAGCCGGCACCTGGTTTGCCTTGCTGCACCCTAACTGAAAATTTCTTGATCCTCTCCTGTTGGCAGCTCCCATGACAGTGGTCAATTCATTAATAACAGCCAGGCTGGATTATGTCAAGGTCTTGTATTTGGGTATCCATAAAAAATGGATAAAAAAACTTTAGGCAATCCAAAATGCTGCAATGCGCCTTATTTTGGGTATTCACAAACGGGAATCGGGCACCAGCGTCCTGCATGAATTGCACTGGCTTCCAATTGAGCAGAGGATTATTTTCAAGAAACTGATCTTTATTCATTGGGCCTTCAAAAAATGGGACCTGCAGTACTTGATTATTAGGATCTAATATTATTATCCCCCCAAACCCATTGCTCCATGTCAGCACTCAGAGTTGGGGTACCACACTTCCAGAAAGTTAAATGCAGGGGTCACTCGTTTTTGTTGCTTGCAAGCAAGGAATGGAATTTGCTTTCCTGCTTCCTGAAGGCCATGTCCCAGGAACACATATTTAGGAAGCCATTAAAAACCTATCTTTTTGCATTAGGTGAGAGAGACATAGCCATTGACCTCTGGACGATGTCAGCGCCTGGACACTCTGCTGAGTTGCTGAGTACTTTAGAAACTTATGGTCCGTCATTCATTGATAGACGGACAGACAGACGGATAGACAGATGGATAGATAGATAGATAGATGGATGGATGGATGGATGGATGGATGGATGGTACTTTTTCGGTTTTCTGCACTGCACTGTATTGGAACTTTAGCCCCTTCATAACTAGAAACAACATTTACTTCTTTACTTGTGACTTTTCTTGTAGTGCTCTTCCATCTCTTGCATACAATGCTAGACACAGATGCTGTGAAGAGGGTTGCTTGGCTCCTCAATTTGCTTTAAAACCCCACTGTCGGAACAGTTTCTGGTGGCACTTTCTCGTCTATCTTCGTTTGGGGTGGCTCAGGTACGAGTTCCTTAAACTCCTTCTTGTGCTTTGTCTTGGGGTGCCTTTGCATGGTTGATGCATCAAAATAATATAAATCTCCTTGTGCTCTACTGAGCTTTATGTGCCACAGCTTACATGTTACCTATCGGCCATTCAGTTTCTCTTCTCCAGAGACACAGGAAAAAACATCACTACTAAAACTATGGAGTTCTTTTGTGTTTTTCTCAGTTTCCATTGTCTCCTCTGTGCAGAGTAATTCTTCCTCTTGTTGAGAACCTGATCATGGTGCTGCAATCTCAGTCCCAGCTAAGTCAGATATGGCTCATAAGTGCACAACATCAAAGACTCTCAGTAGCAACTGCTGTGCTCTCTAGAATTAGTAGCTGTGGGTCCTTTGTTATGAAACAGGCACTTTTTGATGTGCTGAAAGATTACATGACGTTTCAACCAATAGAAATCTCAAAATGCTAATGACTTTGTTCCAAGTTCGTGGACTTCTGAGGAAGTCCTGCCCTTACTGCTAAGTGTGTGCAGCTGTAGTCTTGAACCTAAGAGACAGGGGAGTGGGGTAAGTGACAATAGCCTTACGGCTAGAGCGATCGACCTCGAAGCTGGGGAACCAGGTTCAAGTCTCAGCAACGACGCTCAACATCCTGTGATTCTGGGCAAATAACTTAGGGGCATATTATCAAGGGCCGGCGATAAATATCGCAAAGCGCGCTTAGCGCTTGCATATTTATCGCCGGCTATCTCTGGAATTTATCGCCCGGTTAGCGCGTTATTAACAACGCGCATCGCCGAGGCGATAAAAATGTCAGAGATAGCGTGGATATCGCCGTTTTCCATGGGAAAACGGCGATATCCTAGATGATAGGGCCTGTGGTCTTAGCCACAGAATCCACCCCCCATGTTAAGTATGCCTTAGTCAGGAATTTAACAGACGTTAAATTCCTGCGTTAAGGCATACTTAACGCGATTAAAATAATCGCTTCACCGCATTGTAAATATCGCGAAGCTGCCTTCGCGATATTTACCCATGTTGTTTCCACAGACACGCCTACTTTGCATCTCATTATCGATGCGAAGTCAGGCGTGCTGGAAACAAGAGCAAAATCAGCAAAACACGCGATAGCGTGTCTTTGCTGATAAGGCGATATAATTATCGCCGCTTTTCGGCCGAAAACGGCCGCAAAAGCGGCGATAATTGTTTATCGCCGCCTTGTTGATATGCCCCTAAATCTCCCCGTGCCTAACAAAAAAAATGAATGTGTCCTTCTGTAACGAAACTGGTGCCCATGTAAAGCGCTCTGATACCCGATGTCTCAGGTCTAGTTCGTGCTACATAAAACTCTAAAATAAAAAAAAGTAAAAACTCCTTGTCACAATCACTATTGTAATGATGAAAAATGTAGTTCATGTACATGAAGTAGTGGAAATATACACTCATGTTATTTTTTTCCTTTCATCTTCATTAAGGAACTCAGCCGCTAGGTGGGCACAAGACAGCGACAACAGCAGAGGAGGAGGAGCACCCCAGCACTGAGGGTGCTCCCACCTGGAGAGTGACTCGATCACACTCCAACAGATGCCGAGTATGGGCTGTGTAGATCACCAAGAGAGTCATTAAACCGTACAGCACATGCCAGGACGATGACATTTGTGGTTCAGCTCCCACAACCCCCAGTGCCTGCATTAGAGATAGAAGTGCAGGTTGACTGTTCCTCCCTGGACTCATGCACTCTTTTTGTTCTTTTTCTCCTTCCAAAGATCAGTTGACTTCTCATCAGTAACTGCCAAGTACAAACTTATATTTTAAAATTTCTTAAAGGATTTATATAAAAATATTTCATTTTTGTAACTGAATTCAATTTGTTGTCACTCTTTTCTGAGTGCGTGGGCATGCCAGTAGACAGGCGCGAATGTGTTGATCTACGGATCAATTGAAACTTTACTCTCTGACAAAATCCATTGCGTTGTTTGCATACACCTATCTTCATGGCCACTCACACAAGAAATGACATGTAGGTGGAATGCATGTGCAATTCTTGTTTATTAAAATGTTTGTGTTTGTTGCGTCAGGATTAGCCACTGGCGGGTGTATTGTTTATGGGCGTGGTGGTAGATGGCCATGAAAAAAGAGATGTGTCGCATGTACAAAGCTTCATATTCAGCCAACGTTGGGTGGGTGATCTGGCTGTGGAGTGTGAACAGTCAGGTTAGGGAGATGTGGGTGGGCAATTGGTAGTATATGGGGCAGGCCTTGAAGGTTGTTGTTGGTCCCCAGTTGCCTGAAGCACCTGACTTGGTCCTGCAACTTGAGACAGGCCCTTCGGTTACATGTTCTGTATAAGCTATGTGGCCAAGGCTGCCATGTCCTGAACTCAGTGCGATGTTACTAGTGCAATTTATTCATGTCCTGGAGACATTTTTCCATGTTCTCCAAGACACGGATCACCCTATCCAGAAACTTTTGGAGTTGTTCCAGGTGAGTAGATATGTTTTTAAGACCATGCCACATCATGAATATCTTCATAGAGTGAGGATTACCGTTGAAACAAGCATTTGCAATACAATAGGTCTCACATTTGAAAGAGCTTGAGCTATTGGCATTGTAAATGACAATGCTTTTTATTTGTGTTTTTTAAAAACCTGCAAGTGGTGCTTAAACACACATTTTGTACTTTTAGTTGTTGCTTACCAGAAGCAAGTGTGGCAGTAACTGCGTCTATTTTACTGCCAGCCTTGCTTCTGGTAAGCAAGGACTACAAGTACAAAGTGGATGTTGACGCCTCGCTTGCAGGTTTTAAAATTTATTTTTTTATTACTAGAGATTTCGGAAGCGTTGTGTAGGTGAAACTTAAAAACAGGCCAACATCATGAGAAAGACAAAACAATGGTAAAGGTGCAGTACAAAGAATTAGCCAATAGATGGAGGGTATAAACCAAGAGAACCGGATTGGGCTCAGCCCTGTAGGTAATACATCTGGGCTGGAGGAGGGTTTCTGTTTTTACTGGTCCCATTTCTGTCTTTATGATGGCCGCCATTTTGAAGGCATAATGAATCTGCTGTTTAAATGCTGTTACTACAAGCAGAGACGGTTCTAATCTGCTCTGCTGAGTGTGCGCATGTGAATTGCTTCTGAAGCTTCTTGCTATTTTGCTCCTATGACCCTCCCCTTCCCCAGACTAGTTCATCCTGTGCCTGTCTGAAAGTGCGAGCAGAAAGAGGCAGGGAACGACATTTGTGCAATTTTTCCTTTTCAGAGACATTTGAATAACACCTTTTATCACAGTCTGCTATCTCACATTTTGTACAGTTTTTGTAGGTCTATCAGTTTTTATTAGTGATTAGCTCTGCTTTAAAACCTATAAATGAAATATGTGGTGGTTTAAGTCAAATAAGTGAATCCACTCATGTTTGTAGAAAGCACCTTGCTAAGTTTGTACAGATTCTTTGAGGATAACGTTGCACAAAGGGACCTTTATGTTAATGTGCAAGGAAGCCCTGGGAATGCGCGCAGAGTGTAAGTGCGTCAAGAGACAACGCTGTGCGATGCTAGGGGGCATATTATCAAGAACGGCGTTAAAATTATTGCCGGTTTAGCGGCAGAAAACTGCCGCTAAAGCGGCGATAATGGGCTTGATAATATGCCCTGGAGAATTCCAATAGAAGCCCATGTTCACACCAGAACATGGACTTCTATTGGAATTCTCAAGGGCATATTATCAAGCCCATTATCGCCGCTTTAGCGGCAGTTTTCTGCCGCTAAACCGGCGATAATTTTTAACGCCGTTCTTGATAATATGCCCCTAGATTATTACACGTGTTTTGCTCTCCCATGTAACAGAAGTTTGTGTTCTGACAATGTGCACCTGTGGATGGAATCAGTGCTCTATTTAAATGAAAAGATTATGCTCTATATTTAAAAAAACCCTGAAAGTCATAACAAATAGAAAGGAAAACATTTTATTAAACTGGAAGAGGCAGCTGTGCAATCACGTGAATTTTTGAGCAATTTATACAGGGAGTGGCGGTGCTTTTTGGTATTAAAAAGAGAAAACATTATGTTGGATTGTAATTTCTCGATTTATGATTTTGATGTCTGTTTTTTTGCAGATGTGTGTGCATTTTTACGAGTTTTGTGAATGTTTCTGGCAGTAAACTGATCTGTATGAGGCGAGGTAATCTACTAAGGAAGTAAATGAAGCCTCGAGTGGGTACATTTCAGGGCAGTGACTAGATTCCCCCTCCGATTGATAAGGACATTCCTCAGCTCTCACCAGGGCAGAGAAAGGAGCCCTGAATGACAACATTGCCAAGAGTAAATCCCTGTACTCGTCCTGGGAGATGAGGACTAATAAAGTCACTGCAAGCATGCCGAAACAACGTCATTCGGCTGCGTAGAGGAACAAAAGCAGCAGCTGTGGCAGAATGTGCAACATGTTGTTATGCAACCAGGGTAGGGAGCGTGTGGGGGCAATGTCAGGGACTTGAAAGAAAGGACGTGTTGATAATGTATACCACTGGAATAGTTCGGTAACTAAAAGAATTAAAGGAAGAACCATCAGATTTGCGAAGCTGTGTGCGTGACTTACCCTGGATGAAATGTTGATGCAGGGATGGACAAACTGTACTTAACAAGTTTTAAGGTTCTATTGATTAAGGGAAACACATTAATCTGTGCACCTGGTCTGCGTGTGCTGTCCACCGAAGTCAGCCTTGCCGAGAGGAAATCCGTGTGCTCGTCCCGGGAGATGAGGATAAATAATGGCACCACATGCATGCCGTAGCAATGTAATTTAGCTGCGTAGAAAACAAGCATTTGCAATGCAAAAGGACTCGCATTTACGCGAGACCTATTGCTTTGCAAACGATAGTAATCACGGGCGGGGTGGGGGGACGGGAGGCACGGACAATGGGAGTGCGGGGGGAGAAGGCATGGACAATGGGAGTGCAGGCAGGGGGAGGGGGAAAAGGGGGCGAGAAGGCACGGACAACGGGAGTGCGGGAGAGGGAGGGGACGAGAAGGTACGGACAACAGGAGTGCGGGCGGTGGGAGGGGGTTGATAAGGCATGAAAATAGTGCTCACAGTCTAAAACACACGTACCGTGTAACACTGGAAGTAAAGGGGCCAGTAGCCATGGGGGATACAAATGACGACACAGCCGTAATAAGGAGGGACTAACAAGCAGTAGCGGCCCGTGGTGGGAGTGCTGCCGGGCGGTGACGTGGGGCGGGGGAGGGGCAGGGTGGGGGGTAGTAAAGTATGGAATACGGCCGTATAGAGGTAAGTAGACATATAAATAAATAAAACGAATTTCGTTGCGCGCGCTGCATTGCCAAATGCGAGGCACAATTACAATGGCCTATGTGGTGGTTGGCGGCAACACGGTGGGCAAGGGTAAACTGCTTAGTGATGAAATCTATGGCCTCGGAATATTGGAGTTGTTGGTGTCACCTAGAGGTCCCCCTAGGGGAATGAGCAGACTGTAGTGCATTGCGAAGAAGTGCTGAAAGATATTCATTCAGCCTACTCGAGGCCCACCGCTGTATACCCCTCAATTGCTATTATGGAGTATGCGTGGATTGCGGTCCCTGTTGAATGCCCATGACCCCACACCTTGGCGCGTGGCGGGTGTGATGTGTCTCAGTGACCTGTTCACAGACGGGGCCTTGTGCTCCTTTCAGGAGCTGGAGAACAGTACTGGGTTGGGGGCTGGCCAATTTCTGATGTATAAGGCCCTCATCCTTAAAATTATAAATATTTAGACGATGGGACAGGAGGCCCCTGCCGTGCATGATGAACTACAATGTATAATGACTCATGAATTGGGACGTAGAGCTGTTACAGTACTATACACCACGCTAAAGGCGGTGGATACAAGTCTGGCGCCGATTAGTAAGCCCAAGTGGGATGCATGTCTAGGTTCTGAATTGACCTCTAAACAGTGGGGAATGGCACTTACACAGGTAAAACAGGTTTTTCCGCAATGCTCGCTTGAAGTTTACCCAGTTTAATTACTTGCATCACACTTACCTCACACTGCACTGTCTCCACAGAATGTTCCCGGGGTGACTCCATCATGTCCTAGATGTGGCCATTGTGATGCAACTTTTATTCATATGGTGTGGGAATGCCCCACCCCCGTCTCCCAGATCTGCGGGCAAGTCATGGCTCATGTTTCTGAGATTATTGATGTGCAATTACCGGTAGATCTTCTAGTTTGCCAATTAGGTATTACGAAACATACAAGATGCATAAAAATTACTTGAAATTCGCTGATTTGGCCTTGGGTCTTTTCAAGCGCCTCCTAGCCATGTCATGAAAAGCCCTGTAGCCACCTTTGATTACCTGCTGGCTCCGGGTGGTACTGAAATGGACGTCAGCTGAGGCTGATGTTATGGCCAGGGAAACACGTGTGAGAGGTGGGGCCGGGGGTGCCACCCTTTGGGACACCTATGTTCTTAAATTAAAAGATAAAATGGATTCCACCGCATGAACATGGCTGGATCAGAGAGCATTTCTAATACCCTGGTTTACATGGCCGGCGCTCCACCTGCGGACCTTTGGAGGGTTTAAATGCAGAGGTTGGGCATCCTCTAGGCACCGGCTGTCCCCCATCTCTTGCCCCCCCCCATCTGACCAGTGCTGTTGGCTTGCCAAAGCTGCCCCCTGTTGCCCTGATTGTTTTTTTTGTTTTGTCTTACACACCTTATTGGTCTTTGTGACCATGTGAGTATCATTTGCAGGTATCATTATATGGAGTAAAATGTACTGTATACTGCCCCCGCCCCTATGTGGGAACTGATTGCAATCTTTGAGTTCTTGGAACGCTGTTCTTTACATATGATCTTTGCGGATGCCATATACGTATATTTTGTCACACGGTGTTCTTAATGTTATATATACTAATGTGAGCAAAATGCCTAGTACACTATGCCACTGCCTTGATGTCTAAACTCCAATAAAGAAATATTTAAAAATAAAATGGGGACTTGGGTGGATTGAAAGGGTGACAAGAGACACAAACATATTCCTACCAATGAGATAGCACAATGTAAAGTTGTATATTGTGACATACGAATGAAGATATCATAACTATACGTTCACCCATTAGACGTGTTATTGAGACTTACTGAACCTGGGATTCACTTTTGTGTAATAAAATCGTATTTTTAATATCCTGTCTCATATGCAGAGAGGGATATGGTTAGACACATCACGTTAGAGCTGGGTATAGACCTACCACGCTCTAGCATCCTTCAGGTGCCTGTGGCCAGTTGATACGTACGCCACAGTCTCCGAAGCACCATTGGAGATCTTGGAAGGTGGACTGACACCTCAAAGTGAACGATGACATGATGTGGATGAGCATATTTGAGGACTATTCAAATACATTATAAGTATATGCTGGGTACATTGACTCATCACATGAACAGAAGATACATTAATGGCAGTGCTAAAGTACAGTAAACAAAGAAATACCATTCACTAGAGTGTGGTAAAGACATTGACAGCAGTATTATATACTTGTGAGATGCAGTTAGAAGAGTGGACTGGTTGTCGCCCTGCCACAGGAGGGGCTACTGCTGCGCTGCCGTAAGCAATGAACCTGACATGGGGAGTGCATAAAAGAAACGTATTATGCCTGAAGATTAATATAATCAATTTACACTCTAAAGAGGTGAGTTAAAAATGTGTGTGACTAACAAGTGTGATGTGTGCCTATCTGTGAGGAAGTAGATATGTGCTCTTTCAAGACAGTGTTGAAACAGAGTTATTTTGTTCTTTCTTGGCCTGAGGTAGGGTTTCCCTGACAGGCCATATAGCAGGTCAAGGTGCATGACTAGAATACATACATCAATGGGGGAGGGGAGACAGAGCTGTATCCCAACACCTCCAGGAAGAACATTGACAACTGGTTTCATAAATATCTTCTCCTTCAGCTGCCTCCTCTTGTCCTGCCACTTCTGTCTATGATCTCCTGCCACATGGCCGCCTTCTCCACTCTACCAATAAATCAATCAATCAATCAGGGAATTGTAAGCTCGCTACTCACCCGTGAGGGTCTCAAGGCGCTGAGGGGGGGGGGTCTGCAGATCTGTTTAGCCAAAGAGCCAGGTCTTAAGGGTCTTCCTGAAGGTGTTCAGGGAGGGGCGCGTCTGATGTCTGCCGGTAGCTCGTTCCAGGTCTTGGCTGCAATGTGAAGAAGGATCTTCCGCCTGCTCTGGCTCTGTGGATGCGCGGGGTTTCGGCCAGTGCGAGGTTGGAAGATCGGAGGTTTCTTTTGGGTACTTGGAAGTTGATTCTGTCGTTGAGGTATTTGGGTCCGTTGTTGTGTAGGCATTTGTAGGCGTGAGTGAGGATTTTGAAAGTGACTCTTTTCTCCACGGGGAGCCAGTGGAGACTTCGTAGGTGTTGTCTGATGTGTTCGTGTCGGGGGATGCCGAGGACGAGTCTGGCGGCGGTGTTCTTTATTGTTTGGAGTTTGCGGAGTAGGGACTTGTTGATGCCGGCGTAGAGTGCGTTTCCATAGTCCAGTCTGCTTGTGATGAGTGCGTGGGTGACTGTCTTCCTTGACTCAGGAGCATCCACTTGAAGGTCTTGCGGAGGATGCGGAGGGTGTTGAAGCAGCTGGAGGTGACGGCGTTGACCTGTCGGTTCATGGTGAGTGATGAGTTGTAGGAGAGTAGGATCTGCCTCTTATGTTGCCCCCACTTTTTTTCTGATGTTTACTGTTGGAAACGGGGTTACCGAGACCGTTATGGTAGCATGGCGCAAAGCGGGGAAAGGCACGCGAAGGCAATGTGTAAGGCAGTTGTGCAGCACACTCTCACATTAACTCAGAAATGCGACGCAATAACCGGACACCACACCAGGCTTGTATAAGTAAAAATCAGGTTCCTTTATCTTGACCAAGATGGCATTCAATTATGCAAATTATACATTACATGCTCTTAACTATTCCACACTCTTTTAAAAAGACACTCAACAGTTCCTTTTAAAAACACAGCACCCCTAATGATTCAGGTGCACTACAAATGAGGGCCTATAACATGCACAACACTTTTCAGGTGTTAACAACTATGCATCAGGCCTCGGTACTCTGTACAGCCTATGGTACCCTAGGCAGGAGGGAATCCTACAGGGAACCCCTCAACATGTCCAGCAGCTGGGGGCTACCAAAAGGGGGGACTCCTTTATCTCCCCGGGGAGGCTACTCTATAGTAGGTGCTTGGCCTTTGGTATTATGGCAATATAGGCCCCCTCCCTCTGTAATCCCTCTTCAAGGGTGGCCCCCGGCCCCCAGGGGCTTAACCTAGAGCCCTAGGGGCCTCCTGGGCTCACCTGCGGTGTTGTGGCTGGCTGTGGGGCCTTACGGCGCTTCTTCTCTGGCCCGGCCCTCTGTGGTGGGGCGGGGCCCGGCGCGAGTCTCGCGGCCCTCCGGCCGGTGTTGATCAATTTCTCGAGGCTCTTGTGCCTCTCGCGTGGTGGTTCCCTTTGTTGGGGGGCCGGTATGCCCCTCTTCCGGCCCCCGTGGAGTCAGGGGAGTGAGTGGGGACTCGGAGCGGGAGCCGGCAGTCCCTGTAGACGGCTCCGGCCTCCCGCGCAGACACCCGCAAGTCCTCCTCACCTCCGGACGTGCTGGGGGCGTTGCTCTCGGCGGCGCCCAATCCTGGCGCGGCGGCGATTCTTCACGGGGCTCCCGTTGGCAGTGGAGCCCCGGGGACGTCCTCCCGATTGGCTCCGGCTGAGCCAATCGCGTCGCGGCCTTCTCTGCTTCCGGGGGCTCCCGTTGGTAGTGGAGCCCCTCTGACGTCGTTGAGCTCGGCTCCGCTGGGCCAATCACGTCGCGGCCTTCGGTGGTTGCCTGGCAACGCCCTCTTCTCCGGCGATTGGCTTTGGCAGGCCAATCCCGTCGCGGCCTTTTCGGGGGCGCGACCTGTGACGCGGTCAGCGTCCCCGGCTCCTCGACGACAGCGTCCACGGGCCGAAAGGCCGCAGCAGGCCTCAGTTGAATTCACGCGGCCCTCGGGCTGCGGCGGTGTTCTTCTTGGCCGCGCTGGCAGCGGCAGGGGTCTCGGGCCCGGCGGTGACTTTTGGGGGATTTCGGTGAGGGCGCGGACGGCGCCCCTCACCACAGCTATGAATAGGGGAGAGATCTCCCTGCCTCAGTTCCCTTCTTCAAGCGGCGGCGGCCGCGGCGGTGATCCGGTCACCAGGTCAGTGACCAAAAGGGGGGGGTCAAGTTCTCCCCACACTTGGGGGTTGCAGCGCAGGCGCGCTGACAGCCTTATTCACAGGCTGTGTAAGGATGGTTCTTGGGGGACAGTCCAGCTGTCTGTATAGGTGGATAGGGGGTGGAGGCCTAGCGCTTAGGACGCAGCGCTTCGCCTCCTGATCCCCTCTTACTGGGTTTCACTTTCTAGTCCTGAAATTCTTGGATGCAGCAAAGTCTCTTTATGAACAGGGGGGGTTGTGAGTTGGTGATTCTTGGAGGGGTTGATGTGCCTCCTGGCACGCTGGAGATGGTTCCCTGGGTCCCCTCACACTGGGCAAGATCAGTGGGTGGTGGGCGTTCCTCATCTATCTTACGGCAGCAGGGCCTTGACCCTGTCAGCGGCAGTAGTGTAGGTCTCCCCCTAGGCCCTAAAGTCTGTACTCCAGCGCAGGTTCTCCCAGGTTCAGCGGTGCCTCAACCTAACTAACTCCAGGTTTTCCCTCCAAGCCTCTTATACCCCTAGGTCAGGTGACCCTCCCAAAGGCGGCAAAGTGTAACTCCTCCCACAGCCCGGAAGGTTCTGGAACCTTCCACCTACCTAGCTATGGGGCCCAGAGGCGGGGACGGGATGGCTACTGTATCCCTCGTCCCAGCCTGACTCTGGCTACTAGCGTGTATGTGTGGAAGGCCCTCTGCAGTAGCAGGGGCCTATGGCAGCCATCTTTGGTGAGAGAGCACCTGCACCTCAGCACTGACCAGCAGTGGCAAGGCGCCCGGAGACCTAGGTCCAGTAAAAATATGGTGGCAAAAATGAGGCGCAGAAAGGGAAAAAAACAGGGTAAGACCACCCTAGGGCTGACAGGTCTAACACGCGTCCCCCCCAGCCGAAAGAGGGGAGAGCTTCCCAACCTCTAGGGAGTTCTCTTCACTAAGGCGGAAAAACCGGGAGAGACCGTCAGCGTTGGCGTGGTCTACACCGGGTCGATGTTCCACCCGAAAGTCCATCCCCTGGAGGGAAATGGACCATCTCAACAATTTGGGATTTTCGCCTCTCATCTGCATGAGCCAGCGAAGGGGTCTGTGGTCGGTCTGGACCAAGAAGTGACAACCAAAAAGGTATGGCCTCAACTTCTTCACCGCCCAAACCACAGCAAAGGCTTCCCGCTCGATGGTACTCCACCGCTGTTCCCGGGGGAGTAGTCGTCGGGAGATAAAGGCCACTGGCTGGTCTTGGCCATCGTCATTCAGCTGTGAGAGCACAGCTCCTATGCCATGCTCAGAAGCGTCTGTCTGCACGATGAATTCCCGGCCGAAGTCGGGGGTCCGGAGCACCGGTGCGGTGCACATGGCACGTTTAAGAGTCTCAAAGGCATCTTGGCAGGCAGCCGTCCAGATTACTCTGCGTGGCTGCTTCTTGGAAGTCAATTCCGTCAATGGGCCCACGATGGTTCCATATCCCTTGACGAACCGGCGGTAGTATCCCGTGAGGCCGAGAAAAGCTCGGACCTCTGTTTGGGTCTTGGGGGCTCCCAGGCCATGATGGTCTCAATCTTGGCTTGGAGGGGTTGTACCTTACCTCCGCCCACCAGATGTCCCAGGTACACGACAGATCCCTGTCCAATCTGGCACTTGCTGGCCTTGATGGTTAGACCAGCCCTTTGCAAAGCCTGCAGCACCTCCTGGAGATGCTGCAGATGGTCTTCCCAGCTGCTACTGAAGACAGCTATGTCATCCAGGTAGGCAGCAGAGAAGGCCTCTAGGCCAGACAGCACCTGGTTCACCAACCGCTGGAAAGTGGCGGGAGCATTTTTCAACCCGAAGGGCATCACCTGGAATTGAAAGTGGCCCTCGGGGGTGGAGAACGCAGTCTTCTCCCTTGCTCCTTCCGCCATGGCGATCTGCCAATATCCTGATGTTAAATCAATGGTACTCAAATACCGGGCTGCTCCCAGCCGGTCAATGAGCTCATCCGCCCGAGGGATCGGGTGAGCGTCGGTCTTGGTGACCGAATTGAGTCCACGATAATCCACACAGAACCGAAGTTCTGGTGTGGTGCCCGGGGAGCCGCTTTCGGCACCAACACTACCGGACTAGCCCAAGGGCTACTGGAAGGCTCAATCACCCCCAGTTCTAGCATCTTTACCACCTCACTCTGGATACTAGCCTTGACCTTATCGGACAGCCGGTAAGACTTGTTCTTCACTGGCGGACTGTCCCCTGTGTCCACATCATGGGTACACAGGTGCGTGATTCCAGGCGTGAGGGAAAACAACGAGGCGTACTGCCCCAAAACCTGGCGGCAGTCCCTCTGTTGCTCTGGGGTCAAGGATGGGGCGAGGACTACTCCCTCTACCGAACCATCCTTCTCGTGGACCGCCAGAAGGTCTGGCAGAGGCTCACTCTCTTCCTCCTCACTCCCATCCGTTATCATCAAGAGAGTGAGCTCGGAACGCTCCTGGTGTGGCTTCAGGCGGTTTACGTGGAGCACCCTGTGGGGTTGACGGGGGGTCTTCATGTCGACGACATACGTGGTCTGGCCTTTTCGTTCTAAGATCTCAAACGGCCCAGTCCATCGGTCCTGGAGGGCGCTAAGCTCTCCTGGCTCCATGACCCACACCTTCTGTCCAGCGTCTAACTCTACCGTCCGCGCGTTCCGGTCATACCATTGCTTCATGACGGCCTGACTTGCCTCTAAGTTGTCCGAGGCCTCCTTCCACAGCTTGGCCACTTGGCTGCGGAACGCCAGCATATAGCTGACCACATCACGGGGAAGCTTCGAGGAAGACTTCTCCCACCCCTCTTTGACAAGACTGAGGGGCCCCCGAACGGGGTGGCCATAGAGCAGCTCAAAGGGGCTGAAACCGACCCCCTTCTGCGGCACCTCTCGGTAGGAGAAGAGCAGACAGGGTAAGAGGACGTCCCACTTTCTTCTCAAGTCCTCGGGTAGGCTCCTGATCATCCCCTTCAAGGTTTTGTTGAAGCGCTCCACGAGCCCGTTCGTCTGGGGGTGGTAAGGAGTGGAGAACCGGTAGGTCACTCCACACTCCTTCCACATGGCCTGCATGTAGGCCGACATGAAATTCGTGCCCCTATCTGACACCACGACCTTGGGGAATCCCACTCGGGTAAAAATCCCCATGAGGGCCCGCGCCACCACCGGTGCTGTGATGGTCCTCAGAGGGATTGCCTCTGGGTACCGGGTGGCGTGGTCTACTAGCACCAAAATGAACCTATGCCCAGCTGAAGTCGGCGGATCCAACGGCCCGACAATGTCAATCCCCACTCGCTCAAAAGGGGTATCGACCACTGGGAGAGGTTCTAGAGGGACCTTCACCTTAGTCCCTGTCTTGCCGCTTGCTTGGCAAGTGGTGCAGGTCTTGCAATAAGTGTCAGAAGTGACGCGCATCCTGGGCCAGTAAAAATGTGGGACCAAGCGCGCAAACGTCTTGTCCTGGCCCAGGTGTCCTGCTAGTGGTATCTCATGCGCCAACTCTAGCAGAAAGGCTCGGTGGCATTCGGGGACCACCACGGCCCTTGAGGACCCATGCACCGGAGCCTTAGGCTCACTGTAGAGGAGACCATCCTCCCAGTAGACATGGTAATTACCAGTCTCTGTTCCAGCTGCTTGGGCGTCGGCCTGTTGCCGTATGCCAACAAGCGTAGGGCACTCCCTCTGTGCCCGGCAAAATTCTTCCCGGGTAGGCCCTCCTTCCACCTGCCACTCTGCAGGGGTCGGCAGGTCCCCCACGGGAAAACCAACCACCTCAGCGGACTCCGGGGTCACCTCCGCGGGCTCCCCATCCATCTCACCGGGTGTTTCCTCCCGGACATCTCCTCGTCCAGCAGTGGGCTGGGCCCTTCTTTCAGGCTCCAACCCGGGCTGAGTTCCTTGTCGGGCAGCCATGGACCGCGTGATTACGCAAGTCCATCCTGGTAACCCCAACATCTCAGCATGGGCATTGAACTCTACCTCTCTCCAGGCAGTATGTTCTAAATCGTTGCCCAGCAGACAGTCAACTGGCATGGCAGGGCTCACCGCAACCTTCATCAGACCTGACACTCCTCCCCACTCAAAGGGAACTTGGGCCACGGGGTAATGACCCAGGCTATTATCAGCCATCACTACTGGGTGGAACTCCTCAGGAATCACCTGCTCTGGGGACACCAGCTGACGTCTCACCATCGTCATGCTGGCACCTGTGTCCCTCAGAGCCTCCACCTCCTCCCCGTTCACCAGGACCCTCTGCCGATACTTGGCAGTGTTCTCGGGTACCTGCACCCTTGGGATGATCTCCCTATCCCCCAGGGAAACTAAGGTCAAGCCTGTCCACTCACCTCCCCTACCTAGGGACAACTCCTCCCCAAGCGCTACACTGGCCACCCCGGGGGTCTTACCTCCTGTGGGGGCTGGGGCTCTCTTGCGACACTGGGCATCCCCCTTGTAGTGTCCAACCTCCCCGCACTCGTAGCACCGGACAGTTCTGGGCTGCTGACTCCTGTCAGGGTAAGTGGGTTTCTGGTATCCAGATTGGGATGGGAAACCTACCCCTCTCCCAGGCGGTCTATTTTGGGGACCTTTAAAGAACTCCCTCTTTTTATCTCCCCCTCTTTCTTCTGGGGGAACACCTGTCCACCCTTCGGGGGATCCGCCCCGGCTCCCTTGTGGGACACCCTAGTGCTGACCCACGTGTCTGCCTCCTCTGCAAGCTCCCTTGGGTTGGTCAGCTTGCGGTCCACCAAGTACTGGCGCAGCTCCGGAAAACATTTCTCGAGGAGGTGCTCTCTCAAAAATAGGTCGTACAGCCCAGTGTAATTGTCAACCTCGCTGCCACGCACCCAACCCTCTAATGCCTTCCGGGCATAATCATAAAAATCTACCCAGTTTTGTGTGGTGAGCTTGTGGCTGTTGCGAAACTTTTGGCGGTACTTCTCAGGGGTGAGGCCAAACTTCCTGAGCAGGGCCTCCCTCATGATAGGGTAGTTGGTTCGATCCCCCTTTTCTAAGGTTAGCAGTGTGTCCCTGACTAGTGGAGGTATGTATCTATAAAGTCCTCCTCCCCAGTAGCTCTCAGGAACTCTATGGGCCACCAAAGCTACCTCGTACGCCGTCAACCACTTGTCTATGTCATCACCCACACTAAAGCTGGCCATCACCTCCCTGGGTAGGTAAAATTTGGGCTCCTGTGGAACCCCAGTAGGTACGCTGCCACCATTTCCTTTGCCTTCCATTTCCATTTGCAAGGCTCGGAGCTCCAGTTCTTTCAGGCTAAGCTCATGTACAAGCCTTCTTTCCTCCATGGCTAGCCTTCCCTGTTCTCGCTCCCTTTCCATCTTAGCCAATTCTAATGTCAATTGCCTTTGCTGCCTTCTGTCCTCGAATTCCTCTGGTGACACACTCCCCCCTGACGCACTACTGCCTGCCCTGGAACGTCTTCCTGGCAACACATTCTCGCTGACGTCAATGTTCAGTAGGCTCAGTTCTCCTGGGTCGTCTGTCTCCCTCTGCTCCTCCTCCTCCCCTCTTCCCTCCGGGTGGGCCATGACCCATGCCCTCAAAGCCTTCTGAAGTACCTCCTTCCTGGCACCTCGCTTGACGGCCACCCCCTCTCTAGGCAGAACTCCTTGAGCTGGTTCACCGTGTACCTCTCTAGGTCGGCTAGCTCAAACTCCATCCTCCTAGGTGGGGTCCCAGACAACTTAAGGAAGGGGTCCTAAATGGAAGGCAGCAGGTCTTAACACAGGACTAATACAACTGGCAATTTACAATAGAATTCCTCCTACTTATTATTTTCCTAGGTGTCCAATTGCGGCGCACACTGAGTCACTGTAGGGTGCTGCACAAATACCAGTCCTTATCCCACCGCTGAACACCAATGTTGGAAACGGGGTTACCGAGACCGTTATGGTAGCATGGCGCAAAGCGGGGAAAGGCACGCGAAGGCAATGTGTAAGGCAGTTGTGCAGCACACTCTCACATTAACTCAGAAATGCGACGCAATAACCGGACACCACACCAGGCTTGTATAAGTAAAAATCAGGTTCCTTTATCTTGACCAAGATGGCATTCAATTATGCAAATTATACATTACATGCTCTTAACTATTCCACACTCTTTTAAAAAGACACTCAACAGTTCCTTTTAAAAACACAGCACCCCTAATGATTCAGGTGCACTACAAATGAGGGCCTATAACATGCACAACACTTTTCAGGTGTTAACAACTATGCATCAGGCCTCGGTACTCTGTACAGCCTATGGTACCCTAGGCAGGAGGGAATCCTACAGGGAACCCCTCAACATGTCCAGCAGCTGGGGGCTACCAAAAGGGGGGACTCCTTTATCTCCCCGGGGAGGCTACTCTATAGTAGGTGCTTGGCCTTTGGTATTATGGCAATATAGGCCCCCTCCCTCTGTAATCCCTCTTCAAGGGTGGCCCCCGGCCCCCAGGGGCTTAACCTAGAGCCCTAGGGGCCTCCTGGGCTCACCTGCGGTGTTGTGGCTGGCTGTGGGGCCTTACGGCGCTTCTTCTCTGGCCCGGCCCTCTGTGGTGGGGGCGGGGCCCGGCGCGAGTCTCGCGGCCCTCCGGCCGGTGTTGATCAATTTCTCGAGGCTCTTGTGCCTCTCGCGTGGTGGTTCCCTTTGTTGGGGGGCCGGTATGCCCCTCTTCCGGCCCCCGTGGAGTCAGGGGAGTGAGTGGGGACTCGGAGCGGGAGCCGGCAGTCCCTGTAGACGGCTCCGGCCTCCCGCGCAGACACCCGCAAGTCCTCCTCACCTCCGGACGTGCTGGGGGCGTTGCTCTCGGCGGCGCCCAATCCTGGCGCGGCGGCGATTCTTCACGGGGCTCCCGTTGGCAGTGGAGCCCCGGGGACGTCCTCCCGATTGGCTCCGGCTGAGCCAATCGCGTCGCGGCCTTCTCTGCTTCCGGGGGCTCCCGTTGGTAGTGGAGCCCCTCTGACGTCGTTGAGCTCGGCTCCGCTGGGCCAATCACGTCGCGGCCTTCGGTGGTTGCCTGGCAACGCCCTCTTCTCCGGCGATTGGCTTTGGCAGGCCAATCCCGTCGCGGCCTTTTCGGGGCGCGACCTGTGACGCGGTCAGCGTCCCCGGCTCCTCGACGACAGCGTCCACGGGCCGAAAGGCCGCAGCAGGCCTCAGTTGAATTCACGCGGCCCTCGGGCTGCGGCGGTGTTCTTCTTGGCCGCGCTGGCAGCGGCAGGGGTCTCGGGCCCGGCGGTGACTTTTGGGGATTTCGGTGAGGGCGCGGACGGCGCCCCTCACCACAGCTATGAATAGGGGAGAGATCTCCCTGCCTCAGTTCCCTTCTTCAAGCGGCGGCGGCCGCGGCGGTGATCCGGTCACCAGGTCAGTGACCAAAAGGGGGGTCAAGTTCTCCCCACACTTGGGGGTTGCAGCGCAGGCGCGCTGACAGCCTTATTCACAGGCTGTGTAAGGATGGTTCTTGGGGGACAGTCCAGCTGTCTGTATAGGTGGATAGGGGGTGGAGGCCTAGCACTTAGGACGCAGCGCTTCGCCTCCTGATCCCCTCTTACTGGGTTTCACTTTCTAGTCCTGAAATTCTTGGATGCAGCAAAGTCTCTTTATGAACAGGGGGGGTTGTGAGTTGGTGATTCTTGGAGGGGTTGATGTGCCTCCTGGCACGCTGGAGATGGTTCCCTGGGTCCCCTCACACTGGGCAAGATCAGTGGGTGGTGGGCGTTCCTCATCTATCTTACGGCAGCAGGGCCTTGACCCTGTCAGCGGCAGTAGTGTAGGTCTCCCCCTAGGCCCTAAAGTCTGTACTCCAGCGCAGGTTCTCCCAGGTTCAGCGGTGCCTCAACCTAACTAACTCCAGGTTTTCCCTCCAAGCCTCTTATACCCCTAGGTCAGGTGACCCTCCCAAAGGCGGCAAAGTGTAACTCCTCCCACAGCCCGGAAGGTTCTGGAACCTTCCACCTACCTAGCTATGGGGCCCAGAGGCGGGGACGGGATGGCTACTGTATCCCTCGTCCCAGCCTGACTCTGGCTACTAGCGTGTATGTGTGGAAGGCCCTCTGCAGTAGCAGGGGCCTATGGCAGCCATCTTTGGTGAGAGAGCACCTGCACCTCAGCACTGACCAGCAGTGGCAAGGCGCCCGGAGACCTAGGTCCAGTAAAAATATGGTGGCAAAAATGAGGCGCAGAAAGGGAAAAAAACAGGGTAAGACCACCCTAGGGCTGACAGGTCTAACATTTACACTGATGTTTACACTTTTTTTCTGATGTTTCTGGCTATAGGCTGGCTGGGACCCTGCCAGTCGGGGCCCCAGCCTCTCTGTTCTCTCTAAACGACTTGGAGTGCACTCTAGGTGCACTAGTGATTGGATACTGTGGTACCTTATGAGTCCCTAGTATATGGTACCATAGGTACCAAGGGCATAGGTACTTCACAGGCCTACCAGGGGCTGAAGCATGTATTATGCCACCCCTGGGAAGCAGACTAAATCTGACACCACAGGCCTGCTACTGCAGCCTGGGTGAGGAGGTGCTAGCACCCCTCACTGAGATATAGGTTCCCTATATCTCCCCTTCACACACATTGAGACTTATCAGTCACCCCTATAGCAGGCCCTATCAATCCTGAGGGCAGGGTGCTTAGTTTCCATGTGAGGGGGTGCCTCTGTCTGAGCAGGGCCCCTCTGCAGCCCTCAGAGTCCATTCTCTGGGGCTGTTGGTGAAGGCAGTCAAACCATATACTCTTAAGTGCATGATATCCTCGCGGTAAATGCTAACTCTGGAATGGCTGCATCAAAACATGTCGTGTTTGGTGTCAAACACTGTGGAATCATACCCCCACACCAGTAACTGGTGTGGGAGTATGATCCCACCCTTCTAGAGGGATAGACATGTACCTACTGTGGAAACACGGTAGAATCCTGAAGAGCCCTGGCATCACAAAATGGATGCCACCAGTCACAGACACTGGGCTGCCCTCCTGCTGATGACCGACACTCGCAGTGGAGGAGGCCCAACAATAGGTATCCTGTCCCAAGGGGGTGTGACCACCTCCCAGACAGGGTTTAGTGTATTGGGGCTGGGTGGGTGCACTCCTAGAGTGCTTTGAAGTCCTGCACTGGGGGAGCAGAAGGCTCCACTGTGCATGTGCCAGTTCAAACCGGCTCAGGGGCTACCTGCCCCTGCTCTGGTGCGAAACTGGACAAAGGGAAGTGGGTGTAGCCACCCGCTCCCCTGACCCTCCCATAGGTGGGGTCCTAGAGCTAGTCCCTCCCTTTCTTTTAGTATAAGAGGGGGAACCTGTGCATTGCAACCCAGATACCCCTGGACGACGCTCTACAAGAAGAATCCTGGACCTTCGACGTTCCACTACCTTTGGAAGACTGAAGAATCTCCCTTGGAGTCAAGGAGTGACTCCCCTGCTTGGCAGGCACCAAAAACGACAACGACGGTCGCAAACTATGCCGCTCCCGCCGGAGCCCGAAGTCCCTGCAGCCCAGGAAGAGGATTTCCTGACTTCTCCAAGGCCATCGTGAGTCCCCAGTGAAGCTGAGGCAAGTGGACCCCACGAGCAACGAGGAACTGCAGACCCTGGGTACCGTGCACTATTGTCGAGTGCAACCCCTTCACGACAATCTATGAACTTCTGCTTTGGACCACGTGTGGTCCCAGCCTCCAGCAGAGATCCCTCCCAAAATCAGAGGCCTACACCATCCCGAGTGACTGTGGGCCCCTGTTGAGTGAATCCTCCTGAGGCGTCTTTGCGATCCCTGGCCAGCCGGCTTGTGGGTCCCCAGAAGACTTTCCAAAGAAACCAAAGGGCTCCCCTGGTTGCTCCAGGCCTGCCCTGACCTACCTTTGCTGGGTAAGTTCCTCAGACCTTGCTGGTCTGCACCATTGACTTTTCCTTTCCACCACGAGACTTGCTGCTACCAAGGCTTGTTGGCTCCAATCGGGTCGCCGACACCGCAGTCAGCTGCAGACTTCGTGGGACACGCTGAATCCAGCTCCTGGCCATCCTCGACACCTCCTGGACCTCGTGGTCAAAGAGTCAAGACACCAGTGAACAACCTGAATCTGTCGACGACGGTGGGCATTCATCTTCCTTGCCCCGGGTCACTGCCAAGTGCCCTTGAACACTGTCCCCTCTGCTTTCAGGTCTTCCTCCTTCCGAATCCAGGCTTGGATTCCAACGGACACTTCTTCTGTCGCCGCAAGCAGCAAATCTTCACTGGCTCCCATTGAAAACGACGCCGCAACCCGACACCAAAGGACACCTATGCACCCGGCTCCCCTGGGTGAGGTAACTTTAGCATTACGGTGCTCTCGTGGGTGTGGGCCCTAGAACTACTTACCCTGTAAGTGGCTTGCTTGTAGCTACCCTAGAAGTGCCCTAAAACTCTTATTTTCTAAGTGCGACAATTGCGCTGACTCGTACAGGGTTCGCGTCTGTGTTAGACACATCGCGTCCATCTCCCTTGTAACACTATCTGTAACCATGTCCTTCGACTCGTACTGAGTCCGATCGGTGTTCGCCTCGAACACACAAGGGGCCAGTAACATTGAAATCTCCATTGCGCTGACTCGTACAAGGTTCGCGTCTGTGTTAGACACAGCGCGTCCATCTCCCTTGCAACTCTATCTGTAACTGCATCCTTCGACTCGTACAAGGACTGATCGGTGTGTTCGCCTCGAACACGCAAGGGACCTTTAACATTGAAATCCCAATCGCGTCTGTTCGCATAGACTCAGACAGGACTCGCACCGGTGCCTGAACACCGCGTCCGTCCCCTGTGGGTCTCCTACAACTACCTGGGGTGGTTCTAGGGGGTCCCTCAATTCTATATGCCCTAGACCTAGGTCTAGCCAAACTAAGATTGTGATATTGGATTGTGCTAACTTATTTGTGATAACTTTGCATTGTACATATGTTCCTGACTTCTAATCTCATAAAGAGATTAGTAGAGAGTTGTTTATTAATAAATACATATATATTTGATATATATACCTGTGTGGTGTCTTTTCATTTGGTGATTCAAGAGATTGTGTGGTAAAACAAGCTGCTTTACATCCCTCCAAGACTTAGCCTGAAGGCTGCTCTCCACAGCTACCACTAGGATAGCTTTCTATAAAGGTTGTCTTAAACCTACCAACCATAAGAGTCGAATTGTTCTGGTGCAAGGTGCCCACTCTAACAAGTGGACAGCATATACCAGGCCAACTTCTCACATTGGTGGCAGCGTGTGGGATTCCAGCTTGCTATTGTTTTACCAGAAAATCTCTATTTGAATTACTAACTGAAAACAACTATAGGTACTCAAGGTACATATAAAATCAAGCTTAGTATCAATAAGTTCTACTGATCTTAGAGCTGTGTGCCAAGGGATAGCACACCCTTTCTACAGCTCAAGCTAGTATCAGTAGGCCACAAACTAGTGTAGGTAGTACAACACTGCACAACACTAGAATGTCCTTAAGAGATGGACCCAGTGGATCCACTCAGCTTCAGTATAAGGACATGACTTTTTGTGACTTGAAAGCCATGTGTGCTGAAAGGCACCTGAAGATAGGACAGAGTCCCTCCACACTACACCTGATAGATCTGCTGACAGCAGATGATCTTAGATTAGCTCTAGGAGCTAATGGGTCTGAATCAGTGAGTGGGTCAATTACAGTGTCTGGGTCAGATGATGAACATCAAGTTGACCAGGACTCTGTGATTGCAGGGCCAGGCCCAAAGGGGTCTGAAAAGGACAGAGGAATTCTCCCTAAGAGAACTGACACAGTGGAGGAGAGGCATAGGTCCCTTTCTAGGGACTCTGACCGCTCCTATCACTCTGGCAGAGAATTTGTCCACCAGAGGAACTCCTACTTCCCAAGAAGAGAGCTCTCCTCTGAAAGACTGTGCAAGCTGCTGCAGTATGAGGAAGCAAGATTTGCCTTCAAAACCAAGCAGTTGGCATTAGATAGAGAAGCCTTTGAGCTCCAGAGAGCTTCTAGAAAAGAGGGGTTAGAACCCCCTGGTGGCAGCAACAGTGTCCCTAGAGGCAGAGAATATATTCCAGACCATAGGAACCTGAGCAAGGTTGTTCCTCCCTACCAGAGTGGGGATGATATCCATAAGTGGATAACTGCTATGGAAAGGGCCTGTAGAGTACAACAGGTCCCCCAAAAGCAGTGGGCAGCAATCTTGTGGCTCTCCTTTTCAGATAAAGGTAGAGACAAGCTCCTCACTGTTAGAGAAGAGGATGCTGATGACTATGAAGTCCTGAAGTGTGCACTGATAGATGGGTTTGGCTTAACCACTGAGCAGTACAGGTTGAAGTTCAGAGACACCCAGAAGGCACAGACTCAGGACTGGACTGACTTTGTAGATTGTGCAACCAAGGCTCTGGAGGGTTGGCTGGTTGGCAGTAGGGTTACTGATTTCAAGGGATTGTATACTCTAATGATGAGAGAACAGATCCTTAATAATTGCCAGAACCAGTTGTTGCATCAATACCTGGTAGACTCAGATCTGACCTCTCCCCAAGAATTGGGAAAGAAGGCAGACAAATGGGTCAGAACAAGGGTGAGGCAGAAAACCCAGAACCAAGGGGGTGACACAAAGAAGCAGGATCAGAAGGGCTCTGAGAAAAGTGGGGATAAGTCAAAAGACCAGAAGTCTTCACAAGGGCCCCAAAAATCTGCATCTGGTGGGGAGTCACAATCCAACAAGGGAAAAGGCCAAAGAGGCCCTGGTGCAAATTCTGTAAACAGAAAGGGCACTGGACTTCTGATTGTAACAAGTCCAAAGACCAAACCACCACCACTCCTGCCCCTAAGGCAACTGTTCCCCGTAGTTCAGCTACTGGTGGAGGTGGTACTCAGAAAAAGGGTGTAGTAGGGTTGACCCTGGTTTCTGAAGTGGACTCTGGCCTAGTCAGAGAACCCACTCAGGCAATGCTGATTTGTGATGGAGACATTGACATGTCCTTCCTAGTAATCTGGGCAAATACAAACAGCAGCCTGTAATCAATGGCAAACAGGCTTTGGAATTTAGGGACACAGGTGCTAGTGTCACCATGGTGGCAGAGGATCTTGTGGACCCTGGACAGATCATCCTGGGTGAAATGTACCAGGTGACCAATGCAAGCAACACCAGGACCAACCATAGTCTGGCAGTTGTGAATTTCTCCTGGGGAGGGGTAACTGGCCTCAAGAAGGTTGTAGTCAGTGCAGACCTCCCTGTAGAATGTCTATTGGGCAATGATCTAGAAACTTCAGCCTGGTGTGAAGTAGAGTTATGGACTCATGCTGAGATGTTGGGCATCCCTGCAGAGGTATTTGCTGTGACCAGGTCACAAGCCAAAATGCATGACACTGAACCAGCTCTGGATCCTGAAACTATGGACCAGATGCTTCCCAAGAAGAGGAGCAGTAGGGTTAAGGCAGTGCCTTCCCCTCTGTCTCAGATCACAGATTCCCCTCTTGAGGGAGGAGAAGCAGATCCTGAAGAAGGAACTGCCCCAGAGGAACTTGAGCCTGGTCAGGTTGAGTTCTTGGGGGCAAGGGGCCCTTCTAGGGAAGATCTGAGTAAGGAGCAACAGTGCTGCCCCTCTCTTGAACCCCTCGGACAGCAGGCTGCTGCTGAGGCTGCTGGGAGTGCTAGTGGGTCCCATAAAGTTTATTGGGATGAGGGACTCCTATATTCTGAAGGTAGAGATCCAGCCCCTGGAGCCACCAGGAGGTTGGTAATACCTCAGAAGTTTAGGGGGTTCCTCTTGACCCTAGCACATGACATCCCTTTGGCAGGTCACTTGGGCCAAAACAAGACCTGGGACAGGCTTGTTCCACATTTTCATTGGCCACATATGTCAGAGGACACAAAGGAGTTTTGTCGCTCCTGTGTCACATGCGAAGCCAGTGGCAAGGCAGGTGGCACAACAAAGGCCCCCCTGATACCACTACCTGTGGTGGGGGTACCCTTTGAAAGGGTAGGGATTGACATTGTTGGTCCCCTTGACCCTCAAACTGCATCTGGGCACAGATTTATCCTGTTGGTAGTTTATCATGCCACCAGGTACCCAGAGGCAATTCCCCTGAGGACCACCACAGCCCCTGTGGTGGCAAGAGCCCTCATTGGAGTCTTCTCCAGAGTGGGTTTTCCAAAGGAGGTCATTTCTGACAGAGGGACCAATTTCATGTCAGGATATTTGAAGGCAATGTGGAAGGAGTGTGGTGTAACTTATAAGTTCACCACCCCCTATCACCCACAATGCAATGGGTTGGTTGAACGCTTCAACAAAACCCTGAAGGGAATGATTAAAGGACTCCCAGAGAAGCTTAGGCGGAAATGGGACCTTCTTCTTCCCTGCCTGTTGTTTGCATACAGAGAAGTTCCACAGAAGGGGGTTGGTTACAGCCCATTTGAGCTTCTGTTTGGGCATCCTGTAAGAGGTCCATTATGTTTGGTCAAAGAGGGCTGGGAGTTACCTCTCAAGCCCCCCAAACAAGATGTGATAGACTATGTACTTGGTCTCCGCTCCAGGATGGCTGAATACATGAAAAAGGTAACCAAAAACCTGGAGGCCAGCCAAGAATTACAAAAAGCTTGGCATGACCAAAAGGCTGTACTGACTGTATACCAGCCAGGACAGAAAGTGTGGGTGTTGGAGCCTGTGGCCCCAGCCGCCCTCCAAGACAAGTGGAGTGGCCCCCATACAATAGTTGAACAAAAGGGAGAAGTCACCTATCTGGTGAATCTTGGAACTCCCAGGAGCCCCCTGAGGGTGCTCCATGTCAACAGATTAAAACCATATGTTGACAGGGCTGACATGGGCTTGCTCATGGCAACTGATGAGGAACAGGAGGAGGAGAGTGACCCTCTCCCTAACCTGCTCTCGCAGAACCCTGATGATGGGTCAGTGGATGGTGTTGCTTTGGCAAGCAGCCTCACTGACCATCAGCAAACTGAGAGCAGACAAGTTCTGCAGCAGTACAGACATATGTTTAGCCTGACCCCTAGTCAGACTTCCTGGTGCACCCATGAGGTGGACACTGGAGACAGTCTGCCTGTCAAGAGTAAAATCTACAGGCAACCTGACCATGTCAGGGACTGTATCAGGACTGAAGTCCAGAAAATGTTGGAGTTAGGTGTGGTTGAGCCTTCAGATAGCCCTTGTGCTAGCCCAGTAGTCCTAGTGCCCAAGCCTCATACCCAGGGTGGTAAGAAAGAAATGAGGTTTTGTGTAGACTACAGAGGCCTCAATGCAGTCACTAGTTCTGATGCCTATCCCATACCAAGGGCAGATGAGCTGATTGATACTTTGGCCTCAGCCAAGTATCTAAGTACATTTGACCTAACAGCTGGCTACTGGCAGATCAGGTTAGCTGATGATGCAAAAACCAAAACAGCATTTTCAACCCCTGGTGGGCACTACCACTTTGTGGTGATGCCCTTTGGATTGAAAAATGCACCTGCCACTTTTCAGAGGTTGGTGAACAAAGTTCTGGCAGGGATGGAAACTTATTGCTCAGCTTATCTAGATGATATTGCTGTCTTTAGTTCCTCCTGGCAGGATCACCTGGTCCACCTCAGAAATGTTTTGGAGGCTCTGCAGAAAGCAGGCCTCACTATCAAGGCCACTAAGTGCCAGATAGGGCAGAGTCAGGTTGTATACCTGGGCCACCTTGTGGGTGGAGGCCAGGTTCAGCCTTTACAGAGCAAGATCCAAACCATAATGGAATGGGCTGCTCCAATCACCCAGACACAGGTGAGAGCCTTCTTAGGCCTGACTGGGTACTATAGGAGGTTTGTGAAGGGATATGGATCTATAGTGACCCCCTTGAATGATCTAACCTCAAAGAAAATGCCAAAAAAGGTTCAGTGGACAGCTAGCTGTCAGAAGGCATTTGAAGACCTAAAGCAGGCCATGTGCACTGCCCCCATCTTACAGAGTCCAGACTACACCAAAAAGTTCATTGTCCAAACAGATGCTTCTGAGCTGGGTGTGGGAGCTGTACTGTCTCAACTGAATGATGAAGGTCAAGACCAGCCAGTAGCTTTCATTAGCAGAAGGCTGACCCCTAGAGAGAAACGTTGGTCAGCTATAGAGAGGAGGCCTTTGCTGTGGTATGGGCCCTGAAGAAGCTGAGGCCATACTTGTTTGGCACTCACTTCATAGTTCAGACCGACCACAAGCCCCTCCTATGGCTTAAACAAATGAAAGGAGAAAACCCAAAACTTTTGAGGTGGTCAATTTCCCTACAGGGGATGGACTATACAGTGGAACATAGACCTGGGACCCAACATGCCAATGCAGATGGACTCTCAAGGTATTTCCACTTTGAACACGAAGACTCAACTGGTCAAGGTTAGTTTAGTGTCCCTGCGTTTGGGGGGGGGTTGTGTAGGAGAGTAGGATCTGCCTCTTATGTTGCCCCCACTTTATTTCTGATGTTTACACTGGTTTCTGGCTATGGTCTGGCTGGGACCCTGCCAGTCAGGGCCCCAGCCTCTCTGTTCTCTCTAAACGACTTGGAATGCACTCTAGGTGCACTAGTGATTGGATACTGTGGTACCTTATGAGTCCCTAGTATATGGTACCTTAGGTACCAAGGGCATAGGTACTTCACAGGCCTACCAGGGGCTGAAGCATGTATTATGCCACCCCTGGGAAGCAGACTAAATCTGACACCACAGGCCTGCTACTGCAGCCTGGGTGAGGAGGTGCTAGCACCCCTCACTGAGATATAGGTTCCCTATATCTCCCCTGCACACACATTGAGACTTATCAGTCACCCCTAAAGCAGGCCCTATCAATCCTGAGGGCAGGGTGCTTAGTTTCCATGTGAGGGGGTGCCTCTGTCTGAGAAGGGCCCCTCTGCAGCCCTTAGAGTCCATTCTCTGGGGCTGTTTGGGAAGGCAGTCAAACCATATACTCTTAAGTGCATTATATCCTCGCGGTAAATGCTAACTCTGGAATGGCTGCATCAAAACATGTCGTGTTTGGTGTCAAACACTGTGGAATCATACCCCCACACCAGTAACTGGTGTGGGAGTATGATCCCACCCTTCTAGAGGGATAGACATGTACCTACTGTGGAAACACGGTAGAATCCTGAAGAGCCCTGGCATCACAAAATGGATGCCACCAGTCACAGACACTGGGCTGCCCTCCTGCTGATGACCGACACTCGCAGTGGAGGAGGCCCAACAATAGGTATCCTGTCCCAAGGGGGTGTGACCACCTCCCACACAGTGTTTAGTGTATTGGGGCTGGGTGGGTGCACTCCCAGAGTGCTTTGAAGTCCTGCACTGGGGGAGCAGAAGGCTCCTCTGTGCATATGCCAGTTCAAACCGGCTCAGGGGCTACCTGCCCCTGCTCTGGCGCGAAACTGGACAAAGGGAAGTGGGTGTAGCCACCCCCTCCCCTGACCCTCCCATAGGTGGGGTCCTAGAGCTAGTCCCTCCCTTTCTTTTAGTATAAGAGGGGGAACCTGTGCATTGCAACCCAGATACCCCTGGACGATGCTCTACAAGAAGAATCCTGGACCTTCGACGTTCCACTACCTTTGGAAGACTGAAGAATCTCCCTTGGAGTCAAGGAGTGACTCCCCTGCTTGGCAGGCACCAAAAACGACAACAATGGTCGCAAACTACGCCGCTCCCGCCGGAGCCCGAAGTCCCTGCAGCCCAGGAAGAGGATTGCCTGACTTCTCCAAGGCCATCGTGAGTCCCCATCGAAGCTGAGGCAAGTGGACCCCACGAGCAACGAGAAACCGCAGACCCTGGGTACCGTGCACTATTGTCGAGTGCAACCCTTTCACGACGTTCTACGAACTTGTGCTTTGGACCACGTGTGGTCCCAGCCTCCAGCAGAGATCCCTCCCAAAATCAGAGGCCTACACCGTCTCGAGTGACCGTGGGCCCCTGTTGAGTGAATCCTCCTGAGGCGTCTTTGCGATCCCTGGCCAGCCGGCTTGTGGGTCCCCAGAAGACTTTCCAAAGAAACCAAAGGGCTCCCCTGGTTTCTCCAGGCCTGCCCTGACCTACCCTTGCTGGGTAAGTTCCTCAGACCTTGCTGGTCTGCACCATTGACTTTTCCTTTCCACCACGAGACTTGCTGCTACCAAGGCTTGTTGGCTCCAATCGGGTTGCCGACACCGCAGTCAGCTGCAGACTTCGTGGGACACGTTGAATCCAGCTCCTGGCCATCCTCGACGCCTCCTGGACCTCGTGGTCGAAGAGTCAAGACACCAGTGAACAACCTGAATCTGTCGACGACGGTGGGCATTCATCTTCCTTGCCCCGGGTCACTGCCAAGTGCCCTTGAACACTGTCCCCTCTGCTTTCAGGTCTTCCTCCTTCCGAATCCAGGCTTGGATTCCAACGGACACTTCTTCTGTCGCCGCAAGCAGCAAATCTTCACTGGCTCCCATTGAAAACGACGCCGCGACCCGACACCAAAGGACACCTATGCACCCGGCTCCCCTGGGTGAGGTAACTTTAGCATTACGGTGCTCCCGTGGGTGTGGGCCCTAGAACTACTTACCCTGTAAGTGGCTTTCTTGTAGCTACCCTAGAAGTGCCCTAAAACTCTTATTTTCTAAGTGCGACAATTGCGCTGACTCGTACAGGGTTCGCGTCTGTGTTAGACACATCGCGTCCATCTCCCTTGTAACACTATCTGTAACCGTGTCCTTCGACTCGTACTGAGTCCGATCGGTGTTCGCCTCGAACACACAAGGGGCCTGTAACATTGAAATCTCCATTGCGCTGACTCGTACAAGGTTCGCGTCTGTGTTAGACACAGCGCGCCCATCTCCCTTGCAACTCTATCTGTAACCGCGTCCTTCGACTCGTACAAGGACCGATCGGTGTGTTCGCCTCGAACACGCAAGGGACCTTTAACATTGAAATCCCAATCGCGTCTGTTCGCATAGACTCAGACAGGACTCGCACCGGTGCCTGAACACCGCGTCCGTCCCCTGTGGGTCTCCTACAACTACCTGGGGTGGTTCTAGGGGGTCCCTCGATTCTATATGCCCTAGACCTAGGTCTAGCCAAACTAAGATTGTGATATTGGATTGTGCTAACTTATTTGTGATAACTTTGCATTGTACATATGTTCCTGACTTCTAATCTCATAAAGAGATTAGTAGAGAGTTGTTTATTAATAAATACATATATATTTGATATATATACCTGTGTGGTGTCTTTTCATTTGGTGATTCAAGAGATTGTGTGGTAAAACAAGCTGCTTTACATTCCTCCAAGACTTAGCCTGAAGGCTGCTCTCCACAGCTACCACTAGGATAGCTTTCTATAAAGGTTGTCTTAAACCTACCAACCATAAGAGTCGAATTGTTCTGGTGCAAGGTGCCCACTCTAACAAGTGGACAGCATATACCAGGCCAACTTCTCACATGAGTCGAGTACGATGCCGAGGTTCTTGGCGTGGTCTGAGGAGGTAGGTGGGCTTCCAAGGGCGGTCGGCCACCAGGTGCTGTCCCATGCAGAAGGGGTGGTACCGAGGACGAGGACTTCTGTCTTCTCGGCATTGAGCTTCAGGCAGCTGTTGGTCATCCAAACTGCGACGTCTTGCATTCCTTTCTGGAAGTTGAGTTTGGCAGTGGTGGGGTCTTTGGTGAGGGAGAGGATGAGCTGGGTGTCGTCGGCGTAGGATACGATGTTGAGGCCGTGTTGTCGGATGATGGCTGCGAGGGGGGCCATGTAGATGTTGAAGAGGGTGGGGCACAGTGATGAACCCTGTGGGACTCCGCAGGTGATTTTCGTGGGGTCGGAGAGGAAGGGTGGGAGTCTGATCCTTTGGCTTCTTCCGGTGAGGAATGATCGGATCCAGTCCAGGGCTGTTCCTTGTATGCCTGTGTCGTGTAGTCTGGCGACTAGTGTGCGGTGGGAGACGGTGTCGAAGGCCGCTGATAGGTCGAGTAGGATGAGGGCTGCGGAGTGGCCTTGGTCCAGGAGGGTGCGGATGTCGTCTGTGGCAGCGAGTAGGGTGGTCTCTGTGCTGTGGTTGCTTCGGAATCCGGATTGGGACGGGTCGAGGATGGCGTTCTCTTCAATGAATCGTGTCAGTTTCCTATTGACTGTTTTCTCTGCAACTTTGGCTGCGAAGGGGAGGAGCGAGATGGGCCGATAGTTCTTGAGGTCGGTGGGGTCAGCTGTGGGTTCTTGAGCAGGGGCCTGACTTCTGCGCACTTCCACTCATCTGGGAAGGTGCCTGTTTTGAAGGTGGTGTTGATGGTGCGTTGTAGTTCGGGTGCGATGGCGGCTGCAGCTCTGTGGTAGATGTGAGGGGGGCAGGTGTCGGAGGGGGCCCCCGAGTGGATGCTTTTCATGGTCGAGGCGGTGTCTTCGGCTGTGATCGGTGTCCAGTTGGAGATGGTGGGCTGGCTGGTGTTTCTGGGGGGTGGGGGCCGTCTGTGGCACCTGGTGGATGGTCGATGAAGTTGTCATAGAGGTTTTTGATCTTGAGGTGGAAATAGGTTCCAAGCTTGTCGCAGAGGTCTGGGGATAGTGTGATGTCTTGTGGCTTCGCTGCGTGGGTTGGTGAATTCCTGAATGACACTGAAAAGTTCCTTGGAGTTGGTGGAGTTGGCCAGGATTTTGTTGTGGATGAAGTTCCTCTTGGTGGCTCTGATCTGGTTATGGTAGTCCATCAAGGTGTCCTTGTAGGTGGTGTGGTTTTCGGTTGTCTTGGTGTTTCTCCAATTCTTCTCCAGGCGTCTGCAGGTGCGTCTGGCTTCTTGGAGAGCGGTGGTGAACCAGGCGGCTTTCCTGGTGGCGTTGTCTGTCGGGGTTGCGTAGCGGGCGAGCTCGTCTGCGCAGTTGAAGATCCAGGTGTGGAGTTCTCTGGCTGCGCCGTTTGCGTCGTTTGCGTCGGGTGCCCAGGTGTGGTTGTCTCGGGTGAGGGTGGAGTTAAGTTGCTCGTCGGTAACCTTGCTCCAGTTCCTTCGAGGTGGGCGTGGGGCTGGTTTGGGTGCCTTGGGTTTGTTGAAGGCGAAGTGTACGCAGTGGTGGTCGGTCCATGGCGGCTGCGTTGTGTGGCTGAATTGGACGCTGTTTCCTGCCGCGAAGATGGGGTCGAGGGTGTGTCCTGCTCTGTGGGTCGGTGTGTTGACGAGTTGTTCAAGTCCGATGCTGGCGAGGTTGTCACGAAGGATAGTGGAGTTGGGGTTGCTGGGGTTGTCGAGGTGGAAGTTCAGGTCTCCAATGAGTATGTAGTTTGCTGAGGCGATGGCGTGGGGTGCGATCAAGTCGGTGATGGTGGTGGCGAAGGGTGTTCGGGGGCCGGGGGGGCTGTAGATGAGGGTTCCTCGGAGTGTGGCTTTGGGGGTGGTCTGGATCTGGAAGTGCAGGTGTTCATCGGAGGGGAAGGTTTCGCTGGAGGTGGTGAGGCGGAGGGTGCTCTTGTGGGCGATGGCGAGGCCCCCTCCTGGGTGGTTGGGGCGGTCTTTCCTCTGGATCTTGTATCCGTCTGGGATGGCGGTGCTGATGTCGGGGGCGGAGGAAACGTTGGTCCAGGTCTCTGTGAAGAAGGCGATGTCGGGCGAGAGAGAGTCGAGTAGGTTCCAGATTTCCATGGCGTGTTTGTGCACGGAGCGTATGTTGAGGAGGATGCATTTTAGGGTGTCCCCGGTGCTGGCGTCGGCGGTGTTGAGGGCCGGGGTGGCGGTGAGGGTCTGGCGGCAGTGGAGGCAGGAGAACTGGCCATGGGTCGTGTTCAGCGAGGCCTGTTGGCATTCTCTAAGTCTTCCAGGGTTGAGTGCGAGGAGGGTGGTGGTGTCGTAGCGATGAGTAGTGGGAGGTCCAGAGTTCCTGGCGCTGGCCGCGGTCGGGTCGCGGTCGGGCGCAGACGGGCTTGCCTTTGGCGCGCCGGCAGCGCGACTGCTGCGCGCGGCGCCATTAAGTAGGGGAGGTGGGAGGGAGGAGAGGCTGGGAGGCGGGAGTGGGGGAATTCCGGAGGGGAATTCCGGGGGGGAATTCCGGGGGGAGGGGCCGCAGGGCCAGCAGCGGCGAAAGGAACAGGCAGGCACGAGAAAATAAAAATAGTGGAGGAATTAGAACAAGACACAGAGGAGCACAATAACAGTGGCACAACAGGGAAAAATTAAGAAAAAAACGGCTGAGAAAGGTTACGGTGGTTGCAGGCAGTCTGGTCCCAGTTGGAGCAGGCGCAGGAGCGGGCAGCAGCCTCGAACCTCCCAAAGAGGAGGTCGGGGTCTGGAGGCAAGAGACGGCACAGCGGAGCTGCGGGGAGAGAGTGGACCTAGACCGAGGGTCTACCGATTTCCTAATTGTGATTCTCTCCAAATTGCAATTAGGAAATTGGAATGTCAAAAGAGAAATTCTGAAGGTGGTACAGGAGGCGTGGAAGGGTGACTATCTTGAAAAGTACAGATCTACCCAGGAGTGACAGTAGGAGCATCGTCCAGAATTTCACATCCTCACATAATTTGTCAACACTTAGGGCCTCATTACAAGTACGGTGGTCCTCAGGACCACCGTACTCACGGTAGCGGTCTGACCACGGCCACCACTGCGGGTCCACCCATATTGGGCCTGATTCACAGAACTAACTTACGTCAAAAACGTAAAGTTAGTACTTTTTGGTATTCACAGAATACACTTACCACTACTAACTTTATGTCCGCTCTCGGGCCGGAGATTCCGGCCCCGTGGTGGAGATTCCGGCCCGGAAGCGGAATTTCCGCCTCTGGGCCGGAATCTCCGTTATTGGGCCGGAATCTCCGCCTCCGGGCCGTAATACCCGCATTTAGGCCGTTTCATGGCACTTGGAATGCTCAAGCGGCCTAAATGCGGGTATTCCGGCCCAGAGGCGGAGATTCCGGCCCAATAACGGAGATTCCGGCCCAGAGGCGGAAATTAGTTCTGTGAATCAGGCTGATTATTTTGAGTGTGGCAGTCGGACCGCCTCGGGACCGCCACCTCTGCCGGGATCCAGAGTCCTGCGGCGGTGTCACAAAAGAAACAGGGCAGCAATATGCTGGTGGTGCAGCTGCGGCACCGCCGAGCATATTATGAGTTGCATGTCCACCTACCATTTCATGGCGGTGAGCCTGCCATGAAAAGTGTTGCAGAGAGGCAACTAAGGGGGCCCTAACAGGGCCCCCTGCCATTCCTGGGCCTGGGGTGCATGCGGGAGGCACATGTTGTGCCCCCCTCGGTTTGCACCCCGTTCCTGCATGGTGTGGCATGCACGACATGGTGCATACCACACCATGCCGGAACGTGCTGCAGGTGCTGTCACGGCGGCGGTCTCCTGCTATGAGCCTAACATAGCTGCCGCAGTGAGACTGCTGCACCACCGCCCGCCCGACCTGGATTCAATTCTGAATGCGGTGGGTGGGCGCACCATGGGCTTGGCTGTACTCCTGTGGACGCAGCGGTAGCAGTGCCACAGCAGGACCGCAAAACTCTTAATCAGCCCCTTTAGCTGAATATTGCTTTCCCATGCCACTTTGGTATCTTGAAAGTCACAAGCCCAAACTAGGCTTTGGCAATGATTGGCAATTCAGTAGAGTGGTGTCTTGGCTTGTTTAAGTGTAGCACCATGGTCTCCCCAAAAAAACTAAAAACTGCAGAGCAAGGGGCAGGACCACTTTAGGTTTGGAAGGAACACAAGGACATCGTCTGTGCTACTGCTACCATGCCTCATACGCCTCTCTTCCGCTCAAGTGCTTTCACTTGAGCATCCACTTTTAACCATTCTGCCAATGGTTCAATCACAATGACGGAGAGCATTGGGGATAGTGAGCTCTCCTTTCTGGTGCCCCTGTGTATCGGAGAGAACCCCAGCATTTCTCTCCTTAATGTTACTCTGCCTAATAGTCCTGTAATTTCATATATTTAATAAACTTAGGACCCACGTTTATCCTCCCCAGCAGGACGAACAAATAGTCCCACTCCACCGTTACCTTTAATTATTTTGATTCAAGGTAGCTAACTTAAATGTAATAAATAACCCTAGCCCTGACTTTATAACAATTTTATTTACATTAATTTAATTTAGCTACTTTAAATGATACAGTGATAGTCGATGTAGTGCCATTTGCATAGTAACACATCAATGTATTGCCTTGGATCCTGTGGACATTTACCTCCCAGAAGTATCCACAAGAGTCTTTTCACACAGATTGTGGGCCATATATTAGATCCAGTTTTCATGACACTTATACGTATTCTCATTGATTCCCTGATTCTTAAGTCTTGAAGCAACCATTTAGCGATAACACTTGCTATTTAGCTTTATAAATTCCTTACGGTCATTACTCCCCTTTCTAAACTTTTCAGGGTGTGGTGCAACTTAAACACCACTATTCTTTCAAGAACTCTTAGAAAAATAAAATGTGCGCAGTCCCCTAAAATCAATAACACAGTCATTAGCTTCTTCCTCTAAAACATTCACAGTCTCATAGGAATATGCCCTCAGCTCCCTGGCTCACTGAAGCTGTTAGTGAAGCTGTTAGCTAAAAAGTAATGTAGAGCTTTAGAACAAAAGTGGAGTACCTACTTAGAATTTGATGAGTTTGTCCATGGTAAAACTGCAGAAATGTACGCTAACTTTCCAGTGCAGTTTATACTAGACTGTCTGAATCAATGACACTGCCTCCCCTTCTCCTTCAGGAGCTTCTCTGGCCGGTTTTGTTCCTATGTCTATTGCTGAAACAAATGCAGCTATCTTAATTAACAAATTAGCATCACTGGTTGATCCATGTACTTTGCACATTCTTGTGTTGGGTATCAACATCCTTTCTTGCCCACATGCTCAACTTGTGCCTCTCATCGGCCATGGTGACCGCTTCGGGGAAACACGGACCCTAACTGGCTGAACAATTATGGCCTTCTCTCGATGCTCCCTCTTCCTGTAAACATTATTGAAAAGCATATAAGTTCCCAAATTACACAATACCTTGAGGCCAATGATTGTTTTGATAGTATCCAATATGGCATCATACCACAATAAAGTATCAAAACTGCCCTGCGGGGCTAAGAGCCATTCTTGACCAGGTAAGTTAGTTGCCTTGATATTATTAGACTTATCATGATTTGTATGGTTGCTTCTTTTATGGTTTGTTAAACCGAAATAAAGAATTTGATGTGAGTATTAGACTTATCAGCAGCTTTTGACACGATCTCCCATACCATTCTTTTCCAACTACTCCACAATTTTGATCTGCAGTGGCTATATTCCTTTCCAAAAGATCTCAATAAAGCTCTCTCCCACCTTTCATGTCTGCCTCAGTTATGGTTAATAAAGGAGTCATGCAGGACACATCTCTCAGCCCCACCCTCATTAACATTTACATATTTCCCATGGTTCAATTGTTTAGGGCTTATGGGTTTAATATAATGTCCTACATGGATGATACACAACTTGTGGTTGCCATCTCGGACGTCCCTTCATGACAACGTCTGTGCTTCTCTTTCATCTGTGCCAAAATGGATGAATAAAAACTGTCTCAAATTGAATGGTGCCGAGACAGAGAGTCTGCCATATGGGAACCAACCCTCTGTCGGGTCTAACCTAGTGTGTCCTACAGAGCTATGTTGCTCAGAAACCTTATGAAGGTTCTCCCACTCATTCTTCTTTCCGACAGAATAAAAGAGGGGCACACCCTAATTACATCAGGATTTGACTATGGGAATTCACTGAACTTACGTCTTCCAAGCTTCATAATTCATAGATTTCATGTAGTCCAGAATTCTGCTGCATGGCTAATATTGAACCTCTCCTCCCGATAATCAGTTTCTGGTCATCTAAAGGACCTACACTGGTTGACCATGCACAAGGGATGCATGTTCAAGGCCACTTGCTTAGTTTTCAAAGCACAAGTCAATAAAGGTCTTTCTTACACCCATAAGCTGATCAAACCTTATCTCCGCGGTTTGCATCCCCAAAGTAAAGCACACCCAGATAGCTGGACCCTTTTTTGCCTTTTTATCTCCCATGATCTGGAAATCGCTGCCTCTGCACTTCCCCTTATGGAATCAGAACCTTGCTTATGTAAAAAAGGTAAAATCTTGGTGAAATAATCTATAATTCCATGCTCCGTTGGATATCTGCTTTTTTCCAGTCTGGAACTGGGCAACAGAACACGCTGCTCGGTAACAGCAGCACTATATAATTAATTAATTCCCAACTGTCG
The DNA here is from genome assembly GCA_963921515.1 of Calotriton arnoldi. Lineage (NCBI taxonomy): Eukaryota > Metazoa > Chordata > Amphibia > Caudata > Salamandridae > Calotriton > Calotriton arnoldi. Next base: position 472,946 of record CAWUFW010004959.1, on the reverse strand, counting down.
GCAGTTCCATAGGTGCAATTGTAGATATTTAATGGATTGGTTGTGATAATTAGCATCTATTACAAGTTTTGGGAGAGTAACAGTAAATACTGAAATGTTTTTCCCGATTAAATTCTGGCAGGTTTGACCTGCCAGATTCTAACAAACTGTGGGGCATATTCTCAAGAACGTGCGATAATCATCACCAAAATAGGTCAACGCAATTTTCCATATCGCCGCCTATCTCGGGAAAATAACTCTGTGTTAACGTCGTATTCTCAACGCGGCAGTAACATGCGAGAGTTTCCCGATAACGCGTTAAATGTCCGCGATAAAATAACCGGGACGGCGATAAAAATCTAAACCCGAACGTGAAAAAAGTTGCGATGGGCCCAACTGCGATAAAAAAAGTCAGCGATAAGCAGTGCCAGGCCTGCAAGTCCCACAAGTCAGGCGGGAAAAATCACCAGAAATGCGGCAACAAAAAACACAAACAAAACACAAGCAACTGCGAAGCACCATGGAGGTAGCTGGAGCAAGTACAGAGGACAACCAGAACCCCACAAGCCCCACGGAGGACCAGCCTGGGACCTCGGGGTCAGGGAAGGGCAAGGCGAAGAAGAAGAGGAACCCGCGTTTCAGTACGCAGGAAAACCAGATCCTCATTACGGAGGTGATAGAACACCACCACCAACTGTTCATCACCTCCACTGTGTCATTGGCAACTAAAAATACAATATGGCAGTCCATCTTGGCCAAGGTGAATGCAGTCGGAGTGAAGAGAAGGGAGGTGGACGACTGCAAGAAGCGCTGGACTGATGTGAAGCGCAAAACCAAGCTGAAACTCGCAGCCAACCTGAAAGCGGCAATGCAGACTGGAGGTGGGAGTCCAGCGACACACCAGGAGCTGGATGAGATGGAGGAAATGGTGTCCCGAGTCATCATTGGGGAGACAGTGGCAGGAGTTGGGGGACCGGACACTGCACAACATGACCTGAGCCAACAGCAACAGGGTGAGTAACGACCAGGGACTGGGGGGACGGGGGCTGAGGGGCCATGCCATTTTCGGAAGGTCAGCTGTCTTGTTCTGCGCTGCCTCAGTGGTAGTCCGGGGGGGAGGCCTGGGGGTGGTGGCGGTGGGTGTTGTGGACCTCTTGGGTCTCCGAGCTGCATGATCAGGAGCTCCATGACATGAGTTGGTCTTCAGATGTGGCTCTGGGCTGGGCTTCCTTTCATACTGCAGGTTGTCGTCCTGCTTAACACCAGTAAAAGGCAGGTGTTAAATCCCTGCTGCTAGCGCCTTATCGCCTGCTTTTGGATCGCATCGCAGATCTGGCTGGTCGTTGAGAATATCGCGAAGTGGTGTTTTCGTGTGTTTTTGCACGGGAACGCCTACTCTGCATATCAATAGCGTTAGTTGTCGCTCTCATCCGTGGCGATGTTTTTTGCGGAAGCTATCGCTGGTAAACTGGCGATATCGGCAGTTTGCACCAGCTTGAGAATAGGGCGATAAAACTATCACCACTTTTGCGGCGCTAAAGTGCCGATAAATCGGCGATAAGTCCTTGAGAATATGCCCCTGTGAGTTATTTAATGCATCGGATAATTACCGAGTGAGGTAAATACTACACAACTCGGAATTCTTATCCCTGTGCAAGCAGAGGTTTGCACAGGATTTGGAATACGGCGAACAACTCATAAGCAGAGCCATTGTGAGCGATTGCCAATTACTTTGGTTTTCTATTATCTAAAGGCCTACTATGTCATGTTAAACGCTGGTATACATTAAGCTATGCCAAAGTTACATACAACTCCTAAATACGTATAACGTTAAAACATCCATTTGGATAAGCTGATTATATTTAAAGAGTAGAATGCAGTCTACCAATGCTAGCGGTACATTGTATTATTGTAAGACTAGGAATCTGTGTTTCTTTCTATACCATAAAGGTCTTTGACGCCCTGTGGGTATATTGTTCTGTATAAAAATGCAAGTAAATATTCAAATTACCAACCTCCCACATCAGATCTAATGTTTTCTGCATTTAGCATTCTGTGTGTCCTTCAGCTGTTTTGTCTCAGTCGATCTGCATGTAAATTGTGCTTGGGTGCATACAGATCAGAAAATAAAATGTGCTTCGCGTGTAGAGATGCAACACTGGAAGAGTTCTAGTTCTGTGGGGTCAGCAGATTTATAATAATAATTAATTCGTATAGCACAAACATATCACCCCTCCATGGTTTCAAGGTGCTGGGGGCCGTCGGGGAGATTAAGTGAGCTATTGCTCAGAGTCACATCATGCTGAGATGAGCTGCTGCCGGGGATCGAACCGTGATCCGAAGTCAGCCGCTCTGGCCGCTGCACCACACCTCTCCCCTATGGGATATACATGACTGGCCACATCCTCTTCTTCCAGGGGCAATTGGAGCCATGGCTTCAAAAGAGCAGGTACGGTCCAGTACCGAGCACCTGCACTTCTTTAATTTGAAAGGGAGAGTACAAGCACTTTTCAGCAGTGGTGCAATACATTTAATGGTAGAGTTGAGACACTTGTCAGAGGCAAACGGGAAGGCTTTAAGTGGGCCGGGTCTCACCGGTGCTGAGCACCAGCAGTTTTTTAAAGGGGGCCTCGAAACGGGTCTCTATCGGGCTCTGATTTGTGCCCTGGCACAGGCGGTCTGTTTTTTTCCGGACTGCAGTGACAGTAGGCACATCGATGTGCGCGTGCTCACACTGCTCACTTCTCACTAGTGGAGAAGTTACGGCCTGACATCATGCCAGATGAGCGTTTTAGGGGAAGGAACAAAAACTCAGGAGCAGCAACATTGTCGTGGTGTCACCAGGGCTTTAAGTAGAAGCTTTTTCAATATTATATACAAGCCATAGTTGCTGCTTATTTATCTTATGCAACTAACAATCATTGACAAAGCCAACAGTCCTGACTTGTTGTAGGTATGATGTTACTTGTTGTATCATATATCTGGATGCAATGACAGAAACAGCAAAATACAAGTCAGGCAACAAAACAGATTTTTAACTTACGTGTTTTAAGCCACGCCCTTAATTACATTGGCCACGCCCCTCTATGAGACCCGCCAGTTTTTTCATCCCACTTAAAGCCCTGCAAACAGGTACTACTCTTAATAGTGAGTGCCTCCACTTCTAGGTTTCCTTTGGAAGCTCTGCCAAAGAAGACACAGATGCTGCCGGTGTTGTTCTTTCAGTTCTCCTTTCCCAACATTAGTTTCGCAGGTCCTCGGGTTATTGCCCTCTCTCCTCTCGGAGGCTTGCTGCGAAGAGGTGTTTCGGATAACGCAAATAAAGCGTGTTTTGCCTGCCGCAGACCTGGCACGCGGCCAGCCTGGGCGCCGCGGGGACGGGCGCGCTCCGCTTCTCTTCCCCACAGGGTTGAAGCCAAGCAAAGGGGAGGGGTCAGTAAGCGGTCAGAGGAAGAGTGCGAGAGAGAGAGGTGAGGGACGTGCGAGAGACAGCACGCTCCTTTATAAAGGGCAGAGATGATATTGATTTTATTTACCTCGTTTGACTGACTAAAATGATTTGCAGCACGTCTAGCAAAATCAAAGGAGACAAAGGTGAAAATAAATATGCCCTATGGTGGTATTTAGGGAAAGAGAAGAGAGAAAAAAAGGAAATCCTTACACACCTCACAAACATTTTCAATTCAGCGCAGCGTTATCCGTCGTCTGGCAGAAAGTCTCAGATCTGTACTCAAAGCACAAACACCTCCTGCCAGAGCGAGTCATCGTCTGGTCTCGAGTCAAAGTCAGTGTGAAATACATCCTGACGGGCGCAGGCTCTCTCCTCTGTTTACTTCACAGCTTCGTAGCAGGGGACATATTGTAGATGCTTTTCACACAGTTGGTGCACGTGGCCTCTGGCTTCTTTTACTGGGAGGTACTTACAAACGTGAGGACAAGAAACCCACACTCACAAGCTACCCTGGCTGTTCCATTTGAGAGTTTGTTTTATTCCCCCTTCGACTGTACTGTTGCACCCTATACTTGGACTGATTACTGGGCATTTATAACCACATTGTCAATCTACTCATTACCTATACACTGCTTTTCCAAAATAAAATCTCAGATTCTGGTCCATAGTATGCGCACAACGTAACACTCCTTCCCCACCTCTGACACCCTACCGCCACCGCGGGGGGGGGGGCCAAGAACTCTCAGAAGCAGGTTATGTTGTCCAAGGCGTAGACTTTTTATTCACATAAATCAAATAATCACCACAAACCATCACGAGAGTGCAAGTATTCCACTTGTATATATATCATTATTCACAGCATCGCACTAGCGACATCCACATGTCAAAAGCAGTAAAGAAAATTAGGCCCGACATTACACTTGATCTTCAGCTTGGCCGTTAACTTGAATTTGGCCGACTCGGCCGTCCCACTCAGCTGCGCACATTGTGCCAGCAGGCCCCAACGCGCTACAGCAAACAGTTGCATTACTTGAAATCCAGGGCTGCATAGCACACCCTAAATTTGGCCGACTCAACGTCCCACTCAGCCGCGCACATTGTGCCAGCAGGCCCCAACGCGCTACAGCAAACAGTCGTATTACTTGAAATCCTGGGCACCGCATAGCGCACCGGCCCACCGGGGTATCTGCACAGAGGCAGCCTCCCCAACATTTTACTCAGTCATAGGTTGTGGGTTAGGGCAGTAGAGTCCAGGACCACCAGCAGGTCAGTCCCCTCCACGCCTACCCTCTGCCACTTCCATCCTACCCCCTCCTGGGTTCCATCTAGTGGCTGAACCTCCATCGCTGTGCATGCCCCTTTGCTGTTATCTGTCAGCGCTCCGCCACAGGGTGAGAAGCTCCCTGGCGCACTCGCCCTCCCCCTCCCTGGCGCTGACTGTGCTCCATGATAGCCCAGTGTAGACTGGATAAAGATCTCCCGCCTGTTAGCGGACCAAGTGTACCACCACCAGATGGAACCACATCCTTTTTCCTGGCTGTAGCCAGCTGTGCCGCATTGTGCCGAGTGTGGCACCGGCTAGTAGTCTTTGCTCGAACGGTTGAGCTTTTTTAGATTTATTTTTTTTATATATATTTTTTTATTTGTTTTATTCATTTATTTATTTTTAAAGCTTGTTCCTGGTCTTCCAGAGCCCTTCGAACCCATACCGCCTGCGGTATTACTTAATAACCCTCTATTGGAGGTAGCTGTTCGCGCTCTGTAAATGGCTGTATTATTAATATTATTATTATATTGAGGTTGCAAGGCCTTTCTCACCTCTTTCCTGTCCTGCGGCAACATCTGGATCCCGCCAGCATGAATAACTAGATGGCCTGGGCGGGAAACTGCTTTTTTTTTTTTTTTAGAACTCCTAGGGGAGAGCTGCTTGGCCCCAGTCGCAGCCTGGCAACCCCCTAAGATAACCAAGTTCCAGTATGCCGGATTGACTATTTCAATAAAGATGATGCCCCGTATAACAGAAGGTCATGAATCAATAGCATCTTCAAGAATAAACTTAACGTCAAGTGACAAATTACCTGGGCCCAAAATGCTCCCATAACGTTTTTTGGCCGCATAGTTCAGGAAATGGTATGTTATTCGGGAGGTCAACCCCCATGCTCTTTATCCCACAAGAATCCATGCCAACCAGACCCGAACCAGAGACAAAGTCAGCAACCGATACCCTCCATTGTGGAGGAAACCACCCAACCGAGATCCTCCAGTTACGCATCACCCCAACCAGGGTGCCTGGACCCTGACGCAACCCCCAAAGAGCATCCATTGAGCATCTCAGGTGAGACCAGTAAGTTATGAACCACTGGCAGGCGAGCCACCGCTTGGGAGCCACCCAATGTGTCCCTTCTGCCGGGAGCGGTGTATTTTTACGACCTAATACCAAACGGCCTCCAGAGAGGCAGGACCTGTTGTTTAATCCATCTGATACACCCCCTCCTGCAAATGGCTTAGCGTAAGTCTCGCTAAATCTTTTTGTATGCCTGGTACGACTAGTGCGTGTCAATGAACTGGTGACATTTATTCAGTCCCCCAAGCTTACCTCTTCAATTTAACCAATTGCTTATTACTTGTTATTTAACGTGAGTGCCAACTGATAAGAAAATTGTGTTGCCCTTATTCAAGGCAAGCGGTAGCTGTAGAATTTATTTATTTATTTTTTTTAACTGATGACTAGCCACATTATGTACCCAAGCAAAAAATAGTGACTGGTGCAGCCAAACAATCTAAGTTGTCCTAACCGCCCTTGACGACAGGAATATAGCTTGTTCAACATGGTCATGGGCTGATTGTCCCAAATTTACCCTGGAGAAACTTAGCCACCCTTGCCATTGGTAAGAGTATTGGGACCGCAGATACTGAAAACGTCAGTGACAAACAGCTGACGTTATTACTACCCGGGCGCTATGCCTTGCCGGTCATATAACATCTGTGAGCAAGACTTCGCTGCCCCGTATTGATGATCACGTGTTATTCAGAATGGCAGACCATATACCCTAGTCCTGTCCCCGCCCAAGTGAACTGGAAGTTAAGTAAAATTAGCAAGAATGCCTGTTGTGATTCCGCCTTATTACGGTGCAAGGAGAAGGACTGCACGGCTCTGCACAGTCCAGGCTATATTTACCCCTGAGCCCGATTGCCTAAACCATACAAACCAATTGCCACAGGGGGCACAAGACCCTTTCCATGCATGCTGGAACTGATATCACGGTCATCCCAAAAGTCTGTGTAGATGCTGTCTTGAGAACATGTTGCCACCATGTCTGCGCGGTGCGCCTCCCACGAACATATAAGGGAAGAGAATGACAAGCCATCAATGTTTGGTGTGCTTCCGCCTTGATTATACAAAACAGATGCATTTATTTCCCCGTGATTGAGTAGGCTAGCCCTTATGATTGCACACAGACAATATGATTGTACCCATACAATATACATACACCAACCCTCAGAAAATGTTGTTTGGATCAAGCTCTGAGACTCGAACCCTGAACTGCCATAAGCTAACTTGGCAGGTCTGGCGGTAACGCCACCTATATTAATTGTGTCCCTGTAACCTCCAAACGTTACTGCTTTGCAAAATATTCCTGACAGAGTTCAAGTCTCCAACACCTACTGAGTTGTTATGCATTCTCCTGCATGCATTAGGTGTTCACTTCATGAATTGTTGTTTGTTTTTTAAAAAAGAAAATTTAATTTATTTATTTTTTTTTTTTATTTTTTTATAATGCACTGCCTAATTCCAGGCTATGACATCATTTTAGCGCATACCACATATTAGAATTACGAGAAGAAGCATTGACATTGAACAACTGTGAGGAATTGCTATAACGAGAAATGTAAACTGGAAACATGTCCCCCCCCTCCTTATTTTTAGGTTCCTCAGTAAACAAATTACAATGGGAGTGCAGTGGGCCCTTCCCACCGAAGGGCCCGGTGCCACTGCGCCTGCTGCACTATTGAAGGCTACGTCCTGGGCACCGCTTCCCCATAGCCTTAAAAGCCTCTCCACTGAACGCCCATGTGCAGAGGCATGAGTTAGAGGTTGCCGCATCCTTAGACCAGCGTACAGCCCCTTAACCGTTGCTTCGTTACCGCCTGGCGGTATTCCTACTATCCGCAAGAATTACAATAAACTCCCTACACCAGATGCGCAACTAGAGCCAAATTTCGGGAGGGGCTACTAAAAATTTGGGGGGGGGGGCTAATTTTTTCAGCAATATCCAGAGTGGAGATGAAGGGGTGAAAAACAACAAAACCTCACAGTTAACATGAAAATGGTCTTTTAAAAACTTGTGAAGTACACGGGTGCGGCTGCAATAAGACGGTCGCCAGCCCGGGAAGCTGTCGCAGCCCGAACTGACAAAATGAACCGCTGCCCCATCCGTGCCGCCCCTAAGAACTACACCAATCATTCCCTGTGCGCCTAGACATGGCCATTAAACCCCACTCTGCTCTCTTGGTTAACCTTATACCACAGTTTGAGAAAAACCTGCCTACAGGGGATGTTAGTGCTTGTTTAGAAAGGTGTTGTGAAAACCACATCGCACTTGTGCAAAGGAGAGACTGCATTTAAACACCTTGTTTGTTTTATAAATCTTCCACTTTACACACCAATTGAGAAAACACACGAAACCAAAAACAGCTTTACTGTCATTATTCCCTACCTTAAGTATTAAAATACACACTGGTTGCATTAATTTTTATTTCTTTTTTCTTTTTCACACCTCCCACCTATCTATGACAGGAGTTGAACTCATCACGGCAAACTCCAAGGTTGCTGCTCTTAACCACTGTGCTATTGCCATTGTTTACTGCCTCCACCCGTTTTAAAACAAAAGAACCATCATATCCAAATTAAAAATAAAAAGCACATTGCAGAATTGTTTGTTTCCGAGACAACTACGCTTTAAAGAGTTTCCTGTCACTTTTTTGTTATCTGCGCCGGCAACGCCGTCAAATGGAACTGTAAAAGGGGCGTGTGACTTGCCATAAGCCCTTTTAGAAGGGAGATTTTAAACTGTGTGGTAATTTTAATTTCCTTTCTGCATAGAGAGAAAGTGCCGGCATCAAAAGGCAAACCAAGACATTGATTGTCTTTTCTTCCCGCACACAGCTGGTGCGTGTTGAAGCACGCCCCCCACCTTAGGCCGAAGACGATGCTCCGTTACTGGGGCCCCACCACATACGGGCACGCTCTCCCCATATCATGGCAGCCTCCAAATACATGCCGCTTACCACCGCGGGCCTGGCTGCCCGAATTTAATGCGCACAGAGAAAAGTTAACGTGTTCTACCCGACTCACGCCGCCTCACTCCTGAATGCAGGCGTGTCCTATCAGCGCGGCCTACATTACCGCCGCCCCCTACGTGGAGTTAGCATACGGAATACTTATGTGGTACACCCGCAGCATTAATGCGTCCATGCCATTACTCTTTGACCAAGCCCGAGTCTCCCCGCCCACCGAGTTGTAAGCATTCCTCTGTGCACCAGGCTTTCACTGCATGCCTGTATACAATGCCCTGCAAACGAATAGACACATTTACGTTCATGTGTTAGACGCTACGAACCGCTGTCCCCATGCTCATTGCGATGAGGCCCGGGGCCCACAGGCTCCTGGCACTGAGGACCGGACTGGGCCTCACTCTCGGGCTTGCTGCCGGCAGCAATGGTAGATTGGCAGGGCTAGGTCAGGGCATTACCTGGGGTGTTAAACATAGGTTAACGCTCTCGATCTTAGGCGGAGAATGGTGTCGTTTTACCTTTCTTCTTCTGCTTCCTTCATTCCAGTGCAACTAAATGGCAGACATAATTTCCACTATTTCTTTCTCAAAATCTCCTTCTTGACTAAATGGTAACTTGTACGGGGCAGTACATTTTTGGAAGGCGTGAGTGTTGTCGTTATGCTCTGAGAATCGGGTCAGGATAGTGATCCACAGTAGGAAAGCTGGGATTCGATATGTCCGGGTGCTCGGTTCTATTGTTCACCGTATATCGTGTGACGCCCTTCTGCATATCTTTTTAATTTACATTTCAAAAAAGGGGATACAAACCGTACTTCAAAAGGCGCATCTCAACGCACTCCAAAGCGCGAGCCCCCACACGGTGACGATGCTCCACCACTGAAGCCACGCCCAACCACGTACAGGCCAGGCTGCCCTCACACAACGCGGCAACCTTAAACCCACTCCGCTTCCCACCGCGGCCCTAGACACCACGGCGGTACCGAATGCCAAATAAAAGAATTTGTTGCACGTCGTACAATTAAAATGACCATTAACAACATGTCAAACAGATTTTGTTAAAATGAAAACCAACCATATCAAAACTGGCCACAAAGAATAGAACCCGTGAACTAGGACTCCAGGTACTATGAGCTTACTTAACTGAGCTAACAGCTCGATGCAATGAAAACTACGCCAGGCCTCCTTAAACCCACCGAGCCCCGCCTCGTCTCGTTTTAGAATGCTCCTGCGGCTTCCCCGGGGTCCAAGAAGACAAAGAGGACGAGACCCCGGGACGCCTGCTTAAATAACATACTTTAGTTTCAGTTTCCTTTACGTGTTGAGGCGTCAGCAGGGATCCAACCCCTTCCGGCATCTAGCCCCTGGAGGAGTCTCGGCTCCGTGGCGCAACTAAGGGCGCCCCTCCCCTAGGTGTGGGGGGCGCCTGCTCATTCAATATACTCTTTAGGGTACTCCATACAACACAGATGTGTGAAACAGTAGATTTATTTATGCTTTTTTATATAGCGCCTACTTTACCCGAAAGTGTCACAGCGCTTTACAAAAGAGCAAACTACATTACATAAGAAAATTCAGAGTAACATGGTAGTAGGTGACAATACGTAAATCTACTACAGTTACTCATGGTGAGGTTACATATTTACAAGTTACATAAACACTAACAATTACATATTAAGAAAAGTTGGAACGATTAGGGATGCATAAATATATAAAACAAATTTACAGAGTTGAGGTGGAATGTCGAAGTACCTCTCTCGTGAGTGTCAAGTAATGGTCAGAGTCAAGCCTTGGGATGTGAAGACAACTGCCTGGTGGGGAGCTAGGCAAGGAGAATTATGAATAAAAGTGTCTTTGGAAAAGAAAAGTTGTAATGCCCGTTTTGAAGATCCGGAAAGAGGTGGTGGTGCAAAGATTTGGAGGTAGTGAGTTCCAAATTCAGGTCACATTACCTGATAAGGATTGCACCATAAGTCTTTCCCTTTTGAAAGTTGGAGGATCGAGCAGTAGATTTTCAGCATTACGTGAGGGCCTGGAGCCACCAGAAATATTAAGTTTGTTAGCTAGGTAGCAAGGGGTGGAAGTGTGAATAGCTTTATGGGCGAGACAGGCAGCATTAAATATTGACCTCGCTTCAATAGGAAGCCAGCGAAGAGTTATCAGCGTAGGTGTGATATGGTCGTTTCTTTTGGCTCCATGGACAAAATGCACTGCCGAATGGAGGACGGATTTTAAAGGAGAGAGGTGGGTCTTGGGGAGGCCTGTAAGGAGAGAATTACAGTAGTCGAGTCTGGAGAGTACCAAAGATTGAACAACAGTTTTTGGTCTTTTTCAGGAATAAAACGTTTGATCCCCCTGAGAAGGTGCAATAGGTAGCTTGCCTTTTTGGCCATGGTGTTAATTTGGGGATGGAGGTTTAGTCTTTTGTCCAGGATGACTCCTAGGGATTTGGCGACTGTTAGAAATGGGATCTCTGGTTGGCTAAGGCTTGCGCCAAAGCCAGGCAGAGACCACCACTCTAGTCAGGGCGAGGGAGTTACACGCCAAAGATAACCCCTGCTCACCCCCTTGGTAGCTTGGCACGAGCAGTCAGGCTTATCCCGGAGGCAATGTGTAAAGCGTTTGCGCACGCGCACAGCAACAACGTACCAGGCACACCACAAAAAGGAACCCCACACAAGGTTATATCAAAAATAGCCTTTGTATTATCATAAAACACATTAGAATAGTACTCACATAATATACATCGTGCCACCTGGCAAGGGGTCATATTTACAAGGGATTATTTACACCTGACAGGGCCAACTGGACCACTGTCAGAACCAGCACAAAGCGAACTTAGTAAATGTAGAACTTATAATAAATGTAGCACACATCATAAACGTACAACCAGTAATCACTGGTAACCACTGTACTCAGCATCAGCCTGTAACATAAACCACATTATGCACAGTATCACATTAGGCGCCAAATACCTTGTACGCCAACCTCACCAGCATAAACACATTATGCAATCATCTCAGAAGTCTAAACGCATTAGACAATAACCTCCTAAGCATAACTCACATTAGGGGCATAAAACACAGTAGGGAATATCTCAAACCTAACCACAGTAGGCACAACCTCATAATCATAAAGCCACATCTAGAGGCATAAATCAGGGTGCGTGAACCATACTACATGCATCACATTTCCTAGCACCACCTGATCACATGAGCACATGACCTCACAGTAAGAACCATATTAGAGGCATAAATCACATTTAGGGCCTGGCGCCCTATAAACCCACCAGTCCCCCTGGCCAACTGGCCATCTCAAAAGGGGCTCAAATGCCCTGTGTCCAGAATGTCAGGGCTGCTGCAACTGCAGCAATATCCAAAAGCGCGTCATTGCGCTGGGGCAGAGGAGTGCATCTCACTCCCTTTTCACACAACATGCCCCCAAGAACTAGCAGCCTAAACGTAGCAGCTGCCCACTACTTGCTGGGCAACTGTGAAGATACTGGGACTCTCTTAACAAAAATGCGGCCAACGTCGTAGCTGCCCGCGCTGGTGCGGCGCAGCTGGGAGGAAAATGAAGAGGCCCTCCTCTAGGGCTCACCCCACAATTATGCCACCGTTGCAGCTGCCCTCTGGCAAGCGGGGCAGCTGGAGATATGGCCAACTGGGGAAATCACGGGCCCCTCTGGGCCCTCTACACCAATTCTGCCAAGGGGCTTTTAAATAAAACTTGCCCCCAACGTTGGAGCGACCCGCTGCCAGACGGGGCCGCTCAAAATGCGGGTATGTCCCCATGCCTCGATCGGCACCACACAACTCGAGACCCCACTCACCGGAGTTCCGTTGCTGCTCTCCGGGCAGGGTACGAGGCTCTCTTCACCAGGGCCCTCTCAGAATGCGGGGCTCTTCTCGGCGTGGCGCAGGCGGAAGTCTTCTCCTCTCCTGGCTTCAGACACGGGGGAACTCTACTCTTCACCCGGTCCGTGGTGGTCTAAGCACGGGGCTCTCCCAGCTCAGGGGAGCCTCGCTCCACCCACACTGCCTCTCCTCTTCACTGGCGGTGTCCGCGGGGCTTCCCTCGGATCTCGGGAGCCCCGTGTACTTCCGGTTCGCCTCCTCCCTCGGCCACGCTGCCATTGGCCGGCCATTTTAGCTCCGCCCATGTCCCAGGCAGACGTGCCTGACTTCCTGGTCGCTGCGAGATCGCGGCGGCCGTTTCTCCTTCTCTGGGCGGCAGTGAGGGGTAGGCTCCCTCTAAATTTAACACATAAAGCGGGGTAGGCACCCGCTCGATGCACACAAAAGCGGGGTAGGCTCCCGCAAGCAAACATAAGCAGAAATGCGGGGTGGGCACCCGCCGCTCCTGCATCACGGGGGAATACCTACGTCGGGATTCCCTCTCCAAAGAGGCTGCAGCTCAGCGCTGCGTAGCTCACGCTCCTTCTCCTGGTGGTAATTTGAAATCAAGCGCTCACGAGGCGCTGGAAGCAGGCAAAGGTCCTGCAGCAAAAGAATCAGTCCTTAGATGAAGGGGCAATGCAGGGCCCAGGGAGGAAGCCCCCCCCTGGGCCCCCAGCAGCAGCACGCCTGCAGGATCAGCACCAAAGTACAGAACATTTTCATGGGGTCACAGCCCCTATATTTATACTACAATTTCCCTTTGTGTCACAGCACAGGGCTTGGGGATACCAGTCAGAACTGGTATAGGGGGGATTTGGAGCACTTTGTTTTGCCAAGCTCCTCTTCCCTTTCATAGTGTAGGCTGGGGACATCAGACGCACCACAGGAGGTGGAGCCAGCATTGTGGAGGGAAGGCACAGCCCTATTCAGGTCCCAGGTGTAACTCCTCCCACCCATCTACATGGAGATCTCTCCATTCAGCCCTGCGCTGACTCACCCTGCCCCTCCTGGAGCCACACACACCTCCCAGCCCCTGTCACTCACAAGCCAGACATGCAATTCACATCAGACAGGCAGACACAGAGCACACATAAATGCCAACTTCTAAAAGTGGCATTTCTACACCAGTCATAATAAATCTGCGCACACCATTGCGCAGCATTTATTCACACAATTTCATACATACCAGACTTGACCATGCTGCACCTCTCATACCAGGAATTACCATGGACACACTTATCCCCCATGCATTCCTATGGGAGGGCAGGCCAATCTCACCAATGTAACACAGAGAGCGCACGCACTTTCCACTGGACCACAGTGCGAAAGTGCTCAGAGGCCTAAAACCACTACCACCATGTCAGAGCTTAAGGCAAAAAGTTCAGGGGTGAACCTGCCAAAAAGGGCCAAGTCCAACAGCGACTATGGTAGGTTTGATTATCCATCCATGATTGAACATGAGGTGGAGAGTTTGAGGTTGAGATAAGAATGAATTCAGGTTTAGAGGGATTCAGTTTTACGTGATGAGACGTCATCCATTCTTGGATGGAGTTGAGGGTGGTGGCGAGAAGTGAGGTGTCATGTGCAGAGGACACCTTGAGGTAGAGTTGGGTGTCGTCAGCATAGAGGTGATAAAGAAACCCAGTCTTTTTTAGCGGGTCTCCTAACAGTTCCATGTAAAGATTGAATAGGGAGGGATCAAGGAAAAAGCCTTGAGGGACGCCTTGAGCCACAACCTTTGAGTTTGAGAAATAGTTTTACATTTTAAACAGCTGAGTTCTGACCGTGAGGTATGATCCAAACCATTTAAGAAAAGGTACCTTCACCGATAGCAGGGTGAACCTTTGTCTGTCTGTCTGTTAGGATGGCTGCCTTTCTGCAGATCATTGCGCATACTGCCTACAGCTTTTCCATCTACAAATCATTGTTTTCAGGTTTAGTAGTCTAATTAGTTCAATGGAATCAGAGCAAGACTACAACACCCAGAATGCATCAGGGGATCATGCAAAATTTCAGGTCTAGAAACAGGCTGTGCAGTGACCTGTAAGGACGTGGCCACCCTACTGTCTGTTGCTGTAAGTACTCAATTACCCTATTAGCGGTGCAGCTCTACCATCTCTTACATGTTTTTCTGTGTCCCTGTAAGTTTGTCTTTCTTTTACCTTTTTGAAAATAGTTTTGGGGAGCCCTTATCTTGAGGGGCTCTGTAGATTGTAAACTTGGTGCTCCTTTGGGGCATTTTTTTGTGTGCTGTGAGAGGCAGAGGCTATTTCCACCTTGTATTGTCCTGGGGTAACCCCCATCAAACCCTTCTGATTAAGCCCTGAGGTGTGGAAGCATTTATAGGACTGAGCAGGTTAGGGCGTGCCATAGTTGCACTCAGGGAAAATACCTACTAGCTTCCTCAAGTCAAAAGACTTTGGCAGCTGTGGGAGGATGGGGACCTATTAGTGAACATTATAAGCATGTTTTTTGCAATAATGGTTTAAAACTTTAGAACTGCAGTGCACCATAGATGTTTACGAGAGGCACAGCTCGATTCCACAACATCTTTCTCTCTTCTATTTCCAGTGATGTCTTATGGCAATTCACAAGGTTTCATGCCAGATCATGCCCCTTAAGGTTGTATGGCTATAGGTAGGCAGTGGCCTCCACAATGCTTTCTGAGAAGAGGGTGGCATGTGCCCTTCCCAGGAACCCCTCGTACTAGCGGTGCTCTGCTTCAATCATGGTGGACCAGTGCTTTAAATGGGCCGGTACTCACCGGTACTGAGTACCGGCACTTTTCAATTTTCTTCCCTTGAGTACCGGAACTTTTCATTAGAGAAGGAGAGTACCGGTACTCACAGGGGCTTAGCAGCAAGCAGTTCTTAGCTATTCCCAGACTGTCAGTGAATCACAGAGCACCTGATTGGCTGGCTGTGGCGTGTGATCAGGCAGCAGAGCTTGCGCTGCAATCAGCAGAGAGCAGTATCTTCACTTGCTTGAATGAATGAGCAACGTGTGCGCTTTAATCATGTCTTGCATCGCCATCTTGCACACAACCACCCATTCTCATTGCCCGATATGTTAAGATTAGTCTTGTTGTGCAGGCTGATGTATGCACGATCGCTCTGCCCATCCGGGTCTGTTCCGATGTGCTTTGGAGCAGGCCGAATGTGTGCCCGGCCACCGGGCGCACTTTAGCAGACACAGGGGTTATGGCTGGGGCTCCGACCAACATTAATCTGCATTGAGCTTTATCTCACCTGGCATGATGTACAGAGGGGAAAGAGGTGGGCCTGCGCTTCTCCACACCTGCTTGGATTAAAGAGAGAGAAAAGGGAAGAGAGGTAGGGAGAGAGTGATGCAGAAAGAGGACAGAGTGATTGGTAAAGACAGGGAACAGAGATGAAAGGCTCTAGAAAGACAAGAGAAAGAGAATGAAGTAAGGCAACTGAGTGAAGGAGGAGAGAAACATAGGAGCGAAAGAGACTGGGCAAGGGAGAGTAAGACAGACAAGGCAGAGGAGAGAAAGGAGAAGTGTGGATAGACGAATATAAGAAAGGAAAAAACAGGTGCAAGACATGAGGGACAGAAAGTAGAAACTAGCATGGGAAAGGTTTAGGCATGTGAGATAGACAAAAGTCAAGGGGTGAAAATAAATGGGTGGGCATGGAAAATAGGTGTTTCATGGGTAGGAGGAGGAGAGACATCAGGAAGAAAGAAAGGGGAAAATGCTTGTGGACACCATGTAGCAACGCATCAGCAAGGGAATCTCGAAAGGCTCTTTTTGTTCTTTGCTTGGTTATCTGGCAACTCTAACATAACCTTTAAGTGGTTCAGTGTTTGAATAAGAGTCCTGCAAGAATTCCGTAGGGGTGCGAGCAATCTATTCTAATGTATACACCTCATACGCTTTGCAGCTCCCATTTAAATGCTGATCTATAAACAAATATAAAGGATATAGATGTAATTATAAAATCAGCTTCAAATGGAAAACATACTTTTTTTTAGACAGTTTTATTCTCATCAATATCTGTGCCACAGCTTCAACCTTCAAAACAGCTGACCCTGTACTATGATTCTTTGAATGGCTCATTGCCCTGTCCCGTCAGTATACACATGCCTACCTGTCGGGATGTGCCTCTATCCCCATGCTCTTGACTGTGTGCATAACTGTGCAAGTGAGTAGGGCTTCGACTTGAGGCCACAGCCAAATCTGTAATCAAGGAAAGATACATCTATTGTACATCCTTCAACAGTTGAGAACCCCAGAGTCTCACAGGGCCTGTTTTGCGTGCCCCACGTGGACAAATCACTTAACCTCAGTCAGAATCTTATTAAAGAGTGAACTCAAAAACGTTCTCCAACCTACCACCCCATATGTAATGCTTCTTTCTCTCTTCTGAACTATCACTCCTTATACAAACTTGCAGTGAGGCAACTTCTCTTTTGCTCTCAAATTTTGTCAATCTCCTAACTAGAAAGGGATCATGGTTTATTATTGCACATGTTTCTTTCACAAATTGCCCACAGTATCCATAATTGTGCATAATGTGACAATACAAAAAGCTTTCATGAGCCATAAGCGCAGAGTCAAATTACACACAGGAAATTTGAAAGTTACCGTTAAAATTACCCTTTTGTACAAGCAGAGACACAAAGAATGCTCTACAGATGGCAGAACAGTTGCTGATTTACTGTGCACAGTTGCACACCAAGAAAATCCTAAATGTTTGTCTCCCAACCACGCCCTTAGCCACGCCCCAATCCCCGCCCCTTCCGTTAAAGCTGGTGAGTACCTGCACTTATTTTTTTCCATTTAAAGCACTGTGGTGGACTAATTAAAAACGTTTCAGCAATGCACAGACTTTATTGGGAGTTGGCTACTGCCTTCTGTCACAACTTGGCTATATAAGCAGGAGCCATCCTCCAATTTACAGGGAATCACCATGAAGTAAGCCCTGGGCGGGACAGCTGATCTTGCTCTTCAAGAACATGGAGCTATTGCTGCCCATTTCTTCCTTAGTAGGAATAAGCCCTTCACGAGCAGGGGTGGTAGGGCCTTTTCATATCTCTTCTTCAAGCTTTGGAACACTCCCCATAGATTTAAGGTGCCTAAACAACGAATCACAGTCAGAAGAAGGTTAAAAGCATGGCTATATCCACATTATTAGCCCTGCTGTATTTTTCCACTTGCCCCGAAGCAATGCTGTCTTAGCCAGCACTGGGAAGCCTATGAGTAGCCATGCGCTTTACAAATCCACATAGCATGTCATATAGTCATGCATACTTTCACGTTTTTCCCACTGACTCTGTATGGTGAGACTTTTGTCAACTTCGAAATGTGCCTGAAGAAATAAATCTTCTATTACTAGTTTATGTCTATGTGACATGCCTGTAAGCTCTGTTCAGGAGTTTAAGAGGCAACTGATAGTTAATGAGACCCTCTCAAAGATCAAGCTTCGATAATTGTCACTCACTCGGGGTCAAGCAAAACAAGTTACTGCTTGAAAGTAAGAGGGCCGCACAAGCTGCTTTTTAAGGGCCAGCACCGATAAAGATCTTCACACTGCTTGAACCTAGAACTCTTCTTTTCCACGAAGTACTGAAGTGTATTTATCTCAAGCAGGTAGAGAAGTGGCTATTTCATGAAGGATTGGCTCACGAATCAGACCATGTGCAAGTGCATTTCGATACTTGTCGTTCTGAATTTCAAATCGGAAAAGCAAAACAGAAGAATGTATTGTTTGCGTGAAATACATGCTTTTGAGTTAGTTAAAAAATATGTTTAAGCCATATAGAAGAAAGTAGGCTCGGACTTGATAAGTAATAGCTATCTTCTTCAGTTGTCCAATGCCAGAAGTGGATGTCTCATCCAGTTAACTCGTGATTTCTTTTTCCATTTCAGTGCATTGCTGTACTTGTAGTTTTTATGTTTTTCATAATAAAAAAAAATAAGATGTTCCTGAATGTAAACAAAAATGTTGATCTCAGCACTGCACCACTTTTTTTGTTTGTGAAAAAGTGCCACTCACATTTTAACACGAGCCGAGGCATGCAACTAACACACGTAGGCCCACTGCAAACACTGAAATATTACACATATGCATAACAAACATTTTGGCAGTGATGCAAGTCTGAAGGATCTGCTGCAGCTCTCTGGGATTGTCCTTCTTCTGATCTCGTTTGTCTATAATTCCCCCGCCCAACCAATGTAACCACCTCAAATTCCTTTCTAACTTTCCCTAAAGACCAAAATAGGGTTGTCTCAGGACCTACACCTTGATCCTAGAGACTGTTGAACTGTTGATGTGTGGACTGTGCTCTTTTGGGAGGCTCATTGTACCTAAATGTCCTTACTGCTGATAACGCCAACCTTTACTCCTACTTTTCCCTACTAAATGTAATGTAGATGGTCTTTTATTTGCCTACTAAAAGAAGGGAGAAAAACAATTCAAGATCATACTTTCAATTTAGTCATGCTGTAATAGACCACAGACTCCGACTTTAAGTTTTGTGGATTTATTATAAGGCCAAAAATAATTTAATATAAACACACCTCAATATTAGAGTATAGAGGTACAAGAAAATCAATACAGAGCCGATTTTACGAATATAGGTCATTCGGCACAGAAGGCATAATATGATGAACTCCAAAATCAAGATACAGCAAAGAATGGAAGCGGAGTCCAATTCTCTTTTCATTTAAGACGGAGCAAAATCTTTCCCTACTCTACTCTCAATGAGAATCCTACCTATCTCCCTTATATCATATCCCAAAGGTGTCAGCACGTGTTGGCTTCCTAAGAAGTACTCACGTCAAAATGGGTCTGATAGCTTAAAGCTATGGAGCTCGCTCTAAGATGCTCCTTCTCCTCCGAAAGCTGGTAGAAGTCTCTCAAATCTGTCCCTGCGCATTATACAAAAAGACAATAATCGGCCCCCAATACGTCATATGTTAAACTTTTCCACTTGCAACGGTTTTCAGTAAGTTTCCACAGAAGCTTTAATTAGCTGGCTCTTCTTCCAGTGGCCTTGGTTCCCACATAGGCTAGGCACGAAGGTGTCCTCCCTTCTCGCCTTTCAGTCTTCTTCAAAGACATTCCGGGTATCTCCTTAAATCTAAGATTAACGAGGTCAAATTCCTGCACCTGCAGTAGGATGAGAACATAGTGTCTTCGAGCACACCAGCATTTATTTAATTAATACTTGAGCAGCTAAGGAGAAACGAAACTCAAAACAACCTACAATTTGGGCCTACAAACCGGGTAACTTAACTCAACATGGTTACATTATATGAATACAACGTCATCCTGCACATTACACATACAGGAATTATATTTCTAATACATACAAAATCCTACTTAAATAAGCTCACTTCACTTTAATACTAATATGACGTGAATAAATGCATCTTAATAATCGTAAAACACTGCACATGACAAAATATATATGAGTACGTTTGTATCAGGAGTATAGTGCACCCCTACAAATTAGAGTGCTGTAAGCGCTCTATCACTGCTGTCTCCACCTTCTGCTGGGTCTTCTATTAAAACTGCAACCTACCCCAGTGGTTTCATAAAGGGCGCACAGTGTTGTAGCCAGGCTACTCATACCATCATCCTGGGCCCCGCAAGGTGTCTTGCTGACAGCAGGGTCCACTTTATCACATCCCATTTCCCTACAATTACTCTATAGCCATAGAACGTCACGATTTCCATGTTCACATCTGGGACAAAGCAAACAGTCCTACTCCAGCCTCATCAACGGTCAATGTACACCAGCTTTGCACTTCAACAAGCCAAACCCTTTGTGTAGCCTTGCTGTCCTCAGGGAGGAGTGTTAAAGGGCATGTGTGCGTGTCATGAACTCTGTGACATTACCAGAAGTCTTTATTTTGCTGAAGTACCATGAATACACTGAAGCTTGCTCCAGCTCTCCCAAAATGCACTCGACACCAAAACAAGTTCAATATGGAGCGTGTATACTCAAGGAGAAAGCGAAATAGGATAAGAGAGCATCAGACAGATTTTGGTAAGCGCAACTTCTTTATTCTGGTCTACAAATGAAAGTGCAGCTTATCAGTTTTCTTTTAACTACTAATATATGTTAGATTCTAATGTCACTTTTTTTAAGCAAACTAATACCTGATTTACAAACGGTAAACATCCATTACAACGCAGTCATTACATCGCACTGCTTTTACAACGCAACTGTTACAACGCAACTGCCTTTACATTGCATGCCATTACAACGCATGTCACTACAACGCATGCCATTACAACGCATACCATTACAACGCATGCCATTACAACGCATTATAAGGTAAGTAAAGGAGATTTTTTAGTTTTAGGGTGGGTATGGGTTTTGGGGTACATGGGAATAGTAATTTTTACAAAAATGTTGCCAACGTGCACTCAATTTTATATAGATCGAATCAAAATGTTCTCGATATTCTTCACAATTGTGCTTCACTAACCATTGCGCCGTGTCCGGTGGCGTCACGTACAAATGCTAACAAGTATGCAAGAGGGATCACCCTCCTTGCTGGTAGGAGCACGGTTCCAGTAACATAAAATGTCATCAACTGGTTCAGCCTAAACCAGTTGATGACATTTTATGTTACTTGAACCGTGCTCCTACCAGCAAGGAGGGTGAGCCCTCTTGCATACTTGTTAGCAATAGTAATTTTTACCCCTACACTATCCAACACTTTCCCTACTGTTGCACTCACTGGAGTGGGAATGGTAATTTTTACCCCTACACTATCCAACACTTACCCTTACGGTTGCACTCACTGGAGTGGGAATAGTAATTTTAGCCCTACACTATCCAACACTTACCCTACTGTTGCCCTAAAAGTATTATGGGTTGTAATGTTATGCGTTGTAAAAGTATGCGTTGTAATGGAATGCGTTGTAATGGTAGTTTTTAAAAATGCGTTATAATGGCATGCGTTGTAAAATCATGCGATGTAAGGATAGATGCGATGTAAAAACTGCGTTGTAAAAGCATGTGTTGTAATTGTTTGTGTTGTAACATCATATATTCTTTACAAACTCCTCTTTTTCACCTACTATCCTTAAATTTCGTTTGTGTATCTATAAACAAAAAATGCCACAGTGATAACTTTTAATGCCGACATCCTCTATAGCGAGAATAATACAAATGTGTGTTGAAGAACTCACTTTGCTACTAACACTCTCTAGAAAAAACAAATTAAATGGTACATCATCATAGGGGTGAGTTAACAGCACTCACAATCCAGTAAAGTTCACAAAATATGGAGAAAGTTCAGGGGCATATTAGCAAGAAGAGGCGATAATCATCGCTAACCCTGCTTAGCGTGATTTTTTTTATCGCCGGCTATCGCTGGAATATATCGCCACGCTAACGCTGTATTAGCAACGATTAGCGCTATGGCGATGAATATTCCAGCGATAGCGGGGAAATGGGCCAACATCGCTGAAAAACCAGCGATGTTGCATGGAGAAGGGAGAACACCTTGCTGATACGACCCTGTGGTCGTATCAGCATAATCCACCCCCCATGTTAGGTATGGCTAACACCTGCTAATTGCAGGTGTTAAATAAATGGCGATGACCCCGGTTAGCGCGACTTTTCACGTCGCTAACTGGGGCCATGGCCACCTTGCTAATAGGCGATAGGCCTGTTAGCGAGTGTTTCCCAGGTTTGTTCGTCGGGAACGCCCACTTTGCATGTCATTAGCGATAAATATCGCTGACATGCAAAGCGGTAAAAACGGGCGCTAATGCCCGCAAACTGTCGCTAACTGCTGTTAGAGACAGTTTGCTGATAGGGCGATATAAATATCGCCGCTTTAGCGGCAAAAAGTGCAGCTAAAGCGGCGATAGTGCCCTTGCTAATATGCCCCCCAGTCTTTTACTTCTTATGAAATGATTCCCAGTTCAACAATGTTGATTCCATAAAGGGGAGTTACAAGCAAATCCTTCAGGAAATGACAGTCAAGGGTAAAATTACACCCTCCTATTGGTTGGCCAAGACCAGTAGTTGTGGCAAGAGAAGCAGAAATCCAAGCCAACATCAAGAACAAAGGGTGGCTCCAAAAACTACAGGTTTCCGAGGCTCCAGTGGCTAGTTTGGGAAGCGATTTGATTCACTTTGCTTTCTCCTTTCTCACTGAAGATTTAAGATGACTGCTACCACAAAATCCTGCGAGATGAGATTTTCAAGCCTTGCAATATTTCGTTTTTGTTTCACTTTCTCTTTGTGGCATCCTTGCTCACAGTGACCGCCATCATGGATGAGGCATCCCTCTAAAAAAAAATCTGCAATGGAAGTGTGTTAAGGAAGTTTATAGTCAGATTCCAGTTCCTTTTAGCAGAGCCTGAGATGCCTCCTTTGTATTCCTCTTTAACCTTATCCGTGATCATGACAGGTAGCACGTGTTCCCAACAGAGTATTAAATGTGGTTATTTGTTGTCTAACCCGTTATTTCCATCCATCCTCTAAACATCTCACGTGAAAGTCTTATCACACAGCATGCCATATCTTTCAAGCGAAAAGGCTTCTGGTACTAGTCATCCTGCCTCGTGTTGTTTCTCACCACTCATTTAGCTCTGAGGGCAGCTGCAGAGAACCAATGAGGAACTTATGAGACAGGGCAACAGATTAACAGGGAGATCAGACAAAGAGGAAAAAAACAACAGGAAAGAAAGTGACTCAGAGCAGCCCAATGTATAAAAGAAGGGACATTGGCAGGGTGCTAATGTCAATAGATGAGAATTAAACATAGATATTGACAGGGAGAAATTAAGCATAATGAAGAGAAAGTTACTTGAGGATGGGAGTCTGACAGAGATACTGTGCCAGAAAATAACATCAACTGAATTAAGCTCACTAACAGTGACTATTAGTGCTTCTAAAAATGTTTCAGTGTTCTTCTACATCAGTGGAAACAGATGGACAGCAGCTGACTCTGTTTTAGGCAGGGGGCCTCCATATATCAGTGCTTGCACTCAATAAAGGATCATGAACACCACAAAAGTCCTAAAAAATGGGAACAAGCCACACTATAACAATTTAATTTTAGAACAAGGGAATGGGTCTGTCAATGTTGAATGAATGAGAACACATACAACAGCCACAGTACCAGTACCAGTGATGGGCCCTTGATGCGGGTCAGGCCAGGAGACCCAAGAGTAAGTGAGCTGGTAGTAAGTTTGTGAAGGTAAACAGTAAGGACAGAATCCTAATTTCACAAAGCAAGGAAGGCCACAGCTGGTACAAAGACTAAGAAAGCTTTCCCAGACCTACATTAGAGTTTAAAGCATGGCATTGATAACAGCTTCTTATCTTGACTCATCAGAGCATGCCTTGGAAGATGAGAACTAATCCTGTCTGCCAGGGGTGGAAGGCCAATATGATGCTGGCATTTAAACAGGATAACTCCTACATTAAATTTAATATGATCCTTTGCAGCCAATCAAGCAAGGAGCATCTGAGCTGGGATACATGATCTTGCCTTCCCTGGTAATCAGTCAAAGTACTGCATTGTGAACTGCCTGCAGTGTCTGTATTTTAAAAGATGAAAGATCTGAATAAAGGATGTTACACTAATCCTGTTTCAAATTCATGGCTTTGCCTTCTGCAAGGGATTTATGGGAGGTGGAGTGGGGAGGTAGAAATGGCTGGAATGTAGTCATTAGATGACAATAACTCCTCACCAAGGCATTTATTTGGGCACCTTGGGTCATGTTGGCATCGAATAAAAACTAAGGGGCAGATTTACTAAGATTTTGCATCAGGCTGCGTCACTTTTGAGGCGCAGCCCCAATGCAAAATAATTTTTATAATTTACTAAGCCATGCAAAGCCACTTTGTGTGGTTTAGTAAATACAAAGTAACGCAACGCAGCGCAGTGCATAGCATTGCCTTGTGATACTTTGCATTTGGAAGGCTTTCCATAGGTGGAGCATGGGTGTTCCCCGTGCATCCTCTCATGTATTTTGGTGCTTTCTCAGATTTACTAAAGCTAGTGAACCTGAGAATATGTCAGAATGCTGCGCCTTTCCAGTGAGGTGTGATGAGGCGAAATATCTTTATTTCTCCTTATTGTTCCCTCTTTCTATGTGTGCTGCATTTTGCAGCACACATAGAAAGAGGAAAATGTCTCTAAGGATTGTTTTTGTGCAGGAAGGTGTCCCTTTGTGCAGGAAGGCATCCCTTCCTGCACAAAAACAATTTTGCCCATAATGCAGGCACACTTGCACTATGGTTCAAGGGTGCCTGCGTTGGCTTTAGGCAGCACACAGTGCACCAGCGCTAATAGACAGCAGGAATGCACCATATCTTTGTTAATATGGCACATTTCTGCAGTCTCCCTTTCACGCAACGCAGCACAGCAAGTTACCTTACTGCATTGTATGAAATGTAAGCAAATCTGTCCCTACATTTGTACTAGTGATGAAACAGAAAGATCTTGCCCCAGGAGTGTTGGATGAGGGATTGAGGACAACCCAACTGTGTCTTCTATTCCAAACTAATTATCTCCGTTTTAATGCTACTGAGTTGGAGATAACTATTTTGCAACCAAGCTTCTCTCTTTCCCAGGTTTTGGTACAGCTACAGGGTTGCCAGGGTGTCGTTTAAGAATTGAATATAATCTGCATGTGACTGAAATCTGGCTTTAGAGCTTTTAAATTAGCCAAATACAGGCACCAGGTATACATTAAAAAATACTGGCGAAAGCTTGGAGCCCTGTAGGACCCTACAAAGTAGAACACCTCCTTGGTGACATATGGACCAGTTCAGACACTATGAGATAAGTCCAATAAGAATAAGATGAACCATTTAACGGTGGTGTTATCTGCTCCGATCACCCTGGCCAATGTCTGAAGGCAGAATCGGATGGTCCATTGTGTCAATTACCGCAGAGAGGATAAGCATCACCAAAAGACATCTTTCCAGTGCTTCATTTGAGCCGGTGGTTTCCGGTGCTCGGCACCAGCACTTAATTGCCAACACTGGCACTTATTGCAGCTGCCACATGGTGGCGCTGTTTGTGTGACTTAAAAATGGGCCATTCTGATAGCTGTGGGGGCCTCGAATAGTCTCAATTATCACACTTGTAGCAGTGTGATGGTTGGGACTTGTGTAGGTACTTCCATCGGCAGCGCTGACAGTGACAATGTGTGGTGCAAGCTGCTGTGGCCTCCTGAGGAGGGCCCTGGCATTTATTTGTTTACAAATTAAATACTGCATCCTGCATGCCATCTGTGAAGCGCAGGGCATTATCCCAGACATTAGGTTGAGCACTCTTGGTCCCATGGTAGGAACCAAATATGGGACAGGAAGTTGAACTTGTTTAAATAGTTATGAATCTGAAACACACTTTATACAAGATTCTTAACAAATACAGGAAGACTAGTGATTGGCCTGTAGTTAGATTGCAAAAAGGGGCCAAGCTTACCTTTCAGCATGGATGCAATGATTCTTTGTTGAAGAGGGAGTGAAGCACAGGCATCCTGAAAATACAAGTTCACCGGCTCTGCCATAATGAGTGCAAAATCAGCTGTGTGCAAACGTTTTTTTGGGGCTGGATCTACATAAGAGTCATTGGCTTCGAAAGTATTTAAAGCAGGCTCAATGGTCTCTGGAGTAACTGGCTACAAGTATACACTGTTTGCAAGCGCTAACCAATCACAGTCACAGCACCGTGAACCTGAGCATGGCAGCCCTACCCTAAAGGTGAGGTCGTTGGTATTGGTTCCAGTTGATCATGATGACCACAAATATGATTAAAAAAAGATTACACAGCTGTTAGAAACCATACTGGAAAAAGAAAAAACTCTCAGCCAAAAATATATATAGCATATCAACCTGAAAATGAACCCCCCGTCTTCAGCCAGCCCTGGCGTAGTATTTGCTGCCGGTAGGTTGCAGAGGACTGAGTTCTGGTCTCTCTCTCATGAACCCTCAGTTGTGGCTCTCTCACTGACTTTCATCAGTACATCAGTACCCTGGTGGTGTTTATAGAGATTTTCTCCTCCTTGACTGGATATGATTGGTTCAGCCTTCACAGGAAGGTCACCCAAGGTGAGGAGTGGTTGTGCATGCTCTCCGGCATGTTCCTCTGAAGGCTTTTTCCCTCCTTGATGTGGTCAGAGTGTTCGTGGTAGTCAGCTTCCAGGAAGCATGTTGAGAAAGAGAGAGATTTCTCAGAGTCTGTGCCGGGTTTGCAGCAGGGTCTTGGGTGTTGCTTCCTCCCTCAGTGTCCCTGCGTCTTTGAGGTGTGGGCTCCCAATCCTTCACTTTAGGAATTCAAACAACCATAGAGAAAAAAATGGTTGACCATTTCCATTTGGGAATGCAAATACAGAGATGGGGGTCTGCTGTTCCTTGCAGGCCACCATTCCTGCTTCCATAGTCAGTCAAAGGGGTTGCAAATAGGGACCTGCCTGATTAATATTCATTAGACAGGTCCTTCTTTGACCACCCAGCCTCCTAGTAATTTTGTGACATGAGCTATTAGTACACAGGTTGCATCACAAAATGACAGCCAAGCCACAGAAAATCAAGACCCAACATGCACCCACTGTTTACAACCTGGGCAATAGTACATTTGGCTGTTCGTTTCCTACCAGTGAGGGAAAGAATACCATTCAGTATTGCTGTTCACTCATAAGAGTCTTTAATAATGTTCTGATATATCAGAGGAAAAGACTGACGCTGTACATACTGGCTTGCACACACTACGCTCTACCAAGGGTACCAACCTCATCACTCACAGATTTTATCATAATGTAGACGAAGGCAAATCATTACTTTTCCTAACCACAGACTAAAGACCAACATACCATCTTATGTGCAGAAAATATAGGCCAATCTAATTTCTAATAAGTCTGGAAAACTTGCCTGTGGGGTCACTCAGAGCAGTGTTCAGTAAGATATCAGACCTCTACGACGCCAGAGAGGATTACCACTTCCGTTTATACTATGTTTCTCTGCTACAAGAACTTTGATGGACTAAGAGACTTCACTGACCTACTTTTATACTATGATGGAACTCCCATATATGATAACATTTTGTAGAGAGCACTTTAAAGGATATGTCACTGACAGGTTTTAATAGTTTTCTTTATTGACCTCTACTGACTTCCACCATCATGCAACGACCTTACCTTGACTGGACCCTTTGCTCCACCAAAGTGCCAAAAGTGTCTATCCGCTTGAACATTTGTGTGTTGGAGCCTAGAGAAATTACAGGTTAGGCGAAAGAAAACCCAATTGTTTGTTAAAGCATCTAAAAGAGTGCATGAACAAAGAAGAAAAACTGAGAATTATTATTGACTTTACATTACAAAATTTTGGCCCTCATTACTAATTGAGCAGAATAGGGAGGGATATTTAACACACATAGTAAGTACCATCACAAGTGGCCTGTTCTGTGGCTTCAATATCCCAAGCGCACCAGACGAGTGGCATCAAGACCGGTCAATCCAGAGACAAAGACTTCTGAAAGTTTTTCATTTATCTCTAGATGTCATTATGAGTCAGAGCAAAACCAAAGGGGATGATGGACGGAGTGTTGAACATTGCAAGCACTCACCCCCAGTCAACTGATCTGGGTTTAATCCATCATCATTCTTTAGCTCACTCCGCCACCCCAGTTCAGACATGGCCATATGCAAATCAGTCTGACCCTGTGCTTCATTGGAACAGTCCAGTCCGAACTGCCAAGCCATGTCTTCCCTGGACCGGAAACAAGCATCCTGGGACCAGTTTCTGGCTTACAGCCGTCATCAGCCAGGCTATCTTGAATCCAGTGGCAAAGTGAGCAAGGGACCCACGTCTGGGCATACCCTGCCAACTTAGGGCGAACTTAGCAAAACCAAAGGGGATGATGGACGGAGTGTTGAACATTGCAAGCACTCACCCCCAGTCAACTGATCTGGGTTTAATCCATCATCATTCTTTAGCTCACTCCGCCACCCAAGTTCAGACATGGCCATATGCAAATCAGTCTGACCCTGTGCCTCATGGGAACAGTCCAGCCCGAACTGCCAAGCCATGTCTTCCCTGGACCGGAAACAAGCATCCTGGGACCGGTTTCTGGGTTACAGCGGTCATCAGCCAGGCTATCTTGAATCCAGTGGCAAAGTGAGCAAGGGACCCACGTCTGGGCATACCCTGCCAACTTAGGCCGAACATAGCAAAACCAAAGGGGATGATGTACGGAGTGTTGAACATTGCAAGCACTCACCCCCAGTCAACTGATCTGGGTTTAATCCATCATCATTCTTTAGCTCACTCCGCCACCCCAGTTCAGACATGGCCATATGCAAATCAGTCTGACCCTGTGCCTCATGGGAACAGTCCAGCCTGAACTGCCAAGCCATGTCTTCCCTGGTCCGGAAACAAGCATCCTGGGACCGGTTTCTGAGTCAGACAAAGCAACAAGGCACCACCATTTGTGTGGAATCAAGCTGGAGATTGCCCCAGCTCCTCCACCCCTAGAGACTGACATTTGTGAGACAAAAATGGATTCAGTGGCAAGGACCTATACAGTTAGATGTTTCCTAACTCAAACAGATTCAAAGTCAACTCACACAGTGCCACCATGTGACACACAATTTCAACTTTCATCACAAGGTCACCCAGTGAGGAGCTGATATCACACGGTGGCAGGGAAAACAAGATGAAAAACCACTGTAAATAGTGGATTTCAGCTCATTTTTCGAGGCTTTGAACTGCTGACGTCCATTAAGGGGTGTGAAAATACAGTAGTACATCGGCACCAGCCTCAGCCACCTTTTGTTTTGGAGTAGGAGGGGGGGGAGCTTGGTGGGGTGAGGGGGGGCAAAAGGGCCTCTTAGGTACTTTTCCAACAAGGCCCTGCCCCCTCCTCACACCTTAGAGATTTTTGTTCAAGTTGGCAGGTCTGAAGTAGAGCACCGTGACTGTGCTGGCAACATTGCTGCCTCCCATTGACTGATTCAGAGACTGAGGTTACCACAGAAACAAATCCCACAGACACGACTTCAGAGATTCTGAAATAAACTGGAACTTTCCAATGTAGGCAACCCTTTGACATCAGAATGGTCTTTCCTTGGGATGAATAGACTGAAATAATCCTGTCTGTGATTATTTTTCTGCCCCAGTGTGCTTGTTTGTTTGGCTTTGTTTATTTTTAATGGCTCTAGTTTTCTTGCTGAAAAGGTAAGTAAAGATGTGTTTCTTACGTGGTACCACCCACTGTATAAACATTTTTCGCGATTGTAAAAGATCGTGTTGTGCTATACATGGACCTATACCCATAGCCACCTCCTAAAGTAGAATGAGACTGCTCAACCACTTGGGTCCTGCTTGCCTGTGTTCTTGCCCCATAAGCGTGAAAGAAGATACAGAAGTGCATGTTGGGTTGTTTGTTATTAATTATTACCGTGCCTTACGTAGCTGTGAGGAATCTCCACTCTTGGTGAGTTCCAGAACGGAAGGTACGGTGGGGAACAGTAACAGTTGGGCGGTTGAGCTGACCAGGGACTCGCTGTTGCTGCTCCTGTCTTGTTGGAGAAATGTTAATAAAGAATTGAAGTACTCACGACTGCGACTTCCTTTCACTGGCGACGAGTTTCCCTCCTCCAAGACGTCCACGCGTGCCCGAACCATACTTCTCTATGGAGCGGCCAACTCTTTCAAGTTTCGCTGAGGTGAACTCATTTGAAGCACCGCCAACCCTGCGAGAGGCTTTCCCTGAAGTCCGCGTTTTCCTGCGAGCCCAAGGTGAGAATATTTACAATTTTGAGCATTTTCAAGCTTCTCCTATCTTGAGAGCTTCATCGCGCCTGGTCTCGCGTTAGCAATTGAGTTTATGACGTCATCAATTGATCTGTGCCTGACTTTCTGGCGACGCTCAACGTTACGTCCCCACGTCTGCCGCGGCCGTTTTGAGACACGCTTTCATGGCAACGCGCCTGTCTCATAGCAACGCCGATGGAAAGCTATTCAATTACGCGCACAGCTGATCTAACATCGCTGATGCGCACAGCTTGTCATATGTTTCAAAAGCTTACGCGCACAATTGATTTAATCATCGCTGATGCGCACAGCTTGTTTACAAGTTTACGCGCACAATTGTGATTTGTATCGCTGATGCGCACAGCTCAATTATGGCATCAAATTCAAAGTACTCAAGCCTACGTGCAGATCAGATCAGCCTAACAGTGACCAACTCCAATGCCCCCGCTTTATCCTCATGTGAATACTTCCGCTTAAATATCGCCAGTAATAACAAACAAATATGTTCTTTACACACTTTCTACCACCCTCCGGGTGATAACCTCACATTCATAGAACACCTCATGGATATTCTAGCGTCAAATGACAGCCAACAAAATAAGCAAATATTCCTGGGGGACTTCAACCTTCATTGGGATGACCAGAACGACTCTCGGGTAAACACCCTCAAAGCTTTCCTCGCCGACCTTAATCTTGACCAAATATGTAACAGCCCTACACACGACAAAGGCGCAATTCTCGATCTAGTAATCTCTAAAGTGGACTCTACACAGCTCGACTCGATCTTCCCCTGTGACAGGTCTGACCATCAAATCATTACATTCCAAGTCTTGGAAACGGTTAAACGACTCCCAACACAACCCCTGAGAACTAAGATCTGGAAGAGAAACCTGAAAAACGTCGGCTCTGACCTTACAGCATCAGCTAATTCAAACCTTCTATGTCCCCCGGAAGACCTAGCCGATGTCCAGGGGCTGACCAATCACTACTTTCACTCCATGAACAACCTACTAGACAAAATAGACCCGCTTCAACTGAAAAGAACTTCCACAAAAAATTCAAAACCTTGGTATGATGGGAGGCTTAATGCAGACAGACGCTCTCTCAGAGTAATTGAACGACGTTGGAGAGCCGCACCCTCAGCTGACCACCTCAAGCTTCTAATAATCACCAGAAACTCCTATTTTAGAAAGATCAGAAAATCTAAAACCAACTTCTTCAGGACTCAACTAGACCAAGCCAAGAACCGCCCCAAAAGCTATTCGATCTTATCAAAACCCAAACCAAGAGCGTACCCAGTCTCCCTAACGCTATCCCACTTACTCTACCCAACTGCGATGAATTTGCCTCCTTCTTCGCTTCTAAAACAGAATCCATAAAATCAGATCTACTCAAGGACCTCTTATCCCTCTCAGACATGATAAAGAATTCATCACTGCCCTCTGCTGGTGCACAAGCTAACGACCTCCCAAAATTCAAACTCAAAAACAACGCAACTTGGTCCCACTTCAACACTTACAGTGAAGATTCCATATTAAAGACACTAACCGATCTGAAACCCTCCAATCATTTCACAGACCCGCTCCCGGCTAATTACTTAAAAGACTTCATTCCTCTGTTACTACCTCTCTGGACCAAGATCATAAATACGTCCCTCCTTCAAGGATCCATTCCAGACATCCTGAAAACAGGTCAGGTGTCGCCTATCCTAAAGAAAACAACAGCTGACCCCTCGGACCCAAATAACTATCGTCCAATTTCTAACATACCTATGCTAGCCAAACTCCTGGAAAAATGCGTTAACATGCAGCTGAACAGCCACATTGATCAATTCAACCTGCTTAACCAATTTCAATCAGGCTTCCGAGCAGGTCACAGTACCGAATCAGCCATGACACATGTAATTGACGACGCTCTAAAAATCCTGGACCAAAACGAAGCTTGTTTACTTATCCTACTCGACAGGTCATCAGCATTTGACACCGTCAAACACGGCAACCTGCTTGAACTCATGAAACACAGAATGGGAATGTCTGGAACTGTATTTAACTGGTTCGCCTCTTTCCTCCAAAATAGATCCCAAAGATTCAAGGTCAACCAATCCCTGTCCAACCCCATGCCTGTCACATTAGGAGTTCCACAAGGCTCCTCCCTCTCACCCACCCTTTTCAACCTTTTTATGGAACCTCTTACCGATCTTCTCAGCCTCGCCAAGATTCACTTCCATATGTATGCAGACGACACCCAAATCTACATCAAGATCCACTCACTTGATGACATCAAATCGACACTACAAAAAACCCAAACATGGCTGGCCGAAAACCATTTGAAACTAAACTCCCTCAAAACGGAATTCCTCTTAATCGCTCCCCTAACAAAACTCCCACCATCCTGGATTGGCTGAAGCACTTAACAGCTCTCAATGGACAACCTCTCATCGTCGACTCAGCGAAATCGCTAGGTGTAACGCTTGACAGCAACCTAAAGATGCAGAAGCATATCAGCGCCTCCACAAAAGGAGCTAACTTCCACTTGAAGACCCTGCGAAAACTGAAACCCTTTCTGCCAGCCTACGATTTCAAACAAGCAGTTCAAGACCTAGTAATCCCTAGAGTGGAATATGGGGCGGTAACCTTATGCGGCCTCCCAAGGTCATCGACAGCCCCACTAAGAGCCACTATCAACTCAGCTGCGAGACTCATTACGGGCTCAAAGAGAAACTCTCACATATCCCCTGACCTGAGAGCCCTCAACTGGCTACCGTTTGAAGCTAGAATTCATCTGAAAATCGCTTGTATGACGCACAAGGCCTTACACCACAACTCCCCGCACTACCTAGCTCAGAAATTGGTGCTCTCTGCGGGCATCAGAGCCTCCAGGAGTGCCAAGACTCTTCTTCTAAAACCACAACGATTCGCCAAGAAAAAAACCTATAACCGATCCTTCTCTGGTATGGCTCCTAGGATCTGGAACGCTTTGCCCATTGAAACAAGAATGAACCCGTCCACTGCCTCCTTCAAAAAAGAAGTGAAAGCGATCCTCATGGCTAAATTCACGTGAACTCTCTGTCCTTTTACTGTATATTATTACTAGTTCTGTGTTTATGCTCCATAGTTGTCCTTTTGTTTTTACGCTAGCTTATTGGTACGTGTATAAGCTGCTTATAGCTGTTTCACCTATATCTTTGTGTGCTATATGGTGTTTTCTACATATGACTTGTAAAGCGCTCTGATACTCGCAAGGGTCTTGTTCGCGCTATATAAAACCTTCAAAATAAAATAAAAAATAAAGTTGATTTAATCATCGCTGATGCGCACAGTTTGTTTACAAGTTTACGCGCACAGTTGTGATTTGTATCGCTGATGCGCACAGCTCAATTACTGCACCAAATTCAAAGTGCTCAGTTTACGTGGAATCGCTGCTGCGCACAGCTCATTTCGCGCACAGTTAATTTTTGACATTGATGATGTGCACAGCTCAAGTATAATTTCAAGATTTACGTGCACTACTGTCCATCCATAAAGGAAAAAAAAAGTAAATATTCTTGTGCACAGTTAAAACACTGTTGGTTATTATTTCATCGTGCACTCAGCATTCATTTACAAACTTTTACACATATCGCTGATGTGCACAGCCATTTGAACTTTAAGCTTTCATACTCTCTGTTATTCATCTTCTTCCTCGCAAATTCTCTTTATATACAGTAGCATTGTATTTTCATTGTTTAATATAACAATTCGTTTTTTGTTTTGAAAACGTATTTTATTCGTCAATTTGCACATATAACGCAGGGCTCTGCACACCAGAGACATCTGCCGAATCAGACAATACTTAATCATGAAAGCAATCGACTTTTGTTTTGCCAAGTCAGCTATGCATAACAAGGACACATTAAATGATGCAGAACCCCCCCCAATTCCCCCCTCCCTCACCCCCTAAAGATCGCACTAATCCCACATAATCTTATCCACAGCCTTGATGTAAAAACGAATAACCCTATCATAAATACACACGCCCTCCCAGCCCCCCTCCCCGCCACCTTCACAGACCCAGAATCTTAGCACGATAACTGAGGCTCCACCATCACTGGCGGCTCCAACCATAGGCCCCGATACTCCGCCCATCGTTTCCATATTTTGTAATGCTTGCGCGGGCATCCCTGGCTACAAAGATAGGTTGTTCCAGTCCCATACAAAAATCTAATCCATTTTTCCAGGCAGCCACCGAGGGGCCCGGACCGCCTTCCACGCCTTAGCAATGTCTCGCTTCGCCAGTGTGAAGCCCAATAACATGAGGTGCCGTTTGTAGGCATTGCCACCTATCCCCGCCATAACATGAAGCAGGGCCAACTGCGGTGTGCGAGGAAGCTCCCATCCCAAGACCTCGGAAAGACATGTAAATACCCCCCTCCAGAAGCTATCCAGCGATGTGCACTGCCAGACCGTGTGTATAAATGTACCCTCCTCCCGACCACAGCGGAGACACTCCGGGGAGGCGATCAGCCCCGCCCGCCACAGCCGTGCCCTAGTAAAATAGACCCTGTGGAGGTATTTGAACTGGATCAGGCGGAGTCGCATTGCTATAGCCGCCCCCCGCGGGGCTGTCAAGGCCTCCATCCAGTCTTCCTCTTCCAAACTGCCCACGTCTCCCTCCCAGTCCCCCCGGAGCTTCTGAAGTGTGGGAGAGCAGTGAGTGACCAGGGACTGGTAGATTTGAGAAATCTTCTTTTCTTTTAAGTCCCCCATAAAAACTTTTGCTTCCAAAGGACTAAATTCAGGGAGGGACTCCAGACCCTGCAGACTGGGGGACAGGGCATGGCGGAACTGGAGGTATCGATAAAATTGTGACTGAGGCATGAGGAACTCCTTCTGGAAATCCCAGAAAGGCTTTAGTGTCGTGCCCCTCAGGACATCTCCCAGAGTGGAGACACCAATGTTGTCCCATCCCCGAAAGCCCGAAAGGGCCGCCAATTGGGGCAGACGCCCATTATTCCACAAAGGGGTCTCCCGAGTCAGGACATTCCACCAACCCATACGCCGCAGCGCCTGTCTCCATATCAAAAAGACCACCTGTGTGGCCGATGGCAACGTACCCCGCAACTGAGCAGAGTACAGGAGCGTATGTAGTGTGTGACGTCCCATAAGCTGTCGTTCTAGCGCATACGCCGGGTCTCCCCTATCACCGTACCACCATTCATTAAGGACCAGTAAGTGCGAGGCCTGATAGTATGAGAGAATATCCGAGGACGCGAGGCCTCCACAGTAGGTAGACAAGAAGTATGTACGCAGAGCCACGCGCACCTTTCCCCCCTCCCACAGAAACTGCCCAAGCACAGAATTCACCAGCCGGAACCATCTAGGCGGGATCGGGTACGGGTGATTCTGTAGCTGGTAGAGAAGCCGGGGGAGCGCCACCATCTTGAATATGGCCGATCTACCGAACAATGTCAGGGGCATACGGGACCAAGACTTAAGGTCTGCACGGACCCGCTCCCATACTGGTGCCAGGTTTCGCTCCCAGGCTATTGCCGGTACGTCAGTGAGAAACACCCCCAGATATTTCAAGCCTCCTGCTGCCAACTGGATCGAGGACGCCCATGCGCCCATTCTCGTCCGGTCCCCCAGAGCCCACAATGTGGATTTGCGGGGATTCATGTATAGGCCCGACGTCTCCCCAAATATCTGCATGATACGTAGAAGCCGTGGCCCCGTCCTGTCAACTGCTGTAAGAAAGAAGAGGACATCGTCCGCGTATAGCGCGATCCTATCGGACAGTCCCGGGGCCCATTCGAAGCCCCGCATCTGTGCATCCATGCGCACCCATGCTGCCAAGGGCTCCATGGCTAGGGCAAATAAACATGGAGACAGGGGACATCCCTGTCGTGTGCCCCTTTTAATAAGAAAGGTTGAGGAGGTCGCGCCCGCCACCCGGACCGACGCCGTCAGATCCGTATACAGGAGTTTTATATAGGAGAGGAAGTGCGGGCCCAGATTGAGTCTGCCCAGCAATGCGAAGAGGTAGACCCAGCTCAGGGAGTCGAATGCCCTATCCATATCTGCCAGGAGAAGTTCCCCAGTCTGCCGAATAGCTGCCACCGCCACATGCGCCCTCCTAATGTTGTGTCTGGTGGCCCTCTGGGGCATAAACCCCGCCTGATCAGGGTGTACAAGTGTAGTAATATGGGGCAAAAGGCGGTGGGCCAGCGCCTTTG
Organism: Calotriton arnoldi; assembly: GCA_963921515.1. NCBI lineage: Eukaryota > Metazoa > Chordata > Amphibia > Caudata > Salamandridae > Calotriton > Calotriton arnoldi. The sequence continues at coordinate 436,346 of CAWUFW010004959.1, read as the reverse complement.
CCAGATTTTTGGCCTCCACATTTAGGAGAGAGATGGGGCGGTATGAGGCATGCTGCTCTGGGGGACGACCCGGCTTATGGAACACCACCACCTCTGCATGTCTCCAGTCTGGGGGGAGCAGGCCTTTTTCCCGGGCCTCTTCCACCACTGCCCGATAATACTGGGCCAGCTGTACATTATAGCGGCGAAAAAACTCACTAGGAAACCCATTGGGTCCAGGTGCTTTCCCGCGGTTGAGCTCTCCCAGGGCCGCTCCCAGCTCCTCATCTGTCAAGGGGGCCTCCAGCTGATCCCGCACCTCATCCGACACCACTTTGGGTGGTAAATCTGCCATAAATTTATCAATGGTGGACGCCGGCAGACATTCCCGGGGGGCATAGAGATCCGCGAAGTATGTGGCAAAGCTCTCTGCTATGGCAGGAGGGTCTGTAATCGGTGTTCCCGCCGAGTCCAAAATTCCCGGGAGGACCTGGGAGTGGAACGTGCCCTGACACAGTTGATGAAACATCTTGCTGGACTTGTCCCCCCATTGGTATATCCTGCTGCGCGTCGCCAGCCATACCTGGCGTGCTTCGTCCATCAGCAGGGCGGCACAGGCCTGTTGGGCAAGAAGCAATTGTCGCACACCCTGGTCACTCCCCGTCTCACGATTCTGACGTTCGAGGGCCTCTATGTCCGCCTCTGCGCGAATCAGTTCCTCCCTACGCTTCCTGCGAGCCGCAGCGCACCAGGATATATCTGCCCCACGGAGAGTGGGCTTCAGCGCCTCCCACAGGGTGGCAGCGCTGGAAACGGACCCCTCATTTGTCGTCAGGTACTGAGCAATTGCTTCGCTCATATGAGTCCCATATTCTTCGTTCTGCAGGTGCCACACTGAGAGGCGCCACCGGAATGGTTGCCTCCCCCTGCCCATATAGAGCTCAATGGATACCGGGGAGTGATCCGAGAGGCCCCGAGGCAAAATCTCTGCCGCCGCCACCCTACCAACCACCGCCCGGGGAACGAAAATATAGTCAAGTCTGGAGAAAGCTTTGTGGCCCGCCGAGAGGTAGGTATATCCCCGGGAATCACCGTGGGTGCGCCGCCATGTATCGACCCAATACAACCCCGTCGCCAATGAATTTAGTTTCGTGGGAAGACCGCTTCTGGGACTACCCCCAACCCCAGTCCTATCTTTAGCCAAGTCCATAACGTCATTCCAGTCCCCACCCACTGCGGACAGTACGTCTGGCATATCGGCCCACAGGGACTGCAGCTTCTCTATCAGATTCCACTGTAGGGGAGGGGGAGCGTATACACTGCCCAGCACCAGGGGGTCCTCTCCAATCCTACCCCGAATAAACAGATAGCGCCCCTGTGTGTCAGTCCACTGCTGTACATGTATGTAAGGGACCCTTCGATGCACCAGGATTGCTACTCCCCGCGAACCCCTCGTGAAGCCGGAGTGGAAGACCTGATGGAACCCATAACGTTGAAAGCAAAGGGCCTTCGTGCCCATAAGGTGCGTTTCTTGTAGCATGAGAACATCGGCCTTCACCCTCTTCGCCTGGTGGAGTATGGCCCCCCGTTTAATTTTATCCAGGACCCAGCGTACATTCCAGCTAATAATGCGGAGGCTGTCCTGGGTCACCCGACCTCTATCAGGTATCCTAGCCATGAGGGGGTGCATCCTCTTTCAACACTGATGGCGAGCTGTGGCGATGCATGTGTAGATTGTAACGGGCCTGTATTTGAAGTGCGATCTGTAAACTTAACCTACCCCCACCTAACACCCCCTCCAACAAGCCCCCAACTCCATCCCTCGAGGATATTGTTACATCTGTCGCTGCAGAGCAGACACAAATCCCCAAACCGAACCCCCCCAACAAACCCCCCACCCCATACCTCAAGAACACTGAAGCATCTGTCGCGGCATGATTGACCCGCCTCCCCCAACGGGAGGAGACCGGCCACCTCATCCAATGGATCCCCAACCCCAACCCCATAGCAATTGGGCCCGTATCCCACCCAGGAAGGTGTGGCGGGAGTCCTGGCCCATAACAACTGTGCTCCTAGTGACCTCAAGAAAGGAAGACCCACATGGACCTCACTGGCCCCTCACTCAGTCCTTCCCCGGCGGCAGCACTACCGTGCCACCCAGCCGTGATGTGGCCCCACAGGAGAGCGAGCGTCGCTTTGACCGAGACCGCTTGGCACCCCTACGGCCGGATCGCTGCCTCCTCTGGTTCGTCTCACTCGCAGAAGAGTCGGACTCCCTCCCGGCCCCCATCCGGGGCGGGGTGTGTGCCCTGACCCTCACTGTTTCGTCCGTCCATTTAAACACCTCCTCCGGAGTGTCAAAGAAATGGGTGCGTGACTGGAAGACCACCCGCAGTCGAGCAGGGTAGAGAAGCGAGTATTGCAGGTTAAGTTCTCGCAGACGGGCTTTCGCAGCCTGAAAGGATTGCCGTTGCTGCTGCACTAGGCGCGTGTAGTCCGGGAAAATGAGGATCTTCACGTTTTCGTGTAGCAGGGGTTCCTTAAGCCGGGCCTGTTTCAAGATCGTGTCTCTGTCCAAGTAGTTCAATATTTTCGCTATTATGGGACGCGGGCGAGCCCCCACTGGCGGCTTCTGCATAAGTGCGCGGTGGGCCCTCTCCACCACAAAACACCGCGACAATGCCTCTGGGGGAATCCAGCTCTCCAACCACTGTGTGAGGAAACGCTCCACACTACCCCCTTCACTGCCCTCTGAAAAACCAACGAAGCGGAGGTTGTTGCGGCAGGCCCGGCCCTCCGCGTCTTCCGCCCGCAGGGCCAGCCCCCGTTGGGTCATCTCCATCGCGGCCACTTTCTTCTTCAGGATAGTGACGTCGTCCTCCATCCCCGAGATGCGGGTCTCGGCCTCCGTGATGCGGGAGACCGCGTTGCGCAGGTCTTGGCGCAGGAGCGTGACATCCGATCCCACCGCTCCTATCTTCGCGTCCAGCATATCTCGGGACTTGGTGATCGCTTCCATGAGCGCCGCATTGTCCGGCACGGCCCCCTGTTGGCTCCCGGACCCACTCGGGGCCGTGAATTTGTCGATTGCACCCTGCTTCGCCGGTCCACTGCCACCTTTGTCGCGGGTCATGGTCGCCTGCAGATCCCCGCCCCGATCTGCCAAGTTGTCGAGATGGGCCCCTCCTCCGTGATGGGTACCGTGCTCCTGTGGATGCCCCGCGGTCCGACCCAGCCGCCAATCGAAGGCTCTCGGGCAGGGAGGAGGAGTCCCCCCCGATCGCAGCGGGCCACCAGGGCCTGCGCGCCGCCCAACGACGGGCGCTGCCACGGGCCGTCCGGACCAGCTCCTCTGCGGGCACGGGACACCTCCAACCCTCGTTATGCCCTCGGGGCCCGACCGACCCCCGACACGGGCAGCCTGCTAATCGGGATGACTGGGCCCCAGGGGTGGCTCCCCCGCCTACTCAGCTGCCCACGCCACTGGTCCGCGGCCCACGCCGCCTCCTTCCGCCCGTCCGGCCCTCCCACGCGGGCCGACCGCACCGCCGAGGGGAGGAGGGGAAAGAGGCAATGGGCACCGCAAGGGGGCACGCAGCCACAAGAGCCCCCCCCGGAAATGGCCGATGTGTTGCCCGCTGTGAATGGGGGCAGGAGGGGAAGGCTCACCCAGTCAGGCCCGCGCGAGGCCCACTCCACCACCGTGGCCCGTAATGGCCGCCGAGCCGCACCACCAGTGCCGCAGACACAGGCACCACCAGGATCACTGCACTCACCCGGCGTTGGAGCCCTGCCGTTCCGCCTGTCCTCCGGTTCCCGGGTTAAGTCCCGGCGCAAATGCCCCCAGCGGCCGCCGGCACTCGACCTCCCGGCTTCCCTTCACTCTCTGGGCCGCAGACTCGTGTGGTCTCTGCGCCTCTGCCCGGGGGGCCCCAGCCGCCACGATCGCCGCCGAGCCTCCACCACCAGGGCCCAGGGTCACCGACACTCCGCTGAGTGGGTAGCAGACACTAGGAGCCAGGATAAATGACAAATTTATGGCGGGCTGGACGGAGCTCGCCTAGCACACGTCCGCCATGTTCGGCTGCTAAGCCCCCCCCCTTAACAATTCGTTTTCAACTCTAAAGCATGCAACAATATTTGGCACCTCCTTCTGCGTTCTCACCGAATCCTGCTTCTCCTGAGTTGGATTGGGAGAAGTGGAAGGAAAATTTTGAGGCATACCTAGATGCCTTAGACGGTGATTCCTTTACAAGTAAAAAAAAAAAAAAAAAATTTGCAATTCTAAGGCATTGTCTTGGCTTTGAAGTTCGCACTATTTTGAAACATACTCCTAAAGTTATAGTATTGTGCATCGAGGGTGAAGGTGATGGTGTTGAAGATGAGTACGCTACTGCTATTAAATCCCTTGATACCAGGTTCAAGGCGTGTAAGAACATTACATTAGAGAGGCACAAATTCTATAAAAGAGCACAACTTCCAGGAGAGTCAGCATCTACTTATGTGGGTGCTTTGCAAATTTTAGCTGTGTCTTGTGATTACAAAACATTTGAAGAAGAGATGATTAGAGATCAATTAGTAGAAAAAACCAACAATAAAAAAGTTCAGGAAGCACTTTTAGCTAAACCAGATTTGACATTACAAAAAGCATTGGAAATTGCTACTAGAATTGAGAGTACTACATCGTACTTAGAACAAATGTCAATTTTGAGTTCTAGTTCACCTGTGCAAAACGTTTTGGCTGTCAAAAGCAAATATAAATCTCAAAAAGAGAAACCACGCCAGGACAAATCTCGGGAAGATACAAGAACTAATACCACTATCAACAGACCAACAAGTAAACGTTGGGAGTGCTACCGTTGCGGAAGCGCATCACATCTTGGGAATGCCAAATTCTGTCCTGCTTTAAATAAAACCTGCAGTAAATGTTTTAAGAGAGGTCATTTCGCCCATGTATGTAAGTCAAGTGACAAACCAGCTGTTAATTTCGAATTACCTTCCAAGAAGTTCCTTAATATGGAACAACACACTGGTGAATCATCTTCGAGTGAAGAGGATCAAATTTGTCTAATAACGGAGTGCCACAGTAATGAAGTGATGTCTACTGTATCGCAAGGAACAAGGTGACCTCTATGTACTTTATCGGTCAATGGAATAGATGTCAAAATGTTAGCTAACTCTGGATCTCCATTTACGATCATAAGTGACAAAATATGGGAAGAAATGTTTAAATCTCAGGGCATTATTTTAAAACAGTCATCAGTCCGCCCTATTGCTTATGGTGGCAAAACTATTGAAGTACTTGGAGAATTTCATGCAAATTTGTGTTTCAAAAGTAGTAATGCTCAAGCTATAGTCTATATTACAAAAGATGATACATGTTTATTAGGGTGGCACGACCAAGGGAATTTGGGCATAATTTTGGATCCCAATGATCCAGAACAAGTCATATTGAAGAAAAATTTGATTTGTGTACAAACAGTGAAAGAAAATTCATGGGAGTCAATGTATCCTGAAATTTTTAATGACAATTTAGGTTTATTTAAAGGATTCAAGCACAAAATTAGAGTAAATGATGATGCCAAACCCGTAGTACACAAAGTTCGCAGAGTACCTTTGGCCTTACGGGATGCACTTAAAAAAGAACTTAATAAACTTTGTTCTAATGGGGTCATAGAACCCATTGAGTCCTCGGATTGGGTTTCACCCATTGTTTTAGCCCGTAAGGCCAGTGGTGCGTTGGACATGTGTGTTGATCTTCGCGATCTAAATCACAACATTTGGGTTGATCAACACCCCTTACCCAAAATCACTGAGATGACATCTAGTCTAAAAAATGGTGAACGGTTTAGTCTACTGGATATGACATCGGCATATCATCAAATTGATTTACACCCAGATTCAAGACATTATACTGCGTTCATCACCCCGGAGGGTTTATTCCAATACAAACGAATGCCCTTTGGGCTTGCTTCTGCATCAGCGGTTATTCAAAGAATTGTAGAAAGCATGTTCAAAAACATTCCCGGGGTGATGGCGTATCAGGATGATGTGTTGGTTTACGGCTCCAATCAGATTCAACACGATGAGAGATTGCGTCAAGTTTTTTCAATTCTCAAAGAAAAGGGTGTTACTCTAAGTATTGAAAAGTGTAAATTAAATGTGACCTCCGTGGATTATTTAGGATACAAAATATCAGCCAAGGGAGTCGAACCCAAATCCAGTCTAGTTAAGGCAATAGAGGACTTTGTGCTCCCAGTGACAAGGATCAATTAAGGTCCTTCATGGGACTCATCGAATTTTATGCCAGATTTATTCCTAATTGTTAAACCAAAACTTTTCATATAAGGAATCTACTTAAAAAAAATGTTGTTTTTAAATGGTCTCCTGAATGTGATGAAGAATTTCACATAATCAAAAAGAGATTGCACATGCAGTTCCTCTAAAATCTTTTGACATCAATGATCACACAATTATTATGACTGATGCTAGTCAGAAGGGTCTTGGTGCTGTGCTGATGCAGAATAGAGAAGGCAGAGATGAAGTCGTGGCCTTTGCGTCTAGAGGTTTGAAAGGTGCTGAAGCTACTTATTCAGTTATAGAACGCGAAGCGTTAGCCTGCTGGTGGGGAATTGTTCACTTTAGGCAGTATCTATGGGGCTCTAAATTTACTGTAAGTATGGATCATAAACCTTTGGTTCAACTTTTTACCACCAAAGGAGGCCATAAAGCCACACCTCGTATTGCTAAGTGGCAGTACAGACTATTAGAACATAATTTTAATGTGGAATATGTTCCTGGAGTACGCAACATTTTAGCAGATTGTTTGTCCAGGATGGCAAGGTGTACTTATGATGTAGATGATCAAGTTGATAAAGGATTTGAGTCAGAGATTTTTTGTTACGCTGTGTCTAGTTCGGATGGGGCCATTTTAGAAAGTGAATGGAGAAATGCGTATGACACTGATTTAGATTTTAAAAGACTCATGGATGTAGTTCGCACTGGTTGGACGAATGAGTTTTTGAAGGATGAAACCATCAGCAAGTTTAAGTATGTTTTTGATGAACTCCATTGTGAATGGGCTTTTATATCGTTCTTCTTTACTGGTGGTTCCTGTGAGCATGAGAATCAAAGTACTCAACCTTGTCCATGAAGGCCACATTGGTATGCGGGCTATGAAGAGAAGGATCAGAGAGCAGTTTTGGTGGCCCGGTCTTGACAAACAAGTAGAACATTTTGTAAGAGACTGTTTATCTTGTGCTGTTAGTGATAAGTCTCAAGTAACAGTGCCCAGTCCGGTTCAAGCTGTCAGTGTTCCTTCCAAGCCATGGTCCAAACTGGCCATTGATATTATCGGCCCCCTATCTTTGTCTGACAGTGGTGTTTTGGAATATGGTATTGTTTTAATAGATTACTATAGTCGTTGGCCGGAATTGAAATTCGTAAAGGTTCCCACAACTTCTTGTGTAATAGAATTTCTTGAATTTTTGTTTTCCAGAGAAGGTGTTCCGGATGAAATAATCTCAGACAATGGCTGTCAGTTTACTTCTTCAGAGTTTGAAAAATTTGTAAATTTCATGGGTATCAAACACACAAAAACCTCACTTTACCACCCTAGGAGTAATGGTCTCGTAGAGAGATTCAACAGAGTGATCAAGAACAACGTACAATTGTCCAAAACCAGTAGGCTAAATTGCAAAAATGAACTTAAAAGTTTGTTGTGGGCTGTACTTACCACATCAAATTCTGATATCGAAGTATCCCCTTTTGTATTACTAAGGGGCCGTCTTCCAGCTTCTAAATTGTTAAGGAAGTGGATGGGTGAATTTAGCTTACCGGTGGATAAAATAAAACAAGTAGAAAGGAGAAGAGTAGATGCTCAAAACAAATATGTTCAGGATGGTTTGAGAGAGCTCAATGTGAAAGTTGGTGATCAAGTAAGGGTCAAATGTGCTCGCATTGTACCTAAAGGTGAGTCCAAGTTCTCTGGTCTTAAATGTGTTGTAAGAGTTAACAAGAGTGCTGTACAATTGGAAGACGGTAGATGGTGGAACAAAAACAAAATCTCGGTTTCCAAATCAAACCGTTTTCCAGTGCAGAATGATATGAATCGTAACCAAGGTGAAGTAGCTCAGGGTTCTAATAACCGTATTCCTTCGTCTAGGTGTCAAGGGTACCTAAGAGATTTGACGATTATGTTATGCATTAAAAGGTTTATTTAGTTGTTTATCTATTTTTGTTTTCTTTTGCAAAGGGGGAAGATGTGTTGGGTTGTTTGTTATTAATTATTACTGTGCCTTACGTAGCTATGAGGAGTCTCCACTCTTGGGGAGTTCCAGAACGGAAGGTACGGTGGGGAACAGTAACGGTTGGGCGGTTGAGCTGACCAGGGACTCGCTGTTGCTGCTCCTGTCTTGTTGGAGAAATGTTAATAAAGAATTGAAGTACTCACGACTGCGACTTCCTTTCAGTGCACATTTAAGAAATCAAGGTGAGAGTTTATGGCCACTGTGGATACTGAAACAACCAATGTAGTTCCAAAAGGATGGATACATAAGGATACCACCATCAGATATCCTTAAAGATTCCATACATTGTTGAGAAGAAAAAAATCAGTCCCTTTCCCCCTTCCTGCATCGCTAATGTTACTTTGTTCGATATCTTCTGCTTGGGTTTTGAGGCATTTTATGACATAATTCACCAGATGGCCCCTTTAACTAAGCCAGGCTTGTACACAGACAGTTTGAGTGATACAATGAGTGAGAGGGTAGCTGAAAGTGGAGCCTAAAACTAGAGATGGCATTTGCCAAGCGCTAAACTATGAAGCAAACAAACATTCCCTATTATAGGGGTGTTGGGAATAGGAATAGACCATGTAGCCAGATCCAGGACTGCAAATCTATGGTCTATGGTGTTGTGATCTTAGCCCGAGACACAGGAGGCAATGAGCAGAGCATGAGAGATATGATCCCTCCTTGAAACTAATGGGGGGAGCTCACGGTGGAACCGCTCTGCAATCTACACATCACACTGAATAATTTGGCTAACTTCAGAAGTCTGCCCATTGGTCAGCACAGACGAAGGCGGCGCCGTTTTCCTGCCATAACAAACCCCTTAGCAAGAAGATAAAGGGGTACAATTATATAACTGTACATATTTGTTTTATGCTGTGATGAGAATCTAATAAAAATATTACAGATGATATTAATCAATACACCCACGAGGGATTATGCTTAATGGAGCCAAGAAACATTTCAGTGTGATGTGTGTGATAAAACTAATGATGGCTGTTAATTTACATTGAAACATGCAGATTACAGACCATTGTCTCTTCGTCACCCATAGACTACTGCAGCAGCGTATGTGGGTAGCTTTGAGCCAGTCAAACCGTTGAGGCACGCTTTTAATAAGGGTACTGTGGCTGTTGGTGCAGACTAGCTGTGTAAATATATAGCTTGGTGGAGTCGGGCAGAGAACGGGATGGAAGTAGGTTTGCCAACGGCATACTACCCTTGACGAATGTGTGACTACAGGGGCATGTCCCCCCTCCCCCAAGTAGTAGTATAGGACTCCAAAATAGGGAGTCAAGTCCAAATACCTCCCCTTTCATGCCTGGTTGTGTTGAATGTGTTTGAATGTTGTGAAATGAGTTTCGGGGCAGTGAGTTTGTCCTGATGAAAGCCCTGAACACAATGGGCCAGCTGCTATAGGGCTGAAACATGTCCACCAGCTATTAGGGGAATAGGACCATTGTATCCTAAACCCATCCTCCTTTTTTCATTAGAAGTCTTTCACTATACCCAAACAACCACAAATAAAGGGATACCTTGGTTAGTTTGAGGTATTTTTTATTATCTACTGAGGACCCCGGTTAACAATATCCAAAGGGCTTCCTGTAATATGAGTTGAGCCCATCCTGGTTTTTAAGGACCAGGATGAGACCCGATGATGAAGCATGCCACTACTAGAGTGGTTGAAGGGATAACACACAGCATAAGCCTTTTTAAATGTACTGGGTGACTATCAGAGGATAATACCTTGTTGATCACCAGGCAGGGGATACTTTTTTGTGTTGTGCTAATGTATCTAGGAAGAGTGTACTCCCCCTTCCTATATATTAAAAGTCTATCTTCCCTTCCCCAGAGTAAGGCCTTTAACACTATTCTCGGAGCGGGGCAAGGCAGTGCGGTTTCTTGATAGGGTAACCACACCACAGCCATACTACTGAGTAACTCACATTACACTTCTGCACTGTGAGTAGGAGGTGATCACACATTTTCATTCTGTGATTTAAATTTCCAGATTTAGCTTTTTGCCACATTGCATAGCTTTAAAGATTATCTTTCAGTTACTAGAACTGCCCAGAATATTGTATTACACTGCTGGTTTACTGAATTAAATAGACGACCAATACAAGTTGTAGCAACCATGAGATAAAATAAAGACACAATAAATTGAGTTACCTTCTGCTTTTCACTGTCTGGGAAAACAAAAAGGATGAAAGTGTTGTGGCAAGAGAAGACCAAGGATTGGCAAAGTGTGGCTTCTAGAATTCCCCACTCACAAGTACACCAAACTCAACAATGGCCAACTACAAGGAAAACAGAAAGAAAAGTGGTTTATATTCTGTACAATAGAGTACAGTGCCAGCCACAATCCTAAAGCTCTTTGGAATGTATTGAAAACTATAGATGATTTGTGAGCAATAAACTCAGCAATTAGCATTTTTCGAGAATGCTTATCTGCATAAATGCTTCCATGGATAAACAAAAAAGTAAAACACATTTTTCAGAATTAACATTTGGAAATTCTGCAGCAAACTATGACTTAATTTCTTTATTTAAAATTGTATGAAACTAAAGCTAATCTCCCTTCAAAGTTAGAGATGAATTGTGCTACATTACAGATTCTGTTTTAGGTCACGATTAGCAACATATAAGAATCAGAAGTACTAGGCAGAAGTTTAGTGTATACTAAATTTCTGGATGATGAGATAAATGTGTTGAATAAACTGTCTTTATTAGTTATAACCAAACCATAGGTAGATGTTAGCATAAAGGAACAGGTTTATACATAGGAAATTAATATGCAATTTAATCTATTGTCCTTTTTTGTCTTTCTTCTTTATCTTTTGTGTGTGTTGTTTTTTTGTTTTCTCTTACATCTGAATTTCTCTAATGATTATATACACATCTTTTTCCTTTAAGTATCAAGAATCCCACTAAAACCCTGAAGAAGCGTAAATGTGCGAAACAGATGTCAGCTGTGTGACTTAAATGCTTTTCACAACTCAATGGTGTCTACACGATGTGTACAGAAGTGTAATTAATTGAAAAAGGAAGCTGGTAAACCTGAAGGAATTTGTAAAAATTGATCGACAAACACAAGTGCTTTTACATATTGCTTTGTGATGCTGATTTTGTAGGAAATATCTATAAACCTACATTTTTTTTCATCTTCCATATGAGCTTTTTAGTATTTAATGATGAAAGTATTCCCTAACACTTAAGTTATTATGATTATGACTTTCTATTTCTTTTGGGCAATAATCAGGGTTTGTAAAGCGCGGCTACTCACCCGTGAGGGTCTCAAGGCGCTGGGGGGGTGGGGGGCGGGGAAGGGTGGCTGCTGATCCGTCTGGTTGTGGAGGTTCAATCGAAAAGCCAGGTCTTGAGATCCTTCCTGAATTGGGTCAGCGACGGGGAATGCCTGACAGTCTGTCTCCAAAATGCCCTGTCTCCCATTTGGGTCTCAGAGTTCTCAATGGCGTGCTCATTGCTGCCATAATTAAGTCCATCCAGCTTGCTGCTGGTCGTCCTCTTTTTCTTTTGGCTTTTCCAAGCATCACAGTCTTTTCTCGTAAACTGGGTCTTGGCATTATGTGTCTAAAGTATGAGAGCTTCAATCCATTTACACCCTCGAAGTAAAAAACATTTGTAAAAACCCCCAATATATTTCAGCTGGAATGTCAGGAGTGATGAACTTTACAGTTTTAGGAAGGTTCCGAAGTTAATATAGAATTTTATGAAGTTTGCAGAAGCTTTTGCAACTTTGAACATCTCAAATTGAATTGCGAGTTGGGTTTTATTTCTCATATTGTACTACTGCATTTAAAGTGCTATCAGCATCCTTAATCACCCACACTGCGGTGTGGCATTTGGGACATCATTATGAATTATTATCTCTGAACTCTGGGATCCCGGCAGTAACGGGCCGATATGTGTTGAGAGAGAGTAGATTAATTTTGTGTTCCTTGACAGGTATAGTAGCTCTGAACATAGTTCACTTAACATCTATAGTAGATCTAATGTATCCTACATGTGGCCTCTTTTTTAAGTCTGCCTCCTTAATGCCGAAGGGGGTGGTAACAGGAGTTTGCTGGTTAATGGAGTTCACATTGATGCCACAAATAAATTGTGAGGTCCATCATTGTCGCTATTATAGACATTGACGAAGAACTAAAGCAGAAGCATTTCCTGGCAGAAGACTTGGCACTCTGGAAGGAAAACAAATATCATTGTAACATTTGAGAAACATGAGTGGTCAGAATAGTGGCAAATAAGATTCAGGACTGACTGTTTAGCTCGAGCAAGTTACCATATGTCCAGATATCCCTTTGTGGTCCATATCCACATTTATACCAATTTCTGATACACACAACAGTAGACCCTGGAGGTAGCAGGATAGAGTTGATGCATGGACTTTATGCATACCTCAAGATATCCAAGCCATGTCGATCTTGGGCATAGCCTGTTCCTCAAGTTTAATACACTAGTACATGCATTGCGTCAGACGTGATCCAGTGACAAACTTGAAGCAGTCACATCGCCCATACTACAACTGATACTTATGGCCACAACAAGAAAGTGGTATCTGTACTATACAATGCACTACTGGCATTGCATTTGACAACTCACCAGACAGTGGGGGACAAATAAGTAGAATGTATAGGACAAGGCATACTTAACAAGACATGGTCCTGTGCACAAGTGTTCATTCAGAGGGTCTCTCGGAACTCCATTTTGAAATATAATCAGTTAAACTTCCTACATCAGACATAGCTCACCCCTAAATACATTGCACTAATGTTTGAGTGGGATAGCTCTGGGGAGCTCCAATGTGACCAGATGGAGCTGGATTTCATTCATAACGTGTGGCACTGACCCATAATAACTCAGTTTTGGGTGTAGGCACTGGACACACTGACAGAAATAACAAGGAAGATGGTGGTACTGGACTCCTCAATATGCTTACTGGGGCTTCTGCCCAGAACCAAGAAGACTAAGGGCCTGATTACAACATTGGTGGCCTGTACGCCGGACCGCCGATGTCGCTGTCAGGAGAACACTGCATCGCCTATGGTGTGTGTTGGACTTGGCCCTTTTTGGCTAAAGTTCCTTAAACTTTTTGTTTTCCCCCTAGACCTTTTTTCTGACATGGTGTTGCCAACTTAGATGCTTTGGGCACTTTGCCACTGCTGATCAGTGTCAAAGTGCAAGTGCTCCCTGTGTAAAGTGTAATGGTAATTGGTTGTCCATGATTGGTATGTTTGCCTTACTAGTAAAGTCCCTAGTAAAGTGCACTATGTGTGCCAGGGCTAGTAATGCAAATGCTACTAGTGGGCCTGCAGCACTAATTGTGCCACCCACACAAGTAGCCCTAAAGAGAGAACTCAGGCCTGCCACTGCAGTGCCTGCGCGCAGTTTGTTGAACTACCATGTTGTCCTGACAAGTGCACCCACTTGCCAGGCCTTACCCTTCCCTTGTTATGCACATCAGACACCCCTATGGTAGGCCCAAGGTACTAGCCCCTGGAGGTGAAGAGGCCTGGGTTGCTGCCATAAAACAATGGCTCCATCTCCTGCTGAGTGATGGAGGATCCAGACACCCACTATCAAAGGAAGAAGGTGTCACTGGCAGGGAGACTCCCAGAACTGATTTAGACATGGGTCAGTGCCCCCTGAGCACAAAGACTTCAAAGGTTTTGAGGGGTATAAGTATTAGAGCCCCATGTGTTTGGAGTTCTGTTCGTCTGGCTGGGGAGAATTGCTGCTGCTGGGCCCCAGGAGGAGACCGCCACGAGGGACTCCCTCCCTGCAGGAGGGCCCTGTGTGCTGGCCTGCCTGGACCCAGCTTTTTCCCCTGGACTTTGGACTGTAGCGCCTTGTGAGTGCTTTACTTTTATTCTGAGGAGCGCAATATTTTAATTGCCAAAGAAGGAGAGGAGCTGGTGCCTGGCAGCGCGCTGCTGAAGTGCCTGCCGAGGGAATCCCGAGCGTAGGGATTCCCCCCTGCGCTGCTGATCAAGCGGGAGCCTACCCCGCATTTGGGCCTTTCTGGTGGGTGCCCACCCCGCGTTGGCATCGTTTCCAGGTGGGAGCCTACCCCGCACTCTGCCCCCGAGTGAAGCCGCCGCCAAGAGCACCGAAACCGGAAGAACGGCGCCTGCGCCTGACTGTGGGCGGGGCCTGCCGTCAGTGGACCGGGGCCGGAACCAGGAAGTGGGGCTGACCTGAGCGGGGCTCCCGTGAGCTGGTGGGAGTCCCGCATATGCAGAAGAGCAAGCGGTGGTAGCGTGGCCGAGTGGGACACAGGAGAAGGCTGCCGGAGTGGAGTCGGGGCTCCCGTGTTGATGTGGGGAGCCGCGCGCGCAGCCGAGACCGTCCGGAGCCTTGCAGGCTCCCCAGAGAAGTCCTGTGTCCCAGAAGGGGGCCGGGCGGAGCCAAGAGGTCTTGTGAACGGGGCCTGCCTGCGATCTGGAGGAGGCAAGGAAAGAGCCCGGTCAGTGGGGCCCTTCTCGAGGCACGTTGTCGGTGCCTTCCCTGCAACATTGGGCAACTTGGAGTTTAGTAGCCCCAGAGTGGGGCCCCGATCGGCGCATTGCAGTGCCAGTGCGTGTTGATCTTCAGCTGCACCGCAGTTGCGGGCAGCTGCAACGTTTGGGGGCCTTTTCTTCTATTAAGGAAGGGGTGAGTTGCACCCCTGCCCCAACACATTGCGCACCGTGGTGGCCCTGACATTCTGGACAACAGGGCGCTTGAGCCCTAGTGCAAGGCTAGTTGGCCTGGGGCTACTTTGGATGGTGGCAGGGCGCAAGGCCCTAAGGTGATGTATGCACCTTGTGGCAGTGTTACTAGGGTGCTCTGCTGAGTTACTGCATAATGTGGTTATGCTTATGTGCTTTAGGATGATGCATAATGTGTTTATGCCTACTGCTTTTGTCTAATGTGATTGATGCAAAGTGTCTGTGCCAGTCATGACTGGTTGTTTCATTTTACTACTAAGTGAGTTCTAATGGTTCTGACAGTGGCCCGATTGGCCCTGTCTTGTATATAATCCCCTGTGAATATTGCCTAGTGCCAGTGGGCACAGTGTATATTGTGTGACTACTATCCTAATGTGTTTTGGATAATACAAAGGCTATTTTTATATATAACCTTGTGTGGAGTTTCTTTTGTAGTGTGCCTAGTGTGTCGCTGCTGTGTGTGTGTGTTGCGCAAACGCTTTACACATTGCCTCTGGGATAAGCCTGACTGCTCGTGCCAAGCTACCAAGGGGGTGAGCAGGGGTTATCTTCAGCGTGTAACTCCCTTGCCCTGACTAGAAGCAAGGGTCCCTATTTGGACTAAGGTACCTACCTCAGCCAACTAGAGACCCCCAGTTCTAACATTGGTTGTCAGCGGTGAGGATAGGACTTGCGTTTGCGCAGTACCACAGCGACAACTGGTTGCACTACAAACTCTGAATTTAGATAATCACAGGTTTGGGGATTATTTTTCCTGAGTTTTATTTTTCTCCTGAGAAGTGTCATTTCTGAATTGTGTACTCTTGCTTCAGCTCAGACGCCTAGGAGTCTTGTGTTGCACTGGTGTGGGGTTGTGTGCCTTGCCAGAATGGAACCTACCTTTAATGTACATGATCTGTTGAACTACAGTCTAGCGGAGCTAAGGGGGTTCTGTGGGGAGAGAGGCTTAGCGGTGAGTGGGGAAGACACTCAGCTATTCCTTCGTAAAATCCTGCTACATTGGCAACAGGATAGCTGGAGACGGACTGACAGGGCCCAGGCCGCCCAAAAAGAGGGTGGTGGGTTAGAGGGTGGCCCTGAAGAGTCTGAAGAAGAGGAAGAAAATGACAGGGCAGAGACGCCAGTAGGTAGTGAGGATCCCATAGATAGGGAGTCCCTTGCTGGGTCCAGTGCCGGGGGCAGTGCCTCATCCCTTTCCCTGTCCCCCGAGGAGTGGGTGGATAGGAGGGTGGAGAGGGAGCATCAGCTGGCTTTAGAGAAGTTCAAATTGGAGCATGCCATGGGGCTAGCGCAGCTGGCTGCAGGGCACAGGCAGGCCCAGAGAGCCTTAGAGGAGAAAAAGGCAGTGTTGGCTCAGGAGTTGAGTCTCAAGGAGTTAGTCCTTCAAGAGAAGAAGCTGGAGACCGAGAGGGTCTTAGCGCAGGAGAGGATGGCGGAGGCGGAGAGGGCCTTCGCCATAGAGAAGCTAACTCAGGAGGGTCGGTTATCCCCTGAGTGTAGTTCGAGTGTTCTGGATTCACCAGTGAGGGTGGGATCCAGTGGTGGCAGCGAGCGTGAGTCCAGTGCAGGAAGTCCCACTCCCAGAGCCCAGAAGACGGTACCTAGTTCCTGGGAGGAAGGTGTCACACCTGAGGGGTATAGGTTAAGATTCAGGGTCAGTAGGAAACTGTTTCACCAGTCTTGGGGGGAGTTTGTGGATGGATGTTGTGATGCACTGGAAAGATGGGTGATGGTTAGCGCGGCGAATGATTCTGAAGGGCTGTTCAGTCTGATTGTCAGAGAACACATGCTCAGTAAATGTTTTCCAGAGTTGCGTCAACACCTGTTGGGGTGCGGGTTCTCTGATCCCAGAGAGCTTGCACGGGAGGCAGACCTCTGGCTGTGTGCTGGAGGGTCTGAAGAGGCATTAGGGAGTGATTCCAAAAGGAGTGGCTCAGGTATCTTCTGTTCCTGTGTGGGGGAAGAGGTTCAGTGTAGCCCAGCTAGGTCCCAGTGTTGTGGGATGGGTGTAGGGGCTCACGTCCTGTCTCAGAGGAGAAGCAGTGAGTGTGGGCTGTGTCCCAAGGTGCCTGAAACCCAGTCTCAGGGCCTGGAGGGTTCCCTTAGGGAGCGCCAGGTCGGGGGCCTAGGCTGTACTTGTGGGTCATTTGAGGAGGAGCTCCTAGTGTCAGGAGACCGTGAAGCATCTGTAATCAGCGCTCCAGCGGTTCTGGTGTCTGGCAGTGCCGCTCTCAGTGGGAGGGCACGGAAGTCCAGATTGAGGGGTGAGAGGGGGCTGGGTTACCCAGTGGGAGAACCAGTGGGTCAGGGACCAGCCAGAAGGGCTGGGTCTCATAGAGGTGACCATGGTGACACCACTTCTGTCCTGGGGGGTCTTCCCGCACTGTCAGATGGACACGGGGCGGGAGATCAGAGCCAGGCGGACTGTCACACAACACGTGAATCACGTGTTACCCTCGTGGGGTTGAGGCTGTGTGCGCCCCCAGAAGTCCTGGCGTGCCAGGCAACGGTTCAACCACAGGGTTTAGTCCCTGGGTTGGAAGGCCAGGTTCAGGCTCTGCCTGACCTGGAGGGAAGGACATTGGTAGGTGGTGTCCTGACCGGGGGGATACTGTGTGAGTCCCCAGAAGTCCTGGTGTGCCAGGCAAGTGCTCAGCCGAGGGGATCAGCCCTAAAGTTGGGAGGGCAGGTTTAGGTTCAGCCTGACCTGGAGGGAGGGAGGTATGTAACCAGCGTCCTGACCGGTTTGTCTTCCAGGGGTACCGCTCCAGGTGGGAGGGTGCATAACTATGGAAGGCGGGTGCAGAGGGAGGGGTCCCTCGCCTCTGACCCCGGTTCAACCTGTGGGTTTAGACCTTAGGTTGGGAGACCAGTTGCTGGAGAGAGGTCCTGAACTGGTGGGAGAGTTGCGTTCTGGGGGTACTCCTCCACGGAGGAGAGTGCGGGACCCCAGAAGGAGCGGTAGGGGGAGGAGAGCCTCGCCCGTGACTTCTGGTCAGCCTGAGGGTGCGGACCCTAGGTTGAAGAGTCAGTGGCAGTCTAGAACTGCCCTGATAAGGGGTAGAGTGGAGAATGGGTAATATGTGCATGGGGCTACCGCCCCCGCTCAGTGAGGTGGCAAGGACCAGATACATCTGGATGGCCTAGGGCCTGGTCCTGGCCACGGACAACTAGGAAGCACCATTGGGGTAGCTTAGTTAGTCCTGGGAGCTTTGACAGAGGGAACCACATGGGTTCAGGACGGTGTAGAACTGGAGGGTGGCCCGGCGGTGGCGGGCCCGCGTCCAGGTTCTGTTGCCCCAAGCAGGGAAGTCCATCAAGGTAGTTTATTGGTCTACCCTGGCTTTCGGCTGGGATGGGGTTGTGTTGGACTTGGCCCTTTTTGGCTAAAGTTCCTTAAACTTTTTGCTTACCCCCTAGACCTTTTTTCTGACATGGTGTTGCCAACTTAGATGCTTTGGGCACTTTGCCACTGCTGATCAGTGTCAAAGGACAAGTGCTCCCTGTGTAAAGTGTAATGGTAATTGGTTGTCCATGATTGGTATGTTTGCCTTACTAGTAAAGTCCCTAGTAAAGTGCACTATGTGTGCCAGGGCTAGTAATGCAAATGCTACTAGTGGGCCTGCAGCACTAATTGTGCCACCCACACAAGTAGCCCTAAAGAGAGAACTCAGGCCTGCCACTGCAGTGCCGGCGCGCAGTTTGTTAAACTGCCATGTTGTCCTGACAAGTGCACCCACTTGCCAGGCCTTACCCTTCCCTTGTTATGCACATCAGACACCCCTATGGTAGGCCCAAGGTATTAGCCCCTGGAGGTGAAGAGGCCTGGGTTGCTGCCATAAAACAATGGCTCCATCTCCTGCTGAGTGATGGAGGATCCAGACCCCCACTATCAAAGGAAGAAGGTGTCACTGGCAGGGAGACTCCCAGAACTGATTTAGACAGGGGTCAGTGCCCCCTGTGCGCAAAGACTTCAAAGGCTTTGAGGGGTATAAGTATTAGAGCCCCATGTGTTTGGAGTTCTGTTCGTCTGGCTGGGGAGAATTGCTGCTGCTGGGCTCCAGGAGGAGACCGCCACGAGGGACTGCCTCCCTGCAGGAGGGCCCTTTGTGCTGGCCTGCCTGGACCCAGCTTTGCCCCCCGGACTTTGGACTGTAGCGCCTTGTGAGCGCTTTACTTTTATTCTGAGGAGCGCAATATTTTAATTGCCAAAGAAGGAGAGGAGCTGGCGCCTGGCAGCGCGCTGCTGAAGAGCCTGCCGAGGGAATCCCGAGCGTAGGGATTCCCACCTGCGCTGCTGATCAAGCGGGAGCCTACCCCGCATTTGGGCCTTTCTGGCGGGTGCCCACCCCGCGTTGACATAGTTTCCAGGCGGGAGCCTACCCCGCACTCTGCCCCCAAGTGAAGCCGCCGCCGAGAGCACCGAAACCGGAAGACCAGCGCCCGCGCCTGACTGTGGACGGGGCAGGCCGTCAGTGGACCGGGGCTGGAACCAACAAGTCGGGGCTGACCCGAGCGGGGCTCCCGTGAGCTGGTGGGAGTCCCGCATATGCAGAAGAGCGAGCGGTGGTAGCGTGGCCGAGCGGGACACAGGAGAAGGCTGCCAGAGTGGAGGCGGGCTCCCGTGTTGATGTGGGGAGCCCCGCTCGCAGCCGAGACCGTCCGGAGCCTCGCAGGCTCCCCAGAGAAGTCCCGTGTCCCAGAAAGGGGACCGGGCGGAGCCAAGAGGTCTTGTGAGCGGGGCCTGCCTGCGATCCGGAGGAGGCAAAGAAAGAGCCCGGTGAGTGGGGCCCTTCTCGAGGCACGTTGTCGGTGCCTTCCCTGCAACATTGGGCAACTTGGAGTTTAGTAGCCCCGGAGTGGGGCCCCGATCGGTGCATTGCAGTGCCAGTGCGTGTTGATCTTCAGCTGCACCGCAGTCACGGGCAGCTGCAACGTTTGGGGGCCTTTTCTTCTATTAAGGAAGGGGTGAGTTGCACCTCTGCCCCAGCGCATTGCGCACCGTGGTGGCCCTGACATTCTGGACAACAGGGCGCTTGAGCCCTAGTGCAAGGCCAGTTGGCCTGGGGCTTCTTTGGATGGTGGAAGGGCGCAAGGCCCTAAGGTGATGTATGCACCTTGTGGCAGTGTTACTAGGGTGCGCTGCTGAGTTACTGCATAATGTTTTTATGCTTATGTGCTTTAGGATGATGCATAATGTGTTTATGCCTACTGCTTATGCCTAATGTGATTGATGCAAAGTGTCTGTGCCAGTCGTGACTGGTTGTTTCATTTTACTACTAAGTGAGTTCTAATGGTTCTGACAGTGGCCCGATTGGCCCTGTCTTGTATATAATCCCCAATGAATATTGCCTAGTGCCAGTGGGCACAGTGTATATTGTGTGACTACTATCCTAATGTGTTTTGGATAATACAAAGGCTATTTTTATATATAACCTTGTATGGAGTTTCTTTTGTGGTGTGCCTAGTGTGTCGCTGCTGTGTGTGTGTGTTGTGCAAACGCTTTACACATTGCCTCTGGGATAAGCCTGACTGCTCGTGCCAAGCTACCAAGTGGGTGAGCAGGGGTTATCTTCAACGTGTAACTCCCTTGCCCTGACTAGAAGCAAGGGTCCCTATTTGGACTAAGGTACATACCTCAGCCAACTAGAGACCCCCAGTTCTAACAGTGTTCATACCGCTGTATTACGAGTGGACCGCCGGGCTGGCGGTCCGAAGTCAGCGGTCCCACTCAGCAGCATGGCTCGGCCATTAAGATGGGACGGAGCAGATGCCGCCGTAGTGCAGCGCCTTCTGCACGTCCGTGCACTGTGTGGCATGCACAATGTTTTGTTGTTTTGGTGTCAAATAATATATTAAAATGTACTCTATTTCTCTAAATTGGTGTGGGAATTTTCTTGTGTTGTGTTCTGACTTTATTACTGTTTGTGTGCTGCAGAAAACCTTTACACATTTCCTTTAAGTTAAGCTTGGTTGCTTTTTGTGCCAAGCTACCCAGGATTAAGCACAAGTTAATTTAGTGACTTTTTGTGGTTCACCATGCAATGGATTGTGGCTGTTGCTTGACTACTTCTCACACCCCAGTCAAACAACAACCCAATTTCTCACAAGATGCTTATGTTCTATTGTTTTCTATATCTTGTTGTGTCAGGGACACGCCTACGGTGAACTTGATAAACTCTCGCATTAGAATGATATATCAGGACACTACGGGAAACCATATCCCAGTGTAAGATAAGAATGTTTCCAAACACAATTGGGCTTTTGTAGAAAATACTTAAGGGAATTCTTGGAAACATGAAATTTTTCTAAGTTCAAAATGCAAAGAAAGAGCAATTTACAAAAGAAACGTAAGATTCAGGTTGGCACGAAGTAAAATATATTTATAGAGAAGATACCTTGGTGAGCTGTGCAGGAAAGCGAGATTTCACTAGAAGGCCATCTCACATGAGAGAGATGTTGTTTTTGACCTGTACAAATAGACTGAAGGTTCCAAGCAATGTGGTAAGGGAATGCATAGGAGAAGTATATCTAGCAGACAAATATGAAGATGCATTACTATTGTGTAAATCATAAGTCTGGCCTCATCTATGATATTGTGCACAAACCGCCCAAGGGCAAAACACATTTTAGATGTGAACTGCCAACATCATGCAAGGTGTGAGTCAGAAATTCAATCATATTCAAGATGTATGAGTTTTGAATATGTCATGAGCACAGAAAAAGAAGATAAAGCAACTAAGCATGTTTGTGACAGACTACACTGACAGCCAAACTCTAAATCAAGCTGTATATGATGTTGTAAGTACATTAATACAGGGTTATGCAGCCATGGTTCTTTAGGAAATATTTGTTATGGTTCATTGCCCATAAAACTCTGCTAAGCACTGGTGCTGCTACGTCCACATCAAAAAACAAGACATCTTTAGTTGTAGTTTCTTTCCATGGGTGACATAATTCAGGCCTCTACTTCAAAACCTCTAAAACCATGCCCTAGCCCTGACCTCATGGCTCAGGAGTGCAATCTAAGAGAGGATGATCCATCTTTTCTACTCCCTTGGCAATCGTGACAACAAAGCCTACGGAGATGGACTGACCCAATCACCAGTGTTCCCATTCAGTGGCTACCATTTGGCCCTGCAGCAAAAGATATTAGCATCAGCTCACATTAGCTGGGAGGTCTCTATCTGACAGTAAAGCATTCCTTTCTTTCCTTTGGACAATCGGATTACCTTGGGTCCAAAGTGACTCCCAGCCCCTTGTGCTACTGAGGTCAGTGTGGTTGCAAAAATTGATTTATCAGCAGATGTGGAAAACAACAGTCCCTGCAAGTGGAAACTAAAATCTATTAAAATGAGGTCCTTGCTCCAGACCAGGCTTGTTCTGAGTAACAAACCTCTTCACTACCTGGCAAAACAGAAAGTGCTGATTGTAGATAACATTTAAAGAGAAACTTAATTCCCTACAGGAGGTTATTCTGGAGTGGTCAGGTAATGTGCTCTCTGCCTTCTCAATCAGATATTAGTGACAACAATTACTTTTGCATCAGAGATTTTGGCCCTGATCCATAGTTTGGAGGAC
The DNA here is from genome assembly GCA_963921515.1 of Calotriton arnoldi. Classification (NCBI taxonomy): domain Eukaryota; kingdom Metazoa; phylum Chordata; class Amphibia; order Caudata; family Salamandridae; genus Calotriton; species Calotriton arnoldi. Next base: position 413,761 of record CAWUFW010004959.1, on the reverse strand, counting down.
AGAGTACAGTCCGTCAGGTTGGCAGAGGATATTACATATGCCACCCTGTAAGCCTGCCATCTGCTAAATGTAGAGATCACCACTGGCCTATGATGATTTCTGTACCTCAACAGAAACCGCCATCTTGACGGCTGCTGTTGTCAAGATACAAAAAGTTTGGTACACAGCCACCATGGGTTTGACGGCCATTCACCAAATGTTTCTAAAGTTTTCGTTTTTCAAAAACAAACTCCCAAAGTGGCAGTTTGTTATTGAAAATCAAGTAATGACACCCACACCTAGGGAGGTGGCAGACAGAACATAAAGCACATCACACCACCCACCCTAAATAGAGTGGTTGGTGGAAGCTTTTCATCGACAGAGGAAACGGGGGCTCTGTTGATGGAAACCTGGCAGAAGAACCTTTGGTGTGGTTGACAGGGAACTCTGTCATATTTGTGGTGGAGTACATTTTCTTCCAAACTGTAAATCAGGCCATTTATCTCTTGTCTGTGCTCTTCCAACTTTTGCCTTATTGTTCAAGTAACGATTTGTTCTACTTCGAGCCAACAGACTTTAATTTGGTGCACAACTTAATCCTCTCACTCCCTCCATTATGTGTTGTTAGAGATGCAATCCCAGCATTTTTTGCCCAAGAGCTAGAAGATATGATGTTTCCTCCTATCATTTACAATTACATCAAAAACAACAGAAATCCAATATGAATGGAGATGAATTTGTTAAGTTTGAATTAAAAAGAGAACCAAAAAGCACAACGCACCAACCGTGGTTATCTGGTCAGGCTAGACCGAATCAATGTCAAAAGGAAAGGCCGACCGTAATGGAGTGCTGGTCGGATATAAGGATCATGTTCATCACAGTGGAAAGTTTGCCTTCTGATTTAGAAACTTTTATGGAGTAAAAGTGGTTTTTGGAGGGAAAAACTGTACCCTGGATCAGAAGCGGGGCTCTACGATGGCAGGTTTCTGAACATCGGGGTCCCGGTGCGGTTGTTGACAAAGGCAGGAAAGTTCCAGTAAGTGAAGTCAATGCCCAGGAAGGCCTTGTAGTCGATCAGATGCTCCTCAGTGTTTGTCCCAATGAAGCCATCTACGTTCTGACTTATACACTTTTGTGGAAATCAGATCTACAGCTGGAAAAACCCGCAAGATGAGACCAACAGGTGATTCAACATCAACGGCTGAGGCTTTGAGGTTGATCATGATCTCTGTCAGTTCTCCAGGCAGAACATTTGGCAAAATGTTTCCAAGTCCCACTTCTTGCAGTTTGGGACAGAAGGAGTACACTCAAAGAGTAGACAAAGGTCGAGGACCTGGATGGTACCACTTGGGGGTTAGGACTCACACTAAAAGAGTCCAGCAGCACTGTGCAGGACAGGTCCTGTTGGAAGTGGTCAGTTGAGCAGTTGCATGGAGAGAGGCCTCTGAAAGCTTGTTGTGACACTATAGCTAAATTAGGATGCAAGCCAGCTGACCCTTGTGGGGCTCTGAGTTCAAGGCAAGCAGGCCCAGTCTTCCTTCAGGTTTTAGACAGCAGAGCAGTCCTTCTGATCTTCACAGGTCCAGGAGTGTTCTGAAGAGTGATCTGTGGGATCCACTTTTATGCAAAGTGCCAGCCTGAAGTTGGAGGGCAAGCTGTTGTCCACGCCCTAAACCACATCTGGTGAGATCCTCTACTCCCACTGGGTTTGGTACCAGCCTTACAAAGGGGAAGCAGGCATCTGATGAGCTTCATTTGTTCCCGATTTTACCAGGCGGCTGTACCTTTGGGCACGGTAGGATCAGTGCGGGTGCTTTATCTTGATGAAGTGTGACTATAGGAGGTGCCAACCCAGAACAGATCATGAGGTAAAAGGCTTCCTGGCACTAAGTACTAGTCCCTGGTGATTGATTGAAGAGAGGTAGGTCCTCTCAATTTTTACCATTGTACCCTCCACTATAATTAATAAAGTCTTGGGATACATACCTTTAGCCCTGATGAATGCCAGAGACCTCTTTTAGGCTCTATTAGAAGGGCAGAAACATGTTGGCTTAACAACTCACAGGTACGTAAGGGTCATAGCAACCACGTACGTCCTCTGAGACTACCTTATGGTATTTATATTCAAGCCTAGGATACCACTTGAATAAAGGATACTTGTTTTAGACATAAACTGGCTTCAAGTGTTTTATCCAGAGGAAAACTTTTATTTCTATGATTCAGGTTAACCCCCCCAAGGTTGAGTCTTCCTTGGTAGTACTATCTCATCAGGGTGGGACGAGGTGGCCAATGATGAAGCATGCCACATTACATGAGTGAGCCCACCTAGTTTAAATCTTTGAATTGCCCCTTTTCCTGTAGGGATACTAGCAGTAGGTAGGTAGGAAAACACAACTAAAGCTAGGGAGACAATTCCCTCTGCATGTTAAGAGGGCATCACGCCATTTCTGTGTTTTGAGTCTTCAATTGCCAGTGACAGGTTTGGCATCCTTTGAAGCTCAGGAAGGGGCGGGGCACAGTCCCCAAGGCCATCCTTTCAAGGGAGGAGTACCCTCCCCACACAATTGTCCTTTGATCATTGTCTGGGAACAATACACATCTCACCACAGGATAGCCATCAGGGGGCAGGTGGCGGCTGGACACTGGGAGGAAAGCTTTTTGGGGCATATTAGCAAGACCGGCGATAAAATTATCGCCGTTTTAGCGGCAGGAAACTGCCGCTAAAACGGCGATAATGGGCTTGCTCATATACGTTATAGAATTCCAATAGAAGCCCAGGTTAGATGTGCAGGACATCTAACCTGGGCTTCTATTGGAATTCTATAACGCATATTAGCAAGCCCATTATCGCCGTTTTAGCGGCAGTTTCCTGCCGCTAAAACGGCGACAATTTTATCGCCGGTCTTGCTAATATGCCCCTTTGTTTTTTAATCTTATGCTAAAAACTGTCACAGCCCTTCAGGAAAGTCTCCGACTAGATCCCCCCCGGACATACACGCAACAAACAGCTCTGACTTTTTCACCACGGATTGATAGAGTAGACATGGAATTGTCACAGTGTAGGAAGCTAGCTCTGTATATACTATACCAAAGTGAGGTTCAGTGTGCACAGAGCCCAGTGAAAACCCCAAAGGTAGGCAGAGGTAAAAGTAGATAGCACCTTACTCTCTATTTGTGGTAGTGTGGGCGAGCAGTAAGGCTTTATCAGAGGGTAGTGTTAAGCATTTGTTGTACACACTCAATCAGCAAATGATTGTCACACACTCAAAGACTGAACTCAGACCAATTTTGTTTGTATAAAAATTTAAAATATTCTTTTAGTTATTTTATTTCCTAGAACCAAGCAAGCCTGGCACAGGTAAGTGATTAATACTTTGCAGTAATAATACAGTTTTGGATTGTAATAATATACAGTTGGAATTGCAGTTGTATATATACTTTGGTTTGATTACAGTAGAATTACTAGCAATGCAATGCTTTGAAATATTGTACATATACTTTGTATTGGCTTTTCAATAGAATATCAAGTAGATTACTTTGCAGATTACTTTTCTTACACAGTGCAGTATACCTGGATACTGCACTGGGACATTTCCTGTAAACAGGCAAGTAAAAGCGTTTTTGTTATTTGGTTACAGTTTTAAAGACTTTTATAGATTTTTCAACTCCACACTTAGAAACTTTTGATAGCAAAACAGTCAATGTTATCCTATGAAAGGATACAGTGTTATCGGTTAACACGTAAGAACTTTGTTGTGGGAGTTGGTATTCTGGGGTTAGACTCAGGGGTCCCCCAGGGTCAAGGATGCACTCTTGTTACACCCTCAGCGGCACTAGGGTGGCCGGGTGCAGAGTGCTGAGGCCCAATGTTATCCCATGGGGGATAGAGGGCCTCCGGTTGGTGGCTGCTCACGAGCAGGCATCAAGGTTGTGGGAGCAAAGTTCCTGGACTTAAGCTCAGGGCAAATGGGGATCCAGTTTAGCACACAAAGTGCACCCACAGCGGCGCAGGGGCGGCTGGGTGCAGGGTGCTGGTTTGGCGTCGGGTGGCCTGTTGTTTTCAATGGGGATTTTAGGTTTTGTTTTTTAGCTGCTGGCGCGGTCCAGGAAGACTTCCGGGAGGAACCAACAGCTGGGCAGGTAAGTTGGAGGACTCGGGGACGTAGGTGCACCTCGGGTTCTTTTCTCCAGGGTGCAGGGCGGCTGGATGCAGGGGTGTCTTTTGAGGTCGGATTTCACCTTTCCGGGCCACTGCAGTTGGGGGGGTCTCCGTGCAGAGGCTGCAGGTGACGTCAGGGAGTCCTGGAGGTGTCAACCCACGATGGACTCGGACTCTGGAGTGCTGGGGGACCTCGCTGGGACCAGTGGGCCACTCTGACTCGGGCCGTGGGCGTCGGGTGCAGTGGTGGTTCCAGGCATCTGGTTTCTTTGTCCTCAGCAGGCTCGGAGTCTTTCTTGGCTGTTTCTTTTGAACAGAACTGCTGTTCACAGGAGATCCGCTCTTTGTTGAAGGCAGCCAGTCCTCCCAGGGTTCTGGAGGTCGCTGACTGCAGGACAGGACGACTTCTGGCGCAGGATCTCTGGAAACTGCAGACGGGCCGGTAGGGCTGGGGCCAAGTCAGTTGTTCTCTGCAGTCTCCTCTGCTGGGTGTCTTCTTTTGTCCTTCTTCTTCGTAGGTTGCGGGAATATGAGTTCCTGGTTCAGGGCTGCCCCCTAAATACTGTATTTAGGGTGCGGTTTAGGGGGCTCGATGTCAGTAGCTAATGGGCTACTGACCTTAGGGTGACTACACCCTTGGGGTGCTCACCCCACGTGGGGGAGTGAGCACAATCCCTAACCCTGATTGGGGAGTGCCTGCCATCTGTAAGATGGCAGGGACTGAAGAGTGGGCTTCACCTCGCCTCCCCCACCTGAGGGGTGGGGTTGGCAGAGGTGGGCACACCTTCTGGGCTGGCTAGTTTTTCCCATCTGTTTTCCCGCCGAAAAGGAGGGGAGACAGGAAGGGGGCCTGCTCGTGATAGCAGGAGAGGCTGGGGGTCGCATTACAAAGGCTGCAAGGCCTTTGAAGCTCCCCTGCCACAGATGGCTCTTCCTGGCCTGGGGGAGGTGTGAACACCTCGCCCAGGAAAGGCTTTGTTTCTGGGCTCAGGGAGCAAAGGCTCCCACCCTAGGGGTCCAGAAACATGTCTCGTGGTGGCAGGCTGGTGTGTACCAGTCAGGGAATCAACCAGAGGCTGATTGTTTTTCAGGGGGCATCTCTATGATGCCCTCTGAGTGCATTTTTCATTAAATCCCACACTGGCATCAGTGTGGGTTTAATGTGCTGAGAAGTTTGATACCAAACTTCCCAGTTTTCAGTAAAGCCATAATGGTGCTGTGGAGTTCGTAATGACAAACTCCCAGCACCATATACTCTTAATGGCATTACTGCACTTACACTGTCTAAGAATTGGCTTAGACACTGTAGGTGTACAGGGCTCATGCACCTGTACCCTCACCACTGGTATAGTGCACCCAGCTAGAGGGGTGGCTGACCTATGCCAGGGCAGTGGGTTATAGGCATGGCACACAGGGATGTGTGCCATGTCGACTCTTCACTTTGTTCTGCACCAAAACACGCGGCCTGCAATGGCAGTGTGTGTGTGTGTGTGTGTAAAGATACAGGGCCTCTAAGGGTGGCACAATAAGTGCTGCAGCCCTTAGAGGCCTTCCCTGGCCACAGTGCCCTTGGTACGCATGGTACCTTTTACAAGGGACTGGCATGTGGCCAGATGTGCCAATTGGGGGTACAAGGTACAGTTTTGGGGAAAGAACACAGGCCCTGGGAACCTGATTGGCAGGGACCCAGGGCACATTAAGTCAAAGTGCATCAGTAGTCTGGCAAAATGTGGGGGGGGTTACTGCAACAGAAACCCAGCTTCATACACACAGCTGCCCCGATCTCTGTGCCCCACTCTATGAGGGAATCGGACAGTCATAATGTGCCTTGCTATTGAGACTTGCCTTCTAGATTGACCATGGAGTATCCCGTGCTGTGCCCTGACCAGGGACCGTGCCTGGACTGCCTGCCACCACTGTTGGTCGAACCTCATGGCTGCTCTGCTACTTGACCTCCACTCCACATCTGCAACTAACCCCTATCCAGAACACTACAGGTTATCTTGAGTCTTCACGGGGAGTCTAATGATGAGGTGTTGCCTACCCCCATGGTGTAAACCACAGAGTTTAACTGTTTGTACCGGGTGTTGTTTTGTTTTGTGTTTCTAACGGTTTGCCACTGGCAACTGGTTTCTCCAGGCTGGTGGGGATGGGGTTGTTTCTTGTGTTTATGTGTCTACACCACACCATGCAGAAGATTACACCGTCATATTCACTGGCGTAACGAAACTTGAGAGGGCCCCCCTGAAAGGTACGTAGAGGGGCCCCCTCCGGACTCAGTAAGGAGCTGTTCGGGCAGAGTACTGTGCCGAGGGGGCCCCCTGGAACTTGGGGGGCCCCCCGCACCGCGGGGTCTGCGGGGGCCTGTGTTACGCCACTGGTCATATTCTATTGTCTGGAGCTCTCAATAGTGCATGGAGTCCCTGACCCGTAGCCCTGTACTTGGTGGGCTACAGATCCCATTTATGACCTGGAATATTTGAGGCATTAACAAACATCGTGAGGGCAAGCAGGTACTGCAGTACCAGGGTGGGCATGGGATAAAAATCGCTTTTTACAAGAGATGCATCAGTCACCTGGCCTGACCCTGATGTTTGCTAAGTCCTGGGGCCTGCACAGATTTTTCTTCAGCTACAGTTCTTACTCCTGTGGGGTGTGCATACTGATTCACCATTCACTCTCCTTCTCCTTTCTTTCCAGTTCCGCTGACGCGGAGGGGAGGTATATAGCGGTCACTGGCTGTCTGGCAGACCATTCAATATTGCTCCTTAATATATATGCCCCCAACATTGACTCCCCATAGTGCTTTCACAGTTTGTCACAACGTTTGGAGAGGCTGGACACTGACCACATCATAGTTGGGGGGAGACCTCAACTTATGCTACGACCCAGAGGTGGACTCCACAGCTTTGGGCCAGGGCAGCAAACCCCGAGCAACATGCATATTGCGAAATATTTGTGAAACACTCTGCCTTAGGGATGCATGGCGTCTTTGGCATGCCCAGCTGCCAGGCCACACTTTCTACTCTGTGCCACATGGCACCTGGTCATGGCTGGACTACTGGTTCCTTTCCCTCTCCCTCCTACCCTGGCTTAGTGATGTGAAATGCCCCCGCACACTATCAGACCACGCCCCGGTGTACATGCGTTTGACAATCCCCCTCCCGGGGAGGGGGGCCAACACTTGGAGTTTCCTGTTTCATTCATTGCTGGACCCAGTCTTTACCAACCAACTCCGTACTGCCATTACTGAGTATTTTGACTTTAACACAGGTTCCGTTGCTACGCATGCAACATTATGAAAGGCCTTCAAGGCCTACGTCCGGGGGGTGGTCATAGCGAAGCATAGTGGCATACTGCGAGACTTGCATTGCTCCCTGGAACATGTGGATGCCACTCTTCAGCGTATCAACGTGTTGGCAGCTGGTGGCCTTGATGGTGACCGGCTTTGACTCCGCTGCGGCCATAGATGAATTCCGTAAACTGGCCGATCGGGACGTGCACTTTCTGGGCAAATATGCGCGGGCCCTCCGGTATGGCGAGGGTGAGCGCCCGGCCACACTCTGGCTCGGCTGCTCTGCCCGCAGCGGGGTTCTGACTACATTCCGGAGCTTATACGGGCAGATGGGACCCAGACCTTCGACAATGAATTTGTACTAGAGGAGCTCTATTAGTCAACTTTACTCCTCCAAGTACACGTGGGCGGTGACCCACTGGCGAACTATCTTGCAGAGGTCGCCATGGTCTGGCTGTCGGCCCATCAGTAACAATTCCTGAGTTAGCCAATAAAAGTGGATGAAATTGTCTCAGCAATAGATGCTATGGACGGGTCCAAAGCTCCTGGCTCTGATGGCCTTACGGGCCGATTCTACAAGTCATTCAAACATCTCCTCGCTCCCCATTTGCTGGAGCTCTTTGCTGAATCTCTCGAGTCGGTGTGCTCTCCCCTTCCCCCCAGGAGGCAATCATTAAACTTCTTCCTAAGCCCGGAAGGGACCCCTTGCACTGCCTGTCCTACAAGCCACTATCCCTGCAAAATTTTGATAAGATCCTTACTAAGATACTCGCCACCAGGCTGGCCCTCCTACTCGACACTGTCATCTCCCCTCTTCAATCCGGTTTTGTGCCCTAGCACTCACCGCAAATTATGCAATCGTATCACAAAATGTGGTGTTGGTTACTTATTTGAAAGTGATAAAGTTTAAAAAAAAAAAAGAAAGTGTGGGTGTTCTGGGTGGGAGAGGGACACCCATTAAAAAATATTTTCAAAAAAGAATAATAAATGAACCGCACAAGCTGTGATGGATATCTTACATTATGTAAAAAAAAAATAGAAATTCAATGAAAAAAACAATATAGAAATTCAATGGAAAAAAACAAAGGTTAAAGTGGACGTTATAGTTGGGAATTGTCATAATGTCTTACTTTACATTAAAAAAGAATAATAAATAAGCGGCAGGAGCCACGATGGACATCTTACTTTACATTTTAAACAATGCAGAAATTCTATGGAAAAACTGAAGTTAAAGTGGACGATATAGTTAGGAATTGTAATAACATCTTACTTACAATAAAATTCACTGAAAAAACAAAGAGATTAAAGAAGTATTATAGTTAAGTGAAAAAACATACAATTTTAAAAAAACAAAACCACTGAAATCCACCAGTTATAGATATCTCAAGTAACTATAACTTGTGCCCTAAAGTCACTATAACTAACGCCCTCGTCATGCACAGCTTATGATCTCCCATATTATATCAGTCATGCCATGTTCTATTACATCATTGATAACATCACTGATGACATCAGAAATGACATAATTGATGACAACACTGTGCATGATGGGGCCGTGAGTTATAGTTATTTTAGGGCACAATTTTGGTGCGTTGCTTTGATGTTGAACTTATGCTTAGAATTTGCCTGTGACTCTTCCCCTAGCGAAGGTACTGTTCACAGGGCATGGATAAAACCAGTGACCTGCTTTTAGTCCCTCTACTTCATCAGCCTACAGGGAATAATCTTTGTGCTTTGCCTTTTAATTGCTGGGGAAGATGGGAGCAAGATGAGAATTTTATTTGCAGGGGTTGGTGGCATCCCAGCTGCTGACCCCGTGGGTCCATAAAAGAGTTTGCACAATAGAGCAAAATGTGCATATTTTTTTCACAGCAATGGTCACAAGATGGAACTTACAGTTCCTGAATAGCAAGCTGACCGACAAGAAGAAAAATTCCAGCTAATCAGCGTCGATTTTCCTTCAAATTTTGAATTTGTTTATAAAAACAACTGAAAAGATGTCTCTATATTACTATAATTTTTCATCTTTAATTTCCTGGAAGACTGCATATTCAAAAGAATTGTCAAAATAATCATCAAGAGTGGTACGATGGGTCATTGATGATGATGAATGGGGCGATGCTTGTAGGTATCCTTGCGAGGTGGCAATTAGGGCGGGGTTTTGACTCAATCAGCTCACAATCTTCCACAGAGCATACTACACTAGGACGTGACTATACGCAATGAGCAAGGCCTCTTCAGGTAGGTGTCTGAGGAGGTGTGCGCCAAGGGGCACATTGAGGCACATATTGTGACACTGCCTAAAGTTCCACCCGTTTTGTAGGGCTGTTCAAAACAGAATAGTGCAGGCCCTTGAACAGCCGCTGGAACTCAACCATAAAGTGGTGTTGCTGGGAATTTGGGGAGAGCAAACATGGGAAAGATATGCACTCCTATTCTGCAACATCATCATAATTGTGGCTAGGTGTGACATTGTCCAATTATGGGGGCAGCCAATGTACCAATGGTGGACAGATAGGAAACAAACATGGATTGATGCATGAGAGTTGAGTGACAAATCTACAAGGCCAGTGCATGCCCAATTAAATTCACTATGGTGTGTGGCCCCTGGCAGGGCCTAATGGAGGACATGGGTTGAAGGATCTACCCCTGGACTCTGGAACTGGCTCATATCGCAGGGACAGGTCTGATGGTGACGCAGTAACATCTGAATGCCAAGGAGCATGCTCTTGAGTCCCCCGGGCCTGGAGGGGGTCTACGGGTGACTGTGTAAGACGCTTTTGAATTGAGCAACTTTTCCTTTTGATCCAGTTGTCCGGCATCTTGTTAGGGGGTTTGGAGGGCAGGCAGGATACTCCTATATCATTATTGTGTTCCTGTGTGTGATGCTGAAATGGGAAACCTTGAATAAAAAGAGTTTAAATAAAAAAGAGTAGTAAGATGGGAAGGTTTGCAAAGAGGGTAAATCGAGTTTAATGACACATGAATTGGAACAGTGATAAAGTTGTGCTGACATTTAGGTCTGGTGTTTGCAAAGACCTTTTAATATTGCTAAAATTATATGTATGATATACTCATTGGGGCTTTCAGCCATCCCTCTTCATTCATTGGTCTCTTATTGTGTCATTCACATTTTTCGCCCACCCACTAGAGCATACAGCATGTGGCAATGGTGCAGCCCACTTCAGCCTTTGGCTAACTTCACTTTGATTGAGTAAATAGTTCCCTTAATGCCAGGGACTACTATGACGATGTCTGCTTCGGGAGACAAAAAAATATTTTTGCCTTCAGCCAGTGTTATTTCTTTGAGATTATTAAGGGGTTTGCATCTTCCCCAACAATAAAGTTTTTCAAAAAAAGCAAGCAATGACAGAGCCAGAAGCCAATACCCGACCTATTGGGAGTGCCAAGCTTATTAATACTGCCATGAGGTCCCACTGGGGTAAATGCACTATATCACTTAATAAATCCTCAAAATGAAGTTGGTCTTAATGCTATCTTCTGTTCCAGGCTTGGTCCACCAATTTTTGCTGTTCCCTTAAGCAAAGGTGTCTATGGAAGAATAAATGCAAATGTACTCTTTAGGAACCAACTCCTCATCCTTATTCCATTTATTTCCTTGAGAAAACTGCATAGTGTGGAAGGTTGGAGTGCAGTTGGGCGGCTGGCTACTACACCAGGTGGAACAGTGGAAGCCACACGTGGAGGAAGCCACAAGGGTGAAAGCAAAATGTAGAAATCACTGTACCGCTGTACAGTGTAATCACACATCAGTGCCAATATTGCATAGTTTATTTCTCTACTGATAAAATACGCATATTGCTTCCTTATATACTAAAATTTAAAAAAGGTTACATGCAGGCTGCCATCCTAGAACCAAAAAAACAGGCTGCCATATGTATTTAGTTCAGAAAAACAAGAGTCCTACTTAATAAGATAAATATAACTTATCCGCCTCTTAGCTATGGAATGCCAATCTGCAGTGCCTCAAAAACACTTATAACTTTTTCATGATAAAGCTTGATAGCATTACACAGAACATATGTGTTTCTCACGTTGGTGAAAGAAATATCCAAGTATAACACCCCCAGAAAAGACAGATGGCAGTACTTCAGAAGTAGAATTCAAGGGGATGTTCTGTTTGAGATATTTGTAGATAATGAGGTTTTCTGTGCTGTGCTCTCCCCCAGACCTTTTCATGCTCTGTGGATGAATACCTGTCCAAGCTCCTAAAAGTTGCAGTGTAATGTTTTATTCTCTACATTAAAAAGAACATTGGCCAGTAATTTAAGGGCATTTCCTCCCACATTATTTCAACTCAGCATGTATTGATTTACTAATGAAAGAAAATATTTTCCTTGGGGCAAACATCTTGAACAACCACAGGAACATCTCCAACCTTCCTTGTAGCCCTGGCAGAATCTGTGAATATATTGTAGATTTGTAGATTATATAACCGATGAAACGGGAGATAATGGAATACCTGTAAGACGTTTTTTAAAATGTGTATGTAGAAGAAATGTAAGAACAGTTTTCATTGAAGAGAAACGCTCACTCTTCACACCACCCAGGTGACCACTATCTAAAAGGCTGATAGAACGGTTTGGGGTGCTTCAAGAGTGAGGTCTGGGATGCCCTTTGAACAGCCCTGTGCACTGTGAACATCAGCTGTGCAGTGGTGCTTGTGAGGAGACAGAGTTTGTTTACAATGTGACTGTAGGGAGGAGATGTGGCACAGAAAGCATCCTGCACAAAGCAGCTTTAGAATCAGATTTCTGGAGTTTTGCTACGGACAGTTTTAGCTGTCAGTCACAGAGAGTGTTATTTCCCATATTTTAACATATATTTACAGTGGCCTTTGTTCATGATTAGATGCACCTTATTAATGGCTTTCCTCCCTATTCTTGTGTTTGTCTCCACTCCTTCAGCATTTCTGCTTTACCACTGTTCTACACTGGATGAATTGTTTCATTTCACTGTTTATGTGAGGGAACTATATGGGGCATATTAAAAAGGGCTCTATCGCCGCTTTAGCAGGACTTTTTCCCGCTAAAGCGGCAATAATTCTAACGCCCTATTAGCAAGCTGTCGCTAACTGCTGCTAGCGACAGCTTCTAGGCGATAGCGACCGGGTTGGGTGCCGCTTTGCATGCCAGCGATATTTATCGCTAATGGCATGCAAAGTAGGCGTTCCCAACCTAAAAGCGACTGGAAACAGTCGCTAAGGTCGCTATCGCCTATTAGCGAGGCAGGGGAGGTGATTAACGAACCAGCGCTAAACACGTTTAGCGCTGGTTTGTTAACGCCTGTTCCAGACCTGACTTAGCCATGTAATCCAATGGGAGGTTGATTACATGGCTAAATCCCCTTCGCCCTATCGCCAAGCTAACACTGGTCACAGTGTGAATATCTCTTGTTTTCAAGCGATATTCACACTGTTCTCCAGGGTTTCTATCGCTTTGGAGATAAGCGTTGCTGATAGCACGCTATCTCCGCGATAGAAACCTGCGATAGCCGGCGATAATTATCCTAGGGCTAACTGCGCTTAGCGATAATTATCGCCGGTTATTGCTAATAGGCCCCTATATATTTTATTATTTCTCAGGCTTCCATTTCATTTCACCTTTAGCGCTCTATAGAAGAACATCACTGTCCTTGCTCTGTCCCCCCAGTCTCCTCCTTGCCACTCCCAGCTCTGTCCCTACCCGCTTTCCACTTCTTTCCCCCACTTTCAAATTCAGTCCTCCCTCCCCCACCACCCTGCATATTCTTTTTCTTTAATTGTTTTCGACAGGTGTACACTGTACCAGGCCACTCGCTTCTGTTCATTTGTGCCGAATTTACTATTCGAAAATTGGCGTAAGACACCTTGGAATGGTTAATTCATAACAAAGTATAACACAGAAAAATCTGCGGAGGCTGCCTGGGGAACATATGTACAAGCTTTGGCAGCCATCTTGAATGTTTTTTGTTTTCCTTATTCCAAGAAGGCCACCCAACTTGGGTTTTTTTTTATAAAGAAAAACACAATGAATCACATGATGGCTTCACTTGCATCCGTAAGCTGGTCACTAGCAGCGTCTTTGGATATTTTTTTTATACTTTATTGTTAATGTACCTTTCGCAGATGGACAATTGCTGTTTTCAGTTGGTAAATTATTATTAAACTATACGTAATGCCAACACATGCTCTGTGTCTGAGTATTACAGTATAGATAGATTGGCCTTGCCAATGCTTGTAACATTTGGCACCGCTGGGACAGTTTGGTATTACAGAAGGGACCGCAAGTGCTTGAGCATGATGACCTGTTAAACGATTGTGATAGAAGCCCCCGTCTACATCAGCCCGGTGGCAACCCACCACCAAACTTAAACGTCCTGCCTCTGTGGTGTGGAATCTCTGCTTAAAAGAGCTTCTGTTGACATGACAGGAGCACTTCCAGTGACAATATCATGTGTACCCTCTCAGCATTTTTGTATTTTTCTGAAACAACCACAAAGCAGGAGTTTGTATTTTAAAAACAAAATAAATGTCACTTATGAATGCAGGAAGATTTATACAGCCGCGGTCCGTGCAGGTAACAGCGGTGGGGCGGTGAGGCCACATGGGGGGGGATTTTGAGGGACTATGCCGAGGGAAAATTAAATAAATAATTAATTTTTCCTCTGCATCGTCCCTTGAAATCCCACCCCCCTCCCCCCCATGCGGCCCCATCGCCCCACTGGTGTTACCGGCACGGACCGTGGCTGGATTGATACCAGTATGATAGGGATGTCCCTGCTTTTTAGGCGTCATCTACAAGAGAGCTTTTAGCAGGGGTGTCTGATGCCTAAAGCCTTTGTGAACCATAAAAAACCTACAGTGGGCCCATTGCTTAACATTGGTTGGCTTTATTGTCTCTCTAATTTGCTTGCTTCTTATTTAGTTATTTGCCTTCCTCTTCTTGTGGTTGTCCCTCTCTTGGAACATTAGCCTCTTTATCATCCATGCAGCAAACCCCCTCTGGTAACACATGCATAATTCCCACAATGTACTCATCACGACCAGAGAAGAGTGGGATATATGGAATTGTCAGTTATGAAACAATCAGTTCATCAGCCTGGACCGGGCAAGCACACAGGTGAGTGGGGGAATGGAGCTGGGATAGGATGATCACCCATATCTTTGGAATTGAATAGACGCATGTGCTCAAGAGCTCACTAAGGGCCTTATTTAGATATTTAGATCTCCGCATATGGAATAACTCCGTCACAAATCCTGTCCGCTGTATTACGATCTCCATAGGCTATAATGGGATCATAAAACGGCAGATGGGATCTCCGTCATGTTTGTGACGCCGTATTCCCCTACGCCAAGATCTAACTTAGGCTCCAAGTATTAAGAGGTCCTTATCCATCAGATGGCTACGTCCAACTCTTTAAACTGTGAGTAAAAATAAGCCACATCTTCGCTGAAGGATGGCACAGAGGAAGTTGCCTGGGGTATTAACACGCGGAAGTAAAAATCTATCACGCGTACAGGAAAGAATGTCTTGCTCCTCATGGCTTATCCAGCCCAAATGCTTGCTGTGACATCTGGAGCGTGGCTGCTTTCTCTGTCACTGTATACTGATGTTGCCCTTCTGTTAATTGGAAAATAGGAATGAGGAGAGGAAAACAGGTAATTATGCAAATTAGTTTATCGCTGCACTTCAGAAGCTATGAGTAGAACCAGCTTATGGGCAGGTGTTCGGCTGCGATGACGTCTCCGAGACACACCACTAGGCTTCTAATTAATGCAGTGATTAAAGAGGCTGCTGGCAGAATCCAGGCGCACAGCTCACTAACCAGTGAGAGGGAGGCTGACTTCCTTGCTCCGCTCATCCGCCTATCCATCCATTGCCTCATTACACCTTTAAGCACATCTTCTTCAACTTTTTCACTGCTGGTTGATCCAGCCTTTTGTATTGTCATTAAAACTTTTGTTTCAGTTGTTGCTTTTACTGAGATATTTGTCATAATTCTAGGTGTGTCGACCAACATTATTTACATTCAAAATATAGAATTTAAGATACCTCCTTCCCACACTGTCCTGTTGATTCTTAATCCATCCACTAGATTTCACACCTTTCTGGACCATTATCTATTAACAACTTTTTTGTTCATAGTCACTTCATCTGTCTATTCACTCCACCGTAATACATGATGATGAGTTTTGCTTATAGAGTGCCTACTGTCCCCCAGCATGGTATATTGGTGCGAGGGGAAAGCTAATGGAAGGGAGGGAAACTACAGAATAAGTAGAGGTGAGTTTTGTTGAGCGCTTTAAGAAAAGCCAGGGAATCGTCAATGAGATGAAGCGATAAAGGAAGAGGGTTGCAGAATTTAGTCACCTGATGGAAGGAGCTGCCTCCCATTTTAATACATCTGATGTTTGAGATGGTCAGGAGTTGTAGGGGGGCAGAGTGAAGATTTGAAGACGAATAATAGTTAGCGATTCTGGCTTAAAGAAAGAGAGGACTAGACTGGTGAAAGACGAGTCAAGATGGAGTCCAGAAGAAGCGGGTATAGGAGAGCAGGGACAGGAATAGAAACCACCCACCCACCATCATCGCTTTCACCTCACTATCTCCCCACAACCACATCTCTGTATCTGTCCATCAACGCCAACTCTCCATCGATACACTCCCTGCCCCTCTCCATCTGGCCGTCACTTCTCTGCTCCAAATGCCATTCACTTCTGCCTCTTCTCACATCCATCTCTCTATTTGGTAATCCTTTATCTCTCTCCACATCTCCATCATCTCCCCCTTTTAATCTTACCATTGCCATAGCTGGCCACACCACCACCTAAATCAAGGGGGCAGAGAACTGTGGTTATCCTGAACCGTGGAAGTTCTTTTCTTGAAGCATGCCACTCTGACTCTGGTTAAAAACAGGACTGGCTAGAAAGTGGAAGGTGCAG
The DNA here is from genome assembly GCA_963921515.1 of Calotriton arnoldi. Lineage (NCBI taxonomy): Eukaryota > Metazoa > Chordata > Amphibia > Caudata > Salamandridae > Calotriton > Calotriton arnoldi. Next base: position 397,384 of record CAWUFW010004959.1, on the reverse strand, counting down.
GTGAGTAGGTATCTGTGCTGGATCCATTCAGTGACATACGCATGGTCTGCAAACACCAACTATGAAATGCCTGTGGTTGTTCCATCACTGTAAAGCAGCAATGATACCAGGTTCCAAAATATTGAGGACAAGACACTTGAACCCCTGATATTTAATCACATTGCCAGCCATGTATCCACCTAGTAAGGGCCTGTAGAATTTAATACTTTGTAATCCAGCAAAACTACAGAACATCACCTACCTCTGGCCTTTTTTCGTGCACCTTCCTATTTCAGCAATGGTTGCATGCTGCAAAATATGACGTAGTAAATTATTGTGGTACAGCATCTCTACTCATACAGTGGTGGTGCAGGAAGAAAAGATGCAAATCCTGCTCAGTAAATGCTGAAGGAATAGTACAGGAGTGTATCTTTTGAACTATAGAAAAGAGAGGAGAGAGATAATATGCCTCAGAAAATAAAAAGGATAGGGCCTTTCAATATTTTTTCATTCCTTTGTGGGTGATTTCCAGCATCTTCTAGCGTTTTAAAAAATAGACATGAAAAGATTAATGGAGCCTAGCGGGGCAGAGATGGGAGCTGGGGGCAAGGACAATAAACATATTGTTCTTAAACCATGCCGTCCCCAAAAAATTGATCTGGCTGAAAAGTGCAAATAGGCAGACTGCATGGAAGTGGGTAACTCCAGTGGTTCAGTTCACTGGCACAACCGTTCTCGGCTAACACCAATTAGTATCTACCTTCTCGGTAATAATGTAATCATTGCAGTCTGCAAAATGTCATCTGGTAACAGCATGTGCTGCAGCACTGTTCAATTCTGTCATCAGCCAGAGCTCCATCTAGAAAGGGTCTGCTGTACTGCATCTCTAATCCAGGTAGACTGCAGAGCAGTGCCCAGTTGTAGACTGTTGTCATTGTCATGCACCCTTGCAATTATTCAATGGTGGCCAGTCAAAAGACCTTTTCATCCCTGTTCCTCCAGTGCTGGTTACATGCTACAATTCAAAGTAAAACTCTTCAACTTATTAATAGCCAAAAGCATATTATAATCAATATAAACATAATCAACATGGCAAATCATGTTTATATACACATAGGGGCTCATTCCGATGCCAGTTGGACGAGCGTCCAATTGACATCGCAGTGGGAGTGGAACCGGCCGACTAGTAGAAGGCGGTTCCATCCCCCGCATTCCAATGCGGCCGCCATAACAGCAGTCGGAAATATGATATTTTCAATTGCAGTTGTGCTAAGGCCCGGGACAGGGTCGTAGCACAAGCTGCAATTGAAAAAGGCAATTTTTTGAACATCCATGCAGCGTGTGCCCTGCACCACATGGTGCCTGGCACATGGTCCCTGGCACATGCTGCATGGATGTTTGGGGGGCACCACATGTGCCCCCTAGGCTCCATAGCTGAAGCCCAGGGGTGACGGGGCACTGCTAGGGGTCCCCAAAGTCCCTTTCCGTTGGGTGGAAAGCTGTGAAAAGGCAGGGGGAAATGGGCATTGTAATCCTTATGGCAGTGCCTGAGCAGGCACCACCCTTATTGTAGGGATTACGGTCCCACCGCTGCCCCGATGGGCTCTGTGAGCCCGTCAGAAAAGCAGCGATCGTCCCTTTGCCCAATGCCTCTGACCGCCGGATCAGAATCCGGAGGTCGGACTGCTTCTGTAGATGTCGATGGGCCCGCCACTGACGGCCTTTAAGTGGCAGACCCGGCGACATCGGAATAAGGCCCATAATGTTTTATTACATCAGTTAAAACATTAACTAAAACTCCAATCTTTAATAAGACTGATATAATAATATAATATATAAAATAGTTACATTAAAAATCTAAACCTCACCTACCAAAAAGCTCAAAGAACAAACTCAATCCGTTACATAAAATAATTCCATCACATAAAGTACACATTACAAATAACAATCACATAATACTTACATAAATGATAAAATATGATATTTTCCACCCAAAACAAATAAATTAAATATGACTTATTGTTCTGTAGCTGCAGATTATCCTTAGTATCCATGTCGTCAAAAAGTATAATCCACCAAAAACCGGAAATATTTTCCAAAAAGTCCCCCAAAAAATGCAAAAATAAAACCACTCCAATAGACATCCTTCAAAGCAATCCAAAGTATCTAGAAACCATAAAAAAAAAAAATAAGTTTGAAAAACGGAAACAGTCCTAGAAACTAAAAAAAAGGAAATCTAAGTAAAAAAATATTGGTTTATTATATACCAAAAGAGATTTCCTTTGAAAAAAATTGCAAATCAAAATGCCCATAGACCACATTTATAGAGAAAAGTCTGCAAAGTAAAACAAAAAATCCACCTGAAAAAAACATTGCATTCTCAAAAGTAAATATACATTATTCTAAGGTCCAAATTATGAGTTTGAACCACCGAAATCACAGTGGCGAGGCGATGGCGGTTGCCACCACTGCACTGGCGATCCGACCGCCGTATTACAACTTGGGCAGCCCATGATAATACTCGTAATCTGGCGGGTGGGCGGCAGCCCTGTTTGGCGGTGTGAGAGTGGTGCGGTGGCGTGGCGGCCCACTCCCACACCGCCAAACTCGTAATTGGGCCCTTAATCATCAAAAAGTAGGTAAAATAACACAATATAACATTATATATTGATACATTACTGAAACAGTGTATGAAAACCCAAACCAACACACTTGTGAAAAGCACTACAATTAATACAACTAAATATACAAAAAACCCACAATCCCTCCACATCCACTGTACCCTCAAAACCCTAAAAAAAACTTTAAAATGGACTTATCTGTTCAGACGAACAGCAGTACCTTACTGCAACCTGACCCCGGAAAATCGACTAAAAGTGAGATAAATAGAAGGTAGCGGTAAAAACAAAAATGGCTGCTAAATGAAATTTAAAAAAGACTATCTCCCCTAGAAATGAATGGGAAGAAAGTGAAAAATGTTGAATAAATCTATTTAAAAAAGTAAAAAAATATTAAACATGTAGAACATCTCAAATAATGTTGTAAAGAAGATAAGGAATGTAAACCATAAACTAAAAATTAGTATAATTTAAATATTAGTATAAAAAATATAGAATTATTTAATATATTCTGAAAATAATGTTATGAATATGTTTATGAAACAATTTATTAAATGTTAAAAAATGTTAAATACTAGAAAAAAACTGGAAAATGTACAACATACAATACTATTTAAGCATGATTTACATTGTTTATTTAATAATACAATTCCATTAAAAATGTTTTACCAATATTTACGTTTTTACTAGAAATACTTATGATTAAAAATGTAAAGATATAAATGAAATAAACTTTGAAAAAATAAATGAAAATGTTAAAATGTTTTACATGTCTTTATTCAATGAAAATATGTGAACAATAATGTTAGGTATTACAAATCTATAACAAACAACTTTTTTAATTCTCTTTCCAGACACCAACAATACTAATTAAATGACATAAACTTCTCCTACTAAATAGAAATACAATTTAACGAAGGTATTTCACACTAAAATGGTTAAATTAAATATTCATACTCCAACATAAACCATTTTGAAGAAACTGTTGGACACTAAGGGGTGACATTTACTAGTCCCACTCCAATCTATAACAATTCGGGGAAGGTCTTGGACACTAAAGGGGTGACATTTACTATTCCCAATCCAATATAAACCAATTTGGGGAAGGTGTTGAATGCTAAAGGGGGGACATATACTATCCCATTCCAATGTAAACCAATTTGGGAAAGGTATTGGACCCTAAAGAGTAGACACTTACTATTCCCACTCCAATGTAAACCAATTTGGCGAAGGTGCTCAACACTAACAGGGTGATATTTACTATTCCCACTCCAATTTAAACTAATTTGTGGAACGTGTTAGACACTAAAAGGGAGACATTTACTATTCCCATTCAAATCTATACCAATTAGGGGAAGGTGTTGGACACTAAGGGCCTGATTACGAGTTTGGCAGTGTGGTGCCCGGTCCGCATCGCCGCCGCACCGCCAAACCATTGACCGGGTAGCCCGCCAGATTATAAGTGATTCTACCTAAAAGGCAAGAGGAAAATCCATGTGCGATGAACACCTGGGTGGATCTGCCACAAGCGTGTTGCCCTTCAAAGGACTCCACCGACCCAGCGGTGGATGCCAGTCTCAATCTGAAGTTCACCACCTGTTTAGCAGGGATTTTTGCTAAAAGTGCTCGTTTGATGTGAAGGGAAAACTTACTGAAATAAAAATATTGATGACTGACCTGCCATGTCATGCAGAACTGGTAGGCAATTATTTATCTGTTTTCCAAAGCTAGCTGCCACACCTGGGGTTTGTCCCCGAAAAGCAAAAAAAGGGTTCCAGGCATCTGAGTATTTTTCATTTGCACATGGGGATGATGTCAGAGGGCATTGCAGCATTGGAGTTGACCGAGGCTTTTTTTTAAACACTGCATGTTTCTCACCAATCACTAAATGATGCAGAGGAACTGAAAATTTGGCAGACAGGACATCCACCAATTCTGGCCACTAAACTGTGTGTGTGGTCTTTTTTCCATAGGGACATTGGTAAGTGCTACAGAAAAAACTGAATAACACCAAATTTACAAGAAAGCTAAATCTTTACTCAAAAAGCATGGTTTTTGTGATTTAGTATAATTCATTCAGCTGTTTTTGAGAAATTAAGGTTTAAAATATAGTGATATCTGGAGAGGTGGCCTGCAGCGGACCGCAAATTAAAAAATAAAAGCATTCTGATTGTCTCGAGTGATTTTTTCCATTTGGTCGCTTCTGTACTGCGGGACTGAGGAATCTGATTAGCTGGCTGAAACACAAACAGAAATGTTGCTGTCACCATTTCAGGTCTTGTTCTCGTGTCTTGTGTTTTGAAAAAAAATAAAATACAAGGTGGGCAGGGTACGGGTAGCCTAATCCTCTGGCCACCGGGGCCCAAAAACAATTGTGCACAGGGTCCCATGGTACTCATACAGGTCCCGGTGCGGCCCCCATGTGGTAAGACAGGACTTTCACAGGAGCCATGGTACTGTGTGACCAAGCAAGCATCAACAAATCTTGTGCGGGTGGTGCTTCAATGAGGTACTGCTATAGTACAGCAGTATTGCAAAAAAAAAAAAAAAACAACACACATGGCCTAAAGCTATGCTCAGTGAGGGAGCTGGGTGTATACGATAAAAAACACCTGTAAATTCACTGAAAAAAACAAAGGTTAATGTGACATAATATTTAAGTATGGGTAGTAAGATTTTACTTTACGTTAAAAAACCTCAGAAATTCACTGAATAGAACAAAAGTTAAAGTGACGTTATAGGTAGGTAAGGTAATAAGATTTTAGCTTCTGTTTAAAAAAAAACCTAGAAATTCACTTAAAAAGGAAAATAATGTGATGTGATCAGTGATGTCATCAATGATGTAATGTAACATGTCCTGAGTGCTGTAATATGTGAGGTCATAAGCAGCGCATGGTGGGGGCGGAAGTTATAGGTAGGTCTGAATACTATAACATGACTTTAACCTTTTGTGTTTTTTATTTGCATTTCAGAGTTTTTTTCACATAAAGTAAAATCATGTTATGTTATCAGTGTTTTCATAATGCGCTAATCACCCGTTAGGGTATTCAAACACTCTGTAGCAGAGGTGTGTAGGCCAGCCATGGGGGCTTACTCGAAAATTAGAAATCACAAAATGTCCCTTTCCACAGAACTATATTTAAGGCAGAATTCTCCGTATCTAAGAGCATGCCTTGGTATGGATCATGTGTTATATCTAATTTCAAGCATACAACAATTTATACAATAGGCGATAAAATTATCGCCGTTTTAGCGGCAGGAAACTGCCGCTAAAACGGCGATAATGGGCTTGCTAATATGCGTTATAGAATTCCAATAGAAGCCCAGGTTAGATGTCCTGCACATCTAACCTGGGCTTCTATTGGAATTCTATAACGCATATTAGCAAGCCCATTATCGCCGTTTTAGCGGCAGTTTCCTGCCGCTAAAACGGCGATAATTTTATCGCCGGTCTTGCTAATATGCCCCAAAGTATCATAAAAAGGTGATATCATAAAAAACTTAGAAAACTTAGGGGCATATTAGCAAGAACGGCGTTAAAATTATCGCCGCTTTAGCGGCAGGAAACTGCTGCTAAAGCGGCGATAATGTGCTTGATAATATGCCCTTGAGAATACCAATAGAAGCCGATGTTCTGTTGTGATCCTGGGCTTCTATTGGAATTCTCAAGGGCATATTATCAAGCCAATTATCGCCGCTTTAGCGGCAGTTTCCTGCCGCTAAAGCGGCGATAATTTTAATGCCGTTCTTGCTAATATGCCCCCTAATCGTCTGCTGTGGGTTATTTTAACCAAAACTCAGTGAGGAAATTCCAATAAGTAAAGGAATATTTATTTTATATTATTTTTGTAAAAACACATATAAAAGATATGAGGAAGAACATTACATATCTCAATAGATTAAAAACATCTTCTTGTGGAGAAGTTACAGTACATATGCAGTAAACATTTTATTACACATGTTAAAAAGACAGAAAACTTATAAGTTTTTCACAAAAATAATATAAAATAAATATTCCTTTACTTATTGGAATTTCCTCTATGAGTTTTGGTTTAAATAGCACACAGCAGACGATTACGTTTTTTAAGTTTTTTATGATATCATCTTTTTATGATACTTTATTGTATACATTGTTGTATGCTTGAAATTAGATATAACACATGATCCATACCAAGGCATGCTCTTAGATACGGAGAATTCTAACTTAAATATAGTTCCGTGGGAAGGGACATTTTGTATTTTCTAATATTGCTACCCCGACCCTCTTCCTAGAATCAAGGTATCTCCCTTTCTCTTTTTTGGCTTACTCGAAAAGCCAGGTCTTCAGCTTCTTGCAAAAGTCAAGAAGAGAGGAGGAGGCTCTGATGTGTTGTGGGAGGTCGTTCCAGGCTTTTCAGGCCAGATACTAGAAGATGGGCCCCCTTCTATGCTTTTCTGTATATGTGGGGTGTGTGCAAGTGAGAGACTGGCGGAGATGTCTGGAAGGTTGGTAGTGAATGCAGCTGTTCGGGTAGGCAGTACTAGTGTTGTGGAGAGCTTTGTAGAGGTGGGTGAGGAGTCTGAAGAGGCCGCACTTGTGTATCACCTGCCAGTGGAGTTCCCAAGCTGTGGTGTAATGTGGTCTCGGCATGGGAGTTTGAGTACTAGTCTGACAGCTGTGTTTTTGACTGTTTGCTGTCTTGTGAGCTGGTTGGCAATCCCTGCCTACATGGTGTTTCCATAGTCTAGTTTTCCTGGTGTTGTCTGGTAGCCACTTTAAGATTTTCTTCAGCATCCTTAGGGTGTTGAAGCAGCACAATACCACTGTGTTAACTTGAGTGGTCATGTCCAGTTTGTTTTCTATGATGATTCCGAGGTTTCTCACTTGCAAGCAAGGCATGGTTGTGGGTCCCAGGTCTGTTGCCTACTAGGTGGAGACCCATGGCCAGGCGTTCTTCCCAAAGGCTACCACCTCGGTCTTGTCAGAGTTCAATTTGAGGCAATTGAATTTCATCCAGGTGGCAACTTCTGTCATGCATGTGGTTACCTTTTTCCTGATGTTTTGTCCGAGAGGGACAGTATCAGTTGCGTATTGTGGGTGAAAATGAGAATGTTTGTGTTGTGAGCTCGTACAGCATCAGCAAACTGGGTCATGTAGATGGTGAAGAATGTTGGGATGAGCAAGGAGCCCTCAGGGCTCCGCAAATAAGATCTGGTGCTTCAGAGGCGTAGTGGGGGCATGTTGATGGTCAGGTGAGGAAGGAGCAGATCCCTTCGAAGGCAAGGCCAGCGAATGCCGCAAATGGGAAAGTGCATTGGAATACCTCAAATAAAGAAAAGTTAAAAGATATATTAAAAAATGCAACTTACCATTGATAGTGATTTAGGGCCTGATTACAAGTACGGCGGTCCATTGGACTGCCGTACCAGTGGTGGTGGTCCGACGACTGCCACACTGTGGGACCGCCCACAGTATTATGCTTACAGCGGTCAGACTGCCACAAGACCATGGCAGCACCAAGATCAAGGATCCTGCTGGGCTGTCGATCTTTCAATGGCAGGAATATGCTGGCAGTGCTGCAGCTGGCACTGCCAAGCATATCCTGAGTTGCCATTTCACTGCCCTTTTCATGCAGGTTGAACCCGCCATGAAAAGGGTGGCAGAATGGCAACAATGGGTGCCCTTAAAGGGCTCCCTGCTGGATTTGGGCACAGGGTGCATGCAGGGGGGGCGGGCACATGTAGTGCCCCCTTGAATTTGCATACCCGCTTCCTGCACGGTGTGGCATGTATTCCACACTGTGCAAGAAGGTGCAATTGGTGCTCTGAGAGCAGCGGTTTGCCAGTTAGACTCTTTTATGAGCCTGACAGACCGCTGTTCTCAGACCGTCGCAGGACCTCCAGCCAGACCAGGAAAAAACACCTGATCTGGCGGGCGATCGCAAAACGAGTTTGGCGGCCCAACAGCAGACGCAGTATTGCCCCGTCTGCTGTGAGATCGCCAAACTTGTAATTAGGCCCTTAATTTCTGTGGCTACTTTTGAGAAGGAAATGCAGTACCTGAAGGTAAAGACCCTTCTCTCCTTGAGAAGCCCCAGGGTAAATAATAAATCCTTTGCAATTGCTCATAAGGAATTTAGCCGTAATCAATTAATTAAATTACAAAGGCAGCACATTTTATTTTTCTCAAGGAAAAAAAGGAAACTGATAAAAATACAAAAAAAAAGCGCACAAGATGGAAAGCTACAATTTAAAAAAAACAGCAGACCGAGGAGAGCAGGATAGCTATACAGGAAGCTGCCATCAATAAAGATTTCAGAAGTGTCTGGCCCAAAATTAACACATCAACGGGGAGTAGTATTAGGCCCAAAATCAGTCCAATTTCAAGTAGTGAGTGGTCTTTGTATATCTTGAATCTCTACTCCGCTAACCATGCAGTTGATGAGAATGTGTCCTCCTTGGCGGTCACCTCCTCTGAAGAAGGAGATTTAGAGGGCCCCTCGAGGGCTCAGATTAAGGAGATTATACATCACGCGAGAGCCTCGGAAGCCAGATCAAATCCTGATTACTATTATAAAATCGGAAATAGACCTCTGGTCAGGTTATTTGGCAGCTCTTTTAATTATTGTTACCAATATAGATCAATTCCATCCTCATGGAGGGGTAGCATTAGCTTACCGCTACATAAGAAGGGTTCAACTGCCCTTCCTAATAATTATAGGCAAATAACGCTCCTTGATTCTATAAGGAAACATTTTGCCAAAAGCCTCTTAAATGATCTACAAGATTGGGTGGATGCTAATGATATACTGTTGGAGCATGATGGTTTTATACCTTACAGTTCAACCTTAGATAATATCATAGCCCTTCAATTGATCTTGGAGAAATACATGGTGTCATGTAATATGCTGATCTACGCCACATATGTTGATTTTTCCACAGCTTTTGACAATGTAGTTTGCCCTAGTTTGTGGCAAAAGCTTAGAAATCAAAAAATCCCCAACCATTTGTTTTATCTTATATTCGCTCTTTATTCCTTTAATTGGCGCCCCGTGCTACTTGGGGGTGACTGTGGGTTATTACCTAAAATATTGATGACTAAGGGGCCGATTCCGATTCGGGCCGGAAAAAGCACCGACCGACTCGGATCCGGAAAAAATACCGACCGACACGTACCCGTGGCGCCCGACACGCCAAGTACGATGCAAGGCGCGAAAACTCCGACCGACACGTAACGAAACCAAGTCGACCGACCGAGCCGCACGGAAAACAGCAATCCGGCCGGAAAAACACGCGAATCCAACCGACCGACACGCACCCGGATCAAATCCGACCGAAACGTACACGCTAACTCCAAACCGCTAAGTACGATGCAAGGCGCGAAAACCACGAGCGAGTCGGACGGAGGACAAGCCGGACGACCGACACGCATACAAAACCGAGCCGAAGCAACACAATACACCGCGACCGACGCGTACGCAGCATAGAAAACTGCACAAACACAGCGTGAACGAAACGGAGAACACCGTACGAGACCAATGCAGGGTCCGACTCGGTCACAAGAACGTTTCCAACACACACAAACAACACAAAGGAAAAATCACCCAAAAAAGGCCAAACAAGCAATTACCAAGCCAATAAATACTGGGGGGTGGGGACAGAGAACAAAGACACACCCACAACTCCACCTATATAAAGGACACAAATCACTACCATGAGCCTTTGCAAATGCCATTCCACTGCCAGCACCCAAGAGAAAGCAACCACACACCCACAGCTCATCCCTCACACAAGCCACACACCATCAGCACACCAACAAATACCTACCTCACATACACCCAGCAAAACACACACTCACACACCCTCACCTGCACACCAACACACACATCACTCACCATCACCACCCATCACCATGCCCCCCAAGAAGAATCACAAGTTCCTAGATTGTGAATTGGAAGTCCTGGTAGACGAGATCCTCAGGGTAGAGCCACAGCTGTTTGGCACATTGGTCCAACAGACCCCCATGTCGCAGAAAACCAAGATGTGGGAGAGGATCATCAACAGGGTGAACGCCCAATCACCATGTCGGCGCACAAAGACTGACATCCAGAACAGGTGGTATGACGTGCGCAGGAGGGTACGGAAACTGCTGAAGCAAGACTACATCAACAGCCAACACACCGGCAGTGGCCCTCCTGCCAAGCCAATATACCTCAGGCCCTGGGAGGAGAAGGTGCGGGCCATCCTACCGCCAGTGAGCATATATGGACTAGAGGACATCCCAGAGCCTGGTGAGTACACAACAAATGTACACAATATACTGCCACAAAACACACACACATCACTGTCAAGGGGAGAGTCAAACCATGCACTCATAGCAATCACACAGCAACCAGAACAGAATCATCCCAAAATGTGTATGTCAGTCAGAGATACACAACACATGCCATCAAAAAAGTCACATCCAACTGTGCCAACACATGTACAAACACAACCACAACTACAGCTAGGCAGTGGCACAAATAGAACTAACAAACACATCCACACATGTAGCCACCACAACAACACCAACACACAGTGAAGACCACTCAAAGGAAGGAATTATGTGTATGCTGGCCAAGTCAGTGTAGCCAATAGCATCATGGGAGTCGCAGTCACACATATTGCCCGCCCCAAAACTGTCCCATCAACACCACCATGAACCATGCGCACATCACAGGGAGTGGAGAAGGACTCACAAGATGGCTGACACTGGCTACTGCTGTGGGGAGCACAAGGCCCTGCTGCCAACTGTGCACCAACAAACAGCAGGACACCACTGACTGACATCCTGAGAGACAACTTCCACTCCCTGCAATGCAAGCACGTTCCATGGTGGGATGGCTGGCTGGCTGGGAAGGGGGACTTGCAGCACTGACTATAGTCACCAGCACCTCCCCTCACACCCCCCCCAACACAAACTCCACAGTACCCACCTGGTAGAATGCAATGCCCTCCATCCTAACACAAGATCCCACTAAGCACCACCACCCTGGGTTATGTTGTGTGAAGCACAGGGACACTCTTGGGACTCTTAGCCAAACAACTGCCAGGACAACACTCCCAGCCATCCTGTCAGCACAGCCAGCCCACCCCACAGGGAAGCAGAGTCAAAGGAAGGAAGCATGGGCATGCTGGGAAGGGGGTGGAGGCAATAGCATGATGGGAGTCGTAGTCACAGACATTGCTCAGCCTCACAACTGGCCCATCAACACCACCCTGAACCATGCTCACATCACAGGGAGTGGAGAAGGACTCACAAGATGGCTGACACTGGCTACTGCTGTGGGGAGCACAAGGCCCTGCTGCCAACTGTGCACCAACAAACAGCAGGACACCACTGACTGACATCCTGAGAGACAACTTCCACTCCCTGCAATGCAAGCACGTTCCATGGTGGGATAACTGACTGGCTGTGTGGGTGGGAAGGAGGTCCGGCTGTCAACCAAACACAAGCAATGCAGACCATGTTCACACCCCAGAAAATACATAGAAATGCCCAAATAATGCAGGACAATGTGCCACACCAATATCAACCCCTGACTGTGACGACTTAGGACAATGCAATGTACAGGCCCGCACCCAGAGGCACAGTCACAACTGTCATGTGTGTCAACCATTGATGCCTGCAGAAACATGACATACATTGTTTGTGTCTCCCAAAAACAGGTGATGATGGGGACACAGAAGCAGACGCTGAGGAGTCCCAGTCCCAGGCTCAAGAGGATGCCGAGCTCACTGGCGTCGTACAGCCTCTGTCCTCCTCGGACAATGAAGAACAACCTGGCACATCCGGTGCAAGTCAACAGGCAGCACCAGCAGGACCACCAGCTGCAGCACCAGCAGGACCACCAGCTGCACCCCCTGCACCCACCCCTACAACGACTGTCACCACAAATACCATCCCTGCCGACATGGACAGAATAAGGAGCAACACCAGCACAGTGACCCTGGACCAACCTAGGGCCATGGACACCACCACCACCACCAACCGCCAAGGTGGACCAGGGTTATCTGTGCGTGCCACTGCACACACTGCACATGTCAGCAGGGGTGGTGGGAGGGGTGGGAGACAGAGGTCGCTGCTTGCAGACGTTGCTGGTGTGCATGACGACCCACAACTGGTACGCATAGCTGATGCGTACCAGTCCAGCACCGGAGAGCTCAGCCAGGTAGTGGGGCTCCTCAGAGACATTAAACAGCAGCAGGCTGCCCATCATGCCCGCTTGGACTCCCACATGTCCCACGTGGAGTCACACATGTCCCGTGTGGACTCACACATGTCCCGCGTGGAGTCCAAGTGGGATGCACTGCATGAGATGACGGCGGTGCACAGGGACATTTTACAATGCCTCCGCCAGATGAACAGCAACCAGTCCACACCTCCCTGTGTGCCAACAACATCTGGTGCCGAACAAACTGCAACTGCCACAGGGAGGGAGGAGGACTCTGGCGGAGAGTCCCCTGCACCGCAGCAGCCTGCACTTGAGGGCCCCCCCAAGAAGAGGGGTCGTCCGAGGAGGGAAAAGTGAGAGGCCGATGGCCAAGCGCAACTCCCAGGAAGCCTGAACCAGTTCTGGATGTTCGCCTTTGTGCACAGACTGTTCACCCTGTTGACGGCAACACTACTCCCACACATTGCATGGGGAGTACAAGTTGGACCAATGTGTCAGACAACTGTGGCCCCGATACTGGGGATCCTGTCTACCCGGACTTTCAATTCACCTAGGAACTTGGGATTGCAAGATTCATGTACAGCACAACCCATCCTATGCACTATTAACACAAATGTATCACAATAAACACACAAATACACCATACTTGCCTCTGTCGTGATTCCAACGTGGGTGCCGTTATGGGGATGATGAACTGCAAAATTACACTGTGTATGCGAACTGCAACAGCAAGGACAACACAGGCATGTGAGTACAGGCAACGTGACACACATGAGGGAGACACACCACCAGGGCTACACGACACATACACACCTAGGCCATCTGACTCATTGCCTACACTGATGTTGCCAGGGAAGACGGTGCAATGCACAGACACCACACCCATTCCCAGTTGTAGTCAAGTAGCCCACTGGTGCAGTAAGCAAATGGCAGTTAAATGTGTGACCACAGACAACGCACATCACAAAGTGAAGCACAGGTTTATTACACAGTTGCAACATGCCGTAACCACTACAGATGCAAGGTAACCCCACCTGGTAGCGGGCACACAGTCAACAACTGTAGACGGAAGGAAGTCCATGGGTGTGGCGCACATCACCTGTAGGGACACAACAGCTACCAGCCTGGATGTGCAATCACGTCGTCATTGGACACAGTTGACCAAACGAATCTGAAAGTACCCTGTGAAGGACAGAAATGGCACACAGTCAAAAGCAATGGAGTACAGGACAGAACAGCAAAACTCATGCACAATACATGTTACAAGATACCCACCCAGAACCAAGTTAGCATGTCAACACTGTTGGGGAGTACAGCCCACCTGTCACCACACATCGCAACACACATCCAGTCAAGTAGCCCATGGACACACTCCAACAGCACCAGAGCACCACCCACACATCATGCCAACTCACATCATTGACATGACACCTCAGGATACTCACATTCAGCTAAAGAAGTTGGTGATGAGCTGTGTGCGGACATCACCATCACCATCATCATCATCATCATCGTCACTGGCATCGTGGTCCAGGCCAGGATCCTCCACAGGTGGTGGATGTTGGTCATTGTCATCCTGGATGAGAGGCAACTCCTTCCGCACTGCCAGGTTGTGGAGCATGCAGCAGACGATGATAACCTTGCACACTTTCGCAGGGGCATATGGGAGGGACCCTCCGGTCTTGTCCAGGCAGCGGAAGCGGCTCTTCAGGAGACCAAAGGTCCGCTCAATCACTCTCCTGGTCCGACCATGTGCCTCATTGTAGCGCATCTGGGCAGGTGTCACAGGGTTCCTGAGGGGTGTCAGCAACCACGGCATGTTGGGGTATCCCGAGTCACCTACGGACAGACAAGTGCACATTAGCTGACTTGGAAAAGTGGGCGGAATACTACAGATCAGATCACACACAATGGCACAAAGTCAGTACACACCGACAAGCCAGGCACGCTGGTTCTGCATCTGTGCCATCATCCTGGGGATGCGACTACTCCTCATCACAAAGGCATCGTGTGCTGAACCAGGGAAACGGGCACACACGTGTGTGATGGTCATGTCTGCAAGACACACCACCAGTGCATTGACCGAGTGGTAGTGCTTGCGGTTCCTGTAGGCCTGCTCCTGGGCCTGTGGTGGTACCAAAGCCACATGTGTCCCATCAATGGAGCCAATTACATGCGGCATCCTCCCCAGGGCATAAAAGTCACTCTTCACGTCAGTGAGTCGTCGCAGTCTAGGGAAATAGATGTACCGGTTCAGAAAGAGCAACATTGCCGCCAAAACATCGCGGAGCACAAGGCTGAACATGGTCTGTGACATCCCACCAGCAGTCGCCACAGTATGTTGGAAGGTACCGGTGGCAAAGAAGTGTAGGGCTGCCATCACCTTCACCTTGGGGGTCAGCGCTGTAGGATACGGCCGGCCAGGCTGAAAATGTGGGGACAACTGCACTGCCAAATCCTCAATCAGCTGCCTGGTGAAGCGGTACCGTCGGATGCTGTCCCGTTCCACCATCGTTGCCAGGTCTGGGAATGGCCGATGGACAGCAGGAGCCCTGCAGTGCAGAGGAGAAGTAAGCAAGATTGTCAGTCACCCCACATATGCGGCATTGAACACACTCAAGATCCCAACATACATCATTATGAGGCACAACTACATGAAGTGTGCAGTACCGGAAGGACATGTATGGTACGTACTTGGCCAACATCTGTCAACACGGTCCTACAGGTGGCATCAATTTGTCCCAGGTTGGCCCATTGGATATCATGATGCCGTGTCACAGTTCCCATCTCCTGCTGCCGTGTCACAATCACCCCCCACAGTGACATGTGAGGACAGATGTGCCCCAGGCACCACAGCTCAATGACAGGTACATTCCCAGGGACCCTGTAATGCCACATGGACACTGGCATCACATGGAGTATCATGTGTACACCACAGCAAAACAAACATGACCCCCACAGGTAGTGGCCCCACTTGCCACGGCAGGACAGACATGGATGTCTGTGACACACACGCACAACATCAGAGTCCATGCACACACAACGTGGATGTGGAGACTGTCTCCCATTGTGCACATGAAATCAGAGACATTGTAAACACTACATGCACAAAGACTGTGGAGGTCCATCACTATTGTGCCACTGGGACACCCTGGCTCAAACATACCGTCCCACATGGGACTCACGGGGTATGTGACATGACATACACAAACACCACTGTGAAATGTGACCATGGCACATGCACAGATATGAACAGTTGCACATCACAGTGGTCACGTACACGTAACACCCAGGATCCTGTCCCCATGAACACGTGCACAGCCTGGGGGTGGCTGCCCACAGGTGACACCCACAGGACAACATGTACACCAACATACACACAATAGGAAATGCAGCCTTACATGCCTTATGATAAGGTTTGGGCAGGCTGTCGTGATGTAGGTGTGCCCCTCACTCCCTGGGAGCTATCTGTGGCTGGCATATGTCCATCTGAGACAGGCATGCTGACATATGCCAGTCACATGTACAGTGACGCGTTGTACTGCAATGGACCGATCGGTGCCTCCGGCCGGCCCATTGCTTTCAATGTGTGCGGGTACGCGTTGTACCCCTGTGCGCGTTGAACTGCAATGGACCGATCGGTGCCTCCGGCCGGCCCATTGCTTTCAATGTGTGCGGGTACGCGTTGTACCCCTGTGCGCGTTGAACTGCAATGGACCGATCGGTGCCTCCGGCCGGCCCATTGCTTTCAATGTGTGCGGGTACGCGTTGTACCCCTGTGCGCGTTGAACTGCAATGGACCGATCGGTGCCTCCGGCCGGCCCATTGCTTTCAATGTGTCGGGTACGCGTTGTACCCCTGTGCGCGTTGAACTGCAATGGACCGATCGGTGCCTCCGGCCGGCCCATTGCTTTCAATGTGTGCGGGTACGCGTTGTACCCCTGTGTGCGTTGAACTGCAATGGACCGATCGATGCCTCCGGCCGGCCCATTGCTTTCAATGTGTGCGGGTACGCGTTGTATCCCTGTGCGCGTTGAACTGCAATGGACCGATCGGTGCCTCCGGCCGGCCCATTGCTTTCAATGTGTGCCGGTACGCGTTGTACCCCTGTGCGCGTTGAACTGCAATGGACCGATCGGTGCCTCCGGCCGGCCCATTGCTTTCAATGTGTGCGGGTACGCGTTGTACCCCTGTGCGCGTTGTACTGCAATGGACCGATCGGTGCGCACCCATTGACAATGGGCTTGCCTGGCAACGGACGCGTTTTCGAATTCCGAACGAGTCGGTTGCTGGAAAATCAGTTGGTCACCCACAACAATGTTGCAAAATCATGTATGTCATGAAGTTGAAGATTTGAAGGATGCTGTGGGCGTGTTTTGGTGCTGCTATTCCATGGATTGGCCAGATTCAGAAGATGCAAACGACTTGGACCTATCACTTTGGACACAAGGGACAGTATCTGCCTCTCCAGCACATATATATTGCTGGCTGGTCCCCTGAGAGCCCACTTGCCTGCACTACATGCTCCAAGACGACATCTGCCACTGCACTGCTGCTGTCTCTGCCCCTCTGGACCCTGCAATGGCACGTACTGTGGAGAGAGCCCCAGCCTTCAGCCTTGAAGAGAACCAGGCCCTGCTGGACAGCCTACTTCCACAGTACAGCAAGCTGTATGGGACACCAGGGGAGCAGGTGAGTGTCCTGTGCACTGCCTTTCTGAATGTGCATTTTGTCTGACTAGCAAGGCTGAGAGTCTGCACGCCACTGGCTAGCAGGCTCACTGAGTAGTTGTCACCCCCCATAGTGTGTAGTGACTTGCACTGGACAGGTATGGTGCAGTGACAGTGCTTCTGAACAGGGTTTTACTCCCCATGCAATGATACCATGTAGTGACTTCTGGAAAACTGTCCATGGGCAGCCGTGCACTGCCTGTGTACACCATGTGCCCCTGTGATTGCGACATGTAGATGCAACTGTGTCATGCACGGATATGTTGCATGTGTAGTAATGGCCTTATCACTTTGTCATCCTGACAGGCTTCTGCCCATCGGAAGCAGGAGATCTGGAAGGACATCGTCCGGGCTGTCCGGTCCGTGGGGGTCTACAAGCGCCGGATCCGCAACTGCCAAAAGAGGTGGCAGGACCTTCGGGGCTGGACCCGGAGGATTGCACGGGTCCAGCTGAAGCTGTCGCCTCCTCGCAGGAGGGGCGGAACACGGACCCTGACCCCCACATGCTCAGGATCCTGGCGGTGGTCTTTCCAGACCTGGATGGGCAGCTGAAGGCCAGAGAGCAGCAAGGAGGGGGTGAGTCAAAGACTGCACTGTGAACTCTGTCTAACATGCTATGTGCCCTCCTCGGGCCTGGTTAAACTGCCACAGTACAGCAGTCATGTTGTCCAGGAGCCATGTCCCTCTATTGTGCACTGCCCACTCCTCATCTGATACCCAGGTGTGGCCCTTACATGCAGGGAATACTGTCACTTAGGACTGTGTCCTTGCAGTTTGCTTGACTCAAGGTGGGAGACAGCATCTGTTTCCCTGACTCTGTGGTGGGCATCATGGGTGGGTCCATTGCTTACACAATGCCTGTATTCTGACATGTATTCAGCGTGCTACTTTGATCTGTGGTCCAATTGCTGAGCTGATCCACCACATGTGGCTGGGGTATCTGGCACACACCCATGCTGCGGGTGGGAACAATGTTTGGGCCCCAGGAGTATGTATATGACGTGTGTCACACATACTTAGCCAGCTGCCTACAGTCCAGGGCTCATCCCTCATTCATGTGGGGCTGGACAGTCATGCCTACTCCAGGCCATACAATACACTCTGTACTCACACTCCCGTGTATCAGCTGACACATTGTGCGCAGTGATTTGACCCCTCAGGTGTCTGCCTCTGTGTCAGTGTGCTGTGGATTAGTCGCCAGGACTGCTGTGGAGTTTCTTGGTAGGGGCTCAGCATGCCACTGGAGATGTGACCATAGGAGACGATACTTGTGTGTCACATAGGTGTCTGATCAGCTGCCCATGCAGACTGGGGCATGTGAATGTGAAGTTCAGGCAGCTGTTCCCCATTCACAGCAGAGTGTGAGGGGCTCAGGTTCAGAGGGTAGTGTCACAGGTCTCCCATATGTCCAATAGGTATGACCTGGACAGATGAGGGTTGAGAGGATGTGTTGTGGGGGGATGTACATGTGCACTTGTGCAGCTCCAGGACTTGCATTCCCCATGACCTACTATTGTGACACAGTGCAGAGTCTTGTTGTCTGGCTGCCAAGTCATACATCACTGAGACAGTGATGTATGACTTTGCAGTCATGCCTCCGCCATGGCATGTGTCTACTGATTGGTGAGCCTGCAGGGGAGTGACATGTGCTACATGCACACCAGAGTGGCGCTGGCTATCAGGACATGGGTGCATCATGGTGTCTGTCGCTGGTATGCATCACATGCATTTCCTATTTGACTCTGGGCATCCCTTTCATCCGGAAACCTGTACTGACTCAGTGGCAAGAGCTGTGATGTGTGCATGTCCACATGTCACACCGTGTCCTCTGCACTGTCCAACTACTGTGTACTTGGTGCATGTGTCCACACTGGGGTGTTGCAATCCAACAGACACCAGACAGATGGGTGCAAGGCCATGTGGGATGTGAGTGCCATGCTTGGCATCAGACTGACAATTGGCTTCTCCTGTTCAGTTAGGGCACTTTTAGCAATGTACAACTAATGATGCCAGGGCTTGCTCTGTGATGTGCTGTGCTCACAGTGGTGTGTGCGTTTTGTGCAGGTGACTGATGTCTGTCTGTTTCCCCATTGTTTGCAGATACATCCACGGCCACGGAAGGGGACAGCTCTACGGACCAGGAGGAGCCAGAGAGCCAGACTG
Organism: Calotriton arnoldi; assembly: GCA_963921515.1. Classification (NCBI taxonomy): domain Eukaryota; kingdom Metazoa; phylum Chordata; class Amphibia; order Caudata; family Salamandridae; genus Calotriton; species Calotriton arnoldi. The sequence goes on along the minus strand of CAWUFW010004959.1, from coordinate 377,701 downwards.
GGTCAGCAGCCGAGGAGTGGTCGGAGGGACCCAGTGGCACGGAGGGCGAGGGGAGCCACACCGAGGAGTCCTCAGCAGCATCCACCTCAGCTGAGGACCAGAGCAACTCGGAGGATGACTCCCTTGTGGAGGCGGGTGTCAGCAGCCACCACACCCCAGCTAGTGTTGCTGTCCCCGCCACCACCAGCACCACCACCGCCCTCCCATCGGCTCCCATTCCCCAGGTCCGTGGAGGCTCCCATGTCCAGGAGCGTGTCTCCTTTGGGCCAGGCACCGCAGCCCCTGCCCCTGTGTCCCCTGCTGCCCTGAGTGAGGAGTCTGTGTACCTCCTTCGCCAGCTCCATGTAGGCCAGACAGCCATGCTGAGTGTCCTCCATGCGCACACCGCGCTGTTGACTCAGCTGGTGTCGTTCATGGAGGGCATCTCATCGGGCATGTCTGACCTACAGAGGGGCAATAGGTCCATGGACTCCTCCCTGACGGCAGCAGTGTCCCTCCTCAAACGGTCCCTCACCCCTCCTGCCTCTGCTCCATCCACACTCCCCAGCACCTTACCCATCCCAAGCGCACACACACACCGGCACAGGCACACACCAGCACACACACATCCAGCACACTTACACACACGCCAATGACAAAACGCACACGCACGCACATTCAGGGGACTGAAGCCAGACTCACAGGGGATGGGGCCCTGGAACACACACACGCATCCACATGCACTGCGCAGTCCTCAGTTCCCTCTCCCTCCAAAGCACCCTCCCTTGCCTCACCTGCAACCCCAAAGTCACAGCAGCTCTTCCTCTGTGACCTCGGCCTCTTCCGCACCGATGAAGCTGCTCCAGCATCCCGGGGGAAGAGGAAGCCCACCCACACGGAGCAGAGTGCCCCTCGCCCCCGGACACCCTCCCCCAGGCGCAGACGGACTGAGGCCCCCACCCGCAAGTCCCCACGGAGTCCTAAGAGCAAGACCCCGCCACCGCCCTGCAGCTCAAGCACCAGGTCTCCTTCCTCCATCCCTCAGGCCCCCACTCCACAGGTGCCCCCACCACACCCTGCCCCAGGTTCCCCCACCCACAGATATACCATCCCCAAGAGGCTCCGGCCTTCTCCCCCTGCCACTTGCTCTCCCAGCACCACACCCCCCGCTGCGCTTGTCTGTGCCACTGATGTGGTGAGGGTGTCCTCCCCCTCTGTCCAACCCACCTTGCCTGTTCCCCATTCTCCTCCCCTGGAGGAAGGCACTGCAGTGGAGTCCACTACCGCCCTGTCTGACATGGGCACTGCAGTGGCGGACCTGTCCACTCCATCTGCAGGGTCCACTGCAGTTGTGCCGGCACCCACGACATCTGAGTCATGCCCCCAGTTGTGCCGGCACACACCATGTCAGACACCTCCACTGCAGTTGTCAGTGGCTCTCCAGCACCCACCACCCCTTCCCTGACTCCCCCTGGTGAGCCCTGATCCTGTCCCTGCGGTGCCTGGCCTGCCCCCCGGTTGCCCCTCCTAGTGGATTGTCCCTGGTTTTGTGCAGGCATGCGTAGGGTGACATCTGCCAGTGTCACCCTGTTTGAACTTTGACAATGGACTGGCCATTGGCCTTTGCTCTTTTTTTCTGGACGTCGTTTTCATTCAACACATATGCTGAATAAAGCAACTTTCTTTTCTCTAGTGCTCATGCTTCAGATGTACATGTTGTTGGTGCTGCTAACCATGCCCTTGCTGCAGTGATGGTGATATCTGGTCTCATGATTATGAAGTGTTACTGTGCAGGAACCCATGTGGTCCAGGGGGATTGTGTCCTATCATGTGGTGTATCCATGTCATCCATAGCAGCATCTGAGGGTGTCATGTGTTCAGTATTTGGCAATGGGATTTCCTACTTACATTAGCAATTTCATATCTGTGGCTTCCACCCCTGCACATCTGTTGTGCCTTCCATTGTTGGATTTGTCTACTTCCCTGACCGTGTTGCCATCTCCACTGGACATGCAGGTTTGGGCATCAATGGGGAAGGACTCATCCGTGTAGTCAGTGCAACATTGCTATACAAGTGTGTTGGATCTGTGCTGATGATTCCGTTGGCACATCCATGACCAGGCTGATGTGACGGGAGCCCTCATTTGGTGCTAATTGTTGATTGTGTGACCAAGTGCTCAGCTGACATGATGGGGCCCTACTGAGGCAACATATGGCACAGCTTTCCTCACACAGGAGTGGAGTCCCCTCATGGCAGTGTGTACACGTGTGACATTGCCTGCGCCCAAGGTGTGTGTTGTATGTGCATGTCTGTGTGTTCACTTCCATTTATGTGCGCATGCTGTGATCCCTAGTGTTGTACCTGTTTGTGATGCTTGCTGACTTGAGCTATGTTCCCCCAAAGTCTTCTCCCTGTGTTCTCTGTGATGTGGGTGCATGGCACATTACTGGTCATCAGGGTGTCACCCATAGGTGTGTTTGCTGTCAGGGCTGAGTTTGTGTGCAGACGCAGATGGGTCACAGTCAGGTTTTCCCTTGGCACTTGTTGTTTGCCCCTGTCATGTGATTTTCAGTTCGTGTTATCTTTAAGTTATTGTGACACGTTGTGTGTGTGACTGCTGGCACTCCTCAGGGTCCGGGCTGCGATGTTGGTTGTTGTCTATGTGTGTTCTTTGTGGGTGACCTTGGCTTCTTCATTGGTGTGTGACTGTGGCTGGGATCCCATTGGTTGGTGTGGTATCGCCGTCATGTCCATGTACAGCGTAGTGTGCAGTGTGTCAGACATTCAGGAGTCTTGTTGAGTGGCCATGTGTGATGTGTTTCTGCACCTTGGTTCCCACCCACCACCCTGGAATAGTCATGGGTGCATGTGCAATGTCACCAGTGCATGTGTACTTCACTGCTGCACATTGTTGGAGGTCGAGGGGTGTGGTGTTGAGTGTGTGCAGATGGGAGTTGTTGCCCAGCTGGACCCCTGCCTCCATGTTCGCCTTGGCTTACTGGCCATGCTGATTGATTTGTGCTTGTGTCGGTGTGATGGTAGTTTGTTGCTCAGGACACATGACTGTGGTTCACAGTGTGAACCACATTCAGCTTTGTCATCAGAGTGGGAATTTTATGCAGCCAAGGGTCACCACATTGTGGGGGCCCTGGGGGTGGTGCTGTGCTGTGTCTGTGTCTTGCTGTGTCAGTTGTTGTTCCTACGTTCCTGTGTGACATGTGTGTTTTGTGCTCCCTCTCATCTGACAATGCCTGTTGCCCACATAGGGGATTTGGATCCATGAGTTACCTTAGTGTGGCAGTGTATGCACATCTGTATGATTGGTATTCAGCTCTCCTCATGTGTTGTGTGGTTACCTGGGGACACTGGCACCCCCCCTCACCTGCTGTGTATGATGTCAGTGTTGGTCTGCCTGTTTGTGTTTGTGCATCTGCACCACTGCATTGGCATATCTTGGGTGTGCCATTGGCTGTATGTTGTTTGGTGTGTTTCCCCTGCTGTCCCTGGGACTCCTAGGTCATCGGTCAGCACAGTGATCATGGTTTGTGTGTCCCATTGCTGCCATGGTATGGTATCTGTTCACCTCACATCTGCTGTCTCCACAGGATATCTGCATTTGTGTGCCCATTGGTGCAAATATGTGGTTCTGCATTCTGATGGTCACTTCTGTCATTGTGTCATTGATGAATGTTGATGCTGTCAGCCCCCATGGGTGTTGTTTGTCTGCACATGGCCAAAGGAATGTCTCATTTGCACTGCAGTATTTGGCTCACACAATTTATGTTGCAATGGGACACATACACTACTTTGCCACAGATGAGTTTTTGGTTCTGTGACCAGGAATGATCCATGCAGTTTGGCAGTTGCAGCTCTTTCTTTGTCAACACTTACCTTTTGGTCACTGTGATGATGGGGGTGTACACCCCATTGCCACAATGGTCAAAATGTGCTTCAGCTATGGACCCCACACTTCCCTTTTGGTCACTGTGATGATGGGGGTTTAGACCCCATTGCCACAATGGTCAAAATGTGCTTCAGCTATGGACCCCACACTTCCCTTTTGGTCACTGTGATGATGGGGGTTTAGACCCCATTGCCACAAGGCTCAAAATGTGCTTCAGCTATGGACCCCACACTTACCTTTTGGTCACTGTGATGATGGGGGTTTAGGCCCCATTGCCACAATGGTCATGGGCTGCTTGCATTGTGGGTGCCACACACATATATGTGTGGCACATGTGCTAGGGGGTCACATTGTATGTTCAAAGTCATGTTCGGTGTTGTAGGCATTTGACACAGCCTACACACGCTTGTCATGGTGGTGGGGGGATGTCTTTATCTTGCATTCCCTAGGTTGTGGTGTGCTGGTTGTGTCATGCATTGTCCATCCTATGAGTGGGGGTGGTAGTAGTGGTAGGCATCCTGCCCCCTGGCTAAGGGTGGTGGTAGGCATCCAGCCCCCCTGGGTGAGGGTGGTAGTAGTGGTAGGCATCCAGCCCCCCTGGCTAAGGGTGGTAGTAGTGGTAGGCATCCTGCCCCCTGGGTGAGGTTGGTAGTAGTGGTAGGCATCCAGCCCCCTGGCTAAGGGTGGTAGTAGTGGTAGGCATCCAGCCCCCCTGGCTAAGGGTGGTAGTAGTGGTAGGCATCCAGCCCCCTGGCTAAGGGTGGTAGTAGTGGTAGGCATCCAGCCCCCCTGGCTAAGGGTGGTAGTAGTGGTAGGCATCCAGCCCCCCTGGCTAAGGGTGGTAGTAGTGGTAGGCATCCTGCCCCCCTGGGTGCGGGTGGTAGTAGTGGTAGGCATCCAGCCCCCCTGGCTAAGGGTGGTAGTAGTGGTAGGCATCCAGCCCCCCTGGCTAAGGGTGGTGGTAGGCATCCAGCCCCCCTGGGTGAGGGTGGTGGTAGGCATCCAGCCCCCTGGGTGAGGGTGGTAGTAGTGGTAGGCATCCAGCCCCCTGGCTAAGGCTGGTAGTAGTGGTAGGCATCCAGCCCCCCTGGCTAAGGGTGGTAGTAGTGGTAGGCATCCAGCCCCCTGGCTAAGGGTGGTAGTAGTGGTAGGCATCCAGCCCGCCCTGGCTAAGGGTGGTAGTAGTGGTAGGCATCCAGCCCCCCCTGGGTGAGGGTGGTAGTAGTGGTAGGCATCCAGCCCCCCTGGCTAAGGGTGGTAGTAGTGGTAGGCATCCTGCCCCCCTGGGTGAGTGTGGTAGTAGTGGTAGGCATCCAGCCCCCCTGGCTAAGGGTGGTAGTAGTGGTAGGCATCCAGCCCCCCTGGCTAAGGGTGGTAGTAGTGGTAGGCATCCAGCCCCCTGGCTAAGGGTGGTAGTAGTGGTAGGCATCCAGCCCCCTGGCTAAGGGTGGTAGTAGTGGTAGGCATCCTGCCCCCCTGGGTGAGGGTGGTAGTAGTGGTAGGCATCCAGCCCCCTGGCTAAGGGTGGTAGTAGTGGTAGGCATCCAGCCCCCCTGGCTAAGGGTGGTAGTAGTGGTAGGCATCCAGCCCCCCTGGCTAAGGGTGGTAGTAGTGGTAGGCATCCAGCCCCCCTGGCTAAGGGTGGTAGTAGTGGTAGGCATCCAGCCCCCCTGGGTGAGGGTGGTAGTAGTGGTAGGCATCCAGCCCCCTGGCTAAGGGTGGTAGTAGTGGTAGGCGTCCTGCCCCCCTGGGTGAGGGTGGTAGTAGTGGTAGGCATCCAGCCCCCCTGGCTAAGGGTGGTAGTAGTGGTAGGCATCCAGCCCCCCTGGCTAAGGGTGGTAGTAGTGGTAGGCATCCAGCCCCCTGGCTAAGGGTGGTAGTAGTGGTAGGCATCCTGCCCCCCTGGGTGAGGGTGGTAGTAGTGGTAGGCATCCAGCCCCCCTGGCTAAGGGTGGTAGTAGTGGTAGGCATCCAGCCCCCTGGCTAAGGGTGGTGGTAGGCATCCAGCCCCCCTGGGTGAGGGTGGTGGTAGGCATCCAGCACCCCTGGGTGAGGGTGGTAGTAGTGGTAGGCATCCAGCCCCCTGGCTAAGGCTGGTAGTAGTGGTAGGCATCCAGCCCCCCTGGGTAGGGGTGGTGGTGCGCATCCAGGCCCCTGTGTGCATATGTGGCATTGGTGATGGGCATCCCGCCCCTATAGTGCTGCTGTTGCTGGTGTAAGTATATTCAGCATCCCCGTGTGTGTGTGTGATGTGTCGTGTACGTGTTGTATGTGTTTTGTGGTTGGTGTCTGGCTTACTTTCTGCGCCGTACGCGTCCGTGCCTGTTCCGGTAGTAAATGTAGAATATTGGTATGATCGGGACGAAGGGATTCATGGTTGGTTCGTGTCGTTCGTCCTTCTCGTTGCTTGGCGTCGTCCTCGTCGCTTCGCCTCGTCCTCGTCGCTTCGCGTCGTCCTCGTCGGTGCCGTGTTCGTCTCGGAGCCGTGGATCGTGTTGTGGCGAGAATCGGAGCTTATGTGCGCCTCTCCCGGATGCTTTGACGTGCCGTGCGTAGCGACGGGTTCGGAGCGTACGGAAAGCGCATCGTACTTGTCCGGCCGGACGGGGCTGCATTTTCCCTTCCGTGCGACTCGATTCGGCGTTTCCGGATTCGCCTCGGTCGGAGTACAGGACCTGGTTTGGGTGAGTACGGCTCGGCCGGATTTTTTGCTGTTGTGCGCATCGTACTTGCTCGTTCGGTGTGCTGTACGGATCGGTCGGGAAACAGGCTTTCGCATGGCTTTTTTCCCGACCGAATGGTATTGGGTGCGCCTCCGACCGAGATCGGAATCGACCCCTAAAAGTCTTTAAAAAGTCTGTCTGTTAGCCCCCATATTATTTTCCCTATTGTTGGACTTGACCCTTTTTGCAGGGTCATCCCTGAACTTTTTGCCTTCCTCCTGTACTTTTTCTGACCTGTTTTTGTTGGTTTTATGACTCTGGGCACTTTACCACTGCTGATCAGTGCTAAAGTGCATATGCTCTCTGTTATAAATTGATGTATGGATTAGTGACTCCATGATTGGCTTATTTGATTTACTGTCAGACCCTAGAACAGTGCACCGCGTGTGCCCAGGGCCTGTAAATCAAATGCTGCTGGTGGGCTTGCAGCACTGGTTGTGCCACCCACAGGAGCAGCTTGTAAAGTGTGTCTCAGGCCTGCCATTGCAGAGCCTGTGGGCAGTCTGGTACTGCCATGTCGACTTGGTAAGTGCCCCCACTTACCAGTCCCCAAACCTTCCCTTTTCTGCATGTTAGTCACCCCTAAGGTAGGCCTGCGGGCAGGGTGCATTGTATGTATGAGGTAGGACAGGCCCTGATGTGTGTGGCATGTCCTGATAGTGAATTACAGCCAATTTCGTTTTTCACTATTGCAAGGCTACCTGTCCCCATAGGCCAGTATGGGCAGTTTGATTATAACATCTTATAATCCTAACTGACCCAGGGAACATGGTAGAAAAACGAATTTAGTATGCCTGAACTCGGAATGATAAAATACAACTTTTAGTGAAGTTGGTTTTAACATTCTGTGTTTGAAAATACCACTTTTAGAAAGTAGGTATTTTCTTGCCTAACCATCCAGCCTGCCTCTGCTAGCTTGTGTATTGTGTGTCTGGGTTTGTGAGTGACAGGGGCTGGGGGGCTCCAGGAGACTGGGTGAATCAGCACAGGGCTGAATAGACCTATCTGCATGAGGAGTGGTGGGAGGAGGAGCACCTGGGCCCAAATAGGGCTGTGCCTGCCTTCCACAATGCTGGCTCCACCTCCTGTGGTGCGTCTGATGTCCCTGGCCCACACTGACAAAGGAAGAAGTTGTGCACTGGCAGAAAGCACCCAGAACTGGTTTGGACTAGGGACAGGACCCTCTGCCTTCAGAGGACAAAGGATTTGCTAGTATAAATATTGGGACCCAGACCCCAAGACTTTAGATCACTTCTGGGAAACAAGAAGAACCTTTGCTGAGGAGAGGAACCAGAGAATGTGAAGGAGGAAACTATCCCTATGCTGTGTGCTCTTTGAGGGATTGGCCTGCAGTGGTTGCCTGATTGCCAAAGAAAGGAGAAAGGAACTTTGTGCTTACTTTCATCATCTTGCAGAACATCTCCAAGGGCTTGAAGATTGAGCTTGCCTCCTGCTGAAGTCTCAGGGACACAAGACTTCACCAACCAGCTCCCCTGAATTCCCTTGCTGGGAATTTGAAGGGCCTACTGTTGTGTTGGGCCTTCTGAGAGACTGCTTGTCACTGGGAGCTGGAAGCGCGACTCACGAAGAAGACGCGTGTCGCCGCCGCAGCAGTTGTCGTCGCATCGCCGAGAAAGCTTGCCGCCGCTGTCCCCATCACATCACCAAAGCGCCTCGCATCTCCGGAGAAGAGTGTCGCCGTTGCAGCAGACGCCGTCGCATCCTCGGAGAAGCGTGTCGCAGGGCCTGTCGCGGCTCCAAAGATTTACCGAGTCACCGCACGGCCGTTGGGCGTGCACGCATCGCCCCTTCGTTGTCGCATCAAGAGGAAGATGCCATTTTGTTTCATTGCACCGGGTCGTCATCGCATCGAGGCGCTGCTGGTCGCATCGCCACAGAAGCACAGTAAGAAACCGACGCATCACCTCCCCGCGCGGTGAAGAACCGACGCATCACCTCCTCTCCGGTAAGGAACCGACGCATCACCGTCCCCTACGCAGCAGTAGGGAACCGACGCATTACCTCCCCCGGAGCAAGGAACCGACGCATCACCGTTCTTGCGTGTAAGGAACCAACGCATCACCTTTCCTGCAACTCTTTTGTTTGTATCGCGTTACGCATCCAAAGCTACATTGAACGTAGAGTGTCGCATTTATCATCTTTATTGAACTGAACTATTTTCTACCATTGACAGTCATATTTTTCATAGTGTATTGTGGATTTTTGTCATTTTGGGTCTGGTGTTAAGTCTATATAAAAATGCTTATTTTTATAATACAACCTGTGTGGTGTCCATCTGTAGTGTTGTCACTGTGTTACTGTATGTGTTCACAAATGCTTTACACACTGCCTCTGAGATAAGCCTGCCTGCTCGTGCCAAGCTACCAAGGGGGTGAGCAGGGGTTATTTTAGTAGTGTATCCCCCTTACCCTGACTAGAAGCAAGGGTCCCTATTTGGACAAAGGTACCTACTTCTGCCAACTAGAGACCCCCAGTTCTAACACCTTTATATTTATGATTTACCAATGGCATTGGCTGAATTGGGAGGGGGTGCCCTGAAATTAGGTCACCACAATATAGCTTCATTGCTTTATGCGGTTGATGTTGTGATTTTGGACCTCACTCCTAGGGGGCTATAGAGATGCTTGGATTGTCTGCAGAGGTTTGATTTAAAGATTAACAGCAATAAGAGTAAAGGGATGACATTCAATGCTAAGGGACGAAGAAAGCTGAGAAATGTTATGTGCCGATTAGGAACCCAGGAGTTGGAATGTGTTAAAACATATCCTTATTTGGACAAAATATTCTCTGCCAATCTTTTTGTGAAAGAACATAGTTCGCATTTATCAAGTAAAGCACTCTTATCACTTTACAGGGCTGTTGGCCACAGGCACTTTACCCACTTACTGTCTGTGTATAATGTAAAAATCCCCTCAACTTTATTTCATGCCATTGAAATCTTGGAATTGACATATTGCAACTTTCTACACAAAATGGAGAGGAAAATGTTTCGTAAAATGTGTAATATAAATACCCTTGCTCCAGTTGAAGCCTTATGCCTAGACATGGGGTTCCCAAGCATTTATGTTAAGGGGCTGTCTGCTGTCCTTTGATGGGGCAACAGGCTTTTTCTTAGTGTTAGAAATTGAATTACTGGTTGACTGGTGTATGAGCCCTTGTCAAGCAGCAACCACAATCCGAGTCAGGGTGAAAGGCAGGCAAACTCTAAATTAACCAGTGCTCACTCTGATAGCTTGGCACAGAGCAGTCAGGCTAGACTTAGAGACAATGTGTAAAGTATTTGTGCAACACATCAAACTGTAAAACAGTGAAATAAACCGACAAAAAGATCCCACCCCATGTTTAAAAATAGAGTAATTGTTCATGAATGAAACAAAACCAAAATGACAAAAATCCAATCAGGGAAACCGGAAATATTGAATTTTAAAGTTCTATGGTAAAATAGCACCAAAAAGCACAAAGCAACAACAAGCGATATCTGGTCGTGCGTACCGGGACAAAGTCACAAGTTCAGGCCGACCGTTATGGAACATGGGTCGGCTACAGGGACCCAGTTAGGCGAGCTGAACAAAGTACCTTTAATCCTGGTTGTGGAGCATTGCATGGATCCAAGGCAGATAGGCGTTGCGCAGCTGAAGCGATGCGTCGGTTCCGAGATGCACCAAGGCTGTGGTGCGAGGTCCTGTTGCATCAATGTCAAGGATCCTGTCGACAGGGCTTCCGATGTGAAGTCTGGGCATTGAGGATGCAGCGCGCAGCTAGCAATGCGTCGGTTAAGAGGAGTTGCGAGGCTCCGATGGGGAGGTCTTTGTCGAGCTGCCGTCGACTAGAGATGCGAGGACCTGGATCGGAAATGTGCCACGTCGTTGGTGATTCGTCAGTTCCGAAGACTGCTAGGGCAATGCAGACCTTCTGCGCCAGGCCCAATCTACACAGCAGCGTTGATGCATTGGCTCTGCTCAAGGATGCGCTCAGCCGAGGGAATGCGCTGGTTTGGCTAGAGGATGCGCCGCTCAGCAGAGAAGATGCATCGGTTCCACTGAGAAGCACCTTATGCCTATTTCGAAGGGACCAGGACTTGGGTGGCATCACTTGCAGGTGACTTGATGTTTTTGCTGTGTTGCTTCATTTCATGGGGGCTAGGCTGTTGGCACAGTTGGTGATCCACTTGATCAAGATCTCAATGTTGCGCACCATTATGCCTGTGGGTTCTGGTTTGTTCTTGTGTAGGGCAGTTGTCTAATCCGCCTCTGTTAGGTTGTTTCAGTGTCGGCGTGCTGAGCCCATTGTGGGGGCTCTTCTTGGTTAAAGGATGTCGATTGTAAAACTGACTCTGTTGTGGTCTGTCCAGGTGATGGGTCTTGGGGTGTTGATCGTAATGTTATCGAAAGATGGGAAAATGGTGTCTAGGATGTGTCAAGTAGCATGGGTAGGCTCTGTGAAGTGTTCGGTTGGTCCCAGGTACTCAAGGTTGTCAAGAGGGGTGGCTGATTTCAGGTCGGTCTGGTCTTCAAAATGGAAATCGAAGTCTTCTTGGAGGATGAAAGTGCTGGTGTCGAGGACTAGGGGGCAGTGCTTAATTTGTAAAAAAAAATAAGCGCCAGGGCTCCCGTCAGTAGGCCACTGCAGCTTGCACCAAACATTGCCCCTCCCAGCGCTGCCACTGATAGTAACAACAAAATTACTAATCATTGCACTTCTACTAGTGTGACAATTCGGACTATTTCAGGTCCCCAAAGCTATAAGAATTGCTTGGGCGGCACGTAATAGTCATTTTTAATGTAGATTGAATTATTAATTAACTGTTGTTGTGGTCATCTCTAAATTAACAGACTGTCAAGCACTGGTGTTGACAATTAAGTGCCGGTGCGTAGCACCGGAAACCACCGACTCATATTAAGCACTGCTAGGGGGACGATAAAATTAGTGGCGTTAATAATAAAGCTAGCTCAGAGGCCTGGGAGACTATAGACTAGAGTCCCACCCAGGGTTAAATCTGCTGTGATGTGTACTTCTGGAGTGCTCCATGTAGTTTGCTATGGTGGGAGCTGTGCAAATAAAGGGTGTCTTTGTAAACAATGGCAAATTCTCTTCCGAGCCTGTTTAGGCAGTCTTGCCTGGAGATCTTGTATGTGGCGGGGATGGCAGTGGCGATGTTTGGCATTAAAACTCTGGTCAGCCATGTCTCCATGAGGAAGAGGAGGTCCGAGGTGGCGTCTTCCAGCAGGTCCCAGATCTTCACGGTGTTCTTGCTGAGTGAGCGGGTGTTGAAGAGCATGTATGCTATTCATTTGTGGGGAGTTGCAGGCAGGGCCGGACTGGCCATAGCGGGCACCGGGCGTTTCCTCGGTAGGCCGCTAGGGTGGGGGCCGGTTTTGGGCCCCTGGGGGGCCGTTTTTGTTACCGGGGGTCGGCAATATCGGCCCCCTGTAACAAAATCGGCTGAAACCAGCCCTCGCAAACTGCTCGGCTGCACTCCCCCTCACCCAAGGGGGGGGGCCGGCTGAGCAGTTTGCCAGGGCCGGTTTCTGTTCCCAGTCCGGCCCTGGTTGCAGGTGGGTTTGTCAGTAGGTGATTGAGTGAAGGGGTGTAGTGGGTATGTTCTTTATTGGTGTTGCAGTCGCAGTGGTGCAAATAAAGTGGCAGGAGAGGGAGCAGATGAAGGTTCCTTCCCTGTTGTGAGGTGTGGCGGTGCGCCAGCTGAGGGTGGTGGTGTGTCCGGGATACACGGTGCGAAGGAGAGCTGCGGCATAGTGATGGGTAGGTGGGGGACCAAGGTTCTGGTGCTGGGCGAGGTCCAGGAGCAAACCAGCACAAACGTGCTCGACTTTGGTGCACCTTTGGCAAGCCAGTGGCATGCCATTTGCGAGTCTGTGTAGCAGCCCCCATTAAGTTGGTACTGGGAGGGTGGAGGAGAGATGGGGTGGTGGGTGGGACTGAGGAGGAGTGCGATGGCGTTGAAGGAGAGAGGGACAAAAGAGCAGGTAAGACGCAGGCGGTGGAGGGAAGTGGGTGCAGAGAGGGCAGGAAAGGGGTGCAAAGCATCTGGAGATGGCAAAGGTCTGCAAAAAAGCACAAGAGATAGAACAAAGAGGCAAAAAGAGTGAGAGAAATGGCACAGAAGAGTCAAAGAAATTGCACAAAGGCTAAGAAGAGAGAAGCAGCACAGAAAAGTCACAGAAAGAGTGGGAAAAAAGTGGGAGAGATGGCACAAACAGACAGAAAGAGTGAGATAAATAGCACAGAAAAGTCGCAGAGTGAGAAAAAAGTGAGGGAAAGGCCACAAAGAGGCAAAAAGAGCATGAGAAATGGCACAGGAGAGTCACAGTAAGAGTGAGAAGAAAAAGCAAAAAGAGACACAAGGCACAAAGAGAAAAGGCACACAGAGAGTGAGAGAAGGCACATGATCACAATACCAAGGCTATCTTTACAAAAGAATTCCCACCAAGGTAAATTGCAGCACACCTAACATTGCTAATGATCGATAATCTTGATAGCATTGGAAATATGTATTACTACCAGCTTTATCCACATACAAATACACATTGGTGAACAATAGTGGAGTAATTACAACCAGGCAGTGAAAATACAGCATTTGAAGCATATAGGTATGTCCACACATTGAGAAGGTAAATAAATAATACTACAGAACAGTTATCACCAGGGATAATTAGAGAGTCGACCAAAAACATATTTCAATTTTCTGATAAGTGATAAGAGTCTCCTATGACAAAACATTCCTGCGTACATCTTTACCTTCGTCTTTAGTGATAACACATTAATAATGATTGACGTTGTGAAAGCGGATTGTGGGTTTTACGCACGGCAAGGAGAACTCCCAGCTAAGATCATATTGTGCAGTAAATTACATCATTTCCAGATAGCATTCCTTCCTAAAATGGGTGCTGCATCAACCATGGGTGTAGTGCATTCCCAGCCACCTGCAGGGCTTCTCTCACTGGTAACCCAGCAATGTAGATTTAACTACCGGGCGGTGATTTCTCATTTCCAAATTGGCGATAGTTACCACTTGCATGTAATTATGAAATACCACCAGGGGTATCGTCTGCTTTGCGATATGGCCTGCGATGCCTTATTATTTGTAAATGTGAGAAGCCAACAATGTGGTGGTAAAACAAAAATATATAGTTACTTTTTTTTAATAATAAATGCTTCAGCTGCAACGTCAGGGCTAAGTGCTTTTACTGGCTGATTCAGACAAAGAGAAACATGAACAAATATCTCCAGTTCACACACCCAGCCACGTCCCTCACCCCACACTGGAAATAATGCACTTTGCTTTGATGGTGCTGTCCAAAAGTACATTAGGGCTGCGATTTAAAAGGGAAGTCACGTTGATGTAAAAAGCAGGATTATGCTCCGGGGATCTTATTAGAAGCATAAAAGAGGCCCCAGACAAGCATTTCATTTCATGCTGCCCCGCCCTGCTTATTAATGTTTGGTACAGTGAGGGAGGAGTAAAAGGCGCATTTACTGTAAGGCCAGTGCCCATCATACGGATCTGAGCGGTATACTGGCGCTCTCTTTGCTGTTTCATAACTGAGACTGCACAGGTAATAGCCAGAGTGCATGAGAACCAATAAACCACTCTCTACTTATGTGGAGAGCTCAATTGAAGACAATGGAGCATCAGGGGCCTATATAAACTGGTCTAGGCCTGCTGCTCTCAACAGTACAATGTCCAAATACACAGCCTCTTCCTCTGTCACTGCCCTGCCTCTCGAAAATATATGGATTGGGCAGGGGAAAGGGAAGGGCAGAGCCTGTGCAGCAGGTCACACAAGCCTTCCCTCCTCCCATAGAACACAGTGTCACTGGAGCCTTGGAAGGAAGTAGGGGGGATGCTGCTCAGCTCTTGGGTCTCTCTGGTTAGGCTGAAGAATAAAAAGCAGGTTAATCTAGCCCAGGGGAGACCCTAGGGATGACTTCAGACTGCTTGCTCAACCATTGATGTGAATGTACAAGAACTAACAGCTGCCCTGAGTGTGGCTTCTATCTGTTGAAGAATCACAACAACAGCTGTGATAGAAATGCTTCAGAGCTGGGGGGAGGGCGGGGGGTTCAACTCCCTCGGGCTCCGAAAAGCCTTTGTGTTTTTTTAATTAGGACAGTCTGCCCTCATAGGGTGAATATTCTATTAGCCTTATAGCCTGTCGAGCAGGCTATAATGGACATTAAAGGCCTGCTTCCTTGTTAAAGTCGCTCACCTTCGGCATGGGCCTTTAACGCTGGAGTGGGATTTTAACAGCAATATAGCCCACTATGGCGGGCTATAAAGCTAATAGGGGGTCCAGGCTCAGTAATAAGCAAGAGATCCCTGGGGTTCGTCCATACCCAAGGCATGCAGAGCACTAACTGCAAGTACCCTCTGGGTGGTGTGAAAATGTCTTATTACTTACTGGCAATCTTCATTACTCCTGGTCCAGTTGTCCTCGTCCCATTCATCACTAATGAGATGACCCCATCTTGCCCTACAGAAAAAAGAATAGAGGAATATTTGTAGATACTGCCTCTCCCCCTCCTGCCGGAGACTACATAAGAAGTACTTACCCAGCATTCCATCTGAAATACCAAGCCTTCTATATGAAGGCTGGCAATTAGGAGGGAGGGGTGGACATGATGAATGGAATGAGGACAACAGGACCAGACGTAATGAGGATTACCTGTAAGTAAGGAGACATTACCCCCAGATACCCCTTGTCCTCGTCCCCTTCATCTCTAATGAGGAATACCCAAGCCATGCTCTCCAGATTTCATATGGAAAAAAGAAAGTAATCAACACAGAGGGACCACCACAAGAATGCAGCACCCCATAGTGATTTATAACAGAGTGGGTAGTTCAAGAAACCACAGAATTCTGAATCCCCAGTCCAAAGTTAGCATCTTCACATAACACATTCTGCAAATGGTAATGTTCAACAAAAGTATTCGGGGTAGCCTATTTAACCGCCCGACAAATCTCAGCAATCAACACCCCCTTCCACTCTGCCCAGGTGGAAGCAACCTCTCTGGTGGATGTAACTTCAATCCCTGCTGGAGGAGGAGCACCAGACAAGGAATATGTCAGAGAAATCAATTGCTTGAGCCATCTACTAATGGATAAAGAAGAAGCCTTATCCATACAGGTAGAAGACACAAAAGAAACAAACAAAGAATCAGTCTTACGAAAGGACTGAGTCCAATCCAGATAGATCAAAAGGGCCCTCTTAACATCCAACAAGAACCACTGCATTTTCAACTCATAATCCCCATTGGCACATAAGGCTGGCAGTATCACCTCCTAAAACTGGGACACCACCTTGGGAACAAGGAATAATCCAGACGGAGAACTACACCATCATCAGAGAAAGATAAAAACAGTTCCTTTGCCATAAGAGCACCCAATTCTCCAAACCGCTTAGCAGAAGTGATGGCCACCAGAAATACTACCTTGAAGGTCAAGAATTTGATATCTACTGATTCCAAAGGCTAATAAGGATGGGAAATCAATGCCTTCAGTACCAGTGGCAAATCCCACCCACAATAGAAACAACAGCTTTACCAAACGTCTTGACAGAGAAAAACTTTGCAACAACCGTGCCACCAAGTACTCCGCATCAGCTAAATTGCCCCAAGGAGTCCTGAATGCTCTAATAGCCGCCTACTCGGCCCTGAAGATGGAGACAGACAAATGTATCTCAAAACCTTCCCACAAAAACTGCAGACCATCATTTAGATGACTTTCCAGGGGATAAAGTTGGAGAGTCGCAGACCACTTTTAGAAAGTGCACTGAAGCTTCTCATAGGACTTCAACGTGGATGGTTTCCGGGACTGCTGAATAGCATGCGCTAAATGGCGTGTCAGACGCTTTCGTTGTAACCCCCTCTGCTCAACTTCCAAACCAAGAGGCACAACCTCTGTAGTGACAGGAAGGGAGAGGCTCTGAGAAGGGAGGGATAACAGGGAATCATCCATGGAGCCTGGACTGACAAAAGTTTGAGCCTGATAAACCATGAGCACCTGGGCCAGATTGGGACCACCACCACCATTACCCTGGCCTCCCCCATTAGCCGATTTAGCAACCTGGGAGTTTGAGGAACAGGAAGAAATGCATACAGCAACTTGTCAGGCCAAGGCAGAGTCAAAGTGACCACCCCTCAAGCACCCTGAACTGTGGGAGCAAAACCTGGAAACCTGCAAATTGTATTGGGAAGCAAATGGGTCTAGAAAGGGTACACCAAACCTCTTGTAGAGTTGAAGAAAGACCACCCTGGTCAAAGCCATCTCTTGGGAGGGGGTAGAAATTTGACTGAAAGACTCCACCACCCCATTGCCCACCCCTCTGATATTTACCACCACCAGAGACTGCAAGTGAACTTCCTCCAACTGAAACAGTAGGGTAGCAACAGCATTCAAAGAACTGGACCGTGCCCTCCCCCCGGTTGTTCAGATAAGCAATCATAACCTGATTGTCTGATTTGACCACCAGATTGCAATCGACAAGATGCTGCTGAAAACACATTACAGCTCTGTACACAGTGATGAGCTACCTCCTATTTGCGGATGGTCTGCTTTCCTGCAAAGTCTATCTTTCCTGCAGTGACAACTCTTGCAGAGTGACCCCAACCAAAGGAGCTGGCATTCATTGTAAGGGTCAATGGCGGATTCTACTGAAGAGCTATGCCCTTGGCAAGAGAGACTGGCAGGGTCCACCATACTAGCTCTCGGACCACTTTCATAGTACCTGGAACTCGAAGTCTCCTAACTTCAGACCCCAAAAGGAATGCAGATGATACCATATAGGGCAAAAATACAAACGAGCCCAGAGGACCATGTAGACTGCTGCTGCCATGTGTCCCAAGACTTTCAACCACTGTCGCACAAGAAGAAAGTGGCAGTCGATCACTCTATTCTACTTGGTTTTCTATTCTACTTGGTTTTTGTAGAGCACATAGCTACCTTGTCAAGGCTTCCCAGCGCTAGTTCACCAACTCGGACCAAGACAGCACAAGTGACCAATCTAGAGCAGATATGTTTTCAATAGTTTCCTGAACTTTATTTCTGACTGTTCAAATTTCAGGGATATAGGGAGGCCATTCCACAGTTTCGGTACACAATAAGAAAAAGAACTGCCCCGTATCTTGCTCTTCTGGTTACAGGCACTTTCAGAAGTACGTGAGAGAGTGACTGAAGTGTTCGTGTGGGAGCATAAGGGGAGATCAAGTTTGAGATGATTGAAGGGCTGTTGCCATGAATTATCAAATGGGTTATACACAGGGCTTTGAATTGAATCCTCTTTTGTTCGCGCAGTCAATGAAAGGCTGCCAGCGCTGGGCTCGCTGACTGATATTTGGGTACTTTGCATAAAACTCTAGCGGCGGCTTTCTGGACCACCTGTAGTCTTTTAATAACATACTTAGGACTTCCAATGTACAGGGTGTTACCTTAGTCTAGCCTAGAACAGCCCATACTCTGCACCACCATTCTCTTCGTAGATGGAGGAAGACATTTAAGACATTTCTTCAAGGATGTAAGGATGCCAAAGCAGACTCCTGAGAGTTTGTGGGCCTGAGTTTCCATATTAAGCCTGTCATCAATCCAGAATCCCAGGTTCTTTAAGGCCAGTGTTGGTTTGGGACAATCACCAAATTGCTCTGGCCAATCAATTTCTAACCATTTTGAGGGGCTGATTCCCATGATCATGACTTCAGACTTTCTGCCATTCAATTTAAGCAAATTAGCAGCCATCCATTCAGTGACCTTAGTTAAGCATTGGCCAAGCTGGGGCTGGGTATGAATAGGGATGAGATTGATTGCTATAAAAATTTGCATGTCGTCCGCATAGGATCCTAGGTCCATGGCAAATGATGTCTGCCAGGGGGAGGACATAAATATTTAAAAGCGTGGGGCTCAGGCAGGATCCCTGAGGCACCCCGCAGGTAAGTGAAAAAACACTAGAAGAAAAGATCACCTTGCATACCATAAAACTTCCATCTGTCAAAAAGGCTGTAAGCCAATTTAAAGCTCAGTTCTCGATTCCCACTTCTTTTAACCTCGGTATAAAAGTGGTGAGACAATGGTATCCAATGTCACACTTAGATCTAACATGATCAAGGTGGCAGTGCCATTCCCTAGCCAGAATCCTCCTTAACTCTTCAGTGGCCGCAAGTAAAGCAGTCTCAGTACTGCTCCCCTTCCTAAAACGCATTTGCGTGGGGTCCAATATGTTATGGGTTTCTAGATAAGCAGATAGATATCTATTAACATGTTTTTCTAGAACTTTGCTAGACACGGGGAGAAGAGAAATAGGTCTATAGTTTTCTAGTGAAGCTGGGTTGGCCATAGTTTAAAAAAATAAATAAGTTTAACTACTGCCTCTCAGGGATAGAGACTCAACACAGCAGCCCTGGCCTCTGGAAGAAACACTCTGTTTGAATCTGAGTGAAACCTGGCCCGATGAAAGTCAGGTCCTTTGCAGGAGTCAACTGGCACTTCCCTCTGTTGAGAAGAAAACCATGGGCCTGAACCCAAGAAGACTCCAGGGCCAGATCCTGAAGCAACTACTCCCTTGAAGGAGCATGAGGCAGCCAGTCATCCAAGAATGGATACAGATGAATCACCTGCAAATGGAAAGATTTCCCCAATGGAGTTACCACTTTCGTGAACACTCGAGGCACGGACTTCAGCTGAAGGGCAACAACTGGAACTGGAAGTGCTTTTCCTTGATGCAAAACATGAGGTACTTCTGGTGCAGTGGATGGATTGGGACATGACAGTAGGCATCCTGCAGATCCAACGTAAACATGAGATGACCCCTGATCACTAAAGGAATTATCCGCTGCACAAATTCCACCCTGACAGGCAAGGTTTGAACAGATCTGTTGAGGGCTTTCAGATCCAACACCAAGTGAAAAAACCCTGTTGCCTTCTCCACTAGCAACACAATGGAGTAAAACCCCATGCCCCTCTCTGACCAAGAAACATCCGGGATGGCCGCCTTCTGGAAGAGGGATTCGACACCTTGCGTCAGAAGTAGACCTCTCCCACTCAGGCAGAAAATGTTGGATCCTGCCTCCGACCGCAAACTTCTGGCCCTCTACCGGAGACTTCTAGTCCCTCCCTCTCCTGGCCTGGAATCTCCGCTGGGAGTGCTGTGGCTGTCTACAGAAGGGTTGACGAAAAGGAGTCTTAGGTTTCATAGGCTGCTTGTCCGAAGAAGGCTGTTTCAGTGAAGAAGAATGAAATGGAAGCCTGAGAACAGATGCCTTCTGAGCCGAGTCGGTGCGCCAGTCGTTTAACACCAGGTTAGGCCTAGAAGCACCACATCCTCCCCAGAGAGAGCACTGGCTCTCACCACATCAAAGGATATGTCTGACATATACTTCACTTGTCGCTCTATTTGCTCCAACAAGCCAGAACAATTTGAAGCATCATCCATGGATCTGGAGAGAGTATTAATGTCAGAGATTAATGACTGGGTGACATAAGTTCCGTATATCTCTGCCCGCAGGCCTGATGAGAACCACAGTAAACGTTCTTGAAGGCAGCATCAATCTTCCTATTAACAGAGTCCCTGATAAGGGTATCCTTCAGGGATCTACCAAGAGACCCATCAGACTCCCCCTCAGAGGACTCGGATGATGGAGACAGTTCTTCATCCCTGCTCCAAGATCTGGGATCCCCTCCCGAATCACCTCTCAAACAACAGATGATCTCCTGCAACACATGATCTCTCTCCTAGACTCTCTCCCAGATCGAGCCTTGGAGGGTCCCTGGGGGTATATACAAAATGCAGGTTATCAGACCCTCCCACTGGGACTCCTTCCCTTGCCCTGAGTGGGTGTCTCTACCACCCACGGGACCTGGACCCTACAAAACAATTGATCCCTTCTTCATGGGGGAGAGCCAAGAGCTCTACATTGATTCTACTTCCAATGGTGAGGCCTACCTCTGCCCCGCTGGTGGGGGCCTCCTTTCCAACCCTTGCACAGCACAAGCGGAATTTCTGCAGGGTCCACTAACGTCACCTCATGTTAATTTGTTTCTTTAACAGCCTCACCTCACAGCTTTCCCACAGAGTTCCCCACTAGCCCCTGCCCCCTTGAGGATGGTTGTTTATTTAGTTTGGACAGCTGGCAGTTGGCCTTCTGCCCGTAACTTTCTATTGAGTTCTTTAATGTTGCTTGGATTCCTGATTGCTGTTCTTTATGAGCTGATATTCCTCTCCTCCCGTACCCTGATTCAATTGGGTTTATCCAGATGCCTCCAGGGATTCCAGGACTTATCCCTATATGGAAACTAATGGGAGGAAAGCGTCCCATAAGATGACAAATGCACAAACCTATTGTATATTTTCTTGGAATATTCGGTGCATGCAGACTTCTTCCAAGCGTTATAGAATCCTACCTCAAACTTAAAGAGGCTCAAATAGCATTTATTCAAGAATCCCATACCACACGAGCCAGAGTGCTAGTCTTCAGATGAGATGGAGAAGCCAGATCTGTACTACCAACTAGCAGGAGTTCATTAATCTGGTGAAAAGTGGGGCTTCCCCTCAGTGTTCTGTCCCAAGATATAGACATTGAAGGCAGGTTTGCCCTCAGTGAGACCAAGTTAGATGGCCCCCCCCCCTTTCAAAGGCAGCCTCTATGTCCTTAACTATGAACAACCAAAATTTCTACCTCGCTTGTCATATCAATCGAACTCCCCACTTTCTACTACCCCTGCAATATCAAATGCTCGGAACCTGGTAACATGGCTCCAACAGTGGTCCCTGATGGACTCCCGATTCCACCACAAGCCAGGGATTAAGCTTTACTCCTATTATTCCCCAGTTCATGATGTATATGTATGCTTAGATAGAATCGTTTGTTCGTTCTCACTCTGCCCTTCCATCTGATTATCTTGTCAGGGAGATGTCCAATTATAGCCCCCTGATACTAGGTCTGGGCTGGGGCAGAACTTTCTCGCTCATCCCCACTTGGCATTTGCAGGCCTCCACCATTGAGGATTCACCCTTTAGAAACAATATTAAACAAAATCCTTGAATACTTTGATCTAAATAATGGCTCGGCCTCTTCACCTACAGTTTATTTATTTATTTATTTTGTGATTTATAAAGCGCATAGATGCCCAGGGGCTTCCCAGCGCTGCAGAGAGGGTAGCGGATCCGTATGTAGGAGGGGTCAAGGAAAGAGCCAGGTTTTACAGTTGAATGGGAGACCTTAAATTTTGCAATCGGGGACCTCTGCATTCACAAGGTCTCAGGGGAACAAAAAATGTTAATTAGATACCGCTGAACAAGCATATATTGCTATGGAGAGATTAGCCGCTGAAGACCCCTCTTTCCAGCACACAGTGACCCTGATATGAAAGGAAAAGGCACGGTTGGTGTAACGGCTGTGCTGCTTGAATTATAACTCCTACACGGCCCGCACACTTTCGAAGGGTGACAGGTCTGGCCACCTGCTGGCATGGTTGCCCAGTAGGGAATGGAAACATCTCCAGGTGGTATCTGACCTCAGGCCGGATAGCACCTTACTTCATGCACAACATGAGATAAATAGGCCTTCGTAACCAGACCAAGGAAGCCTCGAGGCTCCCAACTTTCAATATTCTTATATAGTGACCCCATTTCTGTGTCTATCCTACTGGTTGTCAGACTGCTCCCTTCATGGAATTTTCACTTAACTTGTGCTGAGCAGCTTATGAACCCAGGGACCCAACTCAAGGAGAGCCTCCTCCACTTTCTGTGGCTGGCTTTTACCTGCCTAGACAGGGCATTGAAAATCACCAAACATGTATGATCCTACTCACCTGTGATACCTTTACTCTGTCTATGGATCAGGCAGGGCACATCACTGCACCTCAGAGACTATGCCAGGCTCACTACTTTAGGAAACCTTACCTAGAGTGGTCAGCTCCTCTCCTTTCCAACCTTGATGGAGCAATATGATCTCCACGAGGATCAATTTCTCCTATATACTTCCCTAAAACGTGCCCTCAGGGATGGGTGGGCAATTCAGAGCTGGCCACCCCCAGCTTTTGCAGGTCTCTGCAGGCTCTGCGCACACTAGGAATTTTGATCACTGAGGCCCTAGTTGCCCAAACGCAAATCTTGATGCAATCCCTGGGAGAAACATGAGAAGAAGAGTTTGGTACACCTCTCCAAGATAAAAAATGTGAAAAGGCATTACAATTCCAGAGGAAGGGCTCTAGGAATGCCTGTCTAAAGCTGATATAAGTTTATATACTACATAGGGCTGATCTTCCACCTAAGCAGCTCTCTAGAATTTTCACTGGAGCTTCAGATTCATGTGCAAGGTGCGGCTCCCCATTCGCAGGATTTAAACACATGTTCTGGGACTGTCCCCAACTCAACTGTTTTTGGGAGGCTGTGCTGCTGAGGCTTGAGGAAGTCACTTGGCCTATCGAGGATAGGCTCCTGTGAGGTGGGGACTTTAGGAGTCTACAAGCAATCACAGCGACAAAAAACAGCAGCGCACTTTTTTGATCTCACCCTCATCCTAGCTCAGGGGTCTCCAACCTTTTTGTACAGAGAGCTACTTATGTTCAATGAAAAGCATTGAGAGCTACTAATATAATTAGTGTTGTATAATCTCAATTTTTTTACATGTATATTCATTCAACCAAGCAAAATCTTTCTAATTTAATAAGCAGGGCTGCACACAGTTGAGCTACTCAGGGGTAGCTGGAAAGATACAGTAGCTCACGAGCTACTGGTTGGAGAACCCTGTGCTAAAAGGACTATAAACATTAAGTGGAAATTCTTGTGACCTTCTTCCACCGAGGCCTGATCTAACGCCCTGTCACAATGAATGAGGGTTGAAGCCATGGCCCTGCCTATGGTGGAGGCCACATACCACATCGCTACCCATGATTAGCATACATTACTGCCCATGATTGGCATACATTACTTTCTAGATTGGTTGACCCACAATGCCTGAAGCTCCTAGCCCAGCTTCTCATCCTTCACAGGATAATGCTCGCTTACCCCACCACATAAGCCCATGATGGGGACCCATGCCTAACTACACACACCTATATCACTTTAAGATAGCCTCTAAATTATCACCACACCCTCTCACACTATTGGGTTGCCCCCAGTACACCAGGGATTCAATTACCCCCTGTTTCATCCCCACTTACCAGCTCTAATGTTTACCCCTCACGACTTGGCCACTCCAAGGGCGGCACTGTTCAGTCTCTTCCATCCTTACCAGGAATATAAATATATATTATCCTGCCGAAACGCGTTACAGCCCTTTATACAAATAATAAAAACATACTGGAAGACTGGAACTGCTGTGTCGGTATCTGGCATCAGGATCGTGTGTGTCGGTAATGGTTGGAGAGAGATATATATATATATATTCTATACACACACACAGAGTTGATCCCCCCCCACTGTCTCGCTACCTAGGCTATGTTTATTATCTCTGGACTTGTGATCACCCTGGAATGGTGTTGCAGGGGTGAGCTAAATAACATAACCAAGATAAAATGTGTTTGTGTTTTTAAACCTGGCATAGGTGTTTGTTGATTGT
Organism: Calotriton arnoldi; assembly: GCA_963921515.1. Lineage (NCBI taxonomy): Eukaryota > Metazoa > Chordata > Amphibia > Caudata > Salamandridae > Calotriton > Calotriton arnoldi. The sequence goes on along the minus strand of CAWUFW010004959.1, from coordinate 353,505 downwards.
AAAGCTGCTATCACACTCTGTTTATTATTTGTAAAACCAATAAAAACATTGCTAAAAAAAGTGTGTTAAGCTTATTGCTGAACTGGAAAGAGACTATAAAAGCTGACAGGCATACTTTCATTTTAAAATTGTATGTAAAATAACAGCTGCATCAAATGTCTTTTTTATTTGTTCATTAGCAAGTGCTATCTCCTTGTGAGAATATCTAGTGGATATTCTATGCTACAACTACTTTTAAATAGTATTTTTAGTGCTGCGATACTGGCACCAGTGCCATGGTACTTCATAGGAGTTTGTGCTGGGTACCACAGTACCAGTTGTTTGGCACCGCTGTACCTGCTACCCAAAATATTTGTTTTGTTTTTAATGGAAGGAAGGATCTCTTTGGGACATCCAACTGGCCCCTGGGGGTCAGGGTGTGCCCACACTGACCGCTTATAGACTTTTCACTAAAAAGTACAGGACTTCCCCAATCCTGTAATGCTGACTGCAGCATTTTGTAAAGAGATGCGGACAGCCAATCAATGCACTCAGTCCTGTGGGATTGGTCCCATATCCCCGGGGACTGAAAAGGCCCAAGGGAGAAAAATTTCGGAAGGCCAATCAGAACAGGACCAACTGTCCAGATATACCTAACTTTTTAAACTCTTAATTACCACCATGAGCACCTCTTTAAAGGCAAATTTCCTAAAAAACATCTGATTGGGTTTACACCGAGTAATGGAAAGCAAGCTTTCTGAGTAAATACATTTTTGCCAAATTTGGTTTAATTCTGTTCAGCCATTTTTAGGCTCGCTTGCGACACTATTGTCTTCAGTAAAGGACTTGCAGCCCACCCATTGCTTACATTTGTTGGCTCCAGTTTAAGTCTTCCTTGCTGCCTCCTAACTGGCCAGCACAGTCAAAACATCAGTTCTGTTTGTCTCGGTGGAACAGGGACCAAGCACAGACTAATCAAATTTAATCAGTGCCCTTCCACTGCTCCCGACGTGATTGAGGTACTATTTCTCCTCCTGTCACAGGATTCACTTTATTTTAAGTGACTTTCTTTAAATGTCACAATCTATTAAAGCAGTCTGTGTGACTGCATGTTTGTTTAATGTTTTGCCCATGTTGCTTCTTTCCCCACCCACCCATTACTTCTTGTTGACACCTCAGTCCCAACACCACTCCCCGCCGTCCTCACTTACACTTATAGCCACTCTCTTCTTTTTATGGATTTATTCTTGTTTATCTTTTTGACCCTCCCACCCAAGCTCTGGATGTTGCTTCAACTGCGTCCCTCCTGCCCCCATGTTGTTTCTGTGTTCCTTAGGGTCCCCATTGTTGCTTCAGCTCCCATGTTGCTTCTTCTCTCCCTCTTACCACGTTCACTTAAAAAAAAACGCTTTTGCACGTTTTCTTTGTTCCTTTTTAGGTTTTGCCTGCACTTCGCTTGCGCTGTGCTTGTGAAATCTCTTGTATTTAATATATCTTAAAAGGGGTCTCTTCTCAGTTTCCATCTTTTCACCGAATTACTGTGTTCATTCGCTTTTCTGTGGAACTTCCCCTGGCTGCACGCATTTACAATACTTCTACTAAAGCTGTTCACACTGTTTAAGTGTCATTCACGGTCAAGATAAGATCTCTTCCCACAGAAAAGGCAGACAGCTTCTAATAGTATGCTGTAATGCTTGTTTTTTATTACTTAGTTGTGTAAAGCAGATGCTTTAGCCTTAGAATGTTTGTGGCATTTCCTATTCATGTCTCAGTACCTTTCTTTGCACTTTGTAGGCATTATCGGATTGATTTTTTCAACTTGATCTATTTGGTCATTATGATCAAATGTTGTAATAAACATTGTACGTTAAAAATAAAGTTAATATAGAAGAGCTATGCTATATTTTACTACTAAATAGGCAGCCATAAGTGCAGTTACCGTGCAGTTAAAAGAGACTTGATTTGAATGGTGCAGCAGGTGCAGTGGCACTGGGGCCAAAAGCTCTAGGGACCCCACTAAACACCTAAAATTACTATTTTACTTCTAGACAGGCAGTCACAAGTGCAGTTACCTTGCAGTTGAAAGGGACTTGATTTGAATGGTGCTGCAGGTGCAGTGACACAGGGGCCAAAAGTTATCATAACTCCTCTAAACACCAAATATTGCTATATTTTACTACTAAACAGGCAGTCACAAGTCAACATTTCTCAGTGTTTCTATAAAGTACAAAGGATGATTATATCACTGAATTGAGTGGCATTTATTGAGGTAATATTTTATTTTAGCTTGAAACATAAATGAAAAACCCCATGCTATGATGACTTTGCCACGAGTTACTCAATATGTGTCACTATGTCATGGTCTCTGTTTATATAGCCTGTATTATTATTAAACTTGAAACAAGATAATTTCAAATTAGCCTTATACAAATGATGTTTTTGTAGAGCGCAGATCCTGTAGTGAATTGTGCTCTAAACCTGCATGGTTAATACAAATGATAGTTATTGAGGTGTTGAGCCTTCTCTAAAATCCTTCTTTTTCTCATGTCTGTGGAACCAGCAGTCACATTAACATAAATAAAAGAGCCTCTCCTGCCCTCCCTTACTCTGCTGGCTCCCCTGCCTTGACAGACAGGTTTTAGGGGAGGCTGAGCACCTCAGTGACCACGATGAAATAATTAACAAAACAAAGAGGCCTTGCAGCCAGGACGGATGGGTAGCGGAAGTAACATAGCGCCCTTTAACCCCAATGACATCACAGGAAGTGATATCAAATGATAGTTGACCCACTGCCACCATACTCTCAGCCGTTTCTCTACGTCTTTTTTATTATCTCTCTCTGGCATCTTTCTCACAGGTTGCTTTCTTTCTCACCACACCCTCTTCTCTTCTGTCTCAGCTGTATTTATCTCACTGATCTCTTTATAAAAGCTCACACCTCACCCACCCCTCTCTCACCTTTGTCACATGTTCTGTCTTTTTGTACCTCTCACCTATCTCCAGCCAATTTTACTCCATAGGTTGTCTCTTTCTCACCTATTTCACTCTCAATATTGGCTCCATGCTCTTCACCCCCCTCCCCCAATTCTTCCTCAGCTGTTTTTTAGGTTTCGCCTGCACAGCGCTTGCGCTGTGCTTGTGAAATCATATGTATTTAATATATCTTAAAAGGGGGCTTCTACCAGTTCCCAATGCTGAATTATTGTGTTCATTCGCTTTTGTGTGGAACTTTTTTCTGTTAACTTCCCCTGGCTGCATGCATTTACGATACTTCTACAAAAGCTGTTCACACTGTTTAGGCCCCATTCACTGTCAAGATAAGATCTCTTCCCACCGAAAAGGCAGACAGCTTCTAACAGTATGCTGAAATGTTTGCTTTTTATTACTTAGTTGTGTAAATCAGATGCTTTAGCCTTAGAACGTTTGTGGCATTTCCAATTCATGCCTCAGTACCTTTCTTTGCACTTTGGAGGCATGATTTGATTGATTTTTTCAACTTAATCCATTTAGTCATTATGTTCAAATTTTATACGTTGTAATATTACCCGTTAAAAATAAAGTTAATATACAAGAGCTATGCTATATTTTACTACTAAACAGGCAGCCACAAGTGCAGTTATCTTGCAGGCAACACGGTCATTATTTGGATGGTGCAGCAGGTACAGTAGCACCAGGCCCAAAAGTTGTCAGAACTCCTCTAAATATATAATATTGCTATTTTTGACTACTAAACTGGCCGTGACAATTGCAGTTACCTTGCAGTAAAAAGGGACTTGATTTGAATGGTGCAGCAGGTGCAGTGACACTGGGGCCAGGAGCTCTAGGGACCCCACTAAACCCAGATTGTGCACAATTTCACTACTAAACAAGACAGTCACAAGTGCATTTATCTAGCAGGCAATAAGGTAATGATTTGAATGGTGCAGCAAGTGCAGTAGCACCAGGACCAAAAGCTCAAGGCAGCCCACTAAACACCTAATATTGCTATATTTTACTAGTAAACAGGCAGTCACAAGTGCAGTTACCTTGCAGACAACAGGGTCATGATTTGAATGATGCAGCAGGTGCAGTGGCACCAGGACACAAATTTGTCATGACCACCTCAAAACAACCAATATTGCTATATTTTATTACTATAAGGTAGGACTGTTATTCCTTGTTGCGCGCACCACGTTTGTGATTCATGTGGTTTCTTGCCGAGTATTGATCTTCCGGTTAGGAACCCGCTTAGTCGGGTTTCCAGGTCCCTGTGTGTGCGAGCCGCTCTTATTAACGTACGATCTCTTAGGAAGCATCATTCTGATGTGTTTGATCTGATTTTGGATAATGCCTTGGATTTGTTGTTCATCACGGAGACTTGGTTAGATGATACCTCTAATCCTATTGTGGCTTTAGCCACCCCCGCAGGATATAAGCTGTCCCGCCTTGACCGAAAGGTTGGAAGGGGTGGGGGTGTAGCTATTTTTATAAGGATAAGTGGTCTCTTCATAAAGAGGACCTTAATGTTTGGGCGGGTAGTGAGGTTTTGGATTTTAGCCTCCGACTCTCCGCTCATGTTACGCTGGGAGGCTCGCTTATTTACCGTCCCCCCGGTTCGGCTAGCACCTTTCTTATTTCTTGTAGTGACGCCATAGCTGAGCGTGCGCTTCGCTATTCACATTACCTGGTTTTAGGGGATGTTAATCTCCATCTTGATCAAACAGAGAACAGAGATGCCATGGATTTTCTGGATTCGCTTAATTTGGCCCAACTCTCACAAGGGGTTTGTTACCCCACGCATCAGGGCGGCCATATATTAGACCCCATTTGTTCCAACTTTTCCATTCAGGTGGACCAGCCTCTCCCAGTTTCTTGGTCGGACCATTTTCTCATCTGCTTTTCTTGGGAAGTCCCGCAGCAGACTCTGCCTACGCGGTCCATTATTCCACCAGTCTTTCGAAAAATTGACCCTTTGCAGTTTAATAGTGCTTTGGCTTTCTCTCGGCCCATGTGTTCGCAGGATCTGGAAGGGAACTTGGTGGGATTTACGGAGTGGATCTCCAATTCTGTGACTGCGCTTTCTCATTCAAGCGCCCCAGGACTGGCTAGAGAGTCCCCCTCCAAACCCTGGTTCTTGCCCGAGCTCCACTCTCTGAAACATGATTGTAAAGTATTGAGAGGCGGTGGCGCTCCAATAACTACTGTTTGTTGGCAAAACTTGCTCTTAGATCTAAACAAAAAGTTACTATAGGGCGATTGCGGGTGCTAAAAGCAGATATTATTCCGCCCGCATTGACCAGGCTAATAATAACACTAAAGAAATATTTTCAATAGTGCAAAGTTTTGTGGCTCCCTGTGACCTGGTCTGTTCATTGCCCGTGTCGGAGACCTGGTGCAATATTCTTGCTAAGTTCTTTCGGGACAAAATTCAGACCATCCAGGCGGCCTTTTCCGTTGGCTCTAGAGGACCTTTAGCTCTTTCCATCTCCCCTGTGTCCCCTCCGGGCTCTATTGCCAAACTATCGACCTTCTCCCCAGCTGAGTTGGCATGCACCCTTAAAATTCTTAAGGGTTTGAAATCAGGCTCGCCCACTGATCCATGTTCAGCTAGGCTTTTAGCACTATCCGCTGACACCACTAACACAGTTGTTAACATTATTGTCAATATATCCCTGTCGGAGGGCCGGGTGCCGGTCACCTGGAAACAGGCTAAGATTCTCCCCCTTTTAAAAAAGCCCTCACTAGATGCCTTGAGTCCTGGCAACTACCGCCCAATTTCCCTGCTGCCTAGTCTTGCCAAAGTGTGTGAAAAGGTAGTTACAGGACAACTCACGGACTATGTGGAAGGTGCTGGTCTGCTGCATCCAGCGCAATCAGGCTTTCGAGCCACATATAGCACAGAATCTGCGTTGGTGGAGGTGTCGGAGGCTATCCGGGAGTGTCTGGACGCAGGCGGGAGGGCAGCTTTGATTATGCTGGACCTCTCGGCGGCGTTCGATACGGTGCCTCACTCCCTACTTCTGGCTCACCTTTCGGAGATTGGTATTGCTGGTTCGGCCTTAAGCTGGCTTACCTCTTTCCTGGCGGACCGTTCACAGCTGGTCTGGCTTCCACTGTGCGCCTCCTCCCCCCAACCAGTAGCTACTGGGGTCCCGCAGGGCTCGTCCCTTAGCCCCCTCCTCTTTAACATTTATGTTACCCCGCTGATATATCTAGCGGAGGAGCTGGGGGCTAAGGTGATTGCCTATGCGGACGACACTCAGCTTTTTTTTACTTGGGAGGGTGCCGATTCTGATGTTTCCTCTGCTCAACACTGTCTACTCTCGGTTTTTTGCTGGTTGGCGCAGGCCCAGCTAAAATGCAATGAAGAGAAATCCGAAATACTTTTGTATGGGAAATTTCCTTCCAATTTTAGAGAGCTATTGTGGCCCCCAGGGTTTCCACTGCCGTGCTTGTTGGGTGCTGCCGCTAAAAACCTGGGCGTATGGTTTGAGGAAAATTTAACCTTTGCCACCCATATCAAGAAGCTGGCGGGGTCCTGCTTTGGGATTTTAAAATCTTTGAGGAAGTTTCTCCTCTTCTCCCAATGGCAGCTAGGGAAACCGTGGTCCGGGCTCTGATTTTGTCTCGCCTGGACTACGCTAATGCTCTGTATGTAGGGACCCCAGCTATCTGCTGAACAAGCTTCAGGTGGTGCAGAATGCGGCGGCCCGCCTCTTACTGGATCTTCCCAGGAGGAGTAGCGTTCGCCTCCATCTGTGCTCCTTGCTCTGGCTTCCGATGGAGGCGCGGATCAAATTTAAAGTCTTGTCAATTGCCCATAATGCCCTTTATGGCCGGGGACCTAGTTACCTGCAAAAGAGGTTCTCTTTCTATGCGCCGACAAGACAGTTGCGCTCCTCTTCTCAATTATTGGTCTAGGTTCCACGTTTTTCTCGGCAAAGGCTGGGTGGTTGTTCCCTTGTTCGTAAGGCGGCCCTAGGCTGGAATACATTGCCTTTGGCTCTGCGCAGCATTTCAGATTCCCGTATCTTCAAAAAAAAGTTGAAAACCTTCTTGTTTTAAGCTCGGATTCATGATCCGCTCAGGTGACCGCGCCGGGACACTCTCTGGAGTAGCCGAGCGCGTTACAAATGTATATAACATAACATAACATAACATAACATAACTATACAGGCAGACACAATTGCAGTTATCTTGCATTTAAGAGGGGCTTGATTTGAGTGGTGTAGCAGGTGCAGTGGCACCGGGGCTAAAAGCTCTAGGGACCGGACTAAACGCAGAATATTGCTAAACTTTACTACTAAACAGGCAGGCATAAGTGCAGTTATCTAGCAGGCCCTAGGGCCATGATTTCAATGGTGCTGCAGGTGCAGTGGCACCGGGGCCAAATGTTGTCATAACTCCTCTAAACACAAAATGTTGCCATATTTTACTACTAAATAAGCAGTCACAAGTGTAGTTACCTTGCAGGCACTAGGGTCATGATTTCAGTGGTGCAGCAGGTGCAGTGACACCGGGGCCCAAAGATCTAGGCACCCCTCTAAACACCAAACATTGCAATATTTTACTACTAAACAGGCAGTCACAAGTGCAGTTACCTTACAGGCAATAGGGTCATGATTTGAATGGTGTAGCAGTTGCAGTGGCACCGGGGCCAAAAGTTGTCATAACTCCTCTAAACACCAAATATGGCTATATTTTACTACTAAATAGACAGTCGCAAATGGAGTTACCTTGCAGGTAAAAGGGGGGGATTTGAATGGCGCAGCAGGTGCAGTGGCACTGGGCTCAAAAGTTGTCAGAACTCCTCTAAACTCATAATATTGCTATTACATCAATTAATTCTATTATTTCGTCTTTTTCATTTCATTTTTCAAAATGTTGCTATTACTTACCCGCACTATACCACTAGTAATAGCACAATATATTGGCTTTTTGTACATAAACAAGTCATAGCACTTTAACAGACTTTCTGTAACTTATATTGTACAACTACTCAGCATGCTACAACTCACGACAAAAAACAGCTTATTATTAATCGCATAGGAGAAACCTAATGCATTTGCTAATGCTTCTTTTGTTTCTGATCCAACACGGATCGTTAACTAAGAAGAAAAAAAAGCCCCCATGTCATTTTGCTTTTTTGTTTTCTCGCATTCTGCTTTAAATGTATATGGTAAAGCCATGAAGTGACAAGGAGAAAGGAGCCTGAGCGAGAAGGGGCGGTCTATTGCAGGTATTACAGTACCAAACAGTGGACTCCATTTTGGCAAACTAAATTGAAGAAATGCAACCTCGTAAATGTGTGGCTCGTTCTGCCTTCCTTGTTTTTACAGCAAAAGATACACAATTGATAGACGGAATGCAGAACAAATCAAAACATTCACCCCCAGTCAAGAGATCTGGGTTAAATCCATCATTCTTTTGCTCACCACACCACCCCAGTTTAGACCTGGCCAAATGCAAATCAGTCTTGACCCTGTGCCTCATGGGAACAGTCCAGCCCGAACTGCCAAGCCAGGTCCTCCCTAGACCGGAAACAAGCATCCTAGGACCGGTTTCGGGGTTAAGTGTTTGAAAAGTTTCAGCACTCCGTCCATCATCTCCTTTGTTTGCCCTAGTTGGCAGGGTATGCCCAGACGTGGGTCCCTTGCTCACTTTGCCACTGGATTCAAGCTAGCCTGGCTGATGAGGGCTGTTAGCCCGAACGGTCCCAGGATGCTTGTTTCCGGCCCAGGGAAGGCATGGCTTGGCAGTTCGGACTGGACTGTTCCCATGAGGCACAGGGTCAAGACTGATTTGCATATAGCTGTGTCTGAACTGGGGTAGCACAGTGAGCTAAAGAATGATGATGGTTTCAACCCAGATCTGTGACTGGGGGTGAGTGTTTGAAAAGTTTCAGCGCTTCGTCCATCATCTCCTTGTGTTTGCTTTCCTTGTTTTTGCAGGCAGGGGTCCTCTGTGTCGGATTACATCCGACGCTGAAAACAACAATCTGATGTTTGATTCGAGTACATATCATTTTTAATGTTAAAATAGCTTAAATAAAAGGGGGTCCAGCTGTGCCTTGGCTTGATTATCTTGAGAGGAAACACAGCTAAAACTTCAGCACTGGCGATTTTCACACGGACACTATTTCGTAATATATAATCGCGCTCTCCTTTAATTCTGAGTTGCAATGGTCTTTGCTTACCTCACTCCATTAATCTCTTGGCAAATCAGGATTGCGCTGAGTGTCCAAACCTATTTTCTGAACACCACACCCCCCATCACAGTCTCTCACTTATAACCACATGAAAAGAAATCTGCACAATCCCTACACAGTAATTCAGCAACAACACCAAATGTCTGCTTTGTCTGATCATTGCAATCATGTGCTTATGGCGTGGTTACTTCAGCGGATTTTTTTCTTTTCTGTGTCGTAGCTGCCAAGTACCCTGTGTCTGACAACTTCAGCCAGGCCTAGTTTGTGCCAACAACTCTGTGCACGCTGGGATTTTTAAGCCCAAGCTTTTAACAGTATAGAAAGACATGCAACAAAATTCACGACTTGCTGAATAAAGCAAGCATGGCGTGGGGGTGTCAGACACTAGGTTGATAATTGATATGACGTAGTTTTCCTCTGCGGACTTGGCAGAAACAGCACAGTCAGCATGGTGTTTTCTACCTGTAGAACGACTGTTAGCACTACTGCAAGAAGTTACATTACAGATACTTGTCCAAGTTCACACTGAGTGCCAAGGGAAACTACAAATTGAAACCAGAACTACTGAACAGAAGTTCAGTGCTTGGAGTTAAATGTAAATTATCTGAAGCAGGTTTAATTGTGTGCTGAACAGGTTATAATTTTCCCCTCCCCGTTTCTCCTCCCCTCCTCCCCCTCCCGAAAGAAAGGAAAAAATCACTATGAAGTGGCCAGCACTGCCTGCTATATAGTGCTTTTTAAAATCATCCCATTATCGAACCCCACCAGCACCCAATCAATCAATTTTAATTTTATTTTGGTATGGAACTCCTACGGAGGTCCACAAAACACATAATCAGATAAAAAAAAAAAGACAAACTTTATGTACAATACAAAATTCTTCCTTATACATTACTATGGAAGTTCTTAAATCAAACATACTGAAGGGAGTACAAATAGTACTAAAATACATGATACAGACAAATAACCAACCAGCAGATTTCATTTATCAAACAATGTGCAAATAGTGCTATAAATACAATGGATAATGAAAGAAATTCCTAATAAATAAGCAAAAATATTTTAAAAATGTATATATCTTAAAACAAACCATTTCATTCGGAGGTGACAGGACCAAAGATCGTGCCTCCTGGGCCGAGTAGATATTGTATTTAATAAAAACTGGCTTTAAAAACAACCCCTAGCACTTTTCAGCCTTGGGCATACAAAAGCACAGATTAAGATCTTGGATTTGCAACTGACATAATTCACAAATTCTCTTCTCTCTAGGTATTTTATCCCAGATACCAGTAACATCTCTTAGCGGCAGCAAGTTAAATCTAAGTAGGAGTATCAGCCTTCTGATCCCGTGGGGGATGTTCCAAGTTAGATAAGGCTGTGGTTTATTCCCCAAAGCACTCCCTATGACCGCCTTGTTACTGGACCTGGACTGGCTAAAGGTTACGTCTCTCGCCAAACTAATAGGAGATCTGAACTTCTTTAGGAGTTGTTTCAATACAGATTTGGACATAGGAGAAGCAGAATTCAAACTAAGGCCAAATGTATCATTTGCACGTACAAAGGACCTAAAAACGTTGATTGTTCTTTTTGCATGTCAAAAATTTCTATTCTCAGGGCAGCCCTAAGTGTGCCCTCCTCCCCCAAAAGGAGGGAGTTACCCCACCTAAGAACTGCAGCCAAAGATAAGGTAAAGGATGAAACTAATCCAAATTCGAGGCGCAGTACATGTGGGGCTGCCAGGGTGTTTAAATTACAAATTTGCCGCAGGATTCGCCCTTCTGCCTTATCGAAAGAAAGCCAATAATTCATGTCCAATACCTCGGAAGCATATATTAACGAGGGAGGAATTTTGACCTTAAAAACAGATAAAACATGGCCAAAGTGACGTCTCCCGCAAGTTTTATAAAATCTGTTTAGTGCACTTGCCTGGGAGACAGCTTTACTAACACAATGTTTAATATGATCCGAATCTCGGCCAGTTTTGGAAAAACCTTCCCCAAATATAAGTACGAGTCAACCAGTTCCAATTTTTCATAACCAAGCATCCATCTTAAACTACTCCTTATTCTAAGCCCCTTCTTACAAAATACCAAAATCTTGCTTTTTGCGATATTGATCTTCAAGAAGTGATCCTCTGCATATTTACTTAAGGCATCTAGCCGGCGTTGCAGGCCGATAGGCGTTAGATCAAATATTGCAACATCGTCTGCATATAAAAGAGAACCAACCGACATTGTACCAATTTTTGGGGCATCCCCCTTACCGTGTTCAGAGTACCGGGAGATCAACAATATACAGGGAAAATAAAAGTGGTGCCAATAGGCAACCCTGTTTGAGCCCATTGTGCGTTCTAATTTTACATGATAGCCCCTGCGAACCTCCCATCAGAACCCGGCACCACGTGTCTGTATGCAATTCCATAATCAGACCCAAAAGGTGATATGGTATGCCAAGAAGAACAAGTTTTCTCCACAGCGTTTGGCGGTCCACTTTGTCAAACGGCATGGAAAAATCAATAAAAGCTGTATATAATGGCATTCCTCGGACAAAAACATATTTCTCTATAATTGTCTGAACAACCGCTATATTATCCAAGGTGCCATGGTTCTTTCTAAAACCAGCTTGTTCCGGGGAAGGATATTCTGATCATAAACCCATTGTTGAAGATGGCTTAATATGCTTTTTGCAAATAATTTGCCTGAGGCATCCAAAATGGCAATCTGTCTAAAACTAGTCGGTACCGTTTTCGGTCCTTTTATACAGGGGGACTATAATGCTCCCCTTCCAAGAGGGGGATTGTATTCATAAAAAAGCAATGTTTAAAAAGTGGCTCTAAAAATCACCCCACACTTTTGGTTCCTTTTTAATTAGTGCAATCGGGATTCCATCCGGCCCTTGTGTGCCGGATGTTCTTGCATTCTTTATATAACCTACCACATCCTTTCCTGACGGGGGCCAAATTCAGTAAATTCAATAGACGCGGGTTTAACCCAATCTATCATCTCAGATGAAACTGGGCTGTTTTTTCCATATAAGAGGGAGATATACTCCACCCAGTCCTTTTCTGGAATTGGTATGGGTAGAGCCCTCTGCCTTGAATCGCAGTATTCCGCGATCAAGCGCCAATACTTTCTTGTGTCTTTGGCCCTTGCGGCTTCCCTCAGCCCAATCCACTTGTCATCAAGCTCCCTTCTTTTTTCACTAAGCATAATACGTCTTTTCATTCGCTTAAGGCGATCGATTTCCCGCTGCCGGTCAGTGAGAAAAAGTATATGCTGTTTTCGGACAAGATGATTAATTGCTTGTTTTAAGGAAATCATATGAGACGTTTCCTGTTTACACAGGCGAGGTACTGAAGATATAGAACTTAATTTACAAATCTTCTCCATTTGGGCCTCAAAGAAGGGTATAATGTTAGAGTGAGTTAAACCCTGCTGTTCTACTTGGGCCATCTTCATAATTGAGCCTACTTCAAGGATGTTTTTTGCGTCCAGAAAGACCGGCCGTTTGCTTTATTAAAAGAGGCCCTGCCCTGACCAGTATTCCCCACATCCAGTGTAGGTAAATCAAAAGCCACTGTCATGCCTACAATACTATGATCACTGCATATCGACGGGCAGACAAAAAAGTTATCACAAGCCCCAAACATTTGGTAGGACACAATCGCATAGTCTAAAAGGCTCTGAATGTGTTGTGAGTGAAAGGTAAAATGTGCAGTTTTGTCGGCAGGCACTCTCCCATTTAAAATAACAAGATCTAAGCTTCTAATACAATCAAGCAGAACAAACCCCGCTTATCTGTTTTTACTTTGTTTGGTAATGAAATCTCGGGGATGTGCCAAATTTCCTCTTTGTCTGTGTTTACATAAATCCCCGATGCAGAGTTCGAGATTTTGGCATTTAAATCCCCCACTAAAATCACTAGGGGGCATTCTTCCTTGATAACTATATCATGAATAAAAGAAAAAAATACACGCAAAAAGTGATCGGAATTTTTCCCAGGGGGATGTACATGTTCGCCACGAGGAAAAAGGTGGACCTGCCTGATTCTCCCAGACATGCCAACTTCACACATATACATAAGTTTGAGGGGTGGAGAAAAACCTTCTGGTTCCAATTAATAGAATTTTTAAGTAAAATCGAGACCCCCCCACTGGCATGACCCAGCCTAGCATGGCAAGAGTAAACAAAATATCCATCACATTCAAAATCTTTGCAAGACCACGTTTCCTGTAGGCATATAATTAAAGGGTTACTGAATTTTCAAAGAATTCAGGGGCATATTATCAAGGGCTTTATCGCCGCTTTAGCGGCACTTTTTGCCGCTAAAGCGGCGATAATTTTATCGCCCTATTAGCAAGCTGTCGCTAACAGGCGTTAGCGACAGCTTTCAGGAGTTAGAGGCCGCGTTTGCCATCGCCTTGCATGTCAGCGATAATTATCGCTAATGACATGCAAGGAAGGCGTTCCCTACTATAAGCGACTGAAAACAGTCGCTAATCCCACTACCCCCTATTAGCAAGGCAGGCGAAGCGATATAATAATTCGCGCTAAGCGCGTTTATCGCTAGATTCTAACACCTGCTAGTGAGGACGACTTACCTGTTTAAAGTATAGGAGGTGGATTCTATTGCTGAATCCACCTTAGCGTTAATGCGAGAATATCGCTGGTTTTCCAGCGATATTCTCACTGCCGCTATCGCTGGAAATAATATCGCTATGGAGATAAACCTTACTAATAGGGTGTTATCTCAGCGATATTTTCCAGCGATAGGCGGCGTTAACCAAAGTCGCGCTAAGCGAGGTTAGCGAGAAATATCGCTATTCCTTGATAATATGCCCCTCAATTTTGTTTCATTGGAACCCAAACCGGCCATATTCCAAGACAAGAGTAGCCCACCTAGACTACCTCGACAAATCCCTCCTTTCTGCTACTGACTGAGTATTATTCAGGGCTCTTGCAACCCAACTCCATTGGGCAGATTCATCTTCTATGTCTAAGGCCTGAGGGACAACTAGCACATTGGGCACGACATTTATCGAGCGCCCCCTCCTGTCCACGGAAACCACTATATCTTTAGAATTGCCCACAGGATACTCAGTATCGGGGCCCAATGCGTTCAGCACCACTGATTTAATAGTCCTAGAAACGTTCAAATAATGGGTTTTTAGGCCCACATTTTGGTATTCCTCATATTCATTAACAGATGTTATGTCGAGCCCTCGTTTTAAAAAATGTTCACAATTTTTCAAGACCAAATTGGCCACTATCAGAGAACAAAAAGTGACCCTAGAATATGGGACAGTATCATGTACATTAATCATCACATTTAAAATATTCTTGCTTGCTATCAACTTTAATGCGTCTAGTTCCGAAAATAAACTGAGAATATAACCTCTGTTTACTGGTGTAGATTCATTATCAAATAGCCAGGTAAAATCCACCATGGGAGATAAGCCAGTCTGTGCCCCACTGGTGTCCTTTGGGGCATCTCTCCAGGGAATCCATAAAGGAACCCTATCCGTGAATCTGGCAACTTGTGTCCCACCGTGGTGTTGGGTTTTCGAATATGATGCCATATTAAGAATTGGGGCCTCAGTATTTCTATCAGATGGGAATGATGTCCCTATATGGGTTCTATTCAGCCCCGACTGAGGGCTAACTAGAGCTTGGAGCCCTCCCTCTGTTTTTCCTCCCAACCTGGGATCAATACAATCTATGACCCCAGTCCCTGTCTGCAGTGGGGGGACCCCATAACCCATTTGTATTTCCCCTCCCGGTGGAACCACAAACTCATTGTAGGAAGGATAGATTACTTGGAGGGACTGTGACAACTGAGTTGGAAGAGGTACTCCCAATCCAGAGTCTCCCAGACTCCCAGTGAATGTCGTGGAGGCTCTGATGGGTTCTCTCAAATTACCACCTGCTAGTGATGTTTCAGGGCCTCCCTTCTCCTTTATTAAGTGGGTATCACTCTGGTTTTCCAGAATTCGAGAAAAGTGCAATTTAGACGCTTTCCGTCTAGAGAGTCGCCTCATTTGTTTATGTTTCTTTTTCATATTTTCCCCCTTGTGTTTTATTACTAGGCTATCCCTCTTACCTACTTTCTGTCCCCTCTTCCCTAACAGAGTTGGGGAGTACACCCAGGAGGTGGTTGGAGAGATTTGCACCCTCCCCTCCCCTCCACCCTCCCTACCTGCTTAGTTTGCCTAGCATGGCCCCTGATTTTCCCGATTTCTCCCGCGCCCCCCCTTCTACCCTTCATAAACAGAGGGAAGATTTTCAAGTTGGGCTTCTCTGAGGGGGGACTCAATTCGGCCTCCTCGAATAATATATTTAAACATAACTCTTCCTTTTCGAGATTACATACAGGAGCCATAGGGGGCACTAGGAAAAGGGGGGTTCCTGCCTGTAGAGAGGCGTCTCTCACCTCAACCGATGGGGGAAGTCGTACAGGCCTATCACTCAGCCATTCTCCCATCTGAGTGGGAATTATGGGGAGGGGTTTAGTGGAGATCGACTTATTTATCTTATGCACTTCAAATAACATTACGGAAATCATTTCCAGTATGTGATCAGAACTCAGTACCGACTTTTCTAATAAGGACAATATGGAGTTTACATTTTTTTCGATACAAACAAGATATTCTGAGGGCACACCCTCTCTCTCATTTCCCCATGTCTGTTGAGAATCAGGCAAGAATACATCATGTGTAGACTCCATAGAGGTACCAATCAGGTGACTTGTACTACAGTATAGGAGAGGCAAAGAGAGACGCCTAGGAGAAGAGCTTACAATTGGAGTGTTTTCTCCCCTGTGACCATTCATTAACCTATTGTCCTTATACCTACAGTCAAAATGCTCACCACAGCCCCTTTTTTGAGCTTCAATGTCAATGTCCGGGAGTGTAAAATCTTCCCCTTGCGGCAACTCTTCACATAGATTTGCCATCTCCGCCATAGGAGCACCAAGCCGAGCGTCCGATTCACTGACCCTGCATGATCCCTTATGGAGGTCCGCTTGGGCTAGAGAAACAACCGGGTTAATCTCGATCATGCTATCATTCCGTGACTGCTTTGTCCTGTTTAATGAAATGGCTGACTGACTCTGTTGACTAGCAAGAAGGTTAGAGTCCAGAGGAGCACCGGGAGGTACGACAAACGGTTGCTCGCTGGAACCATCCTCCACTCTTTCGGTAATCTGATCCAGAGATCGAGACCCTTCGTTAGACCGCACCTGACACCCTGCATGGCTCCCTTGGAGTATCAGCGAGTCCACGAGAGGCAATGAAGAGGAGGTTGAAGAAATTGAAGGCTTTACAGGATGAAAATTAAAAGTCTGACCTTCTTGGACTACAGCTGCCACCTCAGGGTGAATCCGGAGCAATTTACGGAAAAAGCCAGTTATAACAGGGTGGGATTTATAGCAGAGATGCTGTAATTGCCTAGTGCCACTAAACGATCTTTTCAGTTTGTGACTTGGCGAGGAGGAGAGCACACGCCCTGAGCGCAACTTCCTAGAAGTCATCACGCTCTGGGTTTCAAGTTTGCCTGGATTTCCGTAATTTTAGGAGGCCAGGTGAATCAGGCTAACCAAAATCAAGCAAAGATTCCGTGAACTGAACGTCCTGCTACTTAGTCGTCAATTATAAACTAAACAAAAATTGGCAGCCTCTGATCACTGCGAGTTCAATTTGAGGTGATCAAGATAAACAAACAGTCACAGCCGAGATACTCTACGTAAACCTGAGAGGCAGGCAGCTACTAAGTTCAGTGTTTCAATGAAATAAAAAAAAAATAAAAAAAAAAAGAAGCAGCTGATCCGAAAGCCGTAGAAACGATACAATGTAGCGAGACAGACTTTTCTCGCACATCCGTGCGTCCACCCCGCTGGAAAAGGGGAATCCGGTCTTGGCGTATGAAATCCGCTGTGCTTAACGAGTCCACACGAGGCAGGCAGCCTCTCTCGGTAGCGCGTGAGCGCGCTTTCACAAGACTCGATATCAAAGCCTTGTTACTGGGGGATGAATCGGGACCACAGCGCAGAAGGGACGAGACTCAGGCAAGCATATCAGGATGCTCCTCACGAGTCTCTTGGTGATTTCCTCAAACGCCGCGCTACTACAAACAGGGTTCTCCAGGAGAAACAGGAAGTTGGTACGAGATCCTTGCCGCTATCCTCCTGCTCCAATGCCGTGGCGGGCCCTCTTCGTTCAGCCCGCTCCCCAGCCTCCCAACAGCTGCTCAAAACTCGAGCCAAGCCGAGCCAAGCCGATGGGCTGAGGAGCCAGTAGGCAGGCAGGAAGCCACAACCAAAGCCTCAGCGGAATCCAGAGGCCGTTTAAAAGCAGGTAGAGCAGGGGCAAGAGGGCAGTGGACTGGGCATATAGCCGGCAGCGTTCTCGGCAGCGTTCTTCGGCGTTTCGGCGCTGCTCCCGCTCACCACTGCTGCTGCTACAGCTCTCGGCGAACAAGAAACTCCGGACAGGATCCTCACCAGTGTCTGACAATTCGACCTCGGTAAGTCTGCGGAGATCGTAAAGTGTTAGCCATCACCCATCCGATTGACAAAGCTAATATCTCCCCCATAGGCGAGACCTATTGGCTTTGCCAATGCTTGTTTCTGTTTCTGCTTTAAAATGTTCCCATGGTGAAATCAATATTTTGGGACCCCCCTTTTCTAGGCCCCTCCACTTGACAGTGGTGCAAAACTTTCCAGGAAGGAGCTGAGGTGGATTAACTTATTTTTGGAAGGTTTCATGAAGAATCATCAAATTGCACCAAAATTATTAGCAAAACAAAATAGCTCTTCCTATGGAAATTCTAACCTAACTAGAACTACACAGTGGCGACTGCAGTAAGACATGCAATTTTCAAATCAAATAATAATTGCAAACCAAACCATCGCCAAAGATCCAATACTTCAAAGTAAATGTTTATTATTCTGAAGAATTGGATCTCTGATTTATTGGGTCCATTCATAACAGGACCACACAATGATCTATCCCAAAAATAATTTGTCTAATAGTTGCTGGACACATGTATTGATCAGCACACAAATAATCACCAATCGTATACATGCAAACATCTAAAATGGAGACCTCATCGTCAAGAATTCATTCTACCGGCACATTACTCATTTAGCTGCTATTAAGGTAATTAATCAAACACATTAAGGTAATTAATCAAATGACACAATGGCGTTGCGCTTCATAATTTGTAACTGCTTCCACATTCAGGAAACAGAATATTCAGAACACACGCCACCGGAAAAATATGAAATATGTGTGTAATCCTTATTACATAGACAGCCATACCAGCATCACAAAATCACAGTGTTTCACTGTCATTCATCTGCTTTTGCAACTGGAATAAAAGCATTTGCCAAAAATGTTATTTCACAAAGCAATCACTTATAGCACTCCATTTATACACTTAGAGGCTTATTTGCGTTGTCAGAGCGTCACTTTTTTTGACGCTCCAGTGGTGCAGGCCTTTCAATCATATCTATGAGGAGACGCAAAGCCACCCTGCGTGGCTTTTCATAGCCTCATAGATATGGAGTAAGGCAACGCATCGCAAAGTGCTGCGTTGCCTTTCTCTGCATCAAGGAGGCATTCCAAGGGCGTTGTGGTGGGTGTTCCCACGCAGCGCCCATGGATTTTGACGCTGCCCCAGATTTACAAAATCATGTAAACCCGGAGCAGCACCAAAACCTTACGCCTCCAGGAGCAGGCATAATGAGGCAAAATGTTTTCATTTCTCCTGATTTTTTCCTCTTTTGATGTGTGCTGCATTCTGCAGCACACATGGAAAGAGGAAAAAGCCTCTTAGGATTGTTTTTGTGCAGAAAGATGCCCCTCTCTGCACAAAAACAATCCTGCCAACAATGCAGACACCCTTCGACCATGGTGCAAAGGTGCCTGGGTTGGCGCTAGGTACCAAATTGTGCCAAATTGTGCACCGGCACTGGCTGAAAGGAAAGGAATACACTGTGTTGCGCAAATACGTTGCATTCCTGCCCTTTCGAATTGGTGTAGGGCAGCGTAGAAAAAAGACTTGCAGAGCTGCCCTATGCTATTTTTTTGTAAATGAGACCCCTAGTATCTCCTCCTCACAGTCTGTCAAATTAAAGGGCGCTCACAATTCGGAAGCAGCAACTGTAGGTTTGGCCAGGTGGACGATACCACATGAATATTGGGAAGGCAAAATGTCAGGCTCGTTTTGCAATACGTTTTTAGCTGCACAAGCTGGAAAAGAACCAGGTTAGAGCCTGTGGCAAGTCAACCGAAGCAAGGTGACATTCTCTGGGGTACATGAGCTCAGAGCAAGGTGGACTTCAAGGTGGACTTCAGCCTCTTGGCTCCCTTGGGTTCCCAGACTTTCTGAGACCCTCTATGAAGAAGCCCGCATTTGGGATCTTCTATGTACCACACTCCCAGTATCTTTTTAGATACTTTGTTGGTGGCATGTTTAGAATGTTCTCCATTTAAGTGTTACTGTGTTGGTTAATTTATCTCAGCATGGTCCTATGGGTGGTGCTTGTTTGTAATTTTGGGTATGGAATGAACATCTAAGGCCCTGATTTAGAGTTTTGTGGATGTGGGACATGCATCAAAAAGTGTCAGGTCGTTTCCGCTCTATTTAGAGTGCATGAATGTCACATGCCATTTTTTGACAGGTGCCCCACTTCCCTCAAAATCTAAATAAGGCCCTTGCTCTAGTATAAATGCAGTTGTGTTTTTTGTCTGGCAATGTTATCTGCTGCAGTGATTACCTCAGATATTTTGTGAACGTTTCTGAAATTATATGAATTCTATTTTTCGTACATATCATGTGACTGTACTATATACAATGTTATGCGTTCTAAAGGTTTGTGGTCTGATTTTCTCAGACAGGATGGAGTCCTCATTGTCACCAAGTCCAAGACAATTCATCTCAGTCTTCATCTAATATCCCTCTCCTGTGTCTTTTTATCAGTAACTTTCATATATGTTTGCCTCAATGTCATCTTCATATGTTGTCTATACCTTCCAACATGTCTTTCTATGTCAGTTCTTTGTGTATTTTTACCTTTCTCTGTTTGGCTATTAATTCTATTCTTTATTATGCGAAACATATTAAACATTGAATTGTATAGATGCATAAAGCTCATTGAGTCAGCCTTTTTGGGCACACCCCTACCAGAAGCACTGTAGTTCAGAAACAAATTTCAGCTAGGATAGATTTCTCTCTTTTCGGGAGGGAGAACTGATGCCATGCTGCCTCGGTTTCCATGGTGATTTGTTCTTTGGGAAAGAGGACAGCGTGGAGGATGAATCCATATGATTTCATGATGGCAGTCACCTGGTGGGAGAACCTGTCAAGGTTCATGTCAGACAGGTTTAAGTTTGGTAGAGAAGATACATCACTAAGGAGGCAAATCTGGCGTATTAAAAGTGCATTATATCCTCTGGTACTTGTA
The DNA here is from genome assembly GCA_963921515.1 of Calotriton arnoldi. Taxonomy (NCBI): domain Eukaryota; kingdom Metazoa; phylum Chordata; class Amphibia; order Caudata; family Salamandridae; genus Calotriton; species Calotriton arnoldi. Next base: position 332,876 of record CAWUFW010004959.1, on the reverse strand, counting down.
ACAAGGCGGATGGGATATCTTTCATTTTCTGATGGAGTATTCGTTCTACCAAATTCTTTTTTATTTTTTTTATTTATTGGCATTTCAGTAAAAAGTACAGCATTCACAGATAACCAATTCCACTTACTGCAAGTTGACATTACAAATTGACCGGCAACACAATGCATGAGTCAAGCTGAGCAGGCTGTCACGTGTGACCCGAGTCTTACAGATTTGACCTCCTTAACTACAATCTGCGGGACCATATCAGGATGTGTGATGATATAGAACAGTCATCGCACCAGGACCGTGTCAAATGGTCGGTGAGGGGGCTGCGTCTGTGTCAGCGGTGTCGGCTTGCTCCAAGAGATATGACTGGAGGGGGGCCCAGATGTCTCGGGGGCGGGAAGATGGTGGAAGGAGTTCGGCGTAGGTGGTTAGCTGTTCCTGGCAATAGATTAAATCATTCAGCCACACTTTGAATTTAGGCGCTCTCCCCCGTCCCCACCTGCAGGCCACCCGTCGTTTAGCGAGCAGTAGTGCCAGAGAGACGTATTTTCTCAGGGAAGCGGCCAGCGCCTCGGTATAGCCTAGTAGTGTGACCAGAGGGTCTTCGGGGATATGCAGTCCAGTCATGCGGTCAAGCGCACCCAACACCTCCATCCAGTAACTTCGAATGGGGGGACAGTCCCAGGCTAAGTGTCTGAAGTCGGCTCCCTCCCTCCCACACCGATCGCAGCGGTCAGCGTCACGAAGGTGGAGGCGCATCAGGCGCGCGGGAGTGTAATAGAGACGGTGTAGGTAGCGATAATGAATAATGCGTAGTCTACTATTAGCGGATATTTTCCCGGTTTGCTGACAGCAATAGGACCACTGGTCGTCAGTGATGGGAGAGTCTAGTTCTGCTTCCCAACGAGCTCTAGCCTGAGGATGATCATATTCGCATTCAGTTTGGGTGGTGCGATAAAGCATTGATATGGCATGTGAGGGGGTGTCCTTCTGAAGGAGAGTGTGTAGAGGAGCGAGTGTAGGACGTTCCTGTGGGAAGCTCGGTGTGAGGGTTCTAATGTCCTGCTTCAATCGAATATAGTAAAAGCGTTCTAAAGGGGTGGGTGTGATGGTGCCAAAGAAGTCCTCACTATTGCGGAATATACCTTTGGTGTAGAGCTGGCCCCATGTTTGAATCCCAAGCTTGCGGAGGAGCTGGCAGCATCCTCCCTCTCGCGTGACCAGGAGGTCAAGCCGGCCGCGGATAGGCAACAAGGGGGAATATAGGATGGTGGTATGGAGGCGGCGGGCCAGGTCATGCCAAGCGCTAGTGGTGCAATCCACCGTGGAGGAAGCAAGTCGGCGCGGTATAGCAGCTGTGCTTAAGTATGCGGAGTTGGGGGTTGGGGACATGTAACCGTCCTCAACTGCTAAGTGAGGCATGTAGGGGGGGTCAATCCAATATACCGCAAAGTGGGCCTGGGCGCAGCTGAAATACAGTTCCAGATCCGGGATCTCAAAACCTCCCTCACTAAAGGGCCGTGTGAGCATGTCCCAGCGCAATCGGGCGTGTTTCCCTCCCCAGGTGAGGCGAATGAGTTGAGTCTTGAGGGCTTGAAAAAAATGTCTGCTAGGGGCGAAGGGGATGTTGATAAAGAGGTAAAGCAGTTTGGGCAGGATTACCATCTTTATGAGTGAGGCTCTCCCGGCCATGGAGATGGGCATGGCAATCCATCTGGTGATTTTATCAGTGAGGAGATCCAAGGCGCGCCCATAATTTGCCGTCATCAAGGCGCCGCGGTCGCGTGTGACGACAATCCCCAGGTATTTAATTGTGTCCTCACACCATGCCAGGGGATAGTCTGCGGTGAATTGCGGAGTTTCAGCAGTCAGAGGTAAGATTTGGGATTTTCCCCAGTTAATGTTGACCCCTGAGAGGTGGCCAAAGAGGATAAGCAGCCGAAGGATGGGATTAAGGCTGTCCTCAGGGTTGCGCAGATAGAGGGTGAGGTCATCAGCGTACATGGAAATCAGGAGTTGTCGTTCAAGGTAGATAAGGGCATGTTCTCGATAATGTTGGTGGACCTTAGCGGCAAGGGGCTCGATGGCTAGGGCGAAAAGGATAGGGAACAGTGGGCAACCCTGCCTAGTGCCCCTGGCCACAGGGAAGGGAGGGGATCTAGTTCCGTTAATCAGAACACTGGCCTGTAGGTCAGTGTAAAGTAGGTTAATCCATGCTAGGAATGGGGCGGGGAAGCCCATGCGCTGAAGGACGAATGCCAGGTAGTCCCATTCAAGGGAATCGAACGCCTTGGTGGCGTCAAGAAAGACAGCCACCGCGTTCATATCAGGATCGATGTCTTGGAGGACAGCAAAGAGGGTCCGGAGGTTGTGGGAGGTGCCTCTGCTGGGAATGAACCCCGACTGGTCCGGAAGGACTAGGGCAGTCATGAGGGGACTGATGCGATTTGCAATGAGTTTAGCAAGTATTTTTGCATCTACATTGATAAGGGAGAGGGGTCTGTAGGAATCGCACTGTGCAGGAGGTTTGTCTGGTTTGGGTAGGGAAACTATGAGCGCCTCCCGCATCGAGCGCGGGAGGATACCCGTCTCTCTGGCCTCTTCATAAACATGGCGCAGGACAGGAATAAGAAGGTGACGATAAGTTTTGTAGAACTCGGCGGGGAGGCCGTCCGGGCCGGGGGCTTTGCCAGACTGTAACTGCATTATGGCGGAGATAATCTCATCATCTTCGTGATGTGCTAGGAGGAATTCTCTCTGGTTATCCCCTAGCCAGGTGATGGCGGTGTCATCAAAGAAGGGGGTGAAGTTGACGGGGACACAGTAAAATTGCTTGAAAATAGCGGCAATCTCGGTTGTGTCACTGTGTATGTTCCCTGCCTCGTCGGAGATTTCCAGTATGGTGTTGGAGAACCTCGGGGGGCGGATCAGGGCCGCAAGAGCTTTCCCCGGTCTCTCGCCCTCCCCATAATTGCGGGCTTGAAAATATTTCCCTCTGAAGTTACATTCCCTTTCAGCCGTCTCCTGGTATTCTGTGAGGAGTTCCCTTAGGTGTATCTGTAGCTCGGGGGTGGGCGTGGTTTGTATCTGGCTCTCAGTGTGTTTGAGTTCTCCCTCTAGCTTATTAAGTGTGGTTCGGATGTCTCTCAAAATTCCCCCGCTCTTGGCTATGCAAATGCCCCGCACGGTGACTTTGAAGGCTTCCCAAATCGTGGAATATTGGGCAACGGAGTTATCGTTGCGGGGAAAGAAATCTTCAATTTCTTGTTCAAGCTCGGTTTTAAAGACAGGGTCTAGTAAGGCTTGTACAGGTAGGCGCCAAGACAGGTATGGGGATGCTTCATGTGGGGGTGCAAGCGTGATTAGGACAGGAGAATGATCGGAGTAGGTGCGCGGCAGGTGGGAGGCGTGGAGCAGCCAGGGGATAAGGCCTCTGGAAATAAGCCACTTATCTATCCGGGACCAGGAGGAGTGGGCGGTGGAAAAGCAAGTGCCTTCTTTGTGCATCGGGTGCATGCTACGCCATGTGTCCACGAGGCCATGATCTGAGACTATGTGGTTGAGGGTACTGTGGGCATTGACATAATGATGAGGTTGTGGGTGGGATCTGTCTACTGATGGATCTAGAGTGACATTGAAGTCCCCTCCCCATACTAAGTGCGTCGTTCCCAAGTCTAGTATCTTTCCCCACAAGACACGGAAGAATTCGGGGTCATCAGTGTTCGGGCCGTAGCAGGAGACAAGTGTGATAGATTGAGCAGCCAGTCTGCCCCATAGCATGCTGTATCTACCTTGTGGGTCGGCAAGAGCTCCAATAAGGGTAAAGGGGAGTGTACGCTTGACCAAGGCGACCGTGCCGCGTGCATAGGTGGAGTAGGAGGAAAAACAGCGGTGGGATGCCCATCGAGAAGCGAATGAGGAGGGGGTAGTGGGACTAAGGTGTGTTTCTTGGAGCAGAGCACAGTGTATGTTGTGACGGTCCAGGTACGAGAGTATGTGTCGACATTTGCGGGGGTCTTCCAGTCCTCTCACATTCCAGGTTAGAAAGTTGTATTGAGGGGAGCTAGGGCGGGACTCCATAATAGCAGATCATAAGTGGTCTGTTGGGCGTCAAACAGTGTTCGGGTCGGTCAGTTGCATCAGTCATAGGTCTGTGTCGCGAAATGCCTGTAAGCAGTAATAAACAAATTGAACCCCCCTCCCCCACCCACATCAGCAGCCCAATCCTGCTGTGACGAGTAACCCTCCCATTTTTCCCAAATGCCTCGTGCTCCATGTTCCCAACAGGGGAGAGTGGTAGCAGGGCCATTAACCGGTATAACCAGAGCAAAATAGGGGTTCCCTGAGTGGGTAGCTGCTAGAGGGCGAACCAAAAAAAACACCTCGCAGTGGCGAGGGTGCTCGGGAGGAGAGTGGTGAAGAGTCTCATCTTGCCCTGAGTTCATGCAATGCAGTTCTCGGGTGAGGGCAGAGGCCAACACACTAGCAGGCAAGGCCTAGTAGGTACAAGGTATATGAACTCTCGGCTAAAGGTGTAACGAAAGAAGCAGCAAACTAGACTGTTGGAAGGCAATTAAAGATGCTAAGGTAAGGTTGTGATGTAGTTCTTTCAGGAGAGCTGACATGTTATTCGACATCTGATGTGCTCCCTTTGGCAGGGGAGTGAGCAGAGGGGGAGGAGCGGCCTGCATTCAGCTTGGGCAGAGTTTTTATAAAGTCCTGGTCATGCTGGGGGTTTGTAAAGATATGTTGTTTTCCCTGATAGGTGACTTTAAGGCACGCTGGGAAGAGCATGGCGTAGGGAATGTTCATTTGCTGCAGTTTCTTTTTCATAGGTAGATATTTTCTGCGCGCCTCCTGAACGGCCATAGTGAAATCGGGGTATAGCGACACCTCAACCCCATCAAAGTGTACCTTGCCCTGTTCCCGTGCGAGTCGCAGCGTGGCGTCACGGTCCCTGTAGTTGAGGAACCTCGCGATGATGGGGCGAGTGGGGGCACCCGGTATAGGGCGGGGGCGAGAGATCTGTGCTCCCTCTCAATAATGAAGACTGGTAAGAAGGCCTCTCTGCCGAAAGCCGCAATGAGCATATGCTCCACATAGTCCTCCATTTTTCCCGTGGCGGTAGATTCTGGCACACCTAGAATCCGTGGGTTGTTTCGGCGTGAGCGGGATTCTAAATCCTCATTCTTCGCTGCTATGACCTTCAGGACCCTTTCCATGTCGAGCGTTTTATCGACAGTTGTGGTAGAGGTGTCTTCCAGATCCGATATGCGGCGTTCCGTTTAGTTGAGTTGCTCTTCATGGGGGTCGGTTTTGTGTGTGAGATTGTCCAAGCGAGCGCTCATTGCGTCTATTTTAGACTCTATGGACATTAGGCTGGACTGCATGATCAAAAGGAGTTATTTCAGATCCTCAGTGGAGGTCGGTGGATCAGAAGCGGTGGACCCATGTTGGTCTCCTTCCACCTCCGCCTGCGTCCGCGCCGATTTGCGAGCTTCGAAGGTGAGTTTGGGTTGTTTGCCGTCCGCTTTGCCCATGGCGGAAGCTGCCAGGTAGATGAAATGTCCCCTGGACTAGTGGCTGATGACCTCGTGAGGTGCAGCGGTGAACGCAAGTGCCAGTCGCTGTGCGGGGGCCGATTACAAGCCGCCGGGTTCAAAGACGGCACCAGCCGTGGGTCAAGATGCCCTGAGGGCCCGCTAGTAAAGCGGGAGAGGAGGTGTGGCAGGCAGTAGTACGTGTGTTAAGCGGCTATCCAGGTCGCCTTGGTTGATCGGCCGGCCCAGCTAGATGGGTGTCGTGGTGAGGTCAGGCTGGTAAGCAAATAGGTGGCTCCCTAGAGATTGCCCAGGGGGGAGATGGCCACCATGTGGGGACAGCAGTGAGGAGATGAGGTGGCAGAAGGTTTTTGCGGGTAGGGCAGGTGAGAAAGGCTTCAGGGCAGACCACCCCATCGGTAGGAGCAGCGCAGACTCAGCGGGAGGGCAGTCTTGTCCATAGGGGTGTCAAAGAGGTGTGGGCCCCTCGTCAGGGAGTGGAGGTCGTCTAGCAGATGCAGTAAAGCAGGTTGAGGCTGTCCGCCTCAGCGACGGTCGTGTGAGTAGGCCTAGAAGTGGCCTACGAGCAGGAGGCAGCGTGCCGGGAGGACGTAGGTGCAACTGGGGGGGCGTCCGGTGGACCTCTCACTGCAGGTGCGGGGTAGCGGGCAAGGGCGGTGGGCACCGCAGGCGGACTCACCAACTCCGGCGGGCGCAGGGCACCACAGCAATGCAGCAAGCGGGCTGGCCAGTGTCCTCGTGGAGTCAGGGGCGGCAGAGGCCTTCAGGCTCCCATCAAGGCCGGCAGGGGGCCGTGCGGGCCAGGGCCCCCCAGTCTGTCAACAGCCCCAGGAGTGAGGCAAGGCAGGTCGGGTTGTTCCCCCCCAGCAGCAGCCGGGTAAGTAGGCCCAGTGGAGAGCGAAGGCGCGGCTGGAAGCAGGGCGTCAGAGCGGCGGCTCGCACCAGGCGAGGAAGGCAGGGCCGAGCGTCGCAGGCATGGGGTGGCAGGAGAGGGTGGACTCACCGATGCAGACGGGTGCGAGGTTCTGCGGCAGTGGTGCGGGTGGGCCGCACGGCGTCCACGTCTTCAGCGTCTCAAGAGGGCCGGCAGGGGCCACCCGGACAGGGGTCTCCCAGTCTTTTGTTAGGCCCTTCAACCACGGAGCGCCGGCAGACTCCCCAGGCCGCAGCAAAGCACCGGCTCAGCTCGCGCAGCCCCCGCCAACAGTCCTCCGTGCAGAATCGTCAGGGCAGGAGGCGCCGGGGCGGAGCGCCGACCGCAGATGTCTCTTGAGGGCGATGTGCGATGTGCCCCAGTGCCTCCCAGGTCCCAGGGAAAGATCGGCTGTGCAGTCGGCACCAGCGGCAGGAGCGGGACCTCCAGGCGTCCGGCCCGCAGGCAGGGCAGTTCCGTTTCCCAAGCTGGAAGGGGCTCCGGGGCAAGCTACTATTAGCGGTTGCGCGACAATGAAGAAGGAGGCAGCGCCGCGCCAACAGTTCAGGAGGTTGCAATCCCCACGGCCGCCATTTTGAACCAGCTAGGCCCGGGGGAGACGGAGTCTGTCTTCACGGCTGTGGCAGGATATGCGGCGGTATTCTCCCAGGAGCAGGTGGTAGGCCGTGTGCGCTGCTCCCTCATCGGTTTTGCGGGCGTGCAGGGCAAGAAATGAGGAGGATGGCTGATGGATTGGATCCCGAGCTGCAGGAGCCTCACGTAAGTGTGGCCATCTTGCTTGGCGCCCTCTCCCAAATTCTAAATAAGGCCCTAAGTCCTCACTGGGTTGAGCATTAGGTAAGACGTTGACATCAAGTTCTGGAATAGCTGCTGGCAGGTGTGATTCGCTGAATGTCTGAGTTGAGAAGATTCTGAAGTAGAGCTGAGTATTGTCTTTTTGTCTTTTTTTTGGGCCATGCTAGTTCTCATGCCAAGGTGCCATTTGGCAAGTGTCACTCTGATTCACAGGTTTTTGATCCAGAATTTTAGGAAATTTACTCTGACTGTCTTGCACACCTTCAGAACATACCACGAAAGTGGCCAGAAGTCTGTATGCCCCTGAGTGCATGTTTCTGCTGCTGCTATTCTCTTTGCTTCAGGGAATTTTCTCCCTATCGAGGAACAGACAATGCAAGTGTGTGCAACTTTTGGTGAATTCGGTAGGCATCGGCAGCAGGATGTCTGCTGGAGGGAAAGCAATGCCCGCTGTGGCTGCCCCCATTTACAGAATGTGGTCTCCACAAAAGCAGGCCCGGGCGTAGTTCGCGGAGTTTTGCTATGCGGAACTCCGTGAAGTTACAAAAAAACTCCGTGAAGTTCCGCGAGTGGCGGAGTGCAGTGCGAACTGCAGTTTGTGCTGGTATTTCTGTCGCTCGGGTAGAAATTCTACCCGAGCGGCAGCTCGCGCTCGCGAACTTACCGTTCGCGATCGCGAACTTACCATTCGCGATCGCGAACTTACCATTCGCAATCGGGGAAAAAACTCCGCTGCACATCGCGAAGCTGAGTTTTCTGCACTCCGCGAGCTCCACGGAGTGCAGAGTGCAGAAAACTCTGCAAACTCCGCGAACGGAGCAAAGTTCACCGCCCAGGCCTACACAAAAGCTGATCATTCAGAGGAGCATGAGCAGTCACAGATTGCTACAGCTGTTACATGTGGAAAAGGAAATAAATGAATGGGATCCCATACTAAGGCTAGCTCTGGAGCTCGTCTATGTTGACCTTGAAATAGTGTGTAGCAAGGTATTTACTGGTTACTGTTTGGTCACCACTTGGCTATTGTGTGTCCTGCCTATGGCTGGTATGATGTAAGCCTCTGCCAGCAGTGTATATCTACTGATGTCACGGCTCTCTCACAGCTGGGCCCAGATCAGGGGCCCTCCCTCATTCTTCAGGGCCCTTAAGTGCTTAGGTAGGCAGTGTGAAGACCTGCTTCCTGCTGCCCAGTTGCCTGGGGAAGAAGAACTGGACCTTCAACTCCATCTTGAACAAAGGGCGCCAGAGTGACTCCAAGGGTTAGTCTGATGACCTCCTGATCTAAGCCTCAGGGACATAAAAGGCTCCCTAACCAGATCTTGGACCCAGCTGCAGCGAGTTCCTGACCCCTAAATGGTGCCCCTCAGGTTCTGGACCCTTGGTGTGGCTCAATGAGCTTGAATCAAGGTTTTGGGCTCTTCTCAACTGCGAACGGGCCCATTCACACTGAAACCGAGCCGCTTGCACCGAGAATCAGTGCAAGCCGCTGCCAAGCCGTCTCTTCACACCGCAGCATCGACCGCTCATGGGGGACCACCAACGCAAGGTCCAGCCTGCCCACCCAGTATGCCTGGCCTGCTCTTCACGTTGACAGCCTTCTACATTGGTCTCCCTGCGGGCTTCTCCAACTCGAACTGGACTTTTGGTAGAAAATTTAATAAGCAACCTTCAGAGGGACTAAGCTGGGACTGTTTTTGACGCGTGCTCCATCTTGGTGGGCCTGAACATTTGAATTGCCCCGGTCCAGCATGACCAGATATCCTGAGTTGGCGCTTTGTGCTTTTCAGCTCTATATTCACTTTATTCTGTAAAAATTCATAACTCCGGTTCTGCTGATTGGATTTTTGTTGTTTTAGGCTTGTTTTATTTATTAGATTTTGCTCTATGTGCGCCTCTAGGGGACTCTACGAGAGCTAATGCAATCTCTTTTTAGCCTCATCATATTTTATAATTGGTTTTAGCAAATCTAATGATCTGTGTTTTAAAAATTTAACTCGTTGTTCCAATTGTTCTTTTGCACTGTTTGAGCTGTGTTATAGCACGGGGGAAGACTCGGTATTTTAAATTGCTCTTTGCACTGTTTGAGCTGTGTCATAGCTCAGGGGGAAGAATCATCGAGCACAGGTTAGCGGTTCAGTTGATCTACGCTAACGCACGTCATTCCGGCCGCGATAAATTGGCCGATGACACGACCGCGCTTTGGCGCCTCTAGGGGACTCTACGAGAGCTAATGCAATCTCTTTTTAGCCTCATCATATTTTATAATTGGTTTTAGCAAATCTAATGATCTGTGTTTTAAAAATTTAACTCGTTGTTCCAATTGTTCTTTTGCACTGTTTGAGCTGTGTTATAGCACGGGGGAAGACTCGGTATTTTAAATTGCTCTTTGCACTGTTTGAGCTGTGTCGTAGCTCGGGGGGAAGAATCATCGAGCACAGGTTAGCGGTTCAGTTGATCTACGCTAACGCACGTCATTCCGGCCGCGATAAATTGGCCGATGACGCGACCGCGCTTTGGCGCCTCTAGGGGACTTTACGAGAGCTAATGCAATCTCTTTTTAGCCTCATCATATTTTATAATTGGTTTTAGCAAATCTAATGATCTGTGTTTTAAAAATTTAACTCGTTGTTCCAATTGTTCTTTTGCACTGTTTGAGCTGTGTTATAGCTCGGGGGAAGACTCGGTATTTTAAATTGCTCTTTGCACTGTTTGAGCTGTGTCATAGCTCGGGGGGAAGAATCATCGAGCACAGGTTAGCGGTTCAGTTGATCTACGCTAACGCACGTCATTCCGGCCGCGATAAATTGGCCGATGACGCGACCGCGCAGCGGACGCGCGCAGCGGGCGCGCCGCTGGCGTGCCTAAGGCGCGCCTAAGGCAAGCCCGTCTGCGCCCGTCCGCGCCCAGACGGGGACAGGAGCAGGAACCTCTGCTGGTTCGGAGAGGGAAAAAAGTATTTTTAACCCTGCCCAACTTTACGCCCTGAGAACAGAGGCTGATAGTAAGTGTGCCCATGCTATGCTGCCTGACAGGGCTAATTTACATTGTACCAACTGCAAATTTAGCTTTCAAACTTCCATACATATTCCTTTGGATATCGCTAATGAAAGAATGTTCAAGATGTTGCTACTTAACTGTTGCTCGCTCCCCAAACATTCTAGTGAAATATATCTTCTCCTTGAAGAGAGAAACCCAGATGCTTTATTTTTAACTGAGACTTGGCTAAACAGTGATTTGGATTTTGATGTTGTCCAATCTCTTCCTTCTAATTATGTTATTCAAAGGCTTGACCGCTGTGTAGGGCGTGGAGGTGGCTTAGCCATCATCCATAAGGACAACTATGTTTGCAGAACAACTGCAAACTCTGTCCCTGACTGTGAAAGTATGTCCTTTGTGATTGATTTAGCTCCCACGTATACGTTTTCAGGGATCCTAGTGTATCGTCCACCGGGCCCGTTAGGGCTCTTTAGGAAGGATCTACCAGATGTGGGTGCAAATTTAGCCAGCGCTTCCCCTAATTTTACAATCTTGGGTGATTTTAACCTGCATTTTGATGACGACCTATCTGGGTCCACAGTGGAACTAGTTGATGAATTGGCAATGTTCCAATTCATGTTAAAAACAAATAGCCCCACCCATATTAAGGGACATTTGTTGGACCCTATTTTCTCCAACATAAATCAGCTCGTGGTAGAGGACGTGGTTCCTATTCCATGGTCAGACCACTTTCTACTCCCTTTTAATTGGACTCTATCAGACGCTAATATACCAACTGTTAGAGCTACTAAAATTGCTCGCAATTGGTCGAAACTCCCCTTGGATACCTTTATTAGCACCCTACAGGATACTGTTCCTCACTCGCATCTTAACCCTATTGTTGCCAATGATAACTTCAATAATTGGCTTGATCTTGCACTTAATTGTGTCCTCCCGAAAAAGGAAATGTTGGAAAGGGTGGGGAAACAAACAAACCCTTGGTATTCCCCAAAATTACGCCAGCTTAAACAAATTTGTAAAAGGCATGAAAGAAGCTGGAGGAAGGACTTCTCCGTGGCTAGAAGAATTAAATACCGAGAGGCTATTAAAATATATAAAAATGAAATAAAAAATTCTCAAGCCCTGTATTATCAAGAAATTATCTTAGCCTCAAACTCCTCAAGGGAGATTTTTAAAATTGCCAACTCTCTTCTTACCTCCCCTACCTCTCCTACTGACAATAATAATGCTCAATTGCGGTGTGAACAAATTGCCGACTTTTTTTCGGAAAAGATACAAACCATCTATAATTCCTTCCCTCAAATGACTGTTCCACAAGTGTGTGGTTCAAGTGATATAAACTTTTCCGATGTTCATCCTTTGTTGGAGGAATTCCATTCTTTGGATCTTAACACCCTGCATAGTTTGCTTAAAGAACTCAAATCGGGTTCCCCCTAGATGTTGCCCCCCATCATTCTTCACAAAATTGCGGAGGTGGTATCACCGGTTATACTGGAGTGTATTAACTCTTCACTTAGAACCGGGATTGTGCCACCGCAATGGAAACATGCCCGGGTGAAAGCGCTCCTGAAAAAACCAAACCTTGACCCAGACAATTGGGGTAATTATCGTCCAATCTCTTTACTGCCAGGGGTCAGTAAACTCACTGAAAAATATATTAATTCAATTTTATCAGCCTTTTTGGAAGACAATAATCGTTTACATCCCACGCAAACTGGTTTCAGACCCCAACATGGTACTGAGACGGCTATATTGGTTGCAGTGGAAGAAATGAGGAAGACCCTTGACAACGGAGGCTGCGCTGCGCTTATCCTGTTGGACCTCAGCGCGGCCTTTGATACTGTCAATCACCAACTTTTGATACGAAGACTGAGAGACGCTGGAGTGACTGGATTGGCACTAAAGTGGTTACAGTCTTTCCTTTTGAACAGGGTTTATTCGGTTTTCGAAGGGGAATGTTCTTCAAAATCAATTCCTTTGACCTGTGGGGTTCCGCAAGGATCTTCCCTAAGCCCAACGATGTTCAACGTGTATATGAGTTCGTTGGCTGAATTAGTACTCCCATTTGGGGTACAGATAATTATGTATGCCGATGACACACAACTAATTGTTTCTTTGAAACAAGCCAATCAACCAGACCCTGATCTATCTACTTGTCTTCAAAAAGTTTTTAATTGGATGAGCAATTCTTTTCTTAAACTCAACGGATCTAAGACTGAACTGTTGCTTTTGGGGAAGTCTGCTCCCTTAAATGTGGAGCACCTGTGGCCCAAATGCCTTGGCTCCCCTCCTGCTCCTAAAAAACAAGTAAAGAGTCTAGGAGTATGGATTGACTGCAATCTCGATTTTAGAGAGCAATCACGCATAGTGGCGGCGAGTTGCTTTGGTCTATTAAGAAGGTTCAGAAAGTTACTTCCCCTGCTCCCGCCTTTGGCGAGACGACTGTTGGTGCAGGCTTTAGTGCTCTCACGGCTTGACTATGCCAACGCCCTGTATTTGGGAGCTCCTCAGGCCACTATTAAAAGATTGCAAACAGTACAGAACTGTGCGGCCCGGATACTCCTGAATATACCCAAACGCTCCTCTGCAAGGCCTGCTCTTGCTACCCTGCATTGGTTGCCCATTCAGGAAAGAGTGCAATTTAAGGCTCTGTGCATCACTCATAAATCCTTTTTTGGAAAAGGCCCGCCTTTGATCCGTTCCTGGAGCAAACCTTATGTACCCAATAGAGCCCTTAGATCGGGGAAAAAAGGATTAATCTGTGTACCGAAGATTAAACGTGCACGTAGTGGAGGCCGACTATTCACATATAATGCATCTAGACTCTGGAATGGTCTGCCTCTACACATACGTTCCGAATCTGAACATCTTAAGTTTAGAAAACGTTTGAAAACTTTTCTTTTTCCTTAGTTTTCTCATAGCCTACTTTTCTCGCAGCCTACTGGACGTCTTAGCGCTGGGATGCCCCTGGGTAACCACGCGCTTTATAAGTGTTCATTCATTCATTCAACCTGGTGTCAGATCCTTTTTTGTGGTGTTTTCACTGTTTTAATGTTTGAAGTGTTGCACAAATACTTTACACATTACCTCTGTGTTAAACCTGACTGCCCTGTGCCAAGCTAGCAGGGGGTTGAGCACAGATTAATTTGGGGTTTGCTTGTGTCTTACCCTGACAAGAATTGTGGTTGCTGCTTGACCAGGGCTCACACCCCAGTCAACCAGTAGCCCAATTTCTCACACAATCCAGTGAGGTTTAAGGTGGAAGGGACTGTGTAAAACAGTGAATGATAGTGACAGCGAGACAATAACATTGTGGTGGGATTGATTGGCTGGTGTTATTAGCAAGAGGAGTATGTGGTAGCAAAGTCGTGAAGATCAGCTTGCAAGCATGCTCTGGGCACTAATGCATACAAGGAAAATGTCCCCCCTGCCTCCAGATGTGTGCCTTCATGGGTTTGGATCCCTGTGTCACATGTTGTGCCGAATTTATGGGATGGGGCTTCAAACGGGTTCTGTGGTTGTTCTTGCCACCTGAATCAAGGAGAATGAAACTGAGGACAAAGAAGCATGTCACCACAGATGGTCTGAGGCAAAGCACTGTTCGTCAACTCAGGGTTACGGCTGCAGTAACCACAAGCTCTCCATGGTTACTGAAGTGGGCTGTGTATGTGCTGCTTTTCTCCTCACAGTGCTAATTTGCAAATGTACCACTGAAGACAGTCGGTCCAGCTGGTATTTATTCTATCATCTACTCACCCAGTCCCTGGGCTTCTAGCAATGAAAGGATTCAAGCTCAAACAGCAGGCACAGCAAGAAGACACAGAGGTGTTAAAGCTGCTTTTGGTTCCAATTTACCAGGACTGCAGGTGGGCTGCTAATGATATGGCAAGAGGAAAGAACCATCCTTACCACCCCAAGCATGATATGCAAGAAAAATGTCTACAGATGTCCACATCACAACCCTTGTTGCAAGGCATGGAATGGTGCACACACATTGAGCTGCAGGTGGCCGGAGAAGGGGTAAATTGTGTTGTGTGCACGCCTGAAGGGCACACAGGTACTGACTGGAATCATGCCTCAAAGCAGACATCATCACCCCCATGCTTCCACAGACCAAGGCTGGGATCTTCATGCTAATCTTCATGGTGCATCATGCTAACACAGCCCTGACAAGCGCCACGCTTCCCAGGCCGGACTGATGCATTTCAGTGCAGATCCGCACATCATAGCACTGAAATGCCACGTCACGCTGATTTAGAAGTTTCTCTTGACCTTCACGTTGCTCCTTATGCTCTCAGCACACTGTTATACCGATACAGGCTGGAGCCAGTCTCCCCCCCCTCTACTGCTGCATATAAGACCCCGGTTGTGAGTTCAGCACTGTTTTTTACTGTCTCTTCAAAAAAAAAATCCACACACACACATATTGCTGACTGCGTTTTTTGATGGGTTCTTTTTTAATCCGCTCAAAGGGGCAGATCTACAAGAAAGTGCCGCAGCGCGGCACCAAAAGCCCTTTGGCTGCGCCACGCTGCGGCACTTTCAGAGCACAGGAATGCAACATATTTACAATGATATGTCGCATTCCTGTGCTCTCCTGCGCTGGCGCACAAACAGCTGCCATGTGCCGGCGCAGGCACCCTTGCACCATGGTGCAAGGATGCCTGCGTCATGGGGAGATTGTTTTTGTGCAGGAAGGGGCAACTTCCTGCACGAAAACAATCACTACAGGCATTTTCCTATTTCAATGCGTGCTGTAGAATGCAGCACATATTGAAAGAGGAAACAAACGAGGAGAAATGAAAACATTTCTCCTTGTTGCGCCTCGCTATGCCATCCCTAGGGTGGCGTAGCATTCTGACGCATTTCCAGGTTTACGATTCCTCGTAAATCTGGAAATGTGTCTGGTTTCATGGGTGTTAAGTGGGAACACCCACAGCAACACCCATGGAACGCCCCTTTCACGCAAAGTGCTGCATGTAAAGGGGCCGTATTTACAAGGACAGGAAAAGCCACGCAGGGTGGCTTTTCCTGTCCTTGTAAATATGGGGCAGAGAAATGCGCTGCCAGTGCGTCACAAAAAGTGACGTACTGGCAGCGCAAAGGACTTGTAAATCTGCCCCAAAGTTTGAAAATACCGGGGCTTATTTACAAGCCCCTCGCGCTGCTCATGCGTCAGCTTTTCCCATGTTTAAAGTGAGGCAGTGGCGGCGCGAGGGGTTTGCAAGTAAGCCCAATCATTTGTAAATGGCATCTTAAGCAGCAGTAGTATCTCAGAAGAGTGTAGTGCTAAAAATGAGAGCATGCTTCTTTTTGGTCTTTGCAAATTTGAGCTCAAAGCCAGCAAGGGTGGATTGATAGACTTTACAAAGACTTTGCGGATTCCACCTAATTAACTTTGTATAGCAGCAAATATTATGCTGCAGCCCCCTCCAGTCCCTTAAGAGCGAAACAACAAATACCAGAATGCAACTCTGTTGTTGGCTAAAAAAGCAGATAACGGATGAAGGTGGCACTTAATCCTTTCTGGAATGTATGTCATTACATGGGCATTACCACTTTACTCGTGGTCAAGTATCACTCAAAGTTGCACACATAAACACATACAAAACATGGCAATGTCATACATAAGCAGTCTGAAAACGCGGCAGCTGTGCTAATATCGGGTACAAATGGAGGGGCTCATAGAATATATGAAAGGGAAAGGAGGCAAATCTATGTGCCAGAGTTCAGAGACGCACCAAGGTCCAAGGTCGGTGGTGATATGTGTCTTCGTCAAGTGCACCTGGGATGGCAGCAGGTAGAACAAGGAGCTACGGGGCATATTATCAAGAACGGCGATAAAATTATTGCCGCTTTAGCGGCAGAAAACTGCCGCTAAAGCGGCGATAATGGGCTTGATAATATGCCCTGGAGAATTCCAATAGAAGCCCATGTTCACAACAGAACATGGGCTTCTATTGGAATTCTCAAGGGCATATTATCAAGCCCATTATCGCCATTTTAGCTGCAGTTTGCTGCCGCTAAAGCGGCGATAATTTTTACCGCCGTTCTTGATAATATGCCCCTACATTTGGGAGGGAGGGGGGCAAGCCAACACCGAGACCCATTTTTGTTGTGTGAAAAAGGCCGCTTTATTGAAGACAGGTGCATATCACAAAGTCCCAACTAGGCCAATGCCTTACAAACTAAAACCTCAATATACATAAAATAGCTGATCCTCCATTTCCCCCACCCCCACCCCTACGATCCCCACATAAAAATCCCCCACCCTGCCGATAACATAACATTACATAACATTCCATAACATTTCATAACATTTCATAACAATCCCATTCCACAATATTGCAGTTCCAAACTCCTGCCATCTAATAAAAACCTACCACCGTATCTGTCCTTCTGCAACTGTAACTACCTAACCTCTATTCTAAACTTATCCTACCTGCCTCACCTTTCCCTGGCCCTGCCCACAAAACTTCCAACATTTAACTAAAAACTTCTGCCAATCTGGCCAACTTTTTAACAACCCCGCAGCACCTGCTTCAAGCGACAGCATATACAAAATCACTAGAACCCTATGCACCCTTCCCCAACAAAAACGGCCAAACCTTATAGAATCCCTTCGAAAAACGCCTACTGAAACCCCTAAGTAAAGGGTGGGCGGGAGGGAAAAACTAAATCCCACTACACTCCCAGCCACCAGGTCACCAAAACCTAAAATGGTGGCTGGGAGAGGGGGAGCCAGCCCCTTATAGCCATTTGGGCTATCAAAATTGATTTTGGGCTACATTTGGGCTATTCCCCCGAAGCCCAAACAAACCCACCAAAATGGCCGCTGTCGTCCTGCCCCTCCCCTCCCAAACTGCCCGGGGGGCAGACCTCCCTGGGCTCGGCTGCCCCAAGCCCCCTTGGGAGGGAGGGGGCAAGCCAACACCGAGACCCATTTTTGTTGTGTGAAAAAGGCCGCTTTATTGAAGACAGGTGCATATCACAAAGTCCCAACTAGGCCAATGCCTTACAAACTAAAACCTCAATATACATAAAATAGCTGATCCTCCATTTCCTCCACCCCCACCCCTACGATCCCCACATAAAAATCCCCCACCCTGCCGATAACATAACATTACATAACATTCCATAACATTTCATAACATTTCATAACAATCCCATTCCACAATATTGCAGTTCCAAACTCCTGCCATCTAATAAAAACCTACCACCGTATCTGTCCTTCTGCAACTGTAACTACCTAACCTCTATTCTAAACTTATCCTACCTGCCTCACCTTTCCCTGGCCCTGCCCACAAAACTTCCAACATTTAACTAAAAACTTCTGCCAATCTGGCCAACTTTTTAACAACCCCGCCACCCAGGAAAAAGCGGGAGCATAGGCGGTGCCGCCGCCTCCCCTTTTTCTGCCCCCTGCCCTAGTAGGAATGCTCCCCCACTGCCTCTACGCATTCAACATCCTATCCTGCACTAACTAAAACACTTAATACACCACCTTAATACTTTACTACACTACCTTACCCTCCAGCAGATACAAGTCCATACCTTAACCGGACAAATGTACTCCCCTGCCACTAAACAATTCCGCCATGTCCCACTTAATCGCACAATGCGCCAACCTGAAAAAACCCAACTCTCTGCATTATGCCCCCACTCTGTATATCAGTTTTCTCCTGGCCCTGTCCACCTCCCTAGGAATGCGAGCCCCTCTCCCTTGACGCGATAAAAGCTCCGACCCAATGGCAGAGCACCCGGACCACTGCGGCTTCCACAGGGCCAGGTCTCGCTTCCCTATTCTCGTAAGGACCAAAACCCTCCTCTCTAACCATGTCATGTTCCCCCAAGAGAATCAGCAAAAATGTCGGGCACCTACCAGCCACCAACCTGCCATTCCTTAAACGCAAAAGTTCCTTCCACAGCATGCCCCCTCCCTTTTCCCACAACCTTAAATACATCTTTATAAACATCAATATTTCTACAAAAATACTGGGCCCGCGCCTGGACCTGGGCCCACTTCACGAAAGAATGTCCCACTATCCATATGGTCATCCCCTTGACGAGGGGGCCCCCCCAACCGAACCTGAAATAGAAAACTGCGTGAACAGAGGAAAACACATACCCGCGCGCAATCCCTCTTGGAACGCCGCGAGCACAACGCTGGTAACAGACCGAAACCCATCTCTTCCACCCCCGTAGTTGTCCCCATCCCCACCCCCTGTTCCTGGCATCCAGACGCTACCCCTGATGTAAAAGTCTGTCCTGTCAGTGCCGTCCCCAGTCGTCTGCAAAAAATCCTCCCTATTCCTACCCCCGCAAACAAATGTAAAGTGTCCCACCGACCCCTGCATCTCATGAACTGTGCCTTTGTCTCTGGCCATCCTTATCTCGAGCGGCCCCAGCACCTGCTGTTGTTTACCCATCCGCCACCGAGCCTCCTTCAAGTGGGCATCCAGCTCCAAGCCCCAAAAAGAAAAGAGACGTACTGGGCCCCATCATTGCATCCCGTGCCAAGGCGTTCCCAGTTCCCTCATGATCTCTTTGAAGCTGTCCAGTGCTGCCTGACACTCCGTGGAGTCTGAGGTGCCAACCAAGAAATAAGTCATCCAGATAGTGCTTGCCAACTGGTGACCCGTGCGCCTGTAACACAACCCCTGGGGAGCGTACTGAAATCTTCAAATGCGCCAAACATAGAGCAGCTCATTGGTAAATCTTTGCCCCGTCCCATTCCATTGAAATGGATGCACAAGAAGTCCCAAACCCCCTGGTGTACTAATATCACTCAGAAAGCTGACCATCTGTCGCATTATGCTCTTTCCGCTGTTGCGCCCGTGGTCACTTACCAGTGACATGGCCACGTCAACCGACTTATGCTCCTTCCGCTGTTGCACCCGTGGTCACTTACCAGTGACATGGCCACGTCAACCGACTTATGCTCAGTCCGCCGTGGCCCCCGTGGTCACTTACCAGTGACATGGCCACATCAACTGCTTTATGCTCATTCCGCCGTTGCGCCCGTGGTCACTTACCAGTGACATGGCTGCGTCAACCGCTGTATGCCCTTCCCGCTGTTGCGCCCGTGGTCACTTAACAGTGACATGGTCACGTCAACCTATTAAATAAAATACAGTAACCTCTGTGTTGTCCATAACATCAAGAACCGCATTGCCGTCTGGCCGTAAAAATGCTGAATTAACCTGAATTTTCCTTGTTCTGTCACATGAACCGCCAACTATAGAGACCCCCCAAATGATCCCATGTCCCCCTGCAAGTGGGCCCGCCATGCGAGCTTCACGCACTTCCTTATCCCATTTGCCCTGCACTACCTCCGGGTGCTCCCTTGCTGACTGTACATTGTCCTCTCCTCGCCTACCCCTGGGGCCCTTGTAACCTAAATGAAAAACCGTCCATAAAACCAGTCCCGTCGCGTTTTCGCAGCCTTCTGTTGCTCTAACCCGGCCAGGCTGCCATTAATCAGTCCACCCTAACTGGCGTATGAGCCCTTTGGCACCGCCCCTCTAGCCCCTCGACCCCACCCGAAAGGCTGCTGCTGCTGTCCCCCCCTTGGTGCTCCTGCTGGCCCCCGACTGCGGCCCCCCCAAAGCAATTAACCACGGCGTGTCTGCCTCCACATTTCGAGCAGTCGTGCCTGAATCTACAAAATTCCCTGAAGCACGTTCCCTTATTGAAATCCCAGCAGGCCCTCCCAGAGCCCGTCTGCCCCCGGCCCGTACCACCCACCCCTCCCCAGGTGGGCTGCCCCTGCGAGGGGTGATAAACGAGCGGTAGCCCGCTGGCTGTAAAAATCGTCTTCCCTGCCCTAGAGGACCCCATTGTGTGCTGCCACAGATCCGTATCTAACTCCCCCCATTTAGCTTCTGTGTCCCATGCCATACGAGCCCTAAATTCCTCGTCGTATTGGGCCCAAGCGTATCCCTCCCCCGTGATTTGCGCCTTCCTAATGACGTCCATATACTTAAAAAGGGCCACACACCGCTCCGGGTATTTCTCGCAATACACGCTGGCATATATGAGAAAGGCTGCCGTCCAGTTTTCAACAGTGAGGGGCACCCTGGGCCGCTTTGCCAACTCATATTCCTCCTCCTTTGACCCTTCCTTCGCGCGTACCTCCCTGTGCAGTAGCTTGAGCATTTCCACATACTCCCCTTTCCATATGCGCTCTTTCGTGGCCACCATCAAATGCGCTCCCAATGGCTTTGTGACCCCCATATATGGCAACTTCTTGATTTTCAATTCCTTGCTCTCTAGTTTCGCGTCTGACTCTACCGTCCCTGATGCCCCTGCGACGCCCTCCCCTCTTGACTGAGCATCGTCCCCCACACTTACCGGCATCTTGCCTGAGTCGTCTGTGCCCACACCCACATCCAACACGTATCTACCTCTGCTTAACCTCTCTCCCTCCTCCCCCCACCCCTTCCCCCCTCCGATCCCCACCGACACCATCACAGGTTTCACCCGACCGTCCCTTGTTTTACCTTGTTCCAAGGAGGGTGCCCGTCTTGGTGCAGTCCGCCTTGCCACAGGAACCGTCGCGTCCTCTAACCCAGCTGACCGATCCGTGGGCTCCGTCGGGCGTCGTGACCTCTGCAATGTACTAGAACAGACATTATTCGGCCCCCCACGCCGCCCTCCTCGCTTTCCCTCCATTCATCCTCCTCGAGACTATCCTCCTCATTGCCCAAATCAAAGGTCTCCCGCTGCCCCCAACTCCTGTCCGGCGGAGGCGCCGTCTGCATCCTCCTTTGACCCACAACAGTATTGCCATACATGGTCCTGTGTGCACGATGTCCCGTGTCCCGTTGGGGGCCATCGGGTGTTGGGGCCAGCGAGACCGTTCTGGGCCTACTTGCGCCGGCCGCGACGGGCTCCCACACCGGTACTGGGCACGCCGCGCGAGGCTCCACCCTCCCTTCACCTTGGCGCCTATGAGCCGCTCCCAGCTCTGCCAAGTCTGGCTCCCGCCGCTGTCCTACCACCTGCAACAAAAGGTATGGTCCGGTGTGCTGGGCCTACTCTCTCTATCCCCCCTTCCCAATTCCTCTTCCTACCTACACCCAAAGTACTAGCCGCCCAATGGCGCCCTACTCTGCTAAGATCACTGGCTACCCCCCAACCCTGTCCCCCTCCTTGTCGTCGCTCCAATCCAGTCTCCCCAAGTTCTCCAACCTGCCCAGCCCCGCCGCTGTCGAGCTGAAACCCAAACCTCCACCAGATCGCCCTCCCACCCCCGACCCTTCGCCCCCTGCCTAGCCCCCAGACCCAGGGAGCCACCATGCGCCATGTAAGCATCAATCTGCTCCCTCCTTGATAAGCCCCGTACCTCCTCATGCCATGAGGTAAAGATGTCCAGGCCCTCCCAGTCCCGACCCCCCCTCCGACCCCAGCTCCTCCGGGATATCATCCTCCTCCCCTCCAAAAACCAGTCTCCCTCCCCCTTGCCCCCCAGAAAAACCCCCGCCTCTCCCCAACCCCCCTCCCTCCCGCTCATCCTGCTTGCACCCGACCGGTGCCTGCATCGAGCTCCGCTGCCAAAACTCCCCGTACCCCTCTGCACGTGGCCCCAAAAGCCTCCCCTGCCCTCCTCCAGTCGGCAGGCTCACCTCTAGACGGGCAGCCATGCCGGTTGGCCCCCGCGTCTGCATCCCCCCCGCCCCGAGTGCCAAAACTGGGCCTTTGCCCTGTGCCCCTTTTTCCCCCTCCCTGCTCCATTCACAGCCGCCCCGGGGCCCGGCCTGAGCACCACCCGGACTGCTCCTCAGGCGGGCCCCGCCCACATTTCCTTCCGCCGGAGCCTCCAAGGAGACGAGGGGGTCCGGCGCCTCCGTCACAAGCGGGGCCGCTCTCCTTGTGTATGAGCGGCCCCGAACCCTTTCCTCACCAACCGGGGAGGCGCGCGACGCGCACTGCCGGCGAGCCCCACCCACAGACTCTCCCGCCGCAGCCTCAACGCCCCCTAGAGGCTGCGGCTCCTGACCACACCCCTGGCCGCACGAGCACTACTCCTGCGGCCCGGGTCACTCACCTGTCCGCGCTTCGCCTTCCTGGGGGACAAGCAGGCCGCGACGGCGGCCGCCACCCTCTGGACGCGCGCCTCGCTGGGCGCGCGGTTTTCGGCCCAAGCAGCTGAAGCTGGCCGGCCTCACGGAGCAGCCGTACCGCCTCCACAACTCTGTGATCCTCCCTTGCCATCATGTTCTACGAACGCCTTAAACACACTGTCCTAAACACGCTGACAAAATCCCTCACGAAAGGCTAACTCACCACGCAAAAAAGGCTAAATACCACAAAAAACTAAATCCCACTACACTCCCAGCCACCAGGTCACCAAAACCTAAAATGGTGGCTGGGAGAGGGGGAGCCAGCCCCTTATAGCCATTTGGGCTATCAAAATTGATTTTGGGCTACATTTGGTCTATTGAATGAATGAATGAAGGAGCACTTATAGAGCGCATGGTTACCCGGAGGCATCCCAGCGCTATGACACCCTGAGGAATCGCTATAGCAAGGAAGTTATGGAAAGAGGAAGGTTTTCAACAGTTTTCTGAACTTGAGATAATCTGGTTCAGAACGTATGTGGAGGGGAAGACCATTCCAAAGTTTGGATGCATTATACGTAAACATTCGACCTCCACTACGTGATCGTTTAATTTTAGGAATTCGGACCAAACCTTTGTTGTTAGATCTAAGAGCCCTGTTAGGCACATAAGGTTGGATCCAGGAACTGATCAAGGAAGAGCCCTTGCCAGAAAGTATCTTGTGAGTGATACATAAGGACTTAAATTGGATCCTTTCCTGAACAGGGAGCCAATGTAAAGTTGCGAGTGCGGGTTTTGCCGAGGAGCGTTTGGAGATGTTCATCAGCATGCGTGCTGCACAGTTTTGTGCGGTTTGAAGGATTTTAATGGTGCCCTGCGGGGCTCCCAAATACAAAGCGTTAGCATAATCCAATCTTGATAGGACAAGGGCTTGGACTAACACCCGTCTAGCTATAAATGGTAACAAGGGAAGGATTTTTCTGATCATTCGTAAAAGACTATAGCAACAAGCTGCCACTGTACGCGCTTGAGCCTTAAAATCAAGGTTGCGGTCAAGCCAAGCCCCAAGACTTTTAATTTGTTCTCTGGGGGCCGGGGAGGACCTAAAACGCTGGGCCAGAGAAGGTCAATATTGCAAGGAGCAGACTTACCCAACAACATAAGTTCAGTTTTTGATCCATTAAGTTTTAAAAAGGAATGATTCATCCATTCTGAAACTTTCTCTAGGCAGGTGAATAGGTCACCTCCCTGTTGATTATTTTGTTTCATGGAGATGACTAGCTGCGTATCATCCGCATACGTCACAATGTGAACCCCAAAAGGACATACTATTTCAGCCAACGAACGCATGTACACATTGAACATGGTGGGACTGAGGGAGGATCCCTGAGGAACACCACATTTCAGAGGGATTTGTTTTGAGGAACATTCGTCCTCAAAAACTGTGAACACCCTGTTTTGTAGGAAGGACTGGAACCATTTTAAGGCTGATCCAGTCACACCTACCTCTCTAAGTCTTTGAATCATTAAACTATGATTCACAGTGTCGAAGGCTGCGCTGAGATCTAACAATAAGATGGCGGCGCAACCTCCGTTGTCAAGAGTCCTCCTTGTTTCCTCTACTACAGCCAAGAGGGCCGTTTCTGTACCCTGTTGGGGTCTGAATCCAGTCTGTGTGGGATGGAGACCCTTGTTGTTTTCCAGGAAAGCTGATAGAATAGAATTAATATACTTCTCAGCTAACTTACTTATTCCCGGTAGTAAGGAGATTGGTCGGTAATTTCCCCAATTTTCCGGGTCAAGGCTGGGTTTTTAGCAACGCCTTGACCCTTGCATGTTTCCATTGGGATGGCACAATGGCTGTCTTGAGTGAGGAATTTATCACCTCCAATATAACTGGTGACACAGTCTCTGCAATTTGATGAAGAATGGTAGGAGGGGCAGGGTCTAAGGGGAGCCCGATTTTAGCTCTCTCAAGAGTCCTTGAAGAGTAGTAAGATCAAGGGCGGAAATTCCTGAAGCAAAATTGAGGGTTCCGAGGTGAAAGTCCCAGTGATCGTTACATCTATATTTTGAGAAAACGATTTATATATCGTTAGTATTTTGTCCGAGAAATATTCCGCAATTTCATTGCATCTCCCTAAGACATTGGTTGAAACTTTAGAGGGTGTTGGGATTGCAAGAAGAGATTTGACTATTTTAAATATCTCACGGGAGGAGTTTACGGCTAAAATTTTGCCTTGATAAAAAAGCGCCTGGGCATTTTTTATTTCGTCTTTATACAATTTAATGGCTTCTCGGTAAATACTTTTGCTAGAAGTAGAAAAATCTTTTCTCCAGCTTCTTTCATGTTTTTTGCATATCTGCTTTAGTTGACGTAAATGTTGGGAATACCAAGGATTTTTTTTTACTCCCACCCTTTCTGAGATTTGTTTTCTGGGGAGAACAGCGTCAAGTGCTGACTCAATCCACTCATTAAAATTGTCATTGGCAAGGGTGGGGTCTAATTGCGATGGGGGAGAAGTAGCGTTTAACTTATCTATCAGAACTTCTATAGAAAGTGTCGACCACTTACGGGCAGATTTCGTTGTTCTAACAGTCGGTGTAGTGGCATCCGGAGGTATAAATGCAAAAGAAAGTAAAAAATGGTCAGACCATGGAATGGGAACAGCCTTATCTACAGATAAAATGTTTATATTAGAAAATATGGGATCAAGCAAATGCCCTTTATTATGTGTAGGGCCATCCACTTTTAAAGTTAGTTGGAGCATTGCCAAGTTCCCCCCCGAAGCCCAAACAAACCCACCAAAATGGCCGCTGTCGTCCTGCCCCTCCCCCTCCCAAACTACCCCGGGGGGCAGACCTCCCTGGGCTCGGCTGCCCCCCAAGCCCCCCTTGTTCCACTCGGACAGCACCTCGAACGAGAGCCCTGGCCCCCACAAGAAAAACACCTTAAGGGTGTTTATGCCTTCAAAAATGCATATCCACGGGCCACGGCACGAATGGCAATTAGATGTGCACATCTAAAACAAATACCCAGTACAGAGCTGCCATAAAGCAGAACATTGTACCCACACCTAAAGTCAATATATCAAATGCAGACATTTGACCCAAAACCGAAACACCGGAATCTCCCACTTGTTCAAAGATGAACACACGAAACTCAAGTTTTTCTGTTAAATACAGCACGCCTGCCATAAAAAAGCATAAACCACTCATCTGTCCCTTTATCATCCCGCTTTACCTACTTCACAACTGCAATTCCTAAGCATTAGCTGAAATAAATCGATCAGTGTGGCCGAGGTCCCTTCCGGGAGCATATTAACACAACCCGTGGCATTTAATCTGATGTCACTCAGACTCATTGAAGAAGCCTTGAAACAATCACGTCGTTGATAAAGTGGATTTCTAGCCCTGTGTGGGTAAGCTGCCTGAGCTTGCTTGCCCCTGCACAGAGGAACAGATGTAGCGCCTGACCACCAGGGGCGCCAGAAGAAGCCGGAGCCTCACAGCAAGGGGGTGTGATGACGACAACACAGGCCAGCCCTAAACCACTGCGGCGCCCTCTCACAGATTAGTACTGCGCACGTCACAACTCCCCGCGCTGATGACGTCACCCTGCCCTCCCTCAGCGCCCGCTTTCTCACCGATTGGACTGCCTTACCTGACCTGCTATGCAGTTGGATGACTAAATGCAGTTACAAATAAAATTAAAATTACAAATCCGCTGAACTCACGATGACCAGCAGACTGCCTCAGTACATACATTTGTAATGCATGGCCAATGCTTGACCTTCTCTGCCTAGGGCCCTTCTTTCTTTCTATGACACTTTAGTAACCAATTTGTGTATTGTTTAGCAGTACCTATTAGTGTACGACACATTATGTCAAATTCCTTTTCTTCCATCTTAGAACCCCCCTCAATGACTTTAGAGGCATTTGACCCATTAATATAATGTCACCTAGAGGGTTGGGATCTATAAATAGAAGGCAGAGTTCTGGGCAGAATGTGCACAATGCAGCACCCCTGGCCATGGTGGCGAGGATGGGTCACTGTAGCGTGCCTTCTCCACAACACTAAACCCTCTGGATAGAGATTCACTGTGGGGAATGTGGGGAGCCCCTGATGGCTGGTCTACATTATCAGCTGTATAGTGATAGATGGGCCTGTCGCGTCGTCATGCCTGTCCTGGTCTCGCCCCAAGGTCAGGCATGACAGGAGAAGGAAGAGGAGGAGTCGAGGAAGGCGCAGGCAGTCCGAGAGATACTGAGATAGAATAAAGACATGTCCCTCAGTCCATGTGTCTCTGTGTCGTCTGTGGGTAGGGAAACACGAAACTGGCGAAAAGGGTGGGATGCCCCCCCCTCGCGATTCCTACACCGGCTGAAGAGCGCTGCCGCGAGCGAGCGGAGCGCTGAAACCGACGACAGCACATCAAACAAAAATAATAAGAAAGGAAGGCGCGAGACAAGCAACACGCACCTGCGGCCGCCGCCCCAACCAAGGACCTGCATTAAGGCATGACCAGGACCCAGGCAGAGGCAACAAGCAAAACAGGGGTAAGCCTGGTGTATTGCCCTGAGTGGAGAAAAGCATTCTTGTGTGAGTCCCCGGCAGCGGCCATCTTGAAGTCAGGCAGGCTGCATCAACCAAGCTTAGTCCTGACACGGCGGCCATCTTAGAGTCAGGCAATATTTCAAAAGACCCCTGAAGCCTGCAAAGTGACGCTGAGGGCCCGCAGACAGCCTGCAAAGGGACGCTGAGTGCCTGCAGACGCCTCGAAGGACCCCTGACGCCCACAAAGTGATGCTGAGTCCCTGTAGAGGCCCCTGAAGCCTACCAGGATCACGCAGCAACATGTCGGACCCTGATTCAACGCAGCAAGCTACGCCTGGGCCAGCACACCATAACCCACCGCCTGGACTGATACCCATGGGAGTATCGTACCTGCGCCCCCCTGAACCACTACCACTGACGTCTGGCAACAGCATGGGCCCTGCGTGGAAGAGTTGGTTCGAGGATTTCGAGGACTTTATGAAAGGGTCGCAAGTCCGTGATCCTGCTCAACAACTCATAGCCCTGCGCAACCTCGTAGGTAAAGATGTTGGACAGATCATCAAGGACCTACCACCGGCCGATGCCGCGTCATACGAGACCGTGAGAGACGCGCTGAACCGGAAGTTCCTCCCCAAACGGAATCTAGACTACGAACGCTATACCTTCAACCTCGCCTCTCAGGAGAGGGATGAACCTATGGGTGAGTTCATATCCCGTCTCAAGCGCCTAGCTCGCCATTGTGAGTTCGACAATTTTAACACGGAAGATGCGCTGCGTCTACGCATCATTGACGGATGCCAATCGGAATCACTACGCCGTCGACTCCTGAAGAAACACTACACACTAGATGAGATAGAAGAGCTAACCCGCATCAACGATCAAGCTGAGGAGCACGCAAAGAAAATGGAGGCCAGCAAAACTGACAAAAAGGATCAAGCTCTCAGGGTACAATCCCACGCGGAATCAAGAAGACGCTCGGACCGACACACCTCAGGAAGAGGGTCAAGACCACCTCGCATGAAGTCACCCCGCCGAGGGACCCAGAACAGCCACCCCCGCAGACAACCTCCGCAATGCTACCGGTGTGGCCAAGATTACCCTCATACGGGTCAGTGCCCCGCCATAGGGCAACAATGTCACAGATGTGGGAAAGACAACCACTTCGAGGCAGCATGTCAAGCCCGCCGCACGGAACCAAGACAGACCAAACAGAACACCGGATCCCGCCACCATGCGCGAGCTGTACAAGGGCGGAGAGACCACTCGACGAGCTCATCCAGGTCAAGCACCCAATCTCACAGCTCATACAGATCCCGGCGCTCAACATCAAGAGAGTCGTCCTTCCTCACTCCCATATCACAAGACAGTGATGAATATGTCTGCATGGTGGCAGACCCAGACAGACTGAAGTAGTACCCGCGACTCCATATTCAAATGGGAAGACACCCTGCCAAGTTTGTGCAAGATACAGGCGCGTCGCTAAACTACATCTGCGCCTCTGAATACCAAAGCATGAACCCAAAGCTGAAATTGGAGCCAGCGGCAGTGCGAGTCTACACGTGGATGTCCCGGAAGCCACTGCCATGCCTAGGACAATTTCGCACCACATTGACATACAAGAACCGAACAATTCAAGCGCACATTTATGTGATTGAAGGCCCAGAAACAGCAGACTGCCTTCTCAGCCTACCAACGGCGGAACGACTGAAGCTAGTCGAGATCCTGTACAAAGTAGATGACTCGCCCGACATAGTTCACAAATTCCCAAAACTATTCAACGGCCTAGGGAAACTCGCCCACTTCAAAGTCAAGCTGCACATCAATGAGCAAGTGACGCCGGTAGCTCAACATCACCGGAAAGTACCTTTCCATTTACAACAAGCAGTTGATGACGAGCTACAAGACCTACTAAAAGCAGACATCATTGAACGATCGACCGGACCTACCCCGTGGGTGTCGCCGGCAGTGGTTGTACCTAAGGGGGTAGAGAAAGAAGAGAGTCCCTAGCTAAAATATGGTTACAGTGTTGTTCTGTCAACATGTACACTCTTAGTGGGGTTTGTAAAGCACATTTAGTTAGACACAGCAGCAATTAACATAACGTATATCAATTTGTGCAGGGCAACACACTATTTTTTATGCTAGTCTTACAGATCCCAATATAATAATGCCAACATACAATGTCATAGAAAATGTATAATATCAAATTTTATTCATCATATTATTAAAACCATTCTACATACATTTCACAGCAGCTTTGATCATAAAATAAAAATAGATAAAAACAAGGTTAAAATTTAGGCAAGAAAACTACACAAAAAAGTTGACGCGACGTTTCGGTCAGACTAGGATCAACCACCTTCTTCAGGACAGAGTTTTCTAAAAATGTAATATAATATATTATCAATTAATACATTTGTTACATCAAAATGATGACACATTATTACAAAGTTAGTTACAAGTTGGCATACAAGTTGACATATATTATTTTATTTACTCTACAGCGCCCCCACTAAAAAATGAAAACAAAACCAGCACATTATCCACTGTATATTCTTTATATTACAATGCCCCAACTAAAATGAGGACAGAAACAACACATGATCCACTATTACTAAAAAGAAACATACCTATTGGAGTTTCAACAAGATATCCCCTAATTGATTTAGAAGGATGAAGAATCTTCTACTGTATTATTATGAAGAAAAGGAAGAGATGTCCTGAAATAAGACAGACATGTTTGATATTGTCATGTTGTTTTAATACTAAATCTTTTTTTTTTTTTTTTTTAAATTGATTTTTTTAACAACATTTTTTGAGGTATACATATCCTCCACAGTATTAATTGTGATGTACCTTTTTATATGGTACTATCTCTTCTAAAATTACGTTCGTAGGCGCCACCGATAGATTTGTAGCAGATTAAAAACCTTTTTAGAAAAGAGAATATCCAAATAAGTTGTCTTTCAAATCTATTAGTATTGATAAAATAATCAGAGTAGACTAACGCTTACCCATAAAAAAACAGTATCCTTTCATTGCAAGCAGATAAGCCGAGGTTTTACTTGACAATATATGTAGCAATCTCGGGTGAGGGATTACTAAGGGATAAATATATACATTATTATTTAGAGTGTATCATACCGTACTGAGATGAATTGCCATAGACCGTTAGACACTCAAAATTACCTGGATATCGTTGCTTTATAGATATTGCAACGTTGCGGGGAAGGCTGTAAAAATACAGAAAAAGCAGCTCTTAGCTTTAATTTAGGTTATTTGTTACGACTACTATGATCGCTGTTATTATGTGTTGTATCGCGAAGAGTCAACTGTATCGCGTACACAAACTAATTTAAAGACTTTACTATATCGTAACCAAAATCAAGTGGGCATAGCCCTTGTATCAGTTATAGCTTAGATTCTTTGTGCGGCTACTATGGTTACTATTTTTATATTTATACGTACTGCCGCGTGGAAACAGCTTACTTGCAAACATAATCTAATGTACATTCCTTTATTTTGCATCTAACTAAAATTGGTCTGTGCTAATGAAGCCCAAAACCCCGGTAACCCGCCCAGTACTTACTAAATAAAGACTTTCTAATATGCATTCTTTTATTTTACATCAATCTGAGGTTGGTCTATACTAAAGAGGCTAAAGAGGCTAGAAAATCACAGCACCCCGCCCAGTACTTACTGAATACAAGAGTTTCGGCCTCCCTGCAGCCTACGAACATCTTCACGAGTCAGGATATATGGACAGAATGACCTCTACACAGCTTTAAATACCTAATTGACGGTCATGTGATTTCCGCCATCATTGAGAAAAACTTGTTAAAATGGTGAAAATAGGGTCAGCCATCTTTGAATTGGCAATGTTCCCTTGATTTATATCGCGGGAGGATAAACAAATCAATATAGTCTACTCTGTTCATTTCCAACGGTGGAAATTCTATTTCTTATTAATAATTATGATGGTTGGTGAGTAGAGTCTAGTAAAGTATTAATTTTTACTATTACATGCCTTAGTTAAGAAGACCTAAGTAGTAAAGAAGGGCGGCAGCCATCTTTAAATTGGCAAACAAGTATGGTGTACTACTGTTCGTTTTATAAATCTATTTCTGTTTAAACTTCTGGCGGCTTGTCAATGATATTTTCCTGGGATAAATATCGATACCATAATCATGGTGGTTAGTGAGTAATGTATAGGCAGGAATTAATCATTACTATATCTTACCTTCATTCAGAGAGCCTAAACAACAAAGAAGGGGGCAGCCATCTTTGGGTTAGCAAACAGATATGGTGCACTACTGTTCATTTTATAATTCTATTTCTATTTTGACTTCTGGCGGCTTGTAAATGATATGTCCTCAGATAATTATCGGTATCATCTACAAAAGTTCATTGTATTGTCATAGTTAGATTGATAACATCAGGCATGGGACAGCTATTGTATCAGTTTTTCCCAGTCTTCCCTACTGTTTAGGCCTTGCCTCAAGGTTTTAAACTTGGACATATAAAACTGTTCTCTTTTCTTGCGTTTTTTTGTGGAGTCACCGCCACGTGCATTCATCTGGACTAGTTCTAAAACGCACCATTGGATCTGATCGACTGTATGTCCCTTTTCTGCCCAATGTTCCACTAAGGGGGCATTTCTCTTACAGGTCCGTATAGCCGATTTGTTCTCGTTAATCCTAATTCTAATTTCTCTTGACGTCTCTCCTATGTAGCCCAATTTACATGGACACAGAATTAGGTAAATCAAGTTTTTTGAGCGGCAATTCGCCATATTCTTAAAATAATGGGTTACGTTATTATGAACCACACTGGTCCCTTTCAAAATGTTATTGCAATTGTTGCATGAACTGCAAGGAAAAGTACCAGTGGGTAGAGGGGAGTTTGTTATGCTTAGTTGTTTGGTAGGAATCTCATTCCTGTAGGTGTGTACCAGACAATTCCTAATAGTACGATTTCGCCGGAATGAAAACATAGGTTTTTCTTGTGAGTTTATTAAATGCCAATTTCTATTAATAATATTTTTGACCTTATTGCTAATGGTACTGTAGTTTGTAACAAGGATCAAAGGTAGTTCACCTGAGGTTTGATTTGCTTCTTTTGTTTCAAACAGGAGTCTCTATTATAATATTTAGCACGTTTGTATGCGCGTTTCAACATCTTTCTTGAGTATCCCCTATTTAAAAGTTTATTGGTCAATCTATCTGCATGTAGGTTGTAGTCCTTAATATTGCTACAATTACGCCTGATCCTCAGGTATTGCCCGAAAGGGATATTATCTTTTTGACAGGCTGGATGATTACTCTCGTAATGCAAGATAGTGTTTCTGTCTGTAGGCTTGGTGTACAGTTCAACTTGAAGTGCCTCATTTACATTTTTAATCTTAATGTCTAGAAAGTCACAACTTTCTTTATTGATGGAAGATGTGAAATGAAGATTTCTATCTCCCATGTTAAGCCACTCTATAAATTCCATAAGAATTTCTTTTGTGCCTGTCCACAAGAAAAAAATATCGTCTATATAGCGGGACCACGCCGTTATGTTTTCAAAGAATGGTGCCGCGATGTTAAAAATATGTTTCTCTTCAAACATCCCTACGTACAGACATGCCAGACTGGGAGCGCAGGTTGCTCCCATACTGGTCCCTTTTGTTTGTTTAAAAAAGCCTGTGTTAAAAAGAAAAATATTGTTTTTCAAAATAATTTCCACACAGTCTATGATGAACGTGGCATGTGCATTTAGATCTTCATCGTTGTTACTTATGAGATCTTTGATCATTTGTATCGTGTCGTCCTGTGGGATATTTGAATATAAGGCTTCAATGTCTAATGTCACGAGCCACTGAGTGTCACTGTCAAAGGGAAGATTCTCTATTTTCCTAATCATTGATGTTGTATCTTTGATGTATGCCTTTTGTTGGACTACTAACGGCTGAAGGAAAATGTCAACGTACTTACTCAGTGGCTCTGTCAGGGAGTCAATACTTGCTACGATCGGTCTCATGGGTGGATTATTGGTGTCTTTCTGTACTTTAGGTAACCCATAAAAGGCTGGAATTATGGGTTCGGGATTATTTAAAAAATTAAATTCGTCTTGGCAAATTACATCGTCTTCTTTTGCTAAGGATAAAAGATTTTTGACCTTAAGTACAAGAACATTCCATTCGTCTCTACTGGACTTCTGGTAATGTTCAATGTTGTTAAGGAGAGTCATCATTCTGCTGTTATAATCACTTGTCTCCATGATCACTATCCCCCCGCCTTTATCAGCGGGCTTGATGGTTATACTTTGGCATTGTTCTAAGTTTGATAGAGCTATGCGTTGATGTGATGTCAAGTTATTCTCGACCCAAATCTTTTTATTCAAAAGGTCGTCTATGTTTTTCTCCACTATTCTTTCAAAGACTTCAATGTCTTTTTTAACTAGTTGCAAAGGAGGGGTCCAGGTGGATTTTGGTTTCAAACCTGACTTGTTTTGTGTTGGAATCTTGGTTTTACCTTCAAAATAACATTTGAGACGAATTTTTCTAAAGAAATTTTGAATGTCTCTCTCAAGATTGTATCTGTCCACAGGAGAAGTTATTGCGTATCCTAGTCCTTTCTCTAACAATGTCACCTCCACTTGTGTCAGTACTCTATTTGAGAGATTAATAATCGGTGCCTTATCAATTAATCCCAGTGTTTCTGGCTTCTTGTATGAGGTCGATTCTGTGTAGTATTCGAGGTGAAAAAATTCCCTCTCCCCCTGGGTTTGCCCCTGGTCTGGCCCCGATTGTTTGGGCGCTTTTCTAAAAAAGAAAAAGTATCTCTGCTTGTACTTGGGGTCATTTCCCTGTTCTTGGTATTGTAATCGTCCTTTGGTACCTCGTTTTCTGATTCTGAGCTAGTATACGAGGTATCAAAGAACATCACTCTCTTTTTAGGGAATGTCCTTCTCGGTTGTACCCAATTTCTTTTATTATTATAGGGTTCTTCTCTAGGTCTATCATAGAAATCTTTTTGCAAATATGGATATACTAGTTCCACATTATATTTGGAAATGTCATTCCTAAGTTTATTCGCTTTTTTATTTAGTAAATATTCTTTATATCCCGTGATGTCACTTTGGAACTCCTCTAATTTGCTTTTTGCCTCCTCTAATGCTGTGCTTTCTTTAAGTTTGAGTTCCATTTCCTCAATCTCTTTTCTCTCTATGATCAATACTTCTTGAGCAGTCTCTATTATTAGCAACATCCAATCCCGGCTGCATCTGTTTGCAATAAAGGTCCAGTTTTCTATGAATTTTTGATTCTTAACAAAAACCCCAGGTTCATTACAAACCTGTAAGCCTCTCGGTATTATTCCCTTTTTACAATATTCAATTGGAAAATCAGCATGCAGTTCGGTCCTAACAGCCTTTTTTTAAAAATTCCATAGAACTTTCCATTGTTCTTCGTCTCCGTTAGTGATTGTAATAGAGGTAATATCTTTTGATGTTCCATTGATTATTTTATTAAATTGATCTTCAGTGAACCCATATGTTCTCAGGTTATCCATTATGAAAGTATTAATGAGGCTTATAAGTCAATACTAACCAAAAATAGCAATACTCCCAGCTAACAAGCTGTATGTAACAGGAAAAGAAAAAAAAAGAGGAGTGTACCCCTTTATTAATTATAGGGACGGGGGTGATTAGACTAGAGAAAGAAGAGTGTCCCTAGCTAAAATATGGATACAGTGTTGTTCTGTCAACATGTACACTCTTAGTGGGGTTTGTAAAGCACATTTAGTTAGACACAGCAGCAATTAACATAACGTATATCAATTTGTGCAGGGCAACACACTATTTTTTATGCTAGTCTTACAGATCCCAATATAATAATGCCAACATACAATGTAATAGAAAATGTATAAAATCAAATTTTATTCATCATATTATTAAAACCATTCTACATACATTTCACAGCAGCTTTGATCATAAAATAAAAATAGATAAAAACAAGGTTAAAATTTAGGCAAGAAAACTACACAAAAAAGTTGACGCGACGTTTCGGTCAGACTAGGATCAACCACCTTCTTCAGGACAGAGTTTTCTAAAAATGTAATATAATATATTATCAATTAATACATTTGTTACATCAAAATGATGACACATTATTACAAAGTTAGTTACAAGTTGGCATACAAGTTGACATATATTATTTTATTTACTCTACAGCGCCCCCACTAAAAAATGAAAACAAAACCAGCACATTATCCACTGTATATTCTTTATATTACAATGCCCCAACTAAAATGAGGACAGAAACAACACATGATCCACTATTACTAAAAAGAAACATACCTATTGGAATTTCAACAAGATATCCCCTAATTGATTTAGAAGGATGAAGAATCTTCTACTGTATTATTATGAAGAAAAGGAAGAGATGTCCTGAAATAAGACAGACATGTTTGATATTGTCATGTTGTTTTAATACTAAATCTTTTTTTTTTAAATTGATTTTTTTAACATTTTCTGAGGTATACATATCCTCCACAGTATTAATTGTGATGTACCTTTTTATATGCTACTATCTCTTCTAAAATTACGTTCGTAGGCGCCACCAATAGATTTGTAGCAGATTAAAAACCTTTTTAGAAAAGAGAATATCCAAATAAGTTGTCTTTCAAATCTATTAGTATTGATAAAATAATCAGAGTAGACTAACGCTTACCCATAAAAAACCAGTATCCTTTCATTGCAAGCAGATAAGCCGAGGTTTTACTTGACAATATATGTAGCAATCTCGGGTGAGGTATTACTAAGGGATAAATATATACATTATTATTTAGAGTGTATCATACCGTACTGAGATGAATTGCCATAGACCGTTAAACACTCAAAATTACCTGGATATCGTTGCTTTATAGATATTGCAACGTTGCAGGGAAGGCTGTAAAAATACAGAAAAAGCAGCTCTTAGCTTTAATTTAGGTTATTTGTTACGACTACTATGATCGCAGTTATTATGTGTCGTATCGCGAAGAGTCAACTGTATCGCGTACACAAACTAATTTAAAGACTTTACTGTATCGTAACCAAAATCAAGTGGGCATAGCCCTTGTATCAGTTATAGCTTAGATTCTTTGTGCGGCTACTATGGTTACTATTTTTATATTTATACGTACTGCCGCGTGGAAACAGCTTACTTGCAAACATAATCTAATGTACATTCCTTTATTTTGCATCTAACTAAAATTGGTCTGTGCTAATGAAGCCCAAAACCCCGGTAACCCGCCCAGTACTTACTAAATACAAGACTTTCTAATATGCATTCTTTTATTTTACATCAATCTGAGGTTGGTCTAAACTAAAGAGGCTAAAGAGGCTAGAAAATCACAGCACCCCGCCCAGTACTTACTGAATACAAGAGTTTCGGCCTCCCTGCAGCCTACGAACGTCCTCACGAGTCAGGATATATGGACAGAATGACCTCTACACAGCTTTAAATACCTAATTGACGGTCATGTGATTTCCGCCATCATTGAGAAAAACTTGTTAAAATGGTGAAAATAGGGTCAGCCATCTTTGAATTGGCAATGTTCCCTTGATTTATATCGCGGGAGGATAAACAAATCAATATCAATGAGGATAAACAATCAATGTTCATTTCCAACGGTGGAAATTCTATTTCTTATTAATAATTATGATGGTTGGTGAGTAGAGTCTAGTAAAGTATTAATTTTTACTATTACATGCCTTAGTTAAGAAGACCTAAGTAGTAAAGAAGGGCGGCAGCCATCTTTAAATTGGCAAACAAGTATGGTGTACTACTGTTCGTTTTATAAATCTATTTCTGTTTAAACTTCTGGCGGCTTGTCAATGATATTTTCCTGGGATAAATATCGATACCATAATCATGGTGGTTAGTGAGTAATGTATAGGCAGGAATTAATCATTACTATATCTTACCTTCATTCAGAGAGCCTAAACAACAAAGAAAGGGGGCAGCCATCTTTGGGTTAGCAAACAGATATGGTGCACTATTGTTCATTTTATAATTCTATTTCTATTTCGACTTCTGGCGGCTTGTAAATGATATGTCCTCAGATAATTATCGGTATCATCTACAAAAGTTCATTGTATTGTCATAGTTAGATTGATAACATCAGGCATGGGACAGCTATTGTATCAGTTTTTCCCAGTCTTCCCTACTGTTTAGGCCTTGTCTCAAGGTTTTAAACTTGGACATATAAAACTGTTCTCTTTTCTTGCGTTTTTTTGTGGAGTCACCGCTACGTGCATTCATCTGGACTATTTCTAAAACGCACCATTGGATCTGATCAACTGTATGTCCCTTTTCTGCCCAATGTTCCACTAAGGGGGCATTTCTCTTACAGGTCCGTATAGCCGATTTGTGCTCGTTAATCCTAATTCTAATTTCTCTTGACGTCTCTCCTATGTAGCCCAATTTACATGGACACAGAATTAGGTAAATCAAGTTTTTTGAGCGGCAATTCGCCATATCCTTAAAATAATGGGTTACGTTATTATGAACCACACTGGTCCCTTTCAAAATGTTATTGCAATTGTTGATTGAACTGCAAGGAAAAGTTCCAGTGGGTAGAGGGGAGTTTGTTATGCTTAGTTGTTTGGTAGGAATCACATTCCTGTAGGTGTGTACCAGACAATTCCTAATAGTACGATTTCGCCGGAATGAAAACATAGGTTTTTCTTGTGAGTTTATTAAATGCCAATTTCTATTAATAATATTTTTGACCTTATTGCTAATGGTACTGTAGTTTGTAACAAGGATCAAAGGTAGTTCACCTGAGGTTTGATTTGCTTCTTTTGTTTCAAACAGGGAGTCTCTATTATAATATTTAGCATGTTTGTATGCGCGTTTC
The DNA here is from genome assembly GCA_963921515.1 of Calotriton arnoldi. NCBI lineage: Eukaryota > Metazoa > Chordata > Amphibia > Caudata > Salamandridae > Calotriton > Calotriton arnoldi. The sequence goes on along the minus strand of CAWUFW010004959.1, from coordinate 295,095 downwards.
AACATCTTTCTTGAGTATCCCCTATTTAAAAGTTTATTGGTCAATCTATCTGCATGTAGGTTGTAGTCCTTAATATTGCTACAATTACGCCTGATCCTCAGGTATTGCCCGAAAGGGATATTATCTTTTTGACAGGCTGGATGATTACTCTCGTAATGCAAGATAGTGTTTCTGTCTGTAGGCTTGGTGTACAGTTCAACTTGAAGTGCCTCATTTACATTTTTAATCTTAATGTCTAGAAAGTCACAACTTTCTTTATTGATGGAAGATGTGAAATGAAGATTTCTATCTCCCATGTTAAGCCACTCTATAAATTCCATAAGAATTTCTTTTGTGCCTGTCCACAAGAAAAAAATATCGTCTATATAGCGGGACCACGCCGTTATGTTTTCAAAGAATGGTGCCGCGATGTTAAAAATATGTTTCTCTTCAAACATCCCTACGTACAGACATGCCAGACTGGGAGCGCAGGTTGCTCCCATACTGGTCCCTTTTGTTTGTTTAAAAAAGCCCGTGTTAAAAAGAAAAATATTGTTTTTCAAAATAATTTCCACACAGTCTATGATGAACGTGGCATGTGCATTTAGATCTTCATCGTTGTTACTTATGAGATCTTTGATCATTTGTATCGTGTCGTCCTGTGGGATATTTGAATGTAAGGCTTCAATGTCTAATCACCCTCGTCCCTATAATTAATAAAGGGGTACACTCCTCTTTTTTTTTTCCTGTACCTAAGAGGGGCTAGGACAACAAGGTACGTCTGTGCATTGACGTGCGCGCCCCGAACACGGCCATCGAACGGGAGCGACACCCAGGCCCTCACATCAGTGATATGGTCACTCGCCTGAACGGAGCGACAGTTTTTTCAAAACTAGACCTCAACAAGGGATACCACCAACTGGAGCTACACGAACGCTCACGCTACATCACGACATTTACCACGCACCAAGGACTCTTCTGGTACAAACGCCTCAATTTCGGGATTTCGTCCGCCGCCGAGATTTTCCAAGAAGCTGTCAGACGAGTAATTCAAGACATTCCGAACGCTTTTAATTACAGTGACGACATCTTGGTGTTCGGAGAGACTCAAAAAGAGCACGACAAAGCACTAGACCGTGTTTGTCACGCCCTACTCACTGCCAACCTCACCCTAAATCAGGACAAATGCGAATTTCATAAATCGACCCTCAAATTCTATGGGCACATCTTTTCCAAGGAGGGCATGAGACCGGACCCTGACAAGGTAGCTGCACTTTCGGACACTCCACAGCCACAAGACGTCAGTGACGTTTGCTCATTCCTGGGGATGGCCAGCTACTGCGCCCGATACATCCAGGATTACGCCACCATCAGCTACCCCCTCCGAGACCTCACCCGCCAAGGGCACAGCTTCCAGTGGTTAGCTGCGTGTGAGCACGCGTTCAACAAAATCAAGGCAGCGGTGAGCTCAGCCATCCACCTCGCCTACTTCAACCCCAAACAAAAGACTGAAATCACAGTAGACGCTAGCCCCGTGGGGCTAGGCACAATCCTGGCACAATACAATAATGATATAGACCAACGCCACATCATTGCGTACGCCAGTCGCAGCCTCACCGACACTGAAAAAGCCTACTCCCAGCCGGAGAAAGAAAACCTGGCAGTCGTGGGGGCGTGTGAACACTTTCATCTTTTCGTGTATGGCAAACACTTCACAATTATCACCGACCACCAGACGCTCACCACCATCTTCGGGAACCCCAAGGCGAAGATGCCTCTGCGGATCGAACGGTGGGGCATCCGGTTGCAAGATTATACATACACCATCATTCACAAACCGGGGAAGGCGGAGAACCCGGCAGACTACATCTCTCGTCACGCCCAGGCGCTGACGAGGGCGCACCACTCTGTGGCTGAAGAATACCTCCACTTCATCATTGACTGCGCCTGCCCACCAGCTGTCCCGATCGAGGCTATCATCAAAGCATCGACAAATGATGCCACAATCCAAAATGTCATACACCGCGTCCGTACCGACTCATGGCGACATCTAGACGACCCTAAGACGGGTAATACCATCAACAGGCAAGAACTTGCGGCATTCAAGCACGTCAAAGACGAACTCTCCATCAGTGACAGTGGCTTACTACTAAGAGGTCAGAGGATCGTCATCCCTCACCAACTGCGACAGGGAACCATAAATCTGGCACACGAAGGACACCGAGGAGTAGTAGCCACGAAGAAAGCGCTACGAGAACGTGTCTGGTTCCCCTCTCTCGACCATATGGTAGAGTCCACACTCCGAGACTGCCCACACTGTCAACTAGTAGGGCGAGAAGAGCCACAGGCCCCTCTGCAGATGTCAGACCTCCCAGACGGCGTCTGGCAACATGTAACAGTCGATTTCTTCGGACCGCTGAAATCGGGAAAGTACATTATTGTCATCATGGACGAATACTCCCGTTTCCCCATTGCTCATCAGATCTCTTCTACAAAAACAACCACTGTCATACCCGTAATTGATGAAGCATTCGCCGCGTGGGGCATCCCCACCGTGGTGAAAACCGAAAACGGTCCACCGTTCAATGGACAAGAATTTGCGGAGTTCGCGAGTCATCTTAATTTCAAACATCGGAAAATTACCCCCTTGTGGCCCCAAGCAAATGGGATGGCGTAGCGATTTATGGCCACCGTTAAAAAGACGATACAACAAGCTGAACTAACTCACCGTGACATTCAGCCAGCACTAAACGAAGTACTACGTGCCTACAGGACCACCCCGCACAGCACCACTAACCAGTGTCCGGCCACTCTGATGCTTGGGCGAACTCCTCGCACCCGGATACCAACCACAGACGCTGTAATGCAATTCCAGAACCACCATCGCAGACCACGAGACCTTAGTCAAACTGGATCAGACTAGGAAGGCAAGAATGAAAGAATATGCCGATCACCGCAGACACGCCAGAACATCTGACATTCAAGAAGGAGACTGGGTATTAGTGAGACAAGAAAGGAAATCCAAAGCAGATAGCCGCTACCACAATCACCCACTACAAGTAACCAGAAGGAAAGGGACTATGATCACGGCCGAGTCCAGAAACAAGAGAATGACTAGAAATGTATCGCATTTCAAGAAATGTAACCCATCAGCATACGACCAGATTTGGAGATCCAACTGGGATACAGATGTGTCCAGCCAGGATGAGAGCAGTCAGGAGGAACCCACACAAGTGCCGGAGACCTGCGAACTAAGAAGGGAACAGCCTCACAGTCACCTGCGACCTAGCCGGCCACGACGGGACATTCGGAAACCCATCTGGCTCATTGAAGAACTCTGAGGGAATGATGAACATTTAAAATACAAAGGGGGGAGATGTCGCGTCGTCATGCCTGTCCTGGTCTCGCCCCAAGGTCAGGCATGACAGGAGAAGGAAGAGGAGGAGTCGAGGAAGGCGCAGGCAGTCCGAGAGATACTGAGGTAGAATAAAGACGTGTCCCTCAGTCCATGTGTCTCTGTGTCGTCTGTGGGCAGGGAAACACGAAAGGGCCATGCTGAGGTTCACTGGAGTCAAGAAGAATGGTTCAGGCCTATGTTTGGTCATCTTGGTGTTACACAGAGTATTGTAATTATCCCCCATTGTTCAAATGTATTTAAGAAATCTCGCTAAATAGGGGGGGGGTGTTTGATTTCCTCCAAAATTGGGTGGCGAGTATGTTGGTTTCCTCTTCCATGTGGATGATCGGTTTAAGATCATCCACAGGGCTCTGGGGGTCCCGTATGAGGCAAGTGGCAGCCCTGGGGGTCCCAGAGGGCAGCGTCAACACAGTGGGGGACCCCTCACTTGACTATGCCTGACCCTGGCATGGCGGGGATAAGCCCACAATGGCGATTTCCACGATCAGAGCAACCGAGGCAAGTCTGAAATTTCTCTGGCAATCAGCAGGAGCAGCTAAAGGTATTAGGGATCAGTGGGCAGTGAGCCTCTATTTGGAGACTAAGATCACACGAGGAGTGCCTGACCCTAAGATGCAGACCGCATCGGACGAGATAACCCCACCCAAGTCTCCCCCAGCACCCCGGGCCTCAAGAGATTCTCACGGCCGGCGGCACCTAAAGTGTGCAGCGCGGCCCACACCTCCACAGCCGTCGGCATGGCTGTGCCCCCGCTTGAGACCCACATAGAGGCAGCCAGCCCCAGATGAACGGAGAGCTGACACCAACCGACGCAGACCAAGGTGGGTCACCAGGACGGTTAGCGCTAGCTGTATACATCGCAGGACTAAATGGACTGCTGTTGTTGCTATGTCGTGCACTGCTTTACCAGAGAATAATGGAGACCGACTGAATTCGAACTTCAATGACCCATCCCCCTTGCCTGACTTCAAGATGGCCGCCTCCGTGGGACCCTCCTCGATGCTTTATCTCTCCTGGTCTAAAATCTTTGTTCATCGTCCCGATGTTGATCAGCCCTCACCCGACCCTGTTCCTGCTCACCTACTAGGACATTTACTATGAGAACTTTCCCCCGACAGCTGAGACATAGCCACTTTGTCTGATGCCCGGTGGAGCTACCTCACTAGCTATAGGGGATATGGGCCATGGATTCCCTCCTTGACCATCACCTACCCAGCCGATCTTTGGGCAAACTCTCCTATGTCTCTCTGGACCTAATCTCCCTCCTCCCTTCACCCTACCCCTCTCTGCTCTACTCTTCTCCTCTTTGTAGCCATTGACCTTTGCCCTCACCCGTCCTTGCTCATAGTTCCCACCCTCTTTTATCCACCTGACTTTCTTTTGTGAACTTTTCCTTCGTCAGTTGAGACCTAGTGATTTTGACTTATGCCAGATGGAGCTACCTTGCTTAGCTATAGGGGAGACGGGCTGTGGATTCCCTCCTCAGACGTCACCTACCCAGTCGGTCTTTGGGCAAACTTCCTTTCGTCTCTCCTGCCGTCTCTTCCCCCATCCTCCCCCTTCACATTTCCCCCTTCCCCCCTCCGCTCTATCTGTCTCACCTTTCCTTCCTCTCTCAATCTGTTGCTTATTTTTGATGTAAAGTGTCATCTGTTATCATTGTCTTTAACATTGTGTAACCTAATGTAAAGCGCTCTGATACCTCCGGGTCTAGCCAGCGCTATATAAAACTCTTAAAATAAATAAATAAAATAAATAAAGATGGACCATCCTTGTTTGATGCTAAGAGGCACTGAGTGGTTGCCATTTCTGGTGCTCCTGGTCCAGCGGTCTACTAGCAACAGATACTCCACTACCATATACTCACTTGGGCCCATACAACTCGCTTCCGCTGCGCGCTAAGTAAACCACTGGAATCTTTTAGTTTTTAATGTTTCTCATACCTCAAGATCTAGTTATTGCTTCTTTAACTAAACCTTCTGCTGATCAAACAGTTCTTTCCTCTGGTCAATGGACCAGTTAGGTGGAACTAGTTGATGGCGATAATTGACATAACTTATTATACATTTCTTAATAAGTATAAAATAATGACAGACTCAATAAGTTTTTAAATCTTTATCTAAATTAGGGGTTTTGAACCATCTCAAAGCGTTTCAGTACAAACACCCTCATTCACGGGAGTGCCAATTCAAAAATATCACAGATAATACTTATCAATTCAGATCCACACAATAACTATGCTCAGAAAGAAGAGGATAGAGACAGAAGAGCATTAATCAAAGGATGAATTTCATAATTACCAAAGTATGGTGTGAAGACCAACCCCCTGGCCAAAGGGCTGGTTAGGGCCTCCCAGGACAGAACGGGAGACAAAGACTTCAAGACAGGAATCAGGACAGGATACTTCACTTCTCTAGTTACCGACGACTACGTCGCACCCCTCTCTGACACTCACTTCCTCCTCGTGGTTCTTCCGCAATCTTCTTTCTAACCCACCCAATTCAAATAGATGGTTCTGCATTCAATTTCTTCATCAGTATTTCAGAGCATCAGCACCACCCCGGCACACCCCGTTGTCAGGCTTCTTCAATGCGCACCAAAGCTTCTTCGTAACTTCTCCAAAAACCCTTCCTTCTTCTAACTAAACTACCTCAATTATACCTTTCCATAGGCATGTACCACCCATTAATGTTTCATTTTGCACAGAATACTAACTTCTGATTGGACAGGCGAGGGGGGAATGATCATCACACCATACTTATACTTCATTTATTCCCTTTAACCATTGTTTCCAAACTCCTCCCCTCAAACTTTTATTCCACCCTTCCTTTCCCATACATCTTTAAACTTTATTAATACAATTGTAACTGTTTTCTTGAATAAGTTCCTTCATATGAACTCTTCACCCTCATGTTCCCAGGGCACATCTCCGCCGACCTTGGACTCGTGACAAATCCTTAGTCATCCTCCAAGCTTCCGTACCAGGGCGCATGCGTCGCGCCATATCAGTCTGCTTGACTCAGACAACTTTAACAGGCCCAAATACGCACTAATAATAAAATCGAAAAGGAAAAGTGTTATTCTCAAAAAGAAATTATTTCACTGTATACCACCAACCTCTACTCTAACCCATACCATTTGTTATTTCTCTCTCTGCATTTGCGTTAGTTATAAACCCATTTTCTTATTTCAGCAAAGCAGGTGCCATGCATGTGAGCTTTCAAGCGGCCATTTTATAGCTCTTTGTGCAAGCGCCAGAATTTCCCTCCAAGCGTCAGCATGTCATACTACGTAGATGCAGTAGACGCATGCGCAGTAAAGATCCCATGTTAAATGCATTCTAGTCCTACGTCCGTGTTATTTGCAGTTAGTAAACACATAGGGAAGCTTCATTCTTTTCCCGCGTGTAATGAAAATGCATATTATTAATCACAAGACATGTCGTTAGTAATTCGCTAGTAAGTTAAATCGAGAGGATTGCTTCCGAGCAAGTCTCGTGTCCGAGTCCTTGCTCCATCAATCCCCTCTCTGATGGCATATTAAGCCATCACAAAATTCCCATCCATCCCAGATACCAACTTTAGCACTTCTCAGTTTTCTCTATTTGGCCTCCCAACCTTTCATCAACTGTCTCATTTCCTTCTAAATCTCGCATCTTCTTGTATAACCTGCCTTTCATTTCTTCCAAGCGTATTTCCTCATACTTCCATTTACGTGTCTGTCCCTTTCCTTTTCTGTTCAAGTGTACCTTTCCTTTCGTACCTTTTCTACAACATCTATATGTAATCATTATTAACATCACTATTGTTATTATCATCACTAATGGTATTATTATTTGACCTGGAAAACGTTTCCCAAACCCAACAGACCATCTCTCTATTGATGTTATACTTTTTGTTAGTCTTCCCCACACACTGTCAACCTCCAGTTGGGTCAAATTTTTATGCATTCTCGTAATATTTTCAATATATCCTTTAGTTTCTCTGCTCTTGTCCGGAATATAAGTGCAGCAATGTTGAACTTTCAACATGCCACAAACTCCACCTTCTTTTGCTAACAATATGTCAAAAGCAAGACGGTTCTGTAAAACCATTGATCTAATTACAACCATTTCTGTGTTAATCATTAAAAATCCTCCTGCAGTGTCTGTAGAAAGACGATCAACTATGGTTGATAACTTACAAATTTTCTGTGAATTTAGGATGACTCCAACTGAGGGTATCAGTGCACTAAAAATATCTCCTAAATTTTCAGAAAAACTAGCCCTTCTTTTTCGTGTTAGTCCATTAGAAGTTCCATTGGTTCCACTGATTTTGTCTACATGATAAATTTTTGGAAAAACTATTCCAAAATAATAGCTTCCGTACCATCTTGCAGGTAACCTGAAGTAGGCATTGCTCCCACAAACATAATACACTCCTGGAAACACAGGATCAGTTCCCCCTTTTAGTCCCCATCCTCCTAATATTAGGAAGTTATGTTCACATTCACTGGAACCAATGTAATTATTGTTATAATCTGTCTTTAATCTATGGAGGCAGAATTTTCCCCTTTTCACAAAGTCCAGGGACATCGCAGCATGAGCCTTGCCACTTGTATAGATTCCCTCTTTCCCAACCCATGGAGGTACATGGGTTTTCTGTGTAGTTGCCTTCTTCATTAAATCCTGTCTCCTTTCTTCTACTAAATCTAAAAAATCTTTTTCTTCTTTTCTTAATGTACATGTTAGATTATCTTCGTGTGCCTGAACTAGATCTATTGAACTCATTGTTATTTTTACTACTAACTACTGGATTCATATTCTTTCTAATAGGAAGTTCAGAAAATATTACATCGAAGTTAGAATAAAAATACTGCAATCTCCCTGTAGTGTAAAACAAACTTGACAAAATACTACATGACACACCATACGTTAAAGGTATGTGGTGATACGTCATCCCTTCTGATACTGATGAGGGCAATTTCATGCATACATAACAGTTGTTAATTTGCATAGTGCTAACATACTGAAATAATAATTTAATAAACACATTAGAGGACGTATTATAATTTTACTCATTGTGATAGTTTGCCTCATCTTCCACTCCTATTTCTATTTTAGTTTCTCTTAATCTGTCTAAAACTAACATTAGTATCAGTATTATTCTCGTCACTTGCTTTCATTAATAAAGGTACCCCTACTGTTAGGAATAACCATCCTAATATTGCTAATAAAATACTACAAAAACAAAATCTAAGACACTTTCTTTTAACTCCACACTTTGGTTTTCCGTTAACTTAATTGTCGGCCATTTTGTCTCTGAGAAAATTTCTTTTCTCTTATCTTTTTCCTTTTTCAGTCTTTTGTTCTTAAGGAGGTTTCAATTGGCTTTCGTCAATTTGTGCAATATGGACTTCTTCTGTCTCATCAGACAGATCCAGGGACTCAAATTCTTCAAGAATGACGTACGTCCACTCTGGAGCCTTGTATTTTCTGTTTACATTTTTCAATCTTGGACTTCTTCGAGTTATTTTTGCTAATGTTTGTTTAGGTCTTGTTTGACTTGTGATTTCATTCACTTGTTCTGGTTTCTTTTCAGATTTTCTCAGGTGATATTTTAGTTTCTTTACTCCAGTTGGCCAATTGTCTCCCTTTCTGACTCTTTTAATTTGTACTGCTTTTTCACCTTCCTTATCTCCTTGTAATGTTCTTTTTATTTCATTTATTCTGGGCACAATCTGTTCTATTTCTCTGTTTTCTGTGCTTGTACTTTCTTTTGCTTCTTCCTGCTCAGGTTCTACCGTATTTTGTTCTACTTCTTCCTGAGCTTGTTCTTCTAATTCTGTCTGATCCTGCTCAGGTCTTACTTCAAATCTTTCTTCTTCTGCCTGAGTTTGTTCTTCTAACTCTATCTGGTCCTGTTCAGGTCTTAATTCAAACTTTTCTTTTTCTGCCTGAATGTGTTCTTCTATTTTTCCCTCCTCAGATTTGTTTGTGTCTCTTTCTGTTTTCACCTGAGTGTGTTCTTCTTCCCCTATCTCTTCCTGACTACTTTCTTGTCTTTTCAGTTCTGTTCTTCTTCTGGTTTCAATGGCATCATCAATTACTTCAATCACTGGGATCCATTCTTCCTGACTTAGCTCGGGCTGCTCATCATATGGTTGTCTTTCAGAAGCTATCACTCTAGATTCTTCAATTTCACAGTTTACAACTCCTGATGCTTCAGCCTGTTCAGTCAGTGGTGGCTCTTGTTGCTCTGATGGGCTCGGAACTCTTCTGGTATGACTAGCGTGAATCCAATTGGGCAAACCTGCACACTTCACTGCTGTGTAGTGACTAGTATGACTTGCCTTGGTTTGTCCCACCTTGGTGCTAGACACGATTTCCTTGCGTGTTTCTTCACTAGCACCCAAACTCCAGGATTCAAATCATGCACTTGATCTGGCTGTCTTTCAACTGCGTCTTCTCCAACCTGATGAGAGATAGAACGCATCATTTCAGCCAATCCTTTGCAATAGTCCAATACCAGATCATCAGTTATACTCATTAGTTTATTTCCAGGAATAAACACCTGTCTCATGGCTCTTCCCATGAGTACCTCATGTGGACTCATTCCTGTTTTTCTGTCTGGAATGCTTCTGAGACCCATTAATACAAGAGGTAATGCATCTGGCCATTTCAGCTTTGTGGATGCACACACCTTTCCCAATCTTGACTTGATTGTGCCATTCATTTGTTCAACAACTCCAGAAGCCTCTGGACGATAAGCACAGTGTAGTTTTTGTTCAATGTTAAATGCAGCACAGATTAATCGAATTATTTCATTATTAAAATGAGGGCCTCTATCTGATTCCAAAGTGACCGGAAAACCAAATCGTGGCACTAACTCCCTCAACAATAATTTTGCAACTGTAAGACTGTCATTTCTTCTAGTAGGGTAGGCTTCCACCCATCTTGAGAAAAGGCACACTATGACAAGTACGTATTTCAATCCGTTGCAGGGGGGTAACTCAATGAAATCTAACTGTAATCTGGTGAAGGGTCCTTCTGCCTTTCCGATTTTTCCCCAACTTACCACTGTCTTTCTACCTGGGTTCTGCTGTTGACAGGTTAAGCATCTTTGGCAAAGGCTCTCTGCGATTACCCTGAACTTCGGATTGTACCAACTCTGTCTGAATAGTCTGATCATTGAATCTCTCCCTATGTGTGTTGCTCCATGATACACCCTCGCCATTTTTGAAAGCAGACAATCTGGCATGACTGGTCTTCCATCTATATACACCCATACTTCATCATGTGGTCTTTTGGTACAGGCTGCCTTTATCCAGATTTCTTTTTCTTTTCCTCAACTTCTTCCTGCAGTTGTCTAATCTCATCCCATGTCTCTGGCACTGAGAAGTACATAAGTTGGCATCTGGTTTCCCCCGTTTCAATTTTTCCATTGATGGCTACTGCATTTTTAGCGCAGTATTTTGCCACTTGTTCAGCATAATTATTACCAGCAGTCACATAGTCATTTCCTGACTGATGTAGAGCACATTTTACAACTGCTATCTCTTTTGGCAATTGTAATGCTTCCAACAGATCCTTTACATTTTTGCTGTTTCTGATTGGAGACCCTGAAGAAGTCAGAAATCCCCTCTGCATCCAAAGCTGGCCGAAGTCATGCACAATCCCGAAACCATATTGACTATCCGTAAATATGGTTACTCTCCAATTTTTCCCCTTTTTACATGCCATTGTCAAGGCAACCAATTCAGCTACTTGTGCAGACTTGACCCCAGGTAAACAGGATGCTTCAATTACCCCCGAAATTTTGCAAACAGCATATGCAGCACTTAGACCTCCTTCTTGTGTCCTAAGGCAGGAGCCGTCTACAAATAACTCATGATCTGCTTCTTTTAATGGTGTCTCTCTTATATCCGGGCGGGGCTTTGTGCATAACTCAGTCACGTCTAAGCAATCGTGATCACTTTCATCTTTTACTTCCTCATCACAGGGGTCTGGCAATAGGGTGGCTGGGTTCAAAATCGTACACCTTGTCACAGTCACATTCTCAGCTCCCAAAATTACTCTTTCGTACTTTGTCAAACGACTAGGGGTGAGGTGCTGTGTTCTTGTTAAAAGAATCTCAACCGAGTGTGGAACGAATACCTTTACCGGATGTCCCATCACTATCGACTCACTTTGCTCCAGACTCATACAAGTAGCAGCTACTGCTTTTAAGCAGCCAGGTAATGCTGAAGCCACCGGGTCCAATGTAGCTGAAAAATATGCCACTGGACGCCGACTCAATCCATGTCTCTGTGTTAAAACTGAAAGTGCACAATTTTCTCTCTCACAACAAAACAAAGCAAAGTCTTTTGTATAGTCTGGCATGCCCAAGGCAGGAGCCTCACACAGACAATTTCGCAATCTCACAAATGCCTCTAGGCAGTCATCAGTCCATTCAATCGGATCTTTTGCTCACTTCCGAATCATCTGTATAAGAGGTTTCGCTAACATAGAAAATCCATTTATCCATTGTCTGCAGTATCCAACCACTCCCAGAATCATTCTCATTTCTCTCTGAGTCTGTGGCAATTGCATTTCTTTGATTATTTTTATTCTTTCCGGTGTCACTTTTCTAACTCCTCTTTCTATTTTATGCCCTAAATATCTTACTTCTTGTCGACATAACTGTAATTTTTCTGGAGACACCTTGTGTCCTCCTTCAGCCAAATGGTTCAGCAACACAATTGTATCGGTGACACAAGCTTCTCGCGTTTTTGATGCCACTAACAGGTCATCAATGTACTGAACCAGAACAGAATTTCTGGGCATAATCAATGATTCCAGCCACTTTTTCAAAATCTGATTAAAGATTGAAGGACTTTCTGTGTATCCTTGAGGAACACGACACCATGCGTAAATACGAACTTCAAATTTAAACGTAAACAGATACTGGCTGTCTGGGTGTAAAGGAATTGAAAAGAATGCTTGGCATAAATCAATTACTGTGAACCATCCTGCATTCCATGGTATCTGATAAAGGATCACTGCTGGATTTGGCACAATTGGACAACAGGGAATTACAATCTTATTTATTTTTCGCAGGTCTTGTACTATTCTGTACTTTCCGCTAGGCTTTTTCAGTCCCATTATTGGTGAATTACAGGGACTACCCATCACTTCTTTTAGAATGCCTTGTTTAACCATCCGTTCAATTTCTGGAATAATTCCTGCTTTTACTTCTGAACTCATTTTGTACTGTCGGGTATTTGGATACACTGCACCTTCCTTCACTGTCACTTTAACTGGGTCTATATTTTTCATTAGCTCAATATCTTTTCCTGTAAAATCCCACACTTCTGGATTAACTGTGGTTCTTAACTCTTCTGGTAATTCATTTTTAGTTATTAGTGAAATTATTTCATCTACTTCTGTTCCCTGTTTGGCCAGCATCATCTTGTATACCACATCTTCATCAGGGGTTTGGAAAGCGACACCATCCGGTGTACAATAGATCGTGCAATTCATCTTGCACAAAAGATCTCTTCCCAACAGATTTACTGGACTGGAATCGCAAACTACAAACTGATGCATTTCTTTGAAGTTTCCAATGTGCACCTCCATTGGTTTTGTGATTGGGGTTCTAATCTGTTGGTTAGACACACCTACTACTTGGATTGATTCTCCCGAGATGGGTAGGTTTGGGATGTCTGCTGTTCTCACAGTAGACCTGGTAGCACCAGTATCCAATAGGAAAGTAATGTCTTTACCTTCTACTTTCCCATCAACAAATGGACCTGACTGATCTACCGGTAAGGATGCGCCAAGCACGCACTCCTCTTCCTCCCCCCTCAGGCACCGTCATTGTGCAGTATCTGAACGTTCTTCATCATTCTACAAAAGATATTGTGCAATTGTTCTATTATTCTTACCACTTTCTCCTTGAAATCCGGTGTTTGCACTGAAACTTTGATGGTTCACAAAATTTGGCATAGGAGCTGGTGGTACCTGATATTGTAGAGTGACTACCTGTTGCTGCTGATTCATAAGTACTTCATTCTGCATCTGTGGGATTAAATTTTGATTTGGCCCATTATTATTCTTATTATTCTGAGTACTCTTACACTCGTTCTTCCAATGTCCAAGCTTTCCGCACGCATGACAACGGAACTTCTTTTCGCTTCTTCTCTGTCCATTCGCCCCTTAAATCTATTACCATTCGTTCCTTGATTATTCTGACTCTGTTCTTTTACTGGATTATTATTTTGCTCATTTGTCTTCTCTTCCTGCTGCTCTGCCAATTTAACTTGAGCCCACATCATTTTCTCTTTCAGTTTCCTTCGCCTGGCCTCTATGTCATCCCCGCAATATTTTGCGTACTTTAAAATTTCATCCACTGTCTTACTTTGCCAACACAACATGTGCTGCTGTATCATCTGACTAATTTCCGGTTTCAAGCCATATACAAACCGATACACAAAATGTCCCATATCTTTGTCACCAATGTTCTCAAAACCACTATACTGCTTGAACACCTGCAACAATCGTTCATAATACGCATGTACAGATTCATTCGGTTCCTGTGTCGTTCTATCTATTTTTACCCAATCTGTTTCTTTAGGAGGGATTTTTCCTTTCAAATATGTAATCACTTGGTGATACTTTTTCATCACTTCTTCTGACGGTGCTCCTGTTTTTGCATCTCTAGGATACTCCTCATTAGGCCAATCAATTGTGATCTTACATTCTGTCCATAAATCAGCAGGTACCACTATGTCAAATAGACCATCCAGGTCTTTCAATAACACCTTTGAGACTTTCACAAACCTCTCTACCTGTTTGTACCACTCAACTGGCTTTTCTCTCAGTTTTGGAAAATCATTTGTAAATGATAAAATATCTTGTCTACTCCAAGGGACATGAACATATCCTCCTCCAGGAACCTCTCTCATTGGACACAACCTCTCCACCTTTCCTGTTTCTCTTACTGGAAATGCAGCTGCTGCCTCTCTCGCCTGCACTTCTTCTTTCTTCCTTATCCACCTAATCCTCCATTTATCAATGTCTCCCCATTTTTGCAAAATGTTCATTAATTCTTTTATCTGTAACCTTTTTCCTGAAGCATTCACACTTTCTAAATCTTTATCAGTAAAATCCACTCGATAGGGCTTCTGTAACAATTTTGATTTCCCTATATCTATTCCAATCTCTGAAGCAACTTCAGTTAATCTTTCATGAAATAGTCTTGCTCTCCTAGTTATACTCTTACATAAAAACAACAATTCTTCATCATTGTAAACATTTAATCTTTCTGTGCCCACACATCCTGTCATCATCTCTTCCAATTCCACCTTCAATCTGCTAATATCTAAAACTTTTGGTTTTGGGATCTGATTTTCCCTTTCCTGAGCCCACCTTTCTATTTCTTCAGAGGTGACTACTGTTGCGCTTGTAGTTCCAGCTGGAACTAAAGGTCTTCTTTCTCTCAAATTCATTGGCGTAACTCTCTTTGGAGTTTCCGCATGAGGTTCCACAATAGGGAGATCCATTAATGAAATAACTGACTCACTTTCACTAACCTGATCATCTGTGATTACTATCTCTTTTCTAGGACTATTTAATGGAACTGTCACAAGTTGTGATTTCTGGGTATTCTTATTATCCCCATATAATGGGATTACTGGACCAATGGTTACAGGTACTGTCAAAGCTTCAGTATTTAAATTCAATTGACTTATTCTTTGTACTAATTCTTCCCTAGTTTTGTTCAAAGCTTCTCTTTCATTATCTTGCAACACTCTGTTGTATGATGTCTCATGTAAAATCTGTGGAGGTAATGGTATTCCCATTACTGGCGCACTTGGGACTATCTTACTAGCTGCTTCTTGATACGGTGGTGGATTCTTAATTAAAATATCCTCTAACAATTCATCATCTAACTCTCCATATCCTGTCAAATTCATATGTTTTGTTTTCTCTTTACACTTTCCTCCAGATTGTTCCTCAGCCATCAACACTGGATATAACCCTTCTGATACCATAGCTCTCCTCCACTGTTTCATCTGCCCTTCTCTTGTCTCATGCAAATGTCTTGGAAAGAATCCTCTATATTTTCCACCTCTGCATTTCTCTCTTTCATATGACTCAGTCTCCCATTCTTCCAAAGCCTCATATTGAGTTAACCTAGGTCTCGGTTCTAAATCATTCATCTTCAATCTCAAATTCTGAAGAATCCTCCCATTAAACGTACCATCCTTAGGAAACGCTAACACACCATCATCCTTCGTGTACTCTACCCAATTTTCCAGCCACACGCAAGTATGATATCCTCTCTCCATCATCATAAAAGATGCTGGTGTCTTCGGTGGCGGAATAGGAATGCCCTCTCTAGTCAACACAGGCTTATCCTTAACAAAGAAATTCTTTATTCTCTTAAAAATTGACATCTTTCTTTTCTCTCCATACATTCTTGAAGAACGGTGTAGGAAATTGTATTCCGCAAACCCTTGAAATCTTCTACCTGTACGTCTTGCACTGACAGTCAAATCAAAATCCCGCATACAATACTTCTCTCCTCTAATCCTAGCGCGGCTTCTAACTAAGTGTCCAATCAAATCAGGCTCACACTCGTACTCTGACCAATGTCAGCGCGGCCTTTTCCTGATGTCAGTTTTGCTCCTCACTACTGACCCCTCCTTTACAATGCTGTTCCTGTCACGTGCCTGCTGCTTCTACCAATCCCAGTGTGGCTCTTCTGTGACGTCGATCCTACTCAGGCGATTTCTCACCTCTCCTTTACCAAGCTCCTCCTGTCACACGGCCGCTGTATCTACCAATCCCAGCGCAGCTCTCTGTGACGTCAGTACCACTCCGGCAACTGACCCTCCCTTTGCAAGGTAATACAAAAATTTTATTTCTTCAAAAATTCTTTAAACTTCTTTGTTATTAACAACGTAAAAACATTCGCTACTCTGCCTGTTCCACTAAATCAAAAGGATAGTTTATTTTCTTCCACTGCGAGTTAAACCTTCCGCTTACTCTTCACCTAAGCTCCAGAGAACCTGCTACTCTTCCGGTATCTCCCGTTAGGGAATTTTGAGACCGGTGTTTCACAAGCGAACTCCTTTTGCTGTGAATCTAGCTTAGAAGAACCTGCTACTCCTTCAGGGTTTCCCTTACTAGGTGATATAACGCCTAAAGTTTCACCAGCGAACTCTTTGCTTTCAACCACTCTCACTTTTGTACAGAAAATAGTCCCTAGTTTAACACTGCCAGCCCTACCTAGCTTCTCAGTGTTATTCCAACAGACGAGTAACCTCACTGCAGTGTGGTTTCTATCGCCACCTGCTATTCATTCCCCAGGAATTTTCCAGACAACATAAAAACAGGACACTAACTCTTTTGTTAAAACATTAACCAAAAATCAATAATCTATACTTATCACCAAACTAGTCACTAACAACCATAGCTCTGCTACCAGAAAACTGGTCCAGCGGTCTACTAGCAACAGATACTCCACTACCATATACTCACTTGGGCCCATACAACTCGCTTCCGCTGCGCGCTAAGTAAACCACTGGAATCTTTTAGTTTTTAATGTTTCTCATACCTCAAGATCTAGTTATTGCTTCTTTAACTAAACCTTCTGCTGATCAAACAGTTCTTCCCTCTGGTCAATGGACCAGTTAGGTGGAACTAGTTGATGGCGATAATTGACATAACTTACTATACATTTCTTAATAAGTATAAAATAATGACAGACTCAATAAGTTTTTAAATCTTTATCTAAATTAGGGGTTTTGAACCATCTCAAAGCGTTTCAGTACAAACACCCTCATTCACGGGAGTGCCAATTCAAAAATATCTCAGATAACACTTATCAATTCAGATCCACACAATAACTATGCTCAGAAAGAAGAGGATAGAGACAGAAGAGCATTTATCAAAGGATGAATTTCATAATTACCAAAGTATGGTGTGAAGACCAACCCCCTGGCCAAAGGGCTGGTTAGGGCCTCCCAGGACAGAACGGGAGACAAAGACTTCAGGACAGGAATCAGGACAGGATACTTCACTTCTCTAGTTACCGACGACTACGTCGCACCCCTCTCTGACACTCTCTTTCTCCTCGTGGTTCTTCAGCGATCTTCTTTCTAACCCACCCAATTCAAATAGATGGTTCTGCATTCAATTTCTTCATCAGTATTTCAGAGCATCAGCACCACCCCGGCACACCCCGTTGTCAGGCTTCTTCAATGCGCACCAAAGCTTCTTCGTAACTTCTCCAAAAACCCTTCCTTCTTCTAACTAAACTACCTCAATTATACCTTTCCATAGGCATGTACCACCCATTAATGTTTCATTCTGCACAGAATACTAACTTCTGATTGGACAGGCGAGGGGGGAATGGTCATCACACCATACTTATACTTCATTTATTCCCTTTAACCATTGTTTCCAAACTCCTCCCCTCAAACTTTTATTCCGCCCTTCCTTTCCCATACATCTTTAAACTTTATTAATACAATTGTAACTGTTTTCTTGAATAAGTTCCTTCATATGAACTCTTCACCCTCATGTTCCCAGGGCACATCTCCGTCGACCTTGGACTTCTGACAAATCCTTATTCATCCTCCAAGCTTCCGTACCAGGGCGCATGCGTCGCGTCATATCAGTCTGCTTGACTCAGACAACTTTAACAGGCCCAAATACGCACTAATAATAAAGTCGAAAAGGAAAAGTGTTATTCTCAAAAAGAAATGATTTCACTGTATACCACCAACCTCTACTCTAACCCATACCATTTGTTATTTCTCTCTCTGCATTTGCGTTAGTTATAAACCCATTTTCTAATTTCAGCAAAGCAGGTGCCATGCATGTGAGCTTTCAAGCGGCCATTTTATAGCTCTTTGCGCAAGCGCCAGAATTTCCCTCCAAGCGTCAGCACGTCATACTACGTAGATGCAGTAGACACATGCGCAGTAAAGATCCCGTGTTAAATGCGTTCTAGTCCTACGTCCGTGTTATTTGCAGTTAGTAAACACATTGGCAAGCTTCATTCTTTTCCCGTGTGTAATGAAAATGCATATTATTAATCACAAGACATGTCGTTAGTAATTCGCTAGCAAGTTAAATCGAGAGGATTGCTTCCGAGCAAGTCTCGTGTCTGAGTCCTTGCTCCATCAATTTCCTGAGAGTAGTTTTTGAAGGTCGAAGGATATTAAATTCTAGCATTTATGAAACATTCTTTAGCCAAGATCCATACTTACATAGCGCATGGGGCTATACTGTTGATTCCCTTCTATAATACAGATCTCAACGCACTTGAGTCTCCAGCATGAAAACATGCTTGCGCTTTGCAGTGCTGGCTCATTTTAGGTGGTTAGGCTGGAATTGTCAATTAGATCTACATTGCATTGCTCTTTGGCTGCTTATTTAAATTGACAGTATTGTGTAGAACAGGTGTCTCCTGATACGATGGAAGTTTGCAGCTTAATTGAAATTTTTCACAGTCAATCTTGGTCTAAAAATCAATTTAAAACCTTGCTGTTGTGTCAGTATAGATAGCAGACGTGTCCTTATTGCAACACAAATCCACTTTTTCAATGTAGGCCTGCTGTTTCAAACTTGTGCCGGTACGACCCAATCTCCATTTTGGGTTGTCGTCAAATTCGTGTGCACAATTATGATGTTTAAGCTGAGAGTTCATTTCTTTTCTAGTGCGTTAACTTGGGTAGTCATTTGTAAGTCAAGACTGTTGTGTTGGTTCTCCGGAACTGATACGGAGACACACAACATCTTATATTTGTGAATTCTCATACCATGGTTGAATTGCAGCACAACCTTATTTCTCTGATATTATTTGACCAAGGTGTGTCAGCAGAAGATACAGGCATATGGTTTATGAAACACAATCTAGAAACTGAATATGTCAGGGTTACTAAGTATCTGTCAGACCTTTCTGTAGGAGACCACTCTGAGAACATCCTCCGACTTCGACCTGTCCTAGGCCCATGTCGACCTGTCCTAGGCCCAGTCTTTAACACTTTTGGTCTGCAAGAGGTAACAACGAGCCCCTTCCAGTAACCACAATGCTGCCGACACTAGAATAGCACCTAAGCAGATGGTGCCTCCTAAAAGGAGTCACTGAGGAGGAAAAAGCCCACAGGTAAAAACCTCCTAATGGCAAATGTACGTCACCAAAGGATTGTACCCGAAGTTGGACCCCAAGGCAGGGGGAACACAGGAGATTCCTTGAACTGCAGGATCACTGAACAGAATTCACAGGAGCGAGGAGCACACCCACAGGCAGAAGGATTGCATCACAGGTAGACAAAGGAAAAATGACCTTTTATACTGGTAGAACAGGAATTGCCTCACAGGAAGGTACAGCTTGCATGATGGTTTGGGAAGAATCACTAAAGGCAGGAGGAGCTGCCATCTTGTATTGGGTCATGTAACTATTCAGGAGATGTTGACTGTGTGCAACCAACCAGCTTCCACCAAGGAGAGGAATGGTCTCGTGGGCGATGGATGGTACCGGCGAGCTGGCCACCGTGAGGTAAGTTTGCAGGAGTAAGTACGCGGTGGCCCGTCTGCCTCTTCCCCACTGCTCAGAAGCCTCGTGTCTCGCCCGCTTGGTATGAGAGCAGAGATAGTGCCGTACACGATGCTGGCACAACAGTATCTAATTATTGCTCGTCAATTCTGTGTAACCGTCACTCTTGCAAAGTAGTATGCTGTTGTTTAATGGCATTCATATGAAATGAGCATTTTTCTTAAATTAGGTCTATGGGATTGTTCATATCAATTATTTATCATTTTTGCTTTTATGATATATTGTAGTGTTGGTTTTCAGCATTTCTGCTGTTTTGTTAAATCAATGGCAAACCTTTTAAACTAAAAATAACTTTCTGTGTATTATTGGATCTTGATGTTGGCGGTGAGCATAGATCTGATGAGCTGCATGTAGACGTTCAAGATGATGGGGAAGCAGGTGGATCCTACGGGTACTCAATAGAAGACCAGGATTTTCTGGGATTGTGAAATTCCCATCTGGACAAGCTGGTGGCAATTGGAAAAGTAGAATGTGTCAGAGAATTCCATGCATATTTCCAGGGTGTGTGTCAAGTTTCAGAATGGATCAATCTGACTGTACCAGAGGCTTCTGAGAGAACACTGAGAATCTAGAGACATGGCTCAATTTTGTCCAGTTATCTAAAGAGTAGCTGACTCTGTGTTACTGTGTGGCTAGAAGCTAGATTGATAGTCCTGTAGAAAGTTATTACTATTGATCAGTTCTAGAGATAGGATGTTAAATAGTTTCGTGAGTATTTTTTCAACGAATACTTGGTAGGTGATTAGGGGGTAGCCAGAGATTGTCTGGTCTAGGGTAGGTTTATTCAGCAGAGGGAGGATTAAACCTGTGTTGATGGCATCTGGGACGATTCCTTTGATTAGCGGGAAGTTGAGAATGTTCAGGAAAGGTTTGGGGGCATCTCCGTGAAAAGATTTTATGAAGGAGGATGGTAGGATATTGTCCTTATAGGAGGTGGCCTGGAGAAAGTTGAGGATATGTGTGAGTTGAGAGAATGTGTTGCGTAAGTTATGACTTTTGGCATAACTCTACAAGGGGTGCTTTCCCACCCACTGGTGAACTTAGTTCAATGCACCAGCGATGAATGTGAACGATAAGTTATTGTAGCTCTGCAAAACACTTTTCAATGTGTAATTGACATAGAAGTATTGCTTTTGGGTTACTAACAATCCCATAAAGGGATCAAGGGCGCTGTGGAAACAGCAACAACCCGTACTTCATAATTCACAGTATCACACACACAGTACTAAGAAGAATGAACACTTTTAGGTTAAAAGTAATTATTACTACAGGGACAGTCTATTTCTCAGTTATGTTATGTTATGTTATGGATATTTGTAGAGCGCATGGCTACCCGAAGGCGTACCAGTGCTAGCCGAGAGAGAGGCAGGTCACGACAGCTTAATAGGAGGCGTTTTGAAAAAAACAAGTTTTCAGAAGTTTACGGAAGGGAAGGAGATTTGGTTCCAATCGGAGGTGGAGGGGGAGCGTGTTCCAGAGATTAGCGGAGGTAAAGCGGAAGGAACGACCACCTCTTCTCATCCTGTTGATTTTAGGGGCCGCAGCTAGGTAGAGACTGGATGAATGAAGGAGTCTATTAGGGTGGTAAGGGGAGACGATGGCTTGAAGGATGATTTGTGGGCAATACATAGAGACTTGAATTTTATTCTGTCCGCAACCTGGAGCCAGTGCAGGGTTTTCAGAGCAGGCCTTGCGGAGTGGCTGTTGGGAATCATAAAAAGCATCCATGCTGCACAATTCTGGATGACTTGCAGTTTGTTTGTGGTAGCCCTAGGAGCTTCTAATACAGAGCATTTCCATAGTCGAGGCGAGAGAGGGTTAAAGCCTGGACCATCTAAGACAACTACACAGAATATTATAAAAACAGCAATGACTAACGTTATAAATAACGAGAATAAAATGAACATTTCTAAGCATTGTTAAAATATCATTTACATTTCATCCAGATCCTAATACTTTAATGCCTATCCTATGCGCTATACTATGAGAGCATGAAAGGCAGAGCAACTTGCAGTCTAGAGATTCTTATGGAAAAGAGATGCACTGCATACCTTGTTGACAACAAAGGCAGTCTTTATCAGCGGCAGCAGTCAGTTGGTCTTCCTTTGGGACGTGGCTTTATCAGCTTCCGGCGAGATGTAGCATCCGCAAAGTGTGAAGTGCTCTGGCAGCAGGTGAGACCGTCTCTGGTAGAATCTCTGGCAATAATCTGGGTGGAGAGCCTCTCCTGATAAGTGGTCAAGTAGCAGTCCTTATATGCTAAATCTTATCAGAAATCGGAATTTCTGTCATAAGTTGAGGACCGAAAAAGCTCACTGCAAGCGCATATCCAAAAGTAAAAGAAGTGATCATTTAATAGTTGAATGGCTCACCCGGCAGGTGTGTTGAGCATGTGGGTGCTGTTAATGCTGCCTTTGATTATATATTTTATCTCAATAAAGATACTACACACATTGTTGCACACTTCTTGCAAATCTGGGAATTTAGTGGATTTTTCTGCTTAGTTTATGGATGGAATGCAGAACCAATCAAAACATTCACCCCCAGTCAAGAGATCTGGGTTGAATCCATCATTCTTTTGCTCACCATGCCACCCCAGTTTAGACCTGGCCATATGCAAATCAGTCTTGACCCTGTGCCTCATAGGAACAGTCCAGCCCGAACTGCCAAGCCAGGTCCTCCCTGGACCGTAAATAAGCATCCTAGGACCGGTTTCGGGGTTTCACCCCTCATCAGCCAGGATAGCTTGAATCCAATGGCACAGTGAGCCCGGGACCCACGTCTGGGCATACCCGGCACTCTTAGGGCGAGAAAGCAAAAGACACACAGTTGATGGACGGAATGCAGAACAAATCAAAACATTCACCCCCAGTCAAGAGATCTGGGTTAAATCCATTATTCTTTTGCTCACCATGCCACCCCAGTTTAGACCTGGCCATATGCAAATCAGTCTTGACCCTGAACCTCATGGGAACAGTCTAGCCCGAACTGCCAAGCCAGGTCCTTCCTGGACCGGAAACAAGCTATTCTGGCTGATGAGGGGTGAAACCCCGAAACCGGTCCTAGGATGCTTGTTTCCAGTCCAGGGAGGACCTGGCCTGGCAGTTCGGGCTGGACTGTTCCCATTGGGCACAGGGTCAAGTCTGATTTTCATATGGCTGGGTTCAAACTGGAATGGCATGGTGAGCAAAAAAATGAGGGATTTAGGCCCAGATCTCTGTACTGGGGTGAATGTATGACATTGTTCTGCATTCTGTCCATCAATTGTTCTTTTTGCATTTGTCACCCCGAGTGGGACGGGTATGGCCAGACGTGGGTCCCATGCTCTCCATGCCACTGGAGTCAAGCTATTCTGGCTGATGAGGGGTGAAACCCCGAAACCGGGCATAGGATGCTTGTTTCCAGTCCAGGGAGGACCTGGCCTGGCAGTTCGGGCTGGACTGTTCCCATTGGGCACAGGTCAAGACTGATTTGCATATGGCTGGGTTCAAACTGGAATGGCATGGTGAGCAAAAAAACGATGGCTTTAGGCCCAGATCTCTGTACTGGGGTGAATGTATGACATTGTTCTGCATTCTGTCCATCAATTGTTCTTTTTGCGTAAGAGCTAGGCTAGGCTGTACATTTACTTGTTATGTGGTTATCTGGATTGCGTTCCCTTTGATTAGACGGGTTACAACATCTACGAACTTTCTGCAAGGCTGTGAGCATTATAACGTTCTTCGGTTATTAGGAAAGAGTCTTTGGAAGTGAGTAGTTTGAAGACTTTCTTTGTAACCTTGTACCAAAGTCTGCAAATGGTAAGCAGAGTTATTTTAGTAGAGGAACAAATAAACAATGATCACATTTTTTCGACTGGTTTAATTTTGAAACATGAAAACTGCTGTTTGAAAATATTCTATTGAAAGTTGAGGTGAGGTTATTTTCTTTTTTTGCGAGCATTAATCACCAAAATGTTTGGGTCAAGTCAACAGCTAACCGTGCCTGAAACCACACAGAAATCACCAAGTTGAACTTTAGCACTTGCACCCATCGTGCAAACAGATGGGTGCAAAGTCAATCCTTACCACAAACGAAGGCCCAGATTTGCAAACATTTTGCACTGTGTTTGCATCACAAAAGTGACTGCTGATCCTGTCACCTGGGCATTCTAATCAAGGCATCTCCCACATGGATGCATCTCTGCGCCTCATTTAAATGCCCTGATGCTGTGTTACCAGTGCTTCTTGGCCCCGGTGCTATCCTTTACTCGGCCGACTGCGGCCTACTCGCTGGGCCTGGACTCCGGTTGGGGGCGGGTGAGCTGCCGGGCTTCCTGTGCATGCCCATGGGCTATACTGCTGGGTTGGACTTGTCTTGTTGGTCCCCACGGGACTTCGGTGCTCTTTGTCGTTAGGCCCCCTCTTGGTCCCCTGTTGCCCCAGAGAGCCAGTTTAGGGCAGAAACACTGACTGGATTTATCCGTGCGGACTTGGACTGAACCGATGGGCCCAACCTCTCTTGTTGGCTTCTTGGGGACCTTGATACCCATTGAGTGCTGATCTCCCTTGCACCCTTGCCCCACTGTGGGCCCAGATAAGAGCTATCTGACTGCACCTGGTGGACATCTGAGGCTTGGGGGCAGATGGTGAATGGTGCATGCGCTGTGGCTTTGGCCTGGTTGAGGGTCTCCATTTTTTGGGGAGCATGGTGAAGCTGTGTTAGCACCTCATCCAGCCAGCTCATCTAAGAACAATGCAAGCTCCCCAATACTGACTGTGCTATTTGGGAATTTAGCGACTGGTGGGCTCTTAACGTTGTGGCTGCCTGCTTTTGGGTTTTTGATTACTTTCTGGTATTCTGGAGAGACAACAGGCAATGAACCTGGGGACTGCTCGTGCCCTCCCTGACGACCCCCCGAGTGGTTGAAGAGTGAGGTGTGTCCCCCCAGCAACACTGCCCTCAGAGTAAAGATTATGTTGTGCTGACCTGTAGTGACACTGAGCTGCTCCGCCTGCGGACTGATCGGCCTAACCGGGTTGTGATTCCCTTCCTGCCACCTGCTTGCAGTCTCCATAGACCCACTCCCTGGTGCAACCAATTGTTAGGTTTTGACATTGTGGCTACTACTCCTCCTGCCTAATGGGGAACCTCGTACAGTCAAGCCTTTCCCCGTACTCACACCTTCCATCGTGATGTGTGGCCAGGGACAGAATACTCCCACTGTCGACACAGACTCAGCCACGGGAGCCTCTGACAATACCTCTTCTCCACATGAAAAGCTAGGTCTAATTCTGCAGACCATTGCGAGAATAAAGTTGCCACTGTTGCCACAGAACTTGGTCCCATTTGCAATGATCAACGCAAACTAATGGAACAAGTCAAGAACACTGCAATTTACCTACAGGCACTACAACCCAAGCTGATGACATTCAGTGAGAAGTATCCGACCTCCTGGAGAGGATCCATATTCTGTAAGGAAGGGCAGAAGCACAGAGGGCTGTTCTTGCCACAACAACATCTAGATTGTTGGCTTCCCGGTGGTCTCAAAGGGACTTGATCCTACCTCCTTTATACAAAACTGGCTGTCAAGATGTGTAGTCCCTGAGGGCCTCTGCCCCCTCTTTGGGGTTGAACGTGCCAACAGAGTCCAAAATCGGTGGCCACCACCAGTAGCTCCACCTTCGCCGATAGTCACCAAGATCTTAAATTACGCAACAAAGACCTGATTCTGCGAAAAGAGTGACAATCAGACCAACCCACCCATGATAAGACCTAAAAGCTTATTATCCCAGACTATACGATTGCAGTGCAGTGCTGCCGTGGGCATTCATGGAGGTCAAACAGAAATTATGGGACATGGGCATCACATACTCTCAGTTGTTTCCAGCTAAGTTGAGAATTATTGCCAATCAAACCATATCATTTTCCTTTGCATCGGAGAAGGCCAGGGATTGGGCTGAACAAAAAGGAGCCAGCCTTTCATCCTTGGATAGCTGCCATGTCCCCACAGGAAATCACAGACGTGGACAAGGACCCCTGCTCTCACAGTGCAGTACCACCAGTGCACCTACCCCAAGCCAGGCACACAACAAAAGGCTCTCAGTGATCTCCATGGCCTCCCAGCTCCTAGATTTGCTTCACTAACCCCTATCTGGAGATTCGGACTCTATTTTGTCATGCAAAGACTCCCAACGCTCCTTGTTGATTACATCATCTGCAACCTTGCCGGTCACCACGCCACAAACAGCAAAATATATAGTATATTTATATACTCGCATTCTGGGGTAGTTGTTCAAGTGTGCTGCGCTCAATTCTTACAATTTGTACCTTTTGCTCGAATAATACCACAGAGTCATGCATTTCATTCACTGCTAAAAGATGGCCTATCGCTGGAAATCTCCCAGGATGCTCAATGCATCGCAGAATTCCATATCTCTCACAACAGCTCACACTCCTACCACACAATTCCGAGGTATAGCAGGTCTCTAAATGCAGTTTGGTACCTATTTCCTGTGTTCCCTTACTGGGCCTACATATCCCTACAGGGCTTACAGTTAAACAAAATGGTTCGGTTCACCACTTTTTTCTGAGCGCCCAGATATCACTCTGCAGCCCTGGGGGTCGGGAGCTGGGAACAGTTCATTGCCAGGCCTGGCTTTTTTTTATCCTGCTGTATTATGGCAGGGGTCCTATGTTCGTGGAACAGGACTTTCCTTATCAACACCTAATGACTACTCTCACAGTGTTCTATCTATACACTCTCCCTCTACACTAGATAATGGATAAGCTAAAGTTTCTAGCTAGGAATGTGTCGGGTATGAGTGCTCCAAAAAAACGATACCATATTTACTCCTTTCTCAAACATAGACACACCCATATCGCCTTTGTGTGAGAAAAGCACCTGCCACAACAAGAAGAGGCTTAGATACAGAAGCGGTGGAGAGGCTACGGCTATTGCACAGATCACTCTCACTCATTGATAAAGAGGGAGATATATTTTTAGTGAGGGATTACTTGATAGTCCTGGGTAGTGTCTACTCACCAAATGTCGACCAATCTGACTTTCTAGAATGCCTTTCATCCTTTCTCATGCGCTGGTCTCCCCTACAATGGATCATTGGCAGTGATTTCCATAGGTTCCTAGATGTTAACTTAGCAAGATCTTACCCCCCCCCCTACCATGCACGCCTACTGGTCATTGATAGATATTTGGAGGGCCTTACAACCTGCTATGCGTGAATACTCCTTTGACTCCCCACCTCATGATCTCCACGTGCTCCTTGACAGCTTCATGTGCCCTCTCTCCATACAACTCCTGACAAATAACATAGAATACATTGGAAAAACAGTCTCATACCATAATCCTTTATTACTGCAGATACATTGTGGAAGGTACAGACCCCCAGTCACTTCTTGGAGGCTCCAACCAACATCACTTGGGACACTGCCTTTCAAAGACAGCTCAGAGACACTATCATACATGATATCGCTGAAAACAGAGGCACAGCTCAGACGCGACATGTTGAATGAGACGCCTTCAAGGCAATAATAAGAGGCTACTGCATACAATTACTCATTGGAGCATGCCAGCCAAGGGATTTAGATCACATCAATAATTCATTACAAGATCTGGAGCATGCTGCTAGATCCGCCGCCTCTACCAAACCTAAGCTTCACTCATCCAGGGACTGACATGCAGAACTGATGGAATTGCTTCACTGCATAGACCATAAACAACAGAATGTGAGAACCCATGCAGAAGCAGAGAATTCAGGCAGGATGTTGGCGTGGATGATTAAATGTTATACAACCACTTCCTGGTTACTGCAATTAGAATCTCCTCTGATTTGTCGATATACTCCCAAGAAGCTATCCATAAGGTTTTCTATACTCATTAAAATACACTGTATGGCCCAGCACCCACACCTATCAGACTCACATTTTAGACTTGTTAGAAGGGCTGACTTTAGCGTGTATACCCACTGACCAACTCGAGCTTTTGGAATCCTCGATCCCTGAACAAGAGATTTGATGCGCCATTCATGACTTTGTGACATGTAAAGCCCCATGCTTGTTGGACTGCTAATAAAATTTTACAGGTCTTACTCTGACCTTCTGATGCCCATACTGGCAGAATTATTCAATGCTACGCTTGCAGATGGCATCCTAACTCCTACTATGCGTGAGGCTTTCTAGGTCTCAATCCGGAAACCGGGTCAGGATCCGTTGTAGGTCACCTCATACAAACCGCAACCTGCCACATGCCTGTTCCCGAATTTGGATAAGGGGTTTGACATACTTGATTGTGTTATAGGGATTATAGGCAGTCTTCATTTTAGTTTTCCTTTTTAACTTAGTGTCTTTTTGAGATGGCAGTTTGCACATGTTTTTCATTAACATGAAAAAATGACCTGTACGCATTTATTTTTAGCAGACGTTGTTCTCCACAAATGTATGGGGTCATATCATTCCAACAGGTTCTGGCAGAATGGGTACCCCCAACACGCTCTCACTAGTGTAGGATGCATAACGATAGATAGGAGTCATATTAGGAACAATTAACATGGTTGAATTGTTTGTGTTTTTCACCATTCTAATAATGATTATAACAATTATATGTTTGTTCTGTGTAACAATCGCAATTCATGTTTTATTTGCAATGGTTAGATCTTTTCAATAAACGTTTGAAAATGCAATATTGTATCTTTTCTTTCTAACAACTTTGGGCATGCAAAAGTGACAAACAAAAGGGTTAGATCTGTTTCCACGAATTCCTTGTGAATCAGAGTGGTCATGTTCGAGGTTACCGACAGAATCTACTACTCTGGAGGTGTAGGAGATTTGATGTGATGCTATGAGCTAGCCAGACCAACATTTGATAATGATATGAGTAGGCTCAGTCTCTATATTGTGAAGTTTTGTTGGCTTAATGCATAGTTGTAGGAAAGGCATCCTTTTTGCCCTGATGACCTCAATTTTTTTGAATGATGCTGGTGGTTACTGACTCTGAAAAGTGCCCTGGGCACTGCTAACCAGGCCCAGGGCCAGTACTCTGTCCTTAAAAAGTATATGGTAATTGATATAATTCTGATTGGCCAAGGCAACCTACCTGTAAGTCCCTAGAATATGGGCATGTAGGTTTAGACACCCCAGTGGATTTAATGCACTTAGGTGTGCAGTGCTGTGGTGTCTGGTGTCATTTGAAAGGCAGGCCTGCCTTGCAGGCTGGTTTTAAAATAAAACTATGTCCCAAATTCAACTTTGGAGTTAAAAGTACTTCCAAAGTCCAAAACTACATTTTTATTACATGTAAGTCACTGCTAAGGTCCGCCCTAGGTGCTCCAAGGGTAGGGTGCATTGTTAGAAAAAGCAAGGACAATATAAATGAGGTTTTATATGCTATGGTAGGGAAAAACAGCCAAAGTTGTTATTCCTTATTGTAGTGCTGCTAGCCCCATAGGCAAGCATGGGAAGGCTTTTTAAAACTTTAATAACGTCTAACTTTTGATTGGAGTAAGCTAGCAGTGTGATTCAAAGTAGCAAGATAATGGTTAAAATAAATCCAACAACTTGGCAAGGTCGGACATATTACAATTATTACAGGAAATACGTTTTAGAACTTACTATCCTGAAGTTACCTAAAACAGCCCTGTAGCAGCTCCTTCTAATTGGCCAGCCTTTGACAGCCAGAGCCAAGCTGCTCCCTGAGTAAGTGTGAAGAGTCCTGGTGCTGAAAACAATCCAACCATTTGATGAGAGGAGATTTGCTTCCTGGAGAAGGGAGAGGAAGACATCTGACCTCCTCCTCTCTCTCCCTCGCAAACACCTCCTGCATCCATCACAGCTGCTGAAGGGGCTGCTCCTTCTCCTACATTGCAGCCAAGGCCTGGAATGACCTTCGCCTCCACCTCCGAACAGCACCCTCCCTGGCAGACTTCAGAAAGAAACTCAAGACCTGACTTTTAGACAGCGACATGACACCCTCAGCGCCCATATACCCCTAGGGGTAACAGTGCTGCGCTTTACAAATGATGATTGATTGAGGAAGGGGGCTAGGGAGATAAGCTAGACTTCAAAGGCATGAGAACAGATGTCACAGGACCCAGGCCAGCCTTCACTTCCTTGATCCCGAGCCAGATGGCAGCCTCCCTAATTTCATTAGCAGAGGGGCTGAAAGGGGAATGTAGTGCGTTGGTAGCCACATTTTTAGGTTGTGTTACACAGACACACACTACAAGGAGAGATTTTCTCCATTTTGATTTTTGGAGAATAGTGTATTCTGGGTCAAAAATATGCCACACTTCGCAGGAAGTGGTCATAACTGAGTTAGGCAAGTTTACCCCTTTTAGTTGGGGTCCACCCCTCTTGCCAGCTCAGAATGGAGGATAAAATTTGCAGAGCTGCAGGATCTCCTCAGAACACTGCCTGGAACAAGAGAAGAAGACAGACTGCCCTGCTGCAGGTCCCTTGGACTGCACCACAGAATGTTTGCACTCAGAAGGACTGCACCTGCTGCACTCAGAAGGCTCCACAAAGAAGGACTGTGCCTGACTTGAAGGAAAAGGAGTGGACTCCCTGAGCAGCAGCAGGTACAAAATTGCTGGAAAGAAGTCACTGGCAAGCCAAAAGAAAGGACTACTTCAGCTGACCAACTACAACTGGATTTTCCTGAAATGCCCAGGTGCATTGTGGGAGACTGATTCCTAGACCCCCAGAGGCAAACCAGAGATTCTGAACCCCAGGCTGGTGCTACTGGACTCTTTTCTTCCCAAAGGAAACAAGCAAGAAGTTCTGAAAGTTTGGGAGCTATTTACAAAGTTTGGCTAAAAAGCTCCAGGAGAATACCGGCTCGTCGAGTCAAGCCATTGACATCGAACCTCAATTCAGCCTGACTATGCTGGTTTGTCCCGCTGAAAGCTCCGGAACTCCTTACCATTGGCACCAAGGACAGGAGAGGATGTGGCCTTATGGCTAGAGTGGTCGACCTCGATGCTGGGGAACCGGGTTTGAGTCTCGGCAGGGACAATCAACATCCTGTGATTCTGGGCAAATCACTTAATCTCCCCGTGCCTAACAAAAAAAAATGAATGTGTCAGTCTTTAATGCAACTGGTGCTCATGTTAAGCGCTCTGATACCTTCGGGTCTAGTTCGCGGTATATAAAACTCAAGAATAAAAATATATAAAGACTGCCAGAGGTTCACCAAGGCATTGTGCTGCAGGAGGTTGCTGTCGTCAAAATAAACTCTGGATTCAAGGAACCCGAGGGCTCGACGTAGATGAAAAGCTCAAAGAAAGAGACTTAGTCAGAAGCTAAACTTTTGACTGGGACCTAGCGCTCACCTCATCCAAACCGCGCTCCATTGCGGTCAGCCTGAAACTTTGTCTTTGTCCCGGTCCAGCACGACCAGATAGCCGGGAGCAGTGCTTTGAGCTTTTTGGCACTAGAATGCACATTTTTTTAAATTTAAACTTTAAAAATTCATATCTCCAGTTCCCTACATTGTATTTTATCGTTTTGGTGTCATTTTTTAAAGATAAAAATAATCTCTAGTTTAATGTTGGATCTTTATTGTGTTTGTGTCTTTTACTTATTCACTGGTTTGGTGATAATAAATACTTTATCCTTACCTGTCTCCTAAGTTAAGCCTGACTGCTCCTTGCCAAGCTGTCAAGGGTTGAGCAAGGATTAATTTATTGAGACTTGACTGGACCTATTAGTGATTGTGGTATTATTATTAGCTGTCTGTACATAGCCACACCTACTCATAATCCACCGTCCTACAACAGTTCGTATAACATGGCGCCACTAGCGTTCTAAGTTTGGTACCTATTTAATAGGCCTTCTGAGTAGTTTGTTGTGTGTGCTCAAAGCTCCTTTATTGCCTTTATATAGAGACGTCTGTAGGGTTTATTCTCCTCAGTTTAATATCGAGCACCTTTTTATTTCTGTAGGTTGATCAAGCTTGGCCTTTTAAAAGGATTGTCCCCTGTAGAGTTTCCTTTCTTTGAATTCCATTCATTACTATGGCAAGCAGTGGTTAGTGCTATTAATTGCAGACAAGCAATACCTCAACCTTTAACTAGATATGGGATTGCCAATGGTGGTGGAGATGGTACCTTGATGGTTAAGGCTCATGAAGCGTATAACGGTGACATTTTTTAATCCTGGGTTACTGTTTCTGCAGTCGAAGCAAATTCACTGGCATTTCAAACATATGATGAGGCTGCTGTTCCAGCAGCATAAAGACCTTGTGAGTATTTAGAAATACCATTAACATACCAGGAACATCACAATTGGTTCCCAAGGCACCCTCCCACACACACTTCAAAATATCAGACTGGGCCCTTTTAGTAATGAAGGGGCAACCTGGGCGGTCTTAGTAGGCTATGCACCATTTCCACATTCAAATTCATTAAATCAGCGTGAGACGCTTACTCTCTTGAACCATTTGGTTAGACTATATCGACAACTAATGCAGTACATTATGAGTATATTAACTACTGATCCAGCAAGGGATCCTCAAGCTGGACAGACACAATTAGCTGTGCCTGCAATTAGTTTGATTACCATTAATGACATTATGGGTGATATCCCAGCCAAACATGAAGAGATTGCGTTTTGGATAGCACAAAAAATTAATCAGCTTGAGGCAGTGTTTCCCCGTACGGGACCCCAAGACAAATTTAGAATTTTCACTATGTGTCTTCCGCTTGAAATGGTTCCCCCATTTGAGGAGTGTAATACATGGGGTACAGCATTAGCTTCCCTTTACACCATTACTCATGGTACTCCTTCAATGCTTTTTTTGTCTGAAGTGCTTAAACGGGTTCAGACTGAACATGTAGCAGTCCCTGCCCTAGATTTGAGGAGGAATCTTATTGGCAATACTTTGCCACTGTGTCCTCAATTATTTTAAGTAATATCAGATGGGAGGCCGCTACTTTGGCGATACACCAATGGCTTGCTTTGGTTCCTGTTGTCGATCAGGGACGTGAGCTACCAAAAGTTATTTCTAAGACCTAAATTTCCATAGGTCAAGATAGTTTGGGAATCAGGCCTAATAAGCCACAATTTAAAGGCAAGTCACAAGCCGGTACTGCCAAACAGACACCTGAGTCTTCTAAAAAACGCTGGAATAAAAATAAAGAAAAGACTAGAAAAAAAACACGGAATGGATCTCTGAAACCTGAGTCTTCGGGAAACGGTTATAATTTACGCAACCATGTAAAATTCAACAGCCTGATAGGTATCAATATTCTGATACACATCCCTCTCATTCCTTGCTGCATTCTACAGACAAATGGTTAGAGAGGGAGTCGAGGCGATCGCAGATAGGAGGAGTATGTGAAACCGAAGATGGACTCACAGCGCTCTTCTGACGTCTTTATAAAAAAGGAAGATAAACTTCCACAACAAAAAGCACAGTTTAAAAAGAAAAAAGTGGCAGGAATTACCACAAAAAATGCAGCGAATGCTCAGAACTCTTCTTCAGAACAAGACGTGGATGAGAACTCTTCGTAACAGTGCAGCAGAGGTCACATTAGTTTGCCAGACTCTTCGAGAGTTTCTGGTGG
The DNA here is from genome assembly GCA_963921515.1 of Calotriton arnoldi. Taxonomy (NCBI): domain Eukaryota; kingdom Metazoa; phylum Chordata; class Amphibia; order Caudata; family Salamandridae; genus Calotriton; species Calotriton arnoldi. The sequence continues at coordinate 261,550 of CAWUFW010004959.1, read as the reverse complement.
CGAGACCGACTGATGAATATGTGCAGGTGGAAATTCCAGATCAGCAGCCTAGCCCTCTAGATAGAATTTATGATTTAGACATTCAGATTGAGGGCAACATACCGCATACTATTAAAAGTAATATTCTGGCAGAATTTGAACTCTGATATGACATTCTCCTGGCTGAGAAGTTGTTAGAAATGTTTTACAATGGGATGATGTAATTATACCTTCCTTTTCCGTTCTTGTTCCAGAGGAGGTGAAGGGCACATATGCTGCAGAATGGGCCCTTGTACAGGTCCCAGCTTTATATCGTAACCAAGTGGATTGGGATAAAGACTCACCTTGTCATGTCTTACCTATAAGGTTCAGCCCGCAGGTTTAGGCACAATATCCTATTAATCATGAAGCTAGGGAGATTCAATCACAATTAGCATATCAAGGTGTGAATGAGCCTTGTGTCTCCCCTATGAATAATCCATTATTTCCTGTGGTTAAACCTGATCATTCTTATGGTATAGTCTTAGACTATCACCATTTAAACAGTCACACACAGACTTTTTCTGTACAGAATTTATACAGCACAGGTTTAATAAATAATATAGTTCGTAAAAAATGCAAACTACATTGGACATTTCCTATGTTTTTTTCTGTCAAAATATATCACCTGAAAGCCGGAATTTGATGGCTTACTCAGCGCTTCAAGCTAAATAAAGGTTTTGTCGGCTCCCACAAGGGTCCCAGCAGTCCAGGTCTGTTTGAAGCCCGGGTGATGTCAATTTTACAAGAGATTGACTGAGAAGCATTTTCTTACGTTGATTGCATTTACATCACAGGCGATGATTTAAACACACATTTGGCCAGAGTGGATCGTATAATTTTGGGATTCGCTGAGCATGGCTATAAACTGAATTTTCCTACATCTAAAATTGCCTTTCTCAGTGTCCTATTCTTAGGATATGAATTATCGAATGAAGGCAAAAGTCTGGCACCACATTTCTTATAGAAATGTGCTCTATTACAACCACCATGTACCTTGAAAAAGCTCCAGTTGCTTTTAGGATTTCTAAATCTTGGTAAATACATACCAAATTATGCACAATGAGTTAGACAGATGTACAATTTAATTCGTCCAGATTTAAAAAAGAAACATTGGCGTTCTGAATATTCTAATATTCTCCAGAATTTACAAGCAGGCATGATTGAATCTAAACACTTACATACTCGTGTTAACTCTACTAATTTAGTGATCCGCATAATTGCGGGTTCCAGTGGTTACACATATATTTTATTCAATGAAGGAGAAACAGTGCTGATTGCTTATAAATAGCATTTATATTCCAATGCGGGAATGCATTTTGAGTCAACAAGATTTTTTTCGACTGCTGTTCAAACAGCTGTCTTGAAGGAATGTCCGTTGGCACAAGGGAGACGTATAATTGTAATGTCTCCTTTTACGGTCTTAGAGGCCATCACCAAGGCCAGTGTCTCCAGTGTGAAAACCTTGCATTCTAGATGGATTCAGTGTGTCACTTCCTTAACAGCTACTCTTGTAGAAGACATCTTTGACACTAATTTGAAAAAAGTATGAACATGAATACCCCGTTTCTAGTGATATTTTGCCTATAGACGAATATGCTTTTATAACCTATATTGACACAGCCCAGCCTGCAGTGGGTACAAAGTACAAATACTTAGCTGCATGTGCTGCAGTTAAAGATGTCAGAAAAGATTGTCTATTTCAGGCACACAAAACACATACAGAAAGTTTAGGTGACTGTTCTGCTCAGCTGTCTGAATTGAAAGCTTTGGTTCTAGCTTTGCGGAATACAGATTCAGAATTCTCCACACTTATAGTGTATGATTCCTATTACTACATCCAGGTCTTTAACGTTAATTTCCCCTATTGTCGCTTCCTTCTTTGGGGAAAGGTGGCAGCTCTAAAAGATGCTTTGCCACGAGCTCATGTGATTCATACATTGAACCATCGATGTGTTTTATATACGTTGTAGGGTATTCATTGGCTGATGAAGCTGCCAAGACGGCTGTTCAGATTGTATATGTGGCTGCAATTACTGGTTCACGTACGAGGATAGATTATGACATCATGGCTGCTGTCACTGCTTCAGCTCATGGCGTGCCGTTACTTAAAGCCCATTAAGCTAAATGCTCCTATCTATTGAGTGCTCAAAATGTTCCCTTTACCTGTATTCCTGGGGTAGGTGATTGAATGATACCCATCCGGGACCACAGGTTAGAGTTAGTAATAGCTGCTCATGAAGGATTGGCATCTGTCCATGCAGGTGTGGCTGCTGCAGTTTATTTATTACAGAAACAATATTGGTGGAAGGGTCTTCATCAGCAGACTGGGAAGTTTGTACTTTGTTGCAGCATTTGTTAACAAATTAACGGGTCCACCACTTCTTGCCCACCGCTTTTAGTTTCAAATAAGCCATTACAATGTGTATATTTAGATCATTGCGGACCACTCCATATGGAGGGTGTCTTTAAATATATCTTAGTGACGGTTTATTCTTGTTCTTGATATGTATGGGTGTGGTCACAGTGATCAGCGGACCCTCAAACTGTTATTAAAGCAAGTTTTTATCAGTGCATATGTAGTGGCAGCATTCCACGCGGACCAGGGCCCGGCTTTCGCCTCTGAGGCATACTGGGATACTATCGGCATCCTGGGTGTTGCTGTGCATTGTTCTGCCCCCCCTATCATCCTGAGGTAAATTCGATAGGGGAATGGAAGAACTGTGGCTTAAAGCAGTCCTTAACAGCTAGAGTATTATGTTCCAGTAGTTGTTGGGTTCATCACCTGTATGGTGTACAGAGAGCTTAAAAGAATCTGCCTTGAAGAATGGTGGGAGGTCGGACTCCATATGAAATACTTTTAGGGGTTCCGATGTTTGTTCCAGATCTTGGTAACTATGGCACAGTGGCAGAAACTGTGCCCTTTGACATCAATGAACCTTTACAAGACTTCTGAGATAAACACTCCAATTTAGGTTCTAAACAATCTGCCACTGATGAAGTGAAGGTGCAACCAGCAGGTTCTGGCTGGATTCCTAAGGTTGCAGATGTAGTCTGAGAGAAGACTGCAGATAAAAAAAGAGTTTGGCCCATCCAATTGTGCACCGGTACCTTCCCTTGCTAGGTACTCGAACTGTAATTTAGCCACCGATTGCTGGTTGTAAACAGAAACAACAAGTTTCCATTGATTTGATAAAATTACATCATGTGGGCAGTCCTCCGTAGTAGTCCACAAGGGTCTCTGGGTATTTCCTTGTCACCTCTCCCTACTATACAAGAAGTACTTCTACAATCAATAAATAGTCCTAATATTGCTACTTCCCGGCTGGGGTATTCTGATGTTTAACTTTCGAGTCTTCATCCTGTTGATGGAAACACAAGGTGTGTTTCAGATGTGAGTTTGCCATTTTCTTCTCCTGCCTTTGGAGGCGACTGCTATAACTACTTCACATGCGGAGGTCCTTGTTTTTTCATAGGCTGCCTCTGGTTATTTTGCAAACATTGATGATTTTTCTTCAGATTCTTCACATACCTCCTTGCGTGGTGTGTGTGGACATTTCCTTTAGCTGAAACAGACATGTATGATTCCTCCTTGGTCCTATTGCTGACTTTTCTTTCCCTATTCTTCCTCCTCATTTGGATTGGATTTATTAGTTTTCTTTCTGCTGTTGAATAGACACTTTCTCCCTGATTGTGCTTCTCCTGAACTGGTAGGTGAGGTTCTTACTCCCCGTTCTTCTTCGCATAATGTCAGAAGAGTCTTGTCCCTTGGGAACATTACTATATTCCTTGACAATGATGGTATTGTATGGGATAAAGTTCCCTATGATATTTTTGGTCCCACAGGGACATTGTAATTTCCGTATGTATTTTAGTTTGCTGTGGATGACAATTTTACCCCAGGTTCCATTTCTGATGAATGGGATGTTATGGCTGTTATTAATATGCTATCTGAATTAGAATCATACACAATATTTGTAAAGTTGGATTTGTATTTGAATTCTGCAAATTATGGTGAAATGTTTTGTTACCATCATTATGCTCATCATTATTTACACTGAGCAAGTACTCCATGTGTTTTTAATGACAAAAAGTAGAGACACTGTTTGACAACACTTGTAGGGCTCAGATACATCTTTGAAAAGGTTCCCTTATTTTCCACTCATGTTTTACAGACCCGGTTAATAATATATCAGCTTATCCCTTCCCCACTGAAGAAGAACATGCTCATGCACACCAAGGTGATTTGTTTTGACCCATTTGTTTCACAACTTTCCATACAGGGTTAGGAGTACTGGAAAAATACTATTGAGCTCAAATATGTTTAGGGAACACATGATTGTCAGGTCCAGGGCATTGATGTCTTGTTTAGGGCATGTCTAATCTTCAGACAAATGATCTTTTTAAACAAAACTGTATAGCAGACTACATAACATAACGTGTATTTGTAAAGCGCAAATTCGCCCATGGGCATCTTGGTGCTCAATAACAGATGTTTATTGTTACCCAACTCAATGGTACTCATTTTATTGACCTCAGGAGGATGAAAGGCTGAGTGAACCCACTGTGATTTGCACCTGTGACCATGAGGTCAAACACAGGCCCCTACAGTGGACACATTATTCCACTAAGCCACCAGACCTTACGTATCTTTGATTTGGTGGTTTTAAAGATTTGAATACCCCAAGCATTCCCTCTGTTGCACCGTTTCATAACTAATTACTCAGAAGAACAGCTTAATGAAATGGTGCACAATGGCACATACAACTCTTCACTTTCTGGTTCAGATGGGTGGTTATTATGGCCAGCTAAAACTAATGCCTAAAATCTCCTTTTTAAAATTCTTCTACAGGGTTTAAAGCAAAAAGGCCGGACCACCGAGATATACAGTCATTACATTTGGAGTTGTTACTACATACAGGGCTTTATTACGATGCCAGTCGGACAAGCGTCCGACCGATATTGTTTCATGAGTGTAACCGCCCGACAAGTAGTCGAGGCAGTTCCACTCCTGATATTATGATGTGACCACCAGTACAGAGGTTGGAAATGTAGCCTTTACCATTGCAGTTTATGCTGCGGCCCGGAAAAGGGCCGCAGCACAAGCTGCAATGGTAAAGGGCATGTTTCTAAACATCTATGCACCATGTGCCATGCAGCATTTGATGCCTGGCACACAGTGCATAGATTTTTGGGGGGCACCACATGTGGTCCCCAGGCCACACAGCGGAGGCCTAGGAGGGACAGGGTCCTGCTAGGGGCCCACAAAGTCACTTTCCCACAGCCTTTCCATGTCGGATAGGCTGTCGGAAAGGGACCTCCTAATCCCTATGGCAGTGCCTCCGCAGGCACCGCCTCCATTGTAAGGATTAGTCTTCGGACCGACGCCCCAACAGGTTCCTTGATCCTGTTGGAGGTGAGGATCGGCCCCTCCAACGGCATCGCTCTGACCTCCGGCATTGTAATCCGGTGATGAGACCGATGCCTTGGATGTTGGACGGACCACCACCGACAGCCTGTCGGTGGCTGTCCGTCAGACATCCTAATAAGGCCCCATCCTAATAAGGCCCACAGTGTGGGTAAACTGTGCCAGCAATGGTTAAAACACTCCACATTGTCAGCAGTTAAAAGTAACTCAGATAAATGGATTTACAGGATTTTTTATTGGGTCTGAGATCTCTGCGTTCCAAATGTTTTATATGTGCCAGTTATAATGAAATGTGTAAAAATTTCTCAACAGGAAGCTGCTGAACATTTGAGAAAAATTGATCAGGAAAATTTGGAAAGTTGACATTAATTTTACAATTAAGTTGGACTCGGCAAGTTTTAAAGTTGAATAGAGTGTCATGGAGTTATTTGAATACAACCTACTTATTTTTGCCTTTTTAATTTGACAAGTATGCAAAAACTACTGACAAAAAGAAGCGACTTACACTATGGTTAATATCGAATATTTTGAAAAAGTTTAATTTTTGGTTGTTGAAACTCCCTCTTCCATTTGGTTGATTCATGGTTTCATTTCTCTTCTGATTTCCACGTTTCATTTCACATCATGTCTTTGGAATTTTCAAGTAGGCAGATATGAAAGAATGGGTACACATTTTTTACACAAAGCTTGGTCCCTTGCCAGATGCTGTTTCAACTTTAGCTTTCTTGGGATCTGGGCATTCTTCTGATGCTGCACTGCTGGCACTGTCGCCTTTGGCATTTGCTGAATGGGCTGGCAATGATTATCTTCGTGATTTGGATTTCGCTTTTCAGGCCTCTTTTGATGTGATGTCTGTGGATGTGGGTTCCTTCCTGGGCCCTTCTGACGCTCTGGACATGGATGATGTGAACATTTTGGAACTGCCGTCCACCTATTTGGATGCCTCATAATCTCTTGCATTGGCTTTTTGATACAATTTCCCTGTTTATGTAAATTGGCAGTTTTTATGGGCTTTGACTCGGCTTATCCTATTATAGTGTTCTTAAGTAACGCAAGGCTTTTATACAACTTTTTAAATACAACTTTTATTGCTATTGCTCTTTTTTATATAGTGGTATCCCCCAACCAAGGGAAGAGTGTTAAAGGGATTATATGTAGTCTCCATTTTAGTTTTTCTCTTTAACTTACCATCTTTTGAGATGGTGGTTTGCACATGTTTTTCTTTAACACCTGAAAACGGCACGTACGCATTTATTTTTAGTTGAAATTGTAGTTCTGTAGTCTGCACTGTTAGTTCTAGGGACACACATACCAGAATGCAATGCCCTTGCTTTATTATGTGCTCGTAGGTGACGACTCTTCTTTCCAAACTATGTAAAGTTGTCATTCTGCGGCTTTAGCAGAATGCAATATGGCCGGTGTTTTGTTATTTACACAGCCTCCGTGTGGTCGGTGAGAGGCACTTCAAACCAGAGAAATCATGTATGCTGCAGAGAGCTGTGAATGAGATTCAGCCCCACGCCCATACATTGATCTGAAGAAGGAAGATAGCTGTGCAAGCAGGGATGTGTGCAGGCTTGCACAATGAGACGATGTAAGTAAGTAAGTAAGTCCGTTTTTATATAGCGCAGCTACTCACCCTTCCGGGTCTCAAGGCGCTGGGGGCCGTAGTGGAAATTAAGTGAGCTATTGCCCAGAGTCACATGGTGCTGAGCTGAGCTGCCGCCGGAGCCGGGGATCGAACCGTGAACCCTGTGCTCCGAAGTCAGCTGCCCTGGCCGCTGCACCACACCTTCGTTAATGCACTGAGACCGGCTTCCTGGGACTTTACGCCAAGGTATGGGGTTAGATCATTTCAACAGGCTCTAGCCAAAGGGCACTCCCAAAACACACTCATTGGTGGTGTAGGACTCATAATGATAGTCGTATTAGGAACAATTAACATGGTTGAATTGTTTGCATTTTTCACCATTCTAATAATGCTTATACCAATGATGTGTTTCATCTGTCTAACAATCGCAGTTCATGTTTTATTTACAAGGCTCAGATCTTGTCAGTAAGCATTTATAAATGCACTATTGTATGTTTTATTTGTAATGGCTTTGGGCATGAAAAAGTGACAAACGAAAGGGTTAGATCTGTTTCTACTACCTCCACAGGGCTTGGTCGCCCCACTCACTGCTGCCGCTCCTGCCTGCCTTGTCGCCTCCTGCCTGCAGATTCCTTCGCTCGCTGCCCGCTGCTCCTGGGACTTTCCCGCTGCCCGCTGCTCCTGGGACTTTCCCGCTGCTCCTGGGACTTTCCCGCCACTGCCTCCCTGCGGCCCCGCCCCCGTGATTCCATTCGCCGCCCCGCTCCCGCCACCCAGCTGCTCCTCCCTCCCGGCTCCTTACTTATGACGCCCCCTAAGCGACCGCGCAGCGGCTCGCGCGCAGCGGAGCACCGACGGAGCGCCGAAGGTGCGCCAAAGGTAAGCCCGTCTGCGCCCGTCCGCGCCTGGCCCGCGCCCAGCGCCAGGACCCTGGATCCCACCGATGCAACACCACTCGACGGACCTACGACGCCGCCACCCTCACCGCACTCAATGCCGACCGGAACCCTGCCTGCTACCGAGCCTCCCGAGACGCACCCACGGACCCTTCACCTGCCAAGCCTGCCGATTCACCTGCCCCCGGACCTGCACCACCCCCGCCAAGTCGAGCACCAGCAGCAACCACCTGAAATGCATCCTGTTGAACACCCGCTCCGTCCACAGGCACGCCGTGGAACTCTGGGACCTGCTCGACGCAACAGCACCGGACGTCGCCTTCCTCACCGAAACCTGGATGAACGCCTCCTCAGCGCCCGACATCGCCATAGCCATCCCGGACGGATACAAGATCACCCGGAAGGACCGCGTCAACCAGACGGGAGGAGGCATCGCCATCGTACACAAGAACACCATCCGCATCTCGACTAACTCCGACGAGACCTTCACCGCCGCCGAGCACCTACACTTCCAGATACACACTGACCCCAAGACCACCCTCCGAGGCACCCTCATCTACAGACCCCCGGGACCACGCACACTATTCAGCGAAGACATCGCAGACTTCATCAGCCCGCACGCCATGCCCTCCGCCGACTACATCCTCCTAGGGGACCTCAACTTCCACCTGGAGAACAACAACGACAGAAACACCACCGCCCTGCTGGACAACCTCGCCAACCTCGGACTCAAGCAACTGGTGAACACGCCCACCCACTACGCCGGCCACACGCTTGACCCCGTCTTCTCTTCCAGCAAGCACATCTCCTTCAGCCACGCCACCGGACTCCACTGGACCGACCACAGCTGCGTCCACTTCAGCTTCAGAAAGACTGCGACCCACCACCACCCGCAACAGGCTCCCCGCCGGAGCTGGAGCAAGATCACCGCCGAGCAGCTCACCGCCTCCCTCAGCCAGAACACACCCACTAACACAACGGACCCAAACGAAGCAGCCAGCAACCTCGCCAAGTGGCTGACCGCCTGCGCCGATGACCTCGCACCACTAAAAACCCTCCCAGCAGACCCGGAAGCAAGAAAACCCCTTGGTTCACCAACGAACTCAAGGAATCCAAGAAGAACTGCCGCACTCTCGAGAAAGCCTGGCGACTCGACCAGACCACAGACAACAGGACCGCCCTCAAGCACGCCACCCGCAAACACCACCAGCTGATCCGTGCCACCAAGAAGTCGGCACTCAAAGAACGACTGGACAACAACGCCCACGACAGCAAGGAACTTTTCAGCATCGTCAAAGAGTTCTCCAACCCCAGCGCCGGAAACAACGACATCACCCCCTCGCAAGACCTCTGCAACTCACTCGCCGCGTTCTTCCAACGCAAGATCACCGACATACATAACAGCTTCGACGCACAGACCACGCACCCTACCGCCGAACCAACGCCCGCCACCACCACCCTCTGCAACTGGACCCCGATCAGCACCGAAGACACCACCCGCACGATGAACTCCATCCACTCCGGATCACCAACCGACCCCTGCCCACACCACGTCTTCAACAAAGCCGACGCCACCATCGCACCCCATCTCCGGGACATCATCAACTCCTCCTTCCACACCGCCACCTTCCCGGAGAGCTGGAAGCACGCCGAGCTTACCGCCCTCCTGAAGAAACCAACGGCGGACCCCACCGACCTCAAGAACTACCGTCCCATCTCGCTCCTTCCGTTTCCGGCCAAAGTCATCGAGAAGACCGTCAACAGACAGCTTGCCGCCTTCCTCGAGACGAATGGATCCCTCGACCCCTCGCAGTCCGGGTTTCGGGCCAACCACAGCACCGAGACCGCCCTAATCGCAGCCACCGACGACATCAGAACCCTAACCGACAACGGGGAAACAGCAGCCCTCATCCTCTTGGACCTCTCTGCGGCGTTCGACACCGTCTGCCACCGCACCCTAGTGAAGCGCCTCAGCAACATCGGAATCCGAGAGAAAGCACTGGAATGGATCATCTCGTTCCTCGCCGGAAGAACCCAGAGAGTCCGCCTCCCCCGTTCAGATCCGAGGCCACCGAAGTCATCTGCGGCGTTCCACAAGGATCTTCACTCAGTCCTACCCTCTTCAACGTCTACATGAGCCCCCTCGCAGCCATCGCACGCCAACACAACCTCAACATCATCTCCTACGCCGACGACACCCAGCTGATCCTCTCCCTCACCAACGACCCCACCACCGCCAGAGCCAACCTACACGACGGGATGAGAGACGTCGCCGACTGGATGAGGAACAGCCGCCTTAAACTGAACTCAGACAAGACGGAAGTCCTCATCCTGGGTTCATCACCCTCCGCCTGGGACGACTCTTGGTGGCCCCCGGCCCTGGGCACCGCGCCCAAGCCAACGGACCACGCACGCAACCTGGGCTTCATCCTGGACTCCTCCTTGTCGATGACCAGACAAGTCAACGCCGTCTCATCTTCGTGCTTCAACACCCTGCGCATGCTCCGCAAGATCTTCAGATGGATCCCCACTGAAACCAGGAAGACCGTCACCCAGGCACTCGTCACCAGCCGACTGGACTATGGGAACACCCTCTACGCCGGAACCACAGCCAAACTTCAAAAAGACTCCAGCGCATCCAGAACGCCTCCGCACGACTCATCCTGGACATCCCCCGACACAGCCACATCACCGGACACCTGAAAGACCTGCACTGGCTCCCCGTCAGCAAGAGAATAACGTTCAGACTCCTCACCCACGCACACAAGGCCCTCCACGACCTGGGCCCCAAGTACCTCAACGACCGCATGACCTTCTACACGCCCACCCGCCAGCTACGATCAACCAGCCACGCCCTCGCCACCGTACCACGCATCCGCAGAGCCACCGCCGGAGGAAGATCCTTCTCCTACCTGGCAGCCAAGACCTGGAACTCCCTCCCCACTCACCTTCGGCGAACCCAGGACCATTTCTCCTTCAGGAAGCAGCTCAAGACCTGGCTGTTCGAGCAGTAACTCCCCCTCCCCCAGCGCCTTGAGACCCTCCCGGGTGAGTAGCGCGCTCTATAAATGCATTGATTGATTGATTGATTGATTGAGAGTGGCCAAGCTGAAGGTTACCAACAGCATCTACAACTCCGAAGGTTTAGGAGATTAGATGCAGTACTGTGAGCTAGCTGCACCAACATTTACTAATGATATGAGTAGACTCAGTCCCTATATTGTGAAGTTCTGGTGACATAATATACAGTCTTACTAAATTCATAGGAACTGTGTAACAATAGGGAATACATGTTCACTGTACTGTGCAAAATGGGTCTGGGTGTGAAACTGACCCTAATGACTATCCTACTATATACAGACCCAATGGCTAATGTTAAAATAGGTGAGCTCATATCGGACACTATCTCTGTTAAGAGAGGCACATGACAGGGCTGCCCACTCACCCCCCCTTTCCCTCTTTGCCCTTGCATTGGAGCCTTTAGCTATACGACTCTGCCAGTTAGGAGAGGAATGGGGCTTTACGCTTGAAGGAAAAACACATCGGGTCCCTCTATGATGTGACAATCTGGACACAACTATATAGCTTATTTAAAAATGCCTCTGGTTTGGTTAACTTGACCAATCCTTCCCTCGTCCCTAAGCCTGGATTGCCACACACAAGCAATCTCCATCGATAATCAAAATATCAAGTTGGAACCCACCACTTTCCATTAACTGGGAATTAACATCAACCACGGTACCAAAGATCGGATCAATGGCAGCGCAATGAGAGCAGTTTCCTCACTCAGGTCACAAGTCACATTGTGAAGGATGCTCCCCATGTCAGTTCAGGGCAGAGTGGCCTTCGCTAAGATGATAGTGCTCTCCAGACTGCTCTACTATTTTTCTAACCTGCCCTTTTATGTTTTGCAAAGCCTTTTTTGCAACTTTGATGGCATACTGGGGGACATGATATGGGCCCATGGCAGATGTGTGATCTCCTTAGTGAAATTTAAACTCCCTACTGAACACTGTGGTTTAGGAGTCCGAGATATCGAACACTACTATCTGGCATTGCAACTCCAGTGGCCTGTCTATTGGTTAACTGGTCTCCATCTCTCAAAGGTGTCTGAAGCAGATATGCAAGGGGTTCAACACAAAGTGTGTGAACTATTTATCACTTGTTGTACCTTGTCCAAACCGTCTAATAGACTTGTGCTCATGGCTCACGTTAGCTACTGCCGGGCTCTGACTTTCTTCCTACAAACAATCTCATATGCTATTGGAATACCTCTATTAAGTCTCTGATCCTTTCGCCAGCACCTGTCTGAGCAGCAGCCCAAAACCTGGGAACATTGGGGGGACACCTGCCTCGGAAACCTCTTTCAAGATGGGGCTCCCATCCCTTTTGAGACCCTTTCAAACCAATCTGGCCTTCTCTGGGATTCCTATTTCACAAACGTCTTACCTTAACACTCGTTTCCACCTAGGCCATAACAACCACAGAAGCCCTGCCCCCTTCCTAAACCCACTGGCACAAATATTATTCACTATTGGCTCAGGATTCAAACTGATTTCTTGGATTGTTAGATCTATGCCAGTATGGACCGATACATTGGCAACCCTGCAATTCTAATTAGAAGCAGATATACAAGAGGGGGAGAAGCTACTGGCCCACCCACACAACATTTTGAGACATGCCAGATTCCAATAGATACAGCATAACATGCTTCCTCACCCATACCTGACTCCTGACAGATTGAACAAAATTTATAAAAACATTAGCTCAAATCGCCCCCACTGCTGGGGCAGACCTGAAACATAATCTCTGGGACTCCACACATGTTATTACCTACTGGGACAACTTTTGCAGTGTGCTATTAACAGTCACTGGTAGTCAAGACCTCCATAAACTAGAAAGTTTTGTACTTGGTCTTTACAAGCACCCCAAACCTTCTAAAGCCACTAACAAATTTCTCAATCTGACCCTCCTATTGGCTATACGCTCTATCACTATGGATTGGAAGGCCCCGTCACTACCTATATCCCATTGGTAGTGGCACAAAGAGGTTAGAGGTCTAGGGAAACAACCATAGCAGGCTCATGAGACAACTTACTTTACTCCTTCACAGAAAGTCTCAAGGATGATACCAAACCCCCTTGAATACACAACTACCTCTCGTATTTCCACTCGACGACATCATTTTCAGCTCCTGTAACATACTTAGCTCACACCTCTGCACTGCTCTCACCCCCACACCAGAACCCATTTGCTGCTCTAGATATGAGCTTGACTACTCTTCCCCAGCTTAGCACACTCCCACTTCCCACAATATTACTCTATGCCTGTTTTCCATTGTTGCTTAGTTCTGTTTCTCTTCTACTGCATTCTTTTTGACCTAGCATAACGTACTTTGTTCTACACATATGTCCTCTCAAGCAATTTTACTGTACGATTGTATACCATTCGTTCTGTGATTACAATTACTTTCTTGTAAGGATATGTACTAGTTTGTAAAGCAGGCTTGTTCTATGCTTTTCAAAAAAGAATAAAAACATGTCAAAATAAAAAATAATACGTTCAGACCTTACACTAAATATTCATGCAGCGCATGCCCACAAGACCAACAATTCGAACCTTAGCAGCAGGACACAGTTGGCACATAGTTAGTACAGTTCCGTAGGTGCTGGGAGTAGGGGTGCGGTGGGTGCTCCAGCCCCCTCGCCCCTCCTCAGAAATGACCATGCAGGAGTTTAGAAGGTGAATGAGCAATAAGGTCTCCTTTAAATTTAGTTTTTATCTTCTCACTTTTATTGTGTGTTCAAAGACAAAGGTCAAATGTCAGGCTATGTCTTCTAGCAACTTGCTGCTTATTTGGAAACTGGTGTTTACTTTTATTTCTATGACTGCAAAGTGAAAGGATTTTGTAAAAATGACCAAGTTGACAATCTTGTGGGGGTGCAGGAAAGAATTGAAACACTGTAGAATGTTCGTTTTTTTCTAACACAAAACAACATTTACATACCTGTAAATGAACTGTACACATATTTCAAAATGTATTTTTGCAAATCGGAAAGAACAAATGAAGCACATTTTTCTGTATTTCTGGGGCCGTATTATGTAGGTGTCCCAGGGGTGCAACGGGCATTTGTGCCCGCTTTGCCAATCCCCGGGGCACTTTGATATTACAGAATGGGCCCCAGGCACTTGTGTGTTCCCTTCTATAATACGACTGGCGCACATAAAGGGCCAGCGCTATCTTCAGAGGGCGCTCTCTCATTTGAATGGGGGCATGGCCCCATGCAAATGAGGGAATCCCTTTGCCTCTGTGCCCACGCCGTATTATAGATGCAGGCCCAGAGGCAAAGAAGCTGTCAGGAGGGGAACTGACAGCCCTCTGAAGGGGGTCCCAAGGACCCCCCCACAGACTTCCCTTTGCAGGCAGGTGTAATCAATCACAGCACCCACCTGCAAGAGGATCTCTAATCCCTCTTAAAAGTGCAAGCGGGTTGACGCCTGCACTGTGAAACACTGAGCGGCTTCAAAGCTGCAGCTCCGTTTTTCATATGAATGCACTGTCCCCTAAGGCAGCGCGAGTTCGCGCCTGCACTAGGGGCAGCGCATTCCATGTAATAGGGTGCACTTTCCCTGTTTGCGCCCGGTGCACCTGTTTTAAGGTGTGCTGGGTGCAAATAGGGAAAGTGCGCCCTTTACATAATAGGGCCCCTGAAGTGTGATGGAGAAAAGATCAAAACAAGGATCAAAACAAATCAACACACTTTACTTGGTGATGCGCAAATCATAAATATCCAATGAACCCCAATTTCCACACCTCATTGTTTGTGCACTATGTAGTTTTACCAGTAAGACGTCTATGTAAATATAGTGGTCACTTTCAACTGAAAATGTGCTGTCTGTAAATGACAGTGTGCCACCCCAACAGCACTCCAAAATGAATATGCCTCCTTACATCGCATGCCTTTTCTCTGCATGCAATTACAACGCATACCATTACCCCGCAAGTCGTAACAACGACTTGCTCTAGGGGGGGCGCTGGATGTTGGAATAGTATAATTTACTATTCCAACTCCAGTATGTGCAACAGTGGGGAAGGTGTTGGATTTTAAATCCAACACCTTCTGCCCCCTCCGCAAGTTGTTGTTACGACTTGCAGGGTAATGCGATGCGTTGTTACAACCCGGTCGTTGTAACGACCGCGTTGTAATTACATGCATTGAAAAGGATTTGTGGTAAGTGATGTTTATCCTCCAAAATGCACAGTCACCTACACACCACACCCACAGCACTCTCCTGCTTAATGGGCATGGAATATTTGCTACACTTGCTTTTGGTGACGCTTGGACTTTTCACAATTGCTATCACTTTATTTATAGAACATTAATGGCAGCAATCCCAGTCTGAAAATTGTTCCAGCACCACTGCACAGCACTGAAGAACATGATAATATATAATTTATAGTTATGTGCCTAAGGGGGTAGCACAATCCCAGCTCAGTACAGCACTCTAAGAGTTAATAGCATCCCCTTACAGTAGTAGCCGAAGCCACTCCACTACACAGCAGCCCATGAGGAAGCAACCAAAAGGCGCCACTACCACAGAAGATGATTGCATGACACCAACACACTAGCACTAGTCAGGCAGTGACTTTACCTATACAGTCATTTGAACCATTGACCAAAGAAGTATATTAATATAGGTAAAGGATGTAGAGCCACACATACAGCTGTGCTTCTGTTCAGTGCAACCCTCCATAAAGCTAGGTGAACTGGCATCTGCAACCTAAACCGTTTCTAAACTCATCACAGCTGCGTGGTGGAATTTCTGAAAGTCAAAGCTGTCAGAGAAGACCATGAACCAGATGTTTCTGAATGTAACTGGGTTTCCTACTGTTGGTCTAGCAGCATGTCACTGTAACTAAGTCCACCGTCCTCATTGCATAGTTTTCTAGGCACCTGTATGATTACTCTGCCCTATGTGGACGGAGAAGTTCACCTCTGTGCCTCACAAATTCTCATTGTTCCTCTTGTAGGCACGACCTGAAAATTCACCTTATTGTTAACAAAGGCCATTATTGGTATCCCAAGGTCCTAAATCAGATGAAGCACCAGTAGAGGCAAGCATCCATGAGAGGGAATTGTGTTTCTTCAGCTACTTGGGAAGAGATGGGAGCAAAAGCCTGTCATATCATTAGGGCATGGCCCTTGAATTGCACATGAAATATTCTTTCCATGCAAGTCAGAGAAGCTCTTCATCCACTGCATCTACCTCTTCCTCTCCTCGATCTCTGGAATGGGTGGGTTAGGTGTAGTGGCTACTTGAGGTCATTTTGGTGATGTAGATCTGGTGTCTGCTGGCAATAGCCAGAATAATCCTGAGGGTTCCCAGTAATTCCTGTACTGTTCCATCAGCCTATAGGTACACAGGCATGTGTCTGTGACACATTCCATAGGGTAATGCCACACTGCTATGCTCAGTAAATGTTTCAGGACATCACTGTAGCAGCGCAAATCTAATGACCTTATGAATCAATCAATCAAGGTTCTTTTTAAAGCACTACTACTTACCCGTGAGGGTCTCAAGGCGCTGAGGGGGGGCGGGGAGTGGATCTGCGATTCCGTCAACGAGGCCAGGTCTTGAAGTCCTTCCTGAATTGCAGCAGCGATGGTGATTGCCTGAGGTGCAGAGGCAGGGAGTTCCAGGTCTCCGCAGTGAGGTAGGAGAAGGATCTTCCCCCAGCTGTGGTCCTGCGGATCCGTGGGATGGTGGCCAGTGCCAGTTGGGCGGAGCGGAGATGTCTGGAGGGAGTGTAGAAGGAGAGACGGTGGTTGAGGTATGCAGGTCTGGCAACCTTATGCATCAGTAGTTTGGGTTTTTACCTAGAAGGGAATGTTTGTAGTCATCCAAAAGTTGGAGTCAAGTTTTTATGGCGCTGTTGTGCAGCATAAACAGGTTCTTTTGCTTACGTGGTATGATTTGAATGTTCGTAGCTCTGATGCAGGCACATTATTCGCTATTTGAAGACCCCATAACACAAGTAAAGGTGCGTAAGTGCTCTGTTGTATAACCTTAGGAGGCTAGATGTGATATGCTACCATCTAACTTCCTAGACTATCCATATTCACCTATGGGTGAAAGTGAGAGCCATGGGGGGGGGCAGATGTATGACCGCAAGATTTAGCGAGTCGCAATTTGCGCCAAATTGCGACTCGCTAAATCCAATGTACCAACACAACCGTACCACAAATAGCGACTCGCAAGTGACTCGCAACACCAAATTGCGAGTCGCAAATTGTGACACGCTAAACGCTCGCAGATAGCTTACGCGGTTGAACACATGCATTTTGCATTCACAATTAGCGTACGCGGTTGAAAGCATGCATTTTGCATGCGCAAATTGAGACTGTGAATAAAAATTGAAAAAAATCACTTCCTGGTAGATCAGAAGGACCCCAAACCAGGAAGTGGTGTCCCTGGAGAATCCTGATCTAAATTACAAGCACATGGCAAGGTGCAGCAGCTCAGTACAACACTGATACCCAAAGAGAGAACAGCACAGCAAGATGGCCAGCCAGACAAGTGACAAAGAAGGGAAAAAGAGGCTGCGCAAACTGAAGTTTTCAGAAAAAGAAATTGACATAATCATTGAGGATTGCTGCAACAATCATGAGCAGCTTTTTGGTCGGAGTTCCCATACTGTGCCAGAATCTGACAAAAGAAAAATATGGCGTGACATGCAGCTGCGCGTGAATGCCCTCGGTGTAGCTGACAGGTCAATCGATGACATAAAAAAGAGGTAGTATGACCTTCGTTCCATGGCGAAGGAGAGGGTGGCTGCACGGCTGTGTGATGCCCAACAAACAGGAGGTGGCCCATCCAGCCTCCCGGAAGCCTCCACAGCAAAGGCAATGGTGGAAGCCACCCTAGAGCCGGAGGCAGTAGTGGGAATTGGAAGCCTGGACACATCCCAACCTCCACCACCCCCAGGTAAGTGAGAAATGAATGCCATATATGTCGCACTCAAGTCAGCAGCCCACATGCATGTCCCACACACAGGCCAAACTGCATCTACATGCTCTGTCTACACGATAAAAAAGTCACAGTTGTTGCATCATGGGAAATGTAGTACGTGACACAAACATTGCTGTTAGGGACTGACATGTGTTGTGAACATAGTACCACCACAGAGATAGTGACTCAAAACTTTTCCTTTATTTTTCATTTTGCAACATAGATACATCTTTGGGATGAAAACCAAGGGAAGATGACACAGACCCTGAGCAGGAGCAGGGCCAGATGGATGAAGGGCAGGACGAAGCAGGCTGTTCCATGTCGTTGGGGAGTGCACAAGTGCTTGACACAACAGCCCCACAGCAGCAAGCAACACCACGTCGCACTCTGGGCATAAGGGGCCGGGTACACCGTTTGACCCAGCGATCACGAAGGCTGCTTCAATCCCGTAGGCACGCTCCTGCCAACACCATGGCAGTTAATCCGTCTCCTTTTGCTGGCCTTGAGGAATCAATGCTAAAGGTTCAGCACCTGCAACAGAAACATATCAGGGTGATGAATATGAAGCTGAGCAGGGGATTTGAAAAAATCACACAACAATTATCTGACAATCAGGCCCTTATTGAGGGCACATTCGATGCCATGACTGAAGATATTGTGCAGCTGTGCACAGAGCTGAAAGAGGACAGAGCACAGAACAGGAGGATGGAGCGCAGCAGGACACATGAAATGCACTCCATGACAAGGGCAATTGGTCGCCTGGCAACGGCCACAACCCTGCACAGTAAGCGCACCCTGGCCCTGCAGGTTGAAATGGGCCACTACAGAGGCGATGTAGCAAGGGGCCTACAACAAATCACTGCTGCTGTTGAGGCTATTCAAACTAGCGTGGTAGCTACCGGAGGAGGCACAGACACTGCTGAAAATGAAGTGTCCAGCCACAGCAGTGTTTCCACTGCTGATGCACCAACCCAGCGGAGAAGCAGCAGTCGGCAATCACGCTCCCAAGTGCCAGATCCACACATGCAGGACATAGGGGCATTAAATAATTATTTTTAATGTTACGTTCTTTTCCCTTTTTTGTTGTGGTGAAGTAACCACTTTGCATTTATAATTTGTGTTGGCAAAGTTGTCTGGGATGGGCAGGTTGGCCCATAGTCTAAATCAATATGACCTTACAATAAAGGCAAATAGCAATACACAGTTTGACTCCCTCTTGTGTAGTATATTGTGCATATTTGTGAATTTTAATGACGTACCTTGAAAAGTAGTGTCTGGCTATGTGGCCCCAGCGCCTTCTCCCCTCTGCTGCTGAGCTTCCCTCGCTTGGTTGGTGTGCTGGGGGTCCAGGCTCTTCATCCCCCGAGTCTGTATCTGACAACTCCATGGGCAGGCCACGCCTCCATGCAATGTTGTGGAGTATGGCACAGCTTGCCACAATTTTGCAGACTGTCTCAGGCATATACTGCAAGGCCCCGCCACTCTTGTGTAGACACCTGAATCTTGATTTGAGTATACCAAATGTGCGCTCGATGACTGACTTGGCGCGTCTATGTGCCCTGTTGTATCGCCTTTCATGTGCGTTGGAGGGAGACAGATACGGTGTGAGTATCCAGGTACGCAGGGCATATGCAGTGCCACCTGCAAGGAAATTTAAGAATTTGAGACAACATGCAGACAGACATTTATGTGCAAATACATCTCACTGTGGGTGTGGGGATTCATTACATAGTAGGTATCCTTCATCAAAGTCACCTCTTTCTAATTTCTGGTATAAGCCACTGTGCTTGAAGATGTTTGAGTCATGTGTGCTACCTGGAAATTTGGCTACAATGTCTGTGATGATGTGGTGTGCGTCACAGACAACTTGGATGTTTAGTGAATGTGTGCTTTTCCTATTACAGAATATATATTCTATGGGTGATGGTGGACATATGGGCACCTGAGTCCCATCTATGCACCCTATGACCTGTGGGAACCTTGCTATTCTATAAAATTGCATTTTGGTATTTTTAAGTTCCTCATCATTCCTTGGCAGAGAGATGTGTTGATGGATTTGGCGCAGCAAGGCAGCTAGGAAATTGTGGAAGAAATGTGAAAGAGCACTCTGTGACACACCTCCAGCCACTGTAATTACTTCTTGATAGCTACCAGGGGCAAATAGGTGGAGGGAGCACAACACCTGAACATGTGTTGGGATTGCATTGCTGCGCTGGGTTCTGCTTTCCAAATGTGGCTTCAGGTGTCTATGAGGTCTAGGATGACAGTGCTGTACTGTTCATATATCTCTTCCTCCGTCTTCTCAAATAATGTCAGCCTGACTCTAAAAATCCTCTCCTGTCTCCTCCTCCTCTGCAGCGCAGCAAGTATCCACATCCTCCTCCCTATCACATACAGGGCAGCCATTTTGGAAAGGGTCTGGTGCATTTTGGGACTGTTTTTATAGTGTGAGACTTGTTACCACATGTTTCAGGTTAGTGGTAAATTGCATGCGCAAATGGCCGGTTTTGTGCTTAGTCGCAATTTGCAACTACTCCGTACATATTATTTTGCGAGTCGCAGTTTGTGACTTGCAATTTAGTATATGCAAAAAGCGGTCGCTTTTTTTGCGACACGCTATTCAGTCGCAGCGCAAATTTTAAATTTGTGAGTGCATATCGTACATTGTGTACGGCCATTTTTGCATGCGCGAATCAATTTGCAACCGATTTTGCGCATGCAAAATGGTCGTACATCTAGCCCGGGGAGTACTGTGTACTAGTGGACAGTGGTGTGTGCATGTTTCGTTTACTCAGCTTGCACGACACAGTTGTGATATCTGTTTTTCATTCTTGTGGAGCCTCTACTGGCATCCAGGATATGTCACTTACACAGAAGTGTTTGCAGTATGCAGCTAAGAATAATTCATTATAACATATCTAGTAGATATGGAGGATGGTGTATACTTTCTGATTGAAGGTGATTGTGGGCCTTTTTGGTGGCTACCCGTGCGCCTTAAATGGTCCTTATGGGTGGAAGAGGCCACGGACGGCTCAGAAGTCAATTTCTGCTTATCATATCTGCTGTTTTGATTGGATGGAGGATGTATGACATGATTAATGAAGGTTGAGTGCATAGATAACTTGCTATCCTCCTTTGCAGCAAACAACTGTAAGTTGCTGATTTGTTTTCCTGTGACACCCTGCAAGGACCCAGAGGATTTCTAGTATGGTGCATGACCCTGGTTGGTCTTCACAGTTATGGAGTAACATATTTGTTAGGTCAAGCCTGGGCAGTACATGCGCTGCTCTGCGAGCCATGCTGTATTGGAGTATGTACTTGAAGCCCCACCCACTCTCCACCCATATTTTGTCATTGCCCTGCGTAAGCGCAGCTTCTGATTCGTGAATAGGATTCTTAGTCCCTCCTTAGTACCGCCTTGTCTGCTTTTGTAACCTCCCATGAAGACTGGCCCTCTTACTTGTGCAGTTACCCCATAGGTTTTAATTATAGTCTGTCAGCACTATTTTCTAAAACCGCTTTGTCCTGCCTGCTGTTGGCAGCACACGGTTTCACGCAATGCTTTTTAGTAGCTCATTGTGCTATAACTTTTAAATATGCTTCCCACCTTCCCCTCCCCCACCACCACCCTCAGCTGCACGGACGCTGCGCTTCATGTTCCTGATGAGAGGGCGCCATTACGGGCGCTTCCTCCATGTGCCACCATTGTTCCCTCTCCCTTTCCCATCCATGGCTTCCAGCGCAAGCTCTGCTCACCCACAGACTGGGCTTTTGGCTATTTCTGGGCCGTTAGACAGCGCAACTGTAACACGCTGTTCGCGCCGGTTGGGCAGCCCTGCATTCTGCTGCCATGACACTTACCGAGTCCATAAACATGCCTAATGTCCCCCACCTCCTGACCTGCAAGCAGTCCTGCTTTCTTTCTAAAACCGCCGAAAGACAAAGGCAGATTCCTCCCGCCTTTCGTTTCATGCTTCCTCCTGCCTTTTATCTCATACTTCCTCCCGCCTTTCATCTCATGCTTCCTCCTGTCTTTCACCTCACGCTTCCGCCTGCCTTTCATCTCATGCTTCCTCCAGTCTTTCATCTCATACTTCCTCCCACCTTTCATCTCATGCTTCCTCCAGCCTTTCGTCTTATGCTTCTGCCTGACTTTCACCTCATGCTTCCTCCAGCCTTTCATCTCATCATTCTTCCTCCCATTCACCTCATGCTTCCTCCTGCCTTTCGTCTCATGCTTCCTCCTTCGTTTCGTCTCATGCTTCCTCCTGCCTTTCATCTCATGCTTCCTCCTGTCTTTCACCTCATGATTCCTCCTGCCTTTCATCTCATGCTTCCTCCTGCCTTTCATCTCATTCTTCCTCCCGCCTTTCACCTCATGCTTGCATATGCCGTTCACCTTATGCTTCCTCCAGCCTTTCACATCATGCTTCCTCCTGCCTTTCATCTCATACTTCCTCCTGCCTTTCACCTCATGCTTTCTCCTGCCATTCACCTTATGCTTCCTCCTGCCTTTCATCTCATACTTCCTCCTCCCTTTCATCTCATGCTTCCTCCTGTCTTTCACCTCATGATTCCTCCCGCCTTTCGTCTCATGCTTACTCCTGCCTTTCGTCTCATGCTTTCTCCCACCTTTCTTCTCATGCTTCCTCCTGCCTTTCGTCTCATACTTCCTCCTGCCTTTCATCTCATGCTTCCTCCTGCCTTTCATCTCATGCTTCCTCTTGTCTTTCACCTAATGCTGCCTTCTGCCTTTAACCTCATGCTTCCTCCTGCCTTTCACCTCATGCTTCCTCCTGCCTTTCATCTCATACGTCCTCCTGTCTTTCACCTCATGCTGCCTCCTGCCTTTAACCTCATGCTTCCTCCTGCCTTTCACCTCATGCTTCCTCCTGCCTTTCATCTCATACGTCCTCCTGCCTTTCACCTCATGCTTCCTCCTGCCATTCACCTCATGCTTCCTCCTGCCTTTCTTATTATACTTCCTCCTGCCTTTCATCTCATGCTACCTCCTGTCTTTCACCTCATGATTCCTCCCACCTTTCGTCTCATGCTTCCTCCTGCCTTTCGTCTCATGCTTCCTCCTGCCTTTCGTCTCATGCTTCCTACTGCCTTTCGTCTCATGCTTCTGCCTGCCTTTCACCTCATGCTTCCTCCTGCCTTTCGTCTCATGCTTCTGCCTGCCTTTCACCTCATGCTTCCTCCAGCCTTCCACCTCATACTTCCTCATGCCTTTCACCTCATGTTTCCTCCTGCCTTTCGTCTCATGCTTCCTCCTGCCTTCCACCTCTTGCTTCCTCATGCCTTAGTCCTCACGCTTCCTTCTGCCTTTCGTCTTATGCTTCCTTCTGCCTTTCGTCTCATGCTTCCTCCTGCCTTTCATCTCATGCTTTCTCCTGCCTTTCGTCTCATGCTAACTCCTGTCTTTCACCTCATGCTTCCTCCTGCCTTCCACCTCATGCTTCCTCATGCCTTTCACCGCATGCTTCCTCCCGCCTTACATCTCATGGTTCCTCTTGCCTTTCATCTCATGTTTCATCCTGCCTTTCACCTCATGCTTCCTCATGCCTTTCACCTCCTGCTTCCTCCCGCCTTTCGTCTCACGCTTCCTCCTGCCTTTCGTCTCATGCTTCCTCCTGCCTTTCATCTCATGCTTCCTCCTGCCTTTCACCTCATGCTTCCTCCTGCCTTTCACCTCATGCTTCCTCCTGGCTTTCATCTCATGCTTCCTTCTACCTTTTACCTCATGCTTCCTCCTGCCTATCACCTTATGCTTCCTCTTGCCTCTCACCTCATGCTTCCTCCTGCCTTTCACCGCATGCTTCCTCCTGCCTTACTTCTCATGCTTCCTCTTGCCTTTCATCTCATGTTTCCTCCTGCCTTTCACCTCATGCTTCCTCATGCCTTTCACCTCATGCTTCCTCCTGCCTTTCACCTCATGCTTCCTCCTGGCTTTCATCTCATGCTTCTTCCTACCTTTCGCCTCATGCTTCCTCCTGCCTTTCATCTCATGCTTCCTCCTGACTTTCATCTCATGCTTCCTCCCGTCTTTTATCTCATGCTTCCTCCTGCAATGATCTTCATAGGGACTCTAAGAACTTTCCTTTCCCCCTCACGTGTGCTAGTCTGCACCATATATAATGGTATGTTGTCCTATCAGTATTTCTATACCACATTTGTATGTTACTACAGTGATTCTGGAGTCAAAATACTTGCCGAGCACTATTTCTCACCAGCCCTGTAACCTACCTGTGTAGTCCCTCGGCTTCATTCCCAAAACGCCTCTCTTTCCTTTTCCTACCCATCAGTCTTTCTGAATATCAGTTCTATTTTCGTATCTGAGGATTGAACATGGATAACTCCTACACCTTCCTGCCTCATCACTAAATCAGCAAGAAGACAAAACAATCATGGTGACAAATATGTCAGTTCGATTATCATATTGATAAAATATGTAAATCAGCTGCAGACATTTCCAGTAATTTTACGTATGTCTAAAACTTCACACTTTCTATAAAAAAAATGGACAAGTCTGAAACAGATAGGGAATGGAAATAGAAGAGTCTGAAAGGACACTATGATGGAAATAGAAAAGTATGAATGGAAATTGTCACACTGTTCACGACAGCACCTCTCTGTCATCTATGGAAACCTGATAATAAAATGCATGCATTTCCTTGCTTGGCCGCTGAGCTTCCCTTGATAACACCTCTCTTCCCCCTTGCTTGATACCTAAACCACCTGTAGAAGACTTTACTTCCTTTGCAAATCATCAACCTCCCAGCTAAAACCTGCAACCAACCAAGATAAAAATAACGCAATTCATAAATCGCAAAATCCCATCACCCACATGTCTAACAAGTTTATATTCCTGCCACCTTGATAAGGGGCCGATTACGATGGCGGTCGGTGTCAGTACTGCGGTGCCGGCGGTGCGGAAAAATGCCTTTTACCGCCCGCCAGCAGCGGTCCTCACGGCCGCCATATTATGAAGGGCAAATATGCCCCATTTCCCGACCTCCGCGGTGCAAAGCCGACCGCCATGAAATTGCGCCGCCACCGCGCCGGTGGGAGCCAATGGAGACTCACCGCCGTGCGGAATGACGTCCCGTCCGCTCAACAAATTAGGATGCGCCAAACAACCCGTCGAACCGCAGGGGAGAAACCGCCCTTCCAGACACGGCAGAATCTCGACAGCGGAGCGTGAAACGAGACTTCCGGAGCCCTCCACCCGGAGCCGAACGCCATGGATCCAGCACTACACGTCCTCCCGGTGCTGTACATGATACATCACCAGGTCAACATCGCCCGCCGCGGACGGCGCCGCAGGTACGTAAAAAAAACACAATACAACACAAAACAGAACACAAATTCCACGGGCTGAAACAGGGCACCTGGCCACACCAGACACACTGGTGTGGACAGGAACACATCCATCAGTGTACGCACACATGTCTCATCTGGCACCAATTCACACCCTGCATCAAGCCCACCAAATTACCGCGAACATAATGTAATGTGTTGCTGACGACACCGCAGCGGTGAGTATGCGGGAAATCCATCGCACAAAGCAGAATGCATGTACAGCAACGGTCAGGCCAGAAAGACCACAGGCCACCACCACCACCCACCACCCACAGCTCCGCCGCACACAGCAAGAAACATGCCAATTCCCCCCCCTGTGCACCCCCATGTCCAACACCAAGCGAGCCAAATCCACACCCAGCAGCACACAACTATCACCTAGGGAGACAGACACAGCAGCATTGGGTGTAGATTAACACACAGCACAGAGGCACAGGCCCAGGGCAACACACACACACACCACAACACCACATACATGGCAAGAAAGCAGAATACAAGCACAAAATTAACATCCACACACACAAGGAACATACAGACTACTGGACACACACCCTGCCAACTCACACAGACATACCCCACACCGACACACAGCCACATACACAGACTACATGCCACCAGCAATGGAACACAACATAGAGGAAAGCAAAAATGATGTGCACACAAATGGGAGGGCAAGGAGACAACCAACAACCAGGTGAACAGACACATGCAGGACAAGGAACCTAGAACAACATCCACACCCCATCCAAGCACATGGCTGGCACAGTGAGTGAAGTCAAACAACAGTCACCTCAGTGCAACAACTCAGGGAGACAGCAAGGTAACCCATGTATAGGGACAGGGATGAAAGGAAGGACCTCAAGTCAAACAGTGAACAGCAAGTACACATGAGTATCACACAGGGCACATTGGCACACTCAATGACTGTCAAACACAAGTAGGAGTCCCCAAACATACCCCCTCATATCTGCAGCACACAACACCAATGCCAGACACACAGAAGGGCCTACATAATGTCCAGACAAGATACAGACAAACAATCAAACCCCCTGGGGGCATCCACAAACATCACACACACACAGGGATTTCAGTACCAACGTCTGCACCAAAACAAAAATGGCAAACACAATTCAAAACAGAAACACATACAGAACCACAAAAATAACACACATCACCTGTGCAGCCAAACTAGGGGAAGGCAATGGGAGCACACACACAACAGGAGTGCACCACCTCATCAGTCAGGAAAAATGCATAGGCTACATACCACAACACAGACAAGAAGTGCACCATCACAGAACAACACAGACACATCAAACACACAACAGATGCACAACACCACAAAGCACATAGCAAACACAGCAGTACATCAGGGGATGTACACTAGGACAGCACAAGGCAACATACACCCACAGCACTGAATGCACAACAAGCAGTGTGTGCACACAAACACACAACAGTCCCACACAGCCATGAGTCACACGCCATTAACACACACATCAACACACACGACAAAGCCACAACCAACACACCGTACAACCCTTGACAACCCAAATGCACACCATGTAAGTAACCGTTGTGACTAGGATGACTGCCCATCACAACATGACTACACATCTACATTGCTAGGCATACATGAAAGCAAGAACGCACATACATGTTGAGCCTGGTCAGCCTGCCTGCAATCCCGTGTATATGACCCCTCTATGTGTTTGCAGTGCCCACATACCAGGATGCAGTAAAACATAGCCAACAGCAACAAGGAAGGAACATGAGTCTGGTATGTCACCGAAAACAACATCACTGACCCCACAAGTATCCGAGTCATGAAGAACTGAAGTCCCCGTCACCCCTGTAAAAAAATGATAAGTCAAACAAGCCAGTGGCACAGTTGAAGTGGCACACAGAGCATGTGGCCCAGTAAATGTGAGACATACAGGAAAAGCCTTATTCAGTAAGGACAATGACACAACTGACAACATGAGCAACTGTTTTTATTCACAAATAGCACTGATAGGCAACAATATCAGACAGGACCAAGGCACAAGATGCAGAGCCTGAACATGAGAAGCTGCACAGGCAGGGGGCAAACTGCAAGGCCAGTGGCCAGTCCAAGGTGCTGACAGAGTCAATGAGAAGCTGCACAGGGAATGTGTGTCACCAAACTCCGCCATGGTCAGCAACACAGTCTGGTGTGTCACGATGGGCAGCACAGGTACCGGTGTGGGAGAGATAGGTCTGTGACGTTGATCAACATTCATACTTGGCTGTCAGTCTGACTGGGAGCTGACTGTGTGTCGGGCACTGTTGGACCACTTGACTGGGGAGTGAGATGCCCAGCTGAGGAAGAGCTATCAGTGGCCTTGGACGCTGGAGGGCTGCTTGGACCAGGTGGTGTAGTGGCACGTGGAGGTGGACTCAGGCCGACGTGGGACACAGTGTGGGAGGGAGACAGTGGAGGGGTGCCTTTCCACTTCTTGGGGATTCTAAATGGCTTGCCTGTCTTGGTATCAATGGGAAGTGGTGTGGACACAAACGGCACACTCATCACCAAGGCTGCCGCAGGTGCACACGCTGGACCTCCCTTT
The DNA here is from genome assembly GCA_963921515.1 of Calotriton arnoldi. Taxonomy (NCBI): domain Eukaryota; kingdom Metazoa; phylum Chordata; class Amphibia; order Caudata; family Salamandridae; genus Calotriton; species Calotriton arnoldi. Next base: position 233,653 of record CAWUFW010004959.1, on the reverse strand, counting down.
GGGGATGTGCTGGATCCAGAAGGACGCTTAGCCTGGCATTGCCTCTGCCCCTCCATCCCCTCTTTACCCTGTGTGCCCCCTACAGTGCCCTCCTGTCCCTGCTTCACTAGACTTGGAATGGGAGTAGAGGTAGTTGGTGAAACAGCCTTGGATACCTTACTATGTGTAGCCTTGCCAGGCCCCACCTTCACAGTGGGCATGGAGAGTGTCTGCATGCCTTTGCGAGACGTTTTTGGGACCACAGAGTCTGTGGCCGGGGATTGCTCTGAGGCTTGTGACCCTGAGTACTTCCTCCTTGAATCATGTGCCTTTGCAACGCCTGACGGGCTCTTCCCTTTGCGCTCTGGGGTTGTTTTTTCTTCGTAGGGGAAGGTGTCTGTGACCTTGACCGCTTGGGCTGCTGCTGCTGTGTGCTACGTGTGCAGTATCGTGACGTTGAGGTGTGTGAAGCGTGGTCACCGTCGTCAGACGTCGCTACTGGCATGGGGGTGGACAAAGGGACTGGAATTGGACTACGAGATTGAGCCAGTTGAAGTGCAGCCGCCATTGTGGAGGACATTATCTGGACAGTGCGGTGCAGCCCACCCACGTCTGAATGTCTGCCCTCCATGAAAGCTAACACCTGTGCCAATTTGCGGTCGTGGTCTGACAATGCATTGAGGAGCCCTGTCTGCCCCACACACAGCTGGCGCATAAGGTCCACACACTCTGCACTGATGGCAGCAGGGGGCACAGGGGCAGGGGCAGCGGTGCCTGGAATGAAGGACACTCTTCCCCTCTTTGTGGTGCGAACACGGGCAGCAACAGAGGAAGTGGCTGGGAGGGTGGGCACTGCACGCTGTGTGCTGGAAGATGTAGCAGACTCTCCGTTCCCTGTGTCCTCCAAGATGTCTGCACCACCGCCATCATCAGATGATGTTGAACTTTGCGTCTCGGGCTGTGATTCCTCCAGCATACTCCTATCCCCCTCCGAGGCGCTGGTCACATCTGTGTCACTGGGATCCTGTGCAGCTGTTGTGCTTGTTTCACCACCACTGGTGTCCGTCCCCTGTCCCTCCGTGCCCACGGGAGATGCTGCATAACAGAGAGACATGTAGGGTCAGCAAAGTGACAGCAACAGGACAAACATATTCAAGCAAAGGAACACTGAGGATGACAAAGTCTACATGTTGCAGGCCACCCCGTGCATTCTCACCATGCAGACACACTTCACTACCTCAAACAGTGCGTACAAACATCTAAACACGGCATAGCTGAGCCATGTGATGGGCAGACAGCACAACATCATGCATGTTGGGGCGTACAAACACTAACACCAATGGACCAGGCCTGCAGCACACCACCCACAATGCCATTGAAATTCCCAGGATTGGAAAAACATCAGTAAGTGCATGTATGTAAAATCCGTGACTGCCACACCCAGCACAGGGGCCACTTACAACCCACTGCATCACAGTAACCACATCACGTACACCAGCGCAGGTACAGGCTTGGTACACATGCAGCCACTCACAGACAAAATCAACATTCACAGAATACTCACCCCTAGCTTGCTGTTGATGCTCCTTCAAACGTGCGTCCAGCTCAGGCTGTGTCACAGCCAAGATGCGGCACATCAGTGGTGTCAAGCTGTGTCGTGACAACCTGCCACTGCGAGGGAGTATCCCCAGTGTCATCTCGGCAACGTTCTTTGCCAGTCGTGATATGTCGTCCCACCTCTTGTGGCAGTGGGTGCGCCGGCGGTTTGACACTCCCAGAGCCCGCACCTTGGTTGCAATGGACCTCCACACGGCCTTACGCTGGTGTACCTTGAGCTGCAGGTGTGGGAGACAAGAGGGGGAAAACATCAGTGACACACTCTCATGGTAAAACCTCTCTCTCTGAACAGTGGCATGACACAGACTCATCTCCACACGGCAGATATGGGTCATTGATGTACACTCATGCCAACCACACACGTATCACACTCTGTACAGTCAGTGATGTGTCCTTGTCACATTGGGCGTGGACAGTCCATGCCAGGTAGAATCACACAGAGATGGACAACGAGGAGCCACACAAACAGTCACATGAACAATAACTGTCCCGAAACATGCATCACCAGATAGCTGTCACACCATATGGATGTGTACACAACACATGTCCATCCACCCTTCATGTCCATGCATTTAATGTGTGGGTTGCATACACCCCCTTAACAACTAGGAAACAGCATGTCAGCCAGTGCATTACACAACCCCACACTCTCAGGCACATACACCATCTGATCGACTACATGTGGGCCCCCTTGCACTCACACCCCCACTGTTGGAGACTTACCACAACATTTGGGCCACCATATAGCCGTGGGTACTGTGTCAGCACCTCGTCCACCAGGACATCCAGCTCCTCGCTTGTAAATGGACTGGCACGGATCTTCTCCGTCCTAGCCATCACTGTGGACATGAGACGTCAGCGGCGGCAGTGGGCGGTGAGGGGTCCCAGGCAGCAGTCCCTGGAGGCAGCAGCAGGTGAGGGGTCCCAGGCAGCAGTCCCTGGAGGCAGCAGCAGGTGAGGGGTCTCAGGCAGCAGTCCCTGGAGGCAGCAGCAGGTAAGGGGTCTCAGGCAGCAGTCCCTGGAGGCAGCAGCAGGTGAGGGGTCCCAGGCAGCAGTCCCTGGAGGCAGCAGCAGGTGAGGGGTGTCAGGCAGCAGTCCCTGGAGGCAGCAGCAGGTGAGGGGTCCCAGGCAGCAGGCTCTGTGAGCAGTGGAAATGTGGTGCTCCCTTCCACACATATATAGAGCCCTGGACTCGTTTCAGTGGTCATAGTCTTCTGCCATTGGTGTTCCAGGTCAGCCTTCTTCAAAATCATCCAATGACCGCCTCCGCGGGGGCGGAGCACGCCTACCGCGATTTTTGAATCTGCATCATGCCACCGCGATAGCGGTCCCCATTGGCTGCAAGGGCATGGTTCATGGCGGTGACACACCGCGGGGTCCTGGCCGGCGCTACCGCGGTGGTGCATCTTACAAATGCATCCTATCTCCGCATCCGCTGGGGGCGGAGCACGCCTACCGCGATTTTTGAATCTGCATCATGCCACCGCGATAGCGGTCCCCATTGGCTGCAAGGGCATGGTTCATGGCGGTGACACACCACGGGGTCCTGGCCGGCGCTACCGCGGTGGTGCATCTTACAAATGCATCCTATCTCCGCATCCGCTGGGGGCGGAGCACGCCTACCGCGATTTTTGAATCTGCATCATGCCACCGCGATAGCGGTCCCCATTGGCTGCAAGGGCATGGTTCATGGCGGTGACACACCGCGGGGTCCTGGCCGGCGCTACCGCGGTGGTGCATCTTACAAATGCATCCTATCTCCGCATCCGCTGGGGGCGGAGCACGCCTACCGCGATTTTTGAATCTGCATCATGCCACCGCGATAGCGGTCCCCATTGGCTGCAAGGGCATGGTTCATGGCGGTGACACACCGCGGGGTCCTGGCCGGCGCTACCGCGGTGGTGCATCTTACAAATGCATCCTATCTCCGCATCCGCTGGGGGCGGAGCACGCCTACCGCGATTTTTGAATCTGCATCATGCCACCGCGATAGCGGTCCCCATTGGCTGCAAGGGCATGGTTCATGGCGGTGACACACCGTGGGGTCCTGGCCGGCGCTACCGCTGTTTGATTGCCATAGAGTGACATGGGTGACCGGGATGTGGCTGGTGGAGCATGACAAACACCATCTGCAGCTATGTAGAGGGCCATCACTAACACCAATGTGTCATGTGCAGCACATGACACACTTGCGTCAGTGGTGGGCATCGACACAGGTACAAATGGTGGTTGGCATGCTCCGCCACCCAATTCACGGACAGTATGTGCGTCCGCTATGGGGAATATGCAGCATCACATCGTACACTCTGTGCGTCATTGTGTTTATGGGGCACGTTTAAGGCACCTACGGACAGTTCTTGTTGTGTGTGGATCAATGGTCATTACTGTACTACGCACAGTGGATACGTACAGTGGCACATGGCACTGGATAACATTGATATGGTCTCCTGTCACAAATGTCAGCCACTGTGTAACGTCTCTCACACCAAATGGAACACTGTACTCCATTATGTTGAGCAATATTTACACACAATGTCGTATCTGCCACCCATGCTGACCACTATCTCACACCTGAGCCCATGTGTGACACTGAAAACCCAGATGAACTCATTTATTCAGCATGACTGTCATCATTGGAAACAGATGTCACCCTGTTGTGTTATTGCTAAGACCAATTACATGCCGCATGTTATGTCTTTGTACACACTGGCAACTCCTGCAGTGTATGTCCACATGTACAGGGGGGGGCTCGACCTGCTAAAGGATGACGAGTACTTCAGCACCACACCTGGCATCCGTTGCATTATTATTGTTTGTCACTTGGGTAGACGGCCAGAGCAGATGTCTTTGCTACATGTCTGCCACCTGTAACCACAGGGACCTATGTGGTAGTGTCAGGTCTGTGCTCATGTTGTTTGGACTGTTGTATGTGAATCAGTGACATGTACATTTCAACAATGGTGCTTAGCTAAACTATGTTTTTGAGTGTTGTGCTGTGTTCCGGTGCTACTCACCTGCCACCAGTGCATGTCCATTGTTCACATCAGGAATGTTGCGTTGGCAGATGGACTGCATGCACGGTTGTGGATTGTGCTAACTGTATGGAATATAGTATGCAACATTTGTCCACAGGCTATGGGTGTCCAGTTTTGCCTGTGCAATGTGTGTGCACTGATTAGCGGGAATTGTCTGCAATGTTGGATGGTCAGCACAAGTGGCACACGTGTGCAGTGTGTTGCCACCAACACTAGTGTATGTGCATGCTATGGGGTGCTAGCCATCCTTGCTCACCATCTATTCCAGCACTGTGTGGGTGGATCACATCTGCTGGTGTATCAGGATGGAGTGGTCACCCAAGACAGGTGAGATGTACCTTGACTGTTGTGCCTGTGACACTCATCCAACTCCGACATTTGGTCAATGTGAGGTACCAGTGTCCCACTACTCATGCACAGCCAGCATGTTTGTTAGATGTGGGATATTGATTGTATGCTGTGTTGGGCCTGACAGCCTGTGTGGAATGAGGGTCAGGATGCATGTCCTTTGGGACATGTGGTGTAAAATTACATCCACTGGTGTCAGGTGTCTGAGCCAGTTGTCCATATGTCATGCATACAGTATGTTCATGCGTAGACTTGTTGGCATACTGGCTTGGCATTGTCCATGTAGTGTTGTATGTTTGTGTTGTGGCACTGTTGTGTCTTGAAACAGCTGGATGTGTATCACCATGGTATGTGTTGTGGTGCACATGTGTCCTTGGGCAGTCCCTCCTTGATGCTGCATGTAAATGTCCAAAATGGGGGAAGATTAAGGGTGCATACAGGCCCTGCTGATCACGTCCCTCATCTATTGTTAATGTGTGCCACATTGGCTATCTGTGTGCTTGTAGAGAGTATTGGGCAGTGGGGTAATGGTGGCCTGTTACAGTGGTACACATACTCTGCACAGGCGTGGCATCATCTGTCACTGTCCGACTTTGTATTCAAGTCAGCAGCAGATATGGCCTGTGTACTGATGACATTGGCACATGTATGGGTTTGGGATGTGAATGTCATTGAATTTGAGTGTGTTCGAAGTGGCACTGAGTACAAAGACAATCCCAATGATCTATCCACATTGTGTTGTTGATGTGTCCCCTGCAATTATTGGCCAAGGAGGTGTGGCAGGTACAGCAGCAACGTGGAAGCCAGCAGTGTCTCTGCTTCACACATGTCCTGTGTCATGTACACCCAAGGCTGAGTCCACCTCACCTCGATATGTGACTCTTGGCATTCACATAGACAGTGTTCGTATTGTGTCTACTGACTGTGCACATCCATGACAGTTGTACAATTAATCTGTCTCATGTTGGGACAACACTGAATTGCACTGTGTGCTTTCAGGGATGACAGTCAATGTTAGCGCCGTGACAGGACAGACTTTATGAATTTGTGCACATCCTAATTTATGTTGCTATGACGTGTCCCCTTTCATCTCACCTAGGAGGCGACCTAATGTGTTACGTACCTTCACCCTGCTGGCTAACATGGAGGATACCGACATCATAAGGCGATTCCGTCTGGATCGGACAAACCTCCTGGAACTTTGTGCAATATTGGAGCCACACCTGCTTCCACGCAGGACATACCCAACAGCACTCACGGCAACGGCAAAGGTGATGGCATTCCTACATTTCGTGACTACGGGATCCTTCCAGCAAACTGTGGGCATTGTAGGGGGGATGTCCCAACCAACATTCAGCATGGTGCTACGTGATGTCCTGTTGGCTATGATGCAACACAGGGACCAATTCATACATTTCCCCAGGCGGCATGAGTTGGCGGATGTGAAGGGCGAATTTTATGCACTTGGACACGTTCCTAATGTAGTTGGTGCAATAGATGGCACACATGTTTCCCTGATTCCACCCCAAGCACGGGAGCATATTTACCGAAATAGGAAACATTATCATTCCATCAATGTGCAGGTGGTGTGCCAGGCAGATATGGTCATCTCACACGTCTGTGCAAAGTTTCCAGGATCAGCCCACGATTCACACATAATGCGCAACAGCATTTTACCACAGCTGATGGCCAATCTGGCGCCGGAGCGGGCATGGATTGTGGGTGAGTACAAAGGGTCGAGTCGTGTGCTGTTTGTGTGCCATGCTGTCCTCGGACACATGTCAGACACTCAATCTGTATGTGTCTTTCACACTTAGGTGACTCTGCATATCCCAACGGACCTTGGTTGCTGAGTCCACTTCGCAATCCCAGGACACCAGCTGAAGTGCGCTACAACAATGCCCATGGGAGGACACGTCGGGTCATTGAGCGAACATTTGGACTCCTGAAATCGCGTTTTCGATGCCTCGACAAGACCGGAGGGGCTCTGCAGTACTCACCCGTCAAGGTGTGTCAGATAGTGGTAGCATGCTGCATGCTACACAACCTGGCCGTGCGGAAGGGGATCCCCTTAATCAAGGATGATGATGACCAGCCACAGCCCCCACCTGCAAACACCCAAACGTCAAGTGACGAGGATAGTGGAGAGGAGGAAGGTGTTGGACAGCGTCAGCAGCTCATCAACAACTACTTCACTTGATGGTCAGTGGCAATGTCAATACTGGCTGTTGTCTGATGATGTTGTGCTTGGTGAATATGTGTATGTGAGTTTTGTGACTACAGCATGTTGCAGAGTCAGTGCTGGCTGCAGATGTGTATGGCAAGGGATCTTTTGACACAGCTACTTGATGTCTATGTTGGTACAGTTGCTCCTTGTAACATGTGCAGATTGTCGTACCTTGATGTGCTGTGTTGTGTGATGGTTGTTAGTCCACCACCTGAGTAGCAACTGATGTTCTGTTGTGTTTTCCTAGGTCCCTTCAGCCTCTACTTGCCTGCGGAGTATCCCTGCTCCTGTGACATTGTAATCATGGGTGTGAGCTAACATACTGTGATGAACATGGAACAGTGACAACTACATTGGTGCGTTATTAGTGTTTATTTACAGTGGATACATGTGATGTAGATGTGGATATTTACAGATTTGTGAATGGTGAATAACAGATTTGTCAGTGATGGTAGATGAGACAATAGAGTATACACTAGATCAGTATGGTAACACAGTCCAACAGTCATTTGCCATTCCCACGGCATTGTGTGTGGGGACAGTCTGCAGGGTACACAGCAGGGTGAAGAGTGGTGCCATCATGGCTGGCTACTTGACTGGCTTTTGCCAGGTGCTTTGCCACGGGATGCTCCCAATGATTTTTTCGGGCGGCCCCTTGCTCTTTTGGCAGGGGGGACACAGGTGCATGGCCAGTGGTGTCTGATGAGTCCCCATGCTCGCTGGACGCAGGGGAGGGTGGGGGTCTGTCATCCTGCGTCACAACGGAGGGAGCTGTAGGTGTTGGCGGTGCCGCATGCCTGTCCCTGAGGACCCCCACTAGCTGGCACAGGAGGTCCCTGATTTGGCCCATGCAGGCCACGAGTTGGCCCATGCGGTTGTCAATTGAGCGCAGCATCTGTTGTTGCTCACGGGCATCCTGCTGAGCCTGCCTCAACTGTCCCTGGGCGTGTTCATAGGCCCCCACAACTCTGTGAATGTGTGCCAGTGATTCAGTGCCAGGGTCTTCTTCCCTTTGGGTCAGCCTTGTCCTCACACCTGGCCTGCTGTCACGGCCCTGTTGCCTCCCTCCTGTGGGCACCGGCCTACTCTCCCGTACCTCCGCAGTTGTTGTGGTCTGGTTGGCCTGTGGAGCAGGGCGAGTGTTGCAGGCAGCAGTGGTAGTGGTAGTGGTGGTGGAGGTGGTGGTGGCACAGGTCGTTGCAGCAGGGCTCTGCGTTGATGTTGTTGCTGAGGGTGGTGGGGCTGTGGGGTCCTGGGACACATTACGCCCTGCCACACCAGATGGTCCGGGTTGGTCCTCCTCCTCATCATTATCCAGGGAGTCTGCATCCGAGGGGAGATGTTCGGGAGCTGGTGACTGGCTGTGCTGGTTGAGGTTGTCGTCCTCTGCAGTCAGTTGTTGGTCACCTGTGGGACAGGAAGTAGATGGTAATTGCCTTACACACCTCAGGGTTGCTGTGTTTGATGTCTCTTATTTACATGTTATGCTACACACAGTTGCCTTTTTCACACATTGTATGTCTGCACAGTGATGTGCCTCATGCCATGAAGTGGAGTTACATTCATCATTTCACAATGGTGTGACCTGTGATTGGTTAGCATGCCACACGTCTAGTATTGGTGATTTCAATGTGAGGTTGTCACCTGACAACTGGCATGACTACAAGTTGATGTTCAGCATCTTTGCTGATCACTCTGCCTGGCAGACATTACCTGTGTGCATGGACTAGCCATTGTCATCACATGCATACCGTTGACATGTCCTGTGCTTGTATTTCTTTATACAGCAGACCATGCTAGTTTGGTTTTCCCATGGTCCTTCATGATCAGCACCCATATACGCTACAGAGGGAAGTCTGGGTGATGCATGTCAGAGGCCCGTTTGCTTGGACATATTTGTTGAGAGTCACATTCCTGTTTCTGTCACAGTTACGTACGCTGAGTTGTCTGCATCCTGTCAATGGCTGTGCTTTTCTTTTCTATTTTTGGGTGAAGTAGAGCCTCATGTTGTCATGTCTCTCAATGCTTTTGTTGAGTGATGGTGGTGTGCATGCACTGTCCGATTACCTGTGCAGTGTCACTTTGGTTTTTACTTACAGACACATGCTTCTGGGTGGGGTGCTCTAACCTGCTGAGGGGTGTGAGAGGGGGGCCTGTTGGGAGTTGTAGTGCTGCCTCCAGATACACATTCCCCAACCCTGTGAAGATGGCTACCTACCTGTTAGGTGGTGGGGGAGCGTTCAATGGCTGACACATGCTTCTGGGTGGGGTGCTCCATCCTGCTGAGGGGTGTGAGAGGGGGGCCTGTTGGGAGTTGTAGTGCTGCCTCCAGATACACATTCCCCAACCCTGTGAAGATGGCTACCTACCTGTTAGGTGGTGGGGGAGCGTTCAATGGCTGACACATGCTTCTGGGTGGGGTGCTCCATCCTGCTGAGGGGTGGGAGAGGGGGCCTGTTGGGAGTTGTAGTGCTGCCTCCAGATACACATTCCCCAACCCTTTGAAGATGGCTACCTACCTGTTAGGTGGTGGGGGAGCGTTCAATGGCTGACACATGCTTCTGGGTGGGGTGCTCCATCCTGCTGAGGGGTGGGAGATGGGGGCCTGGTGTGTGTTGTAGTGCTTTTTGTCTGTACACATGCATCCCAGTTGGTTTTGTTTAGCTTTGTGCTTTTTCAGGTTGAGTGGTGGTTACATCTGTGTGACCTGTTTTGGGTATTGTGGGTCAGACGAATGTCCTTTGGCCTAGGGGTTGTAGGTTTGAATTTGTGCAAGACGGTACATGGCAATGTGATGATATACATTGGTTTGTACTTACCAGCTTCCAGTCCCCCGCGGATTCCTTCAAGACTCTCTGGATGTAGGATTCCAAGGACCTTCTCCTCCCACGGACTGTATGGTTTGGGTGGGATGGGAGTGCCTCCACCAGTCCCGTCAGCCAGCTGACGGTTCTTGGCCCTCTTCCTCTTCACCACGGTCTTCAGGTCATGCCACCGCTTCTGTATTTCCTGCTTGTTGCGGGGGGTGGTCCCTACTGCATTGACCTTATTGACTATCCTCACACACATTTGGGTTCTTGTGGCTAATGGGGTGTGTTGGACCATGTTGCCATAGAGTTGTGGTTCAACTCTTATTATCTCATCTACCATGACTGCAAGCTCTGCATCAGTGAATTTTGGCATTTTGTGTGGTGCCATGGTGTGTGCTGTGCAGATGTTCTGTAGTGCAGTTGGGTGGGTGTTGTGGGTGTTGTGGGTGGTGTAGGTGGTGTGTGTGTTGTGGTGGTGCTGTGTGCAGGTTTGCCTCTCCTTTGTTCTCTGGGGTTGGGACCTTCAGTTGTGGAGTGTAGCAAAGGATTGTGGTCAGGGAGGGGCTGGTTTTATGCTCGGCTATGGGGGTGTGGCAAGCTGGTATGTTGCTGTCAGGTATGTTGTGTGTGTTGTCCTGTGATTGGTTATTTTGACATTTCTGGGGCTGTTGTCATTGGGCACTTTTGGTTTGTATTGGGACAGGTCTACTTCAGTGTGTGCATTGTTTGTATTTTTTTTCGTATTTTTTCTACGTCCGCCATTTTTTTTGCGGTTCCTCCGCAGCGGTTCCTCGGCAGCGGTGGCTATGCTGCAGCCCTTCCGCCGCCTATCGGATTCATCACTGTTCGCGCACGATGCGGTCGGATTCATAGGTAGGTACCATGGTGGTAGCGGGGTTGTCATAATGTCACGGGCGGTTACTCCGTGTGCATGGCGGCGGTTCTTGGCTTTTCCGCTGAGTATCCGGCCGTTGCGGTCGGATTTTCAGCTGGTCCGGCGAGTGCGGGCGGTTTTTCGTTGTCTACCGCCGCCGCGGACGGATTATTGTGCCGGTTCATCGTAATGTATCCGGCGTTTTTCCCGGTGGTCATGCGGGCGGTTTTTTGCCGCTACCATGGAGGTCGGTATGTTTTTCCGACCGCCATCGTAATCGACCCCTAAGACAGATACCCTTTCTTTTTTCATAATTGTCTAATTCTCACTGTCCCATTCATGTCTGTGTCTTTAAATTGGAGGCCTCTGTGCAACAATGCTGCAACCTCTCTTTGGTCTCCATGTCTAGCACTTCTACCTCTTTATATGCTTCCTTAAACATATTATTTGCCAAACCTGAAATGTTATATGCCATAACCTCTAGAAGTATACCTCTGTCTCCCTTTATATATGCCTACCACCTTTATTACTCTGTTGTCTCTACCTCTGTGTGTCTTTGCAACTTTTCTGTGTATCCCTTCAGTTGTGATGGCTGCTGCTTTTCAGTCATTACCTACGGCCTCCATAGTGTGTGGGTACCTCATCCTCCTGGACCTATCAGCCGCCTTCGACATGGTCTGCCACCACACACTACGAACACGCCTTCACGACGCCGGGATCCAAGAGAAGGCCCTGGACTGGACCTCATCCTTCCTTTCCGACAGAACACAAAGCGTCCGCCTCGCCCCCTTCCGATCCAAGGCCACCAAGATCATCTGCGGCGTACCCCAAGGCTCCTCCCTCAGCCCAACGCTGTTCAACATCTACATGGCACCCTCGCCCACGTCGCCCGACAGCACAACCTCAACATCATCTCCTACGCCGACGACACCCAGCTGATCCTCTCCCTCACCAAAGACCCTCACACCGCCAAAGCCCACCTCCACGAAGGAATGAAGGCCGTAGCCGAATGGATGAGGACCAGCCGCCTGAAGCTGAACTCGGACAAGACAGAGGTCCTCATCCTTGGTTCCAACCCTTCAGCCTGGGACGACTCCTGGTGGCCAACATCACTGGGAACAGCCCCGCCACCCACCGACCACGTACGCAACCTAGGGGTCATCCTCGACCCCACCCTCTCCATGACTAAGCAGGTCAACGCCGTTTCCTCATCCTGCTTCAACATCCTCCAAATGCTCCACAGGATCTTCAAGTGGATCCCCACCGAAACAAGAAAAACAGTCACCCAGGCCCTCGTCACCAGCAGGCTGGACTACGGAAACGCCCTCTACGCAGGAACGACGGCTAAGCTCCTGGAGACGGCTGCAACGCATCCAGAACGCCTCTGCACGTCTTATCCTCGACATCCCCCGACGCAGCCACATCACACCCCACCTGAGAGACCTGCACTGGCTCCCTGTCAACAAGAGGATAACCTTCAAGCTCCTCACCCACGCACACAAAGCACTCCACAACTCCGGACCAGCCTACCTCAACAGACGACTCAGCTTCTACACCCCCACCCGCCAGCTCCGCTCGACCAGCCTCGCCCTCGCCACAGTCCCCCGCACCCGGGAAACGACCGCCGGCGGCAGATCCTTCTCCCACCTCGCCGCCAAGACCTGGAACACCCTCCCCACCAACCTCCGACAGACCCAAGACCTACTGGCCTTCAGAAGACTCCTCAAGACCTGGCTCTTCGATCAGTAGCAGCACCACCCCCCTCTTCCCCCAGCGCCTTGAGACCCTCGCGGGTATGTAGTGCGCTTTATAAGTGACATGATTGATTGATTGATTGATTGGGAAGGAATATGGTAGGTAGGCCACTACCGGGATACTTGGCTGAGTAGCAAATACTGATCTTGGGTCATCCAGGTTTCAGTTCAGTGGCGTGACTGCCCCACACCTCCCTTCAATAGGTTCTGACTAAAAGCTGAACAGGGCCACCTTTTTGACAGAAATAAAAAAGAACAAGGTTGGAACAAAAATGAGGTATGTTCTTATCTCATGTATTACTTTTACGCCATATAGCAATAGGTTTTCAACACAATTGTTCAATGCCAGTGATGGTGAATTGCCATGGCAACTGTGTACAGACTGCTACTTGATAACGGACAAGATGGAAAAGAGCAAAGAGGCAGAAATGATTTCTGACAGGTCCAAAGTTTAGAGTGCTAAAGCAAGACTGCAGCTCATATATTTTTACTCTGGTTTTGTACTTGGTGTTAGACCTGCCATCCTTGGCGTGGTTTCCCCTCTCCTTTTGCTTCTACCTCTTGTATTTTTCACTGTGTGCTGGACTTCGTTTTTGCTGGTTTAGGGACTCTGGGCACCTTGCCACTGCTGATCAGTGCTAAAGTGCAAGTGCTCCCTGTGTAAATTGTGATTCTGATTGGTTATCCGTGATTGGCATATTTGATTTACTGGTAAGTCCCTAGTAAAGTGCACTGTGTGTGCTCAGGACCTGTAGGTCAAATGCTACTAGTGGGCCTGCAGCACTGATTGTGCCACAAACAAGTAGCCTTTCAAATGTCTCTCAGACCTGCCACTGCAGTGTCTGCGCGCGCAGTTTTACACTGCTGTGTCGACCTGGCAAGTGCACCCACTAGCGAGGCCTTAACCTTCCCTTTTCTTGCATGTCAGTCACCTCTAAGGTAGGCCCAGGGTACCCCCATGGGAAGGGTGCAATGTATGTGAAAGGTAGGGCATGTAGTGGTGTGTTTTACATGTCCTGATAGTGAAATACTGTGCATTTCGTTTTTCGTTTTATTGAAAGGCTATCTCTCTCATATCTTATCATTAGAGCTACCATGTAACATCTTACAAGGGTAACTTTCAATTGGGAAGGGATAAAGATTTGTAGTTTAGGTTCCCTAAACTGAGAATTTAAAAATACATATTTTAGGGAAGTTTATTTTTAAATTGTGTGTTTGAAAATGCCACTTTTAGAAAGTGCCCTCAAGGGATTCTTTTTCAAAATTCAAATTTTTTTATAATTTCAAAAAATGAATTATCTAGAGCCCTGAATAGTGGCTTCTTAACAACATATGTCAAAGTAAATTGAAAATTATCCAGCGAAACAGAACACAAAAAAATGAACAAAATTCAACTGAGATATACAATTTAACACAGGTGTATACTTAATCAGGTTTAAATTTATAAAAGAGATTATATTCTAAAAAGGGTACAAGTTGTAAATCACACAAGAGCAAAAGTGATTGAAAAAACACTCTTTCATATAAATCTTTTAACATAACACACTAATGCCCTTGCCCATTTCACAAATTATTTAACAGGTATGGCATCATTGACAATACAGTGAACACTTCCTGACAGATTATTAAAGAAGAAGGATAATGAGTCAAAATGTCAACGTTTCGGTCTTTGGTGTGAAGACATCTATAAGACCATCATCAGGACAAAGATTCTTGTGTGTATCGCTTACCCCTATGTGAATGGAACAGTTCCAACAATTGTAGATTAATAAAAGATAACATAAGATAAAAAAGTAAAACACCCAGAATGTGGAAAAAAAGGAAAATAATCAATGTGGAATAGAGAAACCTAAACCAAAGCAATGTTGGATTTGAGCGAAGGAAAACAGTATCACCTTCACCAACTAGAGCTAAAAGAAACTTCTCGTGGACTTACTGAACAGTAAGAGACCTGGCTGTGTGTTCCACGACCATGCGAAACAGCAACCAACATATATTGGCGCTCCAAAAGAACAAAAGGAACAAGCATTTACAATGCAATAGGTCTCGCATTTGTTGGAGTTGGAGCTATTGGCATTGTAAATGGCAATGTTATTTATTTATGTTTTTTGGTTTGCAGTAGAGCGATTATTTAAAGAAAAAAGTGCACACTATATCATATTATAAACTTTTATAGGAACTGTACCGTAAAGCTATGGCTATGTTAACGTAAAGGGGTGTGAATGGATGAATAAAAATACAAACAAGCATGGAAGTAAATATCCCACAAATGACCATATACCAGAGACATTTAACTCCTTAACCGCGGCGCAAATTCTGCCGCAGTGCGGGAGTTCTATTGAGTGGGCGGGGCCGCGTCGGCCAATGGACGTGCGCAGCACTAGCGAGGTAGTACTCGCGACGGCCGTTGGCCGACGCACGCACGGAAGGGGTTAAGTACCCGCCTATATGACTGGCCCATACTGAGCTCCTGTCAGCAATCCTGGGCAGGACTACACGCTGTGACAAATAATTCCACCCAGCAAGAAATCCTAACAGGACATTTTGTGCACCGAAAGCATGTCTGAAGTTGATATTTTAAATTATTTTAATGAGCAGTTGCTAAAACAGTCGCGGTTCGGTATGCAAATCGTAATTTTCATGCTGAAGGGAAACTATTTTTATAGATTTTCCCCAGTGTCATAGTTTGAAATCTTTTAGGAATGTAAAATCGAAAGCCTTGTAGTTCATAGCTATGGGTTTTTGTATATTCAAGAATACTATGACGTGCATGCCAAGGTGAACTGTTTATGTATTTCACATCAAAACTGTTGGGCTTCAGACTGCCACAGCAACTTTAAAAACGCCTTTGGTGCACAAAACACGCCAGCGCTTCTTAACTATTGTTTACACTTGTAACGTGGGAAGGGGTCGGTCAACCAATTCTTTCTGTGAACAAACATCTATTTTATTTATTGCTTTGCAGTTTTATGTAGCGCTTTATTTATTGCTTTGCACTTTTATGTAGCACTTTGAAATCTGCACGGTATAGAGTGCTTTACAGAGGTCGGTTTCTATCTACATGCAGGAAGTTTACACACGGACACGGACTTTTGGCAGCAGCTGCTACTGGTATCTCGCACAAAGTCCTATATTGTAAAGGGGCCTTTCCAGGCATCAGCCGCACGATCACCAGACCCACCCTCTGATCCTGGCGAGAGTATACCTCAATGCTGTTCCACCAAAGCGCACTACTACCAACACACCCTACAGTGGGCTGGAACCTACAGATTGTTATTGTGTGCCATATTGTAATAGTTGTCACTTGAACGACACTGTCTTTCTAATACGTTGTGCAAAATTTAACAAAACTTTAATAAAAAGAGAAGAGTTTAATAAATAAAAAAAAGAACGAACAACACCACACCACCAGGCTCCAGTATCCAAAAAGTGCACAATCTCCAAACAACGTGTGGCTGAAAAGATAAGGTTGAGACAGAGGCAGAGCGAAGTGAGGTGGAAAGAGATACAAACAGAGAGGTGGGCCAAAGAGAGATGAGTTTGAGAGTGAGGTGAGGTGAGGCAGATGGGGAGAGATACGGCGAGCTGTAATGGAAACTGCAGAGGTTGAATTACAGAGAACTGTTACAGGGGTAGAGAGAAGCCTAGAAAGTGGTAAAGAGACAGGTGGAAGACTGATAAAGATGCAAAAGACAAGTAGACAGAGGTGGTACTGATAAGTGTATTGTGAGCGGTGAGGTAGACAGAGGTGAGTTAAGCAGGGCTAGTTTTGTAGGTGAGATGCATAGAGATGTAGAGAGAGGGTAAACGAGAGGTAAAGAGGAGTGAGGTAGAAGAGATGAGGTGAAATAAGGAGAGATGGGATAGAAAGATATGTGAGTGAGACCGAGAGAGACAGGCAGGAGGTAGTAGAGAGGTGAGACAGAGATAGAGAGAAAGGGAAACGGAGAAGCAAGGTAAAGAGATGAGCATGAATTTTGTGATTGGTGAGGTAGAGAGAAAAGATACATGAAGACAGATTGGGAGGTACGGGCGTGAATAAAGATTGTGGGAATGACTGCAGGGGGTGCACTAATGGGGCGTTAGGGATGGGAGAGGAAAATCCTAGGAACAGAGGAGTTAGTGAGAGAGGGAAGGCATGAAAGATTAGGAATTGTGAAAGAAGAAGAGAAGGGAACAGAACATGGATAAAAATGATTGACAGACACGAATCTGAGCAACGTCATGGTATTGGAGAAAGCTAAAGAAGTGAGGGATGGGAAACATAAGGAGAGGGAAGGAGCGAGGATCTGGGAAAAGAGGACCAATTTTATTAAGAATAAATAATTCAGTAAAAAGCTGACCTGTATTTGACGATTTATCTGCTGCTGTGCTTCAGTTCACAAGCGGCCCGTGCAGCCGGTGTCTGTCCACGAGAGGCCCTTACAGGCAGGAGCTCTTGGTGCACAAGCGGCCGTCACAGCAGTGTATTGTGCACACAACGCTTTCTATGCAGTCCGATGTTGAGCTTGAAATAGCCCTCGCGGCTTGTGCGTTTCTGGGAGGCCCCGGAGCCGGTGACAGTGCACGCGAGGCCTCGCGCCTGTGTCTGCTCACAGAAGATCCTCTCAGAGTCCCACATGTTCAATGGCCGCAGGGAGGACGAGGAGCTGCTGCTTCCGGGGCCTGGACAAATCTAGCATGGAAAGGGGGAAAGAGGGCGGGGTGAAAGTACAGCAGCTGCTGCACGCAATCCAGGATTTAAAGGAGCAGGCACTTCAAAAAAGTGCTCATGAAAATAATATTTAAGACACTGCGTGAACCGCGCGTTTGTGAAGTATGTGCAATTAATTTTATTAAACCGCGGACGCATGCGAAAACAAATATAATTAAATAAATATAGGGCAGGAACACTGTCTGAACGGAGGAGAGGCAGCGTCGTGTGTGTGCTGTGGAGTGCGAGGGCTGCCGTAAATAAAAACAAGGAAGTAGTCCCTACATGAATGGATAACGCCGAGCAGCGGAACAAAACTGTAGTTGGTCGGTGCTGCTTCCTGCAAAACGGAAGTGCCGCATCGGATCGCAAGCCAACGATAAGCCCGCTAACAAAATACAGAGTTAACGAATGGCAAGAGGCAGGAGAAACTACCGGCAATAGGCGGAGTTTCACCCAACACATACAGATTACTTGATGCCTCGTAGAGGCAGCGCATGCGCTGCCTATGCGAGACCTAAAAATGTCAACTTAATGACAGTGATCATACTGGCACTGACTCTGCTAAGTCCTAAACAACATTGTCAATAATTTAAACAAGGGCTTTACTTTGATTGTCACGCACTACTCTGAGCTCAGACTAAGTGCTGAATAATTAACCACAATGAGGGACTCCTCTCAGAGTTTCGCTCTTGCGTTAACTCAACATATCATATTGCGAGAAATAAAGCTGCATGCCACATAGTTGCTGGAGGCATGTTAGTTTGATATAGAGTAAATACACAAGCGTCTATGTCATTGATTGCTAAAGGAAAATATCCTTATGTTAACGGAAAGAAAACCATTATATATTGTGTCATAACTGAGTAAAAATAACGTGACCTTGACACTCACGAAAAACAGTCAACGAACAGGGGAGAGTGCTCAAACTTGTGCTCCAACATTGCCTCCAGCACATCAAATGTAGTTCCCCAGTATCGTGCAATTTTCGGGCAGGACCAGGCCAGGTGTAAGAACGTCGCATCTTGAGCCCGGCACCTCACACAGCTCGCATCCTCACGCAAGCCAGTTTTGTGCAACCATGCAGGGGTCCTGTATAGTCTGTGTATGAACTTAAAGTGGATTAGCCTCAACCTGTCATTAGGGGACAAGTCCCTGGCCTGCGCGCAGCAGTATGCCCATTTATCTTTCTCTATAGGAATTCCCAGTATTTCCTCCCACTCGCGACGCGCCTGAGGAACGCTGATAGGAGCCATATGTTGCATGCCTGAGAATAGCTGGGTAATGAGTTTACGCGGTGACGTGTTACCTAGGAAGTCTTCCAGGACTTGGAACGTTGTGGGCACTATCGGTAACGAAGCAAAGTGATCATGCAGCGCCACATGCAGCTGGTAATACGTCATTCTATCAAGTAGGCCTGTGTTCTCCCCCGAAAGCGCCTTGTCCAGCGTTATGAATGACCAATCGGGGAACACATTTTCCATAGTGTGCAAACGGAGCTTCCTCAGTCTCTGGCATACACGTGTGTCTTCCGAGAAAGGCAACGCCAGGTGTCTCAGCAGTGGCACAAAGGGGCAAACATCGTCTCTAGTTGCACCCTGCATCTCAGCTCTCGCCATGCCCAAATTCTGCATCCATCCATGTTTACCTCCGAGGGCGGCCTAGTCTGCGGTCTATAGTTGGCCATGTGTAGTGGTGTCGGAGCTGCTTGGTCATGTTCAGGTGCAGTGTGCGCCATAAATTGAGTCGGGCAGAGCCAATAAAACCCAAACTGGGCTTGCACACAGTTGTACTATAAGTCCATGTCTGGGGCTCCCAGACCCCCATGTTCGAAAGGCAGCATCAGAGTCTCCCAGGAGACCCTGGGTTGTTCTCAGGCAAGGGTGATCAAGTTTGAGCGCAGTCTGCACCTAAAGTCAGTGCTAAGGGGTAGCGGGAGATTAACAAATACATACAGAAACTTGGGGAGCACTACCATCTTTGCTATGGCTAGTCATCCTGCGAGGGACAGCGGTAATGCTGTCCAGCGGGCCAGGCGGCTTTCGAACCAGTCCATGAGTCTCCCATAATTATATCGCCAAAGCTCCTCAATGTTACGGCTGAGCCAGATTCCCAGATATTTCACCGGGGTCTCCGCCCAGTTAAGTGGATATTCCGATTGGACCCGTTCAGTGACCGTGGTCAGCGGGAAGATAACCGATTTCCCCCAGTTAATGGTGATACCCGACAAACCGCCAAATCTTATGATTTCCCTGATCAGGGAATCTAGATTCTCCGCCAGATACTTGACATAGAGGGTCACATCGTGTACCAGGAGTACTCTTGGGACAGATGCTAGGCCCCGGTGCTCGTGGTGCTGTCTCAGTTGAGCAGCCAGAAGCTCCATGGCCATGGCAAAAAGGAGGGGGGATAATGGACATCCCTGTCTCGTGCCACGGGCCACCGAGAAGGGTGAGGAGATTATCCCATTTATCCGAAGCCTCAATACCGGTGAGGAGTAAAGCAGGGTGACCTGTTTTAAAAATTTGGGGCTCATTCCCAGACGAGAGAGAAGTGCAAAGAGATGTGGCCACTCCAAGGTATCAAAGGTCTTGGTGGCATCCAAGAACATCGCAGCTGGTGGGAGGGAGGGGTCTATGTCTTGCATGTTTGCGAAAAAGGTGCATAGATTGTGAGATGTACCCCTGCTGGGGACGAAGCTGCACTGGTCGGGGCACAGCACTGTGGGCAACAGCGGGAGAAGTCTTGTCGCAATCAGTTTAGTGAGAATTTTATTGTCCAGGTTGATCATCGATAGCGGTCTGTAGGAATCGCACAGCAGCGGATCCTTATCTGGTTTAAGAATCGTGATAATAAGTGCTTCCCGGAGAGATGGAGGGAGCGTTTCCTGCTCCAGCGATTCCTCATACATGTTGAGGAGATGTGGTGTCAGCAGCGGAGCGAATTCTTTGTAAAAAGAGGCCGTCAATCCGTCCAGTCCCGGGGCCTTATCCCCGGGCAAGGCGCGGATCACACCGATCACCTCCTCCTCCGAGAACAGCTCATCCAGATATCTGCGGTGGCCGTCTTCTAGCCATAGTAGTTGGATAGATTCAAGAAAGGGGGTCAGATCAGGGTGGGTGTCAGATTGTCGTGCAGCATAGAGTGAGGAGTAAAAGGATAGCATTTCCGCTTGGACACCCTCCTGACTGATCGCCATCTCATTGTTGGTTGTGCGTAGCTCGCTAATATAGTTGTTGGCCCATGGTTTTTAAAGGAGACCAGCCAGTATTTTTCTGGCGTGGTCCCCCTCTCCATACCTTCTGGCGCATGCGTTATTCCCTAGATAGTGTGTTTCCCTTTAGGCTGCCTCCTCATACTCTGCAATTTTACCTCTAATGTCCCCAAGGATCACAGTCTGATTAGTGGTGAAGTATTCTTTTTCGAGCTCCCCTATTTCTCCATCAAGGCGCCTGAGGTCCCCTCGCAATGAGCGCAGTACTCCTGCCTGCATAGCAATACACTCACTCCTGATCACAGACTTAAATGCCTCCCACAGTGTAGAGGGGGATTCCACCGTGCCCTCATTCAGTGCAAAGTATTCCACTATTGCTGATCGAATAGCGTCTCGAAATACCTGGTCTCGCAGAGCTCCCGGTGGGAGCCTCCAGCTAAAGGCTCTGTTATGGGCACCCGGCAGGGAGAACTCAAGCAATGCTGGAGTATGATCAGGGTTCGAGCAAGATGGGTAATTTTGGATACCCATGTTACCACATCTTTTGAGGTCAGCCAAAAATCTATTCTGGACCAGGTAGGGCCTGCCGGAGACACACACATGCCTTCCTCTTTGTGCATGTTGCGGTAGCGCCATATATCTACCAGGTCGTAATCCATCATAATAGTCTGCAACTGTGCCACTGCCCGCGGGTGGGGGCGGTGGGAATTCCACGATCTGTCCCTGCCCGGGTCCAATATTACATTGAAGTCCCCTCCCCACAAAACCGCACCTGAACCGAGCGTCTCAACCAGTCACCACACCTCACTGAAGAAGTCTGGGTCATCCACATTGGGCCCATACACTGACACCAGCCTAATTGGGTGGCCCCCCCAGCACACCTGCTAATATTACATATCTCCCTTGTGGGTCACATTGTGCAGTATGCGTGCAAAACAAATCAATAGAAAAAAAACATCCTGAGAGGGTGTCCACCAAACCTAGAAATTATTGATCGGTAGGCCAGCATAGATCAGGCAATTAGTCGTTTTCGCTGAGGGGTTCCCCCTCCTCTGTGTGTCGCTCCGCTTGCGGAGGCAGCTTGGGTGGTCGACGATTCGGGGCAAATTTGGTGGCTAATTTAGGATCGGTGAAGTACGTAGCTTGGCCAGAGTGGAAAATGCATAATTTTGCAGGATAGAGCAAAGAGTATTTAATGTCCTGTTTCTGGAGCATCCTTTTCACCGGCAAAAACTCTCTTCTGGCAGCCTGTACGGTCAGGGTAAAATCCAGGTAGAACGAGACAGCGTTGCCCTGGTATGTTGTTTCTTGCTGATCTCTGGCCCTGCGCAGCACAGTGTCCTGGTCCCTATAATTTAGTAAACAAACTATTATCGGTCTTGCTGGGGCTCCCACAGGGGGCCTCAGGCCAAGAGCTCTGTGGGCCCTCTCTACTATGCAGACTGCTGATAGGGAGTCACCATACAGGGAGTGCAACATTTCTTTCACATAGTCCTCAACACAGGTCATGGCAGTGGACTCCGGGATTCCCACGATGCGCAGGTTGTTACGTCTTGACCTAGCTTCTAGGTCCTCAATCTTCTTCCTGATCTCTTCCAGGACTTTCTCAGTACTGAGCAGTTTTTCCCACGTTGCTCCCCCCCTCATCCTCCAGCGCAGATGTGCGTTGTTCGACCTGAGCAATACATTCATCGTGACTGGATCCCTAATCTTTTAGCTTATCCAGTCTGTCAGACAGAGTCTATTTTTAGGTCAATGGCTGTGAGGGACTGTTTTAGGTCTTTGAACATTTCGGGATGTTCGGTTCTTGTGTGGACGTGGCACCCAAGTTTACCTCCATCTGTTCTTCCTCCAAGGGAGTGCCGCCCCGGGGAGGTCTGTGCTGCTCAAAGGACAGCTTTGATTGCCCGGCATCCGTTTTCCCCATGTTCGCTTGTCGCTCCAAGGGGTGCACTGCGCTAGTTTAGCTGTTATTATTCTTGCGACTTTCCTCCGATAGGTACCGGTCCCTCAAGGGGCCCCGCAGTGCCACTTACATTCCACACCTGTCCGCAGCGATACCAATCATGGGGTAAGAGGTTTAACTGGACTCTGTGCCACTCTCAATGAGGGGGGGGGCGGCCGCCCTCTCCCACCAGGTGCCCCCAGCCGGGGGCCTTTCAGCTCTTGGCCTGCCGTCGAGGTGGTGTTTCACTGAGCTTCGGTCGTTGTGTGGCTGCCCCAGGCTCATTGGAATCTACCCTCACTTGCATACACAATGGGGTGCTCTTTCTGATGCACTGACCCGTCCTCCTCCAGCTGGGTCCACCCGAGCAAACAGTTCTCAGCTAGTCGGCAGGGTGGCCTACTCCACCCCCCCAGGCGCTATCCGCATGCGTGGGGATTGCCCACAATGTCCTCTCGGGGTTGGAGCAGAGACACCGCTACACCTAACCCTGCCACTCCACTCTATGCAGTCGCCACCCTCTCTTCACGGGAGGGGGCCGAGCGCTCTCACCCGCCGGAGTCCCCCACACCGCACCTCTCACCTCAGGTCCTGTGTCAGTTCTCCTGGTGACGCTTTCTGCCAGGGCTAGTACCAACCCTGGCCGGGCCGCCTTCAAGTCGGTCTCTCAAGGGATAGAGGTTGCGTCATTTTTCTCTGCACCTCCGTGGCCTAAGCCCTGCCGCTTCTAGGCTCCCAGTCCCACCTCTACTCCCCTTTTTTTTGGCTCCGGATTGTAACCACGGGCCGCGCCTAGACGACTCGGCTACTTGGATGCGCGCGGCCCGGCACGGGGAGGCAGTGTCACTCTTCACGGCCACCCGAAGATCCGCAGGCCTCTTCGCCGTCCGGCCCGCCTCCAGCTCTTCTCCTGGGTCTCTGCAGCCGCAGCCTCTGCCTCCACACGTTGCTTGGCTGAATCCGCTTGCTCCCACGGGCTCCCCATTAGCATATCGTTAGCCAGGGGGGAGGCAGGAGCTTAATTTGTTTGCACCTTGAGGCTCCAGCCGATCCTTTTCCGCCCTAGCTCAGCAGTGTACTTGCAGGATCTTACGGAGCTGCCATCTTGCCATCTGTCTCGACTCCGCTCGCCTCCTCTCAGTTAAGCGAGTCCTGGACTCTGTCAGCTTGTGCCTCGACAGCTGTGTGGCTGTCACCCTCGGTTTGGGGGTGCTATGTCTGTCTAAACTGCGGGATTTATGTCGGATCGCCTGTCCAGCCTGCAGATCCTCACGAAGTGGTGGCCATCTTGCAGCCGGGCTCACTAGCCACCCCCCCCTAGGGGTTCTCCTTGGGGGTTTGCTTTGGAACTGCAGGTTTTGTGCCTCAGTGGGCCAGGAACCAGGAGCATATGATACAGACATGACTTAATGCTTACTCTTGAATCTCCAGAGCTGAGATTTATTTTTGAGGGTCAGGGAACAAAGGGGAAATTAGAATAGCCTGCAGGCCAGTGAGACTCAACTGTGGCTGCATCCTTTGCTGAAGAGAGTGGATGTATCCCTCTGAAAACTTTAAAATAAACGTTTTAATAACCTTGTTGGAAATTTCACCTGCGTAGCATGGCTGTTTTTTTCCTATGTGGACCTCTGGTGCTGAAGGCCGAGCTATTCCTTGCGAAAAAGACCTCAACATCATGATCTCTTCAGAATTGTGGGCCTTTGTTCCCTGACTTCATACCTTTCTTCTGTGAACTGGTGTGGCTGAGTGAGAGCCTCAGGCTTTCACTGGAGAATTATTGAATATTGTTAGCTAGCCTAACATACAGAATGATAAAAGTTTATATCATCTTCTTGGTGTATCAGTATGACAGTGTGGAGCAGGATCTCTCCCAACAACTAAAAATTGATGTTATATTGCTTAGAGATTGCACTAGCCACTGAGAGCTATGGTCCAGGACCTATGTATCATCAGGATGTATATAACTTTATTTTTCATTCGTATTTTAGTTGTGATGGTATCAATTAATATCAAAATCAAATCAGATATGTAATTTTGCCTCAAAAGATCAAAGGTAAAATACAATTTTAAGAACTTTTTCTGGTATGTGTACTGAGACATTGTGAGGAAGGATAAAGGATTTAGCGGGTCATTTATTGTTAGGCGGGTAGCGTCTCCCATATATAATGAGTTACTGGTTGTTAGAAATTGGGTTGTTGGTTGATTGGAGTGTGAGCCCTGGCCTAGCAACAAATACAATCTTTGTCATGGTGAGGTGAACCCTAAATTAACCTGTGCTCATCCTTCTAGAAGCTTGGCACAGAGCAGAGCATTCAGGCTTAACTTCGAGGTAATGTGTTAAACATTTGTGCTACATTTCAAACAGTAATAAAGTGAAAAACGCTGCACAATAAGGATCCCACACCAAGTTAGAAACATACAGTACAATTTAATAAATAAAACAAGACTAAAACAACAAAATCCAATCAGTAGAACTGGAGTTATGGATTTTGAAAGATGTTCGCAAAACTAGCGCTAAATAGCACAAAACGCCAACTAGGGATATCTGGTCGCGATTGACCGTGTTCAAGTCGCAGTTTCAGGCCGACTTCGATAGAGAGCAGGTCAGCTACAGTCACCAGGTTGGGTCAGCTAAAGTTTATCTTCTCCAATTCATGCCAAGAGTCCGTTTGCTTTGGAGGGGGTCGCGAGGAGCAGGGAGAGCACTGCATGAGGCTGTTGATGTAGCTCAAAGAGAAGGCTGGCATAGCTGATAGGAAGTGCTGGAGCTTTGCATTGGCATCTCCTGCTAGAAGTCGATTCTGTAGCGCAAAGAGGCAGCTGACAGAGCTTCGCATTAAATCGTGGGGTGAGCGACGAGGTCTCTGTGCGATCACAAAGAGCCCAAAAGTTTGAATTCAGCTCCCTGAGCCTCAGCAAAATTACGGGACCTGTGGGCACCACTTGGGGGTCCAGGGGCGGTGCAGGATGTTGGGGATCCTTTTTATGTCCCTAAGGCTCAGATCAGGAGGCCAGCAGACTAGCCCATGGGGTCACTCTTGTGTCTTGAGTTCAAGGGTGAAGTTGCAGCTCCAGTTCTCTTCTCACCCACGGAAGAGGTCAGCAGACAGTTCAGCACAGCGGGGCAGCAGTTCCTTCAGAGCAGCAGTCCAGCAGAGGGGCAGTCCTTTTAGCAGCACAGCGTTCCTTCTTCTTGGCAGAGTATCCACAGGTCCAGAAGTGTACTGAAGGGTTGGTGTCTGAGGTCCAGTATTTATACCCAGTTGTGCTTTTGAAGTGGGGAGAAGCTTCTAGAGACATTCCTTTGAAGTGCACAACTGGTCTGCCTTCCTGGCCTTGGCTCCAGACTAACTACATGGGGTATGCAACCCTTTGGGTGGATACATGACACAGCCTACTCAAGTGTAAGTAGGGCTGTACCCAGCTCCTCCCTCCTATCCTGCCACTGATGGCCCATCCAGTCACACCTAAGCTTCCCATTGTGTGTGGCTGTCTAGGAAGAATACTCAAAGACTAACTGTCGCCCACACCCAGTCATGTGACCCAGAAGCGGGCGGCAAGCACCATATGGCTAAGGCAAGAAAATGCCAACTTTCTTAAAGAGGCACTTTCAGAATTGTAACTTAAAATCAGACTTCACCATAAGTTAGGAGTTTTAATTATGATCCAAAGACACCAAACACAAACTGGTTACCTATTCCCATTATAATAAGGTAACTAAAATGTTATCCTATGGGAGAGGCAGGCCTTGCAGTAGTGAAAAACGAATTAAAGTGTTTTTCACTACCAGGACATGTAAAACGTAAAAGTACATGACCTAATTGTTAAATACATTGCACCCTGCCCTCGCTTGGAAAATCAGTGTGAGCCGCCGGCTGCCTGTCCCTTCTGACAGCAGCATCGACAGCCCATGGTAGATCACCAACGCAAAGCACCAGCCCGCCTGTCTGCAGCACCCGGCCTGCTCTTCGCACCACTCCAACTGCTGCCCACGACGCTCTCCTTGCTCCTCACGATCCTCTCCAACGCGAACCGGACTCTTAGCACAAAACTTGAGAAGGTAAAACTTCAGTGGGACTAATCTGGGACTGTATCCGACCCACTCTCCATCATGGCCGGCCTGAACTTCTGACTTAGGCCCAGTCCAGCACAACCAGATAGCCGCGGTTGGCGCTTTCTACTTTTAGGCCATTTTGACCTTGTTTTGCTCATTAAATTAAGCTCTATTTTTCTAACCTGGTGTGGGATAATTTGTGTGGTGGTTTTACTGTTTGAAGTGTTGCAAAAATACTGTACACATTGCCTCTAAGTTAAGCCTGACTGCTCTGTGCCAGGCTACCAGGTGGGTTGAGCACAGGTTAATTTGGGGTTTGCTTGTGCCTTACCTTGACTAGGATTGTGGTTCCTGCTTGACCAGGGCTCACACCCCAGTCAATTAGTAACCCAATTCCTAACAGTATGGAAGACTGGATGGATTTGAGCTTGCTGCATGCAACCTATGTTTTAATATGGAAAAATAAACAGTAAAAACTGGCCCAGAAGATCATAAAGCAGCTGATCCAGCGCACGGCCAATGCCTAATCAGGGATCAATACTCAATAATATAGCAGAACAATGGCCCATACACACTCACCCAAATCCCTGATGCGCTGGTTGTCAATTTTTATACAAGTTCAATTCTCTTTCTCATATCTGTTCATATATGACATTTTTTCCCTAATACCTTTCTTATTCATCAATCAACTCTTCCTCTACTTGGTCGATGAACCAATTAGTTGAATAGTTGATGGTAATGATACTCTTTTATCTAACTAATCATTTATAAACTAAATAACCACAGACTCTCGTTGGAGTTAATAAAGTTTATCTCAAATCATGTAATAAAATGCTCAAATGCATACGGTCACAAATGCAAACAATGAACTCAGAAAAGGGAGAGAGAACATCAGCAAATCAAATGAACAGAACTCATCAATAAGCAATGACAATATTGCATGAAGGAATGGATAGATAAAGAGGCAAAAGTTTCAGAGAAAAAAATACATTCGCGAGTAAATTATGAAAAAACGAGTTAGACTAATACAAACCCATCGGATTTGTAGTGAAAACCACCCCTCAGGCCTAAGTGGTGGTGGGGATCCCCCGAAATAGAGTCAGGGGACAAAGATTTCAGGAACAGGATCAGGACAGGACAGGAATCAGCTAGGCCTCTCTTCTGACCGACGGACTGTGACGCATCCCCCTCTCTCAGCCTCTCAACCACACCCCTAAATACACCCCAATTATACCTTCAACCCTACATGTCCGTCCCACATCAATTGAAACATCCCACGAAACTAAGCATATGACTTAATTCGCTCTTAAGCTTATTCTTTGTTTTATGCCCGTTTCTCATTAGCTCATATATTGTACATTCACACGATCAAGTCTAAGTTACAATTTTATACATTTCAAGCAATGTCTCCAGGAAATGTCCTTCTATCCCACGGTCTGTCACGTTGCTTGGCAGACGATCATCACATTGGCCTTCAACTCTTTCATCTCTTCTGCTGTGCTCGGTGCTTCAACGTGCTTTTGTCTGAACAGCATTTACTTTAATTTCCAACCCGCCTTCACTTTGGTTAATATAAGAAAACATGGAGTTCATTCAGCCCACTATAACGAATAAAAAAACGAACATTCATTAATTATGTGATAATGTAATTTTCACTGTTTACCACCCACCTTTGTACTATCCCTTATTAAGGTTTTTTCCTAGCATAGCCTTATGCAAAACGACATTATTAATTCAAAGCAAGCTGCAACATGGAAACTACGAAATGCACATGCGGCCTAGTCATGCATTATTTCTCATTTCTTTCAAAGCATGATGTAAATACAATTTTAGTTCTTTCATATATTATTTTCACGTTAGTGCATGCATGCGCAAAGCAGTTTTCCCTCGTGTTCATGTAAGGTGCATGTTAATTTTCTATTACTACTTACTGTTAGTACGTATTATGGGGGTGTTAATTCGAGCAGGTTTCTTTTTTTTTTTCCCCCCGGATCCCTGCTCCATAACAGCCGACAAACAGCCCAAAAAAAATCCAACATACGGACTTGTGAGACCAGTCCATAGGACCTGCCTGATTGCAGTATAGGCCAGAGCGACCCTGCACATTTTCTTTGGCAATGTCTAGCTGAACTTGCCAAGCAACTCGAGATCAGACACATTTATCCTCATTTAAACTATTTTAACATATTGAGATCTTGTGCGTGGGCAGCCTTTGTGTTTTGTCACAAATCCAGTCTTCAGAGATGATTTTCAAACCAGGCCTTTGTTGTAAACGTGTAGATATGCATGTCAGTATCACTGCACCACATTAATATAACAATTAATGAACATTAAAAGTCGCTCAGTGTCATATTGTTGTCATAGGCAATTATGAACATGAACCGCATAGAATCAGTGTTGTTTACAAGGAATGTATAAGCAAGGAGTAATGAAATGGTTGAGTGACAAGCACAGTAAAAGATGTTGCTGGAAAAAACAATAACACCCTGTTTGTTATTCTTTTGAAATTAGAATAATAATTCAAGTAGTCAAATACATTTTGTGTGAACATGGTAAAGCATAAAATTCACACACTAAAATGTCACTCTTTGTTCAGAGAAAACAATAAGGGCTTCAGACTTCCTCTACAGTATCACACAGAGAATGTACCCCATGCAACAGATCACTTATGCCTCCTTTGTACACCAGTCTGTGACCAGTGATACAAATTACACTGTCCCTACTGCTTCACATCACACTGCTGGACCTGGTGTATTCTTTGTACATCTTCCTGTGCAGTCAGCTAAACACTATCCTATGCCTATGTACTACATAATATCCAGTTCTCTCCCGTGGCACACCAACATGTGCTTGCATGGTGAACGTCACTTTGTGCTCCCAAGGTATATAGCATGTGCTCCCACGGTGTAGTGCTCTGCAGATGCGTATCCCCCTGTGCTCCTCCGCTGCAAACCGTGCAGTACATCCTGGCTGTACATCACCATGTGCACTCATAAACAGTGGTGGCTGGCACGGATCAGGGGTGACAAGGCAGAGGGCGGGGCATGTGGGGGAGTGGGGGTAAAGAAAAAAAAAGAAACTTTCCTCCTAGCCATGTCTCTCCTCCGTCGTCTGTCCGTGTCTCTACCGGCCCAAACAGGAAGCACCCAGGCTCCCCAGAGGCTGGTATGAGCACTATGGTTCAGCGCTAAGCCAGGGAGCCTGGGCACGTTCTCCACCCAGGCTGTAATGCAGCATGGGTGGAGAACATGCAAAGTGCGCATGACTGTTTGGCCGGCCTGAGACGGCTGGCCAAACATTCATGCGCACTGACTGAGGAGCAGATGGAGTGGTGAGCACACTCTGTCAGCAGAGCAGCCCCATCACACCGCCTAAGCTGCCCCAGCAGGAACAATTAAAATGATAAAAAAATGAGTTACTGTCATTTTATTTTTCCTTTATTTACACTGCTGAAAGGTGCTGCCACTGCTCCTACTGCCCGTGCTGTACATCGCCATGTGCATTCACACTGCCCTAGCTGTACGTCGCTGTGTGCACTCATACCGCCCTTGCTGTACATCACAGTGTGGACTCATGCTGCCCTTGCTGTACATCACCATGTGCACTCATACTGCCCTTGCTGTACATCACTGTGTGCACACATCCTGCCCTTGCTGTACATCACTTTGTGTACTAATACTGCCCTTGCTATACATCACCATGTGAACTGACACTGCCCTAGCTGTACATCACCATGTGCACTCATACTGCCCTTGATTTAGATTACCATGTGCACTCATACTGCCCTTGCTGTACATCACCATGTGCACTCATACCGCCCTTGCTGTACATCCCCGTGTGGACTCATACCACCCATGCTCTACATCACTGTGTGCACTCATACCACCTTGCTCTACATCACCATGTGCAATCATCCTGCCCGTGCTGTAAGTTGCTGTGTTCACTCATTCTGCCCGTGCTGTACATCACTGTGTGCACTCATACCGCCCTTGCTGTACATCACCATGTGCACTCATCCTGCCCTTGCTGTAAGTTGCTGTGTGCACTCATCCTGCCCGTGCTGTACATCCCCGTGTGCACTGATACCGCCCATGCTTTACATCACTGTGTGCACTCATACCGCCCTTGCTCTACATCACCATGTGCAATCATCCTGCCCGTGCTGTAGATCACTGTGTGCACTCATCCTGCCCGTGCTGTACATCACTGTGTGCACTCATACCGCCCTTGCTGAACATGACCGTGTGCACTCACACTGCCCATGTTGTACATCGCCATGTGCTCTCATACCGCACTTTCTGTACATCACCGTATGCACTCATACTACCCTTCGTATACATCACTGTGTACACTCGTACTGCCCTTGCTGTACATCACCTTGTGCACTCATACTGCCCTTGCTGTACATTCCCGTGGGCACTCATACCACCCTAGGTCTACATCACCGTGTGCACTGAAACAGCCCTTGCTGTACGTCACTGTGTGCAATCATACTGCCCTTGCTGTATGTCACCGTGTGCACTGATACCACCCTAGCTATACATGACTGTGTGCACTGATACCGCCCTTGCTGTACATCACCGTGTGCACTCATACTGCCCTTGCTATACATAACCATGGGCACTGATACTGCCCTAGCTGTAGGTCAACATGTGCACTCACACCGCCCTTGCTGTACATCACTGTAGGAGAGTAGGATCTGCTTCACATGGGTACCCCCACTTTTTGCTGGTGCTTCAGCTGGTTTATCGACTTTAGTCTGGACTGGGATCCTGCTATTCAGAGCCCCAGCCCAGCTGCTTCCTCTATGAAATGGGTTCCATGTACCTTAGGCACATCTCTGATTGGAATCTGGAGTGCCCTTATAAGTCCCTAGTATATGGTATACTATGTACCCAGGGCATAGGTACCCCAGAGGCCTGCCAGGGGCTGAAGCATGTATTATGCCACCCCTGGAAGGCCAGCCAAAATGACACCACAGGTCTGCTACTGCAGCCTGGGTAAGGTGGTACATGCACCCCTTACAGTGGTATGGGCTACCTATATCACTACCATTGCACACACATATAAACCTATAAGTCACTCCTATGGCAGGCCTTACGAATCCTGAAGGCAGAGTGCTTGGTTTCTATGTGAGAGGGTGCCCCTGCATGAGCAGAGCCCCTCTGCAGCGTTCGGAGTCCCTCCTCTGATGCTGTTTGTGGTACAGCCTGACCATATACTCTTAAGTGCATTATATCCTCGTGGTACAATGCTAACTTTGGACTGGCTGCACCAAAACATGTCGTGTTTCGTGACAAACAGCTTGGAATACTACCCCCCCCGGCCAATACGGGCAGCGTGGGTAGCATTCCACCCTTCTAGAGGGAGAGACATGTACACACCGGGCTACCCGGTACTTCTTTCCAGAGCCCTGGCATCACAAAATGGATGCCGCTGCCACAGACACGGGTCTGGCCTCCTGCTGCTGACTGAAACTCCGGCAGGAGGCCTGGACAATAGGTTTCATGTCGAAGCGAGGTGTAACCACCTCCCCAGACAGGATAGTGTGTATTGGGGCTGGGCGGGAGCACCATCTGGTGCTTTGAAGTCCTGCACTGGGGGCACATTTGGTGTCCCTGTGCATATGCCAGTTCAAACCGGTTGCAGGGGCTACCTGCCCCTGCTCTGGCGCGAAACTGGACAAAGGGAATGGGTGTAACCACCCCTCTTCCCTGACCCTCCTATTGGTGGGTCCCCAGAGTATGTCCAACACCCTAACTTTGTATAAGTATGGGATCCCAGTCCTTAGGACTTTAGATTACCCTGGACGAAACTCTGACACTGAATCCTGGACCTTCGACACTCTACTTGAAGATTAGAGGACTGAAGAATCTCCCTTGGGGTCAAGGAGTGACTCCCCTGCTTGGCAGGCACCTAAGAAGCAATTGTCCGGTCTGCATCACTGAAGCTCCCGCCGGACGCTGAAGTCCTTGCATCACCAGAGGTGGATTTCCAGACATCCCCGAGGCTGCCCTGAGTCCCCAGCAAAGCTGAGGCCCGTAGCTGTCGTGGGTATTGTGGAACCATGACCCCTGGACACCGAGTACTTTTGCAAGTGCATCCTCTTCCTGGTCTCCCACGAAGTTGTGCTTTGGGCTCCGAGTAGCCCCTGCCTTCAGCACCAAATGAACCGAAGATCACTGGCCTCCACTCCACGAGTGTCCTGTGAGCCAGCTCCAAGTGCATCCACTCGAGGCTCCTATGCGGTCACTAGTCTGTTGGCTAGTGGGCCCTCCCGAAGGCAACTCTTCTTCTTCTTGGGCTTTCCTGGTTGTTCCAGACGTGCCCTGACTTACCCTTGCTGGGTGAGTCCCCCAGACCTTGCTGGTCTGCATCAACGTCCTTTGTTTATTTCCACATGACTTGCCGTTGCCAAGGCTTGTTGGGTCCAATCTGGTCACCGACACCCCAGCAATCGACAGACGTCATGGGACAGCTCGAATCCAGCTCCTGGTTGTCATCGACACCTCCTGGACCTCGTGGCTGAAGAGTCAAGATGACCGTCAACCTACCTGAAGCACCCGACATCGGTGGGCATCTGCTCATCTCCTTCCTGGTCACTGGCTAGTGACCCAGACTCTGTCCCCTCTGCTTTCAGGTTCTTCAGATCTTCGATCCACCCTTGGATCCACCCGAACACTTTCGACTTGGTCGCCAGCAGCACTTTGCAGCAGATCGCCATTGAAAACGACGACGAAACCCGACCCCGAAAGACACCTATGCACCCGGCTTCCCTGGGTGAGGTAACTCGAGTACTCCGGTGCTCCCGTGGGTATAGACTCTAGAACAACCTAGTTCTAAAGGGGTTTACTCCAAGTCCTCCTCTAAGTGTCCTTTTTCTTTAAACCTCCAACCGCGAAATTCCCCATAGAAGTCAACGGCGGCTCGCAGCTGTGTTCTCACACTGCACGCGTCCCCCGTGGGTCCCCTGTGTCACTACCTTGGATGGTTCCTTGAGGGCCAAGCACTTCTACAGGCTCTAGGCCTTGTGTCTAGCTCAGTCGTGGTTCTTATACCACTTTATTGGTATATGGTTTGGTACACCCCTAGGGCTCAAACGTGTATTTGTGCTATTACTGTAGATATTCGACTTGTAACTTATGTACTTGAACTCTAGCCTCATAAAGAGACTAGAGGGGTGTGTTTAAGACTAAATACATATATTTTAAATATATACCTGGTGTGGTCCTCTTTCATTTGGTCACTCAAGAGATTATAGACTGGTAAAACAAACTGCTTTACATTCCTTCAAGACTTAGCCTGAAGGCTGCTCTCCATAGCTACCACTAGGATAGCTTTCAATAAAGGTTGTCTTTAACCTATCTCCAATAAGGGGTTGTTTGGACTGGTGCAAGGTGCCCACTATAATTAGTGGACAGCATATACCAGGCCAACTTCTCACATTGGAGTGCAGCGTGTGGGATTCCAGCTTGCTATTGTTTTACCAGATAATCTCAATTGAATTGATCAACTGAAAACCACTAAGGGTACCTTAGGTACATATAAATCAAGCTTAGGTTACAGTAAGTTCTACTGAACTTAGAGTTGTGTGTTAAGGGATAGCACACCCTTTCTACAACTCAAGAGAGTTTAGTAGGCCACACTAGAGTAGGTAGTGCATACACCACACCACACTAGTAATGTCTTCACTGCCAGGAACCAGTGAGCTCCTGCCATCCAGATATGACAACCTCACATTCTTGGAATTGAGAGAGTTGTGCAAAGTTAGGAAGTTGAAGACAGGCAAAAGTGCCAACACCCAACGTCTCCTGGAGATGCTTCTGCTAGATGATCTTAGAAGACCCCTAAGGTCTGAAAGGATAGGCAGAGAGGGTGGGGCAGAAGATGAGGGAGGGGCCAGGGATGAAAATGCCCAGGACCTGACCTCTGAAACTGGCCAAGGGGATGACAATGATCCTGACCTGGAAAGTGCAGCTACTCCTGAGGATGAGGAGGAGGCCCAGGATGACCTCCCCCTTGTCCCCCCAGGAAGAGTTGTGAGTGTGCCCAGAAGGACTAGATCTCCTTCTCAGGAGTCTAACCACTCTGACACCTCAGTAGGGACCTCTGTCTCCTATCATGGGAGGGAATCCTCTCATGAGAGGAGAAAGAGACTGATTCAGTATGAGCAAGCCCAGCTTGAGCTCAGAAAACGTCAGTTGGCTATAGACAGGCAGTCCCTAGATCTCTATAGACAGAGAAAAAGATGGGACTAGAGTCCCATGGTGGCAGCAATTTCCCCAGAGATAGGGAAAGGTCTTATGACCATAGAAACCTGAGCAAGATTGTCCCTCCCTACCAGAGTGGGGATGACATCCACAAATGGATAACTGCACTGGAGAAGGCCTGTAAAGTACAGAGGGTCCCTCAGGAGCAGGGTGCAGCAATCTTGTGGCTCTCCTTTGCAGACAAAGGTAGAGATAAGCTCCTCACTGTTAGAGAAGAGGATGCTGACAATTACAAAGTCTTGAAGAGTGCTCTGATTGATGGGTTTGGCCTAACAACTGAACAATACAGGTTAAAGTTCAGAGATACCCAAAAGCACAGACTCAAGACTGGGTGGACTTTGTTGATTGTTCTGTTAAGGCTCTGGAAGGTTGGATACATGGCAGCAAAGTGCATGACTTTATAGGATTGTACAATTTGATTATGAGGGAGCAGATCCTTAATAATTGTCAAAACCAGCTTTTACACCAGTACCTGGTGGACTCTGATCTGACCTCTCCCCAAGAATTGGGAAAGAAGGCAGACAAATGGGTCAGAACCAGGGTAAGGCCTAAGAATCAGGGTGGTGACCAGAAGAAAGATTCTACCAAGTCCCAAGAGAAAGGTAGGGATAAATCTAAGGATAAATCCACTACAGGGCCCCAAAAGTCCTCTTCTGGGGGTGGGTCCCAAACTCCTTCCTCCCCTGAAAAGAAACCCTATTGCCATGTCTGTAAAAAGCCTCGGCACTGGAAATCTGATCCCAGTTGTCCCAGGATTGGCAATAAAGAAAATGTTCCTCCAACAAATACTACCACCCCTCCTGGTACTACCAGTAGTAATCCTCTAGTTGGGAGTAGTGCACCCAAAAAGTTAGGTGCTTTTGCAAGGGGAACAGAGGTGGGCCCTAGTTTAGACAGGACCCCCTCAACAGACTCCTCTGACTCGGATGGTGGTATAGGATTTGCCACCTTTACCATGGGCCCCAATCCATTGGGCAGGTACAGACTGGAGCCAATAATTAATGGTCAGAAGGCTGTGGCATTCAGGGACACAGGGGCTAGTGTCACCATGGTGGCAGGGAAACTAGTCCCCCTCACCAGCTTTTACCTGAGTTTAAATACCAGGTGACCAACATAGATGGTGTCAGAACAGATCACCCCATGGCCATAGTCAATCTCAGCTGGGAAGGGGTCACAGGCCCAAAAAGAGTGGCAGTGTCCCCCAACTTGCCTGTAGATTGCCTGATGGGCAATGATCTGGAAATTTCAGCCTGGGCTGAAGTTGAACACCAAACCCATCTGAGAATGCTGGGCGTCCCTGTAAAGGTTAGTGGGGCTGTGATGGCCACAGCCCAAGCCCAGGAAAATTATGGAGAGATGGAGCCTGGAAGAATGGCCCACTCTCCCCAAAAGAGAGCACAAGGGTTGAAGAAAAGTCTTCTTCCCCCAGACAGTAGGTAAGGGTCAGCCTCCTCAGGGAACTGACCCTACCCCTAGTGAAGGAACTGCCCCAGAGGTAGTCAGGCCTGGCCTGGCCACACCCCTGATGGCAGGGGACCCTTCCAAGGTGGTACCCAGTCTGGAGCAGGTAACCTGCCCTCTCTACCCTGCTTCAGTCAGCCCAGGGCTGCAGAGGTCAGGGAGGTCAGTGGACCCCCAAGGGCCCCCTGTCCAGAGGAACCCCCCATCAGCAGATTAGGGGCACCCAGTCTAGTAGCCCTAGCCAGGTGAAAATTCCTCAACACACTGAGGGATCCCCCATACCTTTGTGTAGGGACCTCCCCCAGAAGGACTCTGTTAGGCAAGGGCAAACCTGGGACCAAAAGGTTCCAAACCTGCCATGTCCCTCCAGTGGTCCATCGAAAGGGACCCAACCCCCAGCTGTAGGCAGCCAAAGGTTGACCCTTAGAGCAAAGTGCAACTCAGTCATGGAAAGACAGGCATACATGGTGACCAGTGATCTGAGGAAGCTGAGACCAACCTTCCTAGGGCCTCACTTCCCTACTCAGACACCTCACCAACCTTGTACTTTACCAAAGCACACCACAGGTAGTAATTCCCCATGGTGGAGACCCTCTCATACCCTTAGGGTGAGGGATTGCTTAGTGGACCATAAGACAGGGGGCAACCATGCTAGTGCAGGTGCTTCCTTATATGGCCACTTAGTCAATAAAGGCTCAACTGGCCAAGGTTAGCCTTATCTCCTTTCGTTTGGGGGGGTTATGTAGGAAGGTGGAATCTGACTATATGGTTGCCCCCACTTTTTTCCTGGTGTTTTGCTGGTTTATGACTTAGTTGGACTGGGATCCTGCTATTCAGGGCCCCAGTCTATCTGCTTCCTCTATAAAATGGTTTCCATGTACCTTAGGTACATCTTTGATTGGAATCTGAGTGCCCTTATAAGTCCCTAGTATATGGTATACTATGTACCCAGGGCATAGGTACCTCAGAGGCCTGCCAGGGGCTGAAGCATGTATTATGCCACCCCTGGAAGGCCAGCCAAAATGACACCACAGGTCTGCTTACTGCAGCCTGGGTAAGGTGGTGCATGCACCCCTTACAGTGGTATGGGCTACCTATATCACTACCATTGCACACACATATAAACCTATAAGTCACTCCTATGGCAGGCCTTACCAATCCTGAAGGCAGAGTGCTTGGTTTCTATGTGAGAGGGTGCCCCTGCATGAGCAGAGCCCCTCTGCAGCGTTCGGAGTCCCTCCTCTGATGCTGTTTGTGGTACAGCCTGACCATATACTCTTAAGTGCATTATATCCTCGCGGTACAATGCTAACTTTGGACTAGCTGCATCAAAACATGTCGTGTTTGGTGTCAAACATCTTGGAATACTACCCCCCGCCAATCCTGGCGGCAGGGGTAGCATTCCACCCTTCTAGAGGGAGAGACATGTACACACCGGGCTACCCGGTAACTTCTTTCCAGAGCCCTGGCATCACAAAATGGATGCCGCTGCCACAGACACGGGTCTGGCCTCCTGCTGCTGACTGAAACTCCGGCAGGGGAGGCCTGGACAATAGGTTTCCTGTCGAAGGGAGGTGTAACCACCTCCCAGACAGGATAGTGTGTATTGGGGCTGGGCGGGAGCACCCTCTGGTGCTTTGAAGTCCTGCACTGGGGGCACATTTGGTGTCCCTGTGCATATGCCAGTTCAAACCGGTTGCAGGGGCTACCTGCCCCTGCTCTGGCGCGAAACTGGACAAAGGGAATGACTGGGACGACTGTGCCAACACCCTCGCCCCGCTGAAAAAACTCACCCACAGTGACACCACCAAAAGAGCCAGCTGGTTCACCTCGGAACTCCTAGCTTCCAAGCGCACCTGCCGGAAACTTGAGAAGAAATGGCACAGTGATAAGACACCGGACAGCCACGCAGCCCACAAAGACGCCATCCGTAACCACCACCACCTCATCAAGTCCGCCAAGAGAATCTCCTTCAAAGACCGCCTTGACAACAACGCACACAACAGCAAGGAGCTTTTCAACATCGTGAAGGAACTCTCCAACCCCAGCTCCAACACCAACGACATCCCGCCGTCGCAACCCCTGTGCGATTCCCTCGCCACCTTCTTCCACCGCAAGATCGCCGACATCCACGACAGCTTCAACACCCAGACAGCCCTAACTAAGATCGATGCACCAGACCCACCGCACACCATCGTCCACGACCCCCTGCCAGCCTGGGCCAGCGTAAACATTGAGGACACCATCAAGACCATGAGCACAATACACTCCGGCTCCCCGTCAGACCCTTTCCCGCACCACATCTTCAACAAAGCCAGCAGCTCCATCGCACCCCACCTGTGCAACGTCATCAATCTCTCCTTCGAGACCGCGACCTTCCCAGAGAGCTGGAAACACGCAGAGATCAACGCCCTACTCAAAAACCCAAGGCGGACCCGAGAGACCTCAAGAACTTCCGGCCCATCTCCCTGCTTCCGTTCCCAGCCAAGGTCATCGAGAAGATCGTCAACAAACAGCTAACCCGATACCTCGAAGAAAACAGCATCCTGGACCCATCCCAATCGGGGTTCCTCAGCAACCACAGCACTGAGACTGCCCTCATCGCCGCCACCGACGACATCAGGATCCTGCTGGACAACGGTGAGACCGCAGCCCTCATCCTGCTGGACCTCTCCGCCGCCTTCGACACTGTCTGCCACCGCACTCTACGCGCAGGCCTCCACGACGCAGGGATCCGAGACAAGGCCCTGGAATGGGCCACCTCCTTCCTCACCGGCAGAACCCAGAGAGTCCGCCTCCCACCATTCCGATCCGAAGCCTCCGAGATCATCTGAGGCGTATCCCAGGGATCGTCCCTCAGCCCAACACTGTTCAACATCTACATGGCCCCGCTCGCACGCATCGCCAGACAGCACGACCTCAACATAATCTCCTACGCCGACGACTCTCAACTGATCCTCTCCCTCACCAAGGACCCCCTCGCAGCCAAATCCAACCTCCATGAAGGAATGAAGGCCGTCGCCGATTGGATGAAGATCAGCCGACTAAAACTGAACACGGACAAGACAGAGGTCCTCATCCTCGGCTCCAACCCCTCAGCCTGGGACGACTCCTGGTGGCCAACGATGCTGGGAGCAGCCCCGACACCCACCGACCACGCACGCAACCTGGGAGTCATCCTCGACTCAACGCTCTCCATGACCAGGCAAGTCAACGCAGTCTCATCCTCCTGCTTCAACACCCTCCACATGCTTCGCAAGATCTACAGGTGGATCCCGACAGACACAAGAAGAACAGTCACCCAGGCCCCCGTCAGTAGCAGACTTGACTATGGGAACGCCCTCTACGCGGGAGCCCCGGCCAAGCTCATCAAGCGACTGCAACGCATACAAAACGCCTCCGCATGCCTGATCCTCGATGTACCACGCCACAGCCACATCACCCCCCACCTGAGGAACCTGCACTGGCTCCCCGTCGACAGGAGAATCTCCTTCAAACTCCTCATCCACGCACACAAGGCACTCCACAAGACTGGCCCAGCCTACCTCAACAGACGACTCCTCTTCTACGTCCCCAACCGCCAACTCCGCTCCGCCGACCTCTCCCTCGCCACCGTCCCTCGCATTCGAAGAACTACCATCGGCAGCAGATCCTTCTCCCACCTTGCCGCCAAGACCTGGAACACCCTTCCACTAAGCCTACGACAGACCCAAGACCTGCTGACCTTCAGGAGGCTACTCAAGACCTGGTTGTTCGACCAGTAGCAGCACCCCACCCCCCCTTTTTTTCTCCCCAGCGCCTTGAGACCCTCGCGGGTAAGTAGCGCGCTTTACAAATTCTGTGATTAATTGATTGTAACCACCCCTCTTCCCTGACCCTCCTATTGGTGGGTCCCCAGAGTATGTCCAACACCCTAACTTTGTATAAGTATGGGACCCCAGTCCTTAGGACTTTAGATTACCCTGGACGAAACTCTGACACTGAATCCTGGACCTTCGACGCTCTACTTGAAGATTAGAGGACTGAAGAATCTCACTTGGGGTCAAGGAGTGACTCCCCTGCTTGGCAGGCACCTAAGAAGCAATTGTCCGGTCTGCATCGCTGAAGCTCCCGCCGGACGCCGAAGTCTTTGCATCACCAGAGGTAGATTTCCAGACTTCTTCGAGG
Organism: Calotriton arnoldi; assembly: GCA_963921515.1. Lineage (NCBI taxonomy): Eukaryota > Metazoa > Chordata > Amphibia > Caudata > Salamandridae > Calotriton > Calotriton arnoldi. Next base: position 193,205 of record CAWUFW010004959.1, on the reverse strand, counting down.
CTGCCCTGAGTCCCCAGCAAAGCTGAGGCCCGTAGCTGTCGTGGGTAACGTGGGACCGTGGCCCCTGGACACCGAGTACTTTTGCAAGTGCATCCTCTTTCTGGTCTCCCACGAAGTTGTGCTTTGGGCTCCGAGTAGCCCCCGCCTCCAGCACCGAATGCACCGAAGATCACTGGCCTCCACTCCACGAGTGTCCTGTGAGCAAGCTCCAAGTGCGTCCACTCGAGGCTCCTTCGCGGTCTCTAGTCCGTTGGCTAGTGGGCCCTCCCGAAGGCAACTCTTCTTCTGCTTGGGCTTTCCTGGTTGATCCAGACGTGCCCTGACTTACCCTCACTGGGTGAGTCCCCCAGACCTTGCTGGTCTGCATCAAGTCCTTTCTTTATTTCCACATGACTTGCCGTTGCCAAGGCTTGTTGGGTCCAATCCGGTCACCGACACCCCAGCAATCGACAGACGTCATGGGACAGCTCGAATCCAGCTCCTGGTCATCATCGACGCCTCCAGGACCTCGTGGCTGAAGAGTCAAGACGACCGTCAACCTACCTGAAGCACCCGACATCGGTGGGCATCTGCTCATCGCCTTCCTGGTCACTGGCTAGTGACCCAGACTCTGTCCCCTCTGCTTTCAGGTTCTTCAGATCTTCGATCCACCCTTCGATCCACCCGAACACTTTCGACTTGGTCGCCAGCAGCACTTTGCAGCATATCGCCATTGAAAACGACGACGAAACCCGACCCCGAAAGACACCTATGCACCCGGCTTCCCTGGGTGAGGTAACTCGAGTACTCCGGTGCTCCCGTGGGTATAGACTCTAGAACAACCTAGTTCTAAAGGGGTTTGCTCCAAGTCCTCCTCTAAGTGTCCTTTTCTTTAAAACTCCAACCGCGACATTCCCCATAGAAGTCAACGGCGGCTCGCAGCTGTGTTCTCACACTGCACGCGTCCCCCGTGGGTCCCCTGTGTCACTACCTTGGGTGGTTCCTTGAGGGCCAAGCACTTCTACAGGCTCTAGGCCTTGTGTCTAGCTCAGTCGTGGTTCTTATACCACTTTATTGGTATATGGTTTGAGTACGCCCCTAGGGCTCAAACATGTATTTGTGCTATTACTGTAGATATTCGACTTGTAACTTATGTACTTCGAACTCTAGCCTCATAAAGAGACTAGAGGGGTGTGTTTAAGACTAAATACATATACTTTAAATATATACCTGGTGTGGTCCTCTTTCATTTGGTCACTCAAGAGATTATAGACTGGTAAAACAAGCTGCTTTACATTCCTTCAAGACTTAGCCTGAAGGCTGCTCTCCATAGCTACCACTAGGATAGCTTTCAATAAAGGTTGTCTTTAACCTATCTCCAATAAGGGGTTGTTTGGACTGGTGTAAGGTGCCATACATATACCAGGCCAACTTCTCACATTGGTGTGCAGCGTGTGGGATTCCAGCTTGCTATTGTTTTACCAGATAATCTCAATTGAATTGATCAACTGAAAACCACTAAGGGTACCTTAGGTACATATAAATCAAGCTTAGGATACAGTAAGTTCTACTGAACTTAGAGTTGTGTGTTAAGGGATAGCACACCCTTTCTACAACTCAAGAGAGTTTAGTAGGCCACACTAGAGTAGGTAGTGCATACACCACACCACACTAGTAATGTCTTCACTGCCAGGAACCAGTGAGCTCCTGCCATCCAGATATGACAACCTCACATTCTTGGAATTGAGAGAGTTGTGCAAAGTTAGGAAGTTGAAGACAGGCAAAAGTGCCAACACCCAACGTCTCCTGGAGATGCTTCTGCTAGATGATCTTAGAAGACCCATAAGGTCTGAAAGGGTAGGCAGAGAGGGTGGGGCAGAAGATGAGGAGAGGGCCAGGGATGAAAATGCCCAGGACCTGACCTCTGAAACTGGCCAGGGGGATGACAATGATCCTGACCTGGAAAGTGCAGCTACTCCTGAGGAAGAGGAGGAGGCCCAGGATGACCTCCCCTGTCCCCCAGGAAGAGTTGTGAGTGTGCCCAGAAGGACGAGATCTCCTTCTCAGGAGTCTAACCACTCTGACACCTCAGTAGGGACCTCTGTCTCCTCTCATGGGAGGGAATCCTCTCATGAGAGGAGAAAGAGACTGATTCAGTATGAGCAAGCCCAGCTTGAGCTCAGAAAACAGCAGTTGGCTATAGACAGGGAGTCCCTAGATCTCTATAGACAGAGAAAAAAGATAGGACTAGAGTGCCATGGTGGCAGCAATTTCCTCAGAGATAGGGAAAGGTCTTATGACCATAGAAACCTGAGCAAGATTGTCCATCCCTACCAGAGTGGGGATGACATCCACAAATGGATAACTGCACTGGAGAAGGCCTGTAAAGTACAGAGGGTCCCTCAGGAGCAGTGGGCAGCAATCTTGTGGCTCTCCTTTGCAGACAAAGGTAGAGATAAGCTCCTCACTGTTAGAGAAGAGGATGCTGACAATTACAAAGTCTTGAAGAGTGCTCTAATTGATGGGTTTGGCCTAACAACTGAACAATACAGGTTAAAGTTCAGAGATACCCAAAAGCACAGACTCAAGACTGGGTGGACTTTGTTGATTGTTCTGCTAAGGCTCTGGAAGGTTGGATACATGGCAGCAAAGTCCATGACTTTATAGGATTGTACAATTTGATTATGAGGGACAGATCCTTAATAATTGTCAAAACCAGCTTTTACACCAGTACCTGGTGGACTCTGATCTGACCTCTCCCCAAGAATTGGGAAAGAAGGCAGACAAATGGGTCAGAACCAGGGTAAGGCCTAAGAATCAGGGTGGTGACCAGAAGAAAGATTCTACCAAGTCCCAAGAGAAAGGTAGGGATAAATCTAAGGATAAATCCACTACAGGGCCCCAAAAGTCCTCTTCTGGGGGTGGGTCCCAAACTCCTTCCTCCCTGAAAAGAAACCCTATTGCCATGTCTGTAAAAAGCCTGGGCACTGGAAATCTGATCCCAGTTGTCCCAGGATTGGCAATAAAGAAAATGTTCCTCCAACAAATACTACCACCCCTCCTGGTACTACCAGTAGTAATTCTCTAGTTGGGAGTACTGCACCCAAAAAGTTAGGTGCTTTTGCAAGGGGAACAGAGGTGGGCCCTAGTTTAGACAGGACCCCCTCAACAGACTCCTCTGACTCTGATGGTGGTATAGGGTTTGCCACCTTTACCATGGGCCCCAATCCATTGGGCAGGTACAGACTGGAGCCAATAATTAATGGTCAGAAGGCTGTGGCATTCAGGGACACAGGGGCTAGTGTCACCATGGTGGCAGGGAAACTAGTCCCCCCTCACCAGCTTTTACCTGAGTTTAAATACCAGGTGACCAACATAGATGGTGTCAGAACAGATCACCCCATGGCCATAGTCAATCTCAGCTGGGAAGGGGTCACAGGCCCAAAAAGAGTGGCAGTGTCCCCCAACTTGCCTGTAGATTGCCTGATGGGCAATGATCTGGAAGTTTCAGCCTGGGCTGAAGTTGAACACCAAACCCATCTGAGAATGCTGGGCGTCCCTGTAAAGGTTAGTGGGGCTGTAATGGCCACAGCCCAAGCCCAAGCCCAGGAAAATTATGGAGAGATGGAGCCTGGAAGAATGGCCCACTCTCCCCCAAAAGAGAGCACAAGGGTTGAAGAAAAATCTTCTTCCCCCCAGACAGTAGGTAAGGGTCAGCCTCCTCAGGGAACTGACCCTACCCCTAGTGAAGGAACTGCCCCAGAGGTAGCCAGGCCTGGCCTGGCCACACCCCTGATGGCAGGGGACCCTTCCAAGGTAGAACCCAGTCTGGAGCAGGTAACCTGCCCCTCTCTACCCTGCTTCAGTCAGCCCAGGGCTGCAGAGGTCAGGGAGGTCAGTGGACCCCCCAGGGCCCCCTGTCCAGAGGAACCCCCCCATCAGCAGATTAGGGGCACCCAGTCTAGTAGCCCTAGCCAGGTGAAAATTCCTCAACACACTGAGGGATCCCCATACCTTTGTGTAGGGACCTCCCCAGAAGGACTCTGTTAGGCAAGGGCAAACCTGGGACCAAAAGGTTCCAAACCTGCCATGTCCCTCCAGTGGTCCATCGAAAGGGACCCTGTAGGAAGGTGGAATCTGACTATATGGTTGCCCCCACTTTTTTATGGTGTTTTGCTGGTTTATGACTTAGTTGGACTGGGATCCTGCTAGTCAGGGCCCCAGTCTATCTGCTTTCTCTGTAAAAAGGTTTCCATGTGCCTTAGGCACATCTCTGATTGGAATCTGGAGTGCCCTTATAAGTCCCTAGTATATGGTATACTATGTACCAAGGGCATAGGTACCTCAGAGGCCTACCAGGGGCTGCAGCATGTATTATGCCACCCCTGGAAGGCCATCCAAACTGACACCACAGGTCTGCTACTGCAGCCTGGGTAGGGTGGTGCATGCACCCCTTACTGTGATATAGGTTACCTATATCACTAAATACATACACACATATAAACCTATAAGTCACTCCTAAGGCAGGCCTTATCAATCCTAAAGGCAGAGTGCATGGTTCCTATGTGAGAGGGTGCCCCTGCATGAGCAGGGCCCCTCTGCAGCGTTCGGAGACCATCTCTGATGCTGTTTGTAGTGCAGCCTGACCATATACTCTTAAGCGCATTATATCCTCGCGGTAAAATGCTAACTTTGGAATGGCTGCACCTAAACATGTCGTGTTTGGTGTCAAACATCTTGGAATACTACCCCCCGCCAATCCTGGCGGCGGGGGTAGCATTCCACCCTTCTAGAGGGAAAGACATGTTAACTCTGGCTTACCCGGTAACTTCTTTCTGAAGCCCTGGCATCACAAAATGGATGCTGCTGCCACAGACACAAGTCTGGCCTCCTGCTGCTGGACGAAACTCCGGCAGGGGAGGCCTGGACAATAGGTTTCCTGTTGCAGGGAGGTGTGACCACCTCCCCAGACAGGATAATGTGTATTGGGGCTGGGTGGGTGCACTCTTAGAGTGCTTTGAAGTCCTGCACTGGGGGAGCAAAAGGCTCCTCTGTGCATATGCCAGTTCAAACCAGCTCAGGGGCTACCTGCCCCTGCTCTGGCGCGAAACTGGACAAAGGGAAGTGGGTGTAGCCACCCCCTCCCTTGACCCTCCCATAGGTGGGGTCATAGAGTTAGTCCCTCCCTGTTTTACTGGTTAAAATGGGGAACCCTTGCCACAGCAAGATTAGATTATACCTGGACGAAACTCTGACACTGAATCCTGGACCTTCGACGCTCTACGACAAGATTAGAGGACTGAAGAATCTCCCTTGGGGTCAAGGAGTGACTCCCCTGCTTGGCAGGCACCAAAGAAGCATCTGTCCGGTTCGCATTACTGAAGCTCCCGTCGGACGCCGAAGTCATCGCATCACCAGAGGTGGATTCTCAGACTTCCCCGAGGCTACCCTGAGTCCCCAGCAAAGCTGAGGCCCGTGGCTATCGTGGGTGACTTGAGACCGTGACCCCTGGACACCGAGCACATTTGCAAGTGCACCATCTTCTGGGTCTCCCAAGAAGTCGTGCTTTGGGCTCCGAGTAGCCCTAGCCTCCAGCACCACCTGCACCGAAGATCACTGGCCCCCACTCCACGAGTGTCCTGCAAGCCAGCTCCACGTGCGGCGTCACGAGGCTCCTTCGCGGTCGCTAGCCCGTTGGCTAGTAGCCCTTAACGAAGGCCAATCTTTTCCTTACTTGGCATCCTGGTTGCTCCAGGCCTGCCCTCACTTACCCTCGCTGGGTGAGTTCCACAGACCTTGCTGGTCTGCACCATCGACGATCTACATCTTACTCGAGACTTGCCGTTGCCAAGGCTTGTTGGGTCCAATCCGGTCGCCGACACCTCAGCACTCGACAGACATCGAGCACCAGCCCGAATCCTGCTCCTGGTCACCGACAACGCCTCCCGGACCTCGTGGCTGAAGAGTCAAGACGACCGTCAACGCACCTGAAGCACTCGACATCGGTGGGCATCTGTCCATCGCCTTCCTGGTCACTGGCTAGTGACCCAGACTCTGTCCCCTCTGCTTTCAGGTTCACCAGAACTCCGATCCACTCTTGGATCCACCCGGACACTTTTCTCTTGGCCGCCAGCAGCACTTTGCAGCAGATCGCCATTCGAATCGACGACGAAACCCGACCCCGAAAGGCACCTATGCACCCGGCTTCCCTGGGTGAGGTAACACGAGTACTCCGGTGCTCCCGTGGGTAGAGACTCTTCAAAGTCCTAGATCTCAAAGGGTTTTGTCCTAGTCCTCTTCTAAGTGTCCCTTTCCTCTATTTTCCCGATCCCGACTTTCTCCATAGAAGTTAACGGCGTATCGCGGTTGTGTATTTACACTGCACGCGTCTCCCGTGGGTCCCCTGTGTCACTACCTTGGGTGGTTCCTTGTGGTCCAAGCACTTCTAGAGGCTCTAGGCCTAGTGTCTAGTTCAGTCGTGGTTCGCATACCACTTTATTGGTATATGGTTTGGTACGCCCCTAGGGCCCAAACGTGTATTTGTGCTATTATTGTGATTTAAGATCTTATAACCTATGTACTTCGAACTCTAGCCTCATAAAGAGACTAGAGGGGTGTGTTTAGTAATAAATACATATATTTTGAATATATACCTGGTGTGGTGCTCTTTCATTTGGTCACTCAAGAGATTATAGACTGGTAAAACAAGCTGCTTTACATTCCTTCAAGACTTAGCCTGAAGGCTGCTCTCCATAGCTACCACTAGGATAGCTTTCAATAAGGTTGTCTTTAACCTACCTACCATAAGAGTCGATTTGGACTGGTGCAAGGTGCCCACTATAATTAGTGGACAGCATATGCCAGGCCAACTTCTCACATTGGTGTGCAGCGTGTGGGATTCCAGCTTGCTATTGTTTTACCAGATAATCTCAATTGAATTGATCAACTGAAAACCACTAAAGGTACCTAAGGTACATATAATTTAAGCTTAGAATAACAGTAAGTTCTACTGAACTTAGAGTTGTGTGTTAAGGGATAGCACAACCCTTTCTACAACTCAAGAGAGTTTAGTAGGCCACACTAGAGTAGGTAGTGCATACACCACACCACACTAGTAATGTCTTTAAGGGCAGGATCCAAAGAATCCTTGCAGGAAGCCATTGAGCTTCCACCCTCCAAGTATGATACACTCCCATTCTTGGAATTGAGAGCTTTATGCAACTTGAGAAAAATAAGGACAGGCCAAAGCCCCACCACCCAACACCTCAAGGAGTTGTTGGTGGCTTATGACCTTAGTAAGCCTGTAGGGACTGAAGGGGTAGGAGCTGAGGGTGGGGCAGAAGAAGAGGAGGAGGCCAGGGGTACCAATACCCCCAGCCCCCCTCTGAAACTGGCCAGGAGGGTGACAATGACCCTGACCTGGATAACCCAATCCCTCCTGTGGAAGATGATGAGGATGATCAGAATGATGCCCTCTTTGTCCCCCCAGGAAGGATTAAGAGTGTGCCCAGAAGGTCTAGGTCTCCTTCTCAGGAGTCTAACCACTCTGGCACCTCTATAGGGAGCTCTGTCTCATCTCATAGGAGAGAATCCTCTCATGAGAGAAGAAAGAGGCTAGTCCAGTATGAGGAAACTCAGCTGGAACTCAGAAAAAAGCAATTAGCTTTAGATAGAGAATCCCTAGATCTCCTCAGGGAGAGAAGAAAGTTGGGACTAGAGTCCCATGGTGGCAGCAATATCCCTAGAGATAGGGACAGGTCTTATGACCATAGAAACCTAAACAAGATTGTCCCTCCCTACCAGAGTGGGGATGACATCCACAAATGGATAACTGCACTGGAGAGGGCCTGTAAAGTTCAGAAGGTCCCCCAGAGGCAGTGGGCAGCAATCTTGTGGCTCTCCTTTGCAGACAAAGGTAGAGACAAGCTCCTCACTGTAAGAGAAGAGGATGCTGACAATTACACAGTCTTGAAGAGTGCTCTGATAGATGGGTTTGGCCTAACCACTGAACAGTATAGGTTGAAGTTCAGAGACACCCAAAAAGCTCAGACTCAAGACTGGGTTGATTTTGTAGATTGTGCTACAAAGGCTCTGGAAGGTTGGATACATGGCAACAAAGTGCAGGACTTTTTAGGATTGTACAATTTGATTATGAGGGAGCAGATCCTTAATAATTGTCAAAACCAGCTTTTGCACCAGTATCTGGTGGACTCTGATCTGACCTCTCCCCAAGAATTGGGAAAGAAGGCAGACAAGTGGGTCAGAACCAGAGTAAAAACTAGAAATCAGGGTGGTGACCAGAAGAAAGATTCTACTAAGTCCCAAGAGAAAGGTGGGGATAAATCTAAGGATAAGTCCCCTACAGGGCCCCAAAATTCCTCTTCTGGGGGTGGGTCCCAAACTCCTTCCTCTCCTGAAAAGAAACCCTATTGCCATGTCTGTAAAAAGCCTGGGCACTGGAAAACTGATCCCAGTTGCCCCAGGATTGGCAATAAAGAAAATGTTCCTCCCACAACTACTACCACCCCTCCTGGTACTACCAGTAGTAATCCTCCAGTTGGGAGTAGTGCACCCAAAAAGTTAGGTGCTTTTGCAAGAGGAACAGAGGTGGGCCCTAGTTTAGACAGGGACCCCTCAACAGACTCCTCTGACTCTGATGGTGGTATAGGATTTGCCACCTTTACCATGGGTCCCATAGCATTGGGCAGGTACAGATTGGAGCCAATAATTAATGGTCAGAAAGCTGTGGCATTTAGGGACACAGGGGCTAGTGTCACCATGGTGGCAGGGAAACTAGTCCCCCCTCACCAGCTTTTACCTGAGTTTAAATACCAGGTGACCAACATTGATGGTGTCAGAACAGATCACCCCATGGCCATAGTCAATCTCAGCTGGGAGGGGGTCACAGGCCCAAAAAGAGTGGCAGTGTCCCCAACCCTACCTGTAGATTGCCTGATGGGCAATGATCTGGAAATTTCAGCCTGGGCTGAAGTGGAACACCAAACCCATCTTAGGATGTTGGGCGTCCCTGTAAAGGTTAGTGGGGCTGTGATGGCCACAGCCCCAGCCCAAGAATTTGGAGAGATGGAGCCTGAAAGAATGGCCCACTCTCCCCCAAAAGAGAGCACAAGGGTTGAAGAAAAGTCTTCTTCCCCCAGACAGTAGGTAAGGGTCAGCCTCCTCAGGGAACTGACCCTACCCCTAGTGAAGGAACTGCCACAGAGGTAGTCAGGCCTGGCCTGGCCACACCCCTGATGGCAGAGGACCCTTCCAAGGTGGTACCCCGTCTGGAGCAGGTAACCTGCCCCTCTCTACCCTGCCTCAGTCAGCCCAGGGCTGCAGAGGTCAGGGAGGTCAGTGGACCCCCAGGGCCCCCTGTCCAGAGGAAGCCCCCATCAGCAGATTAGGGGCACCCAGTCTAGTAGCCCTAGCCAGGTGAAAATTCCTCTACACACTGAGGGATCCCCCATACCTTTATGTAGGGACCTCCCCCAGAAGGACTCTGGTAGGCAAGGGCAAACCTGGGACCAGAAGGTTCCAAACCTGCCATGTCCCTCCAGTAGTCCATCCAAAGGGACCCAACCCCCAGCTGTAGGCAGCCAAAGGTTGACCCTTAGAGCAAAGTGCAACTCAGTCATGGAAAGACAGGCATACATGGTGACCAGTGATCTGAGGAAGCTGAGGCCAACATTCCTAGGGCCTCACTTCCCTACTCAGACACCTCACCAGCCTTGTACTTTACCTAAGCACACCACAGGTAGTGATTCCCCATGGTGGAGACCCTCTCATACCCTTAGGGTGAGGGATTGCTTAGTGGACCATAAGACAGGGGGCAACCATGCTAGTGCAGGTGCTTCCTTATATGACCACTTAGTCAATGAAGGCTCAACTGGCCAAGGTTAGCCTTATCTCCTTTCGTTTGGGGGGGTTATGTAGGAAGGTGGAATCTGACTATATGGTTGCCCCCACTTTTTTTATGGTGTTTTGCTGGTTTATGACTTAGTTGGACTGGGATCCTGCTATTCAGGGCCCCAGTCTATCTGCTTTCTCTGTAAAAAGGTTTCCATGTGCCTTAGGCACATCTCTGATTGGAATCTGGAGTGCCCTTATAAGTCCCTAGTATATGGTATACTATGTACCAAGGGCATAGGTACCTCAGAGGCCTACCAGGGGCTGCAGCATGTATTATGCCACCCCTGGAAGGCCATCCAAACTGACACCACAGGTCTGCTACTGCAGCCTGGGTAGGGTGGTGCATGCACCCCTTACTGTGATATAGGTTACCTATATCACTAAATACATACACACATATAAACCTATAAGTCACTCCTAAGGCAGGCCTTATCAATCCTAAAGGCAGAGTGCATGGTTCCTATGTGAGAGGGTGCCCCTGCATGAGCAGGGCCCCTCTGCAGCGTTCGGAGACCATCTCTGATGCTGTTTGTAGTGCAGCCTGACCATATACTCTTAAGCGCATTATATCCTCGCGGTAAAATGCTAACTTTGGAATGGCTGCACCTAAACATGTCGTGTTTGGTGTCAAACATCTTGGAATACTACCCCCCGCCAATCCTGGCGGCGGGGGTAGCATTCCACCCTTCTAGAGGGAAAGACATGTTAACTCTGGCTTACCCGGTAACTTCTTTCTGAAGCCCTGGCATCACAAAATGGATGCTGCTGCCACAGACACAAGTCTGGCCTCCTGCTGCTGGACGAAACTCCGGCAGGGGAGGCCTGGACAATAGGTTTCCTGTTGCAGGGAGGTGTGACCACCTCCCCAGACAGGATAATGTGTATTGGGGCTGGGTGGGTGCACTCTTAGAGTGCTTTGAAGTCCTGCACTGGGGGAGCAAAAGGCTCCTCTGTGCATATGCCAGTTCAAACCAGCTCAGGGGCTACCTGCCCCTGCTCTGGCGCGAAACTGGACAAAGGGAAGTGGGTGTAGCCACCCCCTCCCTTGACCCTCCCATAGGTGGGGTCATAGAGTTAGTCCCTCCCTGTTTTACTGGTTAAAATGGGGAACCCTTGCCACAGCAAGATTAGATTATACCTGGACGAAACTCTGACACTGAATCCTGGACCTTCGACGCTCTACGACAAGATTAGAGGACTGAAGAATCTCCCTTGGGGTCAAGGAGTGACTCCCCTGCTTGGCAGGCACCAAAGAAGCATCTGTCCGGTTCGCATTACTGAAGCTCCCGTCGGACGCCGAAGTCATCGCATCACCAGAGGTGGATTCTCAGACTTCCCCGAGGCTACCCTGAGTCCCCAGCAAAGCTGAGGCCCGTGGCTATCGTGGGTGACTTGAGACCGTGACCCCTGGACACCGAGCACATTTGCAAGTGCACCATCTTCTGGGTCTCCCAAGAAGTCGTGCTTTGGGCTCCGAGTAGCCCTAGCCTCCAGCACCACCTGCACCGAAGATCACTGGCCCCCACTCCACGAGTGTCCTGCAAGCCAGCTCCACGTGCGGCGTCACGAGGCTCCTTTGCGGTCGCTAGCCCGTTGGCTAGTAGCCCTTAACGAAGGCCAATCTTTTCCTTACTTGGCATCCTGGTTGCTCCAGGCCTGCCCTCACTTACCCTCGCTGGGTGAGTTCCACAGACCTTGCTGGTCTGCACCATCGACGATCTACATCTTACTCGAGACTTGCCGTTGCCAAGGCTTGTTGGGTCCAATCCGGTCGCCGACACCTCAGCACTCGACAGACATCGAGCACCAGCCCGAATCCTGCTCCTGGTCGCCGACAACGCCTCCCGGACCTCGTGGCTGAAGAGTCAAGACGACCGTCAACGCACCTGAAGCACTCGACATCGGTGGGCATCTGTCCATCGCCTTCCTGGTCACTGGCTAGTGACCCAGACTCTGTCCCCTCTGCTTTCAGGTTCACCAGAACTCCGATCCACTCTTGGATCCACCCGGACACTTTTCTCTTGGCCGCCAGCAGCACTTTGCAGCAGATCGCCATTCGAATCGACGACGAAACCCGACCCCGAAAGGCACCTATGCACCCGGCTTCCCTGGGTGAGGTAACACGAGTACTCCGGTGCTCCCGTGGGTAGAGACTCTTCAAAGTCCTAGATCTCAAAGGGTTTTGTCCTAGTCCTCTTTTAAGTGTCCCTTTCCTCTATTTTCCCGATCCCGACTTTCTCCATAGAAGTTAACGGCGTATCGCGGTTGTGTATTTACACTGCACGCGTCTCCCGTGGGTCCCCTGTGTCACTACCTTGGGTGGTTCCTTGTGGTCCAAGCACTTCTAGAGGCTCTAGGCCTAGTGTCTAGTTCAGTCGTGGTTCGCATACCACTTTATTGGTATATGGTTTGGTACGCCCCTAGGGCCCAAACGTGTATTTGTGCTATTATTGTGATTTAAGATCTTATAACCTATGTACTTCGAACTCTAGCCTCATAAAGAGACTAGAGGGGTGTGTTTAGTAATAAATACATATATTTTGAATATATACCTGGTGTGGTGCTCTTTCATTTGGTCACTCAAGAGATTATAGACTGGTAAAACAAGCTGCTTTACATTCCTTCAAGACTTAGCCTGAAGGCTGCTCTCCATAGCTACCACTAGGATAGCTTTCAATAAGGTTGTCTTTAACCTACCTACCATAAGAGTCGATTTGGACTGGTGCAAGGTGTCCACTTTAATTAGTGAACAGCATATACCAGGCCAACTTCTCACAGACCACCCCCAGCTGTAGGCAGCCAAAGGTTGACCCTTAGAGCAAAGTGCAACTCAGTCATGGAAAGACAGGCATACATGGTGACCAGTGATCTGAGGAAGCTGAGACCAACCTTCCTGGGGCCTCACTTCCCTACTCAGACACCTCACCAACCTTGTACTTTACCAAAGCACACCACAGGTAGTAATTCCCCATGGTGGAGACCCTCTCATACCCTTAGGGTGAGGGATTGCTTAGTGGACCATAAGACAGGGGGCAACCATGCTAGTGCAGGTGCTTCCTTATATGGCCACTTAGTCAATAAAGGCTCAACTGGCCAAGGTTAGCCTTATCTCCTTTCGTTTGGGGGGTTATGTAGGAAGGTGGAATCTGACTATATGGTTGCCCCCACTTTTTTCCTGGTGTTTTGCTGGTTTATGACTTAGTTGGGCTGGGATCCTGCTATTCAGGGCCCCAGTCTATCTGCTTCCTCTATAAAATGGTTTCCATGTACCTTAGGTACATCTTTGATTGGAATCTGGAGTGCCCTTATAAGTCCCTAGTATATGGTATACTATGTACCCAGGGCTTAGGTACCCCAGAGGCCTGCCAGGGGCTGAAGCATGTATTATGCCACCTCTGGAAGGCCAGCCAAAATGACACCACAGGTCTGCTACTGCAGCCTGGGTAAGGTGGTGCATGCACCCCTTACAGTGGTATGGGCTACCTATATCACTACCATTGCACACACATATAAACCTATAAGTCACTCCTATGGCAGGCCTTACCAATCCTGAAGGCAGAGTGCTTGGTTTCTATGTGAGAGGGTGCCCTGCATGAGCAGAGCCCCTCTGCAGCGTTCGGAGTCCCTCCTCTGATGCTGTTTGTGGTACAGCCTGACCATATACTCTTAAGTGCATTATATCCTCGCGGTACAATGCTAACTTTGGACTGGCTGCATCAAAACATGTCGTGTTTGGTGTCAAACATCTTGGAATACTACCCCCCGCCAATCCTGGCGGCGGGGTAGCATTCCACCCTTCTAGAGGAGAGACATGTACACACCGGGCTACCCGGTAACTTCTTTCCAGAGCCCTGGCATCACAAAATGGATGCCGCTGCCACAGAACACGGGTCTGGCCTCCTGCTGCTGACTGAAACTCCGGCAGGGGAGGCCTGGACAATAGGTTTCCTGTCGAAGGGAGGTGTAACCACCTCCCCAGACAGGATAGTGTGTATTGGGGCTGGGCGGGAGCACCCTCTGGCTTTGAAGTCCTGCACTGGGGGCACATTTGGTGTCCCTGTGCATATGCCAGTTCAAACCGGTTGCAGGGGCTACCTGCCCCTGCTCTGGCGCGAAACTGGGCAAAGGGAATGGGTGTAACCACCCCTCTTCCCTGACCCTCCTATAGGTGGGTCCCCAGAGTATGTCCAACCCCCTAACTTTGTATAAGTATGGGACCCCAGTCCTTAGGACTTTAGATTACCCTGGACGAAACTCTGACACTGAATCCTGGACCTTCGACGCTCTATTTGAAGATTAGAGGACTGAAGAATCTCCCTTGGGGTCAAGGAGTGACTCCCCTGCTTGGCAGGCACCTAAGAAGCAATTGTCCGGTCTGCATCGCTGAAGCTCCCGCCGGACGCCGAAGTCTTTGCATCACCAGAGGTGGATTTCCAGACTTCGCCGAGGCTGCCCTGAGTCCCCAGCAAAGCTGAGGCCCGTAGCTGTTGTGGGTAACGTGGAACTGTGACCCCTGGACACAGAATACTTTTGCAAGTGCATCCTCTTCCTGGTCTCCCACGAAGTTGTGCTTTAGGCTTCTAGTAGCCCCCACCTCCAGCACCTACTGCACCGAAGATCACTGGCCTCCACTCCACGAGTGTCCTGTGAGCCAGCTCCAAGTGCATCCACTTGAGGCTCCTTCGCGGTCGCTAGTCCGTTGGCTAGTGGGCCCTCCCGAAGGCAACTCTTCTTCTACTTGGGCTTTTCTCGTTGCTCCAGACGTGCCCTGACTTACCCTCACTGGGTGAGTCCCCCAGACCTTGCTGGTCTGCATCAACGTCCTTTCTTTATTTCCACGTGACTTGCCGTTGCCAAGGCTTGTTGGGTCCAATCTGGTCGCCGACACCCCAGCAATCGACAGACTTTGTGGGGCAGCTCGAATCCAGCTCCTGGTTGTCGTCGACGCCTCCTGGACCTCGTGGCTGAAGAGTCAAGACGACTGTCAACCTACCTGAAGCACCCGACATCAGTGGGCATCTGCTCATCGCCTTCCTGGTCACTGGCTAGTGACCCAGACTCTGTCCCCTCTGCTTTCAGGTACTTCAGATCTTCGATCCACCCTTGGATCCACCCGAACACTTTCGACTTGGTCGCCAGCAGCACTTTGCAGCAGATCGCCATTGAAAACGATGACGAAACCCGACCCCGAAAGACACCTATGCACCCGGCTTCCCTGGGTGAGGTAACTCAAGTACTCCGGTGCTCCCGTGGGTATAGACTCTAGAACAACCTAGTTCTAAAGGGGTTCGCTCCAAGTCTTCCTCTAAGTGTCCTTTTTCTTTAAAACTCCAACCGCGACATTCCCCATAGAAGTCAACGGCGGCTCGCGGCTGTGTTCTCACACTGCACGCGTCCCCCGTGGGTCCCCTGTGTCACTACCTTGGGTGGTTCCTTGAGGGCCAAGCACTTCTACAGGCTCTAGGCCTTGTGTCTAGCTCAGTCGTGGTTCTTATACCACTTTATTGGTATATGGTTTGGTACGCCCTAGGGCTCAAACGTGTATTTGTGCTATTACTGTAGATATTCGACTTGTAACTTATGTAGCTTTGAACTCTAGCCTCATAAAGAGACTAGAGGGTGTGTTTAAGATTAAATACATATATTTTAAATATATACCTGGTGTGGTCCTCTTTCATTTGGTCACTCAAGAGATTATAGACTGGTAAAACAAGCTGCTTTACATTCCTTCAAGACTTAGCCTGAAGGCTGCTCTCCATAGCTACCACTAGGATAGCTTTCAATAAAGGTTGTCTTTAACCTATCTCCAATAAGGGGTTGTTTGGACTGGTGCAAGGTGCCCACTATAATTAGTGGACAGCATATACCAGGCCAACTTCTCACAGTTCCTTGAGGGCCAATCACTTCTACAGGCTCTAGGCCCTGTGTCTAGCTCAGTCGTGGTTTTTATACCACTTTATTGGTATATGGTTTGGTACGCCCCTAGGGCTCAAACGTGTATTTGTGCTATTACTGTTGATATTCGACTTGTAACTTATGTACTTCGAACTCTAGCCTCATAAAGAGACCAGAGGGTGTGTTTAAGACTAAATACATATATTTTAAATATATACCTGGTGTGGTCCTCTTTCATTTGGTCACTCAAGAGATTATAGACTGGTAAAACAAGCTGCTTTACATTCCTTCAAGACTTAGCCTGAAGGCTGCTCTCCATAGCTACCACTAGGATAGCTTTCAATAAAGGTTGTCTTTAACCTATCTCCAATAAGGGGTTGTTTGGACTGGTGCAAGGTGACCACTATAATTAGTGGACAGCACATACCAGGCCAACTTCTCACAATCACCATGTGCACTCATACTGCCCTTGCTGTACATCACCATGCGCACTCATACTGCCCTTGCTGTACATCACTGTGTGTACACATACCGCCCTTGCTCTACATGACTATGTGCAATCATCCTGCCCATGCTGTAAGTTGCTGTTTGCACTCATCCTGCCGTGCTGTACATCACTGTGTGCACTCATACCGCCCTTGCTGTACATCACCGTGTGCACTCATCCTGCCCGTGCTGTAAGAGTCTGTGTGCATTCATCCTGCCCATGCTGTACATCACTTTGTGCACTCATACCGCCCTTGCTGTACATCACTGTGTAGGCTAATACTGCCCTTGCTGAACGTCACCGTGTGCACTGACACTGCCCTAGCTGTACATTACTGTGTGCACTCATACAGCCCTTGTTGTACGTCACCGTGTGCACTCATACCGCTCTTGCTGTACATCACCTTGTGCACTGATACTGCCCTTGCTCTACATCACCATGTGCACTGATACTGCCCTTGCTGTACATCACAGTGTGCACTCATACTGCCCTTGATGTACATCAACATGTGCACTCATACTGCCCTTGTTGTGCATCACGGTGTGCACTCATACTGCCCTTGCTGAACGTCACCATGTGCACTCATACTGCGCTTGCTGTGCATCGACATGTTCACTCATACTGCCCTTGCTGTTCGTACTGTGTGCCCTCATACTGCCCTTGCTGTACATCACCATGTGCACTCCTACTGCCCTTGCTGTACATCACCATGTGCACTCATACCACCCTCGCTGTACAACCCCGTGTGCGCTCATATCGCCCTTGCTGTACATTACCATGTGAACTAATACTGCCCTCGCTGTGTATCACCATGTGCACTCACACTGCCCATGCTGTACATCACCATGTGCACTCATACTGCCCTTGCTGTACATCACCGTGTGCACTCATACTGCCCTTGCTGTACATCCCTGTGTGCACTCATACCACCCTTGGTCTACATCACTGTGTGCACTCATACAGCCCTTGCTGTACGTCACTGTGTGCAATCATACTGCCCTTGCTGTACGTCACCATGTGCACTGATACCGCCCTAGCTATACATGACTCTGTGCACTGATACCGCCCTTGCTGTACATCACCGTGTGCACTCATACTGCCCTTGCTGTACATCACAATGTGCACTCATACTGCCCTTGCTGTACATCACCAAGTGCACTCATACTGCCCTTGCTGTACATCACTGTGTGCACACATACTGCCCTTGCTGTACATCACCGTGCACACTCATACTGCCCTTGCTTTACATAACCATATGCACTCATACTGCCCTTTCCTTACATCACCATGTGCACTCATACTGCCCTTGCCTTACAACACCATGTGCACTCATACTGCCCTTGCTGTACATCACTTTGTGCACTCATACTGCCCTTGCTATCCATAACCATGTGCACTGATACTGCCCTAGCTGTACGTCAGCATGTGCACTCATACTGCCCTTGCTGTATGTCACCATGTGCACTCATACTGCCCTTGCTGTACATCCCCGTGTGCACTCATACCGCCCTTGCTGTACATCACCATGTGCACTCGTACTGCCCTCGCTGTGCATCACCATGTGCACTCATACTGCCCTTGTTGTACATCGCCATGTGCACTCATACTACCATTGCTGTACATCACTGTGTGCACTCATACCACGCTATCTGTAAGTTGTAGTGTGCTCTCATCCTGCCCTTGCTTAACATCAACGTGTGCACTCATACCGTCCTTGCTGTCCATCACCATGTGCACTCATACCGCCCTTGCTGTCCATCACCATGTGCACTCATAACGCACTTGCTGTACATCACTGTGTGGACTCATACTGCCTTTGCTGAACGTCGCCGTGTGCACTGAAACTGCCGTAGCTGCACGTCACCGTGTGCACTCATACCGCCCCTTCCTGTGCATCACCATGTGCACTCATACTGCCATGGCTTTACATCACCGTGTGCACTCATACTGGCCTTCCTATACATCACCGGGTACACTCGTACTGCCCTTGCTGTACATCACCGTGTGCACTCATACCGCCCTTGGTGTACATCACCATGTGCACTCATACCACCCTTGCTGTACGTCACCATGTGCACTCATAATGCCCTTGCTTATTATCACCCTGTGCACTACCGCCCTAGTTGTACATTACTGTGTGCACTAATAATGCCCTTGCAGTACGTCACCGTGTGCACTCATACTGCCCTTGCTGTACATTGACATGTGCACTCATACTGCCCATGCTGTACATCGCCATGTGCACTCATACCGCCCTTGCTGTACATCACCATGTGCACTCATACTGCCCTTGCTGTACATCACCATGTGCACTCATACCACCCTTGCTGTACATCACTGTGTGCACACATACTGCCCTTGTTGTACATCACCATGTGCACTAATACTGCCCTTGCTGTACATCACTTTGTGCACGCATACTGCCCTTGCTATACATCACCATGCGCACTGATACTACCCTAGCTGTAAGTCACAGTGTGCACTCATACTGCCTTTGCTGTACATAACCATGTGCACTCATACTGCCTTTGCCTTACATCACCATGTGCACTCATACTGCCCTTACTATACATCACCGTGTGCACTCATACTGGCCTTCCTATACATCACGGTGTACACTCGTACTGCCCTTGCTGTACATCACTGTGTGCACTCATACCGCCCTTGGTCTACATCACCGTGTGCACTCATACCACCCTTGCAGTACGTCACCATGTGCACTCATGCTGCCCTTGCTGTACATCACCATGTGAACTCCTACTGCCCTTGCTGTACATCACTGTGTGCACACATACTGCCCTTGCTGTACATTACCGTGCACACTCAAACTGCCCTTGCTTTACATAACCATATGCACTCATACTGACCTTGCCTTACATCTCCATGTGCACTCATACTGCCCTTGCTGTACATCACCATGTGCACTCATACTGCCCTTGCTGTACATTACAATGTGCACTCATACTGCCCTTGCTGTACATCACCATGTGCACTCATACTGCCCTTGCTGTACATCACTGTGTGCACACATACTGCCCTTGCTGTACATCACCGTGCACACTCATACTGCCCTTGCTTTACATAACCATATGCACTCATACTGCCCTTTCCTTACATCACCATGTGCACTCATACTGCCCTTGCCTTACAACACCATGTGCACTCATACTGCCCTTGCTGTAAATCACTTTCTGCACTCATACTGCCCTTGCTATCCATAACCATGTGCACTGATACTGCCCTAGCTGTACGTCAGCATGTGCACTCATACTGCCCTTGGTGTATGTCACCATGTGCACTCATACTGCCCTTGCTGTACATCCCCGTGTGCACTCATACCGCCCTTGCTGTACATCGCCATGTGCACTCGTACTGCCCTCGCTGTGCATCACCATGTGCACTCATACTGCCCTTGTTGTACATCGCCATGTGCACTCATACTACCATTGCTGTACATCACTGTGTGCACTCATACCACGCTATCTGTAAGTTGTAGTGTGCTCTCATCCTGCCCTTGCTTAACATCAAAGTGTGCACTCATACCGTCCTTGCTGTCCATCACCATGTGCACTCATACCGCCCTTGCTGTCCATCACCATGTGCACTCATACCGCACTTGCTGTACATCACTGTGTGGACTCATACTGCCTTTGCTGAACGTCGCCGTGTGCACTGAAACTGCCGTAGCTGCACGTCACCGTGTGCACTCATACCGCCCTTCCTGTGCATCACCATGTGCACTCATACTGCCATGGCTTTACATCACCGTGTGCACTCATACTGGCCTTCCTATACATCACCGGGTACACTCGTACTGCCCTTGCTGTACATCACCGTGTGCACTCATACCGCCCTTGGTGTACATCACCATGTGCACTCATACCACCCTTGCTGTACGTCACCATGTGCACTCATGCTGCCCTTGCTTATTATCACCCTGTGCACTACCGCCCTAGTTGTACATCACTGTGTGCACTAATAATGCCCTTGCAGTACGTCACCGTGTGCACTCATACCGCCCTTCCTGTGCATCACCATGTGCACTCATACTGCCATGGCTTTACATCACCGTGTGCACTCATACTGGCCTTCCTATACATCACCGGGTACACTCGTACTGCCCTTGCTGTACATCGACATGTGCACTCATACTGCCCATGCTGTACATCGCCATGTGCACTCATACCGCCCTTGCTGTACATCACCATGTGCACTCATACTGCCCTTGCTGTACATCACCATGTGCACTCATACCACCCTTGCTGTACATCACTGTGTGCACACATACTGCCCTTGTTGTACATCACCATGTGCACTAATACTGCCCTTGCTGTACATCACTTTGTGCACGCATACTGCCCTTGCTATACATCACCATGCGCACTGATACTACCCTAGCTGTAAGTCACAGTGTGCACTCATACTGCCTTTGCTGTACATAACCATGTGCACTCATACTGCCTTTGCCTTACATCACCATGTGCACTCATACTGCCCTTACTATACATCACCGTGTGCACTCATACTGGCCTTCATATACATCACGGTGTACACTCGTACTGCCCTTGCTCTACATCACTGTGTGCACTCATACCGCCCTTGGTCTACATCACCGTGTGCACTCATACCACCCTTGCTGTACGTCACCATGTGCACTCATGCTGCCCTTGCTGTACATCACCATGTGAACTCCTACTGCCCTTGCTGTACATCACTGTGTGCACACATACTGCCCTTGCTGTACATTACCGTGCACACTCAAACTGCCCTTGCTTTACATAACCATATGCACTCATACTGACCTTGCCTTACATCTCCATGTGCACTCATACTGCCCTTGCCTTACAACACCATGTGCACTCATACTGCCCTTGCTGTACATCACTTTGTGCATTCATACTGCCCTTGCTATCCATAACTATGTGCACTGATACTGCCCTAGTTGTACGTTACCATGTGCACTCATACTGCCCTTGATCTACATCACCGTGAGCACTCATACTGCCCTATCTGTAAGTTGTAGTGTGCTCTCATCCTGCCCTTGCTTAACATCACTGTGTGCACTGATACCGCTCTACCTGTACATGACTGTGTGCACTCATACAGCCCTTGCTGTACGTCGCTGTGTGCACTCATACAGCCCTTGCTGTACATCACTGTGTGGACTCATACTGCCTTTGCTGAACGTCACTGTGTGCACTGAAACTGCCTTAGCTGCACGTCACCGTGTGCGCTCATACCGCCCTTGCTGTACATCACCATGTGCACTCATACTGCCCTTGCTGTGCATCGCCATGTGCACTCATACTGCCCTTGCTGTGCATCGCCATGTGCACTCATACTACCCTTGCTGTACATCACCGTGTGCACTCATACCGCCCTATCTGTAAGTTGTAGTGTGCTCTCATCCTGCCCTTGCTTAACATCAACGTGTGCACTCATACCGCCCTTGCTGTCCATCACCGTGTGCACTCATACCGCCCTTGCTGTACATCACTGTGTGGACTCATACTGCATTTGCTGAACGTCACCGTGTGCACTGAAACTGCCCTAGCTGCACGTCACCGTGTGCACTCATACCGCCCTTGCTGTACATCACCATTTGCACTCATACTGCCCTCGCTGTGCATCACCATGTGCACTCATACTGCCATTGCTGTACATCGCCATGTGCACTCATAATGCCCTTGCTGTACATCACCGTGTGCACTCATACTGGCATTCCTATACATTACCGGGTACACTCGTACTGCCCTTGCTGTACATCACCGTGTGCACTCATTCCGCCCTAGGTGTACATCACAGTGTGCACTCATACCACCCTTGCTCTACGTCACCATGTGCACTCATGCTGCCCTTGCTTATTATCACCGTGTGCACTGACACCGCCCTAGTTGTACATCACTGTGTGCACTAATACTGCCCTTGCAGTACGTCACCGTGTGCACTCATACTGCCCTTGCTGTACATTGACATGTGCACTCATACTGCCCTTGCTGTACATCGCCATGTGCACTCATACCGCCCTTGCTGTACATCACCATGTGCACTCCTACTGCCCAGGCTGTACATCACCATATGCACTCATACCGCCCTTGCTGTACATCACTGTGTGCACACATACTGCCCTTGTTGTACATCATCATGTGCACTAATACTGCCCTTGCTGTACATCACTTTGTGCACGCATACTGCCCTTGCTATACATCACCATGTGCACTGATACTACCCTAGCTGTACGTCACAGTGTGCACTCATACTGCCCTTGCTGTATATAACCATGTGCACTCATACTGCCCTTGCCTTACATCACCATATGCACTCATGCTGCCCTTGCTGTACATCGCCATGTGCACTCATACTGCCCTTGCTATACATCACTGTGTGCACTCATACTGGCCTTCCTATACATCATGGTGTACACTCGTACTGCCCTTGCTGCACATGATGACTCGTACCGCCCTTGGTCTACATCACCGTGTGCACTCATACCACCCTTGCTGTACATCACTTTGTGCACGCATACTGCCCTTGCTGTACATCACCATGTGCACTCATACTGTCCTTGCTGTACATCACTGTGTGCACACATACTGCCCTTGCTGTACATCACCGTGCACACTCATACTGCCCTTGCTTTACATCACCATGTGCACTCATACTGCCCTTCCTTACATCACCATGTGCACTGATACAGCCCTAGTTGTACGTTACCATGTGCACTCATACTGCCCTTGCTATACGTCACCATGTGCATTCATACTGCCCTTGGTGTACATCCTGTGTGCACTCATACCGCCATTGATATACATCTCCATGTGCACTCATACTGCCCTATCTGGAAGTTGTAGTGTGCTCTCATCCTGCCATTGCTTAACATCACTGTGTGCACTCATACCGCTCTTCCTGTACATGACTGTGTGCACTCATACAGCCCTTGCTGTACGTCGCTGTGTGTACTTATACAGCCCTTGCTGTACATCACTGTGTAGACTCATACTACCTTTGCTGTACATCACCGTGTGCACCCATACTGCCCTTGCTGTACATCACCATGTGCACCCAGCCTGCCCTTGCTGTACATCCCTTTGTGCACTCATATTGCCCTTGCTGTACATCACCATGTGCACTCATACTGCCCTTGCTTTACATAACCATGTGCACTGATACTGCCCTAGCTGTACGTTACCATGTGCACTCATACTGCCCTTGCTGTACCTCACCATGTGCACTCATACTGCCCTTGCTGTACATCGCCATGTGCACTCATACCGCCCTTGCTGTACATCACCATGTGCACTCATACTGCCCTTGCTGTACATCACCATGTGCACTCATACCGCCCTTGCTGTACATCAATGTGTGCACACATACTGCCCTTGTTGTACATCACCATATGCACTAATACTGCCCTTGCTGTACATCACTTTGTGCACGCATACTGCCCTTGCCATACATCACCATGTGCACTGATACTACCCTAGCTGTACGTCACATGACTGTGTGCACTCATACAGCCCTTGCTGTACGTCGCTGTGTGTACTTATACAGCCCTTGCTGTACATCACTGTGTAGACTCATACTGCCCTTGCTGTACATAACCATGTGCACTCATACTGCCTTTGCCTTACATCACCATGTGCACTCATACTGCCCTTGCTGTACATCGCCATGTGCACTCATACTGCCCTTGCTTAACATCACTGTGTGCACTCATACTGGCCTTCCTATACATCACGGTGTACACTCGTACTGCCCTTGCTGTACATCACTGTGTGCACTCACACCACCCTTGGTCTTCATCACCGTGTGCGCTCATACCACCCTTGCTGTACGTCACCATGTGCACTCATGCTGCCCTTGCTGTACATCACCATGTGAACTCATACTGCCCTTGCTGTACATCACTGTGTGCACACATACTGCCCTTGCTGTATATCACCGTGCACACTCATACTGCCCTTGCTTTACATAACCATATGCACTCATACTGCCCTTGCCTTACATCTCCATGTGCACTCATACTGCCCTTGCCTTACACCATGTGCACTCATACTGCCCTTGCTGTACATCACTTTGTGCACTCATACTGCCCTTGCTAGCCATAACTATGTGTACTGATACTGCCCTAGTTGTACGTTACCATGTGCACTCATACTGCCCTTGCTGTACGTCACCATGTGCAATCATACTGCCCTTGCTGTACATCCCCGTGTGCACTCATAACGCCCTTGATCTACATCACCGTGAGCACTCATACTGCCCTGTCTGTAAGTTGTAGTGTGCTCTCATCCTGCCCTTGATTAACATCACTGTGTGCACTCTACCTGTACATGACTGTGTGCACTTATACAGCCCTTGCTGTACGTCGCTGTGTGCACTCATACAGCCCTTACTGTACATCACTGTGTGGACTCATACTGCCTTTGCTGAATCTCACCGTGTGCACTGAAGCTGCCCTAGCTGCACGTCACCGTTTGCGCTCATACCGCCCTTGCTGTACATCACCATGTGCACTCATACTGCCCTTGCTGTACATCGCCATGTGCACTCATACTACCCTTGTGCACTCATACCGCCCTATCTGTAAGTTGTAGTGTGCTCTCATCCTGCCCTTGCTTAACATCACTGTGTGCACTCATACCGCCCTTGCTGTCCATCACCGAGTGCACTCATACCACCCTTGCTGTCCATCACCATGTGCACTCATACCGCCCTTGCTGTACATCACTGTGTGGACTCATACTGCCTTTGCTGAATGTCACCATGTGCACTGAAACTGCCCTAGCTGCACGTCACTGTGTGCACTCATACCGCCCTTGCTGTACATCACCATTTGCACTTATACTGCCCTCGCTGCGCATCACCATGTGCACTCATACTGCCCTTGCTGTACATCGCCATGTGCTCTCATACTGCCCTTGCTGTACATCACCGTGTGCACTCATACTGGCCTTCCTATACATCACCGGGTACACTCGTACTGCCCTTGCTGTACATCACCGTGTGCACTCATTCCGCCCTTGGTGTACATAAACGTGTGCACTCATACCACCCTTGCTGTACGTCACCATGTGCACTCATGCTGCCCTTGGTGTACATCACCGTGTGCACTGACACCGCCCTAGTTGTACATCACTGTGTGCACTAATACTGCCCTTGCAGTACGTCACTGTGTGCACTCATACTGCCCTTGCTGTACATTGACATGTGCACTCATACTGCCCTTGCTGTACATCGCCATGTGCACTCATACCGCCCTTGCTGTGCATCACCATGTGCACTCATACTGCCAAGGCTGTACATCACCATTTGCACTCATACCGCCCTTACGGTACATCACTGTGTGCACACATTCTGCCCTTGTTGTACATCACCATGTGCACTAATACTGCCCTTGCTGTACATCACTTTGTGCACGCATACTGCCCTTGCTATACATCACCATGTGCACTGATACTACCCTAGCTGTACGTCACAGTGTGCACTCATACTGCCCTTGCTGTACATAACCATGTGCACTCATACTGCCCTTGCTTTACATCACCATGTGCACTCATACTGCCCTTGCTTTACATCGCCATGTGCACTCATACTGCCCTTGCTATACATCACAGTGTGCACTCATACTGGCCTTCCTATACATCATGGTGTACACTCGTACTGCCCTTGCTGTACATCACTGTGTGCACTCATACCGCCCTTGGTCTACATCACCGTGTGCACTCATACCACCCTTGCTGTACGTCACTTTGTGCACTCATGCTGCCTTTGCTGTACATCACCATGTGCACTCATACTCCCCTTGCTGTACATCACTGTGTGCACACATACTGCCCTTGCTGTACATCACCGTGCACACTCATACTGCCCTTGCTTTACATCACCATGTGCATTCATACTGCCCTTGCCTTACATCACCATGTGCACTCATACTGCCCTTGCTGTACATCACTTTGTGCACTCATACTGCCCTTGCTATCCATAACCATGTGCACTGATACTGCCCTAGTTGTACGTCACCATGTGCACTCATACTGCCCTTGCTGTATGTCACCATGTGCACTCATACAGCCCTTGCTGTACATCCTGTGTGCACTCATACCGCCCTTGATCTACATCTCCATGTGCACTCATACTGCCCTATCTGGAAGTTGTAGTGTGCTCTCGTCCTGCCCTTGCTTAACATCACTGTGTGCACTCATTCCGCTCTTCCTGTACATGACTGTGTGCACTCATACAGCCCTTGCTGTACATCGTTGTGTGCACTTATACAGCCCTTGCTGTACATCACTGTGTAGACTCATACTGCCTTTGCTGTACATCACCGTGTGAACCCATACTGCCCTTGCTGTACATCACCATGTGCACTCATACTGCCCTTGCTGTACATCACCATGTGCACTCATACCGCCCTTGCTGTACGTTACTGTGTGCACACAAACTGCCCTTGTACATCACCGTGAGCACTCATACTGCCCTTGCTGTACATCACTTTGTGCACGCATTCTGCCCTTGCTATACATCACCATGTGCACTGATACTACCCTAGCTGTACGTCGCAGTGTGCACTCATACCGCCCTTGCTGTACATAACCATGTGCACTCATACTGCCCTTGCTGTACATCGCCATGTGCACTCATACTACCCTTGCTGTACATCACTGTGTGCACTCATACTGGCCTTCCTATACATCACCGTGTACACTCGTACTGCCTTTGCTGTACATCACCATGTGCACTCATACCGCCCTTGGTCTACATCACCGTGTGCACTCATACCACCCTTGCTGTATGTCACCATGTGCACACATGCTGCCCTTGCTGTATGTCACCATGTGCAGTGACACCGCCCTTGCTGTACATAACCATGTGCACTCATACTGCCCTTGCTGTACATCACTTTGTGCACTCATACTGTGTTTCTATACACAACCATGTGCACTGATACTGCCCTAGTTGTACGTAACCATGTGCACTCATACTGCCCTTGCTGTACGTCACCATGTGCACTCATACTGCCCTTGCTGTACATCCACGTGTGCACTCATATCGCCCTTGATCTACATCACCGTGTGCACTCATACTGCCCTATCTGTAAATTGTAGTGTGCTCTCATCCTGCCCTTGCTTAACATCCCCGTGTGCACTCATACAGCCATTGTTGTCCATCACCGTGTGCACTCATACCGCCCTTGCTGTCTATCACCATGTGCACTCATACTGCCCTTGCTGTACATCACTGTGTGGACTCATACTGCCTTTGCTGAACGTCACTGTGTGCACTCATATTGCCCTTACTGTACATCACCAGGTGCACTCATACTGGCCTTCCTATACATCACCGTGTGCACTCATACTGGCGTTCCTATACATCACCGTGTACATTCATACTGCCCTTGCTGTACATCACCGTGCCCACTCATGCCGCCCTTGGTCTGTATCACCGTGTGCACTCATACCACCCTTGCTGTACGTCACCATGTGCACTCATGCTGCCCTTGCTGTACGTCACCTTGTGCACTGACACTGCCCTAGTTGTATATCACTGTGTGCACTGATACTGCCCTTGCAGTACGTCACTGTTTGCACTCATACTGCCCTTGCTGTACATTGACATGTGCACTCATACTGCCCTTGCTGTACATCACCATGTGCACTCATTCCGCCCTTGCTGTACATCACTGTGTGCACACATACTGCCCTTGTTGTTGGAAATCACTGTGTGCACTCATACTGTCCTTGCTGTACATCACCACGTGCACTGATACTACCCTAGCTGTACGTCACCTTCTGTACTCATACTGCCCTTGCTGTACATCACCGTGTGCACTCATACTGCCCTTGCTTTACATCACCATGGGCACTCTTACTGCCCTTGCTGTACATCACTGTATGCACTCATACTGCCCTTGCTATACATAACCATGTGCACTGATACTGCCCTAGCTGTACATCACCATGTGCACTCATACTGCCCGCGCTGTACATTCCTTTATGCATTCATACTGCCATTGGTATACATAACCATGTGCACAGATACTGCCCTAGCTGTACGTCACCATGTGCACTCATACCACCCTTGATCTACATCACTGTGTGCACTCATACCGCCTTTGCTGTACATCACAGTGTGCACTCATACCACCATTGCTCTACATTAACGTGTGCACTCATAATTCCCTATCTGTAAGTTGTATTGTGCACTCATCCTGCCCTTGCTTAACATCACCATGTGCACTCATACCGCCCTTGCTGTACCTCACCATATGCACTCATACTGCCCTTTCTGTACATCACTGTGTGCACTCATACTGCCCTTGGTCTACATCACCGTGTGCACTCATACCGCCCTTGCTGTAAGTCACCGTGTGCACTCATACCACCCTTGCTGTACATCACCGTGTGCACACATACTGCCCTTGTTGTATATCACGATGTGCACTGATACTGCCCTTGCTGTACATCACAATGTGCACTCATACTGCCCTTGCTGTACATCACAGTGTGCATTCATACTGCCCTTCCTATACATCCTTGTGTGCACTCATACTTCCCTTGCTGTAAATCGCCGTGTGCACTCATACCGCCTTTCCTATACATCCTTGTGAGCGCTCATACTTTCCTTGCTGTAAATCGCCGTGTGCACTCATACTGCCCTTGCTGTACATCACCTTGTGCACTCATACTGCCCTTGGTGTACATCACCATGTGCACTGACACTGCGCTTGCTGTGCGTCACCGTCTGCACTCATACTTCCCTTGCTGCACGTCACCGTGTGCACTCATACTGCCATTGCTGTACATCACTGTGTGCACTCATACCGCCCTTGCTGTACATCACCATGTGTGCTCATACTGCCCTTGCTGTGCATCACCATGTGCACACATACTGCCCTTGCTGTAAATCGCCATGTGCACTCATACTGCCCTTGCAGTACATCACTGTGTACTCATACTGCCCAAGCTGTACATCGCCATGTGCACTCATACCACCCTTGCTGTACATCACCGTGTGCACTCATACCGCCCTTGCTGTACATCTCCGTGTGCACTCATACCGCCCTTGCAGTACATCACTTTGTGAACTCATACTGCCCTTGCTATACATAGCCACGTGCACTGATACTGCCCTAATTGTACATCACCATGTGCACTCATACTCACCTTGCTGTACGTCACCATGTGCACTCATACTCCCCTTGCTGTTCATACCCGTGTGCACTCATACCGCCCCTGATCTACATCAACATCTGCACTCATACTGCCCTATCTGTAAGTTGTAGTGTGCTCTCATCCTGCCCTTGCTTAACATCACTGTGTGCACTCATACCGCTCTACCTGTCCATGACTGTGTGCACTCATACAGCCCTTGCTGTACGTCGCTGTGTGCACCCATACTGCCCTTGCTGTACATCACTTTGTGCACTCATACTGCCCTTGCTGTACATCACTTTTTGCACTCATGTTGCCCTTGCTGTACATCACCATCTGCGCTCATACTGCTCTTGCTTTACATAACCATGTGCACTGCTACTGCCCTAGCTGTACGTCGCCATGTGCACTCATACTGCCCTTGCTGTACATCACTGTGTGCACTCATACCGCCCTATCTGTAAGTTGTAGTGTGCTCTCATCCTGCCCTTGCTGTCCATCACCATGTGCACTCATACCACCCTTGCTGTCCATCACCATGTGCACTCATACTGCCCCTGCAGCACATCACTTTGTGGACTCATACTGCCCTTGCTGTGCATCACCATGTGCACTCATACTGCCCTTGCTGTACATCGCCGTGTGCACTCATAATGCCCTTGCTGTACATAACCGTGTGCACTCATATTGCTATACACCACCATTTACACTCATACTGCCCTTGCTGTACATCACTGTGTGCACTCATACCGCCCTTGGCCTAAATCACCGTGTGCACTCATACCACGCTTGCTGTACGTCACCATTTGCACTCATGCTGCCCTTGCTGTACGTTACCGTGTGCACTGACACCGCCCTAGTTGTACATCACTGTGTGCACTGATTCTGCCCTTGCAGTACGTCACCGTGTGCACTCATACTGCCATTGCTGTACATTGACATGTGCACTCATACTGCTCTTGCTGTACATCGCCATATGCATTCATACTGCCCTTGCTATACATCACCATGTGCACTGATACTAGCCTAGCTGCACGTCACCGTGTGCACTCATACTGCCCTTGCTGTACATAACCATGTGCACTCATACTGCCCTTGTCGTTCATCACCATGGGCACCCATACTGCCCTTGCCTTACATCACCATGTGCACTCATACTGCCCTTGCTGTACATCACCATGTGCACTCATACCGCCCTTGCTGTACATCATTGTGTACACACATTCTGCCCTTGTTGAACATCACCGTGTGCACTCATACTGCCCTTGCTGTACGTACCATGTGCACTCATACTCCCCTTGCTGTACATCCCGTGTGCACTCATACTGTCCTTGATCTACATCACCGTGTGCACTCATACTGCCCTATCTGGAAGTTGTAGTGTGCTCTCATCCTGCCCTTGCATAACATCACCGTGTGCACTAATACCGCTCTACCTGCATGACTGTGTGCACTCATACAGCCCTTGCTGTACGTCGCTGTGTGCACTCATACAGCCCTTGCTGTACATCACCATGTAGGCTCATAATGTCCTTGCTGTACATCACCGTGTGCACCCATACTGCCCTTGCTGTACATCACTTTGTGCACTCACACTGCCCTTGCTATACATCACCACGTGCACTGATACTACCCTAGCTGTATGTCACCGTGTGTACTCATACTGCCCTTGCTGTACATCACCGTGTGCACTCATACTGCCCTTGCTTTATATCACCATGGGCACTCATACTGACCTTGCTGTACATCACTGTATGCACTCATACTGCCCTTGCTATACATAACCATGTGCACTGAAACTGCCCTAGCTGTACGTCACCATGTGCACTCATACTGCCCGTGCTGTACATTCCTTTATGCATTCATACTGCCATTGGTATACATAACCATGTGCACAGATACTGCCCTAGCTGTACGTCACCATGTGCACTCATACCGCCCTTGATCTACATCACTGTGTGCACTCATACCGCCTTTGCTGTATATCACAGTGTGCACTCATACCACCCTTGCTCTACATCAACGTGTGCACTCATACTGCCCTATCTGTAAGTTGTATTGTGCCCTCATCCTGGACTTGCTTAACATCACCATGTGCACTCATACCGCCCTTGCTGTACATCACCATATGCACTCATACTGCCCTTTCTGTACATCACTGTGTGCACTCATACTGCCCTTGGTCTACATCACCGTGTGCACTCATACCGCCCTTGCTGTAAGTCACCGTGTGCACTCATACCGCCCTTGCTGTATATCACCGTGTGCACTCATACTGCCCTTGTTGTATATCACGATGTGCACTGATACTGCCCTTGCTGTACATCACAATGTGCACTCATACTGCCCTTGCTGTACATCACAGTGTGCATTCATACTGCCCTTCCTATACATCCTTGTGTGCACCCATACTTCCCTTGCTGTAAATCCCCGTGTGCACTCATACCGCCTTTCCTATACATCCTTGTGAGCACTCATATTTTGTGAGAAGTTGTCCTGGTATATGCTGCCCACTAGTTATAGTGGGCACCTTGTACCAGTCCAAACGACCTTTATTGCTGATAGGTTTAAAGACAACCTTTATTGAAAGCTATCCTAGTGGTAGCTATGGAGAGCAGCCTTCAGGCTAAGTCTTGAAGGAGTGTTAAGCTGTTTGTTTTACCAGTTATAATCTCGTGAATGACCAAATGAAAGGAGAACCACACCAGGTATATATATAAAATATACGTATTTTTTACTAAACACAACCCAATAGTGTCTTTATGAGGCTAGAGGTCAAAGTACACAAGTTACAAGTCAAATAGCACAGTAAATTAGCACAATATACGATTAGCCCTAGGGGCGTACCAAACCATATATTAAGAAAGTGGTATAAGAACCACGACTTAAGTAGACACAAGGCCTAGAGCCTGTAGAATCGCTGGGACCCCAAGGAACCACCCAAGCTAGTGACACAGGGGACCCCCTGTCTTATGGTCCACTAAGCTATCCCTTACCCTAAGGGTATGAGAGGGTCTCCACCATGAGGAATTACTACCTGTGGTGTGTTTTGGTAAAGAAAAGGCTGGTGAGGTGTCTGAGTAGGGAAGTGAGGCCCTAATAAAGTTGGTCTCAGCTTCCTCAGATCACTGGTCACCATGTATGCCTCTCTTTCCATGACTGAGTTGCACTTTGCTCTAAGGGTCAACCTTTGGCTGCCTACAGCTGGGGTTGGGTCCCTTTGGGTGGAACACTGGAGGGACCTGGCAGGTTTGAAACCTTTTGGTCCCAGGTTTGCCTTTGCCCAACAGAGTCCATCTGGGGAGGTCCCTACACAATTGTAAGGGGATCCCTCAGTGTGTTGAGAATTTTCACCTGGCTAGGGCTACTAGACTGGGTGCCCCTAATCTGCTGATGGGGGGTTCCTCTGGACAGGGGGCCCTGTGGGGTCCACTGACCTCCTTGACCTCTGCAGCCCTGGGCTGACTGAGGCAGGGTAGAGAGGGGCAGGTTACCTGCTCCAGACTGGGTACCACCTTGGAAGGGTCCTCTGCCATCAGGGGTGTGGCCAGGCCAGGCCTGACTACCTCTAGGGCAGTTCGTTCACTAGTGGTAGGGTCAGTTCCCTGAGGAGGCTGACCCTTTCCTACTGTCTGGAGGGAAGAAGACTTTTCTTCAACCCTTGTGCTCTCTTTTGGGGGAGAGTGGGCCATTCTTCCAGGCTCCATCTCTCCAAAATGTTCCTGGGGTGGGGCTGTGGCCATCACAGCCCCCCTAACTTTCTCAGGGATGCCCAGCATTCTCAGATGGGCTTGGTGTTCAACTTCAGCCCAGGCTGAAATTTCTAGATCATTGCCCATCAGGCAATCTACAGGCAAGGTTGGGGACACTGCCACTCTTTTTGGGCCTGTGACCCCTTCCCAGCTGAGATTGACTATGGCCATGGGGTGATCTGTTCTGACACCATCAATGTTGGTCACCTGGTATTTAAACTCAGGTAAAAGCTGGTGAGGGGGACTAGTTTCCCTGCCACCATGGTGACACTAGCCCCTGTGTCCCTGAATGCCACAGCTTTCTGACCATTAATCAGTGGCTCGAGTCTGTACCTGCCCAATGCATTGGGACCCATGGTAAAGGTGACAAATCCTATACCACCATCAGAGTCAGAGGAGTCTGTTGAGGGGTCCTGTCTAAACTAGGGCCCACCTCTGTTCCCCTTGCAAAGCACCTAACTTTTGGGTGCACTACTCCCAACTGGGGGATTACTACTGGTAGTACCAGGAGGGGTGGTAGTATTTGTTGGAGGAACATTTTCTTTATTGACAATCCTGGGGCAACTGGGATCAGTTTTCCGGTGGCCAGGCTTTTTACAGACATGGCAATATGGTTTCTTTTCAGGAGAGGAAGGAGTTTGGGACCCACCCCCAGAAGAGGACTTTTGGGGCCCTGAGTGGACTTATCCTTAGATTTATCCCCACCTTTCTCTTGGGACTTGGTAGAATCTTTCTTCTGGTCACCACCCTGATTCTTAGACCTTACCATGGTTCTGACCCATTTGTCTGCCTTCTTTCCCAATTCTTGGGAGAGGTCAGATCAGAGTCCAACCAGGTACTGGTGTAAAAGCTGGTTTTGACAATTATTAAGGATCTGCTCCCTCATAATCAAATTGTACAATCCTATAAAGTCATGCACCTTGCTGCCATGTATCCAACCTTCCAGAGCCTTAGTAGCACAATCTACAAAGTCAACCCAGTCTTGAGTCTGAGCCTTTTGGGTATCTCTGAACTTCAAGCTATACTGTTCAGTGGTTAGGTGAAACCCATCAATCAGAGCACTCTTCAAGACTTTGTAATTGTCAGCATCCTCTTCTCTAACAGTGAGGAGCTTATCTCTACCTTTGTCTGCAAAGGAGAGCCACGAGATTGCTGCCCACTGCTCCTGGGGGACCCTCTGAACTTTACAGGCCCTTTCCAGTGCAGTAATCCATTTGTGGATGTCATCCCCACTGTGGTAGGGAGGGACAATCTTGCTCAGGTTTCTATGGTCATAAGACCTTTCCCTATCCCTAGGGAAGTTGCTGCCACCATGGGACTCTAGTCCCAACTTTCTTCTTTGTCTATGAAGCTCTAGGGACTCCCTGTCTATAGCCAACTGCTCTCTTCTGATCCTAAGCTGAGCTTCTCCATACTTGAGCAGTCTCTCTTTCCTTTCATGAGAGGATTCCCTCCTATGAGAGGAAACAGAGGTCCCTACTGAGGTGTCAGAATGGTTAGATTCCTCAGAAGGAGATCTGGACCTTCTGGGCACACTCACAACTCTTCCTGGTGGGACAAAGGGGAGGCCATTCTGGTCCTCCTCCTCATCTGCAGGAGCAGCTGTTGGGTGTTGGAACTTTTGCCTGTCTTCAGCTTCCTAGTACTGCACAATGCTCTCAATTCCAAGAATGGGAGGTTGTCATACTTGGATGGTAGAAGCCCATTGGCTTCTGGCAGGGACCCACTTGTTCCTGGCCTTGAAGACATCACTAGTGAGGTGTGGTGTATGCACTACCTACTCTAGTGTGGCCTACTAAACTCTCTTGAGTTGTAGAAAGGGTGTGCTTGCTAAGCCCTTGACACACAACTCTAAGTTCAGTAGAACTTACTGTATTTCTAAGCTTGAATTTATATGTACCTCAGGTACCTTTAGTGGTTTTCAGTTAGTCACACACTTGATATTATCTGGTAAAACAAGGGCAAGCTTGAATCCAACCGCTGCACACCAATGTGAGAAGTTGGCCTGGTATATGCTGTCCACTAGTTATAGTGGGCACCTTGCACCAGTCCAAATGACCTTTATTGCTGATAGGTTTAAAGACAACCTTTATTGAAAGCTATCCTAGTGGTAGCTATGGAGAGCAGCCTTCAGGCTAAGTCTTGAAGGAGTGTTAAGCTGTTTGTTTTACCAGTTATAATCTCGTGAATGAAAGGAGAACCACACCAGGTATATATATAAAATATATGTATTTATTACTAAACACAACCCAATAGTCTCTTTATGAGGCTAGAGGTCAAAGTACACAAGTTACAAGTCAAATAGCACAGTAAATTAGCACAATATACGATTAGCCCGAGGGGCGTACCAAACCATATATTAAGAAAGTGGTATAAGAACCACGACTTAAGTAGACACAAGGCCTAGAGCCTGTAGAATCGCTGGGACCCCAATGAACCACCCAAGGTAGTGACACCGGGTACCCACGGGGGCTGTGTGCAGTGTGTGAACCCGTTATCGTCTATGGGAAAGTCGTGGTCAGAGTTTTAGAGTTTAAGGACACTTAGAAATGGATTAGGACCAAACCCTCCTGGACTAAGACAGTTCTAGGGTCAACACCCACGGGAGCACCGGAGTACTCGAGTTACCTCACCCAGGGAAGCCGGGTGCATAGGTGTCGAATGGTGTCGGGTCGCGTCGTCAATTTCAATGGCAGCCTGCAAGGAAGTGCTGCTGCCGGGAAGATGCGAAGTGTCCGAAGAGATCCAAGCCTGGATCGGAGATGATAAGAACCTGAAAGCAGAGGGGACAGAGTCTGGGTCACTTGCACGTGACCAGGGGCACGATAGTCGAATGCCCACCGATGTCGGGTGCTTCAGGTGAAAGAGGTGAAGCTTGACTCTTCAGCCACGAGGACCAGGAGGCGTCGACGACAACCAGGAGCTGGATTCGAGCTGTCCCACAAAGGATGTCGAGTGCTGGTGCATTGGTGTCCGGATTGAACACAACAAGCCTTGGCAACAGCAACCCATGCAGAAAGGAGAAAGATGCTTCTGTGCAGACCAGCAAGGTCTGAGGGACTCACCACTCAGTGGGGAGTTAGGCGCACGTCTGGAGCAACCAGGGAAGCCCAAAGAAAATCAGAGTTGCCTTCACAGGGACCCACCAGTCGACGGACCAGGGATTGCAAAGGAGCCTCAAGCGGAAATGCAAGAAGCGGGCCCACGGAACACTCGTTGAGTGTAGGCTCACAATCTTCGGTGCAAATGGTGCTCCGGAACTGGGCTACAAGTAACTTAAAGCAGGACTTCAAGAGACGTCGAGAAGTTGATGCACTAGCAAATGTGCACAGTGTCTAGGGGTTCCGGTTCCACGTGACTCGTGAGGGCTGCGGGTCTCAGCTTTGCTGGGGACTCAGGTTGGCCTCTGAGAAGTCTGGAAATTCTCTTTTTGGGCTGCAGTTACTTCGGAGTCCGGCGGGAGCTTCGGAGATGCAGACTGGCAAATGCTTCGTTGGTGCCTGCCAATCAGGGGAGTCACTCCTTGACCCCAAGGGAGATTTCTTCAGTCCTCTAGTCTTGAGTAGAGCGTCGAAGTTCCAGGATTCAGTTGCAGAGTTTCGTCCAGGGATATCTAAAGTCCTGTTGCCAGGGGTTCCTTACTTATACCTAAGAAAGGGGTTGGACTAACTCTGTGGACCCACCTATGGGAGGGTTAGGAAAGTGGGGTGGCTACACCCATTTCCTTTGTCCAGTTTCATGCCAGAGCAGGGGCTGGCAGCCCCAGCAACCGGTTTGAACTGGGGTATGTACGAGGACACCAAATGTGCCCCCAGTGCAGGACTTCAAAGCACTCTTGGAGTGCACCCACCCAGCCCCAATCCACTAAGGCCTGTCTGGGAGGTGGTAACACCTCCCTGTGACAGGAAACCTATTGTCCAGGCCTCCCCTGCCGGAGTTTCGGTCAGCAGCAGGAGGCCAGACTCGTGTCTGTGGCTGCAGCATCCATTTTTGTGATGCCAGGGCTCTGTTTGGTTGGTACCGGGTATACCGGTGCTGTCATGTCTCTCCCTCTAGAAGGGTGGGATCATACTCCCACACCAGTTACTGGTGTGGGGGTATGATTCCAAGGTGTTTGACACCAAAC
Organism: Calotriton arnoldi; assembly: GCA_963921515.1. Taxonomy (NCBI): domain Eukaryota; kingdom Metazoa; phylum Chordata; class Amphibia; order Caudata; family Salamandridae; genus Calotriton; species Calotriton arnoldi. The sequence continues at coordinate 155,900 of CAWUFW010004959.1, read as the reverse complement.
ACGACATGTTTCCGTGCAGCCATCCCAAAGTTAGCATTTACAGCGAGGATATAATGCACTTAAGAGTATATGGTCAGGCTGCACCACAGACAACCCCGGAGAGGAGATTCCAAAGGCTGCAGGGTTGCTCTGCTCATGCATGGGCACCCTCTCACATAGAACCAAGCACCCTGCCTTCAGGATTGATAAGGCCTGCCATAGGGGTGACTGATAGGTTTCTAGGTGCAGTGATAGGTGAGATATAGTGAACCTATATCTCTGTAAGGGGTGCATGCACCACCTTACCCAGGCTGCTGTAGCAGTCCTGTGGTGTCATTTCGGAGGGCCTTCCAGGGGTGGCACAATACATGCTTCAGCCCCTGGTAGGCCTCTGGGGTACCTATGCCCTGGGTACATAGTATACCATATACTAGGGACTTATAAGGGCACCCCAGAATCCAATGTGAAGTGTACTTAAGGTACATGGAATCAATTTAGAGAGGAAGCAGATAGGCTGGGGACCTGAATAGCAGGTTCCCAGCCAAACTAAGCCAAAAACCATCAAAACACCAGGAAATAAGTGGGGGCAACCATGTAGTCAGATTCCACCTTCCTACATACTTTCCTTGCTGTAAATCGCCATGAGCACTCATACTGCCCTTGCTGTACATCACCTTGTGCACTCATACTACCCTTGCTGAACATCACCATGTGCACTGACACTGCCCTTGCTGTGCATTAACGTGTGCACTCATACTGCCCTTGCTCTACATCACCATGTGCACTCATACTGCGCTTGCTGTGCGTCACTGTGTGTACTCATACTTCCCTTGCTGTACGTCACCGTGTGCACTCATACTGCCCTTGCTGTACATCACTGTGTGCACTCATACCGCCCTTGCTGTACATCACCATGTGTGCTCATACTGCCCTTGCTGTGCATCACCATGTGCACACATACTGCCCTTGCTGTACATCGCCATTTGCACTCATACTGCCCTTGCTGTACATCACTAGGTACTCATACTGCCCTTGCTGTACATCTCCATGTGCACTCATACTGCCCTTGCTATACATAGCCATGTGCACTGATAACGCCCTAATTGTACATCACCATGTGCACTCATACTGACCTTGCTGTACGTCACCATGTGCACTCATACTGACCTTGCTGTACGTCACCATGTGCACTCATACTCCCCTTGCTGTTCATACCCGTGTGCACTCATACCGCCCCTAATCTACATCACCGTGTGCACTCATACTGCCCTATCTGTAAGTTGTAGTGTGCTCTCATCCTGCCCTTGCTTAACATCACTGTGTGCACTCATACCGCTCTACCTGTCCATGACTGTGTGCACTCATACAGTCCTTGCTGTACGTTGCTGTGTGCAGTCATACAGCCTTTGCTGTACATCAGCGTGTAGACTCATACTGTCCTTGCTGTACATCACCGTGTGCACCCATACTGCCCTTGCTGTACATCACTTTGTGCACTCATACTGCCCTTGCTGTACATTGACATGTGCACTCATACTGCCCTTGCTGTACATCACTTTGTGCACTCATATTGTCCTTGCTGTACATCACCATGTGCACTCATACTGCCCTTGCTTTACATAACCATGTGCACTGATACTGCCCTAGCTGTACGTCTCCATGTGCACTCATACTGCCCTTGCTGTAAGTCACCATGTGCACTCATACTGCCCTTGCTGTACAGCACTGTATGCACTCATACTGCCCTATCTGTAAGCTGTAGTGTGCTCTCATCCTGCCCTTGCTGTCCATCACTATGTGCACTCATACCGCCCTTGCTGTCCATCACCATGTGCACTCATACCGCCCTCGCTGTACATCACCATGTGCACTCATACTGCCCTCGCTGTGCATCACTGTGTGCACTCATACTGCCCTTGCTGTACATAATCATGTGCACTCATACTGCCCTTGCCTTACATCACCATGTGCACTCATACTGCTCTTGCTGTACATCGCCATGTTCATTCATACTGCCCTTGCTATACGTCACCATGTGCACTGATACTACCCTAGCTGTACGTCACTGTGTGCACTCATACTGCCCTTGCTGTACATAACCATGTGCACTCATACTGCCCTTGCCTTACATCACCATGTGCACTCATACTGCCCTTGCTGTACATCACCATGTGCACTCATACCTCCCTTGCTGTACATCATTGTGTACACACATTCTGCCCTTGTTGAACATCACCGAGTGCACTCATACTGCCCTTGCTGTACATCACCATGTAGACTCATACTGTCCTTGCTATACATCACCGTGTGCACCCATACTGCCCTTGCTGTACATCACTTTGTGCACTCATATTGCCCTTGCTGTACATCACCATGTGCACTCATACTGCCCTTGCTTTACATAACCATGTGCACTGATACTACCCTAGCTGTACGTCTCCATGTGCACTCATACTGCCCTTGCTGTAAGTCACCATGTGCACTCATACTGCCCTTGCTGTACAGCACTGTATGCACTCATACCGCCCTATCTGTAAGCTGTAGTGTGCTCTCATCCTGCCCTTGCTGTCCATCACTATGTGCACTCATACCGCCCTTGCTGTCTATCACCATGTGCACTCATACCGCCCTCGCTGTACATCGCCATTTGCACTCATACTGCCCTTGCTGTACATCACTATGTACTCATACTGCCCTTGCTGAACATCGCCATGTGCACTCAAACTGCCCTTGCTATACATAGCCATGTGCACTGATACTGCCCTAATTGTACATCACCATGTGCACTCATACTGACCTTGCTGTACGTCACCATGTGCACTCATACTCCCCTTGCTGTTCATACCCGTGTGCACTCATACCGCCCCTAATCTACATCACCGTGTGCACTCATACTGCCCTATCTGTAAGTTGTAGTGTGCTCTCATCCTGCCCTTGCTTAACATCACTGTGTGCATTCATACCGCTCTACCTGTCCATGACTGTGTGCACTCATACAGTCCTTGCTGTACGTCGCTGTGTGCAGTCATACAGCCTTTGCTGTACATCAGCGTGTAGACTCATACTGTCCTTGCTGTACATCACCGTGTGCACCCATACTGCCCTTGCTGTACATCACTTTGTGCACTCATACTGCCCTTGCTGTACATCACTTTGTGCACTCATATTGCCCTTGCTGTACATCACCATGTGCGCTCATACTGCCCTTGCTTTATATAACCATGTGCACTGATACTGCCCTAGCTGTACGTCACCATTTGCACTCATACTGCCCTTGCTGTAAGTCACCATGTGCACTCATACTGCCCTTGCTGTACATCACTGTGTGCACTCATACCGCCCTATCTGTAAGTTGTAGTGTGCTCTCATCCTGCCCTTGCTGTCTATCACCGTGTGCACTCATACCGCCCTTGCTGTCCATCACCATGTGCACTCATACTGCCCTTGCAGCACATCACTGTGTGGACTCATACTGCCTTTGCTGGACGTCACCGTGTGCACTGAAACTGCTCTAGCTGCACATCACCATGTGCGCGCACACCGCCCTCGCTGTACATCACCATGTGCACTCATACTGCCCTTGCTGTGCATCACCATGTGCACTCATACTGCCCTTTCTGTACATCGCCGTGTGCACTCATACTGCCCTTGCTGTACATAACCGTGTGCACTCATACTGGCATTCCTATACATCACCGTGTACACTCAACTGCCCTTGCTGTACATCACTGTGTGCACTCATACCGCCCTTGGTCTAAATCACTGTGTGCACTCATACCACGCTTGCTGTACGTCACCATGTGCACTCATGCTGCCCTTGCTGTACGTCACCGTGTGCACTGACACCACCCTAGATGTACATCACTGTGTGCACTGATTCTGCCCTTGCAGTACGTCACCGTGTGCACTCATACTGCTGTTGTTGTACATTGACATGTGCACTCATACTGCCCTTGCTTTACATAACCATGTGCACTGATACTGCCCTAGCTGTACGTCTCCATGTGCACTCATACTGCCCTTGCTGTAAGTCACCATGTGCACTCATACTGCCCTTGCTGTACAGCACTGTATGCACTCATACCGCCCTATCTGTAAGCTGTAGTGTGCTCTCATCCTGCCCTTGCTGTCCATCACTATGTGCACTCATACCGCCCTTGCTGTCCATCACCATGTGCACTCATACCGCCCTCGCTGTACATCACCATGTGCACTCATACTGCCCTCGCTGTGCATCACTGTGTGCACTCATACTGCCCTTGCTGTACATAATCATGTGCACTCATACTGCCCTTGCCTTACATCACCATGTGCACTCATACTGCTCTTGCTGTACATCGCCATGTTCATTCATACTGCCCTTGCTATACGTCACCATGTGCACTGATACTACCCTAGCTGTACGTCACTGTGTGCACTCATACTGCCCTTGCTGTACATAACCATGTGCACTCATACTGCCCTTGCCTTACATCACCATGTGCACTCATACTGCCCTTGCTGTACATCACCATGTGCACTCATACCTCCCTTGCTGTACATCATTGTGTACACACATTCTGCCCTTGTTGAACATCACCGAGTGCACTCATACTGCCCTTGCTGTACATCACCATGTAGACTCATACTGTCCTTGCTATACATCACCGTGTGCACCCATACTGCCCTTGCTGTACATCACTTTGTGCACTCATATTGCCCTTGCTGTACATCACCATGTGCACTCATACTGCCCTTGCTTTACATAACCATGTGCACTGATACTGCCCTAGCTGTACGTCTCCATGTGCACTCATACTGCCCTTGCTGTAAGTCACCATGTGCACTCATACTGCCCTTGCTGTACAGCACTGTATGCACTCATACCGCCCTATCTGTAAGCTGTAGTGTGCTCTCATCCTGCCCTTGCTGTCCATCACTATGTGCACTCATACCGCCCTTGCTGTCTATCACCATGTGCACTCATACCGCCCTCGCTGTACATCGCCATTTGCACTCATACTGCCCTTGCTGTACATCACTATGTACTCATACTGCCCTTGCTGAACATCGCCATGTGCACTCAAACTGCCCTTGCTATACATAGCCATGTGCACTGATACTGCCCTAATTGTACATCACCATGTGCACTCATACTGACCTTGCTGTACGTCACCATGTGCACTCATACTCCCCTTGCTGTTCATACCCGTGTGCACTCATACCGCCCCTAATCTACATCACCGTGTGCACTCATACTGCCCTATCTGTAAGTTGTAGTGTGCTCTCATCCTGCCCTTGCTTAACATCACTGTGTGCATTCATACCGCTCTACCTGTCCATGACTGTGTGCACTCATACAGTCCTTGCTGTACGTCGCTGTGTGCAGTCATACAGCCTTTGCTGTACATCAGCGTGTAGACTCATACTGTCCTTGCTGTACATCACCGTGTGCACCCATACTGCCCTTGCTGTACATCACTTTGTGCACTCATACTGCCCTTGCTGTACATCACTTTGTGCACTCATATTGCCCTTGCTGTACATCACCATGTGCGCTCATACTGCCCTTGCTTTATATAACCATGTGCACTGATACTGCCCTAGCTGTACGTCACCATTTGCACTCATACTGCCCTTGCTGTAAGTCACCATGTGCACTCATACTGCCCTTGCTGTACATCACTGTGTGCACTCATACCGCCCTATCTGTAAGTTGTAGTGTGCTCTCATCCTGCCCTTGCTGTCTATCACCGTGTGCACTCATACCGCCCTTGCTGTCCATCACCATGTGCACTCATACTGCCCTTGCAGCACATCACTGTGTGGACTCATACTGCCTTTGCTGGACGTCACCGTGTGCACTGAAACTGCTCTAGCTGCACATCACCATGTGCGCGCACACCGCCCTCGCTGTACATCACCATGTGCACTCATACTGCCCTTGCTGTGCATCACCATGTGCACTCATACTGCCCTTTCTGTACATCGCCGTGTGCACTCATACTGCCCTTGCTGTACATAACCGTGTGCACTCATACTGGCATTCCTATACATCACCGTGTACACTCAACTGCCCTTGCTGTACATCACTGTGTGCACTCATACCGCCCTTGGTCTAAATCACTGTGTGCACTCATACCACGCTTGCTGTACGTCACCATGTGCACTCATGCTGCCCTTGCTGTACGTCACCGTGTGCACTGACACCACCCTAGATGTACATCACTGTGTGCACTGATTCTGCCCTTGCAGTACGTCACCGTGTGCACTCATACTGCTGTTGCTGTACATTGACATGTGCACTCATACTGCCCTTGCTGTACATCACTTTGTGCACTCATATTGCCCTTGCTGTACATCACCATGTGCACTCATACTGCCCTTGCTTTACATAACCATGTGCACTGATACTGCCCTAGCTGTACCTCTCCATGTGCACTCATACTGCCCTTGCTGTAAGTCACCATGTGCACTCATACTGCCCTTCCTGTACAGCACTGTATGCACTCATACCGCCCTATCTGTAAGCTGTAGTATGCTCTCATCCTGCCGTTGCTGTCCATCACCATGTGCACTCATACCGCCCTCGCTGTACATCACCATGTGCACTCATACTGCCCTCGCTGTGCATCACTGTTAGAACTGGGGGTCTCCAGTTGGCAGAGGTAGGTACCTTTGACCAAATAGTGCCCCTTGCTTCTACGTCAGGGCAAAGGAGTTACACTACTAAAATGACCCCTGCTCACCCCCTTGGTAGCTTGGCACGAGCAGACAGGCTTATCTCAGGGGCAGTGTGTTAATCATTTGTGAACACATACAGTAATACAGTGAAAACTACAGATGGACACCACACAGGTTTTATAAAAATAAGTGTTCTTTATATAGACTTAACACAAGACCACAAACGACAAAAATCCACAATACTGTACTCAAAATTGACTTAAAGATGGTAGAAGTAACTTAGTTCAAGTTGATGGTAAGTGCGACAAAGTTCTCACAAAAGTACCTGGATGCGTAACGCAAAACAAACAAAAGGTTCGCTGGGATGGAGATGCGTCGGTTCCTTGCTTCGGGGGAGACGATGCATCGCGCCTCAATGCTTGCGCAGAGTAGGGGATGCGTCTTGTTCCTTACCGGAGAGGAGGTGATACGTAGATTCTCGTACTGCGTTCCGGTTGCGATGCGGCAAGATGGTGCTTCGATGCGATGCGACAATCCGGTGCGATAAGATGGCTCCCTTGATGCGACGACGGGAAGATGATGCGTGCACGCCCGGTGGCCGTGCGGCGATTTTGTAACTTTGGAGCCGCGACAGGCCCTGCGACACGCTTCTCCGGTGATGCAACGGCGACCCTTGCGGTGGCGACACGCTTCTCCGGTGATGCGTCGGGTAGCAGCTTTGACGAAGGCTCGCTTCTCTGGTGATGCGGCGGCGACCTCTGCGGCAGCAACATGCTTCTCCTGCGATGCGACGGCAACAGCTGTGACTGCCACACGCTTCTTCTCGTCGAGTCGCGCTTCCAGCTCCCAGCGACACGCAGGCTTCTGCAGACAGAATTCCCAGCAAGGAAATTCAGAGGGGAGCTGGTGGTGAAGTCTTTTGTCCCTGAGACTTCAGCAGGAGGCAAGCACAAGTTCAAGCCCTTGGAGTAATATTCTGCAAGATGATGAAAGTTCTTTAAAAGTTCCTTCTCCTCTCCTTGGCACTGAAGACACCACTGTAGGCCAACCCAGCAACACAGCACACTAGCAGGGGGCAGTCCAACTCCTACAGCTTCCTTTGGTTCTTCTCCTTGGCAGAGGTTCGTCTTGTTGTTCCAGAAGTGATCTAAAGTTCTGGGGTCAGGGCCCCAATATTTATACTGCAAAATCCTTTGTCCTCTGAAGGCAGAGGGGCCTTTACCTAGTCAAAACCAGTTATGTGCAGTCCTGGAGCACTTTGTTTACAGGACTCCTTCTTTCCTTTGACAGAGTGGGCCAGGGACATCAGACACACCACAGGAGGTGGAGCCAGCATTGTGGAAGGCAGGCACAGCCCTATTCAGACCCAGGTGCAACTCCTCCCACTACTCTACATGCAGATAGGTCTATTCAGCCCTGTGCTGACTCACCCTGCCTCCTGGAATCCCCCAGCCCCTGTCACTCACAAAGCCAGACACAAAATACACAACCTAGCAGAGGCAGGCTTGGACAGTTAGGCAAGAAAATACCTACTTTCTAAAAGTGGGATTTTCAAACACAGAATGTTAAAACCAACTTTACTAAAATATGTATTTTATCATTCTGAGTTCAGGCATACTAAATTCGTTTTTCTACCATTTTCCCTGGGTCAGTTAGGATTATAAGATGTTATAACAAACTGCCCATTCTGGCCTATGGGGAACAGGTAGCCTTGCAATAGTGAAAACGAAAATGGCTGTAATTCACTATTAGGACATGCCACACACACCAGGGCATGTCCTACCTTATACTTACAATGCACCCTGCCCTTGGGCCTACCTTAGGGGTGTCTGATATGAAGATAAGGGAAGGTTTAGGGACTGGCAAGTGGGTGCACTTGCCAAGTCGGCATGGCAGTCACAGACTGCACACAGGCTCTGCAATGGCAGGCCTGAGACACATTTTACAAGCTGCTTCTGTGGGTGGCACAACCAGTGCTGCAAGCCCACCAGCAGCTTTTGATTTACAAGCCCTGGGCACACCTGGTGCACTATACTAGGGTCTGACAAGTAAATCAAATCATCCAATCATGGAGTCACTAATCAATACATCAATTTAACATAGGGAGCACTTGCACTGTGGCACTGAATAGCAGTGGCACAGTGCCCAAAGCATCTAAAACCAGCAAACAGATCAAAAACAGAGGAGGCAATCAGAAAAAAGTGGAAGGGAGACTCACGCCAATGGTACCAGGTCTAACACGTGTCCCCTCCAGCTGAAATGTGGGGAGAACTACCCTTCCCCTTGGGAGTTCTCATCACTAAGGCGGAAAAATCTGGACAGACCATCAGCATTGGCGTGTTCTGTACCAGGGCGGGGTTCCACCGTAAAGTCCATCCCCTGTAGGGAAATAGACCACCTCAACAACTTTGGGTTCTCACCCCTCATCTGCATCAGCCATCCGAGGGGCCTGTGGTCTGTCTGAACCCGGAAGTGAGTCCCAAACAGGTATGGTCTCAACTTCTTCAGTGCCCAGACCACAGCAAATGCCTCACGCTCAATTGCACTCCACCTCTGTTTCCGTGGAAGTAACCTCCTACTGATGAAGGCTACAGGTTGGTCTAGGCCCTCCTCATTAATCTGTGATAGAACAGCCCCCACACCATGCTCTGAAGCGTCTGTTTGAACAATGAATTCCTTTGAGAAGTTGGGCGCCTGAAGCACGGGTGCTGTGCACATGGCAATCTTCAGGGCGTCAAAAGCCTTCTGACAGGTGTCAGTCCAGTTCACTTTCTTGGGCTGCTTCCTGGAAGTCAGCTCAGTCAAGGGTGCAACAATGTTGCCATACCCCTTGACAAACCTCCTGTAGTACCCCGTGAGTCCTAAAAAGACTCTCACCTGTGTCTGAGTCTTAGGGCTTCCCAGGCCAGGATGGTATCAATCTTGGGTTGTAGGGGCGCCACCTGGCCGCTCCCTACCTTGTGCCCCAAGTACACCACGGAACCCTGCCCGATCTGGCACTTACTCGCCTTGATCGTGAGGCCAGCCTTTCGCAGTGCCATCAACACTTCCCAGAGGTGGCGCAGATGTTCTTCCCAACGGGCGCTGAACACTGCAATGTCATCCAGGTAGGCGGCACTGAAATCCTCCAGTCCAGCCAACACCTGTTATGTTATGTTATGTTATGGGGTATTTGTTAAGCGCACGGCTACTCCGAGGAGTGTCCCGGCGCTGTCCTGACCCCAGAACAGAGCAATTAAAAGACCGGACAGCTAGAGCAGAGAAACTACTCACTGTTGGAAAAGCCAGGTCTTTAGGTTTCGCCTAAAGCTAAGGAGATCACATTCTTGTTTAAGGGAAAGTGGGAGACTATTCCATAATTTTGCAGCTAGTACTTGAAAGGAGCGTCCACCCTTGTGAGATCGGCAGAACTTAGGCACAATTGTCCTTAGCTGAGTAGATGATCGCAATGTTCTGGACGGTTTATAGGGCTGAATCTTATTCCTGATATACGGGGCCTCGATTCCATTCAGGGCCTTAAAAGTCAGTACCAGGGATTTGAAACTGACCCTTTTTTTCATTGGTAACCAGTGCAGGGATCTAAGGTGGGGAGACATGTGTGATCTGGGTCCTACCATAAGTACGGCCCTAGCTGCCGCATTTTGAACTACCTGAAGACGATTAAGTAAGTAGTCCGGAAGGCCCAAATACAACACATTCACGTAGTCCAGCCTAGACATAATCAGTGCTTGGACCACTGTTTTCCTACCTGGTTGACCAGCCTCTGAAAGGTGGCAGGGGCATTCTTCATCCCAAAGGGCATAACCCCGAATTGGTAGTGCCCATCTGGTGTGGAGAATGCTGACCTCTCTTTGGCCCCATCAGTTAAGGCGATCTGCCAGTACCCAGACATTAAATCAAACGTGCTGAAGTACCATGCAGCCCCTAACCGATCAATGAGCTCATCAGCTCTGGGGATGGGGTGCGCGTCAGTCCTGGTGACTGAATTGAGTCCTCGGTAGTCCACACATAACCGGAGTTCGGGTGTGGCACCAGGCGCGGCAGCCTTTGGGACCAAGACCACTGGGCTGGCCCAAGGACTGTGAGAGGACTCAATCACCCCTAAGGCAAACATCTTGGAGACTTCCTCCTTGATGTAAGCTCTGACCTTGTCAGTCACTCTGTAAGCCTTGTGCTTCACAGGAGGACTGTCCCCAGTGTCCACATCATGGACGCACCACTCAGTGACACCAGGAATCAGGGAAAACAAATCAGAGAATTGTCCCAACAGTTGGTGACAATCTTGCTGCTGATCAGGGGTCAGTGTGGCAGAGAGGCTGACACCATCCACTGACCCATCTTGCTCTGTTGCAGACAGGAGGTCAGGAAGAGGCTCAGTCTCCTCCTCCATTCCATCATCTGTCGCTAGGTGCATGCCCACTTTGGACCTTTCTAAGTGGGGCTTCAGGCGGTTAACATGCAGGACCCGCAAAGGGTTCCTTGGAGACTGCAAGTTCACCAGGTAGGTGACATCACTCTTGCGCTCCACCACCTCAAATGGTCCGGTCCACCTGTCCTGGAGCGCACAAGGCTCTACAGGGGCCATGACCCAAACTTTCTGTCCAGGTTGAAGCTCAATCAGAGTGGCATTCTGATCGTACCACTGCTTCATCTCTTCCTGGCTGGCTGCAAGATTCGCCTCAGCGAGTTGCCTGAATTGCCTGGTCTGGTTCCTGAAGGCCAGCATGTAACTCTATACATCCTGGGGAAGTTTCCTGGGAGATTGCTCCCAGCCTTCCTTGACCAGACTCGAAGGTCCTCTTACCGGGTGACCAAAGAGCAGTTCAAATGGACTGAACCCTAAGGACTTCTGTGGCACCTCATGGTAAGCAAACAGGAGGCATGGCAAGAGGACGTCCCACTTACACCTCATAGGTTCCTCAAGACCCATTATCATGCCTTTGAGGGTCCGGTTGAATCCTCAACCAGCCCATTACCTTGGGGGTGGTAAGGAGTGGTGAACTTATAAGTAACACCGCACTCCTTCCACAGGGACTTCATATAGTTGGATATGAATTTTGTACACGGTCTGACACCACCTCTCTGGGGAACCCCACACAGGAGAAAATCCCCATCAGTGCACGTCCCACCACGGGGGCCATCACTGTCCTGAGCGGGATGGCTTCCGGGTACCGGGTAGCATGGTCCACCAAGACCAGGATAAACCTGTTGCCCATGGCTGTCTTGGGGTCCAGTGGCCCCAGAATGTCAATGCCCACCCGTTCAAAGGGGGTACTGACTACAGGGAAAGGTTGGAGAGGAGCCTTGTGCTTTCTTCCACTTTTCCCACTTGCCTGGCAAGTTTGACAAGTCCTACAATGAGTGTCTGAACTCTACCGCATCTGGGGCCAATAAAAGTGGGTGACAAGCCTCTCAAAGGTCTTGCTCTGCCCCAGATGTCCAGCTAAAGGTACATCATGAGCCAAACCCAGTAGGAAGGCTCTGAAGCGCTGGGGTACCACCAGCACACGGGCTGACCCAGGCTCAGCAACCTTAGGCTCGCTATACAGGAGGCGTTCTCCCAGTAGATCCAATGTGATCCAGACTGATCACCTGCTGCCTGGGCTGTGGCCTGTTGCCGCAAACCCTCAAGAGAAGGGCACTTCCTTTGCTCTGCACAAAATTCCTCCCTGGAGGGGCCTCCTTCCTGCTGCCAATGGGTCAGCTCAGGCAGGTCCCCCAGTTCAGCAACTTGCGCCCCTGTAGGTTCCAGGGCATCCCCCTCAAGGTCTGCCTCCTCCTGGACCGTGGGAACAATGGGGGCTGGTTTCCCGCGCCCCCCACCTCTTCTATTTAAGGCAGGTTCCTGGGCCATACTCTCAGGCTCCAGGATCTCTTGAACACCCTTACTGGCTGCCATAGACCGAGTGGTGACACACGCCCACTCAGGCAGACCCAACATCTCCAAATGAGACTTCCTCTCCACCTTAGCCCAAGGGGAGCTCTCTAAATCATTGCCCAACAGACAATCAACAGGCATGGCTGGCCTCACAGCAACTTGGAGAGTACCTGAGACCCCCCCCCCACTCAAAGGGAACTTGAGCCACCTTACACTGGCTCTGCGAGTTGTCCTCGGCAACTACAGGAAAGAATGCATGAGGGATAACCTGCTCCTTGGACACCAACCGGCAATTGACAGCTGTCACACTAGCCCCGGTGTCCCTCAGAGCCTCCACCCTATGGCCATTGATGGTCACCCACTGCCTGTACTTCTTAGTGTTATCAGGCAGCTGGGTCTCAGAGACCATCTCAAAGTCTCCTAAAGAGACAAGGGACATTTCTGCAGGACTCCACCCACCTTGGGCACCCATCTCCTCCCCTTCCAGGGCTACACTCGCCAACTGACGGGGTGGTGCACGGGGTGGTGCATTGGAATCCTTCATGGGACACTGTGCATCATACCAACGGTGGCCCACTTGACCACACGTAAAGCACTTGAAGGGGCCCCTCTGAACAGGTTTACCTGTCGGGGCCTCTTGCTTCTTCTCAGGGGAGGCTGGGAACCCTTCCCTTGGTTCCCTTGGGAATTACTTTGGGGCCCTTTCTGGAACTCCTCTGTTTACCCTTGTCCCCCCACTCTTCTGCTGGGGACCCTTCCCACCTTTGGCAGAATCTCCCACATGACCCTTGTGGACCCTGGTACTGACCCAGCGGTCCTCCTCCTCAGCAAGCTTCCTAGGGTTAGTTAACTTGCTATCAATAAGGTGCTGGCGTAGCTCTGGAAAACAATTATTAGACAAGTGCTCCCATGCAAACAAATCATAGAGCGCTTCAAAAGTATCCACTTTGCTACCCTTCACCCAACCATCCATAGCTCTGCAAAAGAAAGATACATATTCTACCCAAGTGGTTGCCTCCAGTTTCTTACAATTCCTGAACCTCTGTCTATAGAGTTCTGGGGTCAAACCATACCTTGTCATCAGGGCTTCCTTCCTGTGGGCATAAGACATCCTATTTTCACTGGGTAGGTCTAACAAAGTATCCCTCCCCTCACTCACAAAGCGGCCCCACAACCCAGCTCCCCAATCCTTCTCAGGGACCCGGTGGGCCAACATTGCTATCTCATAGGCTGCAAACCACTGCCCAATATCTTCATGCTTATGGAAATCTTTGATGACATCCTTGGGAATATATACCCTGCCTTCTGAAGGCACAGATGGTGCGCTGCCACCAGAGGAATTGATCTCTAGACCCTTTGCCTTGATCTCTAACTCCCTCAACATCCTCTCATGCTCCATTCTCATTCTCTCTCTCTCCAAGGACAACCTGTTATTCTCTATTTCCCTCTGACCCTCCATCTTAAGCTTAGCCATCTCCAGCTTGTGTGCCCTATTTCTCTCCCTGTCTTCCAACTCTCTGGGGGACAGGTCTTTGGAAGAGATGCTACTGCCAGGTGGGGACGGTACCCCTCCACTGGCTGGAAACTCTGGCCTATCCATTTGCCCATTTGCATCCCCAGCTGGCTCCACCACCAACTCGGGGGCATTTCTTGCTTCTACCCAGGCCCTCAGCGCCTTTTGGTAGTCATCCTTTTTAGAAATGCCTGGTGTAGCAACTTTCAATTTCTTGCAGAGATGCTTGAGCTGTTTCAAAGTGTAGGTTTCCAACCTCTCCTCCTCAAAATCTAGATCCATAGATGCAACAGATGCTGGTCTACTCATGGCAGTAAGAATTGGCAGTTCTCAGGAAAAATAACAGTCCAAGGAAAACAAAATTCTACCAACAAAAGTATGTGGTCGCGTTTGGTCTGCACTCACTAGTAGTATACACCAATCACTGTATATTAGTCACAAATGCAGGTCCAAATCCTCACCGCTGACCACCAATGTTAGAACTGGGGGTCTCTAGTAGGTACCTTTGACCAAATAGGGACCCTTGCTTCTACGTCAGGGCAATGGAGTTACACTACTAAAATAACCCCTGCTCACCCCCTTGGAAGCTTGGCACGAGCAGACAGGCTTATCTCAGAGGCAGTGTGTTAAGCATTTGTGAACACATACAGTAATACAGTGAATACTACAGATGGACACCACACAGGTTTTATAAAAATAAGTATTCTTTATATAGACTTAACACAAGACCACAAATGAAAAAATCCACAATACTATACTCAAAATTGACTTAAAGATGGTAGAAGTAACTTAGTTCAAGTTGATGGTAAGTGCGACAAAGTTCTCAGAAAAGTACCTGGATGCGTAACGCAAAACAAACAAAAGGTTCGCAGGGATGGAGATACGTCGGTTCCTTGCTTCGGGGGAGACGATGCGTCGCACCTCAATGCTTGCGCAGAGTGGGGGATGCGTCTTGTTCCTTACCGGAGAGGAGGTGATGTGTAGATTCTTGTACTGCGTTCCGGTTGCGATGCGGCAAGATGGCGCTTCGATGCGATGCGACAATCCGATGCGATAAGATGGCGCCCTTGATGCGACGACGGGAAGACGATGCGTGCACGCCCAGCGGCTGTGCGGCGACTCTGTAACTTTGGAGCCGCGACAGGCCCTGCGACACGCTTCTCCGGTGATGCGACGGCAACCCTTGCGATGGCGACACTCTTCTCCGGTGATGCGTCGGGTAACAGCTTTGACGAAGGCTCGTTTCTCTGGTGATGCGGCGGCGACCTCTGCGGCGGCGACACGCTTCTCCTGCGATGCGACGGCAACAGCTGCGACTGCGACGCGCTTCTTCTCGTCGAGTCGGGCCTCCAGCTCCCAGCGACACGCAGGCTTCTGCAGACAGAATTCCCAGCAAGGAAATTCAGAGTGGAGCTGGTGGTGAAGTCTTTTGTCCCTGAGACATCAGTCCAAGTCCTTGGAGTAATATTCTGCAAGATGATGAAAGTTCTTTAAAAGTTCCTTCTCCTCTCCTTGGCACTGAAGACACCACTGTAGGCCAACCCAGCAACACAGCACACTGGCAGGGGGGCAGTCCAACTCCTACAGCTTCCTTTGGTTCTTCTCCTTGGCAGAGGTTCGTCTTGTTGTTCCAGAAGTGATCTAAAGTTCTGGGGTCAGGGCCCCAATATTTATACTGCAAAACCCTTTGTCCTCTGAAGGCAGAGGGGCCTTTACCTAGTCAAAACCAGTTCTGTGCAGTCCTGGAGCACTTTGTTTACAGGACTCCTTTCCTTTGACAGAGTGGGCCAGGGACATCAGACACACCACAGGAGGTGGAGCCAGCATTGTAGAAGGCAGGCACAGCCCTATTCAGACCCAGGTGCAACTCCTCCCACTACTCTACATGCAGATAGGTCTATTCAGCCCTGTGCTGACTCACCCTGCCTCCTGGAATCCCCCAGCCCCTGTCACTCACAAAGCCAGACACACAATACACAACCTAGCAGAGGCAGGCTTGGACAGTTAGGCAAGAAAATACCTACTTTCTAAAAGTGGTATTTTCAAACATAGAATGTTAAAACCAACTTTACTAAAAGATGTATTTTATCATTCTGAGTTCAGGCATACTAAATTCGTTTTTCTACCATGTTCCCTGGGTCAGTTAGGATTATAAGATGTTATAATCAAACTGCCCATTCTGGCCTATGGGGAACAGGTAGCCTTGCAATAGTGAAAAACGAAAATGGCTGTAATTCATTATTAGGGTGTCTGATATGAAGATAAGGGAAGGTTTAGGGACTGGCAAGTGGGTGCACTTGCCAAGTCGACATGGCAGCCACAGACTGCACACAGGCTCTGCAATGGCAGGCCTGAGACACACTTTACAAGCTGCTTCTGTGGGTGGCACAACCAGTGCTGCAAGCCCACCAGCAGCATTTGATTTACAAGCCCTGGGCACACCTGGTGCACTATACTAGGGTCTGACAAGTAAATCAAATGATCCAATCATGGAGTCACTAATCAATACATCAATTTAACATAGGGAGCACTTGCACTGTGGCACTCAATAGCAGTGGCACAGTGCCCAAAGCATCTAAAACCAGCACACAGATCAAAAACAGAGGAGGCAATCAGAAAAAAGTGGAAGGGAGACTCACGCCAATGGTACCAGGTCTAACAATCACCATGTGCACTCATACTGCCCTTGCTGTACATCACTTTGTGCACGCATTCTGCCCTTGCTATACATCACCATGTGCAATGATACTACTCTAGCTGTACGTCACACTGTGCACTTATACTGCCCTTGCTGTACATAACCATGTGCACTCATACTGCCCTTGCCTTACATCACCATGTGCACTCATACTGCCCTTGCCTTACATCACCATGTGCACTCATACTGCCCTTGCTGTACATCGCCGTGTGCACTCATACTGCCCTTGCTGTACATTACTGTGTGATCTCATACTGGCCTTCCTATACATCACCGTGTACACTCATACTGCCCTTGCTGTACATCACCGTGTGCACTCATATCGCCCTTGGTCTACATCACCGTGTGCACTCATACCACGCTTGCTGTACGTCTCCATGTGCACTCATGCTGCCCTTGCTGTACGTCACTGTGTGCACTGACACCGCCCTAGTTGTACATTACTGTGTGCACTGAATCTGCCCTTGCAGTACGTCACCGTGTGCACTCATACTGCCCTTGCTGCACTATTGACATGTGCACTCATACTGCTCTTGCTGTACATCGCCATGTGCATTCATACTGCCCTTGCTGTACATCACCATGTGCACTCATACTGCCCTTGCTGTACATCACCATGTGTACTCATACCGCCCTTGTTGAACATCAGTGTGCTTACATACTGCCCTTGTTGTATATCACCGTGTGCACTCATACTGCCCTTGCTGTACATCACTTTGTCACTCATACTGCCCTTGCTATACATCACCATGTGCACTGATACTACCCTAGCTGTACGTCACAGTGTGCACTCATACTGCCCTTGCTGTACATCACTTTGTGCACTCATACTGCCCTTGCTATACATCACCATGTGCACTGACACTACCCTAGCTGTACGTCACCGTGTGCACTCATACTGCCCTTGCTGTACATAACCATGTGCGCTCATACTGCCCTTGCCTTACATCACCATGTGCACTCATACTGCCCTTGCCTTACATCACCATGTGCACTCATACTGCTCTTGCTGTACATCACCATGTGCACTCATACCGCCCTTGCTGTACATCACCGTGTGCACTCATACCGCCCTTGCTGTACATCACTGTGTACACACATTCTGCCCTTGTTGAATATCACTGTGTGCACTCATACTGCCCTTGCTGTACATCACCGTTTACACACATACTGCCCTTGTTGAACATCACCATGTGCACTCATACCGCCCTTGCTGTACATCACTGTGTACACACATACCGCCCTTGTTGAACATCACTGTTTGCACTCATACCGCCCTTGCTGTCCATCACCGTGTGCACTCATACCGCCCTTGCTGTCCATCACCACGTGCACTCATACCGCTCTTGCTGTACATCACTGTGTGGACTCATACTGCCTTTGCTGAATGTCACTGTGTGCACTGAAACTACCCTAGCTGCACGTCACTGTGTGCGCTCATACCGCCCTTGCTGTACATCACTATGTGCACTCATACTGCCCTCGCTGTGCATCACCATGTGCACTCATACTGCCCTTGCTGTACATCGGCATGTGCACTCATACTGCCCTTGCTGTACATCACCGTGTGCACTCATACCGCCCTTGGTCTACATCATCGTGTGCACTCCTACCACCCTTGCTGTATGTCACCATGTGCACTCATGCTGCCCATGCTGTATATCACCGTGTGCACTGACACCGCCCTAGTTGTACATCACTGTGTGCACTAATACTGCCCTTGCAGTACATCACCATGTGCACTCATACTGCCCTTGCTGTACATTGACATGAGCACTCATACTGCCCTTGCTGTACATCGCCATGTGCACTCATACCGCCCTTGCTGTACATCACCATGTGCACTCATACTGCCCAGGCTGTACATCACCATGTGCACTCATACCGCCCTTGCTGTTCATCACTGTGTGCACACATACTGCCCTTGTTGTACATCATCATGTGCACTAATACTGCCCTTGCTGTACATCACTTTGTGCACGCATACTGCCCTTGCTATACATCACCATGTGCACTGATACTGCCCTAGCTGTACGTCACAGTGTGCACTCATACTGCCCTTGCTGTACATAACCATGTGCACTCATACTGCCCTTGCCTTACATCACCATGTGCACTCATGCTGCCCTTGCTGTACATCGCCATGGGCACTCATACTGCCCTTGCTATACATCACCGTGTGCACTCATACTGGCCTTCCTATACATCACGGTGTACACTCGTACTGCCCTTGCTGTACATCACTGTGTGCACTCATGCCGCCCTTGGTCTACCTCACCGTGTGCACTCATACCACCCTTGCTGTACGTAACTTTATGCACTCATACCACCCTTGCTGTACATCACTGTGTGCACACATACTGCCCTTGCTGTACATCACCGTGCACACTCATACTGCCCTTGCTTTACATCACCATGTGCACTCATACTGCCCTTGCCTTACATCACCATGTGCACTCATACTGCCCTTGCTGTACATCACTTTGTGCACTCATACTGCCCTTGCTATCCATAACCATGTGCACTGATACTGCCCTAGTTGTACGTTACCATGTGCACTCATACTGCCCTTACTGTACGTCACCATGTGCACTCATACTTCCCTTGCTGTACATCCTGTGTGCACTCATACCGCCCATGATCTACATCTCCATGTGCACTCATACTGCCCTATCTGGAAGTTGTAGTGTGCTCTCATCCTGCCCTTGCTTAACATCACTGTGTGCACTCATACCGCTCTTCCTGTACATGACTGTGTGCACTCATACAGCCCTTGCTGTACGTCGCTGTGTGCACTTATACAGCCCTTGCTGTACATGACGGTGTGGACTCATACTGCCTTTGCTGAATGTCACTGTGTGCACTGAAACTGCCCTAGCTGCACGTCACCGTGTGCGCTCATTCCGCCCTTGGTCTACATCACCGTGTGCACTCATACCACTCTTGCTGTACGTCACCATGTGCACTCATGCTGCCCTTGCTGTATATCACTGTGTGCACTGACACTGCCCTAGTTGTACATCACTGTGTGCACTGATACTGCCCTTGCAGTACGTCACCGTGTGCACTGATACTGCCCTTGCTGTACATTGACATGTGCACTCATACTGCCAGTGCTGTACATCGCCATGTGCACTCATACCACCCTTGCTGTACATCACCATGTGCACTCATACTACCCTTGCTGTACATCACCATGTGCACTCATACCGCCCTTGCTGTACATCACTGTGTGCACACGTACTGCCCTTGATGTACATCCCCGTGTGCACTCATACTGCCATTGCTGTACATCACTTTGTGCACGCATTCTGCCCTTGCTATACATCACCATGTGCAATGATACTACTCTAGCTGTACGTCACACTGTGCACTTATACTGCCCTTGCTGTACATAACCATGTGCACTCATACTGCCCTTGCCTTACATCACCATGTGCACTCATACTGCCCTTGCTGTACATCGCCATGTGCACTCATACTGGCCTTCCTATACATCACTGTGTACACTCGTACTTGCCTTGCTGTACATCACTTTGTGCACGCATTCTGCCCTTGCTATACATCACCATGTGCAATGATACTACTCTAGCTGTACGTCACACTGTGCACTTATACTGCCCTTGCTGTACATAACCATGTGCACTCATACCGCCCTTGGTCTACATCACCGTGTGCACTCATACCACCCTTGCTGTACTTCATCATGTGCACTCATGCTGCCCTTGCTGTATGTCACCATGTGCACTGACACCGCCCTAGTTGTACATCCCTGTGTGCACTCATACTGCCCTTGCAGTACATTGACATGTGCACTCATACTGCCCTAGCTGTACATCGCCATGTGCACTCATACCGCCCTTGCTGTACATCACCATGTGCACTCATACCGCCCTTGCTGTACATCACCATGTACACTCATACAGCCCTTGCTGTACATCACCGTGTGCACACATACTGCCCTTATTGTACATCACTGTGTGCACTCATACTGCCCTTGCTATACATCACCATGTGCACTAATACTACCCTAGCTTACGTCACCGTGTGCTCTCATGCTGCCCTTGCTGTACATAAACATGTGCACTCATACTGCCCTTGCCTTACATCACCATGTGCTCTCATACTGCCCTTGCCTTACATCACCATGTGCACTCATACTGCCCTTGCTGTACATCACTTTGTGCACTCATACTGCGTTTCTATACACAACCATGTGCACTGATACTGCCCTAGTTATATGTAACCATGTGCATTCATACTGCCCTTGCTGTAAATCACCATGTGCACTCATACTGTTCTTGCTGAACATCCCCATGTGCACTCATACTGGCCTTCCTATACATCACCGTGTACACTCATACTGCCCTTGCTGTACATCACCGTGCCCACGCATACCGCCCTTAGTCTGTATCACTGTGTGCACACATACCACCCTTGCTGTACGTCAACATGCGCACTCATTCTGCCCTTGCTGTACGTCACCGTGTGCACTGACACCGCCCTTGCTGTACATTGACATGTGCACTCATACTGCCCTTGCTGTACATCACCATGTGCACTCATACTGCCCTTGCTGTACATCACTTTGTGCATTCACACTGCCCTTGCTATACATCACCGTGTGCACTAATACTGCCCTTGCTGTACATCACTTTGTGCATTCACACTGCCCTTGCTATACATCACCAGGTGCACTGATACTACCCTAGCTGTACGTCACCGTGTGTACTCATATTGCCCTTGCTGTACATCACTGTGTGCACTCATACTGCCCTTGCTGTAGATTGACATGTGCACTCATACTGCCCTTGCTGTACATCACCATGTGCACTCATACCGCCCTTACTGTACATCACTGTGTGCACACATACTGCCCTTGTTGTACATCACCGTGTGCACTCATACTGCCCTTGCTGTACATCACTTTGTGCATTCACACTGCCCTTGCTATACATCACCACGTGCACTGATACTACCCTAGCTGTACGTCACCGTGTGTACTCATACTGCCCTTGCTGTACATCACCGTGTGCACTCATACTGCCCTTGCTTTACATCACCATGGGCACCCATACTGCCCTTGCTGTACATCACTTTATGCACTCATACTGCCCTTGCTATACATAACCATGTGCACTGATACTGCCCTAGTTGTATGTCACCAAGTGCACTCATACTGCCTGTGCTGTACATCACTTTATGCATTCATACTGCCCTTGGTATACATAACCATGTGCACTGATACTGCCCTAGCTGTACGTCACCATGTGCACTCATACCGCCCTTGATCTTCATCACTGTGTGCACTCATAGGCCCTTGCTGTACATCACCGTGTACACACATACTGCCCTTATTGTTCATCACTGTGTGCACTCATACTGCCCTTGCTATACATCACCATGTGCACTAATACTACCCTAACTTACGTCACCATGTGCTCTCATGCTGCCCTTGCTGTACATAAACATGTGCACTCATATTGCCCTTGCCTTACATCACCATGTGCTCTCATACTGCCCTTGCCTTACATCACCATGTGCACTCATACTGCCCTTGCTGTACATCACTTTGTGCACTCATACTGCGTTTCTATACACAACCATGTGCACTGATACTGCCCTAGTTGTATGTAACCATGTGCATTCATATTGCCCTTGCTGTAAGTCACCATGTGCACTCATAATATCCTTGCTGAACATCCCCATGTGCACTCATACTGCCCTTGCTGTACATCGCCATGTGCACTCATATTGCCCTTACTGTACATCACTGTGTGCACTCATACTGGCCTTCCTATACATCACCGTGTACACTCATACTGCCCTTGCTGTACATCACCGTGCCCACGCATACCGCCCTTAGTCTGTATCACTGTGTGCACTCATACCACCCTTGCTGTACGTCAACATGTGCACTCATGCTGCCCTTACTGTACGTCACTGTGTGCACTGACACCGCCCTTGCTGTACATTGACATGTGCACTCATACTGCCCTTGCTGTACATCACCATGTGCACTCATACTGCCCTTGCTGTACATCACTTTGTGCATTCACACTGCCCTTGCTATACATCACCGTGTGCACTGATACTGCCCTTGCTGTACATCACTTTGTGCATTCACACTGCCCTTGCTATACATCACCACGTGCACTGATACTACCCTAGCTGTACGTCACCGTGTGTACTCATACTGCCCTTGCTGTACATCACTGTGTGCACTCATACTGCCCTTGCTGTACATTGACATGTGCACTCATACTGCCCTTGCTGTACATCACCATGTGCACTCATACCACCCTTGCTGTACATCACTGTGTACATCACGTACTGCCCTTGATGTACATCCCCGTGTGCACTCATACTGCCCTTGCTGTACATCACTTTGTGCACGCATTCTGCCCTTGCTATACATCACCATGTGCAATGATACTACTCTAGCTGTACCACAGCGACAACTGGTTGCACTGCAAATTGAGCACTTAGAAAACCACAGATCTGGGGACTGTTTTGCTGACTGTATTTCCTCCTGGAAGTGTTGTTTTGGGGATTGTGTCTCCCTGTTGCACTGTGGGTGGTGTATCCCGAGGGTATCTCACCAGGATGGGGTTAACCTACGACGAGGATTGCCTGGGGGAGTACACTGAGCAGGAGGTGATAGGCCTCTGCCGAGAGAGAGGGATACCCACAGTAGGCAACACCCGCAGGAAGTTGTTCCTCTATGAGGCCCTGAGAAGGGGGGAACCCTTAGAGCCCTGCGGGGACCTTTCCGATTACTCCTCCGCATATTTAAGGGATGGATTTGGTAGAGACCGTGAGGAGGACTCTGAGAGTGAGGGGTCCCAGTCCATAACCCTGGAGGGTGGTGACTCTGAGGAGGAAGGAGATGTTAGGGCAGAGACACCGGTAGCGAATGAGGACACCATAGAGAGGGAGTCCTGTGCTGGGTCCAGCCCTGTGGGCACTGCCCCACCCCTTTCTCTGTCCCCAGAAGAGTGGGTAGATCGGAGGGAAGAAAGGGAGTATCAGCTGGCGCTGGAAAGGCTCAGAGTGGAGCGAGCGCAGCTGAGGGTTGAGGAAAAAAGGCTAGAGACCGAGAGGGTCCTAGCGCAGGAGAGGATGGCGGAGGCGGAGAGGGCCTTCGCCAGGGAGAGACTAGCTCAGGGGGGTAGGCTGTCCCCTGAGAGTGGTGTCTGTGGTCTGGATTCACTGGTGAGGGGGGGATCCAGTGGTGGCAGCGAGAGTGAAGCCAGTGCAGGAAGTCCCACTCCCAGAGCCCGAAAGATGGTGCCTGACCCCCAGGAGGAGGGGGCAGGTTGGAATTTAGGGGTGGCAAGAAACTGTCCCATCAGTCTTGGGGGAGTATGTGGACGTGTGTTGGACCGCACTGGAGGAGTGGATGGTGTGTGGCGCGGTGATCGATTGGGATGGGCTGTGCCATCTGCTTATCAGGGAGCACGTGCTCAAGAGTTGTTTTCCCAGGTTGCGCCACCACCTGTTGCAGTGTGGGCTCTCCGACCCCAGGGAGCTTGCACGGGAGGCAGACCTTTGGGTGAGTGCCAGAGAGTCTGAGAGGGCATTGGGGAGTGATCCTGAAGGGAGTGGTGCAGGGATCTTCCAACCCAGCGAGGTGGGAGAGGTGGAGAATAGCCCAGCTAGGTCCCAGGATAGTGAGAGGGTTGTAGGGCCTCACATCCTATCTATAGGAAGGAGTGAGACGGGGAGGTGTCCCGAGGTGCCCCAACCGCAGTCTCAGGGCCTGGAGAGTTCCATAAGGGAACCCCAGGTTGGGAGCCTAGGCTGTCCCGATGGGCCATCCATGGAAGGGGATCCCCTAGTGTCAGGAGAACCCGGGGCATCTGTAATCCGAGCTCCGGGGGGTCTGGGGTCTGCTCAGCCACAGGGTTTAGATCCTGGGCTGGGGTGCAGGTTCAGGGGCTGCCTGACCTGGAGGGAGGGGCACTTGTAAACAGGGTCCCTGCCGGTTTCACTTCCAGGGGTACTTCTCCAGGTGGGATGGTGTGGAACTCTGGAAGGGGGTGCAGAGGGAGGAAGGACTCGCCTCTGGCACCGGCTCAACCACAGGGCTTCGATCCTGGGTTGGGAGGCCCGGTTCAGGTATTGCCTGACCTGGCGGGAGGGACGTCTGTAAACAGTGTCCCCCCGGAGTTGTCTTCCAGGGGTACTACTCCAGTTGGGAGGGTGCAGAACTCTGGGAGGGGGTGCAGAGGGAGGGAGGACTCACCTCTGGCACCGGGGCAACTTAAGTGTTTAGACCCTGTGTTGGTGGATCGGATGCAGGGTCACGGCCCTGGAAGAGTGAGAGAGTGGTGTTCTGAGGGTGCCCCGCATAGGAGGAGCGCGCGGAACCCCAGAAGGAGAGGTAGGGGGAGGAGAGCTTCGCCCCGGCCGGCTGGTCAACCTGAGGGTGCGGACCCTAGGTGGGAGGACCAGTGGCAGTTTGGAACTGCAGGGAGGAGAAGGAGAGTGGTCAACGGGTACTACGGGCCTGGGGCTACTGCCCCCACTCTGTGAGACAGCAAGGGCCAGAGACATCTGGGTGGCCTAGGGCCAGTCCTGGCCGCAACCGACTAGGGAGCACCAGTGGGGTGGCTTAGTTGGTTCAGGGAGGTTTGAGAGAGGGAACCATCGGGTTCTAGAGTGGAGAAGAACCTGTGGGTGTTCCTGCAGTTGTGGACCCGCGTCCAAGTTCTCTCGCCCTAAGCAGGGAAGCCCATCAAGGCATTGATCGGTCTACCCTGGCTTTTGGCTGGGAGGGGGTCGTGTTGGACTTGGCCCTTTTGCCCTTAATTTTTCGCTTGTGTAAGAATAAAACATGGTGTGTCTGAACAGAAAATAATAAATGCTGTGCAATGTTGTACACACTGTTAGTTCCACCATTTTAGAAGTGCACTTGGATAAAATATCACCTTTAAAATGGGCGCCTTCCCTGCCTGCGCATGTGCCGCCTGACTGAGGTGGGTTGGCAGTCTAGTGGTTTGTTTCCCAGCACCCCCTGCTTTTGGAGGGAAACTTCGCACCGAGGGTGCTCTACTCCTCCCCGTAAACCAGTTAAGACCGGTTCCCTAGGGAACCTTCCAGAAGTTGCCAGCCTTCTCTGGTAGGTGGGGTGAGGGGGGGATATATAGGAGGGGCTGGGCTGCCATGTGCTCGGTGACAGAGCAGGAGAGGTGACTGAGGGGGAACTCTGCCAGGAGGTACCGCCACATTGGGCCTGTGTGCTGGCCCCTGTGCCCATCTGCCCCCCCCCCGTTGTCCCCAGGGCCAATAAAGAGACATCGCCGGAGTGGAGGCTGCTGTGCGGACAGGATTGCCACCTTACTGGAGGATGACCGTTCCGAGGAGCTGCTGCTTCAGGACTGGTGAGCCGCCCTGCTAGCCACTGATCTCGCCCTGCACTATTTGTCTCCTGGCCCCTAGCGCCTCGTGAGCGCCACATTGGGACTGCCTGTACTTCAAGGTGGTGAGGAGCGTGGGCAAGATCCTCTCCTGTGGGCCCTGGACCTGTGAGGTCCCTAGCGCCTTTGGAGCGCTTTCCCTTCAATTGACTGTGGCCTGCCTGCATGAAGAGGAGCTGATGCCTGCAGCGCTGTGCTGTGAGAGCGCTATACTGTGAGTGGCTGTTGCCTGCCTGCCTGAAGAGGAGCGCTACAGCTTCATTTGGTGGGACCCTGGGTCCTCGCCCGTTCCCTAGCGCCTCGTGAGTGCGCTACTTTAATAGCTGGTGATTTAAGGAGGAGAGGAGCGTATGTGACCCTGCAGCGCTGGGCTGCGTGACCCCCGAGGGGACCCCCGGCGTGGGGATCCCCCCGGTGTGCAGGAGAAGAGCGGGTGCCCACCCCGCATGTCTGCGACCTTCGCGGGAGCCCACCCCGCGTGCTGCCGCGTTATGAGGCCTTGAAACCAGCGGGTGCCCACCCCGCGTGTGTACACTCTTCCGCGGGTGCCCACCCCGCGTTTGCTTTATTGGAGAGCGGGTGCCCACCCCGCGTAGTGCGTTGACGTGGGAGGGAGCCTACCCCTCGTTGCCGCACTGTGAAATCGCCCCAGGATCACCGCCGCGGGCCCGGAGCCGACGCGGAAGCCAGGCACCTCTGCCTGACTGTGGGCGGGGCCTTGGGAGGCCGGCCGGAGCCTCGCGGGCTCCCCATTGAAGTCCCGAGCCCCAGGAGGGGGCCCGGGTGAAGGCAGGAGAAGAGTGGGACGAGGCGGGAGCCTACCCCGCGTCGTGTGAGGACGCCGCCGCTGAAAGAAGCCAGGAGGGAGCCTACCCCGCGCTGGCCAGCGCGAACATCGACGGAGACATCGCTCCGTGGAGGCGGGGCTCCCCGTGAGCTGGGGGAGAGCCCCGCGTGCAGCCTAAGTCTTCTGGAGCCCAGCAGGCTCCGCGTTGAAGTCCCGGGTCCCAGGAGGGGGCCCGGGTGAAGGGGAGAGGCGGCCGATTGCAATGCGGGGCTCCCGTGAGTGAAGGGAAGCCCCGCGTGCAGAAGAAGCGAAGCGGGCCACCGGAGGACGCCCGCAATAGTCCTGGTGAGTGAGGGGCTCTGGGAGCATCGCGGGTGAGTGAGGGGCTCCAGGGGGGCCCGTGTGGATGCCCTGCACAGCTGCCCCACCTGACAGTGGGCAGCTGCATCGAAGAGGCCAGGAGAAGTCCTGAGGGGAGAAGGAGTCCCCTGAGCCCGGTGAGTGGGGGCTCAGCCTTGTCTTGGAAGGGGGGAGATCTCGGGGCACATTGCCGGTGCCTGCCCCCAGTACCCGCACGGTTCCTCACAGCTGCCCCGCAAGTTAGTCGGAGACACCTCGGAGGCGGCTGCACTGAGGGGGTTCTATTGCTAAGTCCAGAGGAGGGACTCCACCTTGGCCTGTGACTCCTGGGCCTCACTTTACTCCACGGCCCAGCCGGACAGGGGGCAGTTGCCTCGAGGAGCATGTTGGTTCTTGCCTAACACGGTGGGCCGTACTGACTTCAGGTGGGAGATAGTCTTGAGAAACCCTACCTGCCGTGACTCTGTTTCACCGCCATAGGGCCTCCCTAAAGTCTCAGCTAGGCTTGCCCCCTGTATGGGATTACTTGCCTGTATTAAGCCCTAATTGAGGGTAATGTTACCTGTTGTGCCTGCATGCACAAGGTCAAATTACCTGCAGAAGGGAGCTACAAGCTGCAGGGGACATATCACCGGAGTGATTAGTTACACGAAACAGGCCACCTGCAATGTTACTTTAATGGAATGCCTGCCTTGTTTGGTTATTTGCCTGTCACTGCCACAGGAATGTGTACCGGTATTTCCCCACCGTAGGATCAGGCTCCCTCGCCGTAAGCTGTGCATAGAAGTGCTATTGGTGGGGCCTTTATGTGATTTCTGCTTAGGCTCGTGAACCTGCCTGAGGATGCTTATTGGTTAAAATGTTACCCACAGTGTTTGCATACCTGCTTTAAGTCCTCCCATGGATTGAATGTACCTACATGCATTGAGCCTCATTGAAGTACTTGCTCTGAGTTAAAGGTACCTATGTTGAATGCTACTTGCACTAGGGCACCCACTGTGCTGAATGTGGTTACGCCTAGGCTGACACAAGTTCCTCATTACCTATAGTGTTTTATGCCTACCTGCATCTGCTTTCTGATTAACTGAATGTGCCTGAATAGGCTGTTGTTTATGCTCGTTACTGCCCTGCATTACCTACAGTATTACCTGCTTTCAGACGCATGTTGCCAATGTCTCTTCACCTACATGAAGGTTTAATGCTGTTATGCACTTGAATGAATTACTCAAGTTTTACGATGCAATGAATTGAATGTCATCCTAAGATCATCTGCCTCATCTACTGCTGACTTGAATTAGATAAAGCGTTTTGTTTTTACATAACAGCCTGGTGTGGTCTCCTTTTTGTGGTGTGCCTGGTGTGTCGCCTGTGTGTGCTGCGCGGATGCTTCACACAATGCTCCGAGTTTAGCCTTCCCGCTCCGCACCACGCTACCCCGTTTCCAACAGTCACACTGTGCAATTATACTGCCCTTGCTGTACATAACCATGTGCACTCATACTGCCCTTGCCTTACATCACCATGTGCACTCATACTGCCCTTGCTGTACATCGCCATGTGCACTCATACTGCCCTTGCTGTACATCAGTGTGTGCACTCATACTGGCCTTCCTATACATCGCCGTGTACACTCGTACTTGCCTTGCTGTACATCACCATGTGCACTAATACAGCCCTTGGTCTACATCACCGTGTGCACTCATACCACCCTTGCTGTACTTCACCATGTGCACTCATGCTCCCCTTGCTGTATGTCAACATGTGTACTGACACCGCCCTAGTTGTACATCACTGTGTGCACTGATACTGCCCTTGCTGTACATCACTTTGTGCACTCATACTGCCCTTGCAGTACATTGACATGTGCACTCATACTGCCCTAGCTGTACATCGCCATGTGCACTCATACCGCCCTTGCTGTACATCACCATGTGCACTCATACCGCCCTTGCTGTACATCACCATGTACACTCATACAGCCCTTGCTGTACATCACTGTGTGCACACATACTGCCCTTATTGTACATCACTGTGTGCACTCATACTGCCCTTGCTATACATCACCATGTGCACTAATACTACCCTAGCTTACGTCACCGTGTGCTCTCATGCTGCCCTTGCTGTACATAAACACGTGCACTCATACTGCCCTTGCCTTACATCACCATGTGCACTCATACTGCCCTTGCTGTACATCACTTTGTGCACTCATACTGCGTTTCTATACACAACCATGTGCACTGATACTGCCCTAGTTGTATGTAACCATGTGCATTCATACTGCCCTTGCTGTAAGTCACCATGTGCACTCATACTGTCCTTGCTGAACATCCTCATGTGCACTCATACTGCCCTTGCTGTACATCGCCATGTGCACTCATATTGCCCTTACTGTACATCACCGTGTGCACTCATACTGGCCTTCCTATACATCACCGTGTACACTCATACTGCCCTTGCTGTACATCACCGTCCCCACGCATACCGCCCTTAGTCTGTATCACTGTGTGCACTCATACCACCCTTGCTGTACGTCAACATGTGCACTCATGCTGCCCTTGCTGTACGTCACCGTGTGCACTGACACCGCCCTTGCTGTACATTGACATGTGCACTCATACTGCCCTTGCTGTACATCACCATGTGCACTCATACTGCCCTTGCTGTACATCACTTTGTGCATTCACACTGCCCTTGCTATACATCACCGTGTGCACCCATACTGCCCTTGCTGTACATCACTTTATGCATTCACACTGCCCTTGCTATACATCACCACGTGCACTGATACTACCCTAGCTGTACGTCACAGTGTGTACTGATACTGCCCTTGCTGTACATCACTGTGTGCACTCATACTGCCCTTGCTGTACATTGACACGTGCACTCATACTGCCCTTGCTGTACATCACCATGTGCACTCATACCGCCCTTGCTGTACATCACTGTGTGCACACCTACTGCCCTTGTTGTACATCACCGTGTGCACTCATACTGCCCTTGCTGTACATCACTTTGTGCAATCACACTGCCCTTGCTATACATCACCACGTGCACTGATACTACCCTAGCTGTACGTCACCGTGTGTACTCATACTGCCCTTGCTGTACATCACCGTATGCACTCATACTGCCCTTGCTTTACATCACCATGGGCACCCATACTGCCCTTGCTGTACATCACTTTGTGCATTCACACTGCCCTTGCTATACATCACCACGTGCACTGATACTACCCTAGCTGTAAGTCACCGTGTGTACTCATACTGCCCTTGCTGTACATCACCGTATGCACTCATACTGCCCTTGCTTTACATCACCATGGGCACCCATACTGCCCTTGTTGTACATCACTTTATGCACTCATACTGCCCTTGCTATACATAACCATGTGCACTGATACTGCACTAGCTGTATGTCACCAAGTGCACTCATACTGCCTGTGCTGTACATCACTTTATGCATTCATACTGCCCTTGGTATGCATAACCATGTGCACTGATACTGCCCTAGCTGTACTTCACCATGTGCACTCATACCGCCCTTGATCTTCATCACTGTGAGCACTCATACGCCTTTGCTGTACATCACAGTGTGCACTCATACCACCATTGCTCTACATCACCGTGTGCACTCATACTGCCCTATCTGTAAGTTGTAGTGTGCACTCATCCTGCCCTTGCTTAACATCACCGGTTGCACTCATACCGCCCTTGCTGTACATCACCATATGCACTCATACTGCCCTTGGTCTACATCACCATGTGCACTCATACTGCCCTTGGTCTACATCACCATGTGCACTGATACCGCCCTTGCTGTACATCACCGTGTGAACTCATACTGCCCTTGCTGTATATCACCATGTGCACTGATACTGCCCTTGCTCTACATCACAATGTGCACTCATACTGCCCTTGCTGTACACCACAGTGTGCACTCATACTGCCCTTCCTATACATATTTGTGTGCACTCATACTTCCCTTGCTGTAAATCGCCGTGTGCACTCATACTGCCCTTGCTGTACATCACCTTGTGCACTCATACTGCCCATGCTGTACATCACCATGTGCACTGATACTGCCCTTGCTGTGCATTACCGTGTGCACTCATACCTCCCTTGCTGTACGTCATCATGTGCACTCATACTGCGCTTGCTGTGCTTCACTGTGTGCACTCATACTGCCCTTGCTGTACGTCACTGTGTGCACTCATACTGCCCTTGCTGTACATCACTGTGTGCACTCATACCGCCCTTGCTGTACATCACCATGTGTGCTCATACTGCCCTTGCTGTGCATCACCATGTGCACACATACTGCCCTTGCTGTACATTGCCATGTGCGCTCATACTGCCCTTGCTGTACATCACTGTGTGCTCATACTGCCCTTGCTGTACATCGCCATGTGCACTTATACCACCCTTGCTGTACATCACCGTGTGCACTCATACCGCCCTTGCTGTACATCCCCGTGTGCACTCATACCGCCCTTGCAGTATATCACTTTGTACACTCATACTGCCCTTGCTATACATAACCATGTGCACTGATTAACCCTGGGCGTAGTTCGCGTAGTAGCGCTACGCGTACCTACGCGAAGTGCACTTCGCACTACGCGAGCTACGCGTAGCACTACGCGAACTGCGTATTGCGGTAGGAAATGCTGTTCGCAATGACTGAACAGTGCCGGAGGCTTGTCCACACTGTGCAATCATTGCAAACGGCATCTTGCACAGTGCAAGCGGTCGTTTTCTGCCGCTCGAGTAGATTTGTACTCGAGCGGCAGTTTTCTCAACGCGGACTGGTAGTTTCTCATCGCGAGCGGTCGCGAGCATACGCGACCACTCGCAATGAGAAACCTGACCTCCCCGGGTTGAGAATCTCGCCGGGAGGTTTATTTTCCACGGTTGCGATCGGCAACTTGATGTTGCTGATCGCGAACGAGGAAAAAGTCTCACCGGGATGTCATTTTGCTCGCTCGCGGTCGCCAACTTGACGTTGAGGACCGCGAGCAAGCAAAAAATGCCCGCTACGCGTTTTTGCACTGTGCTACGTGCAATTCGCGTAGCGCGTAGTTGCGCAAACTACGCAAACTACGCGAGTGTAGCATAGTTTTCAGCCCAGGCCTAGCACTGATACTGCCCTAATTGTACGTCACCATGTGCACTCATACTGCCCTTGCTGTACGTCACCATGTGCACTCATACTCCCCTTGCTGTACATCCCCGTGTGCACTCATACCGCCCCTGATCTACATCACCGTGTGCACTCATACTGCCCTATCTGTAAGTTGTAGTGTGCTCTCATCCTGCCCTTGCTTAACATCACTGTGTGCACTCACACTGCTCTACCTGTCCATGACTGTGTGTACTCATACAGCCCTTGCTGTACGTCGCTAAGTGCACTCATATAGCCCTTGCTGTACATCACCGTGTAGACTCATACTGTCCTTGCTGTACATCACTGTGTGCACCCATACTGCCCTTGCTGTACATCACTTTGTGCACTC
Source organism: Calotriton arnoldi (assembly GCA_963921515.1). NCBI lineage: Eukaryota > Metazoa > Chordata > Amphibia > Caudata > Salamandridae > Calotriton > Calotriton arnoldi. The sequence continues at coordinate 123,088 of CAWUFW010004959.1, read as the reverse complement.
ATATTGCCCTTGCTGTCCATCACCATGTGCACTCATACTGCCCTTGCTGCACATCACTGTGTGGACTCATACTGCCTTTGCTGAACGTCACCGTGTGCACTCATACTGCCCTTGCTGCACATCACTGTGTGGACTCATACTGCCTTTGCTGAACGTCACCGTGTGCACTGAAACTGCTCTAGCTGCACATCACTGTGTGCGCTCATACCGCCCTTGCTGTACATCACCATGTGCACTCATACTGCCCTTGCTTTACATAACCATGTGCACTGATACTGCCCTAGCTGTACGTCACCATGTGCACTCATACTGCCCTTGCTGCAAGTCACCATGTGCACTCATACTGCCCTTGCTGTACAGCACTGAGTGCACTCATACCGCCCTTGCTGTCCATCACCATGTGCACTCATACTGCTCTTGCTGCACATCACTGTGTGGAATCATACTGCCTTGGCTGAAAATCACCTTGTGCACTGAAACTGCCCTAGCTGCACATCACCGTGTGCACTCATACCACCCTCGCTGTACATCACCATGTCAACTCATACTGCCCTCGCTGTGCATCACCATGTGCACTCATACTGCCCTTGCTGTACATCGCCGTGTTCACTCATACTGCCCTTGCTGTACATTGCCGTGTGCACTCATACTGGCCTTCCTATACATCACTGTGTACACTCATACCACGCTTGCTGTATGTCACTATGTGCACTCATGCTGCCCTTGCTGTACGTCACCGTGTGCACTGGCACCGCCCTAGTTGGACATCACTGTGTGCACTGATACTGCTCTTGCAGTACGTCACCGTGTGCACTCATACTGCCCTTGCTGTACATCGCCATGTGCATTCATACTGCCCTTGCTGTACATCACCATGTGCACTCATACTGCCCTTGCTGTACATAAACATGTGCACTCATACTGCCCTTGCCTTACATCACCAAGTGCTCTCATACTGCCCTTGCCTTACATCACCATGTGAACTCATACTGCCCTTGCTGTACATCACTTTGTGCACTCATACTGCGATTCTATACACAACCATGTGCACTGATACTGCCCTAGTTGTACGTAACCATGTGCACTCATACTGCCCTTGCTGTAAGTCACCATGTGCACTCATACTGCCCTTGCTGAACATCCCCATGTGCACTCATACTGCCCTTGCTGTACATCGCCATGTGCACTCATATTGCCCGTACTGTACATCACCATGTGCACTCATACTGGCCTTCCTATACATCACTGTGTACACTCATACTGCCCTTGCTGTACATCACCGTGCCCACGCATACCGCCCTTAGTCTGCATCACCGTGTGCACTCATACCACCCTTGCTGTAAGTCAACATGTGCACTCATGCTGCCCTTGCTGTACGTCACCGTGTGCACTGACACCGCCCTAGTTGTATATCACTGTGTGCATTGATACTGCCCTTGCAGTACGTCACTGTGTGCACTCATACTGCCCTTGCTGTACATTGACATGTGCACTCATACTGCCCTTGATGTACATTACCATGTGCACTCATACCGCCCTTGCTGTACATCACTGTGTGCACACATACTGCCCTTGTTGTACATCACCGTGTGCACTCATACTGCCCTTGCTGCACATCACTTTGTGCACTCACACTGCCCTTGCTATACATCACCACGTGCACTGATACTACCCTAGCTGTACGTCACCTTGTGTACTGATACTGCCCTTTCTGTACATCACCGTGTGCACTCATACTGCCCTTGCTTTACATTACCATGGGCACTCATACTGCCCTTGCTGTACATACCTTATGCACTCATACTGCCCTTGCTATACATAACCATGTGCACTGATACTGCCCTAGCTGTACGTCACCACGTGCACTCATACTGCCTGTGCTGTACATCACTTTATGCATTCATACAGCCCTTGGTATACATAACCATGTGCACTGATACTGCCCTAGCTGTACGTCACCATGTGCACTCATACCGCCCTTGATCTTCATCACTGTGTGCACTCATACTGCCTTTGCTGTACATCACAGTGTGCACTCATACCACCATTGCTCTACATCACCGTGTGCACTCATACTGCCCTATCTGTAAGTTGTAGTGTGCTCTCATCCTGCCCTTGCTTAACATCACTGTGTGCACTCACACTGCTCTACCTGTCCATGACTGTGTGTACTCATATAGCCCTTGCTGTACATCACCGTGTAGACTCATACTGTCCTTGCTGTACATCACTGTGTGCACCCATACTGCCCTTGCTGTACATCACTTTGTGCACTCATATTGCCCTTGCTGTCCATCACCATGTGCACTCATACTGCCCTTGCTGCACATCACTGTGTGGACTCATACTGCCTTTGCTGAACGTCACCGTGTGCACTCATACTGCCCTTGCTGCACATCACTGTGTGGACTCATACTGCCTTTGCTGAACGTCACCGTGTGCACTGAAACTGCTCTAGCTGCACATCACTGTGTGCACTCATACCGCCCTCGCTGTACATCACCATGTGCACTCATACTGCCCTTACTTTACATAACCATGTGCACTGATACTGCCCTAGCTGTACGTCACCATGTGCACTCATACTGCCCTTGCTGCAAGTCACCATGTGCACTCATACTGCCCTTGCTGTACAGCACTGAGTGCACTCATACCGCCCTTGCTGTCCATCACCATGTGCACTCATACTGCTCTTGCTGCACATCACTGTGTGGAATCCTACTGCCTTGGCTGAAAATCACCTTGTGCACTGAAACTGCCCTAGCTGCACATCACCGTGTGCACTCATACCACCCTCGCTGTACATCACCATGTCCACTCATACTGCCCTCGCTGTGCATCACCATGTGCACTCATACTGCCCTTGCTGTACATCGCCGTGTTCACTCATACTGCCCTTGCTGTACATTGCCGTGTGCACTCATACTGGCCTTCCTATACATCACTGTGTACACTCATACCACGCTTGCTGTATGTCACTATGTGCACTCATGCTGCCCTTGCTGTACGTCACCGTGTGCACTGGCACCGCCCTAGTTGGACATCACTGTGTGCACTGATACTGCTCTTGCAGTACGTCACCGTGTGCACTCATACTGCCCTTGCTGTACATCGCCATGTGCATTCATACTGCCCTTGCTGTACATCACCATGTGCACTCATACTGCCCTTGCTGTACATAAACATGTGCACTCATACTGCCCTTGCCTTACATCACCAAGTGCTCTCATACTGCCCTTGCCTTACATCACCATGTGAACTCATACTGCCCTTGCTGTACATCACTTTGTGCACTCATACTGCGATTCTATACACAACCATGTGCACTGATACTGCCCTAGTTGTACGTAACCATGTGCACTCATACTGCCCTTGCTGTAAGTCACCATGTGCACTCATACTGCCCTTGCTGAACATCCCCATGTGCACTCATACTGCCCTTGCTGTACATCGCCATGTGCACTCATATTGCCCGTACTGTACATCACCATGTGCACTCATACTGGCCTTCCTATACATCACTGTGTACACTCATACTGCCCTTGCTGTACATCACCGTGCCCACGCATACCGCCCTTAGTCTGCATCACCGTGTGCACTCATACCACCATTGCTATAAGTCAACATGTGCACTCATGCTGCCCTTGCTGTACGTCACCGTGTGCACTGACACCGCCCTAGTTGTATATCACTGTGTGCATTGATACTGCCCTTGCAGTACGTCACTGTGTGCACTCATACTGCCCTTGCTGTACATTGACATGTGCACTCATACTGCCCTTGCTGTACATCACCATGTGCACTCATACCGCCCTTGCTGTACATCACTGTGTGCACACATACTGCCCTTGTTGTACATCACCGTGTGCACTCATACTGCCCTTGCTGCACATCACTTTGTGCACTCACACTGCCCTTGCTATACATCACCACGTGCACTGATACTACCCTAGCTGTACGTCACCTTGTGTACTCATACTGCCCTTTCTGTACTTCACCGTGTGCACTCATACTGCCCTTGCTTTACATTACCATGGGCACTCATACTGCCCTTGCTGTACATACCTTATGCACTCATACTGCCCTTGCTATACATAACCATGTGCACTGATACTGCCCTAGCTGTACGTCACCACGTGCACTCATACTGCCTGTGCTGTACATCACTTTATGCATTCATACAGCCCTTGGTATACATAACCATGTGCACTGATACTGCCCTAGCTGTACGTCACCATGTGCACTCATACCGCCCTTGATCTTCATCACTGTGTGCACTCATACTGCCTTTGCTGTACATCACAGTGTGCACTCATACCACCATTGCTCTACATCACCGTGTGCACTCATACTGCCCTATCTGTAAGTTGTAGTGTGCACTCATCCTGCCCTTGCTTAACATCACAGTGTGCACTCATACCGCCCTTGCTGTACATCACCATATGCACTCATACCGCCCTTGCTGTACATCACTGTGTGCACTCATACTGTCCTTGCTGTACATCACTATGTGCACTCATACTGCCCTTGGTCTACATCATCATGTGCACTCATACCGCCCTTGTTGTAAGTGACCGTGTGCCTCGTACCGCCCTTGCTGTACATCACCGTGTGCACTCATACTGCCCTTGCTGTATATCACCATGTGCACTGATACTGCCCTTGCTGTACATCACAATGTGCACTCATACTGCCCTTGCTGTACATCACAGTGTGCACTCATACTGCCCTTCCTATACATCCTTGTGTGCACTCATACTTCCCTTGCTGTAAATTGCCGTGTGCACTCATACTGCCTTTCCTATACATCCTTGTGTGCACTCATACTTCCCTTGCTGTAAATCGCCGTGTGCACTCATACTGCCCTTGCTGTACATCACCTTGTGCACTCATACTGCCCTTGCTGTACATCACCATGTGCACTGATACTGCCCTTGCTGTGCATTACCGTGTGCACTCATACTGCCCTTGCTGTATGTCATCATGTGCACTCATACTGCGCTTGCTGTGCATCACCATGTGCACACATACTTCCCTTGCTGTATATCGCCATGTGCGCTCATACTGCCCTTGCTGTACATCACTGTGTGCTCATACTGCCCTTGCTGTACATCGCCATGTGCACTCATACCACCCTTGCTGTACATCGCAGTGTGCACTCATACCGCCCTTGCTGTACATCCCCGTGTGCACTCATACCGACCTTGCAGTACATCACTTTGTGCACTCATACTGCCTTTGCTATACATAACCATGTGCACTGATACTGCCCTAATTGTACGTCACCATGTGCACTCATACTGCCCTTGCTGTACCTCACCATGTGCACTCATACTCCCCTTGCTGTACATCCCCGTGTGCACTCATACCTCCCCTTATCTACATCACCGTGTGCACTCATACTGCCCTATCTGTAAGTTGTAGTGAGGTCTCATCTTGCCCTTGCTTAACATCACTGTGTGTACTCATTCCGCTCTACCTGTCCATGACTGTGTGTACTCATACAGCCCTTGCTGTACGTCGCTATGTGCACTCATACAGCCCTTGCTGTACATCACTCTGTAGACTCATACTGTCCTTGCTGTACATCACCGTGTGCACCCATACTGCCCTTGCTGTACATCACTTTGTGCACTCATATTGCCCTTGCTGTCCATCACCATGTGCACTCATACTGCCCTTGCTGCACATCACTGTGTGGACTCATACCGCCTCTGCTGAACGTCACCATGTACACTCATACTACCCTTGCTGCACATCACTGTGTGGACTCATACTGCCTTTGCTGCACGTCACCGTGTGCACTGAAACTGCCCTAGCTGCACACCATTGTGTGCGCTCATACCGCCCTCGCTGTACATCACCATGTGCACTCATACTGCCCTTGCTTTACATAACCATGTCCACTGATACTGCCCTAGCTGTACGTCACCATGTGCACTCATACTGCCCTTGCTGTAAGTCACCATGTGCACTCATACTGCCCTTGCTGTACAGTACTGTGTGCACTCATACTGCCCTATCTGTAAGCTGTAGTGTGCTCTCATCCTGTCCTTGCTGTCCATCACTGTGTGCACTCATACCGCCCTTGCTGTCCATCACCATGTGCACTCATACTGCTCTTGCTGCACATCACTGTGTGGACTCATACTGCCTTTGCTGAAAATCACCGTGTGCACTGAAACTGCCCAAGCTGCACATCACCGTGTGCACTCATACCACCCTCGTTGTGCATCACCATGTCCACTCATACTGCCCTCGCTGTGCATCATCATGTGCACTCATACTGCCCTTGCTGTACATTGCCATGTACACTCATACTGGCCTTCCTATACATCACCGTGTACACTCATACAGCCCTTGCTGTACATCACCGTGTGCACTCATACCACCCTTGGGCTACATCACTGTGTGCACTCATACCACCCTTGCTGTACGTCAACATGTGCACTCATGCTGCCCTTGCTGTACGTCACCGTGTGCACTGACACCGCTCTAGTTGTATATCACTGTGTGCACTGATACTGCCCTTGCAGTACGTCACTGTGTGCACTCATACTGCCCTTGCTGTACATTGACATGTGCACTCATACTGCCCTTGCTGTACATCACCATGTGCACTCATACCGCCCTTGCTGTACATCACTGAGTGCACACATACTGCCCTTGTTGTACATCACTGTGTGCACTCATACTGCCCTTGCTGCACATCACTTTGTGCACTCATACTGCCCTTGCTTTACATCACCATGGGCACTCATACTGCCCTTGCTGTACATCACTTTATGCACTCATACTGCCCTTGCTATACATAACCATGTGCACTGATACTGCCCTAGCTGTACGTCACCATGTGCACTCATACTGCCTGTGCTGTACATCACTTTATGCATTTATACTGCCCTTGGTATACATAACTATGTGCACTGATACTGCTCTAGCTGTACGTCACCATGTGCACTCATACCGCCCTTGATCTTCATCACTGTGTGCACTCATACCGCCTTTGCTGTACATCACATTGGGCACTCATACCACCATTGCTCTACATCACTGTGTGCACTCATACTGCCCTATCTGTAAGTTGTAGTGTGCACTCATCCTGCCCTTGCTTAACATCTCTGTGTGCACTCATACCACCCTTGCTGTACATCACCATATGCACTCATACCGCCCTTGCTGTACATCACTGTGTGCACTCATACTGTCCTTGCTGTACATCACCATGTGCACTCATACTTCCCTTGGTCTATATCACCATGTGCACTCATACCGCCCTTGTTGTAAGTCACCGTGTGCACTCATTCCGCCCTTGCTGTACATCACCGTGTGCAATCATACTGCCCTTGCTGTATATCACCATGTGCACTGATACTGCCCTTGCTGTACATCACCATGTGCACTCATACTGCCCTTGCTGTACAACACAGTGTGCACTCATACTTCCCTTCCTATACATCCTTGTGTGCACTCATACTTCCCTTGATGTAAATTGCCGTGTGCACTCATACTGCCTTTCCTATACATCCGTGTGTGCACTCATACTTCCCTTGCTGTAAATCGCAGTGTGCACTCATTCTGCCCTTGCTGTACATCACCTTGTGCACTCATACTGCCCTTGCTGTACATCACCATGTGCACTGATACTGCCCTTGCTGTGCATTACCGTGTACACTCATACTGCCCTTGCTTTATGTCATCATGTGCACTCATACTGCCCTTGCTGTACATCACCATGTGCACTGATACTGCCCTTGCTGTGCATTACTGTGTACACTCATACTGCCCTTGCTTTATGTCATCATGTGCACTCATACTGCCCTTGCTGTACATCGCCATGTGCGCTCATACTTCCCTTGCTGTACATTACTGTGTGCTCATACGTCCCTTGCTGTACATCGCCATGTGAACTCATACCACCCTTGCTGTACATCACCGTGTGCACTCATACCGCCCTTGCTGTACATCCCCGTGTGCACTCATACCGCCCTTGCAGTACATCGCTTTGTGCACTCATACTGCCTTTGCTATACATAACCATGTGTACTGATACTGCCCTAATTGTACGTCACCATGTGCACTCATACTGCCCTTGCTGTACGTCACCATGTGCACTCATACTCCCCTTGCAGTACATCCCCGTGTGCACTCATACCGCCCCTGGTCTACATTACCGTGTACACTCATACTGCCCTATCTGTAAGTTGTAGTGTGCTCTCATCCAGCCCTTGATTAATATCACTGTGTGTACTCATACCGCTCTACCTGTCCATGACTGAGTGTACTCATACAGCCCTTGCTGTACGTCGCTATGTGCACTCATACAGCCCTTGCTGTACATCACTGTGTAGACTCATACTGTCCTTGCTGTACATCACCGTGTGCACCCATACTGCCCTCGCTGTACATCACTTTGTACACTCATATTGCCCTTGCTGTCCATCACCATGTGCACTCATACTGCCCTTGCTGCACATCACTGTGTGGACTCATACTGCCTTTGCTGAACGTCACCATGTGCACTCATACTGCCCTTGCTGCACATCACTGTGTGGACTCATACTGCCTTTGCTGAACGTCACCGTGTGCACTGAAACTGCCCTAGCTGCGCATCACTGTGTGCGCTCATACTGCCCTTGCAGTACGTCACCGTGTGCACTCATACTGCCCCTGCTGTACATTGACATGTGCACTCATACTGCTCTTGCTGTACATCGCCATGTTCATTAATACTGCCCTTGCTGTACATCACCATGTGCACTCATACTGCCATTGCTGTAAGTCACCATGTACACTAATACTGCCCTTGCTGTACAGCACTGTGTGCACTCATACTGCCCTTTCTGTAAGCTGTAGTGTGCTCTCATCCTGCCTTTGCTGTCCATCACTTTGTGCACTCATACTGCCAATGCTGTCCATCACCATGTGCACTCATACTGCTCTTGCTGCACATCACTGTGTGGACTCATACTGCCTTTGCTGAAAATTACCGTGTGCACTGAAACTGCCCTAGCTGCACATCACCGTGTGCACTCATACCACCCTCGCTGTGCATCACCATGTCCACTCATACTGCCCTCGCTGTGCATCACCATGTGCACTCATACTGCCCTTGCTGTACATTGCTGTGTGCACTCATACTGGCCTTCCTATACATCACCGTGCACATTCATACAGCCCTTGCTGTACATCACCGTGTGCACTCATACCGCCCTTGGCCTACATCACTGTGTACACTCATACCACGCTTGCTGTACGTCACCATGTGCACTCATGCTGCCCTTGCTGTACGTCACCGTGTGCACTGACACCGCCCTTGTTGTACATCACTGTGTGCACTGATACTGCCCTTGCAGTACGTCACCGTGTGCACTCATACTGCCCCTGCTGTACATTGACATGTGCACTCATACTGCTCTTGCTGTACATCGCCATGTGCATTCATACTGCCCTTGCTGTACATCACCATGTGCACTCATACTACCCTAGCTGTACATCACCATGTGCACTCATACCGCCCTTGTTGAACATCAGTGTGCTTACATACTGCCCTTTTTGTACATCACCGTGTGAACTCATACTGCCCTTGCTCTACATCACTTTGTGCACTCATACTGCCCTTGCTATACATCACCATGTGCACTGATACTACCCTAGCTGTATGTCACCGTGTGCACTCATGCTGCCCTTGCTGTACATAACCATGTGCACTCATACTGCCCTTGCCTTACATCACCATGTGCACTCATACTGCCCTTCCCTTACATCACCATGTGCACTCATACTGCCCTAGCTGTACATCACCATTTGCACTTATACCGCCCTTGCTGTACATCACCGTGTACACAAATTCTGCCCTTGTTGAACATCACCATGTGCACTCATACCGCCCTTGCTGTACATCACTGTGTACACACATACCGCCCTTGTTGAACATCACCGTGTGCACTCATACCGCCCTTGCTGTCCATCACCGTGTGCACTCATACCGCCCTTGCTGTCCATCACAATATGCACTCATACCGCACTTGCTGTACATCACTGTGTGGACTCATACTGCCTTTGCTGAACGTCACCTTGTGCACTGAAACTGCCCTAGCTGCACGTCACTGTGTGCGATCATACTGCCCTTGCTGTACATCACCATGTGCACTCATACTGCCCTCGCTGTGCATCACCATGTGCACTCATACTGTCCTTGCTGTACATCGGCATGTGCACTCATACTGCCCTTGCTGTACATCACCATGTGCACTCATACCGCTCTTGGTCTACATCACTGTGTGCACTTATACCACCCTTGCTGTACGTAACCATGTGCACTCATACCGCCCTTGCTGTACATCACCGTGTGCACTGACACCGCCCTAGTTGTACATCACTGTGTGCACTGATACTGCCCTTGCAGTACGTCACCGTGTGCACTCATACTGCCCCTGCTGTACATTGACATGTGCACTCATACTGCTCTTGCTGTACATCGCCATGTGCATTCATACTGCCCTTGCTGTACATCACCATGTGCACTCATACTGCCCTAGCTGTACATCACCCTGTGCACTCATACCGCCCTTGTTGAACATCAGTGTGCTTACATACTGCCCTTGTTGTACATCACCGTGTGAACTCATACTGCCCTTGCTCTACATCACTTTGTGCACTCATACTGCCCTTGCTATACATCACCATGTGCACTGATACTACCCTAGCTATATGTCACCGTGTGCACTCATACTGCCCTTGCTGTACATAACCATGTGCACTCATACTGCCCTTGCCTTACATCACCATGTGCACTCATACTGCCCTTCCCTTACATCACCATGTGCACTCATACTGCCCTAGCTGTACATCACCATTTGCACTCATACCGCCCTTGCTGTACATCACTGTGTACACAAATTCTGCCCTTGTTGAACATCACCATGTGCACTCATACCGCCCTTGCTGTACATCACTGTGTACACACATACCGCCCTTGTTGAACATCACCGTGTGCACTCATACTGCCCTTGCTGTCCATCACCGTGTGCACTCATACCGCCCTTGCTGTCCATCACCATGTGCACTCATACCGCATTGCTGTACATCACTGTGTGGACTCATACTTCCTTTGCTGAACGTCACCTTGTGCACTGAAACTGACCTAGCTGCATGTCACTGTGTGCGCTCATACTGCCCTTGCTGTACATCACCATGTGCACTCATACTGCCCTCGCTGTGCATCACCATGTGCACTCATACTGCTCTTGCTGTACATCGGCATGTGCACTCATACTGCCCTTGCTGTACATCACCATGTGCACTCATACTGGCTTTCCTATACATCACCGTGTACACTCGTACTGCCCTTGCTGCACATCACCGTGTGCACTCATACCGCTCTTGGTCTACATCACCGTGTGCACTTATACAACCCTTGCTGTACGTAACCATGTGCACTCATACCGCCCTTGCTGTACATCACCGTGTGCACTCATATCGCCCTTGCTGTAAATCACTGTGTACACACATTCTGTCCTTGTTGAACATCACTGTGTGCACTCACACTGCCCTTGCTGTACATCACTGTGTACACACATACTGCCCTTGTTGAACATCACCATGTGCACTCATATCGCCCTTGGTCTACATCACCGTGTGCACTCCTACCACCCTTGCTGTACGTCACCATGTGCACTCATGCTGCCCTTGCGGTATATCACTGTGTGCACTGACACCACCCTAGTTGTACATCACTGTGTGCACTGATACTGGCCTTGCAGTACGTCACCGTGTGCACTCATACTGCCCTTGCTGTACATTGACATGTGCACTCATACCGCCCTTGCTGTACATCGCCATGTGCACTCATAAATCCCTTGCTGTACATCACCATGTGCACTCATACTGCCCTAGCTGTACATCACCGTGTGCACTCATACTGCCCTTGCTGTACATCACCATGTGCACTGAGACTACCCTAGCTGTACGCCACTATATGCACTCATACTGCCCTTGCTGTCCATCACCATGTGCACTCATACCGCACTTGCTGTACATCACTGTGTGGACTCATACTGCCTTTGCTGAACGTCACTGTGGGCCTGATTCACAGAACTAACTTACGTCAAAAACGTAAAGTTAGTACTTTTTGGTATTCACAGAATACACTTACTCATTTTGGTATTCACAGAATGAACTTACTCATTTCGGTATTCACAGAAGTTAGTAGTCCTAACTTTAGGACTCCTAAATGCCTTCTGTGAATACCGAAAGTCTTAAAGTTAGGATTTTTCTCAGTTTAGGAGTAGTAAAGTTAGGACTCCTAACGTTAGGACTCCTAAATGCCTTCTGTGAATACCGAAAGTCTTAAAGTTAGGATTTTCTCAGTTTAGGAGTACCCTAAACTGAGAAAAATCCTAACTTTAAGATTTAGTTAGGAGTCCTAAAGTTAGGACTACTAACTTCTGTGAATACCGAAATGAGTAAGTTCATTCTGTGAATACCAAAATGAGTAAGTGTATTCTGTGAATACCAAAAAGTACTAACTTTACGTTTTTGACGTAAGTTAGTTCTGTGAATCAGGCCCTGTGTGCGCTCATACTGCCCTTGCTGTACATCACCATGTGCACTCATACTGCCCTCGCTGTGCATCACCATGTGCACTCATACTGCCCTTGCTGTACATCGGCATGTGCACTCATACTGCCCTTGCTGTACATCACAATGTGCACTCATACTGGCCTTCCTATACATCACCGTGTACACTCGTACTGCCCTTGCTGCACATCACCGTGTGCACTCATACCGCTCTTGGTCTACATCACCGTGTGCACTTATACCACCCTTGCTGTAGGTAACCATGTGCACTCATACCGCCCTTGCTGTACATCACCATGTGCACTCATATCGCCCTTGCTGTACATCGCCATGTGCACTCATACCGCCCTTGCTGTACATCACCATGTGCACTCATACTGCCCTTGCTGTACATCACCATGTGCACTCATACTGCCCTTGCTGTACATCACCGTGTGCGCTCATACTGGCCTTGGTCTATATCACTGTGTGCACTCATACCACCTTTGCTGTACGTCACCATGTGCACTCATGCTGCCCTTGCTGTATATCACCGTGTGCACTGACACCACCCTAGTTGTACATCACTGTGTGCACTGATACTGCCCTTGCAGTACGTCACCGTGTGCACTCATACTGCCCTTGCTGTACATCGGCATGTGCACTCATACTGCCCTTGCTGTACATCGCCATGTGCACTCATACCGCCCTTGCTGTACATCACCATGTGCACTCATACTGCCCTTGCTGTACATCACCATGTGCACTCAGACTGCCCTTGCTGTACATCACTGTGTGCGCTCATACTGGCCTTGGTCTATATCACTGTGTGCACTCATACCACCTTTGCTGGACGTCAACATGTGCACTCATGCTGCCCTTGCTGTATGTCACCATGTGCACTGACACCACCCTAGTTGTACATCACTCTGTGCACTGATACTGCCCTTCCAGTACGTCACCGTGTGCACTCATACTGCCCTTGCTGTACATTGACATGTGCACTCATACCGCCTTTGCTGTACCCCACTGTGTGCACACATACTGCCCTTGTTGTTCATCACCGTTTGCACTCATACTGCCCTTGCTGTACATCACTTTGTGCATGCATACTGCTCTTGCTATACATCACCATGTGCACTGATACTACCCTAGCTGTACTTCACAGTGTGCACTCATACTGCCCTTGCTGTACATAACCATGTGCACTCATACTGCCCTTGCTGTACATCGCCATGTGCACTTATACTGCCCTTGCCTTACATCACCATGTGCACTCGTACTGCCCTTGCTGTACATCGCCATGTGCACTCATACTGCCCTTGCTGTACATCACCGTGTGCGCTCATACTGGCCTTGGTCTATATCACTGTGTGCACTCATACCACCTTTCCTGTACGTCACCATGTGCACTCATGCTGCCCTTGCTGTATGTCACCATGTGCACTGACACCACCCTAGTTGTACATCACTCTGTGCACTGATACTGCCCTTGCAGTACGTCACAGTGTGCACTCATACTGCCCTTGCTGTACATTGACATGTGCACTCATACCGCCTTTGCTGTACATCGCCATGTGCACTCATAAAACCCTTGCTGTACATCACCATGTGCACTCATACTGCCCTAGCTGTACATCACCGTGTGCACTCATACTGCCCTTGCTGTACATCACCATGTGCACTGAGACTACCCTAGCTGTACGCCACTATGTGCACTCATACTGCCCTTGCTGTACATAACCATGTGCATTCATACTGCCCTTGCTGTACATAACCATGTGCACTCATACTGCCCTTGCCTTACATCACCATGTGCACACATACTGCCCTTGCCTTACATCACCATGTGCACTCATACTGCTCTTGCTGTACATCACTTTGTGCACTTATACTGCGTTTCTATACACAACCATGTGCACTGATACTGCCCTAGTTGTACGTAACCATGTGCTCTCATACTGCCCTTGCTGTATGTCACCATGTGCACTCATACTGCCCTTGCTGTACATCCCCGTGTGCACTCATACCGCCCTTGATCTACATCACTGTGTGCACTCATACTGCCCTATCTGTAAATTGTAGTGTGCTCTCATCCTGCCCTTGTTTAACATCACCGTGTGCACTCATACAGCCCTTGCTGTCCATCACTGTGTGCACTCATACCGCCCTTACTGTCTATCACCATGTGCACTCATACCGCCCTTGCTGTACATCACTGTGTGGACTCATACTGTCTTTGCTGAAAATCACCGTGTGCACTGAAACTGCCCTAGCTGCACATCACCGTGTGCACTCATACCACCCTCGCTGTGCATCACCATGTCCACTCATACTGCACTCGCTGTGCATCACCATGTGCACTCATACTGCCCTTGCTGTACATTGCCATGTGCACTCATACTGGCCTTCCTATACATCACCGTGTACACTCATACAGCCCTTGCTGTACATCACTGTGTGCACTCATACCGCCCTTGGTCTACATCACTGTGTACACTCATACCACGCTTGCTGTACGTCACCATGTGCACTCATGCTGCCCTTGCTGTACGTCACCGTGTGCACTGACACCGCCGTAGTTGTACATCACTGTGTGCACTGATACTGCCCTTGCAGTACGTCACCGTGTACACTCATACTGCCCCTGCTGTACATTGACATGTGCTCTCATACTGCTCTTGCTGTACATCGCCGTGTGCATTCATACTGCCCTTGCTGTACATCACCATGTGCACTCATACTGCCCTTGCTGTACATCACCATGTGCACTCATAGCCGCCCTTGTTGAACATCAGTGTGCTTACATACTGCCCTTGTTGTACATCACCGTGTGAACTCATACTGCCCTTGCTCTACATCACTTTGTGCACTCATACTGCCCTTGCTATACATCACCATGTGCACTGATACTACCCTAGCTGTATGTCACTGTGCGCACTCATACTGCCCTTGCTGTACATAACCATGTGCACTCATCCTGCCCTTGCCTTACATCACCATGTGCACTCATACTGCCCTTGCCTTACATCACCATGTGCACTCATACTGCCCTAGCTGTACATCACCATTTGCACTCATACCACCCTTGCTGTACATCACCGTGTACACAAATTCTGCCCTTGTTTAACATCACCATGTGCACTCATACCGCCCTTGCTGTACATCACTGTGTACACACATACCGCCCTTGTTGAACATCACCGTGTGCACTCATACCGCCCTTGCTGTCCATCACCGTGTGCACTCATACCGCCCTTGCTGTCCATCACCATGTGCACTCATACCGCACTTGCTGTACATCACTGTGTGGACTCATACTGCCTTTGCTGAACGTCACCTTGTGCACTGAAACTGCCCTAGCTGCACGTCACTGTGTGCGCTCATACTGCCCTTGCTGTACATCACCATGTGCACTCATACTGCCCTCGCTGTGCATCACCATGTGCACTCATACTGCCCTTGCTGTACATCGACATGTGTACTCATACTGCCCTTGCTGTACATCACCATGTGCACTCATACTGGCCTTCCTATACATCACCGTGTACACTCGTACTGCCCTTGCTGCACATCACCGTGTGCACTCATACCGCTCTTGGTCTACATCACCGTGTGCACTCATACCACCCTTGCTGTACGTAACCATGTGCACTCATACCGCCCTTGCTGTACATCACTGTGTGCACTCATATCGCCCTTGCTGTAAATGACTGTGTACACACATTCTGCCCTTGTTGAACATCACTGTGTTCACTCACACTGCCCTTGCTGTACATCACTGTGTACACACATACTGCCCTTGCGGTATATCACTGTGTGCACTGACACCGCCCTAGTTGTACATCACTGTGTGCACTGATACTGCCCTTGCAGTACGTCACCGTGTGCACTCATACTGCCCTTGCTGTACATTGACATGTGCACTCATACTGTCCTTGCTGTAAATCGCAATGTGCACTTATACCACCCTTGCTGTATGTCACCTTGTGCACTCATGCTGCCCTTGCTGTATATCACCGTGTGCACTGACACCACCCTAGTTGTACATCACTGTGTGCACTGATACTGCCCTTGCAGTACGTCACCGTGTGCACTCATACTGTCCTTGCTGTACATCGACATGTGCACTCATACTGCCCTTGCTGTACATCGCCATGTGCACTCATACCGCCCTTGCTGTACATCACCATGTGCACTCATACTGCCCTTGCTGTACATCACCATGTGCACTCATACCGCCTTTGCTGTACATCACTGTGTGCACACATACTGCCCTTGTTGTTCATCACCGTTTCCACTCATACTGCCCTTGCTGTACATCAATTTGTGCATGCATACTGCTCTTGCTATACATCACCATGTGCACTGATACTACCCTAGCTGTACTTCACAGTGTGCACTCATACTGCCCTTGCTGTACATAACCATGTGCACTCATACTGCCCTTGCCTTACATCACCATGTGCACTCATACTGCCCTTGCTGTACATCGCCATGTGCACTCATACTGCCCTTGCTGTACATCACCGTGTGCGCTCATACTGGCCTTGGTCTATATCACTGTGTGCACTCATACCACCTTTGCTGTACGTCACCATGTGCACTCATGCTGCCCTTGCTGTATGTCACCATGTGCACTGACACCACCCTAGTTGTACATCACTCTGTGCACTGATACTGCCCTTGCAGTACGTCACCGTGTGCACTCATACTGCCCTTGCTGTACATTGACATGTGCACTCATACCGCCCTTGCTGTACATCGCCATGTGCACTCATAAAACCCTTGCTGTACATCACCATGTGCACTCATACTGCCCTAGCTGTACATCACCGTGTGCACTCATACTGCCCTTGCTATTCATCACCATGTGCACTGAGACTACCCTAGCTGTACATAACCATGTGCACTCCTACTGCCCTTGCCTTACATCACCATGTGCACACATACTGCCCTTGCCTTACATCACCATGTGCACTCATACTGCTCTTGCTGTACATCACTTTGTGCACTCATACTGCGTTTCTATGCACAACCATGTGCACTGATACTGCCCTAGTTGTACGTAACCATGTGCTCTCATACTGCCCTTGCTGTATGTCACCATGTGCACTCATACTGCCCTTTCTGTACATCCCCGTGTGCACTCATACCGCCCTTGATCTACATCACTGTGTGCACTCATACTGCCCTATCTGTAAATTGTAGTGTGCTCTCATCCTGCCCTTGTTTAACATCACCATGTGCACTCATACAGCCCTTGCTGTCCATCACCGTGTGCACTCATACCGCCCTTGCTGTCTATCACCATGTGCACTCATACCGCCCTTGCTGTATATCACTGTGTGGAGTCATGCTGCCTTTGCTGAATGTCACCATGTGCACTGAAACTGCCCTAGCTGCACATCACTGTGTGCGCTCATACCGCCCTCGCTGTGAATCACCATGTGCACTGATACTGCCCTCGCTGTGAATCACCATGTGCACTCATACTGTCCTGCTGTACATCGCCATGTGCACTCATATTGCCCTTACTGTACATCACCGTGAGCACTCATACTGGCCTTCCTATACATCACCGTGTACACTAATACTGCCCGCGCACTAAGGGTGGGCGTAGTTGGCGGAGTAATACTACGCGGAATTCCACGGAGTTGAACAAAAACTCCGTAACTTCGCTTCCCACTTAATAAAACAGAGACCTCATATATTTTTGGTACAATAACAAGTATCTCTGATTTTACATGCTAAAATGCATATAGTCATTTCACAAAAGTGAAATGAAAATTTAGCAAGCAGTGAGAGAGGTGATGATTTTGAGATCCTCCCTAACCTAAGGAGAGAACCAAGCAGATGCCTTGAAAACAAAGAGCACATCTTGCTGAACAATTCGGTGGTGGTCTCATCCTCTTAGGACCACCCCAAGCACAGTTATGGGCAAAAATACAATCCCAACCAAAGGCCCTGCAAAGCATTATGGGACGAGATTAGCAGTGGGCAGTGAATATTATAGTATCCAATATCAAAATAATTCTACAAAGAGCTGCAGTTCAACTGGTCGTTACTAGGTGTCCCTCACGAGTCTAATGCAAAAGCATTGAAATTATTACATCAAGCTGCAGTTCCACTAGTCGTTACTAGATGTCCCTCACGAGTCAAATGCAAAAGCATTGCAACCCTTTCATGAAGCTGCAGTTCAGCTCTTTGTAGAATTTATAGTATTAGCTCTCAGCTCAGGGTTTCAATGCTTTTGCATTTGACTCGTGAGGAACACCTAGTAACGACTAGTGAAACTGCAGCTTCTGCATCTGCTTGGTCCTCCCCCTAGGTTAGGGGGAATCCCAAAATCATCACCTCTCTCATTGGCTGATATTTGTGAATTGGTTATATGCTTTTTAGCATGTAAAGTTGCTTTATCAAAGCATTTGTGGGTGCAGTTTAGTAGCTGATTCCACTACGCGGAGGGACGGAGGTTTTTGCTTGAAATCCGTGTTTTTAAGGGAATGCGTAGTTAACAATTCTCCGCAAACTTCGCTAGCGGAGCGGAGTTCATTGCCCACCCCTAATGCGCACTCATGCTGCCCTTGCTGTACGTCACCGTGTGCACTGACACTGCCCTAGTTGTATATTACTGTGTGCACTGATACTGCCCTTGCAGTACATCACCATGTGCACTCATACCGCCCTTGATCTACAACAATGTGTGCACTCATACCGCCTTTGCTGTACATGACAGTGTGCGCTCATACCACCATTGCGCTACATCACTGTGTGCACTCATACTGCCCTATCTGTAAGTTGTAGTGTGCACTCATCCTGCCCTTGCTTAACATCACCGTATGCACTCATACCGCCCTTGCTGTACATCACCATATGCACTCATACCGCCCTTGCTGTACATCACTGTGTGCACTCATACTGCCCTTGGTCTGCATCACCGTGTGCACTCATACAGCCCTTGCTGTACGTCACTGGGTGCACCCATACCACCCTTGCTGTACATCACCGTGTGCACTCATACTGCCCTTGCTGTATATCACCATGTGCATTGATACTGCCCTTGCTGTACATCACAGTGTGCACTCATACTGCCCTTCCTATACATCCTTGTGTGCACTCATACTTCCCTTGCTGTAAATCGCCATGTGCACTCATACTGCCCTTGCTGTACATCACCTTGTGCACTCATACTGCCCTTGCTGTACATCACCATGTGCACTCATACCTCCCTTGCTGTGCATTACCGTGTGCACTCATACTGCCCTTGCTGTATGTCACCATGTGCACTCATACTGCGCTAGCTGTGCGTCAATGTGTGTACTCATACTGCCCTTGCTGTACGTCACCGTGTGCACTCATACTGCCCTTGCTGTACATCACTGTGTGCACTCATACCACCCTTGTTGTATATCACCGTGTGTGCACATACTGCCCTTACTGCACGTCACCTTGTGCACACATACTGCCCTTGCTGTACATCGCCATGTGCACTCATACTGCCCTTGCTGTAAATCACTGTGTGCTCATACTGCCCTAGCTGTACATCGCCATGTGCACTCATACCGCCCTTGCTGTACATCACCGTGTGTACTCATACCGCCCTTGCTGTACATCCCTGTGTGCACTGATACCGCCCTTTGTCTACATCACTGTGTGCACTCATACCGCCCTTGCTGTACGTCACCGTGTGCACTCATACTGCCTTTGCTGTACATTGCCGTGTGCACTCATACTGCCCTTGCTGTGCATCGCCATGTGTACTCATACCGCACTTGCAGTACATCACTTTGTGCACTCATACTGCCCTTGCTATACATAACCATGTGCACTGATACTGCCCTAATTGTACGTCACCATGTGCACTCATACTGCCCTTGCTGTACATCACTTTGTGCACTCATACTGCGTTTCTATACACAACCATGTGCACTGATACTGCCCTTGTTGTACGTAACCATGTGCTCTCATACTGCCCTTGCTGTATGTCACCATGTGCACTCATACTGCTCTTGCTGTACATCCCCGTGTGCACTCATACCGCCCTTGATCTACATCACTGTGTGCACTCATACTGCCCTATCTGTAAATTGTAGTGTGCTCTCATCCTGCCCTTGTTTAACATCACCATGTGCACTCATACAGCCCTTGCTGTCCATCACTGTGTGCACTCATACCGCCCTTACTGTCTATCACCATGTGCACTCATACCGCCCTTGCTGTACATCACTGTGTGGACTCATACTGTCTTTGCTGAAAATCACCGTGTGCACTGAAACTGCCCTAGCTGCACATCACCGTGTGCACTCATACCACCCTCGCTGTGCATCACCATGTCCACTCATACTGCCCTCGCTGTGCATCACCATGTGCACTCATACTGCCCTTGCTGTACATTGCCGTGTGCACTCATACTGGCCTTCCTATACATCACCGTGTACACTCATACAGCCCTTGCTGTACATCACTGTGTGCACTCATACCGCCCTTGGTCTACATCACTGTGTACACTCATACCACGCTTGCTGTACGTCACCATGTGCACTCATGCTGCCCTTGCTGTACGTCACCGTGTGCACTGACACCGCCGTAGTTGTACATCACTGTGTGCACTGATACTGCCCTTGCAGTACGTCACCGTGTGCACTCATACTGCCCCTGCTGTACATTGACATGTGCTCTCATACTGCTCTTGCTGTACATCGCCATGTGCATTCATACTGCCCTTGCTGTACATCACCATGTGCACTCATACTGCCCTTGCTGTACATCACCATGTGCACTCATAGCCGCCCTTGTTGAACATCAGTGTGCTTACATACTGCCCTTGTTGTACATCACCGTGTGAACTCATACTGCCCTTGCTCTACATCACTTTGTGCACTCATACTGCCCTTGCTATACATCACCATGTGCACTGATACTACCCTAGCTGTATGTCACTGTGCGCACTCATACTGCCCTTGCTGTACATAACCATGTGCACTCATACTGCCCTTGCCTTACATCACCATGTGCACTCATACTGCCCTTGCCTTACATCACCATGTGCACTCATACTGCCCTAGCTGTACATCACCATTTGCACTCATACCACCCTTGCTGTACATCACCGTGTACACAAATTCTGCCCTTGTTTAACATCACCATGTGCACTCATACCGCCCTTGCTGTACATCACTGTGTACACACATACCGCCCTTGTTGAACATCACCGTGTGCACTCATACCGCCCTTGCTGTCCATCACCGTGTGCACTCATACCGCCCTTGCTGTCCATCACCATGTGCACTCATACCGCACTTGCTGTACATCACTGTGTGGACTCATACTGCCTTTGCTGAACGTCACCTTGTGCACTGAAACTGCCCTAGCTGCACGTCACTGTGTGCGCTCATACTGCCCTTGCTGTACATCACCATGTGCACACATACTGCCCTCGCTGTGCATCACCATGTGCACTCATACTGCCCTTGCTGTACATCGACATGTGCACTCATACTGCCCTTGCTGTACATCACCATGTGCACTCATATTGGCCTTCCTATACATCACCGTGTACACTCGTACTGCCCTTGCTGCACATCACCGTGTGCACTCATACCGCTCTTGGTCTACATCACCGTGTGCACTCATACCACCCTTGCTGTACGTAACCATGTGCACTCATACCGCCCTTGCTGTACATCACTGTGTGCACTCATATCGCCCTTGCTGTAAATGACTGTGTACACACATTCTGCCCTTGTTGAACATCACTGTGTGCACTCACACTGCCCTTGCTGTACATCACTGTGTACACACATACTGCCCTTGCGGTATATCACTGTGTGCACTGACACCGCCCTAGTTGTACATCACTGTGTGCACTGATACTGCCCTTGCAGTACGTCACCGTGTGCACTCATACTGCCCTTGCTGTACATTGACATGTGCACTCATACTGCCCTTGCTGTACATCGCAATGTGCACTTATACCACCCTTGCTGTATGTCACCTTGTGCACTCATGCTGCCCTTGCTGTATATCACCGTGTGCACTGACACCACCCTAGTTGTACATCACTGTGTGCACTGATACTGCCCTTGCAGTACGTCACCGTGTGCACTCATACTGTCCTTGCTGTACATCGACATGTGCACTCATACTGCCCTTGCTGTACATCGCCATGTGCACTCATACCGCCCTTGCTGTACATCACCATGTGCACTCATACTGCCCTTGCTGTACATCACCATGTGCACTCATACCGCCTTTGCTGTACATCACTGTGTGCACACATACTGCCCTTGTTGTTCATCACCGTTTGCACTCATACTGCCCTTGCTGTACATCAATTTGTGCATGCATACTGCTCTTGCTATACATCACCATGTGCACTGATACTACCCTAGCTGTACTTCACAGTGTGCACTCATACTGCCCTTGCTGTACATAACCATGTGCACTCATACTGCCCTTGCCTTACATCACCATGTGCACTCATACTGCCCTTGCTGTACATCGCCATGTGCACTCATACTGCCCTTGCTGTACATCACTGTGTGCGCTCATACTGGCCTTGGTCTATATCACTGTGTGCACTCATACCACCTTTGCTGTACGCCACCATGTGCACTCATGCTGCCCTTGCTGTATGTCACCATGTGCACTGACACCACCCTAGTTGTACATCACTCTGTGCACTGATACTGCCCTTGCAGTACGTCACCGTGTGCACTCATACTGCCCTTGCTGTACATTGACATGTGCACTCATACCGCCCTTGCTGTACATCGCCATGTGCACTGATAAAACCCTTGCTGTACATCACCATGTGCACTCATACTGCCCTAGCTGTACATCACTGTGTGCACTCATACTGCCCTTGCTATACATCACCATGTGCACTGAGACTACCCTAGCTGTACATAACCATGTGCACTCATACTGCCCTTGCCTTACATCACCATGTGCACACATACTGCCCTTGCCTTACATCACCATGTGCACTGATACTGCTCTTGCTGTACATCACTTTGTGCACTCATACTGCGTTTCTATACACAACCATGTGCACTGATACTGCCCTAGTTGTACGTAACCATGTGCTCTCATACTGCCCTTGCTGTATGTCACCATGTGCACTCATACTGCCCTTTCTGTACATCCCCGTGTGCACTCATACCGCCCTTGATCTACATCACTGTGTGCACTCATACTGCCCTATCTGTAAATTGTAGTGTGCTCTCATCCTGCCCTTGTTTAACATCACCATGTGCACTCATACAGCCCTTGCTGTCCATCACCGTGTGCACTCATACCGCCCTTGCTGTCTATCACCATGTGCACTCATACCGCCCTTGCTGTCTATCACCATGTGCACTCATACCGCCCTTGCTGTATATCACTGTGTGGAGTCATGCTGCCTTTGCTGAATGTCACCATGTGCACTGAAACTGCCCTAGCTGCACATCACTGTGTGCGCTCATACCGCCCTTGCTGTATATCACCATGTGCACTGATACTGCCCTCGCTGTGAATCACCATGTGCACTCATACTGTCCTGCTGTACATCGCCATGTGCACTCATATTGCCCTTACTGTACATCACCGTGAGCACTCATACTGGCCTTCCTATACATCACCGTGTACACTCATACTGCCCGCGCACTAAGGGGGGGCGTAGTTGGCGGAGTAATACTACGCGGAATTCCACGGAGTTGAACAAAAACTCCGTAACTTCGCTTCCCACTTAATAAAACAGAGACCTCTAATACTTTTGGTACAATAACAAGTATCTCTGATTTTACATGCTAAAATGCATATAGTCATTTCACAAAAGTGAAAATGAAAATTTAGCAAGCAGTGAGAGAGGTGATGATTTTGAGATCCTCCCTAACCTAAGGAGAAAACCAAGCAGATGCCTTGAAAACAAAGAGCACATCTTGCTGAACGATTCGGTGGTGGTCCCATCCTCTTAGGACCACCCCAAGCACAGTTATGGGCAAAAATACAATCCCAACCAAAGGCCCTGCAAAGCATTATGGGACGAGATTAGCAGTGGGCAGTGAATATTATAGTATCCAATATCAAAATAATTCTACAAAGAGCTGCAGTTCAACTGGTCGTTACTAGGTGTCCCTCACGAGTCAAATGCAAAAGCATTGAAATTATTACATCAAGCTGCAGTTCCACTAGTCGTTACTAGATGTCCCTCACGAGTCAAATGCAAAAGCATTGCAACCCTTTCATGAAGCTGCAGTTCAGCTCTTTGTAGAATTTATAGTATTAGCTCTCAGCTCAGGGTTTCAATGCTTTTGCATTTGACTCGTGAGGGACACCTAGTAACGACTAGTGGAACTGCAGCTTCTGCATCTGCTTGGTCCTCCCCCTAGGTTAGGGGGAATCCCAAAATCATCACCTCTCTCATTGGCTGATATTTGTGAATTGGTTATATGCTTTTTAGCATGTAAAGTTGCTTTATCAAAGCATTTGTGGGTGCAGTTTAGTAGCTGATTCCACTACGCGGAGGGACGGAGGTTTTTGCTTGAAATCCGTGTTTTTAAGGGAATGCGTAGTTAATAATTCTCCGCAAACTCCGCTAGCGGAGCGGAGTTCATTGCCCACCCCTAATGCGCACTCATGCTGCCCTTGCTGTACGTCACCGTGTGCACTGACACTGCCCTAGTTGTATATTACTGTGTGCACTGATACTGCCCTTGCAGTACATCACCATGTGCACTCATACCGCCTTTGTTGTTTATCACCGTGTGCACACATACTGCCCTTCCTGTACATCACTATGTGCACTCATATTGCCCTTGCTGTACATCACTTTATGCACTCATTCTGCCTTTGCTATACATAACCATGTGCACTGATACTGCCCTAGCTGTACGTCACCATGTGCACTCATACTGCCCGTGCTGAACATCACTTTATGCATTCATACTGCCCTTGGTATACATAACCATGTGCACTGATACAGTCCTAGCTGTACGTCACCATGTGCACTCATACCGCCCTTGATCTACAACACTGTGTGCACTCATACCGCCTTTGCTGTACATGACAGTGTGCGCTCATACCACCATTGCGCTACATCACCGTGTGCACTCATACTGCCCTATCTGTAAGTTGTAGTGTGCACTCATCCTGCCCTTGCTTAACATCACCGTATGCACTCATACCGCCCTTGCTGTACATCACCATATGCACTCATACCGCCCTTGCTGTACATCACTGTGTGCACTCATACTGCCCTTGGTCTGCATCACCGTGTGCACTCATACAGCCCTTGCTGTACCTCACTGGGTGCACTCATACCACCCTTGCTGTACATCACCGTGTGCACTCATACTGCCCTTGCTGTATATCACCATGTGCATTGATACTGCCCTTGCTGTACATCACAGTGTGCACTCATACTGCCCTTCCTATACATCCTTGTGTGCACTCATACTTCCCTTGCTGTAAATCGCCATGTGCACTCATACTGCCCTTGCTGTACATCACCTTGTGCACTCATACTGCCCTTGCTGTACATCACCATGTGCACTCATACCTCCCTTGCTGTGCATTACCGTGTGCACTCATACTGCCCTTGCTGTATGTCACCATGTGCACTCATACTGCGCTAGCTGTGCGTCACTGTGTGTACTCATACTGCCCTTGCTGTACGTCATCGTGTGCACTCATACTGCCCTTGCTGTACATCACTGTGTGCACTCATACCACCCTTGTTGTATATCACCGTGTGTGCACATACTGCCCTTACTGCACGTCACCTTGTGCACACATACTGCCCTTGCTGTACATCGCCATGTGCACTCATACTGCCCTTGCTGTAAATCACTGTGTGCTCATACTGCCCTTGCTGTACATCGCCATGTGCACTCATACCGCCCTTGCTGTACATCACCGTGTGTACTCATACCGCCCTTGCTGTACATCCCTGTGTGCACTGATACCGCCCTTTGTCTACATCACTGTGTGCACTCATACCGCCCTTGCTGTACGTCACTGTGTGCACTCATACTGCCTTTGCTGTACATTGCTGTGTGCACTCATACCGCACTTGCAGTACATCACTTTGTGCACTCATACTGCCCTTGCTATACATAACCATGTGCACTGATACTGCCCTAATTGTACGTCACCATGTGCACTCATACTGCCCTTGCTGTACGTCACCATGTGCACTCATACTCCCCTTGCTGTACCTCCCTGTGTGCACTCATTCCGCCCTTGATCTACATCACCGTGTGCACTCATACTGCGCTATCTGTAAGTTGTAGTGTGCTCTCATCCTGTCCTTTCTTAACATCACTGTGTGCACTCATACCGCTCTACCTGTCCGTGACTGTGTGCACTCATACAGCCCTTGCTGTACGTCGCTGTGTGCACTCATACAGCCCTTGCTGTACATCACCGTGTAGACTCATACTGGCCTTGCTGTACATCACCGTGTGCACCCATACTGCCCTTGCGGTACATCACTTTGTGCACTCAGATTGCCCTTGCTGTACATCAACATGTACACTCATACTGCCCTTGCTTTACATAACCATGCGCACTGATACTGCCCTTGCTGTAAGTCACCATTTGCACTCATACTGCCCTTGCTGTACATCACTGTGTGCACTGATACCACCCTATCTGTAAGTTATAGTGTGCTCTCATCCTGCCCTTGCTTAACAACACCTTGTGCACTCATAATGCCCTTGCTGTCCATCACCATGTGCACTCATACTGCCCTTGCTGCACATCACTGTGTGGACTCATACTGCCTTTGCTGAACGTCACTGTGTGCACTGAAACTGCCCTAGCTGCACATCACCGTGTGCGCTCATACCGCCCTCGCTGTACATCACCATGTGCACTCATACTGTGCTCGCTGTGCATCACCATGTGCACTCATACTGCCCTTGCTGTACATTGCCATGTGCACTCATACTGCACTAGCTGTACATCACCATGTGCACTCATACCGCCCTTGATCTACAACACTGTGTGCACTCATACCGCCTTTGCTGTACATCACAGTGTGCAATCATACCACCATTGCTCTACATTACCGTGTGCACTCATACTGCCCTATCTGTAAGTTGTAGTGTGCACTCATCCTGCCCTTGCTTAACATCACAGTATGCACTCATACCGCTCTTGCTGTACATCACCATATGCACTCATACCGCCCTTGCTGTACATCACTGTGTGCACTCATACTGCCCTTGGTCTACATCACCGTGTACACTCATACTGCCCTTGCTGTACATCACCGTGTGCACTCATACCGCCTTTGGTCTACATCACCATGTGCACTCATACCACCCTTGCTGTACGTCACCGTGTGCACTCATGCTGCCCCTGCTGTACGCCACTGTGTGCACTGACACCACCCTAGTTGTACATCACTGTGTGCACTGATACTGCCCTTGCAGTACGTCACCATGTGCACTTATACTGCCCTTGCTGTACACTGACATGCGCTCTCATACTGCTCTTGCTGAACATCGCCATGTGCATTCATACTGCCCTTGCTGTACATCACCATGTGCACTCATAGTGCCCTTGCTGTACATCACCATGTGCACTCATACCACCCTTGTTGAACATAGTGTGCTTACATACTGCCCTTGTTGTACATCACCATGTGCACTCATACTGCCCTTGCTGTACATCACTTTGTGCACTCATACTGCCCTTGCTATACATCACCATGTGCACTGATACTACCCTAGCTGTACATCACTGTGTGCACGCATACTGCCCTTGCTGTACGCAACCATGTGCACTCATACTGCCCTTGCCTTACATCACCATGTGCACTCATACTCCCCTTGCTGTACATCACTTTGTGCACTCATACTGCCCTTGCTATACATAACCATGTGCACTGATACTGCCCTAGTTGTACGTCACCATGTGCACTCATACTGCCCTTGCTGTACGTCACCATGTGCACTCATACTGCCCTTGCTGTACATCCCCGTGTGCACTCATACCACCCTTGCTCTACATCACTGTGTTCACTCATACTGCCCTTGCTGCACATCACCATGTGCACTCATACTGCCCTTGCTGCACATCACTGTCTGCACTCATGCTGCCCTTGCTGTACATCCCTATGTGCACTCATACCGCTCGTGCTGTACATCCCTGTGTGCACTCATACTGTCCATCACTTTGTACCCCACCTGCACAAGACCCTTTACCCATCTGATGCTGATCACCCTGTGCCACCTGCTGCATGTTTATATATGTCTCCTGGTCTGTGCATGGGTGCTTGAATGTCCGCTAAGCTATGTGTATGTGTGACATATCAGACTTCTGGCAGTATGTAAATATGTCGGACTGGGCTCTTTCCAGAATGTAAACATGTCAAGGGGTTTGCTGAGATAAAGGTGTCATGGAGGATGGGCTTGGATGTGGCTGGGCATTTCTTTAAACTGTTGGATTTACTTCTACCTCTGTGTATGTACTTTTATAAGTGTTGACAAGTTGAGGAAGGAGGCCCTTCAACACCCAATATATGGCAAGTCTGCAACAGACTGTGAGGATGGACCTTCATTTAGAAGAAACTTTGATTATAATGGCATCTCAAATTAAGAGAAATGAGGGAGAAAACAAGCACTCTCTGAACGCACATTTCGAGGGACAGACATGGCCGAGGCTGTGTCCTGAAATGTAAATACTGTGAATTGTCTTAACAGAGCAGAATAACCTTTGTAGTGGATGTGGCGCAACCGAAGAGTGCAGTGTGAGAGAGAGCGCAAGCAAGTTGTGTGGGAGGCTAACATTTGTACCCACCCCTGCAGGAGCTACAGCTGTAAAGCTGTGGTAGCATGATGTAGAAATTGAAAGGAGGGTAAGACATTGTGTTGCATGCTGGAGGAGTGAGAAGTTTCACAAGACAAGTACACCTCCCACAGTGTGACAAATTTAGCAGGAGAGTGGGATGAGATTGCGTTTGTGTTTTTATTTTTAAGTTGGGGAGAAAGGCAGTGAACATAAGAGAAGAGGCCTGTATCATCCACAAGCCAATGGGGTAAAAGAAAAATTGAATAAGACGATAAAGCTAGCTAGGATTAGTGATAAGAATTGGATGGACATGTGGGCGTGGCTTGGCACGTCAAGATGGCGGTCGCACTCTAGGAGTGCTCTGGACCCCTCTGTCATCCGTGCCATGATCCGCCGACATCTGCAGCCTTCTGACCCTCAGATCTGTAACCACCAATTCCTGACAGCCTGCCTTACCTGCTCGAGCCGTCAACCACGGCGACCGGCCTGCTGTGACATCTTGTGGCCTGCTCTCCCGCCTCGCCTCACCCATAATGGCGGCGCTCGCTCCCTGTGTTGCCGGGCCTTGAGCGATCGCTCCTCACCAGATCTGACCATCGTGGGTGCAACGGGCGCCGCTGCGTCCCCAGAGAGTCCCCCACCCGCGTGGGGGGGAGGCGGAGAGACCTTGTGATTGGGGCCTGGAGCGGGGCACCGGGCGCTGCAGCTCGGCCCGCAGCCTCCTTCCGGCGCTGCCCTTTGCCTTCCTGCTGAGGACTTGGCAGCCTGGGGGTGCCGGGCCCGGCCTGAGGCCTGAGCTATGGGAACCCCTGGGGATCGGCCGTAAGTTCGGACGGCAAGGCGGCTCCTGCGACGTCCCAGGGCCTGGACACGCCCGTGGGCACTGGAGGCCTCCGCTGCTGGGTCCGGCGGCTGCGGCCCACACACCAACTCGGCCGGTCCTTGATCTTTGGGCCCCCCCCTGCCCGGGGGGCTCCGGTGAGTGGGGCGAGGGGAGACGCTGGGCAACAGTGCGACATACTGCCTGAGGGGGGGTGTCGCTGCACCATCGAGCAGCGGAGCTGCGGAGATCTTCCTCCCCCCCACCCGAGTCAGGCCACAATCGAGCTGCGGCCGGCAGCATGGTCCTGGGGGTTGGCTGTCGGTCCGGGCGGCAGGGTGGACCTGGGCATACCCCCCCCCCATTTCCTGCACCCCAGCGATGCCTCAAGGCCTGGTCTCCTGCTGCTGCCCTTGAGTTTGGTTGCCCACGCATCATCCAGGCTCCGTGGTGTGTGTGGACGGCGGCAAGGGGGGTGAGGAGTTGTCCTGCACGGTGAGGGGTCTAGGCTGCGCCACTCGGGCAGCGGGGTTGCCGTAGGGGGCCTCTGCCACCCCCCCTCTTCTTCTCCATTCCTCCAGTGCGCCACCTCGGCACTTGCGGCCAACACGCCGAATCGGCTCTGCACTTGAGGCACCCGGGCTATCTGCCTTCGACTCCAGCCCACGGCCCTGCTCCTTCCTGGATCTCTTTCAGGACAGCTCCCCGCGGCAGCTGGCCGCGGTGTCTCTGCTGCCTGCTCCCTTTGCTTTCCACGTTGCTGCCCATAGCACCTCACAGACCCGCCCTGCCCTTGGCGCTCGCTGCTGCCCGCTCCAGAGTCCGTGGCATCGTTCACCTCATGCTTTCCCTCATCACGGGCCCACTGTTCCTGCCACGGACTGTATCGTGGGGCCCTGGGAGGATCCCGCTGGCCGTCTGGGCCCTGTCCGGTTCCTGCTGCGCCCACAGAGGTGCCCTATCCAAGGGGATACACACGGTGCTTGGGCTGGGCTGCGGGGTGGCCTGGGACGCTCCAGTGGACTGTGAGTGAGGCTCGTCCCTGCCACCCGCGCCACACGACCCACCGTACGTCCTCTCAACTCCAGTGGATCCTGTACGGAGGTGGGCGCCTAACCGCTTCTGCGACTGGGAGTGCGGGGAGGCTCTCCGTGTTGCCGGTGTGCCCACGGCCACCCCCATTCCTGCTCCACACCACGATACCTGGGACCTGGCCTACGGATTCGCCCTCCTCCTGGGGTGGACTCAGCGCCCGGGCCTGAGTATTGACGGCTTGGGTGCTGGCCCCCTCGCGGCTGGGGTTGTCCGCCTGTGAGCCTACCTCCTCCACCCAATCAGACGCCCAGGTCCTATGCCCACAGCCGAGATGGGCAGAGATGGTGGCCCGAAAACATCCGCTCCGCAGACCCAAACCGAAATGGACCAATACACCACCACTGATCGGAATCCAGCGGAGGGGGCATCTGGTGGTTCCTCCCTCGCCGGAGGAGACTGTTCGACTATCCTGCAGGCGATCGGCACCTCCCAAGCCTCGGTGGAGGAGAAGATCAGCAAGGTACGGGTGGACATGGCCCTTATCCGCCAAGACCTCCGCAACGCCACGGCGAGAATTACTGAGGCAGAATCACGCCTCTCCACGGCTGAGGACGAACTCGGCCAGCTGAAAACCCAAGTGGCCCACCTACAGACTCAAACCTCGGAACTGCACCATCCCGCTGAAGATGCGGAGAACCGCTTGCGGCGGAACAACCTTCACCTCATAGGTTTCCCCGAGGGAGTCGAGCAGGGGCACACGGACACCTTTGTGGAGACTTGGTTGAAGTCATGGATACCCAAGAACGCTCTCTCTATGTGGTTCACAATCGAGCTCGCCCACCGCTCCCTAGCGCCTAGGCCTGCCCCCGGGGCCTCACCTCGCCCCATCATCATCAGGATCCTCAACTTCCGGGACAGGGATGCTATCCTTAGAGACGCGCGGGCCCACAGTCCCCTGAAATACCGCAACAATACAATAATGCTTTTCCCAGACTATACAAGAGAAGTACAGGCCCAACGTCGTACATATGCTTCGCAACTTGGAACTGCGCTATGGTCTCCTCTTCCCGGCCCGTCTTAGAGTAGTCTTCCAAGGCAAGGCGATCTTCTTCGACACCCCGCAAGCGGCCTGGACTTGGCTCACGGAGGAGCGACCTCTACGGACTCTACGGACCCGGCCTCCTTCCCCCCGCCTTGTCGGAACCTCCACGAACTCACTCGTCTCCTCCCAAGCCACAGCGGAGGCAGAATCGGTCCCGTAGGAGAGGAGACCGGCGGGGCGGGTCATCGCGATCGCCGGGCGCTGGGTCTCAGTTGCTGATCTCCTCTGAGGTTCCTCCGGCTCTTGACGACCACAGCCGAGCCAGTTCACTGATTGATCTAAACCAGAGCCGCGACCCATCTGAGACGCTGCGTCCCGCCCTATCGGACTCTGATCTATGTAGAAGTCCGGCGCTCCGAGGATCCGGTGACGACGCAGGCCTCTGAGTGTGGAGATCCAAGGGATTGGAACAGGGACAGAACTTTTGGGACATCTTACGTTATTGCAGATGATGATACCATGATATCCTTCTATATGGAGGGGTCCATCATTGCCACGAACTGCCCTGCTAAACGTTTTAGCTTAGCTCTATGTTATTGTTTTCTGGGCGACAGATGCTTCAATTCCGGAAGTATAGTGTGGGGGGCACAGGGAGGGGTTGGGGGGGCATTGCCCTCTGAATTCTCTTCGTTCTGGCTCCGTTTGAGCCACTGTTTTATGTTTTCAAGGACAGCCAACCACTTACAGACTCCATCACCACCGGCAGACAGCACATCACCTTACACATGCCACATCTTTCTACCCTAGCCACGATGCACCACCTCCCCTGGGACCCGGGCTCCTTTGGTCCTCCATGTCCCCATTTTAGTTACTACCCAGATGCACACTCACGGTAGACCCCTCCATGGTCTGTCATGGAATGTGAATGGTCTGCTGGACCGCATCAAGCGTGCAGCAGTACTCAAGTACGCCCAACGCCACCTGCCCGACGTGCTCCTCCTTCAAGAGACCCATCTCCTGCGAACCCAATGCTCCTTTCTCGCAAGATACGGATTCGACAAGGTGTGGCACTCTGGCTTCACGCGGGGCTCTCGGGGGGTGGCCATACTGACCCGGAGAGGTCTTCCCTTCACCCTTGTACACGTGACGACCGACATGCAGGGTCGCTACGTGGCCGTGTCCGGTAGGCTTGAAGGCCAGGTTCTAAACCTATTGTCAACATACATCCCTCCTGCCACGCTTCCTCTACTCTCCATCGCCTTACAGAGGTAATCTCCTCCCTGCCACAGGGTCAGACAATAATTGGGGGAGATTTTAATGCAGAAATGCAACCGTCACTTGACACAATGGGAGACCCATCCTCGTCGCGCCTAGTCGGCTCTAAGCAGCTATCAGACTGGTCAGCTGCCCTTGGTCTGTGTGATGCCTGGAGGATTTGGAACCCCCGGGGGAAGCAATATACTCACACTTCAGCGGCCCATCATACCCACTCCCGAATCGACTTGATCCTCCTGCCCGCTACCGACTGCCAACAGGTCTCTAGCGTCTCTATTCTCCCACGTGGAATCTCGGACCACTCCGCCATTTCCCTCCGCTTGGGAGGCACCACTGGTGGAGAGTGGACGGTCTGGCGACTGAACGCGTGGTTCTTACAAGACACAGAGATTAAGGTTTCGCTTGCCGTAGAGATGCAGCACTACTTCCTTACTAACCAAGGTTCGGTCCCTTCCCCGGGCACACTCTGGGAGGCCGGTAAAGCTACCTTACGCGGTGTGGCCAGAGCCCTGGTGCACACGAAGCGGGCGGCACAGACTGCTCGCCTGACCCAGCTGGAGGCGCAGGCCATGCGGCTGGAATTAACCCTTGCAGACACGGAGGATGCCCACCCCGCCAGACAACTTGCGGCGCTCCGGGATGAGATCCGTCAGATCTCCCTGGATTCTGCCAAAATGCTGTGGCGCTCCTCGGTGGCCCGTGTATACGGGTGGGGCGACAAGAATGGCAAACTGCTTCACAACTTGGTCTCCTACCCCAAGGCTAACAGAATTATTTCCGAAATCCGAGATGCTGCTGGAACCCATCACCACACATCGAGGGCCATCGCTCAGGCTTTCGCGGGTTACTACGCCCAGCTCTACTCAGCCCGGCCCCCTGGGGCTTCTCTGGTCGACTTGCTAGACCGAGCGGAGGTCCGGCTACCATGCCTTGCTCAGGCCGACTCGACGGACCTCAACCTTCCCTTTACCCCAGAGGAGGTACACGTGGCTATCTCCCTACTGCATTCTGGGAAGACACCGGGACCGGATGGCTTCCCGCAAGAATACTATGCGACATATCGAGACTTATTGGTGCCCCACTTGGTTGACCTCTTCCGGCATGTGGCCGAGACGGGCTCCTTTCCCTCTGAGACGATAGAGCCACCATAGTGGTCATCCCGAAGACCCAACCACCTTCTCTCTCCTGTGTGGACTACCATCCGATTTCTTTAATTAATACAGAAATGAAAATCTTTGCCACAGCCCTGGCCCAACGTCTCCGCCCCCTGCTACACAAATTGATCCACCCAGACTAATGTGGCTTCATGCCGGCACGTGGCACTCAGCACTGCATACGGCGTCTCCACCTTACCTTGGCCAACCGCCATCTCCTCACACCGTACCTGGCCCTGCTGCTCATTGATTTTGAGAAGGCCTTTGACACAGTTTATTGGAGTTACTTGGAGGACGTTCTCACCACGATGGGTTTCGGCCCCCATTTCAGACGCCTCATCCGTGTTCTGTACTCCAACCCCAAAGCAAGAGTTCTGACCAATGGTGCCTTCTCAGAGGCGTTCCCGATCCGAAGAGCCATGCATCAGGGGTGCCCTCTCTCGCCACTCCTATTCGCGCTCGCGATGGAGCCCCTGGCTTGCCTCATACGTAACGACCCCCAAATCCGAGGGTGGTCCTGGGACCCCCACCAGGTGGATAAAATTGCCTTATATGCGGACAACGTCCTCCTTTTCTTATCAGACCCAGAGAGCTCCGGGCCGCGCTGTCTGGAGGTGCTCCAGGCCTTTGAGACCATCTCGGGCCTGCGATTCAACCCGAAGAAGTCCACTCTGATTCCCCTCCATCCCTCGAGGGCTTGCTTTGATTGGCAATCCACTATCCCTTTGCGGAGACAATTGTTTAAGTATCTAGGGATCTGGGTGACTCTGCCCTTGGAGCTGGAATGGGCCCTTAATATCACACCCCTGGTCACGAAAGCCAAAAATGACCTTAAGGGTTGGCAATCCCTTCCCCTCAACCCCCTTGGAAGAGGGGCGCTCTTTGAAATGATGATCTTCCCCCGCTTCTTATACA
Organism: Calotriton arnoldi; assembly: GCA_963921515.1. NCBI lineage: Eukaryota > Metazoa > Chordata > Amphibia > Caudata > Salamandridae > Calotriton > Calotriton arnoldi. The sequence goes on along the minus strand of CAWUFW010004959.1, from coordinate 87,501 downwards.
TTCTCCAAAATACCACCTTTCACCTTCCGGGTAGTTGGTTCCGAGACCTTGACGGGGTAATTACCAGGTTCTTATGGGGGGGTGCGCGACCACGTATAGCCTTGGCTCGCTGCCGGATCCCTCCCTTTGACAGGGGTATGGGCATGACGAATCTTCACCTCTACTATTTGGCCACCAAACTTATAGTCGTCCACAACTGGTTCAATGGAGGCTGGTCTGACCCAGCCTACCGGATTGAGCTTCGCAATATGGACTTCCCACAAATCCAGGCCTACTTATATGGGGCTCCCATTCCCCAAGCCCTCCCTCCCATCACCAGAGCGGTTCTTGTGGCCTGGCGCTCTGCCCTGCGCTACACGAGATGGGACAAGAGACTTACCCAACATACACCACTGTGGCACAGCACATGGCTCCATGAAACATCGACCTTTGGGGGCTTCCGGCAGTGGGATCGGGTCGGGATCTCGCTTCTTGGGGACGTCTGGGTGGGAGACCACATCAGGGCCTTCCCCGATTTGCAACAGCGTCATTCCCTTCACACTACCCAATTTTACAAGTATTTACAACTCCGCCACGCCCTTCATATGCATATCCCACCAGGCACTTCGCTTCCTGAGTTCAGCCCGCTAGAAGCCCAGGTCATGATGGGAAACTTAGGCAGAGGAGGGGTGTCACGTATATATCGCTCCCTCGTGAACAATGGCCCTACCACCCTAGACTCACTGCGAACCCGCTGGGAGGGATGGCTGGGCCCCCTAGAAGAGGCAGACTGGCGCGATGCCCTTGTGGCCCCCAAAACCTTGACGACCTCCTCCAAACTACGTCTCATCCAACTCTACTACCTCCACATGGCTTATCTCACCCCCGCGCGCCTACACAGGGCAGGACTGCGCCCCTCCCCAGATTGCACACGATGTGGCCAAGCTCCGGACGATTTATATCACATGGTCTGGCTATGCCCTAGTCTTGCTCCATTTTGGTCGGGTGTGGAGTCTGAACTTACACAAACTCTGGGGTGGCAGGTCCCTCATGATCCTCTACGCCTCCTTTTGGGAGTATTTGACGGACTGGACGGCTCTAGAGCCGACAAACTCTTTCTGGGCACAGCGGTGGCGGTGGCCAAGCGAGATATCGCCGCGGTCTCGGTTCAGGCCAAATCTCCTACCATACGGAAGTGGCGACGGGGGGTGGACTGGTGTGCGGCCCAGGAGGAACCCCTCTTTGAGGCCCGGGGATGTCCTGAGAAATTTCAGAAGGTATGGGGCAAATGGCTAAACCTACTGTCTTGAGAAATGTGCTTGTTTTCTCTCCTACCTCGGTACACTGCTTTTCCGGTGGGGAGTTTTTCTCGAAGACACTAAATTATGGCTGGGATTCGTATTGTCTGCTAATAATGGAACTTGTTTTACTATGCAATCACAAGCTGTCCTTTGTATGTTTGGTTTTTTCAAATGCAACTAAATTTGATTAACAAAAAAAAGAATTGGATGGAGGGACTGAGACAAATGCTACTTGCCTACAGAGTCTCCCCGCATGCCACTGCTAGTAGGTCGTCGTTCAAGGTATTCAAAGGGAGGAAGCCAAATACTATTGTGGGTCCTGGTTGGATGCAGTGAAACAAAGTAAGAGTGATTGATGATGCAGGGGTGAAAAATTTAAAAAAATGTTTAATTCTCAATGATTGTGGAGGAAAAAGTATCACGATGAAAGAAAGTTGGCTAAATATGTCAAGGTCAGAGTGGGTAATTTGAGCTGGTGGATTCCAGTGCTCAGCACTGGCACTTAATTGTCAACACCAGTGCTAGTGACAGTCTGCCACAAGTGTGCACAGTCTGGCTAATTTAGAGATGACCACAACATCAGCTAATTATTAATTCAATATACATTAAAAATGACTATTACCTGCCACCCAACCCATTCTTATAGCTTTGAGGGCCTGGAACAGTCTGAAATGTCACACTTGTAGGAGTGTGATGGTTAGTAGCTGTGTTGGTACGATCATTGGCAGCATGGCAGGGGCAATGTGTGGTGCAAGCTGCAGTGGCCTCCTGACAAGAACCCTGGCACTTATTTTTTTGTTACAAATTAAGCACTGGTGATGAGACTGTAGAGAAGATTCCAGGAAAACAATGGTCAAAATACACTGCTCCTATGAGATTGAGTAACCTATTTAAAAACACAGCGAAGTCTCAAGATGGCCACATTTTGTAATTGCAGGGAAAAGTGTTCAGAGGTTTCAGCAACCAGCGTTCATGAGAACAATGCCATTTCTTTTAAGGACACAGCTGTGGGTCCAGATCAAATTAAGATCAGAAATACTGTGTGCAGAAATTGTGTGAGCGCCAAAAGAGTAGTGAGCAAAACAGGTTACTTGAATTTTTTTGTTTTATATTTTATTTATATATCATAGTGGTATGCTTCTATGTAAGATCAATAGGTTGTTTCAGTTTTATCCTTTTTGTATATAAATGTTAACTTTTGAAGCTCACCTGTAAAAAGTATGTCATGGGGACTCAAAGGTGGTTTTGTTGCAGAAAGGGAGATGTGTAATATGCTTGGTTGGCATTCTACATCCCTAACATCCACGGTACAAACAGGGTGGAGGGATTTAGGTAAGTGGGATCCATGTGGCTAACCCTCACACCTCTAATCTGACCATGGCAGAATGATAGGTCACAATCAATGCACAAGAAGGTACATTTGTTTCCATGTCACAGGCTGTAGGAAAGCTACAGAGGGAACTAAAAACAACAACAGCTACAAGAGCACTCCTTTTTGATAGAGTAAAGTCAAGCTACTCTGCCACCTTCTACCTCACAGACTAATCCCTTTGGTAACCAGCCAGTCACCCATTTATGGATCTGTTTGTTACTCACCTTGCAGCATTTGCCTTATCATTAGCAGGTCCAGAGAAATAGACAGGAGATCCCAAGACCTTTTTCTTTACAGTGCTATTTATAACAATTCATGACAGAGTTGCAAAACCTTTGAAAAGATATGGCCATGGTCACCTTCATGCTGTCTTATCTCACTATGGAAGCTCTCACATGGGCAGCTCCCTTGAGCCTACATAATGACCCCTGTCTGCAGTCTTATGTTACTTTTTTAGCTCAGTTTCATTCTATTTTGGAGAAGAGACACACCTCCCATGAAGCAATTCAGGGTCATTAACATTAGATCAGGGAAATGAAGAAATAGTCTCATAATATAGCACTCTTCCGGAGGCTGTGCTCAGAGCCTGCATGGGCAGACAAGCAGCTGCTGCTGCTACCCTTTAACAAGGATCATGTGAAGATTGGAAAGAATCACTCTGTTTGGTAGTCAATAGACCAACGAAATTGATTTCGTACTACAGATTGATCAGCAGCATACAAATCATCAAAAGGAATGAGACCAATAAGTAAAGAAGTACAACGTATCAAATATACTAAAATTCCTACAGAGACCCTCACCCTGCCCCAGTAGCTACTTCAGGCAAGGAACCTATGCCAATAGGTAGTGCCAGAAAGAAATTTACACCTCCAGAAGGAAAATGTTGACACAGAAAAAATCTATGTATTGTGGACATGATGGTCATTTTCTCAAGCACCTGGTCATGAGCAGTGGGCAGGAGCCAGCGCCAAACATTATAAGCCTACTGCAGACTGCCCATTTTGTCATACCCATGTTGTTATCTTTGCCTACAGAACATGTGTAGGTGTCTGTTTTACTAGATTCCGAAGCCTCTGGTATTGTTTGGATTCCAAGTTGCCTAAAACACACGAGGTGCCCTTGCCTTTTAGGAAGACCACAGAATATATCTTTGCTGTGAGTGGTGCTCCCCGAACACTAGAGGATGTTACACAAGAAACACTTATTCACAAACTCTTGCAACCTGCTTCCTCAATAATGTTAGGCTGCATATGGCTCCTCTATCACAATACACAGATTGATTTGATGAACAATACCATTGATTTTAATTCTTACTGCCAAGCAACATACTTGCCCATCAATGCCATGAAGAACAATACTGCACTGGCTAGTGTTACTTCATCAAGTGATAATTCCTTTATAGTCCCAAATCAATATCACAGTTATCTGGATGGAATTGAAGAAAAAGAAGCAAATACCCTATTGTATATATATATTATGATCGTAAAGTTGGATTGACTCCTGGAGTTCGTATTTTTCTGGTCGTATTCATGCCCTCAATGTACATGGAGAACTGTAGAAATGCATTGAAGACACTTTCGCTAAGGCATTTACTTAGCACTCTGCATTTCCCACAGGGGCTCCTATCTTCTCCATCTCTAAACATCATGGAGAAGTAAGACCTTGCATAGACCACTGCAAATTTCATGCTATCACCATCTGTAGTCAACATCACCAATTTCCATCTTATTGGATGAATGGCGATAAGCAAAATGTGATCAAAGCTAGATGTTCCTGGTGCTTACAATCTGATAAGGATAAAGTAGGGTGATAAATGGGAAACTGCATTTAATTTGGTTTGGCCAATGCATAAGCAGCATTGCAGCATCTAATCAATGATGTTCTACAAGTCATTCTTGGCATGTTCAAGAAGTATTACAAAGACTTCAGACCAATTCTTTGTATGGTAAGTTGAAGAAATGCATGATTGCCGCACAATAATCTCCCATACTGGTATTGAAGTGGATCCTAACAAAGTACAAGCAGTACAACAATGGCATGTCCTTACAACCATCAAACAAGTGCAATGGTTACTAGGGTCGGCTAATTATTGCTGTCAATTTATTCATGTTTTTTTTGTAGTGATGTTGTATATAATCTTTGTGTAGGGTAGCCTTTGACACTGAAAAACATCTTTACATCAGCTCTAATCCTGAGACATCCAGATCTTTATCATTCATGTTCGAGACTGATGCCTCTGCTGGAGCATCAGAGCCATCCTATCACACTAGGATATTTTTACCCAGTAGTTGCAGCCCGTTGCTTATTATTCACAATCTTTTTTCACTACCGAACAGCATTATATGATCTACAGCTGATATTTACTCACCATTAAAGACGCATTTGCACATTGGCTGGTACCAATTTTGTTCAAAGAGAAGTGCAATTAATTATCTCCATTTCTCTTTGGACAGTTTAGCATATGAAGTGTAATGTTATTTATGAACCTATTCTAAAGGTTCCAATTAAGTCCTCGTGTTCTGTCGATATTTTAGAAGGGCTTGCCTAGCAACCATTACAAATTGTTGGAAATGTGTCGGAGTTGGATTTGTGGAGTTAAAAGTAAAAGCAAAGCATTTCAGGGGTGTTTACATTTTTGTATGCTAACAGATAACCTGACCTGTGAACTTTGCTGCCAATTAATCATTCTTAAATCTGCTGCTGTAAAAGCCTGGTTCAGGAAGAAAAGAGAAACATTTTTCTGTTCAGAGGATTGTTTGGCAGATGGTTATTGGAATAAAGGCTACTGGGCTGAAGTTAATCTATTTGCAAACATGGCCAATGCAAATCTATGTAGAAAAAGGAAGACTACATTTTTAGAACAATCTTTGGAACTGCTTGTTGACTCTGTCCTGGAATCTAAGATGTTTTATTTGGTGCACAGTCCCATTGAACATCTCTGCACATACAAAATGGTATCTGGGACTTTATTCTGCAAAAGATAAATGCTAACCTCACTACCAAACACCTTGTAACTGATATTAAAAAGAGGTGGTATGATCTGCGCAAGAAAGTACGTGAAGATTATAGCAAGGCAAAGCAGCGCGCTAAAGGGGCAGGTGTCCCTTAGAGCTTAATTTTAATTTGAGTTAAAAGTGTTGGAGATTATGGATTCTGCTAGATGGAATTGATTCCACCCTGGAATGTACAGAAAATGAATAGCCATGTAAGCTTTTTCCTTTGTCCTTTTGTTAAAATGACTTTAGGCCCTAATGAAATGTCGATTACGTGAGCGTAACTTCGCATAATTTTGGTACTTTTTACATTACGATTGTTAAGCAACATTTCCAAAATCAATGTATTATCCCATGTTGCATAATTAAGCATCATACGCAGCAAATATGTAGCAGAGAACAATGCGAATGACCAGAACTCTAGTGGCTACTGTTTGCAGTCCTTCTGTTTTTGCACTATGTATTTAGCGAGCAATGCGTCCTCTCATCAAAAATGGATGCAAGCACACAATTTGAGCTATAATCAGGGCCACTGAAATTATGCGATTTTTGCATAGTTGTAGATTTGCCACATTTGTCACATAATCAATCATCTGCCACATAGTCTGCAGATTTGAACAAAACAAATTGATTCTAGCTCAAACGGTTCACAAGTTACTAAAAATGCGACAACACATGTTACTGCGCAATGGAAGGCCCTTTGCAAACCTCGACTGGTCACCTTTCTGTTGCCTATTGCTATATTTGGATGTTAAACTGGTATTAATGAGGTGCAACCAATGTCCAGAGAGTGTTACCAAGTTTAAAAATGACCAAATAATAAAGCAAAACTATTACAAAATGTGCAGCATTATGCATGCATAATTGGCCTTTTCTGGCCTCATAATTTACTTAACCCTGCCACATAATTTGGCCCTCTCCTGCCTTCTAATTCCAGTGGCTCTGGCTATAATAAAGCGCCAAATGTCAACAGACTGAACAGGCACTTGTCTCTGTACAAGATGTAAAACACTGTTCCACAAAGCTGCTCTTATATCTGCCATTTTGACAACGTGTATTCTATGAACAAAATACACAAATTACAAAGATATAACTAGTTTCTTGAGATGAAATTACCACAATCCTTGTCAGTGAAGTAAAATGAAGTTGCTAACTCCAACTTCTCCCTGGAGGAAAAAACCTTCAAAAATAACACTAGAAAACTGTAGGTAAATGGATCAAAATTAGCTGCATAACAACTCATTTGGGGTAAAAACCAACAGCAGTGGTAACCATGGAATGATCTCCAGATTTTTGGAGATAAACTGTCAGTGGAGGAAATGTAATTACCTCCAATATTTTTGGAGTAATGGGCAGGTTAAAGACACTTTTCTAAGGAACAAAATAGCATGCAAATACCGATTCTGGAGGAAATACTTCAGCCTCCAAAAATGGATTTTACTCCACATTAACACACACATCAAAATCAGCACCTGGCTATTTTAGCTGGAAATGGCTCTACGTGAAGTGATTATGTGGACTGACCTCAATAATTTAGGATTCTTGCAATCTGTAACATGGAAAAAAACCTCTGTCATGCATGTTGAATGCTTTTCATTTCATGCTCTAATATTTCCATGAATTACCATCCTGGAAAGCAACATGGAAAACAGGGGCGGCTGATAAGTAGAAGGCGGCTGGTACATAGGGGGCGGGGCGCCAGGGTGTTGCCATACTAGTATCAGCATGTACAGAAAAAGAATCTGTTTTGAACAGCCGCAAGCACCAGTAAATGTAAACAAATTGTTACATTTGTCAGTTCAGCTGTTTGCTTTTCTGTGGCTGTGCTGCTGAAAGTGCAAAGTGCGCATGTCAGCAGCACATGGGAGGGGATCAGTTCTGGGCGCTGTGGACTGGGCATGTGTCAGGGGCACATTCATTTTCAGCCCTCTCACACATTCACAAGTTCCTATACATGCTGCCCATGCCCTGCAGAGGGGCATGCTTGGGCAAAGACGTGTTTTTATTGCTGTCGCTCCAGGTCTTTTCAGAAAGCACGATAGAGCAGGGGTGGCTCCTCCACTAGGGTGGAGGAGCATCGCCCCACTGCTTTCTCGCACTGCGAGAAGCAAAAACATAAAATAGTAATAACCTCCAGTTATTACCATTTTATGTTTGGTTGCGAGTGGGCGGGGCTGCTCTGCGAGCAGGGGAGGAGTGGTGTGCCCACTCCTGCCCTGAGTGTGCAAAGACTGTTTGGTCGGCCCTCTGGGGCCACCCAATCCAGTCATGCGCACTCTGCCCTTCTCCATGCAGGCTGCAATGCATCCTACATGGAGAAATTGACCTACCCATAGGCGCCTGGCTGGGCGCTGTCCCGACCAGTCACAACGCTGCTTGCAGCATTGTGATTGGCTTTGGGGAGGTAGCCTGGCTGCCTGCTTCCTGTTCCTGCCAGAGGCAGGAGAGCAGGCAGAGAAGACTCGGGACCTGGCCGGCGGAAAGGTAAGTTTAAATTATTATTTTTTCATTTTTTTATTATTAAATTAACCCCCCGTGCGTGAACTTCCCCGTGACCCCCCCTCCCCGCACCTACCCAACCACCCGCAAGCCATGCCGGCCGCTACTGCGATAGAGCATGGATGATGAAGGGACATCGCACCCCACCTGTGCAACATCATCAACCTCTCCTTCGAGACCGTGACCTTCCCAGAGAGCTGGAAACACGCAGAGATCAACGCCCTACTCAAAAAACCCAAGGCGGACCCGAGAGACCTCAAGAACTTCCGGCCCATCTCTCTGCTTCCGTTCCCAGCCAAGGTCATCGAGAAGATCGTCAACAAACAGCTAACCCGATACCTCGAAGAAAACAGCATCCTGGACCCATCCCAATCAGGGTTCCGCAGCAACCACAGCACTGAGACTGCCCTCATCGCCGCCACCGACGACATCAGGATCCTGCTGGACAATGGTGAGACCGCAGCCCTCATCCTGCTGGACCTCTCCGCCGCCTTCGACACTGTCTGCCACCGCACTCTACGCGCACGCCTCCACGACGCAGGGATCCGAGACAAGGCCCTGGAATGGACCACCTCCTTCCTCGACGGCAGAACCCAGAGAGTCCGCCTCCCACCCTTCCAATCCGAAGCCTCCGAGATCATCTGCGGCGTACCCCAGGGATCGTCCCTCAGCCCAACACTGTTCAACATCTACATGGCCCCGCTCGCACGCATCGCCAGACAACACGACCTCAACATTATCTCCTACGCCGACGACACTCAACTGATCCTCTCCCTCACCAAGGACCCCCTCGCCGCCAAAGCCAAACTCCATGAAGGAATGAAGGCCGTCGCCGATTGGATGAAGATCAGCCGACTAAAGCTGAACACGGACAAAACGGAGGTCCTCATCCTCGGCTCCAACCCCTCAGCCTGGGACGACTCCTGGTGGCCAACGACGCTGGGAGCAGCCCCGACACCCACCGACCACGCACGCAACCTGGGAGTCATCCTCGACTCAACGCTCTCCATGGCCAAGCAAGTCAACGCAGTCTCCTCCTCCTGCTTCAACACCCTCCGCATGCTTCGCAAGATCTACAGGTGGATCCCGACAGACACAAGAAGAACAGTCACCCAGGCCCTCGTCAGTAGCAGACTGGACTATGGGAACGCCCTCTACGCGGGAGCCCCGGCCAAGCTCATCAAGCGACTGCAACGCATACAAAACGCCTCCGCACGACTGATCCTCGACGTACCACGCCACAGCCACATCACCCCCCACTTGAGGAACCTGCACTGGCTCCCCGTCGACAGGAGGATCACCTTCAAACTCCTCACCCACGCACACAAGGCACTCCACAAAACTGGCCCAGCCTACCTCAACAGACGACTCTTCTTCTACGTCCCCAACCGCCAGCTCCGCTCCGCCGACCTCTCCCTCGCCACCGTCCCCCGCATTCGAAGAACAACCACCGGCGGCAGATCCTTCTCACACCTCGCCGCCAAGACCTGGAACACCCTTCCACTAAGCCTACGAAAGACCCAAGACCTGCTGACCTTCAGGAGGCTACTCAAGACCTGGCTGTTCGACCAGTAGCAGCATCCCCCCCCCCTTCCCTCTCCCCAGCGCCTTGAGACCCTCGCGGGTAAGTAGTGCGCTCTACAAATTCTGTGATTGATTGATTGATTGACAACCCTTGCTCTATCGTGACTTCTGACAGGTCTCTAAAAGCAGAACAAGCATGCACTTGTGGAGCCCGCCTGAAGCAAAAGAGGGGAGTTCCAAAGATGTCTGTGGTAGCTGGTAACTCTTCAGACCCTCCGGATGGGTCAGTCTCCTTACACAACCCTCACCCCTGTTCTGACTATAGCTGCTAAACTGAAGGAGAAGTTATCGGGCAAGGGACTGTGAATACTATCTCAGCACCATTGATCAAAATCTCCAGGGATTTTTAAAAAGATTGAATATTCATCAAAAGGTGGGGGTATGTGTGTGTGTGTGTTTGTGTGTGTAAATGGTTAATATGGTTTCACAATATTGCATGCATCTACATTTAGATGGGGTGACACACTAGCAAGAAACATTTTATTAGGCATACCTTTCATTCTCAAGTGAAGGAAAAACCAGTGGTTTGCGAGGACATAAAGAATAAGGGCCCGCTTTAAATGTTGGCAGGCGGCCCGTTTCCCCGCCAGTGCGAAGGAGTAAATTACTCCATCACCCTGATGGAAGTGCCGCCACCGAATTTAGAAATGCCTGCCAGCCCTGGGGACATTTCTAGCATTGGCAGGAACTGCTGTCACAGTGTCACAATGCATTGAAAGTTTCAATGTTTTTTTCATTTCAGAAAGAAAATCCCAAAGCAGGATTTTCTTCTTGAAATAGTATTCAGGTTGTTTGTACCATATGGACGTTCAGTCATAGCTTGTATCAAGACATTGCCCCATTTCTGATCCCCGTGCAAACAAGTGTTTGCTCATGGATCGGAATTACGGGTTGTGTGACAATAGACAAACCCTCGTAGTTTTCCCATGAATAAATTCCGGTATGTCTACTCTCTCGAACTGTATCAGGTGAAAGGCCCCCCCAAAAAACCCGAAACATATGGGACTCAGTGTGCTAAAAAAAAGATGCTGCATGTTATGCCCCATTTTCATGTTAAAAACTCAGAATAGAATATATTTACCACACCATGGATTATTGGGTCTTTAACCTGATACATTTTGGCAGATTGGACATCCTGGTCCAATAAGTGCCTACGACCTCTATTTTAAAACCTGGTTTTCTTCAATTCTCAAAATAGTTATTAGGGCAGAATCCATAAATAAGGGTCTGAATTTAGATTTTCATCTTCCAGGCAGGACTGACACACTAAAGATTTAGAGCCTCATGTATGAAGAATTGGCGTAGGGCGGAGCCGCAAGTCTGCTTGCTGCTCTGTCCTTCGCCAATGTGAAAGGGCATGAATGCACTGTATTTATGTAATATGATGCATTCCTGTCCTTTCCCTGTGCGCTGGCACACAATTTACTGCTTAGCGCCAATGTAGGCACCCTTGCACCCTCTGTTGCCGGCAGGATTGTTTTTGTGCAGGAAGGGGCACCTGGAGTATGGTCTCTTCTTCAAGAAGGTGGGGGTCAAGGGTGGAATTTCATATCCAACAGCCACATGGGCACATGCTGCAGGAACTGAAATAAGTCATACCCTGCATAGATAGGCTAGGGCATAAGTAGCAAAAGGGCTAGTGGGCTCAGGTTTGGACTTGGTAGTCTGGATTAATGACAGTGCTTCTATCTGTGTGTTTCTGTCAGCTGTCACCCAGCAGCATGTGCGTTTGTGTTCTTCACTTTGAGTAAGTGGATGTGTTTGTTCGTCTCACCTTCCCACTTCTATCAATGCTCTGTTTAATTTTGAATGGGCTTCTAAGTTTATTCTTATCAATAACTTTTCGTGTTTGTCTGGCAGTGTTTTTCTGTCTGAGTGCTTTTCCTGTTTGTGTGTGCATGTGTGTTAGATTGATACTATGGGCCTGATTACAATACCAGTCGGACTTTCGTCTGACCGGCACCGTGGCAGAAGCAGGAACGCCCGACTAGATGTCGGCGGTCCTGCTGCCCACATTAGGATGCAACTGCCTTCACGGCGGTCACTCTGTGTATACTTTGCATTGCAGCGTGTGCTGCGGGCTGCAGCACATACCGCAGTACAAAATATACACATTCCAAACATCCCTGCCGTGCCTGCCACTTGGTGCAGGGATGTTTGGGGGGGCACCATATGTGCCCCCCCCAAGGGCCCATAGTGGAGGGCCAGGAGGGAAGGGGGCCCTGCTAGGGGCCCCCAAAGTCACTTTCTGCCTGCCTCTTCATGGCTGGCTAACATCCATGAAAGGGCCGGCGGAAAGGGACATCCTAATTCCTACGGCGGTGCCTGAGCAGGCACCACCCCATTGTAGAGAATAGGAGTCCGACTGCAGCACTGACGGGATCTTTGATCCTTTCGGAAGCGGCGGTCTTTCCCCCCGCCAGCTCAGATCCATCTGTCTGCATCCTAATGAGGCGGTCGGATCCAATGGGCTGGATGGCGGTGTGGCCACCACCAATGACCTGACGGCGGCGGTCCCACCGCCATCGTAATCAGGTCCTATGTCTCACAACAGCCTTTCTGTTGAAAGAATAAACAGCAAATTATCAGAAGGCTAGCGTGACATTTGACCTCTGTCTTTAAATGCGCACAAATGTGACAGGATAAAACAAAATGTAAAGCCGTCTTTAATGCTGGTTCCCCTTCAGAATTCCAGCATGGTTTTTTTGGAGGTGCTGCAGCCACCGCCACCCCACACCCTTACTTCCAGGACCTATCCACTAGTGTCTTTCTGCCTCTCAATCGCTTCCTTTGTTATCTGCAAAAGTATATTCCAATGTGTTAATGATCGATCTCCATTTCTTTATTTCAGTGGTTTTGTGTCTTGGCTTCTGGATTGTATGTGTTCTGTCCACTTGTGTTAATAGATATTTGTTTCTGTGCCTTTCCACTTTGGTGTATTTATTTTTCTGTGTTTTTCATTGGAACACTTTATGGTGCCCTGTGGGACTCGTGTGTCTGTATTTCTCTCTATATCTTTCAATGCACGCCTTTGGGGGAAATCATTTTTTTCTTTCATGAGCCTTAATGAAAACGCTTGTGTATCCCGGGGGTAGGGAGGAAGACAGGAGAGACAGACAGAGAGAGAGAGAAAGAGAGAGTGTGCATCTATACGTACCCACGTTCTGCCCCTGGCCTTTAGGGATGCCATGCTTAGATACCACAGCTCTCTGTCTGACTCTTCCAGACAAAGAGCCCCAATACCACTCAAGTCTTTTCCGTGATAAATGTACACTGATCTCTCTTCATTGATTTTCTGATAATCCCCCCTCTGGCGCCTTCACTATAAAAAGAACGCTGAGCAGCATTCACCCTTTCTTCCATCTGAAGACCTAGAGCCACTGAGCTACAGGAGAAGGGAGGGGCAAAGGCTGCTTGTGTTCGCCTGTAAGGCCTCTGCCTTTCATTTTCCTCTGCCTAAGTAATATGTTTTCGAGAGGCAGGAGAAAGAGAAAGGCAGAGGCTGTGTATAGAACATTGAAATGTTGAGAGCAACAGGCCTATACCAGTTCATATAGGCCGCTGCAACTCCATCGTCTTCATTGGAGCTCTCAATATGCCAATGTTCAAATATTGATTAGATGGGAAAGGGGACTGACTGAGACAGGATGAAAGGCTTAATGAGAAATGATTAATGGCAATGTGGGAAAATATTAAAGGCTGAGGTTTAAAACATGAGTGATTTGCAATGGGTGAAAGGGTGTGTAGGAAAAAGTCAATGGCTGAATGGGAGAAGATAAAAGTCTGAGCAGGGGAGAAGGACAATGAGATGAAGGGGACAGAATACATATCTGAGTGTAAAAGAATGGCAAGCTTAGTAGGTAAGCATTAATACTTTCTTTAAGTTGTGAATGTATTTGCTGCTGCCTAAATTCTAAATCATATGACTCATGGGAGATGACAGAAGGAGGTAGAGAGGGAGTTAGTCAGAGGACGAAGTGAACAACCAAGCTTTCTGATATTTTTTGATGAAGAGTAGGAATGGGAGCCTCTGGGATCTTGAGAAAGACTCCAAAAGTGGAAGGATCTTTGAGATCTACAGATGACGAGCTGAACGGTCTTGAAGTCTTGTGTGCAGCAATGAAACTTGACTGGTATGTAAGTGTTTTGCTGATGAAGCTCTGCTGATCAAGATCAATTTGAATTTATGTTATTTACTAGACTCCAGTTTCATAACTTCAAGTTAGTTATGATATCCCACTCCAGAGGCTCACTGGAATGCTTTGTAGAGGTTGCAAATACATACTGAGTAGCACTGACTTTAGTATGTCATACTGAGGGGCTTTACAAGAGAAAAGGGCAGTAGAGGTAGCAAACACTATTGGTCTTGGATTTGTCATGTTTTGTAGAGCACACCTGAGTCAGTGGAGGGCTAGAGGCGAAACCCTGGTGATGAAAACAGTGTACCCCAAGGTTTCGAGGGATGATGGCAGGTCATGGAGAAATGGAATGTCCCATTGATTCAACTTGATCAGTAGTAGCTGGTCATCAATAGCAATGACAATGTCATCTCCTGTTTCTCTACAGTTGAGTGTAAAAGGATAAATTGGTTAGTGGGAAAGAAAAATGATTGATTTACAAATGGTGATTGGTTGAGTAGATTGGGAAAGAATGTTTGGGGAGGACTGGTTGAAAATGAATGTAAGAGTGTCAAAGTATGACATATACTGGGAAAGGAAGAAAGTCTGAGTGGGCTCAGATTGATGTTTGAGTGGGGGATGGTATGCATCTGCCGAGGGAGAGATGAATGGCTCAGCAGGGTAGGATGAGTTGCTTGATAGGGAGGTATAAATGGGCAAGGGTGAATGGTTTATAGAGAGAATGGGTGGGTGAAGGAGAAAGGATGAGAGATATGGTGAAAAGGAGGAATGACAGATGATCCCATGCTCTTCACCAAAAATGTGGTAAATAAACTATACCTTGGTGTAAAAGTCCTCTCCACTTGTGGAGTTTGCAGAGTTTTCCCCGCACTGTGTAGAGTGCGGAGTTCCAAAAAACTCCACGTAGCGGCGTTTTTCCACTTTTGCAGCTAGCCACCATTAAGTTAGCAAGTGTGGGCGAGGATATGCTAGACCACCTCCTGGAGAGATTTCCCAACGCGGGCGGTCACAGCAGGTCGTTACCGCTCGCTTTGAGAAACCTGCTGCTCGCGTTGAGGAAGCTGCCACTAGAGTATAACATCTACTCGAGTGGTAGAAAGAAGCAGCGCCCTCTTGCACTGCACGTAGTGCTATTCGCACTCATTTTACAGTGTGGGACAAACTCCCGGCGCTAAAAATCAGCGCAAGCAGTGTGACTTACCTCAGCCTTTTTTCGACACTTTGCGGATTTCTGCTAACACATTCACAAAAGTCTTTTTTACAGGGCCCACAGATAGAGGATCATATGGCAACAGAATCAAGCAAGTAACTGATTTAGCATGTTAAGTCAAATCAGAGGAAGGCTGGAATGGAATCTTAGAAAAGCAGGGATTGTGGGATGAGAGACATATGAGGGAAAGCAGGGAGTGAAGGAAACAAGAGCCATAATGCAATAAATATGTGAAAAGCAATACAATATCACTCACTCATCAAGGAGGGTTCAGTGGCTCAAACATACATACAGATTAGGACAGTGGCTAAAGAGGAGGGGCTTGCTAGCAAAGGATGAATGGATAGATAGATAAGGGAGACTCAATGTAGAAGGATCAATGCTGGAATGTGAAAGGATGAATAAATAAGTGGGAAAGGATGAGTGGCTGAATGTAAAAAGATGAATTGTTCAAGGAGAAAGAATAAACAGCTCACAGGGAAATGGTTCATGGTTCATTGGTGCAGGATGAGTGGTTCATTCGCAAACTATGAATGTCTCAGGGGGGAAAGCAAATGCCTATATATAAATGCAGGACTGCGTGGCAGTGTCTAAATGCACTCTACTTCTTAAGGCTTCTCTGCGCACAGCTGCAGATGGCGCCGTGAGAAAAGTAATATAGTAAATAGTACAGTACAGTTCCTCCCAACAGATTGTATAGCAGGGAATATAAATCTTAATAACCAACACCAAGCTGTTTAGAGAATCAATGTCCTGGCTACACAATAGGAACACAAGCTATGCTCAAATGACAGGAGATTAAAATGTAGATCTCTGCAGAGAAGCAGTTACAGCTTTTTGGACTAGGCAGGAAAAGGGTTCAACGACTCTTTAATGCGGTTTAAGAGCAGGAAACAGTTAATTTGTCAGAGAGAAGTCAGGAGAGAACTGTGGCATTATGGAAAGAATCGATGGCGGATCCGGTTGGAACGACTGACTGAGCTGTAAAGGATGGCTTGCGGAACCGGAAGCGATGAATACCTGAGCCGGAGGGCTTGGATGTATTTGCTATTTTGCTGGACTTGGTGAAAGACAGTGAGAAATTGTGAATATTGGTTGAAAAAGAACATGGGAAAGAAACAATAGCTGGGTGCATAGGCAGGATGCCCGTGCTGAAAAGGACGAATGGTTGAGTAGGGATCCAGATTAAATTGGAAAAGGGGAATGATTAGTCTGGAAGAATGAATGGTTTAGTAGGAGAAAAACAATGCTCTGACTGCTTACTGGCAATCCTCATTGGCGGGATGCCTCATGGCGGGACTCATACCTTGAAAAAAGGTAACCAATAATTATCATGGCATAAGAAAGACACCCCCACAATATTGCCCTTTCTCAACAACTGAGCTGAAATACCACTAATATCTCTAGCTTGCTCCTTGGTACACTTGACATTAGGTCCCCAATTGCTTCCTTCACAGGGGTCATGAAGGGAGGGTCTGGAACAGAAAGTAAGCAGAGTTCCAGAAGCTGTTTACTTCATGTGTTTTCTTGTCCCTGATCTACCCTCTCAGCAGCAAAAGGGGGGGGCAAGTGGCAAAACGTGTAATGTTATTTATCGTCAAAGGGATGATTTTATCACCTATTCTGCAGAGACTTGTAGATAAGTAACAGAGGAAGCTCTCACATTATGTCTGTAGTAGAAAAGGAAAGTGTGTAGGACAGACAAGACACCTTTATACACCATAGAAATCCTCAGAAGTTGTATGAAATGCTCTAGGACAATCGCAGGAAAAGAGCCCTGTAGCAGCTGTTATTTCAAGGAGTACCAACCTGCTTAAGCCAGCAATGAGAGCTTCTTATCTTTATGTCAAGGATCACAATATACAACAAGCATTTGCAATGCAATAGGTAAGTAAGTCAGTTTTTATATAGCGCAGCTACTCACCCTTACGGGTCTCAAGGCGCTGGGGGCCGTCGTGGAAATTAAGTGAGCTATTGCCCAGAGTCACATGGTGCTGAGCTGAGCTGCCGCCAGAGCCGGGGATCGAACCGTGAACCCTGTGCTCCGAAGTCAGCTGCCCTCTGCACCACACCTCTCCATAGGTCTCACATTGCTAAAAGTTTGAGCTATTGGCGTTGCTAATAATAATGCAACAAGCCACCCTGGGTCAAGGACAACAAAAGGGGGGAAGGAGTGTGGGGGGGTTCCCTTTTATAGGGTGAATTCCCTCACCCACCCGCGGGTGGCATGCTTCATCATCGGGAACCTCCTCACTTGACTCATCTGAAGGTTTAGTATACCTCTCGTCACCTACAACTAAAACATCCCTGAGCTCCTCCCTCACAGTGAGGGGGTTGTAGCGCGCACTGCGACCAGGTTTGCAGTGCGAGGAGGTTCCCGATCATAGGATGTTGAGCCTCCCGCCAAGACTTGAAAGCCATACAAAACATTTTGCACAAGGTTCACAAAACCCAAACAAAAGAAACATTTTAAACAAAGGTGTAAGAATACAGTGGC
Organism: Calotriton arnoldi; assembly: GCA_963921515.1. NCBI lineage: Eukaryota > Metazoa > Chordata > Amphibia > Caudata > Salamandridae > Calotriton > Calotriton arnoldi. Next base: position 69,927 of record CAWUFW010004959.1, on the reverse strand, counting down.
AGAGGGACATTCAGAAAGCAAGCTGAAGGAAAACAGTGGCACAGGGAGAGGATAATTCATAAAACAAATGTGCAGGCTGCAAATTAAAACACGCTACGAGTGGTAGTCACGGCAGCAGTAAAAAAGGCAGCAGTAACACAAATGTGGCATTAAGAGGAGGTGAGAGGAAGAATGCTATATTTGAATGCAAGCAGCTAGGGTGCTGAGTCTGAACACAGACATACAGTAACAGAGCAGAAAACCAAGAAAAAAATAGTCCTCTAAAGAACAGATAAAGAACAATAGCGGAATGAGACCGTACTAAGTCCCTGCTCTGTGGGAGGAACAGAAGAGAGAAAGGAGGGACAAAGATGCAGGACTGACCACTAGCAAGCATGGATTTTTAAAGGACACTGACATAGAAAAATGAAAGCAATGGCAAGAAAGGGGATGGATTTCAAGCCCACACACCGATTACAGCAGGTCTCGAAAAGACAGCACACGCGCTGTCTAGCTCACCCTAAAAAAGGGAAGCATGCTGCGCTGACCTATGCCTATGTGAAAGGGCAGGAATGCACCGTATTTATGAAATACGGTGCATTGCTGTCCTTTCTTCCTCCGCTGGCACACAATTTGCTGCTTAGCACCAACGTAGGCACCCTTGCAAAGTGCAAGGGTGCCTCCGTTGCAGGCACGATTGTTTTTGTACAGGAAGTGGCACCTGGAGTATGGTCTCTTCTTCAAGAAGGTGGGGGTCAAGGGTGGAATTTCGTCTCCAACAGCCGCATGGTCACATGTTGCAGGAACTGAAATAAGTCATGACCTGCATAGGTAGGCTAGGGCATAAGTAGCAAAAAGGCTAGTGGGCTCAGGTTTGGATTTGGTAGTCTGGATTACTGACAGTTCTTCTATCTGTGTGCTTCTATCAGCTGTCACCCAGCAGCATGTGCATTTGTGTTTATCACTCTGAGTAAGTGGGTGTGTTTGCCCATTTCGTCTTCCACTTCTATCAATGCTCTCTTTAATTTTGCATAGGCTTCTGAGTTTACTTTCATCAATACCTTTTGTGTTTGTCTGCCAGTGTCTTTCTGTCAGAGTGGTTTTTTCCTGTTTTTGTGTACATGTGTGTTAGATTGGTACTGTGTCAGTTTACGCCTAAATTACAGCAGTGGTGCTGGAACAGTTTTCAGCGGGTGCTGCCATCAATGTTACATCACAGAACTCATAGGGATTCTGAAAAATCCAAGCATCACATAAAGCCATGTGTGCAAAACGAGTTACACATATTCAGCAGAAGAGTGGCCACGGTACAGTATGTAGCTGGTGTTGCATTTAGGAACACTCCGTCACAAAGATTTTACTAATGGTATAGTAACAACTGTCATTTACAGACAGCACATTTTCCCCTGAAATGACCACTAAGTTTGCGCATACACACAGTTTTATAGATAAAGCTATATAGCGCTCAAATGATATTGTATGGAAATTAAATTTTGTTGTGTGTTAGAATGAAAGGACGTCTGTAGCCTTTCCTTTCAAACCATCTAGATTGTCACATAGTTTACTTTAAAAAATCCTCACACTCTGCAGGAAGAGAAAGAACAGTAGAATAAACATCAAATTATCAGAAGGCTAGAAAGACATTTGACCTCTGTCTTTAAATGCACCACAAATGTGACAGGATAAAAACAAAATTTAAAGCCATCTTTAATGCTGGTTCCCCTTCAGACTTCCAGCATGGTTATTTTGGAGGTGCTGCAGCCGCCGCCACCCCACACCCTTACTTCCAGATCCTATCCACCAGTGTCTTTCTGCCTCTCAATCGCTTCCTTTGTTATCTGTAAAAGTATGTTCCAATGTGTTAATGATCGATCTCCATTTCCTTATATTTCAGTGGTTTTCGTGTCTCGGCTTCTGGATTTGTATGTGTTCTGTCCACTTGTGTTATTAGATGTTTGTTTCTGTGCCTTTCCACTTTGGTGTATTTATTTTTCTGTGTTTTTCATTGGAACACTTTATGGTGCCCTGTGGGACTCGTGTGTCTGTATTTCTCTCTATATCTTTCAATGCACGCCTTAGGGGGAAATCATTTCTTTCTTTCGTGAGTCTTAATGAAAACGCTTGTGTATCCCGGGGGTAGGGAGGAAGACAGGAGAGACAGAAAGAGAGCGTGTGCATCTATACGTACCCACGTTCTGCCCCTGGCCTTTAGGGATGCCATGCTTAGATACCACAGCTCTCTGTCTGACTCTTCCAGACAAAGAGCCCCAATACCACTCAAGTCTTTTCCGTGATAAATGTACACTGATCTCTCTTCATTGATTTTCTGATAATCCCCCCTCTGGCGCCTTCACTATAAAAAGAACGCAGAGGTGGGGGCTGGCCCCTAATTCCCCCCTACTCTGAAAGCAGATGGTGTCCATGAATGGAACAGATGAAAGGCTGTGTGGGAAACTGTACAATGTGTGAAATGGGAAGTATGAATACCTGATTTGGAAAAGATGAACAGCCTAGTTAAAACAAGCATTGGTAAAGCCAATTGGCACAGATTGTATTTTGAGTCCTGACTTAAACATTTAAAAAAACAAAAAACTACTGCAGTGAAAATAGAAACCACAGAATAATTGCTTTCTGTGTACATTACATTGATGAGGTAACAAATTTAATGTGTTATCATTAAGTCAACTTTTGAGATAGAAAATATTCCCTCATGCATTGCAATGCAAGCACTCTATAGCAGGAGGATTGATACACCAAACGGTCATTAGCATAAAGTGAGTGATAGAAATACTCCACTGTGTGGACCAAAGCCTACTCTGTAATTTCTAAAGAATTAGTAAACGTAGGAGTGCAGAAAGTGGTGCTGTCGGGTCAGACATAAAACTAAACAGTTGGGGCCATATTATCAAGAACGGCGATAACATTATCGCCGCTTTAGCGGCAGGAAACTGCCGCTAAAGCGGCGATAAGGGGCTTGATAATATGCCCTATAGAATTCCAATAGAAGCCCAGGTTTGATGTCCTTCACACCAGAACCTGGGCTTCTCTAGGGCATATTATCAAGCCCCTTATCGCCGCTTTAGCGGCAGTTTCCGGCCGCTAAAGCGGCGATAATGTTATCGCCGTTCTTGATAATATGGCCCTTGGTTTGGTGTGGATCAAAGAATGGCTGGAAACATGTGCATGGCTGAGTGGTGAACAATGTAATAATAAGTACCAGAGGATGATTGGCTGAGTGGGAAATGATAAGTAAGACAGCTGCAAATAACAGATTACTAAGATGGGTAGGATAAAAGGTTGAGCAGGAATGAAAGGCTGGCTGAGGATGAAATGATAAATTAAAGATTGACCAAGTGTAAACAAGTGCTTGAGTAAATAGATAAGGAATATAGCTTTATAGCCTGTCGTAGTAGGTAATGTTCGGCTTGAGCCTTTAACAAGGGAGCAGGCGTTTAATGGGCGGTAGAGCCCAGCTACGGCGGGCTATAAATCTATTAGAACATTCCGCCTGATCAGGACAGAATGTTCTAATTAGTAAAACAAAGGCCTCAAGGAGCCCCAGGGGGTTGAATTCCCCTCGGTTCCGAAGCCTTTTTTCACAGTGGTTGCTGTGAATGTTCTACAGTTAACAGCCATGCGCGTGGCCATGGCTGTTACCTTTATAACATTCACAGCAAGAGCTGTGAAAAAGGGATGAAGTCAGCCCCTGGTTCTCCCTGACTTGTCTGAACTGCTTTTTGTAGTTCAGCCAAGCCAGGGAGACCCAGGAGCTGAGCAGCATTCACCCTTTCTTCCATCTGAAGGCCTAGAGCCACTGAGCTACAGGAGAAGGGAGGGGCAAAGGCTGCTTGTGTTCGCCTGTAAGGCCTCTGCCTTTCATTTTCGTCTGCCTAAGTAATATGTTTTCAAGAGGCAGGGGATAGAGAAAGGCAGAGGCTGTGTATTAGGACATTGAAATTCTGAGAGCAGTGGGGCTGCACCAATTCATATATGCCAATGCTTCTCCATCGTCTTCAATGGAGCTCTCAACATGCCAATGTTCTAATATTGATTACATGGGAAAGGGGACTGACTGAGACGGGATGAAAGGCTTAATGAGAAATGATTAATGGCAATGTGGGAAAATATTACAGGCTGAGATTTAAAACATGAGTGAGCTGCAACGGGTGTGTAGGAAAATGTCAATGGCTGAATGGGAAAAGATAAAAGTCTGAGCAGGGGAGAAAGACAATGAGATGAAGGGGGCAGAACACATTTCTGAGTGTAAAAGAATGACAAGCTTAGTAGGTAAGCATAAATGCTTTCTTTAAGTTATGAATTTATTTGGTGCAACATAAAGCGTAAATCATATGACTCATGGGAGATGGCAGAAGGAGGTAGACAGGGAGTTAGTCAGAGGACGAAGTGAACAACCTAACTTTCCGATATTTTCTGAGGAAGAGTTGGCATGGAAGCCTCTGGGATCTTGAGAAAGACTCCAAAAGTTGAAGGATCTTTGAGATTTACAGATGACGAGCTGAACGGTCTTGAAGTCTTGTGTGCAGCAATGAAACTTGACTGGTATGTAAGTGTTTTGCTGATGAAGCTCTGCTCATCAAGACCAATTTGAATTTATGTTATTTACTAGACGTCAGTTTATGTCCTTCAACTTAGTTATGATATCCCACTCCAGAGGCTCACTGGAATGCTTTCTAGAGGTTGCAAATACATGCTGAGTAGCACTGACTTTAGTATGTCATACTGAGGGGCTTTACAAGAGAAAAGGACAGTAGAGGTAGCAAACACTATTGGTCTTGGATTTGTCATGTTTTGTAGAGCACACCTGACCCAGTGGAGGGCTAGAGGCGAAACCCTGGTGATGTAAACAGTGTACCCCAAGGTTTCAAGGGATGATGGCAGGTCTAGGAAATTGGGAGGTCCCATTGATTTAGCTTGATTAGTAGTAGCTGGTCATCAATAGCAATGACATGGCATCTCCTGTTTCTCTACAGTTGAGTGTAAAAGGATAAATTGGTTAGTGGGAAAGGAAGTATGATTGATTTGGAAACGGTGAATGGTTGGGAAAGAATGTTTGGGAAGGACTGGTTGAGAAGGAATGTAAGAGGGTCAAAGTATGACCCATATACAGGGAAATGTAGAAAGTTTGAGTGGGCTCAGAATGATATTTGAGTGGGGGATGGTATGCATCTGCCGAGGGATAGATGAATAGCTGAGCGAGGTAGGATGAGTTACTCAGCAGGGAGGTATAAATGGGCACGGGTGAATGGTTTATTAAGAGAATGGGTGGATGAAGGTGAAAGGATGAGAGATATGGTGAAAAGGAGGAATGACAAATGATGCCATCCTTTTCACCAAAAATGTTGTAAATAAACTAGGCCTATGCATAAAAATCTGCTCCACTCGTGGAGTTTTTCCTCTCTTGCAGCTCGCCAACATTAAGTTGGCGAGCGAGGAAAATCGTATGCTAGACCACCTCCCAGCGAGATTTCTCAACACGGGTAGTCACTGCAGGTTGCTACCGCTCGCGTTGAGAAATCTGCAGCTCGTGTTAAGAGACCTGCCGCTTAAGCAGAACAACTACTCGAGCAGTAGAAAGAAGCAGTGCCCTCTAGCTCTGTGTGTGGTGCCGTTTGCACTGATTTTACAGCTTGGGACAAACTTACGGTGCTAAAAGTCAGCATGAGCAGCGCAACTTACCTCACTCCGCCGCTTGCAGAACTTCGCTGAGCATGGCAGAGTTTTTTGGGCACTTGGAACTGCGTGAGCTTCACCCAGGCCTAAAATAAGCACATTGACAAAAGTAAGTCTTTTTTACACGGCCCACACACCGAGGATGGTATGGCAACAGAATCAAGCACGTAACTGATTTAGCATGTTAAGTAAAATCAGTGGAATACTGGAATGGAATCTTAGAAAAGCAAGGAATGTGGGATGAGAGACATATGAGAGAAAGCAGGGGGTGAAGGAAACAAGAGACATAATGCAAGACAAATAATAAGCAACAATAAAAATGTGGAAAACAATGCAATATCACTCACTCATCAAGGAGGGTTCAGTGGCTCAAGCATACATAAAGATTAGGACAGTGGCAAAAGAGGAGTGACTTGCTAGCAAAGGATAAATGTATAGAAAGATGAGGCGGAATTACTCAATGTAGAGGGATCGATGGTAGAATGTGAAAGGATGATCAAATAAGTGGGAAAGGATGAGTGGCTGAATGTAAAAAGATGGATTGTTCAAGGAGAAAGAAAAAACAGCTCACAGGGAAATGGTTCATGGTTCATTGGGGCAGGATGAGTGGTTCATCTGCAATCTATGAATGTCTCAGGGGAAAAGCAAATGCCTATATATAAATGCAGGACTGCGTGGCAATTTCTAAATGCACTCTACGTCTTTAGGCATCTCTGCATACAGCTGCAGATGACGCTGTGAGAAAAGTAATAAAGTAAACAGTATTTTACGGTTTCCCCAACAGATTGTATAGCAGGGAATATAAATCTTAATAACCAACACCAAGCTGTTTAGAGAATAAATGTCCTGGCTACACAATAGGAACACAAGCTATGCTCAAATGACAGGAGATTAAAATGTAGATCTCTGCAGAGAAGCAGTTACAGCTTTTGGACTAGGCAGGAAAAGGGTTCAACGACTCTTTAATGCGGTTTAAGAGCAGGAAACAGTTAATTTGTCAGAGAGAAGTCAGGAGAGAACTGTGGCATTATGAACGGCCGATGAACTGGGAAGAATCAATGCTGATCTGGGTGGAATGACTGACTGAGCTGTAAAGGATGGGTTGCTGATCTGGGAGTGGTGAATACCTGGGCCGGAAGGCTTGAATGTATTATCTGGATTTGGTGAAAGACAGCGAGCAATTGTGAGTATTGGTCAAGAAAGAACAAGGGAAAGAAGCAATAACTAAGTGTATATGAACTTTGCCCATGATGTAAAGGACGAATGGTAATACAACCAGTCACAAATGCTTTCAATTACAGTGAGGGCCAATTACTAGTCTTTGGGGCCACACGAAAGGAACATGATAAAGCTCTTACACAAGTGTGTCGTATACTGGCTGATGCAGGTCTCACTTTAAATGTGGCAACGTGCGAGTTTCATCAAACCAAACTCAAGTTCTCTGGCCATGTCTTTTCTTATAAGAAAATGACTCCAAACCAAACAAAGTACAAGCCTTGTTATTCACTTCTCCCCTACAAAATGTAACTGTGCCGAGATCCTTCCTTGATCTGCCCAGTTGCTTTTAAAGGTATGTACGTGACTTTGCCACTGTTAGTGCCCCACTGAGAGATTAAACAAAACGTCCCAATTCAATGGTCAAGTGAATGTGAGCAAAGCTTCAAGAAAATCAGAATGCAACTAAAATGGCATACTTTGAGCCAACATTGCAGAAGGAGGTTTTTGTTGATGCGATCCCAATGCCCCAAGACACATTGTGGCTTATGCTAGCCCAAGTTTGTCAACAACAGAATGTGCCTATTCACAACCATAAAAAGGAAGCCTCATTGTGGTATGGGCTTGTGAACATTTTCATGTCTTCCTGTATGGAAAACATTTCACAGTTGTCACTGACCACCAAGCATTGCTCACCATTATTGGCAGTTCTAAAGCCAAGATGCCCCCTCGCATTTGAGAGGTGGGAGTTGCAATTGCAAGAGTATGATTATATGATTGTGCATCATCTAGGAAAAGATCAAAACCCTGCTGACTACTTCTCACGTGTACCAATTCAGTGTCATGGCACTACTTCTAAAGTGACTAATGCCTACGTTAACTTCATTGTGAAGTCCAGTACCTCTGTTGCCATATCGGTAGAACAAATCATTGCTGCCACGAGTACTGACAGGGATTTGCTGATACTCAAAGACATTATTACACACCAATAGTGTGAACATATACTCGACCTCTTCATGATGACCTTGAATACCAGAAATTCAAAAGTGTGCAATAGAAACTTACAGTTACCTCAGAAGGCATCATCTTACGAGGGTCGAGAATGGCATTACCAGAGCGTCTGAGACAACAAGTTATTGAACTTGCCCATGAGGGACACCGTGGCATTGTTACGGGCCTGATGTGGTTCCCCAGTCTTGATGACAGAGTTGAAAAAGAGTCAAAGGCATGTCATTTGTGCAACAGTTTGTCATCTAAGACAACTCCACATCCTTAACCATGTCTGATCTCCCAAAGCATGCATGGTAGAGTATTGCAATTTTCTTTGGACCCCTTGACGATGGATTTCATCTACCTGTAATTGTTGATGAATATTCCTGCTTTCCACTGGTGGAAGATTTGTCGTCAACTACCCATGACAGAGTCATTGAGAGATTAGAAAGTATTTTCACAACATGGACTGTTCCTTTGATTTTGAAATCTAATAATGGCCCGTCGATAATGAAAAAATGTTTTCACTCATTCAAATGTCGAGCATCAGAAAAGCACACTTCGTTGGCCACAGGTGAATGGTGTGGTCAAGAGATTTCTGAGTACCCTCCAGAAGATCGTTCAGCGTGCTGCACTGGAGAGCTTGAACACAAATCAGTTCTTCAGTCTACGGTTCGTGCATACAGGTCAACTCCCCATTCTACCACAGGTGAGAGCCCCACCACCTTAATGTTTGGGAGAGCCATGGGAACCAAATTGCCACAATGAACCACTGAGAGTTCTATTGACATTGATAAGCTTCAATTCGTCTCACAAATGCAAATGAAGACCGATGCCACTGTGCTCGAAGCACTGTGTTCAACAGAGGAGACCAAGTTTTCGTCAGGCAGAAAAGGAAACACAACTCTGATGCTCCCTTTTGATGCTGATTCACTGAGGGTTGTATCTACTAAAGGACACATGGTGACTGCTTACTGTCCAAGTCCATTACATGAGATTCTTCGCATTTCAAGCACCTGCTTTGACTGTCACCAACTCCATATGTCAGGAGCAAGACTCGTCCACCTGAGAATCCAGAGAGCCCAATGACTGTACCAATGTCTCTATCATCAATGTCAGTCATGGGCACGTCTCCAGTATCTCCGCAGCCTCAATTGACCAGATATGGGCAATTGATTTGAGCACCAAAATGACATATTGAAGAGCTGTGATGTATATAAGGATTTTTGGAACCTTTTATTTAACAAAGGGGGAGATTTAGTGTCTTGTGAGTTAGAGAAGACGGGACCCTTTTGGCTCCTGATGGACTCCGTAGAACAGTGAAAGAAGGGCGTGGGAGTGTGTGATGGAATTCATGATGTAGAATGTTCAGTTAGCGGTTACACACTGAGGAATAAAAACGTGTAATACCAAGCTCCATGTGTGGCATGATCGTTTGCATGTACATGGACTGGTGTAGGACGCTACAAATACTTTAAAGGTGCCTTGTCCGGAAGATTGAGAGTTGTTTACACCCATAGAGAATGGTGAAAACCTGTTTCAACCCAGTCTTGTTTGGGAGTCTCATCAGGACAAAGAACTGGTAGGGCCCTGTGTATGTGAGGGGACAAAGGGAGGTTTTGTTAAAAAAATTCAAATTTGCTATTTGAAGTATTACTGTATGGCATACCTTCTTCAAAGTAAACGTGTAGGAGTCATTCTCAAAAGAATAGGAATCAATTCTGTAGGGAAAGCAAATACAGTGAGTACTTGTTCGTAGAGGAAAGGAGACACAGTTACTCAGGTCATCTTAGTTAGTTTTTGTGGGGCATGTACCTTGCCTGCTAGTTTGATTGAAAACAATGGTGTGTCCCTGGGTCAGGATTTTGTTAATCTTTCAGGTTTAGTGGAGAGTGGAGTCGAAAAGGCGACTTTTTGGGATGTGGAAATGTTTAAAGAGATAGTGAGCCGAAGGCAAGTTGTAAGGAGGGAGCTAATAAAGGTGTTGGGTACAAGCTGATCATGTTGTTTCATTTATGCATGCTGCTTTTAATATTTGGCAGGAAGCCCGAATGTTTTGCATTTGGTGCTGAGATGGCCACATAGTGGAAGGGTGCCAGGCAACTGTCAGGACTGTATTCCTTGAGAGTGCCATTCTGTGTTTTATGGCCGGTGCTGCGTGGAACAGAAAGTCTTGTGAAGCAGAGTTGAAGTGTGGGTTTTGAAAGTAGCAATGGATGACGTGATGACATCATCCAAGGAGGCTCATGAAAGTTGTGGTCTTCGGGGTGAAGAAGTGATCCTTCTCTATTTGGTTATGATTACCTTTGTATTGTGAAGGATGTAATTTGATATGAAAGTATCCTATTTTGTGGCTTGTGTTCTCTCTCCACCAGCTTATAATTAGCTTCGTATTTGGCATTGTGAAAGTCGTGGTTTGATATGAGAGTATCTTGTTTTTGGCCAGTGGACATAGGCTTAACTTGGGCAGTTAGATTGGAGGTGGTGGGTGAGTTTTAGATTTTACAACAATCATGCTGGCGTATCATGTTAAAATAAATTATATGAGAAGCATGCCATCAGGGGGGATTAAGGGGCAGTGGAAAGGAAGAGGACTGGGGATTGTTAGGGTACTGAAAAATCATTATTTTATAAATTTACCAACATGTTTTAAGATCTTCAAAACAGATAGAAGAGAAAGTGTGCGTGCGTGTATGTGTGCTTTTATCTGTGTGTGTAAAAATCCCAGAAGAAATCCGACAGACACCTCAAAATACCCAACTAAAAACACCTGTACCCAACCACTTATTAGAGAATTCATTTATTAGGTGGGTGTTACACCCCAAACACGCCCGTGAAGCTACGCCCCTGCCAGTGTAATACCTAATAATCGTGGACTATAGATTCCAGTCTCTCTTGCAATTAATATTAGTTAATATAGAGTAACTGCAAAAGCTGTGGCGGTGCAACCAGTGCATCCGAATCTGGCTCTGCCCTTGGGAGGGGTTGCATGTTTAAAAGTAACATGGTTTTAAAAGCACCTGCTGCAGAGTTCTTCCTGTATACAGAAGTTTTCAGGCAACAATAAAAATGTCAAGATACCTCTGGTGATTAATGTTCCTGCTGGAGAGAGATCGGAGTTTTGTCTAGTGGCTGTTTCCACTCATGATAATGTAGCACAGAGGGTAAATATGCCTGCTGCAAAGAACGTGTACCACTCAAATCACCAAACTGTATTTTATGTGGATATCTCTGTAGGATACTGCTTTTGTTACTTATAGTTCATAGGTTACAACACTAATATAGCACAGTGAGCTATGAACTATCAGCAAAGAGCTGCAGGCAAACTGCATGGTGTAGGTTAGAACATTATGTTTTTTCCCCAATCTTCCATTATCCTAATGTTGCCAAAAAGGGTATGTTTGGGTAGAAGTACATTCTAACTAGTAAAGTCAACCACTGTGGTATGTTTCAAATTCTGTGCTTCTCCGGACCAACCACTCTTAAAATATACTGCCTACTAGTACTTGTGATATGTGACTTCAGGGCGGGTGTGTTTGTTTGATTGAAATAGTTGTGATTTTGCAACAGAGTGAAATTAAAAAAATGTCACATTCTGGATTCCTGACATTTCGTTACATTTCTTTTTCCAAATATACACTCTCTCCCAACATTCAAAAACTGAAGCAGGAAACAGCAAGGACCACTAAACATATGGCAGGGCAATGTCTTGGTTTGGGACAAAATGTGTTAGTACCTTAGGCACAAACACCGAGGTTATTGCCCATCCTTCAGGACGGAACCAGAGGGTGTGTTGCTTCACAGTCAAGCACCCAACTCTGTCAACCCACAAGCAGCAATACTTAATGCAAGTAGCGTACCTCTTAGATAACAATTCAAAAGAGACTTTTTTGAGAGCTTCAATGAGAACAGTTGTGATAACCCTCAAAAAGGAGGCAAGATCCGAGGATGGGACAGGAGATTCCCCATAGATAGGTCAGGTCCAAGCTCTCAATTGTTGTAGGATTCCATGCAAGGCTTGTCTGATCAATGAAATTCAAAGTCAATATCAACTTTATTCAGTCGTATTGATAAGGACAAAAAAAGTAAGATACATATTTATACAGCAAAACACAATTAAACAAAGCAAATTCATATAAAATCCTTACAGAAAGGGGTAGAATCAAAACATAAATGAGACTCACTCACCAAGTACAAAGCATTTGATAACATCAATATTGAGAACCTGCCTACAACTTCTAAGCAGAAGAACGAACCACAAAAGAAGTAGCATGTTACATCTCTCGGTGGAACTATAATTAGAACCTAAGACTTATTCAATATTCATACTAAAATTACAATTAATACATTGCATCATAACAATAATATAAAAATATCAGGACTAAAAAAGAGATAAAGCTGGAATACATCTAAAAACCAAAACACGCAGAAGAGCACATAATTATATAAAGAGCTGCCCAAGCAGTTTCCTTACCTTGAGCACCAGTTTAAAAAAATTATATACAGTAAATACAATCTCCTCTGAACCCAGAGATTGTAGAAAGTGCAACTTAACCACGGGGTGCAAATTAGTATTTATGATATGTTATAATGTGTCAGCACTTAGGAACTGAGGACATACTAATGTATATGGGAAGACTTACCTGGATTATTTTGCTAGGGTAAGACTTTTTGTGACATGATGTTTGTCATAGGTGCTGACTGGATCTTAATCCGAATAGGAGAAGACAAAATAACATTAGCTAACACATATACAATTTAGGTTGGTGACAGGCATTTTACCTCTTCTCTTCATTTTTATTCACCTTTCTCTGGGGGATATTCACAAGAACGTGCGCTAAACATCTCCAAAAAATCTTAACGCAACTTCACACATCGCAGTCTATCGCGGGAAAATAACCCGGTGTTAACATGGAATTGACAACACGGCGGTACCATGCGATAGCCTCCCGAAACCGCGGCCAATGTCCGCGATACAACCACCGCGACGGCGATAAAAACACAAACCCCAACGCGTAAAAAAACGCGATGGGCCCAAACGCGATAAGAAAACAGTGATAACCAGCAAGAGGCCAGCAATACCCACGCGTAATGTGGGGAAAAGCACAAGAACAGCATACGGAAAATGCCACTAAAAAGGAAATCAACTGTGGAGTACCACGGATGCACCCTGACCCACTGCAGAGGACAACATGAACCCCACAATCCCCACGGAGGAACACCCAGGAATCCAGGGCTTGTGGAAGGGCAATGAGAAGAGGAAGAGGAAGACGGGGTACAGTCTGCAGGAAAACACGATTATCGTCACGGATGAGATAGAACACCACCACCAACTGTACGTCACCTCCAACGTGTCATTGGCAACAAAGAGGCAAAGATGGCACACCATCTCGGACCATGTGAATGCCGTCGCAGCGCCGAGGAGGACAATGGAAGAGGACAAGAGGCGCTGGATTGATGTGAATGGCAAAACCAAGCAGAAACTCGCTGCCAACACGAAAGCAGCAACGCACTTCGGAGGAGGGGGGCCAGCAGAACACCAGGAGCTGAATGACATGGAGAAGATGGTGGCCACAGTCACCATTCTGGAGACGGTGACAGGAGTTGGGGATCCGGACACTGCCCAACATGACCCGACACTACATCAACAGGGTGCGTACCGACCAGGGAGTGGGGGGACGGGGGGAGATGGGCCCAATGGCACACATGCACAATTAAGCAGAGCACACTGCACACCCACAATGACTCTGGTGTAGTGTAGCTCCTATTTCCCTAATAGGCTCTGCGCATTGGAATAATATATCCTATAGGTTTGACATAGGACTAAGGTCAGTATGTCCCTATCGAGTATATTAAACTTAATTACTTGTGCCAGCTAGCTCAGAGGCCACTAGAAACTCCTTGACAACAAGAAGGGAGTAGTTTCTGGCAGCCGCAAAACATGACCACAGTGTTTCCCTTTAGAATCAGAACGTGTCCCAGAGTCGTGGAAACAATAGTTAACTATTTCACTCAGCTCAGTCGTGCATGCTTAGTTTTCTCCAAGTTACACAGAAAGAAATAGACGGGCGTTTCAATAAAAGATTTATTGAACAGTCTTGTTTCAGGTGTAAGTAAAATGTGCTGTTACGATCACAAGACAGTATGCGAGATAAATAATGTACAGTGTGAGCAGTAGAAGTAAATAATACTGTGATAGCATTATCTTTTAGTATAGATGCTGTTACATAAATAACACAGACTAAAAATGCGAGTACTCATACGATGCGTTGCTAAGCTAGTTCTACCCCAATGTGCCTAACCTGCTTAGGTGTAGGGAGAGGTATGAAGTAGGTGAAGTATTCCTTACTATGGTATACTAAGAGTATGTTAAGCCTAGTATGCCTAGTATGCCAAGAGTCCCTCTAGGTTCTTATCAGCTCCATACCTGAAGAATGAGAGAGGTTGGAATCTCTTTGCCAGACTCGAACTACAACACCCCGCAAGGGAAGTTAGATCACTGGAAGCTGGACTCTCTGCGTGCAGGGATGACAGCGTCTTCTCAGTGCGTCAGGCCGGGAAACGGGCTCCTCTGAAGTCGAGGTCTCCTCTAGTTAACAAGGGCTAGGGAAGGTATATTTATACCTGAGAGTACCTAGGAATGTTTAGTATTGACGTGAGTCGGACAGCGAAAGACGTCATGAATGAACCCCCTAAGGAATAATGGTTCATGCATAATATATGAGTCCTTGAAGAAATCAATAGTCCTGGACTAGGGAAACTCCCGCAGCCTAAGGGTCTGTTCTTCATGTACTCATAGTGACGTTAGGGTGGACGGATGTCGGAGACCATGCCTGTATTTGGAGTGCACGGTTTAATGCCTAAATAAGGGCTGGGATTTTATGCCTATATAAGGGCAGGGCGAATTGTGCCTATATAAGGACATGATACTGGAAAGCCCGTTATGGACACCCTAAGAGGAATACAACACTGGATCATGTCCCTGATCCCACGGGTACACTGCAGCACACGCACAAACACCAAGTAGTCCCACGTACACCATGTGCCCAAAGGGGCACCCACCCAACACATCAACAATCACACAACCAACACATGCACACGTGCGAAACACAGCAAACATGCATATACGTCAGCCACACTGACAATGCAAGAGACACCACATGACAAGTAGCATGGCTGCAGTCCAATCATCATGACTATGTACACGGCACGACACTGAGGTGGCTGAGTGCGGACCACAACCGGAAAGGAGCAGGTCACACTCGGACACAACCACCTGCACAAACAACCCCTGACGTCAACGACACATCTGCGGACAAACCATGCCCAAGAGTCACAACTCGACAAAGAGCACAAGTTACCCAAGTCTGCAACATCTCAGCACTGTGGAACACAGAACTGAAAGGCTCACCGCATGAAAGGGATAAGTGGCAGCCAAATCAGAACCGCAGGAGCGACTCACCCACCGTGCAGCATACGCACATAAGAATAAGTGCACCTCGACATTGACAACATCCTGGTACAAACAGCAACACCTCCACAACAGAACACAGGACACAACTGGTGCCGCATATGTGCACAACATGGCCAATCACATCTGGCACAGCAGGAAACTGTGACATGACAATGTACAAGTACAACCTGTAACCTGCAAATATTTTTTATTCACACATGCTGTGCTTGTGGACATTTTGTACTGTCCCATGATTGCCAGGGACAGCCACAATGTGACGTGCTCATGAGAAGAAATTTGCAATGAGGGTGTTCCTACGGGCCATTCCTGCTACAGCTGCAGTGAGATGTGGGCCACCTGCCCCTTCATCCTCATCATCGTCCGGGACTTCTAGAACTTGGATCCATGGGGCATTGGTGCGTACACAGATGTTGTGCAACACACAACATGTAACGATAATCTTGCACACAATGTCTGGGCTGTACAGGAGCCTTCCACCTGTGACGTCCAGGCACCTGAAACGTGACTTCAAAACGCCAAATGTGCGTTCCACGATGCCCCTGGTGCGTATGTGGGCCGCATTGTACTGCCTCTGGGCGCGTGTGTTCGGGTCTCGGAGGGGTGTCATCATCCAAGGGCAGAGTGCATATCCTTGATCACCTGTGACAGTGCAGAGAGAAAAGAGTCAATACTTGGTTCGGCATGTGTCGGCAGGCCCACTAGTCCAGTGACGCCTGTGCTGGCTGTGTGTGGGGTGAGTGTAAGCCAGCCCTCAAGGAGTAGCTGGTGCTGGCAACAACTTCAACAGTCACCAGGCACTCAGGAATGCAATGTTCGAACAGCAAGTGACTTGAGTTGCACAGAGTTAGTGGCCCCGGATGCACAGCGGCCGACACAGGCCTACCGCCACAGGACGCTGACTTGTGGGAGACTGGGGTAGGGTCATGAGGGCAGAGCAGGGTCTCGAATGTATCAAAGGTGGTTTTCGCGGAGTGTCTCGGGGGAGAGTGAGAGGTGTACCCCCAGGGCATGATGCAGAGGGCACATACCAGCTGTGTCCGGCAACATGGCGGATATGAATGCCACAGACTCATGCCAAACACCAAGTCCGTACCTGCCCGTTGCTGATGACAACCCCCAGGCCACAGGCTCAGACACCAACAATGTTCTGCCGGAGGCTGTCGGTGACTCACGGCGCACAGGGTTAGTGGCACCAGGTCAGTCCTTGCTACTGGTTGACCTCCTCCGTAATGGTGATCCGTGTTTCCACCGGACTGTGATGCATCTCCCTCTCACTCCTCTCCCTGCGTTCACTGGCATGAACTCTGCCATTGATTAATGAAGACTCAGTTCTAGATGTGGGACATGTCAACGAATGAGGACTCCTGGGGGCCTGTGTCACGGAGGACAGCGATGATCCGAGGAGGCTGCCAAGGTCGCGGGCATGGGTCTTGGAGCTAGCACCGGCACGTGGTGGGCCCTTTTTGACACACGACGGTGTCGGCAGGAGAGCAGTGCGGCCTTGGAGCGCTGGGGCGGGCAAGCCGGGTCTGGGTATCAGCGGCCTGGGGTGCAGCAGGCGCACAGGCTCACAGGCCCCGCTGCTCACGGCGTTGGCCTCATGGCGGGCTGAGAGGCGCCGCCCTGGCAGTGACGTTTGCGATTCCAGGAGAGCACCACGCTCAGCGCCACGTTTTTTTTATCCACACCCCTGCGCAGGCCTGGCGTAAGCCGGGCCAACCCACTACGCTCACGCACACAGGGGGGGATGCAGCGAGCGACATTTCCGCAATCTAACCCACAGCCTGGGGTGACATGGTTGCGTCCACTGTTCACTGCTCTCCAGACACCAGCAGTTAATGTCTGCATGGACATATCTGTGGTTTGCATACCCAGGTCTGTCCGGCACATTCACGCCACACTTGTCGTTGTTTACATTCCCATTCATGGGTCACTTGCATCCTTCGCACATGCCTGCTTTCTACCTCTCCACACGTTCAGCTGTTGTGTGGCTGTGGTGCGATGATATAGCTGGCTTATGTACATGGGAAGCCCAGGATCCCAATGGAGTTGTGTTGTCGTGTCTGGTAGGTGGGCATCTTGATTGACATGTTGTATGTGGTTTGGTCACCTGTGTATTCCCACAGTTGTGCGTTGTGTGATGGTGGCTTTGAGGTGTGTGGTGTGTTGATTTGGTACTTACCAACGAGCAGTCCAGTTCCATAGGTGCCATCCTGGAAGCGCTGGTTGATGATGGACTGTCGGAAGATGTAGGAATCGTGCACCATGCCTGGGTAGTTTGCGACGACATTGGTGAACATTCCCCGGTGGTCCACTATTGCCTGCACATTGATGGAATGCGTGTGCTTTCTGTTGCGGTAGATGTGTGCAGTGTCCGCAGGGAGCACAAGTGGGACATGTGTGCAGTCAATGGCCCCCAACACGTGTGGGAATCTAGCAATGGCGTAGAAGCCTTGCTTGGTCTCCAGCTGTTCCTGCGCAGTGTGGGGGAAGTGAAGGTACTGGGGTATGAAGCTGATGATGGCATCCAGGACAGGTGTGAGGAACTTTGATAGGGCTGGCTGTGAGACACCTCCGACTCTGGCCGTTGTTGGTTGGAAGGTACCAGAGGCCAACGTGTGCAGCACAGCCAGCAGCTTTGTCTGCGGAGGGATGTTGGTTGTCCGCTGTGTTGGGACCGTCAGCCTGTGGCCGATGTGGGTCATGATGCGGAGGATGGTTGTCCTTTTGAGCCTGTAGAGGGCAATGACTTCCTCGGGCGGTAGGTCTGTGAGACTGGTGCGTTTTCGGTAGGTCCGCTGTCTTACTCTGCGCTGCCTCTGTGGTGGTCCGGGGGGGGTGCCGGTCCGGGTCCCAGGGGTGGTGGCGGTCCTGGGGGTGGTGGCGGTGGGTGTTGTGGCCCTGTTGGGGCTCCAAGCTGCATGATGAGTAGCTCCATGGCGTCGGTTGTTCTTCGGGTGTGGCTGTGTGCGGGGCTCCGTTGCCTACTGCAGGTAGTCGTCCTGCTTAACACCAGCAAGGGGCAGGTGTTAAATACCTGCTGCTACCGCGGCTTATTGCGTGGTTTTGACTCGCATCGCGGATCTGGCAGTTCGTTGTGAAAGTGGTGTAGTGGTGTTTTCATGTGTTTTTGCACGGGAACTCCTACTCTGCATCTCATTAGGGTTAGTTGGTGGTGTCACCCGTGGGGATAAAATTTGCGGAAGTTATCGCGGGAATACTGGCGATGTCTGCAGTTTGCACCCGCTTGTGAATGGGGCGTTAAATCTATCTCCACTTTTGATGCGTTAAGGTGGCGATAACTCGGCGATAAGTCCTTGTGAATATGCCCCTCTATCTTTAACCGTGAATACCTTTCACTCACCTCTATGCTATGATTCAAGTAGAGGAAAGAATGAACATTCACGTAATCTCTTAGTTATCCAGAAGGCTTTTGTGTGAAACACCTGTGTCTTCTCTCACTTTGAGTATTATATACTGTTTGGGTCACACCATCCGTTTGCAGATGATTTTAGAAATGGTATGAGCATGTGCCATTTCACAGACACTAATATTCACTTTGGTGGCGGATTAGGAAAATTCTAGAAAGTGTACAAAACCATTAATCAGGATGAACATTGCTTGTCTTGTAGCCCTGATGAAGTCATCAGTAGTATTACCCTGAGACAAAACACGTGCTGGCTATCAGTTTATGTTGTTTTGTGGAAAAATGAAGCTGAAATTAGTTTATTTCCACATTTATTTAACCGGTAAATATGCACTCATGCTTGAATGTCTGCTAGGTTTCAATGCTGTAAACACCAGCAGAAGATAAATTAATGCATTTTTAAGAAAATATGCACATTTCAGTATCAACGTAGTGCATATCTATTGCTGTTAAAGCCTCTTTACTAAAATTCCTTTCTTTTTTAGCCCCCTTACCTATCAATCCACACAGCAATTGGCCTGGCAGTCATGGCAGACAGTATTTAGAATTACTCAAAAAGTAACCCAATTTCCGTTTTAATCCACATTTAGAAATAAATACAGACAAGAAAATAAATATTTTCTGTCTGTATTTATGTGTAAAAATCAGTAAAAACGGAAAACCGGGAGCCTTAGTTGTATTTTCGCTGGATCCGTTTGAAGATTGGAAATAAAGAGAAAACAACAAACAGTTACAACATTGCATGGACTATGAAGCTTCTGGATTTCAATTTGGTGCTCAGAACTTTTTCTGTAAAAGTCCTCAATTAAGATTCTGCTTAGAGATAAGACTGGGCGTAGTTTGCGTAGTAGCACTTCACGTAGCTACATGAAATACATTTTGAACTACACGTAGCTATGCAAATTGCATAGTGCGTAGCTGTGTGCTTGACTGCACTGTACAATAATTGCCAAAGGCATCTTGCACAGTGCAAGTTAAGATAAAATAAGTATCTCTGTCTTTATATGCTAAAAAATGCATATAGTCATTTCACAAAAGTGAAAACGATAAATTAACAAGCAGTGAGAGAGGTGATGATTTTGGGATCCTCCCTAACCTAGGGAGAGAACCAAGCAGATGCCTTGAAAACAAAAAGCACATCTTTTGAACGATTCAGTGGTGGTCCCATCCTCTTAGGACCACCCCAAGCACAGTTATTGGCAAAAATACAATCCCAACCAAAGGCCCTGCAAAGCATTATGGGACGAGATTAGCAGTGGGCAGTGAATATTATAGTATCCAATATCAAAATAATTCTACAAAGAGCTGCAGTTCCACTAGTCGTTACTAGATGTCCCTCACGAGTCAAATGCAAAAGCTTCATGAAAGGGTTTCAATGCTTTTGCATTTGACTCGTGAGGGACATCTAGTAACAACTAGTGGAACTGCAGCTTGATGTATTAATAATTTCAATGCTTTTGCATTTGACTCGTGAGGGACATCTAGTAACGACTAGTTGAACTGCAGCTCTTTGTAGAATTATTTTGATATTGGACACTATAATATTCACTGCCCACTGCTAATCTCGTCCCATAATGCTTTGCAGGGCCTTTGGTTGGGATTGTATTTTTGCCCATAACTGTGCTTGGGGTGGTCCTAGGAGGAAGGGACCACCACTGAATCGTTCACATGATATGCTTTTTGTGTTCAAGGCATCTGCTTGGTCCTCCCCCTAGGTTAGGGGGGACCCCAAAATCCTCACCTCTCTCATTGCTTGATATTTTATTGTCAAAGTTCACTTTTGTGAATTGGTTATATGCATTTTAGCATAGGAAATTGCTTTATCAAAGCATTTGTAGGTGTTTATTATACTTTTGCTACGCTATGTCAATTAGCACAGTTTTTCACTCTGCTACGTGCAATTTGCGTAGTAGCATAAACTTTGCATGCTCTGTGAGCGTAGCGAAGTATTATGCCCAGGGTTACTTAGAAGGGGGGACTCATTAACCCAGAACCTTCCCCAGCATGGGTCGTGTCCTTAAAATATATTCAAGATGTAAGAGCTCTAGCTCCATATGAGTGATAAAGGAGGCGGTGGATGATAGGAGAGCCAGTAAACAACATGTAAATTATTTTTCTGTGACCTGTAAGGGTGATGCTACCTGTATACCCCAACCCCCCGCCCATCAGTTGCCAAACCAACACATTTTGCGAGGTAAATGGCCAACATATGAGCAGGTGATCTTTTACCTAATTTGGTAGCAAAGGAGAAGAAAGCATTAACACTCGTTGCTAGTTTATTGTTACTATTTTCTAGCTGTGGATGCTAGAATCCCCTGCAGTTAAATGTCACCCATAGTTAATTTAAATTAGCCACATGGATGGCATGGACCTTGAAGGTTGGTTTCAAGTCCTTCCTATATCCACAGGACATTACAAATGACTTATTGGTGTTAATCCTCATATCGAGCCCCTCCATAAAGGATACAAAGGCATCCAAGAGAAACTGCAGCACTACAGGTTTGCGGCCCATGCTGATGGCATTGTCAGCATATAACAAGCATTTGCAATGCAATCGGTCTCGCATTTACGCGAGTTTAAGCTATTGGCATTGTAAATGACAATGCCTTTTCAATTCAATTCAATTCATCTTTATTCGGATAAAAGAATATCCATAAAAGAACAAAGTAATAACCAGCAGGATAAAAAAAGAAGAAAAAAACAGTAAATACACAAAACATATACATACGCAATACTCAGGGGATTTATCTTACACTTATAATTTGTTAGGGGCAATAGTATAATAGTTCCTTGAATCAACTGATACAGGCAACCAATATCCACTGATTTGATAAATAACATCAGACTAAAATAGTAACACATATTAAAATGAGAATAAAAAGTTCATTAAATATAGCAGCATAGTGATTTAAAATGCGGACAATTTATCACATTAGACCAGCGTTAAAATCAGACAAATTCATTAAATCTAGCAGCATAATATAATAAAGTGCGGGCAATTTATCAAAAATTATGTAACAATGGAATACACACAATACAATTGTGCAACCTACATATAATAAGAGGTTAAAAATGGGCAATCAAGGCCAATTATACCAAACTCATAGAAGCGCGTGAGCGGACAGCCAAACGCAAGAAAGTGCTGATGCGGAAATTTTCGTCTTTGAGCTCAACAATTTCTCTATATGCCACCTTATAGTTGCAGATAGCAGCTGCCTTAAAAAACGGGATCAACAATTGTTTACTATATAACTGATAAAAGTTACAGAAAAACAAAAAATGTAACATAGATTGGTTGCCACGATTACCACAGGGACAAGGGGTTTGCTCAAGGTTACTAGTGTGCCCAAGGGGAAAACATAATAAATATTTTAAAGTACCAGCCCTAAGGCGAAAGAGCAAACTTCTTTCCCAACGGTTGGTCGCCATTAAAAGATAACGGACTGGCAATATTGTCGGTGGGCCCTCAGCGTCCGACATCGTTATGTAACGGGCAACTGAGCTTTTCGAAGCTTCATGCCTGAGTCTCATACTGGCATAATACCCATACAGGGTCTCCTGTATAGTCTTTTTATTAATGCCTGACATATCACTTGGATTTGAGAAAATGTGTGGCAGATTTACAGCGGACAAGTTGTCCTTAACAGCTGCCAACCAAGGTATGCTACTGCCCTTGTCACATTTAAGACAATCAGCTATTATTTCTCTGGTAAAAGTGGTTGCCGGATTTTGCCATACTTTTATCCAAAAAATAGTTGGACGGGCCCTAATATAATCTTCAATATAAGACAGTTTTAGCTCCCGGTGACAAACAAAGGAAGAGGAGCTAATCGGGACCCCCAGAACTCTCCGACAAAATCTATTTTCCTCTATTTGAATATTGTTACAATTCGCATAACCCCACACTTCAGCTCCATAAGTTGCGGTTGGTCTACATTGAGTTTTATATATCTTCAGTAGGGATAGCACTACCTCAGTTCTTCTGGGTTGAGGGAGGCATAAGATTGAGTTGGAGGCCTTTAAGAGTTTGTTCCGACTATGTGTCAAATGGGCAGTCCAAGAACCATTGTCAGCAAATACCAGCCCCAGGTATGAGAAAGTGCGTGTGCAAAATAGTTTTTCAGAGCCGGAGCTGATTACATTAACCCGATGTTTATTTGGACCACAATTCATTAAAAAAGATTTTTTAAAATTTGTACACAAGTCCAATTTAGACATAAAATCGACAAAACCCCCGACTAAAGTGCGTAGTGCATTTGGTGTGCGGCCCATTAGGACCGCGTCATCTGCGTATAATAAAGCAGGTATTTTGATACCATTGATCACCGGGACATCCGTAGTCAAGTTTGACAGCTCATCATGCAACTCATTAATATATAAAATGAAAAGCAGAGGGGCCAGCACACACCCCTGCCTGACCCCTCGGCCGATGACAATATTCTCTGATACGGCCCCATCCCTACTAATCCTTACCCTTGCCCCCAAATCCTTGTGTAAAAAGGCCAAAAAGTGTACTAAGGCCTCGTCCAGCCCATAATTTAGGAGACATGACCATAGGCGCGATCTATTCACATAATCGAAGGCTGAGGTGAGGTCCATGAAAGCTAGGTAAATGGGAGACTGCCGAGCTATCGTATATTTGTCAACAATCAAATTTAAATTGAGACATTTCTCTATAGTTCCTAATTTGCTTCTAAAACCTAACTGACATTTATTTAAAATATGCATATCCTCAGCCCAACTCCTAATTTTATTAAATAGCACCCTCCCAAGTATCTTTAAAGTGTTATCGATCAAAGAAATTGGTCTATAACAACTAGGGTTAGCCCTGTCTCCCTTCTTAAAAATCGGTACTATTGTGCTGGACGACCATGTACTAGGAATTTGGGAGTTTGTTAAGTTATTAAAAACATTAAGTAAAATCGGGGCCCAGAAATCTAATTTATATTTAATAAAATCAATGGGAAATCCATCAGGCCCGGGGGCCTTATTGCCTAAACTCTGATCAATTGCGTCTACCACTTCTGAGAGCGATATCTGGACTCGTGACGCAACGTAAAGATCTATATGGACCTCATCCAGCGATGGGGCAGAATATATTTTAGAGAAATGAGAGACCCAGGCATCACTGGTTATATTACAACTTATGGGACTTAAGTGCTGACCAGTGTTTCTCATATTTTTGACCACCTCCCAAAATCCTTTTGTATTATTGAATCTTGCAGCGGAAGCCAAATTATCCCATTGATCTCTCAAAATCTCCTCTTTCCTTTGCTTAACCACTTTATTATATTGGTTCCTTAGTGATCTGATTAAAATTGCATCCCTAGGTGTTGCCGACAAAGCGGCACGAAGTTCTCTATTAGCCCGGGAGCATACACTATTGAACCACTTGGGATGGTGGTTGTTGTTAAACGCAGGTTTAGAGATCATCTGTTTAATACCTGCACATAACTGGGTAAAGGCTGCAACCACCTCAAGGTTAGGGTCAATAGATGACAGACATACGTCAACAGCTGATCGATGAAGTGTTACCATGTTCTTAAACAGCATGCTGTTATCAATTCCTTTCCAGATGATTCTTAAATTGTCAGTTGAGGAAGATATATTACAGGCCCCAGGTTCTCCCTTGAAAATGTGTCTGGGGGCAACCCTAAACAATACCGAAGTTGGGTTGTGATCCCCAAACGTAGTAGGTATAACCTCTGCACCAACTAAAATATCTTCAAGTGGGGCAGATATAAAAACATAATCAATTATTGAGGCACAGCCTCGGCCTCTATATGTTGGCACTGTCTGATTATCACTATGGTCCATGGGTGCAATGTCCATCACATTTGATAAATCATGCATTAACAGATAATCCATTAATTCAGTTCCCCTTTTACTCAAATTTTCATATTGTATGTAGCCAGTATCCAAATGGTATGCTCTAGAGATCTTAACATTAAAATCACCCCCCAGACAGATTCCAGCTAAATTTTGATTTCCCGCTACAATGTGTATATTAGAAACAAATTTAAAAAGATTTTGTTTTAAAAACAAAAACAAAAATAAAAGGCATTGTTATTTGCAATGTCGATAGCTCAAACTCGCGTAAATGCGAGACCTATTGCATTGCAAATCATATAAGTATGTGTTCGAAAGAGTGGGGCGTGAGACGAGATGTGCGCGCAGGACAGAGTTTGTAAGCATAGTAGATCACATGACCCGTGGGGGTCCGGAGACCAAGGTGTGTGTGAGGGACCCGGCGTGTAAGTGGGTGCCTGAGAAACTCAGTGTCATGAGGAATGGGGAGAGGATGTGGTCTGACGGCTAGACTGCCGACTTTGGTGCTGGAACCCAAGGTTCGAGCCTCGGGGTCGCGTCCACATCCTGTGATTCTGGGCAAATCACTTAATCTCCCCGTGCCTACCAAAAAAAAAAAAACACTAAATAATGTGTCTTTGTGTAACGTAATCGGTGCTCATGTAAAGCGCTCCAATACTTTCGGGTCGAGTTCGTGCTATATAAATCTGCAAAAAATAAAAAAAAATGGGACGAAAGTGCCCCCGGGCTCCCTCACACAGGTGTACTGACCCCCCTCCCAGTTCAGCTCACTCCAGCCGCAGCACCCGAATATTCCTCTCCCGCGACCCCCTTTACCCTCTCAAGACGGGAGAGAGCTGAAACCCGGCAGCACCTCTGACCCGAGTACCCGTGCGCCCCCACTTACCTACGGGGGCACTCCCGAGGTAGAGACACGACCCCTCCTTAAGCAGCGGCGCCAGCCATCTTACAACGTCAATGCATTCTGGGAGTTGTTGTTTTATACCGCAGACTTTAAGGCAGGGATTTCCTGCCGGAGACAGTGGCCAATGGGAAGGTTGCGTGCCATAGGCTCGCTCCTGCCCGCCGCAGAGCGTTCTGGGAGGTGTAGTCCTTGGGGCTCCTAGCGGTAGCAGAGGACTTCAAACCTCGCATTGCAGCCATGCCGAAATACCAGAGCTAACAATTGGATTTTGAACACGACTTCCTGCCAGCGTCATATTTCTTCACAGCGCTGTACTATCGACCTCGGAAAGCTTAACTGCTGTGTTTGAAGCTAACATCCATAACTCGGAAGCAGGTTCATTCACCTTCTGAAGTGACTTAATGGAAATGGAACATGTTGCGAGTTACATGCCACGTGTATAATTTCCAATGACTGCTGAATCTTACAAAATAAGGGAGGCGGGAGCAGTTCGGGTCTGGTGAATTAGAACATTTGCATGATTGTACAGGCTCGTCAATACGATACGGCACAGAGTAGACAAGCCACAGCACTTAGCTGCCATACAAAAGGCATATAGGCGCTATACCTCACCGATTAACACACCATTCTAGAACAAAGCGTGATATATGTGTTATTGTATTGTTTAAAAGTCTTTGAGAGGTTTTTGAATGGCAAAGACATGTGGAAAGCAAGTCTGCTATTAGAATATAAAACGATTTCGATTTTCACTTCATACCGTACATTTTGTTTTACCAATCCAATAAAACATCCTAACCCCATCTCATCTTTAACAAGCATTGGCAATGCAGAGTGCGGAGGTGGTACTACTGCAGAGCGGTGCGCACACTTTAAGATAGGAGACAGGGGCGCCTGCTAAAATATGGCGCCCGTGTTGATAATGCTGAATGTTTAGCCCGGGGGCAGGTCGGACAGCAATGACAAAGCTGCCTGATGCGAAGCTTCCGGGTGAGCCAGGGAATCCACGAGCGCGCCGACTTTTGGCACATGCGCAGAATCTAAGGCAGCGCGCGCATGTTATTGAGCACTATTTTAAACAAGCATTTGCAATGCAATACGACTCGCATTTACGCGAGACGTATTGCATTGAAAATGGGAGTGGGGCTGTTAAAAAAGGCACAAACGGGAGTGGGGGGGGGTGAGGGGTTGGCAAAAAGTCACGGACTGTGTGAAGGGGCGGTGGGGGGGACACAGGGGAAAAAATACTTTTCAGTAAAGGGGCCAATAGCCTCGGAAGCGTACAAATTACGCCATGGCCGTCGGGAGGAGGGACTAACAAGACAGATCCAATGAGGAGGCAGCATTTAGGCTATAAGCCAAACAAAAAAATGGGCGGAGAGTGGGCGGAGCTTATGCGAAGTTTACCCTCTATAGTATATACACCATGCCTCTTGCAAAACGAGCAGCGCATGCGCGCTGCACGCTGGGCGCGAGACCTAAAAAGGCCTGTATTTGGCGCTTTCAAATCTGGGGCATGTCCATACACCTTAATACTAACTCCCTCTCCAGACAATTAATATAGAGAGAGAATAGATAAGGCGCAAGGACAAACCCTTGCCTAACACCCTTGCGCACCCTGAATATCTCAGAGCACTCACACCCCAGCCCGAACCTTACTGCAGCACTTGAGTATCAATAGATATCCCTGATGGCATTGATAATGGATCTGTCAATGCCCAGGTCTTCCATTATGCCCCCCAGTTTAGAGTTGGAAACATGATCGAAGGCACTGGGCAGATCAATGAAACCCAAGTGCAGCGCACCATGCTTCGGGATTGTGCATTTTCCCAGGAAAAGGCATAGATTGATAAATTGATCCTCCTTCCCCATCCCCATCCCTCTCCTGAACCCATACTGGTTAACCGAGAAGGTACCACTCTCCTCCACCCAGACCTCTAGGCAAGAGCATACATGCAGCACACATATAAACAGCAAATTGCCTTTACAGATTGTTTATGTGCAGGAAGGTGTCCCTTCCTTCACATAAACAATCTCCCCTGCAGTGCAGGCACCCTTGCAACATGGTGCTAGGGTGCCTGCGCTGGCGCTTGGCAGCTTTTCCAGCACCAGTGCAAGGGGAAATGCAGGGGTACACCATATTTTTGTAAATACGGCACATCCATGCATTTAAAAAATATCAGAGTGCGGAGTTACCAATTTTGGAGTCACACCGAGCTCTGACAGCCTGGAGTAAATAGCTGGTTTTTGCCACAATTTGATAGGATATGGGCTCTGAGAACCAAAACTTTCAAAATCCAAGGACAAATGGACGATATAGAGAGATAATATGTTCAGAACATCTAAATTGTTTGTTTTCCTTATTTCATTTTTTTATACCACAGGGCAACTCATAGTAACATGTTGTTACTAATGGTGACATGACTTTTTGTAATATGTTAATGGTCTAGACTGTGTTAACTGTGAAACTCAAAATACCGAACAAAGCTAACTCTCTGCTTATAATTTTATTTCAGGAAATACTTATAAGAAAATACCAAATCCCCGGATGAAGAGTTCCAACTTGAAGGCACAGTGAATACAATATCTATCTATCTATCTATCTATCTATCTATCTATCTATCTATCTATCTATCTATCTATCTATCTATCTATCTATCTATCTATCTATCTATCTATCTATCTATCTATCATCTATCTATCTATCTATCTATCTATCTATCTATGTATATTGTATATATCTATTCACTGAAAGAACAATGGTTAAATTGCCATTATAGTTACATCTCGTAATAAAATCTTACTTCACATTAAACAAACTGAGAAATTCACTGAAAAGATGAAGGTTAAAGTGACAACATAGTTAGGTGAAAGTTTCAGTTAAAATTTTCCATTTTATACCTAATACACACAGAAATTCGCCAGTTATATTTAACTGAAGTAACTATAATTTACGCCTCCGCTATGCATAGTGTTGTCATCGGTGATGTTATTTCAGATGTCGCATTCATGTTATCAATAAAGCCACAGAACTTGTAATGAGTAATGTAATATGTGAGGTAGTAAGCAGTGCATGGCAAGGGCATGAGTTGTTAAAAGTTGGTGCAATAATTTATCAATAACCACCTTCCAAATTAAAATGTATAAATACACACATAGCAATGCATAATAATTTCTGTCGAAAAAAATGTTTATAATAAAACATTTTTATTCCAAACAACCATAAATGAGTGTTTGAGTCTTTCTTTACCAAAAATGCAGCCATAGAATCAACCACAAGGGATCCTCGCACTTCCGCTGAAGAGCATACAGCTCCAGCTCAGAGTGCTTTAAAAATAATGGTAAGCTCTCCTGGGGTTATGTTATGTTATATGGACTTGATATAGCACAGCCAATCACCCCCACAGGGGTTTCTTGGCTCTGCAGCACAATCCAGGTATGAAGAAAAGAGGGAATCAGGAGGTTAGATTAGGCAAGTTTTTAAAGGTTTTTTGAAGTGGGCGAATTCAGAACAGTCACAAATGTGCTGGGGGAGTTTGTTCCCGTGATGTGGGTCAAGGTAGGAGAAAGAGCGGCTTCCATGTTTGTGCAAATATGGTGGGGCGGAGCAGGTGCTTGTCTTTGGATCTCAAGTTTCTTATAGGATGATAAGGGTGAAGTTTATTTTGAAGGTTGGCAGGGCCTTTCCCTTAGAGGGATTTATATACCAAACATAATAGCTTGAAGATGTTGTGCTTCCGGGGCGTGGCTTGCAGCCAAAAGGAATGGCTGTTCCTTGAGAGAGCTCCGTGCCACCCGGAGCTAATCCCCTGAAATCCGTCAACTACATCCGTAAAATCTGCCCTGCCGGGGCCGATGAGACTTGGCACAGCCCCCCCTCTGTTGATACAGCTGTGTCTGATGAGCTGAGAGGCTGATTCGGCGATTGAGAGATGTGGAAGCCGACGAAGTGTCAGGCAAGATGGCGCCTGGGCCCTGACCGCAATGGGAGTGTAGGGTCGATGTGGTTCCTCCCCCTCCCTCCTCACACCAAGCGAGAAAATAAGTGAGGTGAATGGTGGGTGCCTTACCGGACCTGCGGCGAGCTCTGATGGTAAGCACCATGCTGTTTGAGGAGGAATACGATTAGAACATCGGTTGGCGTGTCGGGAGCTGAGCGGACGGCAAGACTTTGGAGGTGAGCGGGCGCGGCGACCAAGAACATGCACCTGGGTGTGACCAGAGTGTGCCCGCTCCTGTCTGCCATTAGTCCCACAGCAGCGGGTGTCCCCTGGTGGCAGAAACGCCACCCAGCTCAGCATATCGGATGAGTGGTGGCCCCACGGGGACTACGGACCACGAGGGCCCTCCATAACTGGGGAACAGATGTGAAGTGCTGTGGAAAGCTGGGTGGGGTCCTGGGGCTCGAGCCGGGAGGCGGCCTGGTGCCTGTGGCTCCCTTCCCCCTGCCTCTTCCTGAATATTGGTGACAGCATTTTGGGCCGCAGCGGTGGTCCTTATTGGTGAGCCCCGCGAAGGGGTGAAGACAGACGAATTGGCCGTGGTCGGGGCCGCGGTCCCCATTGCAGTGTGTTGCAGGTGAAGATAGCGGCCTGCTGTGAGACCCTAGGGGTGAGTGTGGATGTTTCCCCCCCTTTTTTTAGCCAGCATATTGGGTGTACCAGAACAAAGAGGCCGGGAGGAGCCGGGAGGGCCCTGGCGCCTCGAAATGGAGAGTAGCATTTTGGACTCTGGGTCTTCTCCCCTCCCCGATGATCCACCCACTGAAGGGCCACATCGGAGTACTGGAGGCCCGGAGGCCGCCCCTATAGCGAGGACATACACCCTACGGTAGATCCAGAGCATTGAATACAGGGTGAACGGATCACTGCAATTAGTGTGGGGGTGTGGAGACCTGGGTCCACCCATCAAGATGGACCGGATAGAGGCGGTGGGTGTCCCTAAGGTGCCCGGCCCGGAGACCTGGACGAGAGCCGGAGGTGGTCTTCACCGCAAGGGGGAGGCTGAAGTGTCTGGGGAAAAGAGGTCTCTGAGATGACGAGGGGCCACTCGCAGAAGCCCACTCACAAACCAGTCTAGATAAATTTGCAGTGAAAATGTCGACGTCTGGACTGAGGGCCTGGGAGGCCGAGGCGTCCGCCTCACCGAGGGATCACCAGCAGGAAGGAGAACCCTCCTTACGAACAATGATGGCGGCCATTCAGGAACTCAGGGGCTCAATAGCTCCTATAGAACCTAAACTGGACACAGTGACGGTGGAGGTCAACCTGCTTCGAGCAGACTTCCACAAGATATCCGAAAGGGTAACACCTACAGAAACACAACTGCACAGGCTGCTTTCAACAACCAAACGCCTGGAAGAACAGGTAATGAACCTAACAAAACAAAGAGGGATCCTGTTGGCCAGACTGGAGGACCAGGAAGGGAGGGCGAGACGCAACAACATCAGAGTAGTGGGGGTCCAGGAGGGGTCTGAAGTCCCTTAAACTTAAACCGAAATGTTTGTCAAACGTTTTCTCAGTGGAGAGGCCCATAGGGCACTTGGTCCTCTGCCAAAACTGGGATGTGGCCTCCCGTGCACGATAAATGCCTGAATATTGAACTACAGTGACCGAGATGCAATCCTATAAGCTGTCAGGACTCATGGAGATCTACGCATCGACAACGTGGTGATCCGATTCTTCCAGGACTTTACCTTTCAGGTTCAGCGCCAGAGAAGAAGCTTCGATGAGGTTAAAAAAGCTCTACGTGCAAAGGACCTGAAATACATGATGCTCTACCCTTCCAAGCTCAAAGTGATCGTAAATGGGAAGACACTACATTTTGTCACTCCAGAAGAAGCATGGGACTGGCTGGAGGGGTGGAGGGTGGTTGGTAAGGGGACTGCTGGAGACAGGCAGAGGGACAAGCTCAGAGAGAAGAGGGCCGCTCCCACCGAACTGCCTCAGAGATCTGCGTCCCCTTAAAGAGGAACATGTGAGCAACTATGCTGAGAAATTAATGGGGGAGAGATGGTTGCTGGATCTAGGATGAGGTGGTGGGATATGCCAGGGGAAAAGATTCAAATGATGGAGCGGTAGTAAAACATCACTGAAGGGGTGGGGTGGGGGGGTGGGGTGGGGGAAGTGCGGGGGGGACCGGGGCAGGCTGGGGCCTAGCTCCTGAGTTTGAGGGGATTGTTTTTTAATTGTGAAGAAAAGTTCTTATCCGACAGGCAGTGACCCAGGTGGCTGCACCACGTCCCGCCACTGTATGCTGAGTTTGGGGCGACAGGCACTCTGCAGGTTTGGGAAGTGGGAAGTTCAAATTCCACTGAGCAGGGTAGCAGGGTGGGGGGGTTGGCAAACACTACCATGTACATTCGTTAGAACTAAGGCTTCACAGCACTCTGCCCGTTGCGAGTGACCCCGTAAAGGGGTGGTGTGGGAGGACTCAGAACTTCACCCAGAACTAGAGGTACACCACTTAGACAGGACAGAAGATCGCCTCATGTGAGACCACGCAGAGTTTAAAAATATGGTCCTGGAATGTCAATGGGCTGGGGAGTAGTATTAAGCATACGCTGATCCTGCAACATATAAAACGTCATGGCCCAGACATAATACTATTGCAAGAAACACACTTGAGAGGTCATCACTATAAGACATTAGACCGAATGGGTTACATTCTAAAGGCTCATGCGGGTTACACCTCAGACTCAGGGTGGAAATCCTGATTAAAAAATAATTACCCTTTATCTCACGAAGAGTGTGGAGAGATGATCATGGACTTATGTAGCCCTTAACTGGACCTGCAATAGAGTAGATCTTAACCTTTTCTCCATTTATGCCCCACCTCGACTCCTGACCATGACTGTTCCAGATCTGGGAGGTCTACTGTTGGGACTATCCACGAGAATACTCCTGGTAGGGGGTGACTTTAATTCGGTCCTTGACCCTAAAATGCAGAGAACCAGTACAGGAACAGGGGGACAGGGAGGGGGTACAACACTCTTGCAGTTTACATCAGCAATGGGCCTGTCGGACCTCTTAAACCCACACACTCTGCAGTACACATATTTCTCAGTGCCACACGGTAGCCTCTCCAGAATTGATTACCTGTTTACTCTCCAGTCCCAGCTGCCACGATTCAGGGCAGCGGTACAGTTGGCTAGAGGAATATCGGACCATTCCCTGGTGGAGGTCCAACTACAAGGCCCTTGATAGATCACCAATGCCCACCCAGGTTGAATGCCTGGAACTTCAAGGACAAAGGCACAAGAGATAACATACGCATGGCAGCAGACTTGTATTTTCAAGAAAACCAGGGGTCTGTTGACTCAGCGGTGACCCTATGGGAGGCTTTCAAAACAGTGCTGAGATGGGGGCACTCAAGTGATAATAGGGGGGAGAAAAAAGACTCCAGATTGCAATGTGCCGAACTGGAAAAGAAGATACTAGAAATAGAGGGTAAAGTGCAAGTCACAATTCAAGAAATGGACAGACACCAGTTGCAGCTCTATCAACAGGAACTGAGAGCATTGACGGAGGACCTAGCCCATAAACACGCTCTGGCAATGCAGCAGCGTATTTATGACATCGGTGATAAGGCTGCCAAGCTCTTAGCGTGGCTGGAGTCACGTGACAGGGAGAGGACTTGGGTATTTGAAGTGAAGGACACAAGTGGGACAGTTCACTCTATCAATTCGGGAATAGCCGAGGCCTTCGCCTCTTACTATGAGGCTTAGTACGCCTCCCAGACCTCAATGACTGATCTGGATTGTGCGGACTTCGTGAAGGATGTGGCCCTCCGACTGCTAACTGAGGAGGAGGGAGTGGCCCTAGAAGCCGACTTATCCGAAGAAGACTTGCAAGGGCATTGAGGGAGCTGCAGTCGGGTAATGCACAAGGGCCTAATGGCTTGCCGATAGAGCTCTATAAAGGCATAGCAGGAGTAGTAGCAAAACCGATGTTGGAGATGTACCAAGAGCCGCTCTCCAGGGGTTGTCTCCCAGTGGACCAGAGGGTGGCAATGATAGTGACCATACTAAAAGAGGGGAAGCCCCCAACTGAACCCGGTTTGTATAGACCAATTTCTCTACTTCATGTGGAAGTTAAGGTGTTGGCCAAAATTTTCCCCACCAGACTGCGAGCAGTTCTCCCCTCAATAATACACCCGACCAGTCGGGATTTGTTCCCTGCAGGAGCACAAGGCTCAACTTGAGATGCCTCTATGGGGTACTATATCTAACCAGACCCTGCACAGATATACAAACGGTGGCGAAGGCTTTAGACGCGAAAATGGCTTTTGACTCTGTGGAATGGAATTACGTGTTTGCAGTCTTGGAAAGGTTTGGGTTTGGCCCCAAGTTCAGTGCCTGGGTCAAACTACTTTACATGGCCCCTATGGCCAGTGTCAGGGTGAACGAAACTACTTCACAGTGTTTTAAGTTTCATAGGGGCACCCGGCAGGGCTGCCCACTATCCTGAATGCTGTTTGCCCTGGCCCTCGAACCCCTGGCGACATGGATCCGCCAAGACTCCATAATCTGGGGCATACCTGCACCGGGAGGGTGGGAAGAAAGAATCTCCCTATATGCTGATGATGTGCTATTATACGTGGCCCGACCCAAGTACTCCATAAACAGAATAATCCAAATCTTCCAAATATTCGGGGAGCACTCTGGCTACACAATCCCCACGCTGGCTACACAAACCCCACAATTTACCCCTTGTCGGGGGAGGCCCCTTGCTTGCCATGTGACTGGTTGGCCCCGGTGTGCTCAAACGGATTAAAATACTTGGGAATATACGTAACGCGTGACCCACACAAATTCCTTAGGCAGAACCTTGACCCACAACTCGAGCGACTAAAAACAGATGCGAAGCACTGGGAATCTTTGCCATTGACGTTGGCGGGCAGGGCCGCCCTATATAAGATGATGACCCTCCTGAGGCTGCTCCGTGTAATGCAGAACACATCATACAAGAGTCCACCAGCGGTTTTTGCTGGAATTGACCAGACAGTTTGAAAACTGCTGTGTAAAGGGGGATCTCTAAGAATTGTGCTGGCTAAAATACAGAGAGGGGTGTTTGGGGGAGGGCTGGTGGTCCCCAATGTCCAAAAATATTACTGGGCCTCACAATTGCTGATAATTAACGACTGGGTGTTCGCGGACTGCCCCCATCCTGCATATAGAGTAGACAGAGGGTGCATGGTCTTGGGGGGATGGGAGAGACTGCTGTATGGTAAGATGGGCAGGGATGACTGGCCACAACATACACAAGTCGTAGTACATACATGGCACAAAGCTATCAAATTCCTGGGCTGGAGAGGGAAACTAACGGCCCAGACTCTGTTGTGCTGCAGTGCACTCCTGCCAGAGGTAACAAGGTTGGGTGGATTCCATAAATGGATACTTATTGGCATAGAGCACCTGGATGATGTCTGGAGAAACCATGCATACATACAGTTCAAGATCTGCAAAAAGAATATGACTTAGTTGATTCGGAACAACTCCGACACACTCAGCTGGGACACACTACACTGCTACTTGCCAATGGGGGAGCAACTGCCTGATGCCTCGCCACCAAAGGACCGTTTGTTAACAGAGCCACTGTCACAGAAGGAAGCATCACTAATCTATAAGAAATTACTCAACAATTCCCCTGTTCTAGTAGGCCCCCTCAGGCGGACATGGGAGGGTGATCTGGGAAAAACACTAGATGATGAAGACAGGACATAGGCCCTCCAGGCCACTCAGGAGATCTGAATCACAGTGAGATTCCGATTGGTCCAGCTTGAGATTCTCCATAGATCCTATTATGCATAGGTCCTCCTGCATAAAATTGGATGAGCCAATTCCCCGATGTGCAGAAGAAGGTGTGGGGGGGAGGGGTCCTTCTATCACACATTATGGGACTGTAGAGGAATTCAACATTACTGGACCCAAATCGCATCAATAATGGCAAGGGCAACAGGAGTGGAGATACTGGAGGACCCCGGAAGGTCCTGGGAATAAAAGGGGTCCAGGACTGGCCGAGGACAAAGGAAATTTGGCTTAGATTAGCAGCGGGGGTTGCAAAACGTAATATTGCAAGGACATGGGGCGTTATGGTCCCACCGGCAGTTGATGATTGGATAGCAGATCTAGATTGGTGCCAGAGGGTGGAACAAGTGGTCTATACAGCCAGGGGATGCCCCATGAAGTGGGAGAAAGTGTGGGGGGATTGGAGAACTTACAGGGGTTAGACACAGGGGAATGGTATGGCCATAAAAGCGCCTTGGTAATTTGCGGGGATCATGTACGATATGGGGAACTGTGATGTCAAAGACGAATACACATGTGTAATGACCTGATTATGGCACTCAGAACGATATGTGAAGCCTACTGTTTGTTTATCAATAAAAAGAATTTATAAAAAAAGAAGATGTTGCGCATCCTGATTGGAAGCCAGTGAAGGGATTTGAGGGTGAGCTCCGAGGGAATGCGTGGAGGCAGTTTACAAACAAGGCATGAGGGTTTCATTTGTTCTAACCAAAAGGGAGTTTTTGTAATCCAAGTGGCTGACTACCAAGGCCTGCATGAGAGTTTTCCTAATGTGGGGAGGTAGCCATTGAAATGCCTATCTGAGCATTCACATGGTTCAGAAACAGGCTCCGCATGTGGACTCAACCTGCTTTTTCATTAAGAGGTTATCATCTATCATGATGCCTAGGATTTTTACAACCTTTTTCTGTTCCGGGGGAGCACCCAGATTGGGCAGCCACCAATCATCTGTCCAGTAGGAATAGGAGTTGCCTAGCAGTAAAATGTTGGTTTTTCCGATGTTTATCTGCAGGTAGTTTGAGACATCCAGGAGGCAATTTTCCTCATGCAGTCTCCAAATTTAGGGGCATATTCACAAGGACCCACCGCCGATTTATCTCCACCTTAACCCATCAAAAGTGGAGATAGATTTAACACCCCATTCACAAGCGGGTGCAAACTGCAGACATCGCCAGTATTCCCGCGACAACTGCCCCAAAACTTATCTCCACTGTGGACACCACCAACTAACCCTAATGAGATGCAGAGCAAAAACACAGGAAAAAACCACACCACTTTCACAACGAACTGCCAGATCTGCGATGCGAACCAAAAACAGGCGATAAGCCGCGGTAGCAGCAGGGATTTAACACCCGCCTTTTGATGGTGTTAAGCAGGACGACTACCTGCAGCATGAAAGGGAGCCCAGCCAAGAGCCACATCTGAAGACCCACAGATGCCATGGACACAATGATCATGCAGCTCCGAGACCCATGAGGGCCACAACACCCACCCCAGGCCCGCCACCACCCCCACGACCCGTGCCCTCCCCCCTCCCGGGAACACCATAGAGGCAGCGTACACAAAGACAGCGGACCCACCTGAAACGCACCTGCCGCCCAGACCCAATGCCAGAGGAGGACATTGCCCACTACAGGCCCAAAAGGACAACCATCCCCCGCATCCTGACCCACATCCCCCACCTGCTGACTGTACCAACCCAGCGGACAACCAACATCCCTCCGCAGACAAAGCTGCCGGCTGCGCAGCACATGTCGGCCTCTGGTACCATCCAACCCACAACTGCCAGAGTCAGAGGAGTCACACAGCCAGCCCCATCCAAGGTCATCACACCTGTCCTGGATGCCAACATCAGCCTGGTACCCCAGCACCTCCACGTCACCCACACTGTGCAGGAGCAGCTGGAGACCAAGCACGGCCCCTACGCCATAGCTGGATTCCCTCACGTGTCAGGGCCAATCAATTGCACACATGTACCCCCGTGCCCCCTGCCGACACTGCACACAACTATCACAATAGAAAGCACACGCATACCATGAATGTGCAGGCAATAGTGGCCCGCCCGGGACTCCTCAACAATGTCGTGGCCAACTCCCCAGGCAGAGTGCATGATTAACACATCTCCCGACAGTCCATCATCACCCAGCGCTCCCAGGATGGCACCCATGGAAATGCAATGCCCTTTGGTAAGTCCAAAATGAACACACCACACACCTCCAGCCCACAGTCATGCAACTCACGACACTGGCAATGGGCACGCAGCACAACTACATACAACATGACACACAACATGCCAACCGACCAGACACGACAACACGACTCCATTGGGAATCTGGCCTTGCCATGCCCACAACCCAGCCACGGCATGGCACCACAGACACACAATTGCAGGATGTGAGGAGAGACATGGAGCAGGCATGTGCGAGAGCGGCAAGTGACTAAGGAATGTGAACCTACCCAATGCCAGGTGTGGCGTGGAGGTGCCGGACAGACCACAGAGTGCAAACCACGGAAATGGCCATGTGGAGATCAACTGCTGGTGCATGGAGTGTAGTGGCCAGTGGACGCTACCATGTCCCCACAGGCTGTGGGGCAGAACGCGGAAATGTCACACGTTATGTCCCCCCCTGCATGCGCGTGCATTGGACCTGCGTATGCCAGGCCTGCGTAGGGGTGTGAACAAAAAGTCTGTCGCACTGGGCGTGGTTCTCATTCGGAATGGACAACGCTAATGCCAGGGCGGCGCCTCTCAGCCCGCCACGAGTCCTGCACCGAGCGCGGCGGGGCCTGCGTCCCTGTGCGCCTGCTGCACCATGGGCCGCTGGTCCCCACACCCGTCATGCCAGCCCCAGCGCACCAACGAGGCTCCGCTCACCTGCCTACACCGGCGTGTGTCAAAGAGGGCCCACCACGTGCCGGTGCAAGCTCCAAGCACCAGTCCCGCGACCTCTGCAGCCTCCGCAGACCATCGCTGGCCCCCGACGCTGGCCCACATTACTCCTTTCTCATTTACATACTCCACCGGCGTCCTCTTCGGCCCAGTAGGTCCCACATGTGGAACTGTGTCCTGAGTCCTGAATGGCAGTGACTCCAAGTCCGTGGCAGCGGCCACAGCACCAGACTCCCTTCGATCAGTGAGGCATAATTCCATATCGCAGGCCTGCGACACGTGGTGCCACTAACCCTGTGCAACGCAAGCCGGCGACACGTGGTGCCACTAACCCTGTGCAACGCAAGCCGGCGACACGTGGTACCACTAACCCTGTGCAAAGCAAGCCGGCGACACGTGGATGAGGGCTCAAGCCTACACTGCGCTCCAGTAGGTCCCACATATGGAACTGTGTCCTGAGTCTTGAATGGCAGAGTCCACACCAGTGAACGCACGGAGAGGAGTAAGAGGAAGATGCGGCTCAGTCCGGACGAAAGCCAGATCAGAGTCACGTAGGGGATCGAACACTATCAACAACTGACCTGGTGCCATCAACCCTGTTCACCGCAAGTCCGCATCCCGTGATGCCACTGAACCTGAACTACGCAGGCCGGTGGGACCATCCAACCTAAGCCGGCAACACTCGGTGAATGGCCCCTGCTGACCGCTGCTTCAGGCCTACACTGCGGTCCAGTAGGTCACACATGTGGAACTGTGTCTTGGGTAAGATGTGGAGGAGTCCGCACCATTGGACACGCCTCATCGCAGGCGGCATCCCCTAACAGCACTGGTGCCACTAACTCTGTGCGCAATGAGTCACGGGCACTATCTGGTTGGACCTTGGTGGCGTCTGAGTCCATGGCCTGGTGGTTTTCTGCATCTTCATCTGGCTGGACCGGACTTGGTGTCCGACATCTGTCTGTTCCATTCATCTCCACCATAGTAACTGTTTCAGCATGGTTCTGCCCTCTGCATCATGCCCTGGGGGTACACCTTCCACTGTCCACCGAGACACTCCGCGACAAGCCCCTTTGTCATCTACGGAAACCTGCTCTGCACTCGTGACCCTGCCCCAGTGCGCCGCAAGTCAGCGGCCCATGGCGGTAGGCCCGTGCAGGACGCTGTGCATCCGGGGCCACTAACTCTGTGCAGCACAAGTCATGGGGCCTTTATGGTTGAATGGTTGTGTCCTTTACGATGTACACTGTTGTTGATTTCTGACTGCACTAGGCAGCCCTTGCCGGCTGGTGTGCACACACCCCACACACATCCAACACAGTTGTCACTCGATATGTGTGCCTGCTAATAAATGTGGCCATGCGCACATGCCCGTAGTCATTCACACCATCTGAGCAAGTGTGTCCGTGTGGTCATTGTGTCAGCATGATGGGCACGGGCCCTGAAACATCACAGTGTGTTGTCTTCAGCGGACGATACCATGTCACCTCAGCGTTGGCAGTGACCTTGGACATGTAGCTTCGCTCGCCCCCCCCTGCATGCACAAGCGGCGTGTGCTGGTCCGGCGTACGTCAGGTCAGCGCAGGGGTGTGCTGATTCGGCAGGGGGAGCAGGGCGTGGCTCGGACCTGGCCTTGGACAGGAAGTGCGGTAAGTGTGTCTCTGTGTTGGGGTGTTGTCGCCACCAGGGCCACAGTAGTCGATGTTGCAATGTAGCATGCAAATAAGTTTGTTTTTATGTCTGATAATAAAATGTACTTATTTTAAACAATATGGCTGTACACTGATCTTGCACTTATTAATTGATATTATGTAGACTTGATTTTCGACAAGTTTCAAGTTGCCTAGGATTGTTTACATTATATTTGCTGTTTCCCTGTCCTAGGAACTATTATTAGTTTCAGGGGGTCCTTGTTGTTTTTATTCCACATGCTGGGCATATCATCCATGATTCCCAGGGTCACAGACATCCCACCACACCCACAACAGGCCTCTGTACATCTCCTGAATGCATGCAGATGGTGAAGTTACTGTAGGGATGAAGGGTCCTTTGTCTGTACTATCAGGCGGTGGCACATCTGCAGCTCTGAGCTGGGACTTGCATGTGGCCAGCACCCCCTGACAGATACGATAGCATTTACTTGCGACTCCCACACTACGCACTGCCCGACGTGAGACCAACGTGTACACATCCCACACGCAGAAGTCCTTGGTCGTAGTTAGCGTGCGTGAGATGGCCTTCACACGTACTCCCACCCCACCCCAGGCCTGCACCCGTTGCACACAGACACTGCTCATTTCTCCGAGCTGTGCCATTTCTTCCTCAGGACTGGCGCAGGGCAAGCCAGTGCCGCTTTAAGCAGAGCCACTGACGCAATGGCAGACCATCCCGGACACATGCTCGACTCCAGTCACGTGGACCTGTACCGTGCACGTCTGCTGCATGTACTGGGGGCACTGCCGTTGGCAGTGCTGCGGATCAGTTACCGGCTAAGCTTCCGCCTTGCCAGCGTCACCTGCGTTCAGCCTGTGTTGCATTGTTGCTCATGCATATTCGAGTGGACCATGGATGTCTGCCTCTCCAACGTGACTGTAGCTGACCTGGATTTCGACGTGTGTGTGCGCCCCCTTTGGCCCACGACCAGGAGTGTCACCGTGATGCCCGTTTATGGCATGCATGGATGTTTGGCATGCATGCTGGCAACTGGACCTGGGAGATTGCACGAGTCGTTGTGTGCAGTGAACACATTGAGCCGCTACCCGATTGGGCTTTGGTGCATATTGGGGCCAGGGGTTGGAGTCAGCACATCTGTCCGGGTCAGCTGATGGATTACGTCGGCGACATGTCAGATGTGGTGGACAACGATCTCTCATTGGAGATGTTGGCCTACGCTGCTGCACTCGCGTTCATGGACGAGTGACAAGGTATCTGCAGCCACAACTGGATGTGACCCATTGCACATGTCCCGACGCCTGGTTGCATGTTGGGAATCTGGTCACATGTCCCAAGACGACAGTGGACATGGCTGCATTGGCCTGGACTCCTGATCCATGCGCGGACAACCAACGCGGGTTGGCACTGACTTGTGTTGGTGATGGACTCCCCCGGGGTGGACATGGGCACTTTCCTACGTTCCTCATTCAGACATGCTGCTGCATTGGTCTGCATATCGTGGCACTTCTCTTGGCCGTACTGACACGCACTTGTTGATGAAGATTCCACACTTTCACTTGTCTCCAATTGTGTTGTGTCTTGATTTGTATGCCAATGTGTGTGTCACGGACTCTCTGGCTCCCTGCCAATGCGTGCATTGCTCCCCCATCAGGGCTGTGGGTTTGTACTTGTGCATTATCATGTCCCTGTTTCGTGCTTTGCCAGATGCGTATGGCCGTTAACCGGCCACAAGCGGGTGCACTTGTATCCTGTGTTCTGTTGTGCAAATGTTGGTGTTTGTACCACATTGTGTTGGATGTTGGGGTGCTCTGCTTCCTATGTGTGTGTGCTGCATTGTGTGTGAGATGTCCCTTCAGCTCTGATTTGGCTCACCCTTCTCCCTTTCAGGTAGAGGTGTTTTCACTTCTGTGCTTGTTCAGTGGTGTGATATTGCCGGGTTGTGTGACTTGTGCTCTTGGTTGGTGTTGTTACTCTTGGGCATGGTTTGTCTGCAGTTGTGCTGTGCTTAATTGTGCATGTGTGCCATTGTGCCCATCTCCCCCCGTCCCCCCAGTCCCTGGTCGTTCCTCTCCCTGTTGCTGTTGTGTCTGTTGTTTTGGGCAGTTTCCGGTCCCCGAGTCCTGCCACCATCTCCAGACTGATGTGGTGGACACCATTTCCTCCATGTCATCCAGCTCCTGGTGTGGCGCTGGACTCCCAACTCCGGTGTGCATTGCTGCCTTCTTGTTGTTGGCGTGTTTCTGATTGTTTGTGCGTTTCGCATCATTTCGGCTGTTCTGGTTTTCTTCCATTGTCCTCCTCCGCTCTCCGGCTGCATTCACCTTGTCCACGATGGCCTGCCATGTACAATGTTTTGTTGCCAATGGGGCTTGTGGGGTTGTATACTGGCTCCGGTTGCCTCCATTGTGCTTGGCTGTTGTTTTCTGTTTGGTTTGTCTTCCTTTTTCCTGCTTTTGTTGTGCTTATTCCCGCCTGCCGTGTGTGTGTCGCGGGCCTCGGGGTGCTTATCGCTGCTTTCCTCATCGCGAATGGGCTCATCGCACGTTTTGTTGTGTTGTGGTTTGTGTTTTTATCTCCGTCGAGGTGGTTGTATCGCGGACATTGGCCGCGTTTTCGGCGGACTATCGCATGCTACCGCCGTGTTGTGAATTCCACGTTGACACTGGGTTATTTTCCCGCGATAGACTGCAATGTGTAAAGTTGCTTTAACATTTTTTGGAGATGTTTAGCACACGTTCTTGTGAATATACCCCTCAGTTTTTGTGAGATGGGGTCATGCATTCAGTGACGCAGAAGATTTACACTTTTTTTCATAACTTTCTTGGGGAGCTGCTGCTCTTCTTGCAGGGTCAGTACCCCTGACCCTGCTTGGGGCACCACAACAACTAAAGTAATTAACAATAAAGCCTATAGAAGGCATTGTGAAGCACTCCCTGGAAAGAGCAGTGGATATATAATGAGCAGCCTCACCACTTCAATAGTGAAGCGGCTGGGCTGCAACAATATTGTTTTTATTCTTGGGTGCCCCAGTACTACCCATCTTTTAGCAGCAGCGAACCCACTTCTGCGCTACCCGTGTAATTTTTCCATTTTTATGTAACTTCCACAACACTTGGCCAAGGCGACCCCACCGGCTGACCAGCCAGCATTCATCCTCGGTGCTGGCAGTACTGCTTTGCTCCAATCTGGCGGGAGCAGTTTTACTTTATGCTCCCATGGGTGGGAGCAAACCTATGTTCTCTGCCTGGGAGAGGGCAGGCAGGGAGTTTGGTTTGTATTCCCTGCCCTTGCTCTCCTGGGCAGGGAATAACACAGTGTCCCAGGGGACAGGGTCCCTTGGACACTGGATCAGATCGAGCCCGGGAGGATAGGGTCCTGAGGATCTTTTTGTGGCTCATGGAGGGGATCCCTCTTGCCAAATAAGACTTCAGGCCCCCTGGAATGAATCTCTGGGACCATGAAAGGACTCGGTTAGGGGGGCCAATAAATGGCTCCAGGAGGGGGGCTGTACACTCCCCTCCCCTTAAAAAATAATAATGTGGCAACAACCCAGGCCGAGGCCGACCCCGGGGACATGCAGAGTTTTCATTGCAAAGAGTGCTCCTACTTTTTTTAAAAAACTTTTTACTGCAGTACTGTTAAACAAATAATCTTGATTTTGGCCTCAGGGTGGATCGCACAAGGTCTAGGGATTCAGGGTAGCCCTAACTGGTCCCTCTATATCTTATTTTGGTTTTTTTCAGGACACAGAGACTAAGGGCCTGATTACAAGTTTGGCGGTCGATAGGACGGCCAAACTCGCGGTGGAGGTGCGGTGGTGGTCGGGGTCCACGGCACCAGCGGTCTGACCACCGTATTACGAGGCGGTCAGACCTCCAGGGGACCACCGCAACTGCCAGGGATCCGCAATCCCTGGTGGTCCTTCTGGAGAAGCAATATGTTTGGCGGTGCCGCTGCAGAACCGCCAAGCATATTACGACTTTCCAGGGCCACCAAGAATTAATCCCAGATGAATGTGCAATAAGTACTAAAATACAAAGCTCCAGGGGGACAAATGGTCCCACCAGGGATCTAATAGATGAATTGGGTCCTGAAGGAAGCCGACGACCCTTGTCAGGTGCAAGTTGGCTGAAACATGAAACATGTCGACCTCACAGTTTTGATCACTTATAGGGTGTGTAGGATGTCCTAATTGCCCTTTCCACCTCCCTTTGATTTTTAAACCTTGCAACTGTTCCCCTTTTTATATTCAACAATTAAAGGCGTTATCCCCAGGGACAGTAATCAGTTTTAATTCACTATTTTTGCACAGATCCCACTATGTCTCTGAGGATAGAGACTGAACCTCTTGGTGACGGAAAGGCCCAATGATGATGCAATTGATCACAAGTACATCAGTGGTGACAACATAACATGAGGAAAGTGGTCAGTGAGGGCCTCACTTTTACCTAATGAAGAGGCTCTGAACTACAGAGAATGGTGCGGGTGCACTCCTTGTGATTACCCATATGTTAAGCATTGGAAGCAGAGCGCACCTCAAGTAGTAACACTTCTACCTCCCTCTTTTGATTCTTTTGAAGATCTATACCACAAACTTCACAGGTAGCCTAGATCATATT
Organism: Calotriton arnoldi; assembly: GCA_963921515.1. Classification (NCBI taxonomy): domain Eukaryota; kingdom Metazoa; phylum Chordata; class Amphibia; order Caudata; family Salamandridae; genus Calotriton; species Calotriton arnoldi. The sequence goes on along the minus strand of CAWUFW010004959.1, from coordinate 25,433 downwards.
AACAATCAACCACAGATATATGGGAAACCCTTATTGCACACGGTGTTAAATTTGTATACAAATGACTCAGAGAAAGCCAAGTTCCTCATGATGCTTAACGTCTGGTCCAAAAGTAATGCCCTACTATGGAAAGCTTTAATCTTTATCAAACCCCTTACACACTAAACCTACATTGAGAGATGAAGTTGATATGAGCAGAAAAGTGGGTACTGTCAACAGTGTTAACTCCATGGAGAGAGTTTCACTCATGAGAAATTCACCACAGAGTAGTAAAAAGTATCTACTAAGAACAGTGTACACTCTATGCGTACACTCTATGCAACACTTGTCAAACAAAATATAATTCGCTTAAAATAAAGTAAGGTCTCCAGGTGCTAAAGATCATACTTCCTGCTACGAACAAACCGTGGTGAAAACTTTACAAATAGCCCATCTTCTGGAGCAAAACACGCACATATACATAGGTTAGTATGTCATGTAAAAATTGTCATGCTGAGAGGATGGTGTCTAATAACTCAAGGCTGCTTACAATACTTAGTATCTACTATGTAGAATTGTTGCCCTGTTGGAAACTTTTTCTGTAGAACTAAAAACCTTCTGTGGAAAAAACTGGACATAAGTCATCAACTGTCATCTGCACACAGTTACTCTTCAATCGAAAGATTTAATAAGTGTTCAATACCTCTAAGTACCTATGATGCATTAGGAGCACATTCATTTTGTACACACTTACACCCATTAGCTAGACACAGGCTGCACAAATGTAGGTAGAAAAGTAATATGGTAGTTTTACACCACTATGTAAACTATAAAACAAACTAATGCACTCATTGGATGATGTCATCAGAGATATATTCAGTGATTTCATCAATGATATCATTTGAGGTGTCCTCAGTGATGTCATAAATAATGTCATAGAACATGTCGAGAGTGATAAAATATGTGAGGTAATAAGCAGTGCATGGTGGAGGCGCAAGTTATAGTTAGCCGTGCTAACTATAACTGGTACATTTCTGTGTTTTTTTTTTAGTTCACAAGAGTTAGGGCCATATCATGACTTTAGCAGTCCTCTTGTAGGACTGCCCCGCCCGCAGGGGGACTGCCAAGGCCGTCGTCCACCCGCCCATCGGATTCCGAGTTGAATCCAGGGTAGGCGGGCGGTGCAGCAGTGGTCTCAGGACAGTGGTATGTTAGGCTCATAAGATTGACTAACATGCAGACCGCTGCCATGAGAGCGCCAACTGCACATTCCTGCACGGTGTGACATTCACCATGTTGTGCGTGCTACACCGTGCAGGAATGAAGGTGCAATTGTAGGGGGGCACAACATGTGCCCCCACGCACACACCCCCATGTCCAGATGTTGCTGGGGACCCCTTAACTGGATCTCCACCACCCTTTTCAAGTTGGGCTCCATGCCATGAAAAGGGCGGTGGAGAGACAAGTCGTAATATGCTCAGAGGTGCCAGTATCTGCGCCAACATCATATTACTTCCCTGTCCACACTAGCCACCGCCATGGGATCCTGGAGCCCGGCAGATGCAGCAGTCCTGTGGCAGTCTGACTGCCACACTCGAAATATTGTTGGCGGACCCACGGTGGTGACAGTGGTTGGACCGCCACCGCGAGTATGGCGGTCCACAAGGCCGCTGTACTTGTAATTACGCCCTTAGTGTCACTAACATATTCACCTCACTATAATGTCACTTTAACTTTTGTTTTTTTCAGTGAATTTCTAAGGTTGCTTTTGAACAAAAACAGATCTTTTTTTATCACACCTAACTATAACGTTACTTTAACCTTTGGTTTTGTCTAGTGCATACACTACAGCTGCATGAAGGAATGAGGTAATGTCTCTATTGACCTTGTGTTCATGTAATTTTGGCATTGTGATTATTGCTCAAGCGTCTTCATACAGAAATCAGTGGCAAAATTAATCCTCATACAGAGAAGATGAAGAGACTACAGACAAAGAGTGGAAACTCCACCAAACAAGGGTACTTCCACTCAATTATAAGAAGTATGGGGCATATTATCAAGAACTGCGCTAAAAATTATCGCCGGTTTAGCGGCAGAAAACTGCTGCTAAAGCGGCGATAATGGGCTTGATAATAGGCCCTTGAGAATTCCAATAGAAGTCCATGTTCTGGTGTGAACTATGGGTGACAAATATAAAAAGAACAATTGATGGACAGAATGATGAACAATGTCAGACATTCACCCCAGTACAGAGATCTGCGCCACAATCCATTGTTTGTTTGCTCCCCATGCCATTCCAGTTCAAACCCAGCCATATGCAAATCAGTCTTGACCCTGTTCCCTCATGGGAACAGTCAAGCCCGAACTCCCAGGCCAGGTCCTCCCTGAACTGGAAAAAAGCATCCTGGGTCCGGTTTCAGGTTAACACCTCTCATTAGCCAGGCTAGCTTGACATCAGCGGCATTTAGAGCACGGGACCCCCATCTGGGCATACCCGTCCCACGCGGGTGACAAATGGAAAAAGAACAATTGATGGGCAGAATGCTGAACAATGTCAGATATTCACCCAGTACAGAGATCAGGGCAAAAATCCATCGTTTTTTTGCTCCCCATTCCATTCCAGTTCAAACCCAGACATATGCAAATAAGTCTTGCTCTTGACCCTGTTCCCCCATGGGAACAGTCCAGCCCAAACTGCCAGGCCAGGTTCTCCCTGGACTGGAAAACAGCATCCTGGGACCGGTTTCAGGTTAACACCTCTCATCCGCCAGGCTAGCTTGACTCCAGTGGCATGAAGAGCACGGGACCCATGTCAGGCATACCCGTCCCACTAAGGGTGACAAATGCAAAAAGAATAATTGATGGACAGAATGCTAAACAATGTCAGACATTCACCCCAGTACAGAGATCTGGGCGTAAATCCATCGTTTTTTTGCTCCCCATGCCATTCCAGTTCAGACCCAGCCATATGCAAATCAGTCTTGATCCTTTTCCCCCATGGGAACTGTCCAGCCCGAACTGCCAGGCCAGGTCTTTCCTGGACTGGAAAAAAGCATCCTGGGACCGGTTTCAGAGTAACACCTTTCATCAGCCAGGCTAGTTTGACTCCAGTGGCATGGAGAGCACAGGACTCAGGCCTGGGCATACCCGTCCCACTCGGGGTGACAAATGTAAAAAGAACAATTGATGGACAGAATGCTGAACAATGTCAGACATTCACCCCAGTAGAGAGATCTGGGCCTAAATCCATAGTTTTTTTGCTCCCCATGCCATTCCAGTTCAAACCCAGCCATATGCAAATCAGTTTTGACCCTGTTCCCCCATGGTAACAGTCCAGCCCGAACTGCCAGGCCAGGTCCTCCCTGGACTGGAAAAATGCATCCTGGGACCGGTTTCGGGCTAACACCCCTCATCAGCCAGGCTAGCTTGACTCCAGTGGCATGGAAGCAGGGGACCCACGTCTGGACATAACCATCCCACTTGGGGTGACAAATGCAAAAAGAACAATTGATGGACAGCATGCTGAACAATGTCAGACATTCACCCCAGTACAGAGATCTGGGCCTAAACCCATCGTTTTTTTGCTCCTCATGCCATTCCAGTTACAACCCAGCCATATGCAAATCAGTCTTGAACCTGTTCCCCCATGGGAACAGTCCAGCCCGAACTGCCAAGCCAGGTCCTCCCTGAACTGGAAAAAATCATCCTGGGACCGGTTTTAGGTTATCACCTTTCGTCAGCCAGGCTAGCTTGACTCCAGTGGCATGAAGAGCACGGGACCTATGTTTGGGCATACCCGTCCCACTAAGGGTGACAAATGCAAAAAGAATAATTGATGGACAGAATGCTGAACAATGTCAGACATTCACCCCAATACAGAGATCTGGGCCTAAATCCATCGTTATTTTGCTCCCCATGCAATTTCAGTTCAGACCCAGCCATACGCTAATCAGTCTTGATCCTTTTCCCCCATGGGAACTGTCCAGCCCGAACTGCCAGGCCAGGTATTCCCTGGACTGGAAAAAGCATCCTGGTACTGGCTTCAGAGTAACACCTTTCATCAGCCAGGCTAGTTTGACTCCAGTGGCATGGAGAACACAGGACTCAGGTCTGGGCATACCTGTCCCACTCGCGGTGACAAATGCCAAAATAACAATTGAGGGACAGACTGCTGAGCAATGTCAGACATTCACCCCAGTACAGAGATCTGGGCCTGATGCTATCGTTTTTTTTGCTCCCCATGGCATTCCAGTTCAAACCCAGCCATATGCAAATCAGTCTTGACCATGTTCCCTCATGGGAATAGTCCAGCCCGAACTGCCAGGCCAGGTCCTCCCTGGACTGGAAAAAAGCATCCTGAGACCAGTGTCGGGGTAACAGCCCTCATCAGACAGGTTAGCTTGACTCCAGTGGCATGGAGAGCACAGGACCCATGTCTGGGCATACCCGTCCCACTCGGGGTGACAAATGCAAAAAGAACAATTGAGGGATAGAATGCTGAACAATGTCAGACATTCACCCCAGTACAGGGATCTGGGCCTAAAACTATTATTTTTTTGCTCCCATGCCATTCCAGTTCAAACCCAGCCATATCCAAATCCGTCTTGATTCTGTTCCCCCATGGGAACAGTCCAGCCTGAACTGCCAGGCCAGGTCCTCCCGGAACTGGAAAAAAGCATCCTGGGACCAGTTTCAGGCTAACACCTCTCATCAGCCAGGGTAACTTGACGCAAGTGGCTTGAAGAGCACGGGACCCATGTCTGGGCATACCCGTCCCACTCGGGGTGACAAATGCAAAAAAGATAATTGATGGACAGAATGCTGAACAATGTCAGACATTCACCCCAGTACGGAGATCTGGGCCTAAATCCAGCGTTTTTTTGCTCCCCATGCCATTCCAGTTTAAACCCAGCCATATGCAAATTAGTCTTGACCCTTTTCCCCCATGGGAACAGTCCAGACCGAACTGCCAGGCCAGGTCTTCCCTGGACTGGAAAAAAGCATCCTGGGACCGGTTTCAGAGTAACACCTTTCATCAGCCAGGCTATTTTGACTCCAGTGGCATGGAGAGCACAGGACTCAGGTCTGGGCATACCCATCCCACTCGGGGTGAGAAATGCAAAAAGAACAATTGAAAGACAGAATGCTGAACAATGTCAGACATTCACCCCAGTACAGAGATCTGCACCGAAATCCAGCGTTTTTTTGCTCCCCCTGCCATTCCAGTTCAAATTCAGCCAATTGTAAATCAGTCTTGACCCTGTTCCCCCATGAGAACAGTTCTGCCCAAACTGCCAGGCCAGGTCCTCCCTGGACTGGAAAAAAGCACCCTGGGATCGGTTTCAGGTTAACACCTCTCATCCACCAGTCTAGCTTGACTCCAGTGGCATGAAGAGCACGGGACCCATGTCTGGGCATACCCGTCCCACTAAGGGTGACAAATGCAAAAATAACAATTGAGGGACAGAATGCTGAACAATGTCAGACATTCACCCCAGTACAGGGATCTGGGCCTAAAACTATTGGTTTTTTTCTCCCCATGCCATTCTAGTTCAGACCCAGCCATATGCAAATCAGTCTTGACCCTGTTCCCCCATGGGAACAGTCCAGCCCGAACTGCCAAGCCAGGTCCTCGCTGAACTGGAAAAAAGCATCCTGGGACTGGTTTCAGGTTAACACCTCTCATCCGCCAGGCTAGCTTGACTCCAGTGGCATGAAGAGCACGGGACCCATGTCTGGGCATACCCGTCCCACTAAGGGTGACAAATGCAAAAATAACAATTGAGGGACAGAATGCAGAACAATGTCAGATATTCACCCCAGTACAGAGATCTGGGCCTAAAACTATCATTTTTTTGCTCCCCTTGCCATTACAGTTCAAATCCAGCCATATGCAAATCAGTCTTGACCCTGATCCCTCATGGGAACAGTCCAGCCCAAACTGGCAGGCCAGGTACTCCCTCGACTGGAAAAAAGCATCCTGGGACCGGTTTCGGGTAACACCCCTCATCAGCCAGGCTAGCTTGACTCCAGTGGCATGGAGAGCACAGGACTCACGTCTGGGCATACCCGTCCCACTCGGGTGACAAATGCAAAAAGAACAATTGATGGACAGAATGCTGAACAATGTCAGACATTCACCCCAGTACAGAGATCTGCACCGAAATCCACAGTTTGCTGCTCCCCATGGCATTCCAGTTCAAATTCAGCCAATTGCAAATCAGTCTTGACCCTGTTCCCCCATGAGAACAGTCCTGCCCAAACTGCCAGGCCAGGTCCTCCCTGGACTGGAAAAAGCACCCTGGGACCGGTTTCGGCGTAACACCCATCATCAGCCAGGCTAGCTTGACTCCAGTGGCATGGAGAGCATGGGACCCACGTCTGGGCATACCCGTCCCACTCAGGGTGACAAATGCAAAAATAACAATTGAGGGACAGAATGCTGAACAATGTCAGACATTCACCCCAGTACAGAGATCGGTGCCTAAACCTATCGTTTTTTTGCTCCCCATGCCATTCCAGTTCAAATCAAGCCATAAGCAAATCAGTCATGACCCTGTTCCCCCATGGGAACAGTCCAGCCCGAACTGCCAAGCCAGGTCCTCCCGGACTGGAAAAAAGCATCCTGGGACCAGTTTCGGGGTAACACCCCTCATCGGCCAGGTTAGCTTGACTCCAGTAACATGGAGAGCACTGGACCCACGTCTGGGCATACCAGTCCCACACGGGGTGACAAATATAAAAAGAACAGTTGATGGATAAAATGCTGAACAATGTCAGACATTCACCCCAGTACAGAGATCTGGGCCTAAATCCATTGTATTTTGCTCTCCATGCCCTTCCAGTTCAAACCTAGCCATATGGAAATCAGTCTTGACCCTGTTCCCTCATGGGACCAGTCCAGCTCGAACTGCCAGGCCAGGTACTCCCTGGACTGGAAAAAAGCATCCTGGGACTGGTTTCGGGGTAACACCCCTCATCACCAGGCTAGCCTGACTCCAGTGGCATGGAGAGCACATGACCCACATCTGGGCATACCCATCCAACTCGGGGTGACAAATGCAAACAGAACAATTGATGGACAGAATGCTAAACAATGTCAGACATTCACCCCAGTACAGAGATCTGGGCCTAAATCCATTGTTTTTTGCTCCCCATGCCATTCCAGTTCAAACCCAGCCATATGCAAATCAGTCTCGACCCTGTTCCCCCATGGGAACAGTCCAGCCCGAACAAACAGGCCAGGTCCTCCCTGGACTTGAAAAAAGCATCCACCATTGCACACTACTAAGCAGGTGCTCTCCACTTTAGCAACTACAGCAGGGGTGGGGTTCTTGATGGGCTTTTTCTATCTGCAGCTCGGCAGACAATGGCTCATAATTAATGTTAAAGTGTAGGAGGGTGAGCAAGTGAATTAATGGATAGATGCATGGATGAATGAATGAAAGGGTGGATGCAACAATGTATGAGTGAAATGGAGAATGAATGGGTGGATGGATAAGTGAAGGTGATTGGGTTGCTGGATTAGTAAAGGGGTGAATGGATGGATGATGAGAGAAAATATGGATGGAAAAGTGAGTGAAAGAATGGATGGCTGATTAGAAGGGAAATGGATGGGTGTATGAGTGAATGGATGGATGGAGTGAAAGGCTGGCTAGATGGATGAAGTGAAAGAGTGGATGACGTATGAGCAAAAGGATGGATGTAAGGATGGATTAGTGCAAGAATGGATGGATGAGTGAAAGGGAGGGAAGATGGATGTCTGGATGAAGGGGAGAACGGATGGATGAGTGAAAGGGTAAAATGATGGATGGATGAGAAAAAGGATGGATGTATTGATGATTGAATGAAAGAATGGATGGATGAGTGAAAGGGTAAATGGATGGATGGATGAGTGAAAATGGATGACTGAGTGAAATGGTGGATGGATGCATAGGTTTAACAGATAGGTTTCAAGATGGATGGATAGGTTTGGATATGGATTGGCGGACAGATAGATGGACACACGGAATGGTGAGAGAAACGGTGGACATCAACGGGTGGATTGAAGGATGAAAGGCTGAATGGATAGAAGATAAGTGAAAGAATGAGAATGAATTGATGGGGAAAGGGAGGGTAGATGGATGGATGAAAGGGTGGGTGGATGAATCAGTGAAAGGGTAAATTGATGGTCGGATGGGTGAAAGGGTGAGTCAATAAAAGGACGGATGGATGTGTGCATGGGTCGAAGGATGGGAGGATGAGTGAAAGAATGGTATCTGAGTAAAAGGATGGATGAGTGAAAGGGTAAATGGATGGATGAGTGGATGGGTTGACGTATGGGAGGATGAGTGAAAGAATGGTGTCTGAGTGAAAGGACGGATGAGTGTAAGGGAGGATGGATGACTGAAAGGATGGATGATAGAGTAAAAGGGTGGATGGATGAGCGCAAGTGTGGATAATGGAGAGAAAGGGTGGATGGATGAGCAAAAGGAGGGATGGATGATTGAAAGGATGGATGGATGAATGTGTCAATGAAAGGGGGTGAATAAGTGAAAGGAGGGATGACTGAGTGAAATGGTGGAAGGATGGATGGATAGGTTTAATGGATAGGTTTGAAGATGAATGGATAGTTTTAGATATGGATTGGCAGGCGAATGGACAGACAGACAGAATAGTGACAGCCTGACTGATGGATGAAAGATTGAATAAATTGATACTTGGATAGAAGAGAAAAGCAAGCTCTTCTGGTAAGGGTTTCAATAACTTGCTCTGCTTGCTTGGTGGGTGCCATAAGAGCTATGGGTCAAAGTAGGGAGTGTTAGACCTAGCTTGTCCAGCGGGTTTATCCCCAACTTTTTGGCCTCCTGATTTTGTTGGTTTTATGACTCTGGGCACTTTACCACTGCTGATCAGTGCTAAAGTGCATATGCTCTCCCTGTAAATTGTGTTGATGGATTGGTGATTCCATGATTGGCATATTTGATTTACTGGTAAGTCCCTAGTACAGTGCACTGTGTGTGCCCAGGGCCTGTAAATCAAATGCTGCTAGTGGGCCTGCAGCACTGATTGTGCCACCCACATGAGAAGCCTGTAAATGTAACTCAGACCTGCCACTGCAGTGTCTGTGTGCAGTTTGGTACCGCCATGTCGACCTGGCAAGTGCACCCACTTGCCAGGCCCTAACCTTCTTTTTTCTTACATGTAAGACACCCCTAAGGTAGGCCCAATGTAGCCCCATGCACAGGGTGCAGTGTATGTGAAAGGTAGGACATGTACTGAGGTGTGTTACCTGTCCTGATAGTGAAATACAGTGTATTTTGTATTTCACCATTGAAAGGCTATCTGTCCCATAGGATAGAATAGGAGTTTATTTATAACATATTATGAATATAACTTCCCATCGGGACAAGATAGAAAGATGGAGTTTAGTATGCCTGAGCTCAGAATATAAAAATGCACCTTTTAGTAAAGATGATTTTTATATTGTGTGTTTGAAAATACCACTTTTGGAAGGTATTTTCTTGCTTAGCCACCCTGTGTGCCTCTGCTAGGTCTGTGTATTTTGAATGGCTTTTGAATGACAGGGGCTGGGGATGTGCATTCTATCAGATGGACAGCGGGGGGAGTTGATGTGTGTCCTGCCTTTCCTTGATGAGTCAGGGCTGGCCTGAATGGGCCTGGTCTGCCTGGGACAATGCTGTCTCCACCTCCTGCCGGGCAGCTACACCAGAGAGGACAGAACTGGTTTTGGCTGGGCAAAGAGCTTCTTTGCCACCAGAGAACAAAGGAATTTGTGCTATAAAAAGTGGGGCCCAGCCCCCTGAACTTTAGATTACTGCTGAACTAAGGAACCTGCCAGGAAGAAGAACCAGGAAAGCTGGAGGAGGAGTACTGCCCCTGTGCTATGTGCTGTTTGGGTTGGCCTGCAGTGGTTGCTTCTGTCTTGGGCAGATAAAGGGCTGGACTGTGCTTTCATCAGCCTGCTGTTAGAGTTTTCTCCAAGGGCTTGAAGTAGAGCTTGCCTCCTGTTGGAAGTCTCAGGGATAGAAAATACTTCAAAGATTACTTCTGGGATTCAAGAAGAAACGTTGCCAAGGAGAAGAGCAGGAGAAACTGAGGAGAAGTACTGCCCTTTTGCTGTGTGCTGTCTGGGGTTGGCCTGCAGTGGCTGTTTCTGCCAAGGAAAGGACAAGGACTTTGCTATGTGCTGTGTCCTCTGCTTGAGGAAGATCTCCAAGGGCTTGAAGTAGAGCTTGCCTCCTGTTTTTGAAGTCTCAGGGATACAGAGACTTCACCCCCAAGCTCCCCTGAACTCCCTTGCTGAGAGTTCCGACATGCCAAGAGGTGCCTGTTGCTGTTCTGGGCCTCTGGAGGTTGTTCCTGCTGTTGGGAGCTGAAAAAGTAACGCAACGAGGAGAAGCGGGACGCATATGCACCTGTTTCTGGTGCATCGCCGAAGAAACCGATGCAGCACCTGCCCATGGCTGGAGAAATCGGCGAACGACACATCGAGTGCACTGATCTACGAAGGCCGAGATCACCGCACCGATTCCGATGCAGACCCCGCTGTCCGTTTGCAAGAACCAACGCATCGTGGGAGTATGGCTGAAGAAATCAACGCAGCGCCATTGCCGCCGCCACATCGAGAACTGACGCATCCCCAATCCTGAAGCATCGCACTGGGGTGCCAAGTCAACATCAACGCTGGGGCCGCAGTAAGAAACCAAAGCATCACCTCCCCGCACAATAAGAAACTGATGCATCACCTCTCCTTCAGTAAGGAACCAACGCATCACCTCCCCTGTGTGGCAGTAAGGAACCGACCCATCACCTCCCCTGGAGTAAGGAACTGACACATCACCTCCCCTGGAGTAAGGAACCGACGCATCACCTTCCCTGCGCGTAAGGAACCAATGCATCACCTTCCCTGCGGCTGTTTTTGTTTATGATTTTGACGCATCCGAGATACTTTGGGGCCGATTCTGATTCGGGCCGGAAATCTCTCCGACCGAGCCGGACCCGGAGAGATTTCCGACCGAATCGGACCCGTGCAGTCCGACCGAACGAGTACGATGCGCACGTATGCCATCGGACTCGAGTCGAGTCGGACTCCCATTGAAGTCAATGGGAGCCGGTCGTACAACGCGTACGCGGGCTCCCATTGACTCAATGGGTGCAATGCGGACAAGTGCGCCCCCTACAGCGTGTACGCGGCGAAGCGGTTCGCGCCGTACACGCACAGGTAGGGGGACCCATGGGTCCCCCTGTGTGCGACTTCGCGCGGCTATGCGTACAGGGGGTCCGACACGGACCCCCAAAGTACGGCTCCGACAGCTCTTTCGAGCCGGAGTGCGCGGCTCGGTCGGACTGCTCGCGGCGCGCATCGTACTTACCCGGCCGGGGAACGTCTCCATTGCGCGGTGCGAGTCAGGTCCGAGCGAGTCGGTTGGTGCGGTTCGACCTGGGATCGAGTCGGTCGGAGCGGTCGGGACGCCCGGACGAGTCGGTCGGCGAATACGCATCGTACTCGCTCGCCCGGACGTGCGTACGAATCGGTCGGGAAATAGGGCTCCGAATCGGATCCGGTTAAGCCGAATCCGATTCGGAGCCCTACCGGCCGAGATCGGAATCGGCCCCTTTGTGTTCAAAGTGTCGCATCTATAGTTTGCTATGGACAGAACTGTTTCTACCTTTTAAAAGTCATATTTTGGTTACTGTATTGTGGATTTTTGACATTTTGGTCTTGTTTGGTTTAGATAAAGATTACTTGTTTTTCTAAACTGGTATGGTGTCCATTTGTAGTGTTTTCACTGTATTACTGTATGTGTGCACAAATGCTTTACATACTACCTCTGGGATAAGTCTGTCTGCTCATGCCAAGCTACCAAGGGGGTGAGCAGGGGTTATTTTAGAAGTGTATCCCCCTTACCCTGACTAGGAAGAAGGGTCCCTTCTAGGACAAAGGTGCAAACCATTGCCAACTTGAGACCCCCATTTCTAACAAGGAGTATTTTGATTTTCTGGCCACTCCCTTGCTACAAATATGAAAGGGCAGTGCCAAACGGACAGAGCTTGTAGGTGTGTTTGGACATTTGCATACTCAGCAGTACTTAAAAGGGAGAACAATGGACTCTGCTCTCAGACCAGGGACGACAAGAAAGAACCCACTCATCTTGGACATCCACTACCGAAGAGATTGTGCTCCAGTAAATCAATGATTCATTCACCTCCATCAAGGATTTCAGATTGTTATTCAACCTGGAATTGTAGAGAAACACACTGCTTTGACTTGGCCAAGCACAAGAAGTTAAGATGATTTGTCCTTTACAAAAGTTGAGTTTCAACTAGGGCACATGTTATGTTTATATTTGTAAGTGCTTCCCATTGAGATTTAATTTATGTGAAATGAGCATCATGGCCAGAATGGAACCTCACCTGTGTATTTATCCAGGAAGAGTCCACAGTTTTGCAAAAAATGTCTACCTAACTGGAGAACTTCCTACTGGTTAATTAGTAGAGCAGGGAAAAAGAACGCAAGTCTGCACTCAACTAGTAAGAGCATTTTTAAATCTCCCGCCCACTGGAAGTAGACTTTGTGCTTGCTCCCGTTTGGGGGGAGATTCAAAAATGTTTCTGCCAGGCGGGAGCAAACATACGTTTTCCTGCCCAAGCTGGTGGGGGTAGGGAACCCACTGTGTCCTAGGGTAGGCTACCCAAGACACAGCAAGTGAGCCAGCCCTGGGGGATCTGTGGACTAAAATATACCTACCTGATAAATTTGGTGTAATTACATCCAGCGGGTTTTGCAATAGCGCTTCTTAAAGAAGTCCATGGAAAATGCATGGAGAGGTTGTGTTTTGGGACCCCCCTTTTTCCTTTTTCTAAGTGCTCACTTGATGTATCACCCTGAATCTTTCTATGCACAAACTAGTCAAACAGTAGCACCCTTTTGGAAAGTTTCTTGAAGTTCGTCAAATGGGGCCAAAGGTATTAGCAAAACAATAAAGGCATTTCATATGGAACTGCTGACCTAACTATAACTACTGATAGATATATAAATATAGAAAACAAATTGATTTCTGAAAATAAATTAAGAGAAACAGAGTTTACCTTCTTATTCTTAACTGCCTGGAAAAGGTACCTTAGACATTAATTTGACCGGCCCTTAAGTATACTCAGCATTTCTAGACCTCTACAGATCCTCTGATGATATCACTCTCCCACACACCCAGCCCTTAGGCTGACTCCTTTGTTGAGTTTGAAAGCTCCACTGTTTACCCCAAAGTGCATCCAACTAGTTATTAGCATCTTGTTGGTCTTCAAAACCCTTCATACCTCTTTCATCGGTTTTCAAAACAGTCTTCCAGACACCCTGAGGACACTTCCAATGATCATGACAGCCTCCTTCCACCGGATTGTCGGAGCTCTGGATCTAGTTCTCAGCTCTCACTTGTTCTCTTCTGCTTCCTCTTGGATGTGAACTATGTGAGCTATCAGCATGTAAAGCCCCTCCTCTGGCACCTCTCTCAGCCTACTATTGAGCCCTGAGGAGCACTTCTGCCAGACCTCATATATCCTTAGAGGCCCCCCTCCTACCCTTGAATCTGTCCAAGCTTTTTCAATACTTTCCATCAGCTCCCAGAACTTCTTCCAGGTCATCACAGTGCATGGAACTCACTGTCAGACAGCCCAAAACTCCTTTGAGCTAGTCTTAGAACCAGTAGACACCTTCTACCAGATCTCTCCTACTGACAATCACACCCTATAAGGCTCCCAGCCGGCTGTCTCACAAATCCCTTACGTGACCCTCAGAGACATTTAAATGACATTTATTAGTGCTCAGATTGTTTTTTCAGAACTCACTGTCAACCAGAACCCCGTACAAACTAAATTCACTCTAAGAGACCCTATCCTGGACCAACAGTTTGTGCGATCCCTTTGGGTGCCCATTAGAGCCCATTAGGTACCCTCTGCTATGCTCCAAAGCACATTTTCAAGGTCTTACTGTCCTTGAGATTACTTGTTGGCCTGCCTTTACAGCCATTTACACTTCCAGTGGTATCCCCCAATTTCAGCCCTCTCAGTCCACAGGAATCCCTTCCAGCCTGCCTTCAGCTCCACTGTGCTGTGATGCATCTGCTTAGATGTCTCACTTTGTAAATATGGCGCAACATGGCACATTTTTTAAGTCGCCGTTGTGTCACAAAAAGTGATGCAACAGCGGTGCATAAGTGACGCACGGCCTCATAAATAAGGCCCTTAATATGTTTCTCAATTAAATTAATGAGTCTCATGTAGTAATGCTGCTTGGCACTTTAACTTAGCCAGATGTGTAAGGACTCTCTATCTGTTATGTGATTACATAGATCTTTGGCATTTCAGGAATAATACAGAGACTTGTCATATCATAGTGAATAAAAGCAAATATGTATAACAGATAAAATACTAACATTTGACGTCTTAAGCACATTAATAAAAACAAAACGAGTGTGAAGATGAGTCCAAAAAGAAATCCTGCAAAACAGAGTGGAGGTAGAAAGACAATCAAGTGTAAGGGGTATAAAAGGCATCCATCCGCCTAAAATTAGGAGAGGAAGTGTGGTTGGAGGTCAAAAGAAACTTAACCATAACACAGTGCTGAGATCAGTGGCGTAACAAAACTTGAGGGAGCCCCCCTGTAAGATACATGGAGCCCCCCCGTCTCAATCAGTAACGCAACTGGTGCTATGTAAAGCGCTCTGATACCCGATACCTTCGAGTCAAGTTCGCGCTATATAAAACTCTGTTAAAAAAAAAAAATCAGGAGCTCTCAGGCCAGGGTACTGTGCTGGAGGGGCTCCCTGGAGCTCGGGGGGCCTCGCCGCACCACGGGGACTGTGGGGGCCTATGTTGCACCACTGCCCCGCCAGATTCAATCAGGAGCTCTCAGGCCAGGGTACTGTGCTGGAGGGGCTCCCTGGAGCTCGGGGGGCCTCGCCGCACCACGGGGACTGCGGGGGCCTATGTTGCACCACTGCCCCTCCAGATTCAATCAGGAGCTCTAAGGCCAGGGTTCTGTGCTGAGGGCCCCCCCCCCCCCCCCCGGAGCTCAGGGGCCTCCCCGCACCTCAGGGATGCTGGCGCCTATGCCACTGGCTGAGATATTAAAAAAAACAAAGCAGAGAAGGAGTGCTGGAGCTCCTGCACCAATGGCCAACCGAGTCTACAGCACCTCCGGGGGGGGGAGGAGATAATAATGAAAAGATGGGAGAAATAATCCCAAATGGACAATAAAATAGGAACACCATTAGGTAACGATCGAGGACACTCAACCCAGCATAATGGAAATGAAAAAGAGGTGCCTTTGGACGGACAGGAACATAAAATAAAAGTACAAAGATAATAAAATGCATCCATCCAAAAATCCACAAAAAATAGGGAACCTGAAGATACGAGAAATACTATTAAACACTAATGACAGTAAAATAAATAAAAACAGGATGTTAATAGATAGAATAGAGGACGAATATAACCAGAAACCGTAATTAGAATAAATGCGTATGCATCATGTTGAATTAGAGTTCATTTGAAAAATATAATGTGAATCATATCTAATGTCTGAGAATGTTTGAAGAGTTAGATTTCATTAGCCAGGAACGAATTCTGCACTGTCTTTTTAACTATGCCCCGAAGAAAATAAATGCAGGCATCCATTTGTCAGAATTTGTTTCAAACTCCTCTTTTGTCCACATTTTTTTCTTTTGACCTTTTTATATTTTCCACAAAAAGTATGTACTCTCCAGTCTCTACCTGCAGTAATTATTCTTTTTATAATAGGGTTAGAACACCATGAACTGCTGCTTGAAGGTATAAATACATTACTTATAGAAAGCATCCACAAGAGAGCAATGCCTTGTAGAAGAGCACTGCAGGATTATTGGCTGGCACTGACTTCTGAAACATATTTCTTGACATGAACTGGTGATTGTGACCTGTGATTGATGACTGAAAAATGTGCAAAAGACTTTCTGTACAGAAGCTGGCAGTAAAACAAACGGGCATTATAATGGGTGAAGAGTGGTCACCGGAAAACAAAACCTTGACATTTACATTTTACAATTTGAATTTCCGCCTTATTTGCATTTTTCTGTGAAGAGCTCTTAACACTTGGGATGTTAAAATGAGTTTTTATTGTGATAAGATATAGCTTCTGTTTCTCTGTGATATTAATCAATGCTGTTTCTGTTTTATTGCTGCAGATTTCTTCCAGCACTGTAGTTTATTTGTAAAGCTGAAGGCTGGCTCTTTGCTTTTGGAGGAGGGTGGTGACATTGCAGCAGGTTTCTAGATGATGAAGGGATGAGTGTGGAAAATTAACATTTCAGGTGAAACATGGAAAGCCTTGGAACCTGATTCTCAGAGGTGTTTTTATGCATAAATATAACTTATGTATTTAAAAATGTGCAAGCCACTGGTGCATAACACAGCTACGATTTATATAAAGCCAGAAACTTCTAAGCTATGCACAAGGGTGCATCATCAGCGAGTGAACCGACATAAAAGATGCTCAAATGCCGCATTTGTGAGTGATACCTACATGAGTATAAGGTCAAAGAAGTGGTCATGGAATGCAGTGCAGTTTAAATAAACGAGACAATCATAATTGTGTAAATGTTCATAAATATTTACACTAGTGGCGGCTCCTCTGCTAAGGTGGAGGAGCGTCGCCCTACTGAGCAGGTTGAAAAAGGAAAAAATAAAATGATAACTCCTTGTTATTATCATTTTATTTTTCCCCTTGCTCAGCTGGGCAAGGGTGGGCCTGCTCTGCTCACAGAGCAGGGCAGGGGAGGAGTGGTTTGCCCACTCCAAGTGCGCATGAGGCTTTGGCAGGCTGTCAAAACCATCATGCGCACTTTACATGTTCTCCATGCAGGCTGCATTACAGCCTGCATGGAGAACATGCCCAGCCTCCCATTCTCTGGCTGAGTGCCGATCCACAACGCTCAGACCAATCACAACGCTGCATTGCAGAGATGTGATTGGCTTTCAGGAGTCTGGGAGCCGGGTGCTTCCTGCTGCTTCCTGCCCTGGAAGCGGGCAGAAGAGGACTGAGAGGAGGCGGCGGCGACAGCGGGCAGCAGACAGGTAAGTGAGTATTTTCATTTTTAATTCATTCCTCCCACCTCCTCAGCCCATATTTTAATTTTTAATTCACCCCCCGCGACCCGCCCCCCCACCGCCTTCGAATACCAGCAGCCACTGATTAACACATGGTCACAATTCTGATATCTTCCTAATGTATATGTAAGTGGTACAAGTGTAACCGCGGCAGAAAACGGGGCGACGTGCATTAGCATTCCAGGTTTTCACGCAGTGGGGACTATCTTAACAAAGCATTACATGTGTTGATTTAATTCTACACAACCATAGTGATAAAGAACAAATCTGTGCCATGCGCAGGTCTTTCCCTGTGTATCTCATGAAATGCAACTTCTTTTTGAACTAGGCCTGAAAATGTTATTTTGGGAGATGTAAGTTCAGGATACCGCAAAAGAAAACATTGTGTTTGAGTTGTGTATCTAGTCACAGTAGGAAGTAGAGTAATGGTCAAAGTGAGATTATTAGATAAAGTAATATAGCAATGCATGAATGAAAAAAACACATGGTGTCATGTGCCCGAGTTAGACCTGGTAGGAAATATTGCCAATTTACATGTACACGGTTGTTTCCTAAAGTTGCCTTCCCTTTGTCACATTGACTTTTGACACATATTTGCATTTTTGACACTTGGGTTGGTTTCTAAGAAACAACGACCTTGCTGACACAAAATAACTTTTTGAGAACACTGTCACACCGCCTGGGCATTATGGGCAAGACCTTCATGTCAGTGATACAAATATGTTTGTTATTACGTCCATATAGCGACGCAAATATCTGTGGAATACACACAATAGACAGCGTGATCACAATCACAACGCGAGGCTTGGATGCCCTTTTCTATATATATGCTTTTGTTTCTAAATACAATTACAGGAGATGCTTCTGCTGACATTCGAGGGGTCCCTGCATGCTGAAGCTTTCGCCTAGCAGCTGACTGACATGTACATGAGGATCGTCCAGTTCATGACCAAGACGAGGTCCTACATTCTTACCCACCAGGTAAAGAGGTTAGATCATCCAGAAGGGGGTTTCTTGGCAGACCATACATTCACACCCTAGACACGTAAGTGAGGGTTTGCATCGTAGGAGTACGCTAGATTTTTATAATACTATACATGTATGCATATATAAGCTGTCTCAACAAGATGGTGGAACTCTTCATTTTATTCACTGTTTTGACACTCATTATAACTTTTGTCTGCTTCTGTCTATTAATCAGAGCAGCTCATATTTTCTATAGAAGAATCACTATGCTTCAATAAATATTGGAAAACGTCCCTTCATGTATTCTTTGTATATTTCTCTGAGCGAAAAAGAGCATGTGCGACTGAGTCACCACAGTTCCTGAGGGAACAGAGTTGTCATGTTCAATAGCTGCCAGAATTGTTCTTTTCCCTGTCTAGGTTTAGGGGCACTGTGAGCTAGCTGGTCCAAGGACAACATATTCTGTGGGGGTGCAAGGAATCAGTCTGCCACCTTCCCAAGTTAATGTCATCTGCAAACACGCAGTTCCTACTGATTTGTGGAAACTACACGACATGGCGCTGCCAACGTTGGTTGGGTTCTTATTTTGTATGGATCAACTGAGAAGTTCAATCGTGCTTCCTCAGAGGTCCCTACACACCTTTTAGTCCGGACACGTCCGCGGTGGTATTAAATAGCCTCCTCAGCTGAGTAGGTATACCCTATGTAATGGCTGTTGGTAAATTCAAGCTTGAAAGGATATTGTTCCCGCTGAGTTAGCTGAACTCTGTAATTCATTTCTTACACAACTTGTCACCGAAAATTTCTGAGAACTGCAGACATGCAGTCGCTCAAAAACTACTTCAACATGGCCTCACACTAGAAGGTGGGGATTTTACCTTCGTGGTAGAGGCACATAAGGCAATCATAACAGAGGTGTTTTACTCCTGGGTTAAATTCCCTGCTGCAGATGATGCTTCACAGGTATTTCACAAATATGAAGTAGGTGAAATACCAGAGGAATACACTTCGTATGAGGAGATAGAAATACCTCTAACCTACCAAGACCATACTAATTGGTTGAAAGACGTCCTCCCCCATAGTATACAAGACATGCGACTGGGCCCACTCAGCAATGAGGGGGCAACATGGCCAGTCCTAGCCGATTATACACCGCATCCTGGTGTTGATCGTTTGACCGTAGGCCAACTGCGGGATGATATAATATTCTAGTAACAATATAGAGAAGTCTCGCACAATTTGTGATGCGAACATTAACACTTTCTCCTGCTCAGACTGTTCAAGTGGTAGCCCCACAATTAGTTACACCAGGCATTAGCCCTCAAACCTTGATTGCAGTAATGGGAAACATTCCCACCAAAAGGGAAGAAATTCAGTTTTGGATCGCACAAAAAACAAACCAGCTTGAAGCAGTGTTTCCTCATACGGGCCCACAGGAAAAGCACAGAATACTAACAATTTGTTGGCAATGGGGATGGTTCCCCTGGTAGAGGATTATGCCACCTGGGATACAGTCTTCGCTGCAGTATATACCAGAACACATGGTACCCGTTCGTTGGCGGTTCTACTGGAGGTCTTAAAACAGGTACAGAATGAGCAAGGGGCAGCACCTACCCTGTACTTGGGGATGGAACTGATAGGCAATTTTGCCGCAATATCTGCCGTAATGTTGAGTAACATTAAAGAGGAAGCCGCAGCTTTAGCTCTATGCCAGCGCCTAGGGGATTTGACTCCTGCCCAGCACGAACACAAATTACCTAAAATTTGCAAAGAAACCTATGCTACACTGGGTAGAAATAATTTGGGAGCTAGACCAGGAAATCTACAATTGAAGAGTAATTCTGAAGAAGATAACTCTAAGCAAGCACTCGACTCTTTAACAAAGAAGAAGTGGGACAATAAGAAAAACAAAGAAAAAACAAAATCACTGGGTGGGTCTCCTACACAGGAACCTGCCTAAAAACATTACAATTTACTTAACCATGATAATGTTAAACCACCTGTTAAGTATCAGGATACTGATACACGTTCCTCTCATTCCATTCTGGATTCATTCGAAAAATGGTCAGAGAAAGGTGGATGATCAGACCACAGATCAGAAGAGCACGTAAAATCCAGAAAGAACTCACAGTGCTCATCTGAATACATAATTAAACAGGAAGACAAGGCTAAAATATCAAAACCTCAATTTAAAAAGAAGAAGGTAGCCGGACTTAAGGTCAGGCATGCCACAGATTTTGAGGGCTCTGCTTCTGAACAGGGAATGGGCATTGACATTGCTGGACAGTGGGGCAGAAGCCACAATAGTTCACCAGAACCTGATGGATTGTCTGATGGGAGTAGTGCTGAGTAAGTATATCAAAATGAAAACACCGGATACCAGGGTAAGCGTTCCACATTGTTTATAGGAAGTCCAACTACAGTTGGAAGGGGACGTACCCAGATTTATAAATGTCCTCTCTGGAAGGAACTCACTCGAAGTTGTGACATTTTGCTGGCCGAAAAATATTGTCCACCTGACTTCGTAATGGATTGCCCAAAGTGGGAAACAGTAATTTTACCAGCCTTCTACGACCTTGTTCCAGAATCAATTAAACACTCATGCGCCAGGAAGTGGGCTTTAGCGCTATCTCCTGTGTCATACCGCAACCATGTGAGGTGGGATGGCGGTTCATCTTATCATGATATACCATTGAGGACAACCCCAAAACCTCATAGACAATACCCCATAAAAAATAAAGCAAGTTAGGGAAATCCTAAAACAACTTGAATATCAAGGTGTGATAGAAGGTTGCACATCTTCAATGAATAATCCTCTGTTTCCAGTAATGAAACAAGATCAGACATACTGTCTAGCATCAGATTACAGACATTTGAACACAGCTACTTGCTCATTTGCAGTAAAAAATGCACACAGTGCTGCACTAATGAATAACATTGTGCGGAAAAAATACAAAGCAACACTAGATATCTTGAATGGATTTTTCTGCAAAAATATACTGCCTGGAATCAGATATTTGATAAACTTCATGGCGCTAGGTTCTCAAAAACAATTTAGCCATTTACCACAGAAGTATAAGAATAGCCCCGGGCTGTTTTCAGCCAGAGTCACAAAACTACATGAAAACTTTGATGACCAGGCATTGTCATATGTCAATGACATATACTTAATGGACGAAGACTAGATGGAACACTTGACTAGAGTGGACAGCATAATCTTGGGGTTTGCTCATATGGGCTATAGATTCAATTTTAAAAAAATCAAAAATTCCCCACCTCAGTATCCTGTTTCTGGGACACGAGCTATCAAGTGAGGGAAAGAGCCTGGAAATATATTTTATTAGAAAAATGTGCATTGCTTCAACCTCCGGTGACTCTGAAAAGATTACAATCCATATTAGGATTTCTACATTTTGGCAGAACATACATTTCAGATTACGCAGCAAGGGTGAAACCATTCTATGACCTTATTCGTTCAGACTTTTCAAGTACACATTGGACACAAGAACATTTGGAAAATATACGTTCCGTTTAAGCAGACATGATCACTTCCAAACACTTACACACACATGTAAACACTACGAACCTGGTGATCCATGTAATGGCGGGTACATCAGGGTACACATATGTCACATTCAATAAGGCGACACAGTGCCGATTGCATATAAATCGCATCTCTAAACCAATGCAGAAATGGGTTTTGCACCTACTGAAAAAATACTGACAGCAGTACATTCTGCCGTAGTGAGAGAGCTTGCCCTGGCTCAAGGGAAATGCATCATTTTCGTGACCCTGGTAACAACCTTAGAGGCGGTTACCAGAGCAAGTATTCCGAATGCTAAAGCTCTGCATCCAAGATGGATACAATGGGCAAACTTCTCACGGCAACAGATGCAGACTACAGATTTGATACTACATTACAGTCACAAGCAAATCTCCAGTATGAGCAAGAATATCCTCTGCCTAATGAAATAATGCCTCTAGAATGCTATGACTATATCATTTACACTGATGGTTCTGCTCAGCCTGTTGTAGGGACCAAACATAAATATTCAGCTGCATGCCCAGTCATAAAATGCTGTATACATGATGGAACCTTCCATCCTGAAAAATCCTACAAGCAGTAACTAGCTGATTGTGCTGCACAGCTGGCAGAACTTAAGGCTCTAGTACTGGCACTACAGAACTCAGGTGCTGGATTCCCCACACTTATAGTGTGTGATTCGTATTATTGTGTGCAGTCCTAAAATAAGTATCTTCATTATTGGAGCCAGAATGGATTCAGGGATTCGAAAGGCTGCACAGTGAAGCACAAGTTGGTTTGGGAACAGGTGGCAAAGCTGAAAGAATGCTTGCCAGCGGCTCATGTTATTCATACATTGAGTCATCAACGTGTTGGTGTTCGCGTTGTAGAGATTTCACTGGTTGATGAAGCCGCAAAAGCGATCGTTCGCGCTGCTGTGGTTGCTGCAAGAACTCATTCAAGTACGAGAATAGACAGAGACATCATGGTGGCCCTCAATGCTGTGTGCAACGACACACACCAGCCAAAAGGCTTTCCACTTAAGTACTCTTACATGCTAGACACACAAAAAAAAACGGATGCTCAGATTCCAGGAGTGGGGGACAGAGTGCTACCAAACAATGATCGCAGACTGGGATTAATTCTGGCTGCACATGAGGGTCTTGCTTCTGCACATGCCGGTGTGGCTGCTACAATTTCACTATTGCGGCAATGCTACTGGTGGCCAGATCTTTCCAAACAGACCAAGGACTTTGTCCTGAGATGTGATATCTGTCAGCAGATGAAGGGTTCCACCGTGGCGTTGCCACCCCAGACACCTCTTTTGATTCCAAACAAGCCTCTTGCTTGTGTTTATTTGGACCACTGCGGCCCCCTATCATCTGACGGGGCTTACAAGTGCATCTTAGTGGAAGTGGACTCCTGCTATCGATTCCTGTGGGTATGGCCACAGCGGTTGGCTGACTCCCGAACTGTTATAAAGGATCTGCAAGTCTTTATCAGGACGTGCGCAGTTGGCACACTACATTCTGATCAGGGTCTGGCGTTTAGCTCTCAGGCTTGCAAAGAGGCCATGGGAAGTTTGGGTGTGACCTTGCATTTCTCATCTCCATACCATCCCGAGTGAAACGCAGTTCTGGAGAGGAAAAACTGTGACTTAAAGCAGTCTAAAACAGCAAGGGTCTTAGGCACAGATGGGTCCATCACCTATATGGGGTCCAGAGGGCTT
Organism: Calotriton arnoldi; assembly: GCA_963921515.1. NCBI lineage: Eukaryota > Metazoa > Chordata > Amphibia > Caudata > Salamandridae > Calotriton > Calotriton arnoldi. The sequence goes on along the minus strand of CAWUFW010004959.1, from coordinate 2,094 downwards.
TGAACAATATGCCAAGAAAATCCCTGGGAGGTCGAACTCCTTATGAGATCCTGTTTTGTGTTAAGATGTGGGTCCCAGACCTTGATAATGCCAGCACAGTGGTGGCAGAACAACATGTGACATCAACAAATGTATGGCTGTTTTACAGGAATTGAACGATTTCCAAGATGAACAAAGTAATGTCCAAGTAAAACGCACCGCCACTGCAGAAGTGAAGGTTGCTCCGGCAAGAGCCGGTTGGATCCCAAAGATTGGGGATCTGGTCCAAGAAAAGATAGTGGACAAGAAAGAGTTTTGGCCATCTTACAGAGCGCCTGTGCCTGCCCTGGCTGTTGAAGGTACACGAACTGTACTTCTCCTGCCCCTTGCCGGACACCGAGACAAACAGTTTGTCTCTATTGATCTGATCAAACCCCACTATGTGGCTGACTCTCAACAGTAAACCGCGTGGACTTCTGGGTAGCTACCAATCTCCTCTTGCTGCCATACAGGAGGTTCAGATAGAAGCTTTAATTGCAAAGGAAGCCTGTTCTCTTCAACAAGAGACGCAAATAAATAACAATAAAGTATGCCTTCTACCTGTTTCAAAAACAACGACAACTGTGCTGTCTACAAGTACATAAATACAGATTTCAATTCAGAATCCTGAGAAGAACAAGGTCTACATCAATTAACCACAGATCGAATCTTCATCTAATTCAAACCAGCCTGCTGAGCTGCCCAAGATAGACCAGACAGCGTTTGGATACTTCATCGACTTTGATGACTTCTCCACCGACGCATCGGAGGTTCCACCGCCCCAATTACCCCTGCCTTTAAAACAAAAGGTGCGTATCTTCTATCGTTGGCTGAAAAGAACATACTTTGGGGGTCATTACGATGGCGGGCGGAAGCACAACCGCCGTGCTGGCGGATGCAAAAACCACCAGTTACCCCCGGCACGCAGCAGTCCACACGCCCGCCCAATTACGATGCGAAAAGTAGGCCAAACACCGCCGGCAAGCCAGCAACACCGTCCGCCATCAAAGTGCGCCCGTACACGTAGCGGCGCAGCCTAATTGACACACACCGTCCGACGAAACACGTCCCGCCCGGCGTATAAATTACGATGCCGCAAACAAACGGCTCCCACGGCCAAGAGATACCGTACGACAAACCGAAGCGGTAACACGGACGCCGAGCACGGACAACGAAGAAGCGGCTCCCCGAGCATGAATCCAGCACTGCAGGCCCTCCCCATGCTCCTGCTGATGCACCACCAAGGACGCAACGTACCGCGGAGACGCAGGTAGGCACACACACAACAAGTGCATGCAAACAGCGCACACAGTGCAAGGGCGGAAAAGCGGACAACCCCCCACCAGCGCGTGTACACTACACATCCACCATTGCATCCACATATGACACACAGGCCAAATCGTAACATCGCATAACACATGTGTACACACCACCTGGGACTAGGAACCAACGACCCCGTCACGGCCCCAAAGCGGCGATGACGCCGCCACACATGCGCACAACGCAGAGGCCAACCGCAGCGCCATGCATGCGTCGCACACAGACACAGGGACACAACCAAGCAGCACACACATCAGCCCCACCCCGAACGCACATGACACGTGACAGGCCTGCCACAGACATGTCCCCAACGCCCAATTCACGGACAACACCCAACGCCACACAACCGACGCACACATGTCAGTGAAGTCACGCAACAGCAGGACACACCCCAGTGTAACAAACATGGCGTAGCACACAGCGGCGGCAACACCAACTAGGAGAAGCAGGGCCCCTTCGGGAAGAGGAACGCCAGTACCACACTGAAACACCCATACCACCCTGCACATATGAACAAGACATATAAAACGGAACACCAAAGAGCCCGGGGACCGACAACAGGTGGCCCAAGAATAACATTCACACACAAGGCCCAACGCAGAGCGGAAAGGCAGCCTGCCGCCCACACAAGGGAGAGCAGACAGCACTGAATGACCTTCCATTCCAACTCCGAAACCACAGCCCTACGAAAGAAGCCGGTGAATACAGCCATTGTCCAAGAAAAGACCAACACAGGCATGCCGAGGGCCGACACAG